>OX596382.1:140143611-141615377 GCA_951394425.1 Tipula unca
ATAGTTGAAATTATAAGAAGATATATATACATTTTTATAAATATACAGAATTGAATATTTATAGAATTTAGGTTATAGTTGGTTTTATAGATACAAATTAATTTACCAGATCTGATTACACGTTATTTTTTGCATTAAATCTATTTTTAAAACTAAAATTGTATAGGGATACGTCAAACAAATTCGAATAATTAAATTAAATGTTTACATTTTATTCCAAAAATTTCAAAATGGTTAAACGATTCGACATTTTAAAAGTACCAATTTTAAATTTAAATTTTAAGGTTCGAATTTAAATATTAACTTATTTTTCACAATCTTTAAAATGTATAACTCCATCTAAAATTGACAAATATTTATTATTTATTAATGTAATAGTAACAATATTAAGACATACTATAGCTTTTTAAATTCGAAAATCGGTAATTTTATTAAATATTCAGGTATTGTAAACTTTCAATTCGAAAATTATTAAATTATAATTCTTATTCTAAAATATTGAATTTATTGAATATTTTTTTAATTTAGGAAATAATAATTTTGTATTCCAAATTTCAAAATTTCCCGATTTTTAATTAAAATTTGACAAACTATAAATTCCAAAAGTTGAAAAACTAATAAAATAAATACTCTAGTTCTAAAATTCTTCATAATTTACAATAATTATTAATTCTAAATTGTCAATTTTCACATATTCTAAAATTCTGACTGTATATTGATATTTCAAATACTAAAATTTAAATTCTCAAGGCTTCAGAGTAAAATATACTAGCTTTAAACTCTACAAAATGGTTATAAAATACTGAAATTGTCTTTTTGATCGATTATACATTTTATAATTTTAAATCCTTAAATTTACAAAATTTAAAATTTAATGTTAAGAAATTCAATATTAAAAGTTTTGTAATTTTAAAAGATTAAATTATAAAACTTAAAGTTAGGTTAATTAAATTTTTAGATTGTAGAAATTGATTAATCAAAATTCTTAAATTCTAATCCTTTCAAAATTCTTCTGAAAATTTCTTAATATCAGATTTGAAATGTTACAACTTTACGTTTTTAAATTCAAAATTTAGAATCCAGATTAAATAAAAATTTCAAAATTTGAGAAATTGTTATAGTTCTAAAATACAAGTTATAAATTTTTAGATGGGCTAATATTATTAAAATAGACGCTTGATTTAAAATTTTTAATTTATTTTCTGGATTTCATTCCAAATTTTAATTGAGTATTTCAGATTCAAAATTGTGAGTTTAAAATTCTAAAATCGCTAGTAATTATAGAATTTAATAGGTTTCAGAATAAAATATTCAAGTTCTCGTAAACTTTTACTTTGTAAATTTACAAATATTCTAATTTCTATTTAGATTACTTAATTATGAAACTGAATTCTAAAAATTCACATTTAAAATTGATAAATTCCGGAACATAAAATAAAATGTTAAAAAACATTAATAAAACTCCTTAATTTTAGAGATTTTTAGTTTTGAAATAAAAATTTTAGATTTCTCAAATTTTAAAACATATTCTAGGTTTTCTAAAACTCTTAATGTTTAATTTAAAATCCGAAATTTTTGTTATTTTTAATTTCAGATATTCAGATGTAAAAATTAAAATTTTAATTCTTTTAATACCGAAAAATTTCAAATTCGAGTGGCCTCAAACTGAAGCTATAAAATTCACGTAATTTGTAAATATACAGATATTTCTCAATTGCTAATTTTATAATTCTACAATTTTTATTTGTAAATTTGTGATTTTAAATTTAAATATACGATAAAATTTCTAAATTCAAAAATTGAAAATCTCAGATCTTAAACTCGAAATTCTTTTACTTCAATAAAATATAGAATCAATTCTATAAATTTTTAGAATGAAATTCTAAAATTTCTGGATAAATAATAATAATAATTCAAAATTTGAGATATTTTTATTGTGTTTTTTGTCATTTAAAAATTGAAATTATCGGTTTCTTAATAGAATATCCTTTAAAAATTATATAATTTGTCAAAATGCAAATAAATTATATTATTTTAACTTTCCAATTACAAATTCAAAATTATAAATTAATTAAATTCAGAAATTTCAGATTTCAAGTTTCTTAATTTTAAAAATTAAGAAAATTTTAATTTCTTTAAAAATCTTAGATTTGGGGAATTAAGAAATCTAGCAATAAAAATTTTAACGCTAATACATACTATTTTTCAAATTTAAACAATTTGAGAATTTATAGAAATTATACTTTTAAGGAGAATTTATAAGTCATTTAAAACTTAACTAAAGAAAATGGTCTTTTAACAGCAGCGATCTGGATATATCAGAACTCAACAAAAATTATACAATTGTATATCAAATTTCACAATACAATTTTAAAATTGATTATAATTTTTTAGAATTTGATGAAATTTGCCTTTAATTTTTTATGTTTATTAAATAATAATTTAAAAGTTTGAATTATACCCAATTTTCGAAATTTAACAAAAACTTAAAGCAAAATTATTTTATTTTAATATGCAAACGCCAAACAACGTTTGTACATAAATATCAATATGGGAGGTATTATATTTAACTGTAGTCAAAAACCAGACCAGAAGCTACAGCTATAAAAAAATGAACTGTTTTGATTAAATAATTGTGGACTTTTCTCTATATCTCAATCTCACTCAACTCCTTTCTAACATAAAATTTTTATTTGAAAACATTTATAATTTTTTTATGAAAATAAATAAATAAAACATAACAACAACAAAATATATATTAAGAACAAGACAAGACCAGCTTAAACTTGGTATATATATATATAGATACGAAAAAAGAAAAAAAAACATTCAATAAGATCTAAACCAATCGTTTGTCGGCGGCAAAATTATTTCTATAATAATATAAATAAATAAAAAAACAAAAAATCATAAAAAATAAATTATGTGAAAATAAAATAGCGATTTAATAATATAAAATAATATCGAGGATGATGATGATGATAGGCATGAAGATGTTATTGATCATTATAATGATGATGATGATCAGAATTAATTTAGAAATATTATAGAATAGGCTGGATGTTTTTTGTTCTTATAAATACACTATACAGTCGAGATGAAAAGATATTGATCTATTACATGAGATCTTGTAATAATAAATACGGAGAGTATGAATAACAAATATGATCTCATAAAGATATCAATTCATATGTCAATATGAATGAAAAATTATTTGCCAATTCAATTAAGATTAACTATGATATATGGTAAAAATTCTTGTTACTGTCGTTTGAAGGTTTTAAATGTACTATTTTTTTTAGCTTGTTATATGTATATACATATCATTTTGTCCAACTAATTGTTTTGCAATAAAAAGTACAATCACCGCCGGTCTTATATATACATATATAAAAACTTAGGCTTTAGAATGTCCAATTTATAATTTATGTGTATTATTTTTTAAAGTTGCATGGTGACATATATAAAAATAACAATTAAATTGTGGCACTAAACGTTTATCCACACATATACGAACGATTGTTGTTTTGGAATATTTCGAAATCTGTTCAACGTTTTTGTGAACACTTGTTCAAAATCACACATTTGAATAAAAATGAATTAGTAGTTAACATAAATTAAATATAATAACATCTGTATGTACGTATAAAATATTTTTTCACGGGGTAAGAAATTGAAAAATGGGTCGAGCCTAAAATTAATAAATAACACAATCTCGAAAGCAGATGTGTATGCGATAATATTAAAAGGTGCAACTAGTTTGTTCTCTGTTTTGGAACGTGCACAATGTTGTTCACGTCGACTGTATGGTTTGAAAATTGACATCAAGTGAAAATTGTTTAATGTTGTTAAAGAACATTTTTATGAGTATTAGAAATATTTTTTAAATCAAGAGTATAGGATCAACTGGAGTGCCAAAACTTTCAAGGTCAAATTGCCTATATGTCAGTCGTTTTATTAATCAAACATATAATTCATCCCTATAATTGCTTTCTCATAATTATTTTAACGTTTTGGTTCCTAGGATATTTGATTTTTTTGTTTCATTTGCCCCTTGCCTTCCTTTTAGCAATATTTGTCGGCAAAAACTTGCATTAATAATAATTTTTCTGCTGTCTGAAAGTTTTTAGTAATCATTCTGTTCTCAGATATTCTAAACATTAAGGCTTGCTCCAGGAAACTGCCATTCTTTTTTTTATTGTGTTCAATTACCCACGTCAGCTGCGAAATGTCTTCGAGTATTTTCACTAACATACATATTATACATATAGCTGAATCAGTTTTAATAATAGGATTTCAGAGCAGTTATAATATGATTAAACTGGCAAGTGTTTCATAACATGAAGAGAAGAAACAAACCTGAGAATTAAATTCAATTTAAAGCAACCCTCTCCTGTTAAGCCGCCATTAAGCTCAGGAGTAAACAATTTATTAAATTGTTTTTCAGTTCAAATAAAATTCAATGGATTTTTACGGAATATTTTAAAATTCACACGTCTCTTCAAAATTCAAAAATTTTTAAGATGTAAAATTTGAGTAATTTTTAAAAGTCAATAACTATTTTAATTCAAGAATTTTCAACAATTTTATAGAATTCCTACAAAATTTGGATAAAACTTCCATAAATTTCAGGAATATTAATAACAGATACACTTTTAAGTTCTTTCGGTTTTAGATAATTTTTAAAATTCTTCTAAAATTAATTCTTACATATACGTTATATGGATTTAAGACCATTTTACAAGAGCGAAATAAAAAAATTATTGAAAACGTAGATATTCATACAATTCGTAAAATTTTGATAAAGCAACCGCATTGAGATTCCTAATTATTGTAAACCTTACAATGTAAGAATTAAGGATGAATATTAACGCCAGGTCAAATAACCTGCCGTCTAGTAGAAGATGAAGTTTTAATACCGGTATTTTCTAAAAATTATCAGATCGGAACTATTCGTCTTTGGAAATTAAATTTCATTTGAAATTCGAGCAGACCTCTACGTACTTTGCCGAATAACACAAATATTAGAGATTTCACCATAAAGTGACTGTGTTATTGTGAAATCTATCCGCATGTTATTCTATAAAGCAATAATCGATAAAAATAAAAGCGCGCCTTTGACGCCAAAGCTCAACATTTTTATTTACTTGTTTTCAAACACAGATTACTTTAAGGTCTTTTTGAGTTCATCGGAGAAATTTATACGAGAGCTTTTTTTAAATTCATACGAGAGCTTTTTAAGTCATATCCTCAACTAGTGAAGATATATGAAAATCGTCTAGAATTAAAAGCGTTGTTCGGATGCCATATTATGTATCTTAAATTTCATCGATTTTGGAAAAAGTACTTGCGTCGCCATTAACCGAAAAGGCAAACATTTTATATTTCGCTTCAAGATAGTTTTAGGTCCTACCAATAATCAAAATATGCAGAAATTAGTTAATATATTAGATTATAGACCAAAAAAGCATTATTCATTGTGAACCGAGTCATTTAAGAGCCTACATAAATATATTATCCGATCGACGATTTTTATCAAATTCTCTTTAAGTTTGTCCGATTTTGATAAATTTGAATTGTAGAAACATGACCAAAAGCATTGTAAATTGTGTCCGTTCCGAATAATATAGGGACTTTATGGTGAAATCTCTGACAATCGTGTTATTTGGCAAAATGACTCCTTACAATCTAATTTCAATAAAAATTTGTTAATATTTTGTGTACTTTTTGCCGCCGCGCATATTTACAATTTAAATTAACAAATTTCGTTTGAATTTTCATGATTTCATTAACAGAAATATCAAGTTTAACAATTATTAATTCCATGTCGATTTAATAAATCAAATTTGTGTATAGCGACACTTTTCTGTTAATGTCAAAAACTTTACACTGCGGTAGCTCTAATGAGTTCAGTAATAACTCTAAAAGTTGTTATATTCAAGGACCGCACTGTAGAATAAATTATACTTCTCGCTTTAAAAACATTTAGTTTTTGCTGGCGATTTTCGACAACCTTTCACAAAAATTTCTTTCCCCAATTTCTTGAATTTGTTTGAATGTCAAATTAAGGTGATTAAGCTCAATTTTAAACTCGCACTTTCTCAACTAGTTTTACGCATCTTTATGATTGAGATTGCTAGTATATATCAACCGTAGGTCATACCAATTATGAAAGTTAAAGAATCATAAATTTTTGCAATACTCTGATAAAATTTAAAACTTACTTATTAACTTTTGAAATTTAATTTAACTTTAGGAGACCATATATGGATGTGAAGTTTGTCCTAATAATAATAAATCTCTCGTAATTTTTTAAGAAGCAAGAAGATTTCATTATTTCACTAATTTTGTAATATTGCCAAACTTAAAAAGTATATTTTAAACCTAAAGTTAAGTGATTTACGGCTGCTTTTTAACACCATGTATGTTAGTACAAAATTGAAATTTTAAAAAAATTCTCCTGCTGAACCAAGGATCATACCCAAAATATATTTTTTATTAAATAAAAATATATGAAAATATATTTTTTGATTCTGTGATTAAAAAATTGAAGTATTCATTTTTTGTGATTTATGATTGTGATATGTTTGTGATTTTAATCTATATATTTATTTATTTATTTCATATATTTTATTTTAATTGAAGACCTATGAATATGCCACAAAAGGGCGAAATATCAGGTTATTATAATAAACAAATGTGTTAAAAACTAATACGTTGTTTAAATTTAATTTAAAATTGGTTTGAATACGCGGTGACAATTAAATATAACAAAATATATTTTTGGTTAGCTGACGGCCTTATCTAACTAAAAAACATAAAAGCTTTCTTAGATTTAAGAATGATTTTATATTTTTTAGTTAGATATTTAGAAGTTAGATAGTTAGGTGTTCCGTCTATTTACTTCAAACAAGTGTACCGATCGTGAGGTACCGGGTTCGAATCCCAACAGGGTCAGGATGCAAAAAGAATTTCTCATCTCCATTAAATTGAAAACATCTATGACTCTATGTTGGATTGTAGAACTCATGGGCCGACCCATCGTTCATGTTAGTACGGGGTAACATGGAACATGCAGTGTGCAGAAGGCCAATTAATATAGATGAACCTGTAGCCGTGTACAAAATAGGGCTATTGTTCAGCTTTCTAAGGACAATAAGTCAACTAGCCGAACAGTCTCTAATTAATGTATGTATGTGTTGTTATTGATTTTAAAAAAAAGCGTTTAGGACTCACCAGTGAATGAAAGCGATTGAAACACGTGTAAGGATCTGATTTTAATTACAATTTTATTATCAAAGTAAGCTATATGTTTACCTTTATACCTTTATGGAAAGCGAACGATATACTGAATCATAATAAAATTAAATGTTACCATTAGGACTATCATGGTTGACATACTAATCGATTTCGTTTAGTTGTGGTTCTATTTCGTATTGGTAAAATTAAAAACGCCCAAATTTTTATTTTCTGTAAATAATGCGCTAAACCAATACGATGGCACTAATTTAGAAGGCCATTAACAAGTCTGTGCCAAGTGTAATCCTATTCGAAAAACAGGAATATTTTCGATTTGTGTTCCACGACCTTTGTAAAATGTAAGTCAACTAGACTTGAAATATTTTTTTAAATTTATTTTTGCACAATTTTTATTTATAATTTTCAATTGAGTTTGTAGTTGAATATTATAGATCACTTACCTTATGTAGATTTGGTAATTTTTCTACGTTTGCTAATAAGGCACATATTTTTAAACAATTGAACAAAATTCTGAAGTCTTATTAAATAAAATAGTTTCATTAAGATTTATTAATTAATCAAAATTCGATATTTAAACAACAAATTGTCATAATTCAAAATGCCTATGTATATTTTTTATGATGACGGAGCGATATCGTCAACATGTGGATATATGTATATAAGACATTTGGTTCATAACCTTATTTTAACTAAGCAAGTTACGAAACGTAAATACAGTAATATAATTCTACTAAAATTGCACAAGTATTTAAAAATAGTTTATAAAGAAACTGTTTCGATTTTAATTTTAGTTCCCAATTATATCAAGTCTATTTGCAAAGTTTTAATATAAATAAAAACATCAACTGTTTCTATAGATATAAACATTATTCATTTGATGTCATAAGAACTATATACCAACTAATAATAATTAGCAGCATTTTATTAAAAAAAATAAAATTTGATTTTTATTAAACTTCTAGGGTAATAAGTCACAACTATATGGGGCGTGCAATCGTGCATATACATAAATAAAGTATTTTCAAAAACTGGATGTTATTTAGTTTTCAAAAGTAGCCCACGATCTAAAATTTACATTGAAAATTAGTTACAATATTAATTTATATATATATGGAAGCGAAAATAAACCTTAAACTGTACACAGTAACTGGTAAAATGAAATGATTTTCTATTTATGTATCAATTTGTCTACAAAACTGTCTCATTTTGATTTGAATTTGTGTAAACAAAATCAAATCAAAATCGGAACACATAGAAAAATTATCTCGTTCCAATTTTTTTTGTTTCTATATTCATATATACATATATTTTATTTTCAATTTTGCTATTTAATCAGGACAATTCTTAATAATTCCTAAAATAGAAACATAATATGATTTCCATATATAAAAATGTAAACATTTTCATTTCCTGAAAAACAAATATTTAAATTTTTGCATATAACAAAAATATCTGACCCCATTATAAGCATGGTCTTTTATAATTTTTTTTTGGTCTATACATATTTTAGTCTGTACACAGTTTTGAGTTAAAAATCTAAATACATACAATAAAAACACATAATCCATAATTTGGATTTTTTTGTTAAATCCATATATATAAAAAATAACAGAAAAGCAAAATTTACATCACAAGTATAATTGAACTCTCGTGGGTGATTGTCTCTTTTCGCGATTTTTTTTTTTTTTTTTTTTTATTCGCGCTGTATTCCTCATCACAATCATCAATATTGTATTTGTTACGTTCTCTTTTTCTGTATTCAAGTATTATTTTTTTTAAATATTTGTTTTTGTAAAATAAAATAAAATAAAAATTATGTATTTGATGGCCGTCTGGTCAGTGCACTGAACGACATATGACGATGATGATGATTCTGTGTAGCTCCATTATATATGTACATATACATATATACGACTCTATATGTTATGTATATTATTATATATTCATTTTTTTTGCTGTATATACATATTCAGTTTATATATATACAAAATTTCAGTTTGATTTTTTTTTTTTTGGCATGCACAAAACGTAAAACAGAATAAAATAATTATACTGACCAGACAGATATCACTATCCGCAAAAAAAAATTTCAAAAAAAGTTCTGTGTGCATCAAAGCTTTATTTTTGAAGGAGAATAAAAAACACAATATAACAACAACAGAAAAGTCCAAAACATACGTACATACAAATATACATAATATTTGGTTTTTTATTGACAAAATTAAAATCAACACATTGTTGTGCTTTTTTTAGGTTTCATTTTAAGTGTTTATATGATAAATTGTTCGAGTTTTGATGTTAAGTCGTTAAAAGAGCTTTTCGATGGTTTCGAAAGCATAAAACGAAAAAGACGAAAAAAAGAAAGATATACATACGTACATACATGTATGTATATATAATCATTCTAAATATACACTTTAATTATGATTTTTATGGCTTAGTGTGGAATTTTTGAGATTAATAGCTTTATGGATTATATGTACATATTATACATGAATACTGGAGTACTTAAGCTGTGACGTTGTGTTTTATTTTATTAGAATATGTAAGTCGCGTATATTTTTGTAAATTCATTATTTAGAAAATTAAAAAATTTGATTCAAGGTTTACTCAAAGACATTATAAATTTTACAAATCCAATTTAACGGGCTGAAGTTTAAATTTTAACTAATTGTTTCGTAGATTTATGGAAAAATAAATATTGAATTTGATTTTTTTTATTTCTTTTAATGCCATATTTTAATGAAGTTAACCGGAAGTTAAATTTTTAAAACCTATAAAAATTTGGAATTCAGTCAAATCGAATATTTGTATATACGAGTATATAGTGTACTGTTTGAATATTATTTGTGTTGGGAATTCGGTTAATTGTGTAGATGGAAATTCGTTTAGTAGTGTCAATATCTCCAAGCGGGATAATGCGTCTGCTCCGTTGTTGGTGGTTGCTGTTTTGTAGTTTACGCTAAACTCGAACTCTGAGAATTTGAGTCACCAGCGAACTTGTTTTGACGATGAATCCTTTAGGGACATAAGCCAAGTGGCTTATGGTCTGTATGTATTTGGAATTTCGTGCCGTATATGTATGGCGTAAATTGTTTGCATGCCCATACTATGGCGAAGAGTTCTTTATTCGCGTTGTACCGTGATTCAGTGCATGATTATGTGCGGCTAGCGTAAGCTATTGGTTTATCTGTTTCGCCGTGTGATAAAATGGCACCTAATGCATAATCAGATGCGTATATTGTGATCCGAAACTTTCGGCTTAAGTCTGGGTATTCTAATATTGGTTTAGAGGCCAGCATTTGATTACATTCCTCGAAGTAATTTATATAGTTTTCATCCCTTGGTTCTATTTCAGCTCCCTTTTTCAGAAGTTTTGATATTGGTTTGGTTCTCCCTTCAAAATTCAATATAAATTTTCGGTAATATCCGATTAAGCCAAGGAATTGTTTAATTTTGTTGTTTTTGGTATTACTATTTTACTGATTGTTTCAATCTTATCTGGATCCGGCTGGATCCCACTTCTGTTGGCGATGTGTCCAAGAAATTTAATTTCTTTCTCCAAAAATTTGCATTTATCCACTTGAATTCGCATATTTGCATTTATTCACTTGAATTCGCATATTAGCATTCAGTAGGGTTTTAAAAATTTCCTCAAAGTTCTGTAGATGTTCTGGGTTTATCTTGCTGAAGACGATAATACCGTCCATACAGCAAAGATAGAATTTTCTGAAGGCCTCTTGCTCGCTTGGATTACATTGTTTTGAAGTAGTTCTTCCACTTGACACTTGACTTTCGAGATTTCCGCGTTTGCGGGATTTGTGAGTTCTATATTGCATGGACGTGGCATAGATAGTTTTTTGGTCCATATAGCCATACCTTACATTCACACAACATTCATTCAACCCATTCATTCATCCCATTCACACAAGTACAGTATACCACCTTCGCATTGCATAGCTCCATGTCACCCTGTACAGTGACATGGAAGATGGGTCGGCCCATGAGTTCTACATTCCAACAGAGGGTCATAGATCTTTTAAATTTTTCCGCCTCTGTTGGGATTCGAACCCGGTACCTTCCGATCCAAACGTCGCAGCTTTAACCACCGCGCTATTTGCTCGGTCCCGTGTAGGATAGTGTTGACGTTATATCAAATAATTTGTAATGTTTGTGAAAAAATACTTTCAGTTGTGTGTGGGGTTGCTCATGAGTGAAGTATGTTTTGCTCCCTGCTTTGAATGATTTTAATCCCATGGTGTGCGTGGGAAAAATCAATTTTTTATTCCGTATATCAACAATGATACCTAGTTGTTCCTTGATATTGGTGCTTATGAGGCCATCGAAAGTTTCATGGAATTTTAGCAAGTGAAATTTTAAAATATCCTTCGTTTTTAATTCTTTTATTCCGTTTAGGATTATCATTTTATCGACTGTCAACGGTTTACTGATAGTTCGTATGTATTATAATTGGTTTTATACTGATCGCCCTATCGGGAATAATCAGTGCTGGGTCCAAGTATGATTAGTCGGCACCCGTATCAATGAGCAGGTGGATGGGTCTATTTTTCATATTGATTGTTATGGACGGAAGTTCTTGTCTTCCGTGAAGTTTTGTAGAAGTTATTCGTTGTTCGAGGCTTGTGCGGGAAAAAAACTTGTCATATGGTTCTACCTTGTTGCTTTCGTCTTCTTCAACATGTATATATATTACAAGGCTGCTCTTCTGTTTCCTTGATGTTCATATTGCGTTCTTGTTTGTTTGCCGGGAATCTGGTAAGCTGGTATGTTTGGTTAGGTTGTTTCAGTCCGAATTGTGCTTTCCACTGTTTCGATGCCCCTGATTGTTGGTCGATCTACTTGTTTTCCAATTGATAATTGTCACTGATAGTTTGTTTTCTAGCTTCTGTGGAAACTGATTTCCAAATCGCTAGTTTTGTAATTGTTGGAACGTCCGTTGGGCTGGTTGGTACTTTATGTACTACAAGTTTTCTTAATCTAATTGGCTTAAAATCATCTGTTTTTGGTCAATCATTGAGTTGCATGCTCGAAATAGAGTTATGTGAGATATGCGGTTCTATTTATTAATTTTTCATGCCCCTAATAGATTACAGGAGCATGCAAATAGGAACAAGCGTTATAAATATCATTACTTCCTGCTTGTAATTTTTCTAAACAAACTTTGACTTTAATTTAAGTTTGTTAAAAAATATATAAATTTTTAAAAAATAATATTTCGCTTTATTACGAGTAATAACATACACGAAATAAAAAATTGGCTTAAAATCATCAGTTTTTGGTCAATCATTGAGTTGCATGCTCGAAATAGAGTTATGTGAGATACGCGGTTGTATTTATTTATTTTTCATGCCCCTAAAAGATTACAGGAGCATGCAAACAAGAACAAGCGTTATAAATATCATTACTTCCTGCTTGTAATTTTTCTAAACCAACTTTGACTTTAATTTAAGTTTGTTAAAAAATATATAAATTTTTTTTAAATAAAATTTTGCTTTATTACGAGTATTAACATACACGAAATAAAAAATTGGCTTAAAATCATCAGTTTTTGCTCAATCATTGAGTTGCATGCTCGAAATAGAATTATGTGAGATACGCGGTTCTATTTATTTATTTTTCATGCCCCTAATAGATTACAGGAGCATGGAAATAGGAACATGCGTTTTAAATATCATTACTTCCTGATTGTAATTTTTCTAAACAAACTTTGACTTTAATTTAAGTTTGTTAAAAAATATGTAAATTTTTTTAAAATATTATTTTGATTATTACGGTTATTAATAAACACGAAATAAAAAATTATCTATGCTCGAAATAGAATTATGTGAGATACGCGGTTGTATTTATTTATTTTTCATGCCCCTAATAGATTACAGGAGCATGTAAATAGGAACAAGCGTTTTAAATATCATTACTTCCTGCTTGTAATTTTTCTAAGCAAACTTTGACTTTAATTTAAGTTTGTTAAACAATATATAAATTTTTTAAAAATAATATTTTGCTTTATTACGAGTATTAACATACACGAAATAAAAATTTTGTTAAAATCATCAGTTTTTGGTCAATCATTGAGTTGCATGCTCAACATAGAATTATGTGAGATACGCGGTTGTATTTATTTATTTTTCATGCCCCTAATAGATTACAGGAGCATGCAAATAGGAACAAGCGTTATAAATATCATTACTTCCTGCTTGTAATTTTTCTAAACAAACTTTGACTTTAATTTAAGTTTGTTAAAAAATATGTAAATTTTAAAAAAATTATATTTCGCTTTATTACGAGTGTTAACATACACGAAATAAAAATTGGCTTTGAATCATCAGTTCTTGCTCAATCATTGAGTTGCATGCTCGAAATAGAATTATGTGAGATACGCGGTTTTATTTATTTATTTTTCATGCCCCTAATAGATTACAGGAGCATGGAAATAGGAACATTCGTTTTAAATATCATTACTTCCTGCTTGTAATTTTTCTGCTAACTATAATTCAGTAAGGTCGTATTTCGTGAGATAGGAGGCTTAATAAGATTCGAGCCTCAGCTGGCAATAATTCGCTAGTGCAACTAGTATCAGAATTTGAAGATTAAATATATTTAATTTTTTTTAAATTTTCAATTTAATTCAATTAATCTTTGAAGAGAAGAAATATGATGATTGTTTCAATATTGTATCGATTCAATTTGTATTCAAATTCAATAACATTTTTAATCAAACAAAAATTACATATTTACCACTAACATCTAAAACAAGATAATACAATCGATATAGCAACCTGTCACATATATACTGATACTGTATTGATTTATTTTTTATCGGCTATAAATATAAAACAATACCGCGCACGAAACAGTGTATAATTATCATGAACAAAAAAAGTGGACATTTTATCGTGGGAAATGAGATCATCAATCGATGACTTACTTATAAACATATTTTATAAATGGCGCGACCATTTCCACTTATTAATTCTTCTGGCTATATATAATTTCAAATTTGTAATGTTAAAAAATATTTAACTAAAATAAAAAATGATTGATGATCAGATTTAGGAACTAATTTCCGTAATTGCGTTATGTAGGTTGACATGATTGAGCTAAATAAGAAAAAAAAAATAATAATTTTATATCGTTTCATATACACACACATCAATAGATAATAACGAAATTATTTATTGAACTTTAATAATATATAGGCTTTATCTTAATTATAATGTCCAAAAAATATTATCCATAATTCGGCACTAATTTAATTTAAACTAAACGAAATGTATAAACGAAAATCCATCACAGTCCAAAGTAAAATATATATATGATTGGGAAATAGCGTACACAAAAATTAATTCATCTCGTATAAATTATTATAATCCATCAATTATCGATAGTGCTGAATCGGAAAAATCCAAAATTATCGATTGATTGTGTATATACGAGTATAACGTAACTCTATATGTTCTCTTATCACGATGTATGTATATAAAATCCATTATAATATTTTTTCATCTTATCAATGAAAATTGTCATTTGATATTAAAATAGCACCAACAACAACACAAATTATTTTTATACATATATGTATATACATATGTACATATATATCGATACGAAAGTATAAATTAATGAATTAAATTAACTTATCTGTTATTTTATTAAATACCGGTTATGTTTATTTTTCTTGTTTATATTTATGTGGAAATTACAGCTGAGTTTTGGAAATGTTTATTTTTGAATTATAACAACAGCAAAAATCAATAATTCCCCAGAATTTGTGTATACATAATGTAATACATATATAGGTAAATATAAAATTCTTTCGATCTTTTGTTGATTAGATGACAATTTTATTTTATTTTTGTTAGGAAAATTAATCAAGATTAAAAGGTAATCTATATACTTTTTAAAATAAAAAATAAAATTTTAATTCTTTTATATGGGCAAGGCTATACACTTGCATATGCTTGTAATTTAATTGTTGCCAATGTTAAATAAAATGGTTTGTATCCAAACTAAATCGGATGTAACCCAAAATCATAAAATGACAAAATCCCAAGAACTTAATAATCCAAATATACATAGATATAAAAAATTGAATAGGGATATTTAAAACATATATTGGGTCGATTCGAAATGGTCATGCACATAATATTAAATGGATATTTATCCAAGACACGTCCAAAACAACCGATGCAGTTTTATGTGTGCATTTTAAAAAAAGTTATTGCTGTTCACAATTTTCTATTCCCATTAAATTTATTTAGTTTAATTATTTTTATTACTTTTAAAATACATCTTTAGTATCGAAGCCACCTATAATACCTGGGGTGACATGTTACACCTTTACTTCGATTCGAAAGTCGGCATGGTTGGTATATGTTTTAAATTTTTCGACTCTATAAAGTAAAATGTTAACGTGGCAACACTGTATCGAAGATAAAATAACAACAACGTAAATTTATAAAACGCAATCAAAGTTATTATGAATACTGCTGTGCCAATTATTTTAAGCAGGCCGGGTAATGAGTCTTCAAAGCGCGGGAGAGGGCATAATGTTAATTATTACTTGGAAAGGCGATTTTTACGCGATGTATATAACGATATGGATAATTTATAGAGGAAACAATTTGCTCCAAATATAGTAAATTCCCAAGCAGGGAATTGTTTAAAGAAATTTGTGAATTCATTTTCTTCTTAGTCGCTCTTCCTTCAAAACTATCCTCCTTTCCACCATTGATAACCGCCTTTTCTCTACCAACAACCGCTTGTTATTTATTAAATTGATAATTTAATTAATTGATCAGCGGATTTGATCTGTTGAACCGGATGTTGAACTGTTGAACCCGATCTGGACTTGACCGGTCCACTATATTGGTATGGTCGTGGAAGCTATAACGGGACATTATCTCGTCGGGGTACACGCGAGCAAATTAGGTGCGCTTGCCCATGATTTCTGCCGCATCTGCAGTGATGAGGAGGAGGAGGAAACTCTGATCCATCCGCTCTGCACCTGACCTAGTCTAGCTTCCTAGGAACTTCCCCTTTGGACGACCTGACGGATCTTAGTAAGATCAATGTCAGGGACTTTCAAGCTTCTTGGTTCAAGATATTATAGCGCAATTTTGTAAAGTAAAGAAATACTGTTTCTGAAAACGAGCTGTGTGCTATACTAGAAGATTGGGCTTATGAACCTTTTTAAAGGGGTTTCATATAAAAAGGCAATAGATGCGCGAAATTCGAAACGAAAAGTTTTACAAGGTATAGCTGGTTAACGTAAACAAAGTTCAGTAGTATTGACGTTTTGATAACGTTTAATAAAGATACTCCTGACGGCCTACGGAAGAAATTTTTTCATAATATGTCTGTGGAATTGGCGTGGAGAGGTAAGGAAGGAGATAAATGTTTAATGCAACATTTTAAGGAAGAAATAGTCAACTATGGTTTGTCGACAGGACGCGTCGAATATAATTCTGTTTTTGGGAAAACAAAAGAGTGCCAAAATATCAATGACAGCTAATGGTTAGTTTCCAATGAAGTAAATGAAAATGTCTGCCCAGTCAGGTTATTTAAAAAAAATGTTATCTAAACGTATGCCCAACACCAAAACAGATAAACTTTACCTGACGATTACCAATAATGGCATAAATATGAAACTAGTTACAGGTACAAAAATGTAGCTTTAGAAGACAACGAAATTAGAAAATAAAGAAAAACTGCAGCAATAAGCATTGGAATCGACACATAAAAGTTAAAATTACAAACGATCCGAATAGGTCAATCGCAATTTTATTTGCAACTGAGTGCTAATCATCATGAGAACTTCTCGGTGTGTTACCTAGGAAACAAATCTCGTCCTCTCAACTGCATGTTCCATTATTTCCGAACCTCTTGTAACTATACTGCTCTTATAACTATACCTACTGAAAATGAATTTTCAAAAAATTTATAACTAAATGCCACCACTCTTTTTAAACGAAAATGTAACTTCATAAATATCAGCCAATAAAATCGAGTTTCAGAATATCAAAATTCAAACCAAATTAAATTGGGAGTTATAATTCCAACGCATTGGTTTTTTGTTACCAAAACGAAATAAACATGCAACGGGTAGTGCACTGCATATAAGAAGGCGCTAGACAGGAAGCTGGTCAAATGAGATTCAGAATCAGGCTTTGAAAAAGATTGATGCAGATTGCAGATCGATGGTATTCATATTTATAGCTGTTATTCCCACCCTAACTTGGTTCGTGTGCTACCCTAAATCAATTTCAAATCTTCCTAGATCGATTAGTTAGTAACGCGCGAAATCGAAACCCTCTGTTAATAGTTGGAGATTTTATTGCTTGGGCTGTTGAGTTAGAGACTAATGTTAGAGGTAAATTGGTAATTGATCTCACATGGATTAGCGAGAGTCTTTTAAATAGAATAGTGAGTTGGAAAGTTAGTGAATAATATACACATAGTGATCACAACAAGCCTATTATCTGTGAAATAAACGATGGAAGGTCAAGAAAGGTTCGTTCAGAATCGACAAAAAACATTATTTAGGGAAGCAAACGATGTTTGATGAAAAGTTATATTTGTCTATATGCTGAAGGACATTACATTGTTCGAAACAAATGCCTTCGAGCTAGACGTTTATGCCAACGTGCAAGATTGGAAACTAGCGGCGACCTACGCAACAAGTACTGTGTCGCCCGCTCTATACTCAAGTGTGCAATTAAAGCAAACAAGCAAATATGTTTTCCAGAATTGTGTGAAGAAGTTGATCGGGACCTTATAAAATGGTTATGAAAAAGGTTAAGGGTGCATATGTACCACCACTGTGGAAAGTACAGTGGTTGGTACTATTGCCTAAAGCGAAGAAGGCGCTAGATGATCCATCTTCCTACTGGCCAATCTGCTTGCTAGATACTGCAGGTAAATTATTTGAGAAAATCATATGTAACTTATAAAGTAGACTTGGCGGAGAACCGATATGGGTTACGTAAAGCTCGCTCTACCATTGAAGCGATTAAACTCGTAGTGGATACGGCGCGAGAGAAAATATCTATATGGTGATAGCTGGAAAGAAGGTTCTAAAAAGTATTGTGCGGTAGTTACATAATGGCTGATTTACATTCAATCTTTTTCTCTATTCCATAAAATGGACGTATGAGAAACAAGTACATTCATATGATTTGCATGAAAAAAGAAAGTAGGCATAGCCAAATAAACATTGTCTTTTTCAAGAAAAAAGATGAACGGGTTCGTCTTTTTTTCAATATTTTGTCATTTTTTGTAAAGTTCGCAACCAAATTGTGAATTTTTTTATATAACATAGTTGTCTTTTCCACACCTACTAATTTTTTCCATTTAGAAGCATATAGCTATCTTCTTTTATTGACATATTTGATTTAGGAATAGAATTGGGAAGAAAAGTACAAAGAAAAGGTGGAAGAAATCTGCAATTGGAGTATAAGAGTAGTTCAGGATTGGTTATCATCTGCGAGCTTACAGTTGGCGGAGCACAAAACAGAAACAGTGCTAATCACCAGTAGGAAAAGGTTCGAATTCATGACGGTGGAAGTTGGTGGTCAACTACTGATTCAGTCAAAACAATCTATTAATTATTTGGGAGTAATAATTGATGCTAGAATGTCCTTTAATTGCATACCGTTGGGGAAAAAGCTGGAAAAGCGAATGGGGCGTTAATGCGAATTATGCCAAGCGCAGGGGGTGCCCGCCAGAGCCGCAAACTGTTACTGAGTAGTGTGGTGACATCCATTTTCATGTATGGAGCACCAAACTGAGCCAGTGCTATGGAGAGAAGTACTTACAAACAACCGGCATCTATTTATATAGGTTAAGCGCTTTGAGGGTGGTTGGTGCATTTAGAACGATATCAGATGTAGCCGTGTGTCTATTGGCTGGTATGCCTCCAATTGACTTATTGGCTAAGGAGCGTGAAAGAAAGTATTCTCGCCGTGCAAATGTGGATAAAATAGTAAATCGTATTGTGGATCGCACACAGACTGACAGCTCGGGAAAAGGTCGGTGGACACGCCGTTTAGTCCCTTCGGTATATAGTTAAATGGCTAGATAGGAAACATGGGCATGATTGTTTTCGGTCTTATATACATAAGTTTCAGCAAGAAGATTCCCCTTAATACCCACGCTTCGAGGAGGAATGATTGGAACTATATAGGTCTGTGGGAAATGTCTTATCACTGTTAACAGTTGTTGATTGTATGCTGCAGTCCGAAGAAATTTGGTAGGTGGTGTATACAATGAGTGCAAGGATTATTTAGAAACTGAGAAGTCTAGAAAAAAATAGACAAAGACAACAAAGTTAGATGGCAGCTAAGGGTGAGCCTGTTCTCGCAAAGTAAAGCATAGCAGTTGTGTTCGTACTTTAGCAATTTCGGCCGTGTTTTATATATAATTTAACGAAATCACGTGTATTAGAAATTTTAGGCAATAAATAATAAATTATTAAATAGGATTAAGCTTTAAGTCTCATACAATCGGAGTTTTCAATTCCATCAAATATATATTTTAGATCTATTCAAACTCTCAATCTTTAAAATTTTACTGCGACATTTACGCATATATAGAAGGAAATTAAGTAAAAAAATGTTAATTTTTCGGATTCTGCAAAATTTTCTAATTGTGTATGTCGAAAATGTAAATTATTAAATTGGGTGAGGTGAAATTGCAGTAATAAATAAAAATCATGTGTTTCATTTTATGGTGCGAATGATACAATAATTATGAGTTTGCCAAAATGGGGTTCTAATTAATTGTTTAAATTCTAAGAAACTTGGTTCGTGTGGCTGAAGAATCGTATTATATTCGTTTAATAAATTATTTACTAGCTAGAAGCCATTCATTTTGTTTATACATATATATATATATATACTTATATGAAAACCGATTATAACACCACACAAACAAAATAATTAAAGTCAACCTTATTAAAAGTTTGGCACCCGTTTGATTTTCACAATTTTGTTCGTTTGTTGTTCATTACGTTAGGTTTTCACCTAAGAGCAAATATAAATTTATTAATTTGATTTTTTTGTTAGTTACTTTTCATTATATTTTTCATCCAGGCGCTTCCAAGAATCAATTAATTTTCTCTCGCGAACGAAATAAATAATTACGTTTTACAAGAATTCTTTTATATTTTAATAATTTCAATTCCAAGAAGTTGACATGAACAAATTTTTCTGCATATATACCAACGACGACGCCGACGTATAAAATGCCTCATTTAGTTTACATTATATAGCAGAAGAAGCAAAAATGTTGTTTAATAATGTTTTTACTTCGTATATATATACTAATTATTATGATGTATTTGAAAATCATTGGAAAACCGTTCAACCCCTTTTTTTCTCTTGCGGTGTATAATATAAGTATGTAAATTATGCGAGACATGAAACAAATTTTCTGTGATTTATAGAGAACAGAAGCTCTCTATAGCTATCTAGCTATATGGAATATAAAATCAATTTTCGAGAAAATGTGTACACAAACCAAAAATTATTTTTTATATTCTTGAGAAATATTATCAAAGTCTCGGTTGAAATACGAACCAAAGCCAAAACATATATATAAAAATTATGTATCTATCTTGTAAATACAAACAAACAAATATTGATTTTCAGTTCAAAGATCAGACATGCTTTAGACCTTGATCGGAATGATTACAGTTTAATGAAGCGTGAGAATTTTTTTTTTACTTTAGATAATACTAAGATTTTTATTCTTTCATGGTTAGTTTAATACATATTTATACATATATATGTACATATATACATAATAGGCACATGAATACGTTACGCGTTATACGACGCTGGACGTCGCTTTTTTTTGTACGTTTTGTTGTTGTTTTATGTTTATGGTGGTATCGAAAACGATTTTATATAAAAAGTGACGTAAATTTATTTATTTATTCAAAATAACAAAACATAAATATTTGTTAAAATAAATCAACCACAAAATTTTTATTAAATTAAAAACTGATTACTGATTCATTATTTGTGTTATTAATTTAATAATAATATAACCTTCTGACGTTCAATTACATTACCACAACAAAACCAATTTTTAATTTTATTTTATTATTTTTAATTTGAGATAATCTTCATCATTATCAAGTTACAAGGATACTGGTTGGTGGCCCTTTAAACTGTCTACTGTATATCATCAAACTGGATAAGTATATATGTTTTCAATGACCCACAGCTATATAGGAATCGATGTTTCGCACACGTGCTTTGGATCATTATATTTGGGGTCATTTTTGATTAATAATACTGATGAACTCTAATATACATTAGGCACATAAATTATACAGTTGTGCCGAAATATTTAATACGCTTCCACAAATTTTAAATTCACGCCATTAAGACCACTGCCGATACACTTGAACGTCATATAACATATGGGCTCAGGCCAGAGCTTTCACCATACCATTCAAGTAGAGAACACGACCCAACTTACTTCAACATTCAAAATGCAAATAGATTATGATAGAACATTTCAGGGATTGTATACGCCAGTTAGGTGTTAGTTTCTCAAAATTTTCATTCGAAGAATTTGCTTTGCAGGAAAAATTCACATAAACGGTTAAATTATTATAGATTTATTGGTTTCTGCAAATAATATATGATATTCTCACTTAGATATGTAAGAAATTTACGATTAAAGACAAACTTCTCTCGCTTATAAATGTATATTTAATGTAATGTATATTTAATGATTTGTGACAAGCCGTAACTAGATGTGGCACAATCTGTCACATCGCAAACTAACCCAATTCATATTACATAAGCTCTCTGCGATTCAGATTGAGAAACGTTGACATTGATTCGGTTAAATAAATGTAAGTGTAGATCTTTGATGGGGAAGTCTGCGCTATAGTATAGTGACGATGAGAAAACTAGTTGGTGACTGAGGCTCTTCAAAAGCTTTTAAGACCGAATACGGTTATGCTGTGCTAATTAGTGTTAATACCTATAAGTATTAATTAATACCAATTAATTATTATATATTAAATGCTAAGCTATCAAAAAATTTTGAATTGAAAGGGTATCAGTTGGGAAGCACAAGGGAATTCCACCTAATTATTTTATCTGGAAATTTTTAGATAGGTTTGCCAGTCGTTCGTTTTTTCGGAAGTAACATTGGCCACGGTGGTATCACTGATATTACAGAGTTTATTAGCAGCCAAAACACGTTAAAGATGTGAAGGAAAAAAGCTCATTGCTATACGGAATTATGCTTAAATTATCATGTTGTAATAAATCCCCAATCTTTTGCTTCATAACTGACTGCATTAGTAAATGACTAAATATTCATAAACCGTAATCAAATATTAAGCCAGAACCGAAACTATACACAATTAATTACTATGGGTTTATGCTAAAGCATCAGCACGCGGATGCCCGTAACCACAAAGTAGACAAAATATTCTCACTATAGTTATACAATATTTTACAAAGGACAGAATTAATGTTAAATTACTAAAATTGAAATGTCCGACATTTAAGGCAAACTTCTGTATTCAAACTTTATAAAATTTAAACCTGCACAAATGTATAGGGCTGTCTACGGTGGCAATGCCAATGTTAATTTTGGCGGTTGAAAAATTTTTGTCAATTTCTAGTATTGGAATACAAAACACTTATTTGATATCGAACGAATATTAAAGCTATATAGTTGATGCATTAAAAGGTTTTTTTTTATCCGGAGAGCGAACACCAAATCTTTATTAACCACTTTTAATGGCCGTCTGAGTGAAACATACCTTTTGTTTATACACAGCCAAGATTCAGCTATAAATATTTAGCACAAAATGCTAAGATAATTAAAAAAAAAAATCTGCGGATTAAATTAAAAAGTTACTAAGTTTATAGACGAGACAATTTAAAAATATTAAAAAATAAAAGTAAGTTTAATAAAAGTAAGCTCCGTTAAAAAAATATTTTTTCCTTTTTTCAATGGATGAACTTAAAAGTTAAACCGCAGAATGGAAACCTGCTGGAAATGCGAATAACTATCCTTAAACCAAAATTATAGTTTTAAACGACACTTTTTTTTCATACAAATCATTAAAATATAAACCGAAAGGATTTCATGGAAAGTTAGCATCAAAATATGGAGTTCCATATTTTCAAAAATGGAAACAAAATTTCCAGACCAATATTTGGATATCTTTAAATGTACGTGGATATTTATATGCAATCCCTGCGGACATAAAAGAAAAGTTGAACGAATATTTCTTATATAATAGGGATCCAATGGCCGTATGAAAGAAATCGGCTGCTACCGGAAACTGTTGTGTGGATATTACAATGCCTCGTCAATTTCGACTTCAACTGTTTGAAAAGTTTGATTCCAATTTACAAAATAACTGTTTGATGAAGGAGACAAACTCTTATCGGAAATAAGATTAAACTTTCAGGGTGAAGCAAAAATTTATTTTGTCGTTATTTTTTGTTTTAATAAATTGTCGTTTAGAGAAGTGATATTTGTATATACATTAGTTTTTATTTTTATTTTATAATAGACAAAATCGGATTGCCAGATTTAAAATCGAATTTTGTTTATGTTAGTAAAAGTTAAACCTGCAACTAAATAAAAGGAATTTGTTTTATTTTTGGTATAAACTGACTTTATCGTAGGTAAAGCCCAGCTTCCTTAATGTTTGAAAATTATTTTTAAAAAAAATTTAGTCGACACATTTTAATGGCGATCTTCTTTCTAACATTTCTTTTTGGAATTTCGAGGCAAGGTTAAAAGAAATTAGGCTTAACTTTTGGGTTCGGCTAAATAAAATATTTAGGCTTAATTTCCTTAGGCCTAAAAACTTTGCTTTCTGTTCGAATAAATTTAGAGCAATTTTAATCTTCATGCTGTTCGCGTGTCATATCTTTCTTAACGGTAGAGCTTGTTGTCTATTTGTATGTGAAGTTAGGCCGAAAAAAGACTTTCATAAGCTTTTAGCTCGAAAATAGCAGAAATGAAAATGAAGTAAAAACCATAGCAACAAAATTGTATATCTGAAAAATTCTGATAATTAAAATTGAAATGATTTTATTTTTCTATAATTCTGAACAGAAATAGCATTTTTCGATACCTCAAACACCGTAAGGAATTAATTTTATAAATGACCTTCCACGTCATTGCATGGACATAGGATTGGTAATAATTCGATGGTGAAGGACCTATCATGTTAGTTCCATATTCCACAAACATTTCTAATACAATTTTTATTTTATTTAGTTAAAAAAAAGACCAACTTTGAAAATCCTTTTTTCGGGATGAATTTCGGTTTAACTTCATATCCGTGTTTTCGATGAAGGTGTTGAATTAAATATATCGAGTTGAGCCCTTAAAAAATATTAAGTTTACAAATTTAAATTGTAGTTTTTTTGTGGTCTCTAAATTAACAAGGCCGTTTACAATACATAAAATGGTTTACGTAAACGTTTACTGAAAGGGTTAATAACCATTAACTGTAAGGGTCCAATCACACTAATTCGAGTAATCTTTTTTTTAGAATATTATGACATAAAAGTGATTTATTTAATTAATTTTTTTATATTGATTACACTGGAATGATCTTTTCAATCAAATAAAACCAAATTTTGACGAAAAAATACTTTAAAATAAGAAAAAGTTGAAAATTCACATATAATTTAATGACGTCACGACATTATGTGCGAATATTCACTTTCTGCTTATTTTAAGCTACTTTTCTGCCATAGTTTGGCATTATTTGATTGAACAGATCATTTCAGTGTAATTAATATAAAGAAATTAAATAAATAAATCACTTTTATGTCATAATTTTCTAAAAAACGATTACTCGCATTCGCAATCCGCGGTTGGTGTGGTTAGTTCCTAATTGTTTCTCCTAAATAAAATATATGCATGGTTCAATTTTCTTTGTTTTCTGTTTCGTTTGTGTGTGTTTAGAGCATGACCACCAGTGGGTCACATGGCACGGTATTTATGTGTGGATTATTAAGATGCCATGTGATTCACCGGTGGTCGCAAAGCAGGGAATTGACATGTCAGATTTAATGGTTTGTTATTTTACACCACTAAGGAATAACATTCGGTGGTATCATAACATCGCCTTTGTATATTTATTATATACAGCCTCGACCTCTGAAGGGCCCCGCAAATGTGTAACTTTAGTCTATTTTCTAACCGCAACCAGTTTGCCTACATAGGAGCCCACTGATAATTGTGGATATTACCCTTATTATTATAGGTGTACATTACAATTGTATATCCATTTTTACTACCCACCTTGTTGTTTACCCACCCTGTTACTACCCACCTTTCATATAAAAAGGTCAATTCACTATCGATATCAATGAGAATAAGTAATACAATGATCGCTAATATGATTGTGAAATTCACAACAGCATATAGAATGTGCAGAATACATTCACAAATTATATTTACTAAAAATTATTTTTAAAATTGTAATAATTAAACATAAACGTAATTTCATTGATTGAAACCACACTAGAAGTTTTGTGTATATTGCAAATATGATGGATTAGCAAAAGAAGTGTTGCTAATATATCGTATATGAATGGTGTATTTCAGATGTTGAAGTATCCAAGCTACTTTTACAATAGTACTCATCTCCACCTTCCGTTCATATTTTTTAAAGCAGTTCTATACTGCAAAAAGACTATGATTTGAGAAGGACCCAGTTCCGATGTTTATAATGTCGAAGATATAAAATTCCGAAGGTTTGAGAAAATCCGGAAGTCGTAGAATCCCGAGGTTACAAAATCCTGAAATCACAAAATCCCGAGAGTACCAAATCCCGATTCCCGAAGTATGATCTCTCTCTTGATCCGTGTTGCCATATTATGTTTAAAAAATCTTTAAATTTCAGGGAAACAAATTAATTTTCAACAAAAAAATTCATTCAAACATTTTCAGTAAAAATGTTAATTTAATGATTTAAAATTAATATGACGTATTTTATGACTTTCGTCGTCAGACCAAATAAATCCTAGAGTAGCCACTTATTCAGAAATTTTGTTTTATAAATTGGTGAATTGTTTATTGTTGCTGTGAAACAAATGCTAATGTATCTTAGCATATGGATTGTGTGGCATTAGGTTTATTTTCCAAAATGTCACCAAACCAAAAATGTTCTTTTTCTATTTTTTTTTTGAGAGGCCTAAACTTGTCATCTGCACCCAAGGCCACAACTGACCTTAATTCGTGACTGATTATACATATCTATAGTGAATTCATGGATCATTTATAATTTCGTATTCATTCATTTCATTTGAGGTGTCGCTTTGATACGAAGAATTTGTTCCCAGGTGGTGGTGCTTTAACATATCCAACGCGGACTTACAATTCCTTAAAATATTACTACTGTATTGGTATGCTTAGCCAGGTTACCGTGTTATCGTTCCTGCCAACGAGGAGGCGAATATACTCGTCTACTATTACATAGCTTTTAAAAAATTTCTACCGCTCAAGACGGTATCACAAAATTTCTTGAAAGAGTTGAGGTGGTTTGGCAGCATTAAAGAAAGTTTACTTGCTGGCCACTCAAGTCTTGAGTTTATAACAAGTTGATCTCTAGCTTCTTGAGCTAGATCACAGTCATAGAGGATGTGTTCTATGGAATCGTCGCCCTGTCCAAATTCACAGGTACTTGAGTCCGCTAGATTCATTCCTCGTTTTCCTTTTGAGCGAGCCTAAGAGGTTTGGCCGAATTTGATCGCCTTCTACTATCACGTTTCCGTAGCTCACGTCTTGCCTTTTATTTATCATGCAGTTTCTAATTTTCTCATTTAAGAGTACATCAATAGGAATCGTGCCGGCCAAGACAGGAACGATGTCAGTTGACACTGTTCTGTATACCTTGGTAATTCCGAGCAAGATACTACTTTCGGCACTAACTAGTGTACGCCGATGGTGACAGTTCATTCTGTCTGCCCATGCCATTTCATATAAAGGAAATATATATGTACATAACCTCAAATCAATTTGTGAAACTATTTGAGGTTTACAATCAAATTTATTTGGTTCGACTTTAAGCCAACGCGCCATCTCATGAAAGAGTATAAAAGAAAGACAATACAAATAGAAGAACTCGAAAAAAAAATTTTGAGGTAAAAAAAATTGCTGCGGTTGTTACAGTGACTTAGAAAATCATTAAATTTTTGTATTTATTCGTGATACTGTTAAACTATTGTAGAGTGATAATGATGTTTCTTGAAATAAAATCGGAAAATGGAATAATGACCTTCACTGAGAAGCCATAGTGATAGTACAGGCAAATTCCTTTCAATCAAGCCCCGAAAAAATATCGGTGGTCATAATGAGCACGTTTTATGCCAATCTTACTAAATTTCGAAAATTTAGCCAAATCAACAAATCTTTCGGCTTTATACTCAATTCCGAATTTATTTGTATTTATGGCAAGAGTGGTAGTGCATTTATTGAATACTGCATATAAACTTAACGATCTTTTATTAGTCCCTGCACCGCAGCATATATATGATATTGAAGAACATATTAAATCGCCCTTGTCAACAAATACGAACATACTTTTTATGTATAGAGAATTATGATTTGTCATGAACAAAAAATACAAAAAAAAAAATACTAAAATTCATGTTTTTTTTTTTGTTTTGTTAATCGATTGTTAAAAGTCAATTTTTATGATTGTTACTAATGAGCTATTATTATGAAATTATATAAATATTTGTTGTTATAAATGTACCATAAATTTTGTGTAAGATTTCTCTTTTCATCTTAATTTGGTTTTATTTAAAAAATTAAAAAAATAAAAATATTAAAGATTATTTTTTATGTGGGTGTTATATATTTATTTCATGGCTAAAAAATAAAAACTGTTAAAACTATTACAATCAATCAATTTATTTATTTATTTTTTATGATTTTTTTTTTTTATCATGTCGAAATAAAAACATATATTATTATTGGTAAAAGTGAGCTATTCCAATGACGCGTGGTTTCATCATAATTTTAGGTGTTATATTGAAGATTATATTTTTTTTTTATTTTTTGAATGCGCGCAATATTAAGGTTATTCACTAATTATGATATTATAGTCTGAACAATTTTTTTATGTGTTATCAATTTTACATAAAACATGTTTAATTTTTTTGACATAAAGATATATGTTTGCATTTGACTACAAAGAATATTATTATGATGTGTGTCTATGTATATACATATGCATACACTAATTAAATAATTTCAATTGCCTTCTGGTCAAATGAGTATAAAAAGTTAATAATTTGACATTAAATAATTAAATTAAAAATCAAATGATACTTTTTGTGTAATAAAAAGCGGAAATTATATTTGTTACTCGTATAATGATTTAATTTATATATATTAAAAATATTATATATGTGCGGGCAAAGCTTTAAGCAATATTTGGCATTTGCTGTTCTACATTATTATATTACATGTATACAGTAAAAAATATTTATAACGTAAATCAATTCGTTGCTATAGAACGTTTCGAATTAAATGTCGAATTAATTAACGAATATTATATGCTGGTTTATTTGTAAAATTTATATTTTACCTTGATTTATTGAAATTCTGTACTGGTGGCCCCAGTCATCGAAAGAATTGAAAGGCCGACTACTAAGAAATCGAATTTGAAACAGAACATGTTATCTATTCACATTTGTTTTAAAATTAATTTGTATTTGCCTACCGCGCAATGTATGTGAAGATAGCCCAATTTTCATCCCCGAAAAATACGATGGCAACACTAGCCACTACTATCACGACATTTTTTGCTCTCAACCCCGAAAAAATCTACTATCACGATAGTATTATGACACTTTTCTACTCTCAGCTCCGACAAATTTTACTATCACGATATATATACCAAAATAAATGTACATAGTGTACATAATTTACTGCCAGCCCCGAACAATATTTGTTTTCATGATACTTATATATTAATAATCCACATAGGAAAAATCTAAAAAAAATTACTGAACATACATGAAAGCTTCCTTAATCGCATGGTAATCCGGTCAGCGAATAGCTTCTGAGTTCAAGGCGCTATAGCATTTTAACAAAAAAAAATTTCTATACAAACAATTTATTTTATTGTGATTTAATTTTAATTTTGGAATTTATCCTATAGACATATTTTTATAAGTGTCATGAACATCAAACATTTTGGGACTGACAGTAAAATATGCAAAATATTGAGCATTAAAATTATATATTTAGTGTCATGACACTAATATTTTTTGGGGCTGAGAGTAAGTTATAGTAAAATATGACTCTATAGATTATTTTAAAATGTACAATTTTCGTGAGTATATTTATCACAGACATTTTGAAATTTCATGTGTGTTTATGTTATATTAGTGACCATTTATCTAATTTTATTTTGAGCTTTGAGTTTTTATCCAAATTGTATCTACTATCAGCTAACATTTAAAACCTGATACAAAATATCATGATAGTAAAAATTTTATAATATTATTACCATATGCAATTTATAATGTTTTCGGGCATAGAATTTTGGGCTATCTTCACTATGGTATCCGCACATAGCTGTGTTAGTGTACCAACCCAGAAATAAACGTGGATTGCGTATTCCAATGCCAACGATCGTCGAGTGTTAAATAAAACAGTTGCTTATCATACTACCATCCCGTAACGAAATCTTGCCGCTGATCAACAATTATTTAATTGTATGACAATTAATTCATGGAGCAGTGCTGGTTCAGTTTTACTTAATATAGCTGTATTGTAAAATGACAATCATGTCTAAATAAAATGTAACCCTTATGGTGTCACTCCGTTGTCGGTTTGTCGCAAACGTTTAACTTTGGAACTATCATTCGTAGCGAGTAGAAATTTCGCAGTAATTTAATTCACAAAATAATTCAACTGTTGTTTCAAAAAAAATGTGTTAAAAAAGGATTTTAACAAAATTTGACGTATTCCGTCATGAAATTGTAAAAAAAAATCTATGGTACAATGTTATATATTCTATCTGTATAACGTGTTTAAAATAGTCGATGTTACGCTGTAAAATCAAGTATTTCGAGTTTGACTCACAACTTAACACATTTCTCTTTGATATCGTTGAGAGTTTTAATTTTAAGATACACAAACTTTGTATCAAAATTTCTTTCCATGCAAAATAATTAACTAACAAATTAAAAATAATAAATTTTTCAAACAATTTGTATAGTTAAATAGGTAGCTTTCTTATGACTAGTTATCAAAAAAATTTGACTATAGTGCACATATTCAAAAAAGACTTAAGATTATTCTGCAAATTATTTTCGGCGCATGTTCATGCTTAAATGGACTTTTTTATTCTGGCAGTTGTCCCAATACTTATGGCGGTCTCAATAATTTTGCATTTTGAAAATAGAAATTCATATATTGCCATCTGTTCCTATATATACGGCTTTGAAAATTTAAATTTCGATAAACTCAAATAAAATTAAATTTCGATGTTGCTTTCAAATTTCGGTAATTCTAAATCGTATTTGAACAGTTCGAGCTAAAAATTTAAATATTCTAATGTTGCAATTTTTTAAATATTTCAAAGAAATTTTTGAATTCCATATGTAAAATTTGGGTTCAAAATTCAATAAAAAATTCGCGTAGAAATTTGAATTTCCAATAGGCATGTCAAATACCTAAATTTGAGCGGTTTGATAAATAGAATTGAGATGTTTGTGCAAATTGGTTGAATAATTTCCAATTGCTTATAACTAAGAAAAGTGAGTTTTCCAAAGATGCAAAACATTTTAAAATTCCACTTTTTAAAAAATTAATAAGCTTCGAAAAAGAAATTTAGGTCGAAGGCAATAAATAGGTTCTGGATCAAAACAGGAAAAGAGCGTCAAATCTATATTCATTCAAGCTGTCTTTGTTCATATTTATTATTATTTTTATCAGCAGTAACAAATTGCACTTTTTTAATTGGTGTCATGATGTATCACCAGTGGTTCTGATATCGCTATAGTATAACATATTTAGTACACAAATAATTTTTGTGTATTTCCTGTTAAATGTTTAGGTCGGCGAATTCATTTTCTTTAATGTTGAAATTATGGTTGATTTGTGCTAGAATTTTTTGAGACAAATGTAAATATGTTGAAAATACGATATATGTTGATTGTACTGAGTAGTCTGGTTAAACTGGAATTTATACTTGCCTGATCACAATCTTAATGTTGCAAAGCATATCACCTACTAAGACTTACGACAGTGGTTCTGATAGATCTATTAACATCTGATATTGTAGTTCTATTCCGTAGAACCACTTTACCATGACTTCCAAAGTATTCCAGCGGGCTTCATAGTCATACATTATAGTATCAACACTTTTTTCTCATCCAAAAGCACATATTCTTGCAAAACACCATTTTTTTTATCTATAATGGCGGATATTGGTGCCATCCGATGGTCGTATTTTTAAAACTATAATTCATAATCTTTCCATATCTGTGTCAGAGTTAGAGTCTCTATTATTAAATAGAATCCTTAACTAGGCCATTCTTTCCTAGATAAAACGGTGATTTTCTGACAAAAATTACTGATTTTTAGCATAGCAAAAATGTTAAGTTTAGGTTTTCCTCTAGAAATATTCAAAAAATAATTATCGCGAAGAAACACTAATCGCCATGAAGTTATGAAGGTTTGGAATATCTTGGACATGCTCTAATATTAAGTTTATTTCATAGATGCCATTAAAATGTCTTAAGCAGCAGATATTTTTCATTACAGTGAGATAGGGATTTTGTAAATGTAGAATAGCTTTCTGGGAAGCCTCAAGAACACTATAATTCAGCTGATTTTTACTGGTTTTACTGCCTCATTTTCGGTAGTTTGTCTATCATTTATGTGTTCAGTTAAGTGTTCAGATTGATTCGAGCGATCTAGCGAAAAACTAAAAATTTTACAAATTTTTCGTTAAGTTCATTTTTGAGACAAATTGCTTATTCAGTCGAAACATCGCAGATAATTTTTTTTACTTTAAAACGACTTATAAATAAATAAGTAAATTTGATCTCAAGTATAGGAATTAATATAGCTGAATTGAATTAAATTAAAATTTGGACAAAATGTACATGCAAGTTGATAAAATGCTAATTATAATTTGAGTGAAATGAATTGAAATCTATGATGGAACCCAAATCATAATTAAATATGCTATAGTATATAGACCGCAAATCAAGCAACGTGAAATAATTGCGATCAGGAAAACCGAGTTTGATGCTAAATTCAATAATGAATATGTTCTAGCGTAGGACAACTTCTCCCGCCACGATTCTCAATATCCGCATTTATAATTAGTATGCACTTGTAATACCAATCTATACATAGGATAGGATTGCCAATGTTTCTACAAGTAATATGTGTGCATGGAACTAAGCCAAGAGTCACGTTCAATTTTAAATTGTACAAATCAAACCGGACGCATCGAATTAATTATGGGGCGGGAATTAAGAATCGTTCAATTAAAAATGTTAAAAATTAAAAATGTTTTAAGTTCAACTTTAAAAAATGTACTGGTGTGTCAGTTTTTGCTCACTGATATTTCTTCAATTAAAATTAAAGTATGTACATATGTTGTCATTATACGTTTATTCTCCTTATTTCAACGTGTCCTATTCCAAAATTCACCAAAATACTGATCAAATTGTTGTTCTGTGTAAATGATTTTATTTTAAAACGGTTTCTGATGTTAAACTGATGTATATTAAACTAAAGCTAGGTTTGTTATTAAAAAAGCTTTCAGAAAGTATAAAATAATCGACAAAAACTGGTAACGCGCTATCGAAGTACGTTCAATCCTTATCACGTTACTTGACGAAAGGTACTCATATGCATAAATTGCTAAGAAACTCAAAATTTCTAAGTCTATACCATGCAATGTACACTACTGCGATTTAACCAAACTTTGACATCTCAAATCACCACCACGAAAAAGGATAATAACATTAGACGGCACCTGAGATTGATTTCGGTGAAAAAGTGCCTCAAACATCAAGAAATAAATGGCAAAACTATACTATGAAGGAACCACTTGTTTCAAATAAAAACCGTCAGAAACAACTCAATTTGGTAAAGTGCCTCGAGAAATAGTAATTTTTCAATGAAGAATTGTTCTTTAGTCCGACGAATCGAAGATTCAAATTTTTGGGTCAAAAAGAACGGCCGTGTCGTTCATATATAGTTAGGCATACGGAGGTGGTTCTGTAATGATATGGGGTTACTTTGGTGGCAACATGATAGGAGATTTCATAAAAATGGCAGAACGAATTAATCGCTTCGACTGTTTTTGAATATTGGAGAACCTTGCTGGGCCATCTGGGTTAAGATTAATAAATCGAAGATTTATTTATCAGTTCGATAATGATTCAAAACACTCATCTAATGAGTGTTAGGAAGACCTGCAGCAATAATTTCGCCACCAAAAGCTAAATTTAATGGATTAACCGCCACACTTTCAACCAATCTTAACCCCATTGAACTGTTGTAGGATTAGTTAGATCGGGATGTGTTACATAAACTATAACAAATGCATGGAATATCATATCTTCTGAAAACTTGAATAAATTACTAGAAATAGTGCCAAGATTCTGTCGAGCAGTTCCTTAAAGGAAGGCCATTTCGAGGAGCGCACAATTTTGGTCCTGTTATTGATTGTTTGTTGATTTTCGTATTTAATCTGAGTTTAAATTTGTGATAAAACATAAAAAACAATGTTTTAGTTACAAAAATAACATCTACCAAAAATTTTTGGTCTGTATATGTTAGTTTCCTTTTCTATGAGGTATGAGATGCAAAGTGTTTTAAAGAGATCGATCCTCTATTTGTTTATGAGTTTATGTTTATTTTTTGATTTTATATTTACTAGACTGACACAGCACCCTGTTGTGCCTTGACGTATAGGAATCTGAGATTTGTATACAAGTCTAATGATGGCTTTGGTTGAAAAACAAATAATTTTGGAGAGGGTATAAGTGCGTTTGTAAAAGGTGGATTATATCAGTTATATATAAAAAAATTAAATTTCGATTGTTATTTTGCCATCTTATTGCTACTCTGTAGTTAAAGTCATGTGAGGTTTCCTATACATTCTGGGCTAAGTGCATCAAGGCGATACCAGGGGATCGAATGGGATACCAGATCAAACGCACGGTATGGCCACGGCTTTGATTTGTAAATCAGATGGTAAATTTTTGAGACGGAATTATTATTGGGCTGGAGTCCACCGGCTGGGAATATAATGAGATTTTGGGGGTTTCATTATATATAGATATTCATGCATGTATGTTGGTATAGGTATAATTGTTTGAGTATTTGTAAATGTGTGACTGTTTCCAATTGGTGTATGCAGTTGTGAGAATGAATATTAGTTTCTAGCGACTGATGTACGTTTTTGAATGATTAATGATAGCAATTAATAGATTATTTAATAATGCAATTAAGTGTAAAGTTGTGCCCTATCATAGAACTTTTTATTTTTAAATATCATTTGAACGTTGCCGAACTCATTAGAGAAATTTTAATTAATGATTTGGAAGTTATATTTGTAAATATTAGCATAAATAGTGTTTACATATATATGGATAAAATATAGTACTAAGAGCGAATTCTATGCTTTATTTTTCAAATGGCCAAACACAGTTTGATGATATTAATGCTGGTTTAATTGTATATTCTTCTCTAGTTGTATGGTATTCTCATTCTGATGTATACATCAAAAGTTTCAGACCAATTCAAGAACGATTTATTATTTACAGTTTTACAATACTTGTTTACCTCTCTGATCGTGATTACCCAACTTGGGTCATGCACCCGTTCATGATTTGACCTCATATGAGGTTCGGTATCTGTATCTTTCAAAGATTGTATTCGCGAATGAAGATTACCAAATTACCGGCAAACAATAGATTTACCACTGGTGAAATCGCATGCTGAACATTTTTAATTATTATACAACTAAATTGGTATGAAAAGACAAATGTTTTTATGTTTTTACCTTGGGTCTATGCTTGTAGCAAGGATTCTATGATTTTGAATGAAATATTTAATTTCATTTATTTTAAGAAAATCGCCATAACAAAGATTTGAATTCTTAATGGAATTTGTATTTAACTAAAAAAGCGCTAAGAGAATTGAGGTAATAATTTGTATTAAATTATGGGTGACCAAAAGTGTAAAAAATTTGAATATGGAGCTGATACTAATTATAGTTAGTTAGGCTATTTCTAATCAATCAATCATAAATTATTAGTTGTGTTTTGCCTAAATATATATATAGGACCTATAAGTCGATTTAGGGCGCTACTGAGTAGGTATCATTATCACGTTCTATATAAATTTAATTAAGATAAAACAATTCTAAAATCATCAGTGCCGAAACGTCTGCGGTCGTATCATAATGGTTTGTGTTCCATATGATATGTGTATGTGTATATAGATATAACAAAATCATCAACAAACAAAACAATACTGTGTGAAATACTTAAAATGTTTTAATTCAACTGTGAATAGATAACGATATCAGTCGACAATATCGCGACGTATTATAAACACATCCGTGCCTGATATCCACACAATTTTTAATTATCATTTAAAAAACAAAAAAAAACTAATTCAGTCAAAACAATTAAAAGTCACACAAAAATTAAAAAATAAATTCAAAATTTTAAATTATGATATACATATATGTACGAGCATGTATATATGACTGTGTGTACACGACGAAGACGAACCGAAGCACGTGTTAAATGAAATTAATTATAAATGTCAAATTTTGTACACAAATTAAATGCTTTTTTTTACTAGAATTTATATTGCGCGCGTAATTTGCTGTTTGGTGGTTGTATTGTGTATATACGTACATACATATACACAAAATTTATAACGCAACGAAAATAAATACGAATCATTGGAAAATCCATTGGAAAATTCTAGTTTTGTTTTTCCTAAAGTTGTACGTCATTGATTTGAATTGGTCTCTTGTGCACCGCTAAAAATAAAGAATGAACACCGTTAAAAACTATTAAAAAACCGTAAAGTGTTTTTTTTCTTTAGTACTTCGATATAAATTAATTATTTTAGAGTGATGATTATGTGGATGGTATATAATGATGATGAGGCAGGCAAACTGTTTGAATCTGATATAGCCTAGTTATGTAGAGTGCTTTTTTTTATTTGATAATTTAAAAATATATTATAAGTTAGTCAATCAACGCAGTAACACTATATACCTAATACACAGATCTGTTTAATCTATTATTACGAGTATACGTCTATTTAGATCATTATATACGATTCATTTATTAATTTCAATTTGTTGATAAATAAAATAAAAATTAATTTATATTGTCACGTTATTTCAAATGGTTCTACGCGATGATCAAAAATTACATTTTGTCAAAATAAATAGAATATACATCAATGAATTTAATTATGATAATTTTATTATTAAATTAAAAATGTTTCAATGAACTTTATTTGCGATTGTATATATATATTTAAAATAATATGTGAAATAGCTATATATACAGATTATATTATGTTTATAATGATAATGAAATAATATATATTATGCTGTGTTATCAGTATCGTACTGATACTGTTAAATAACATTTATTTGATTGAGGCCGAATGAATATATATATACCACATACGATGATCCAATATATGTATATATATACTATATATACGCATTTTATACTCGTGTGATCTCATATATATATGGAATAGTGCACGTGTAGAGATTATAATTTATTTTGAGTATATATATATATATAGATATATACACCACAAGACAACTTCCCAAAATTTATTATAATTACAACATTATTTATGTATATAAATCAAAAAAAAATATATATACGAATATGTGATGCGTGGGTTCTACGCGATTTGTGAATTTGTCAAAAAACGTTTTTAGTGTGCTTTCAACTAGCAAATTAATATAACACATAAGTATTTTCATATCTGGTTTGAAAATATGATTCAGCTGCTCTAAAGTTGACAGCTGATACAGGATACAGCGCTCGTTCTTCACTAGATGCCAGTCTCCTAAAATTAATTCGTTTAATGCAAATTTAATATTGTTATGTTAAGTCTAGACTCTAGACTATATATTAATCTATTTTTGAGGCTATAAGCAAGCTTTCCCGAGCAAATAACACAGTGGTTAAAGTTGTGACGTTTGAGAGTACAGAATACATACGCCGAGCCATCGTTCATGGCAGAGCAGACTGCCCATGGAGCTATACAAGGTGTAGATGGTTAATAAAATTGGACCTGTGGCCGTGCGGCCTCGATTTGATTGGCAACGGCGTAAGCGAAGAACGCAAATAACTTAACTGCGCAAGAGCCTTGAGCCTCATAACAAGTATAGAGAACAAAAAATCAAATTTTGTTTAGTATTTACAATTTTCTCCAAAAGACAAGCTAACCCATATGGTTTTACACAACGAATATCAAGAAGATAATATTTAATTTAGAATCCCTCCAAATACATAATCAGAATTTATATAGAGAGTATATAGGTTATATGACTCGTGGTAAATCAACAATCGGCTAATAGAGCCTCTATATAAACTTTGAAATTACTTCAGAACTTAAATATCCGATTATCGATCAGAATCAATTAACCGCAAAAAACAGATTTCTAAGAATCAGGTTAGTTAAACCTGGCAACAAATAGATTCTGAGTTCTAGGGACTTTATCTCAGATCCTCCACACACAAAAAATCTAAAAAAAATTCTGAAGACACATCAAACCTTTGTGAATCATATGGTAAACTCCGCTTATCCGGCCAGCGAATAGTTTCCGAGTTCTAGAGACTATATCTTAGATCCTCCACATAAAAAAAATCTAAAAGAAAATCTGATGACACTTGAAACCTTGGAGAATCACATGGTGAACTCCGCTTATCCGGCCAGCGAATAGTTTCTGAGTTCTAGGGACTATATCTCAGATCCTCCATATACAAAAAATCTAAAAAAGTTCTGATGACACTTGGAACCTTCGTGAATCACATGGTGAACTCCGCTAATCCGGCCAGCGAATAGTTTTTGAGTTCTAGGGACTATATCTTAGACCCTCCACATACAAAAAATCTAACAAACATTCTGAAGATACATGAAACCTTCTTAAATCACATAGAAACCTCGGCTTATCCGGCCAGCGAATATTTTCTGAGTTCTAGGGACTATATCTTAGATCATCCACATACAAAAAATCTAAAAAAAATTCTGATGACACTTGAAACCTTCGTGAATCACATGGTAAACTCCGCTTATCCGGCCAGCAAATAGTTTCTGAGTTCTAGGGACTACATCCTCCACATACAAAATATGTAAAAAAATTCTGATGACACTTGAACCCTTTGTGAATCAATCCCATGGTAAACTCCGCTTATCCGGCCAGCGAATTGTTTCGGAGTTTAAGCGACTATATCTCAGATCCTCCACATAAAAAAAATCTAAAAAAAAATCTAATGACACTTGAAACCTTCGTGAATCACATGGTGAACTCCGCTTATCCGGCCAGCGGGAGCTTATCGGGACTATATCTCAGATCCTCCACATACAAAAAATCTAACAAAAATTCTGAAGATACATGAAACCTTCTTAAATCACATGGTAACCTCCGCTTATCTGGCCAGCGAATGGTTTCTGAGTTCTAGGGACTATATCTCAGATCCTCCACATACAAAAATCTAAAAAAAAATCTGATGACACTTGAAATTTTCGTGAATCACATGGTGAACTCCGCTTATCCGGCCAGCGAATAGTTTCCGAGTTCCAGGGACTATATCTCAGATCCTCCACATACAAAAAATCTAAAAAAAATTCTGAAGATACATGGAACTTTCGTGAATCACATGGTAAACTCGGCTTATTCGGCCAGCGAATAGTTTCTGAGTTCTAGGGACTATATCTTAGATCATCCACATACAAAAAATCTAAAAAAAATTCTGAAGATACATGAAACCTTTGTGAATCACATGGTAAACTCGGCTTATCCGACCAGCGAATAGTTTCGGAGTTCAAGCGACTATATCTCAGATCCTCCACATAAAAAAAATCTAACAAAAATTCTGATGACACTTGAAACCTACGTGAATCACATGGTGAACTATGCTTATCCGGCCAGCAAATAGTTTCTGAGTTCTAGGGACTACATCCTCCATATACAAAATATGTAAAAAAATTCTGATGACACCTGAAACCTTTGTGAATCAATCCCATGGTAAACTCCGCTTATCCGGCCAGCGAATTGTTTCGGAGTTTAAGCGACTATATCTCAGATCCTCCACATAAAAAAAATCTATCAAAAATTCTGATGACACTTGAATTCTTTTGAATCACATTGTAAACCGGAAATAGCTTCTGAGTTCATGGCGCTATAGCATGTTTCCAAAAAATAAATTTGTACAACCAATTTTTTTTTTTTATTTAATTTTAATTTTGTCATTTATCCTATTATATATAAATATATTTTTATCAGTATCATGAAAAACAAAACTTTCGGGGCTGACAGTAAAATGTAGCAAAATATCTTCATAAGCATTTAAATTATACATTTAGTGTCATGACAGTAATATATTTTGGGGCTGTGAGTAAGTTATAGTAAAATATTTTTACTATAGATTATTTTAAAATGATCAATTTTCGAGAGTATAAGTATTTATCACACACATTTCGAAATTTCATGTGTGTTTATGTTATATTAGTGGCCATTTATATAATTTTATTTTGAGTTTTTATCCAAAATTTATTTACTATCAGATAACATTTAAAACCTTATACAAAATATCATGATAGTAAATTTTTATAATATTATTACCATATGCAATTTTTAATGTTTTCGGGGATAGAATTTTGGGCTATCTTCACAGTGGTTAATTGATTGTAGTATTCTGTTGGGCCTTATACAACACAATTTATTAACTCCCTTTGAATATGTTTAACAACAGTTAATTTTCTCATATTCAATTTTTAAAATTTAATGTTAAGAATTTTTTTTATTTTTATAAAAATCAAAATTTCAATACCAAATACACGAAACAATTTTATGGTACTAATGCAAGTTAATTTATAGGTATTTACTATATGTGAGTGGTTGAAGAGGTCGAATAAAATTTTGCTATACTGTATGTTGCTTACTTTGGTTTAAGGCCCACTGGTTTAAGGTCTCTACTGAATTTAATCACTTTTTCGAGATTGTAATTAAATGCAAGATACTATACTTTAAGGAAAGGTTTATCAATTAATATTTACGCTAGACCAAGAATCAACATCCATTTTGCATTTAAATATCTAGGACGTAGACGAGTTTAAATCTCTTAAAGGTGGATCCTTTCTAAATTTTATTTGAAAATATTAGTATGAACGGCTCAAGAAATTTTATTTAGAATTTAGGTTAACATTGCCTGCCTCATGAGTCCACAACTACAAATCGCTTTACATCATAATACCCTTGTAAATTTATCTCAATTAATGTGTTTATACTTATAGCGGAAGCATTGCCACTATTTTTGGCAAGATACAATTTTTGTTCTGCTAGTCTGTTTCAAATTTAATTTCACGTACATTTCGTCATCCATCTAAACATCAACTTTATCAAAGCGTACATCATAGAGCAGTCTAGAACGTTTAGCGGACACGTTCTGGTTATCTGACCGATTTGGATTTTTAATAACCCGGTAACTCTTTTAACCTTCCTGAACTAGAAATCATCTTACCATGGAATGGGACGTATACTCGATTTGTGAATAATTTGGTCACCTTAGTTTAGAACTAATTCACAAAATTATTCCAGGAATTGTCTACATTGTCGACGTTGTCGACACGTCGACGTAGAAAATAATAGATGACGCGTAAACGCCCATCCCTGCCTCTCGCCCTATTTACAGCCCCAACTTATATATGCCAAAATATTATGGTTAAATTCTTCGTTAATCATCGGTTAAATTCATGGAATACATTAACTCAGATAATTTAAACTATAATTAATTTTAATTGTGTCATTGATGGTTCGCTCAATTTATAATATAGTTTTGTATAAATTTCCCAAAAAGATTAAGATCTCATTTGAATCTAAATTATTTACTACGAATTATTTTGTTGGCACACATTTGATGAGAAAACCGGCTGAGTCATGCATTGCATGCGATTTCATGATCCAATTGATTTGAATCACAATCCGTTATAATTACCTCTCTATATATGCATGCGCATACATATATTTTGATCATCTATCGAACACGTACTGACAGTCAGCCGCCTAAACACTTTGAATAAATTTAAGTTATTTTTTCAGCTAAGTGTTATAGGGTATTCTTAACTTATCTATAAAGTATATACCCATATATGTAATCAAAAATTCCGATCACAAACTATATGTATATAGTTATATCATATACCAAACGAAATTTATAATAAACATAAATATATTCAAACCCGAAATGTTTTATATTTTGTTAATGAAAATGTAAATGAAAAATTAAATAACAACACAAACACAATATTTTTATTTTATATTTTGTCTGCTGTCTCATGTCTAGTCGTCCGTCGATCATTTATATTTTCACCAAAAAAAATTATGTGTCACCAAAATGGTAAATATGTATATGTTCATGTATATGAAATTATTTTTATTTTAGTTTTATAATAATAATAATAACAATAATAATACACAAGTGAGACAAAATATTATTATAAAAAGAAAATTATTCAACAAAAAACAAAACAAAAAAAGAAAAGATTTTCATGATTTTTCTTTCTTTTTTTTTCAACCCAGACCTCATGCTGTGAATTAATTTAATTTAATTTTCGTTCTTGGTTTTTTCGTGTCGTAGTTTTGTTTATGTTTTTCATTTTAGTTTTGTTTGCTGTGTACGTGTAAATGATTTTTCCTCTTAAATTTTCGTAGTTGTTGTTGCTTGAAACAACTTACACGAGCCGAATATACATACATACATATACTATATACACTCATTTGGTATATATGGTCCCATTTAGTCCTAGTTTTGTTGTGATTATGATAATCATTCTAATCATCTGCTGTGCATATATTTTTGGTTCAATAACAATTTGTGTCTACATAATGTGGGAGTGGAAATACTTCAACTTTATATATACAAGAGATGTCATTGCCTTATTTTGTATATACGTTTATAAACTAGTATAAATAGATAGATGTAGAAGTAAAAATATTTTGGTAAAACCTATAGCTTCGGTAATTACCATCATAAATTATAACAATAATTATATTACAATATTTCGTATTGTGATTCATTTAATTCTATATACAATACAAATTAGTTACATCAAAATATTATTCTTAGTAAACTATTATAGTTCTATAAATGAGATAATAATCTGTTTGGAATTTTTTTTAAATCTCCGTACGACATGCCACCAATTAAATGAGCTCACTTTGTTTAATTTATGTAAGTTATGTAAGTATGCGGGTTAAAAGAATTGTAATGACCAATTTAACAAAGTCCATGTGATACTGCTTTATGATAAGACGAAGCGTGCCAAATTATTGAATCGTGTCACGATTTATCTATAACAAATGATCGATTTTTTTATATAGAATTCCTTAGTCAATTTTGAATTTTACCTTAACAGTTTAACCAGTGGCCTCTAAAATATTTACAAAAATGATTTAACAAAAATATTCCATACAGTTCCGCACTCAAGGCCACAAACCTTGGATTCTATCAAATCACGCACACGCGTTCTGCATCCTTAGCAAAATGGAGAAGTTTGAACCAAGGCAGAGAACCAAGGCACAGGACTTGTCCTGAAATTAAACACATGAGACCTAATACAATCGAAAGCAGGGCAGCTACCGATGAAGTGTATGCTATCATCATCATCTTCAAGGCATTCATCACACACTATGCGATGGAGATGTGAAACGGCATGGCCAGTAAGAATCGATACTAGTATTCTTAAGTTATCCTTTTTTACTGAAAGAGCGTAATTAGTCAGCTTCGAGTTAGACTCACTAATAAAGCATTTCGCCTTACGGGAGGTGGGGGTGGATTACCACGCTTTTTTTTTTGGATTATTTTATTACCAATGTAAAGAGGCAACGGAGCAGCAGGTTCAGGTCCAACGAAACATGAACGTGAGCCAATTTTTACAATGCGCAGGTACCCATAAGACCGTAACTTTGTTATTACGGCAGAGAACATTCAAAACATTTTTACAATCCTTCACCAGTATTGAGTTGGTCAAAGGATTATTTAAGGAATTGAGGACAGATTTACTGTCAGTATAGAAAATAATATCAAAAACCACGAAATAAATATAGCTGTAATGGCACAGGGAGTAAACACGATTAATTCCGCTTGAGAAATAGTACAGTAAATACCCAAACTGCCATAAGTTTTCAGACCCAGCGATGGTCAGCAGAATTAAACATGTCAATTTCCCACACAGCTGGTTTAAAAACACTAAGAATTAACCTATGTCCCGATATAGTACCGAATGTATTCCACACTCCATCACATTTCAAGCAAAACGCAACTGAGCGAGCTGTGCTAAGAATGAATGACCTTAGCTGGGGCAGACATAAAATAGACTCCATAAGAAGCGGAGCCGAATATATGGCTCTAGTAAGAGCACTACATATACGATATTTTGCAAACTATTGAGTTTGGTTGATTTAGAGTTGAGTACTGGCCACCAAACCACAGTTGCATATGTTAGCATTGGTAGAACCAGTTATTTGTATATTTAAAAAAAGCACTTTGGGTGACAAGCCCCAAGAGTTACCAAAAGCTCTTCTGCATTGCCGAAGAATCGCTATGGATTTTTGTAGTTTGCAATGCAGAGGACACTTCCAAGAGACTTTATTATCTAAAATAATACCAAGGTGTTTGACATAGGCTGAGCTATTAATCTTACACCCAAAAAGAAATGGCACCGAAAATGCATCATGCATGCGTATTCCTACATCTATTGAATACAACTAAGTCAGTTTTAGAGAGGTTCACATGTAAACCCTTATCAAGGCACCACTGTTCTAAAATAAGAAGGCCGTGTTGCGTTAAATCAGATAAGACATTCAAATTCTTACCGCAGAAACTGTCAGAAACTGTCAGCGTAACTTTGAGCGATGAGACCGAATTCCTGAAGTTTTACAAGGTTCTAATAATGCTCGTCAATAACCAAAAGCCACAACTGAAGTAAAAGCACCCCTGAACAACCCCTGGCAACTTTGACTGAAACCAAGCTTTTATCTAGCACGGAGATAACGATGCGAGATTTGAATATATATTCAATAAAATATTTACATTACTAAATTGATGTAACATTTCCTTTTTTAAAATGAGGACCTAAAGGAACAAAAATCAAAATTCGTAAATGTCTAAAAAGTTGGAATACACAAATGCTTTAATTTAAATGCAGGTAATTTAAAAGCTTTCAGTTTTTTCATTGGCGATATAAGTTTGTTGATATTAAGTTTATTGGGCAAAATACACTCTTTGAATTTTCTAGACAATAATTATGATTCAGTAGTCGCTTACATACTATGTATACTTATACTCTGTACTGTGATATGTTATGAAGAGCTAAAAATACGTTTCTGTAAACAATTGCAATAGGCGTTTATTCCAGTTTCACCCATATCATACTTTAGCATAATTAATTTAATTCCATATATACAAACCATTATTAAATTAAGCGCCATTGTGACTGTGAGCCACAACAAGGATGACCTGGAAAAAACAACGAAAAGAGGTAGCATATTTGGAACTATTCACAGAAACGAACCAATGGCTAGTTAATAGAACTTTTGACGTAACTTAGCTTTTTTATATTTTACGATTTTAACTGTAAGTCGTTTCTTTAACATGCAACTAATTGATTGTACAATGGAACAAAAAAGTCTCAATTTTAAATTCTAGTTTTTAAATTTCAATTGGAATATTCGAAATAAACTAAAGTATAATGGTATGAACATTACAACCCGAACTATAAGTTTGCGAAAATTTGCAACCAATTTTATTATGTAACCGAATACCAGATCAACTAACATTTGCAAAATTTGTTGTTCTCGTTAATGTATAGCTCACCTTCAAAAAAAATCCGCACACATCCATTTTAATTATTGTTCACCAAAACATTCGAATCATGCGTGCAAATTTTGACTCGTTTCTCGTAGACTTGGCGACCTTCAATAAACAACCTATCAGCTTTCTATACATATAGAAGCAAAATTTGGATAAATGACGATCAATTGCGTAATTTTAAGATTGATAATTGCACAAACTACAATCAAACTATTTTTTTTAGACAGAGAATCGAACCAAATCGAACGAAATATTTTATTGATTATAAAGTGGGACAGAGAGATATTACTTTGAAATAAATTTGTCGTTTTCAAAATTGAAACAAGTTATTCTTCAAACCTATAAACGATTATTCTTTAACTATATTGCTCTAATCGTTATCACATACATAGATCAAGCCGATTGTACATATGGCCTTGATAATTATAAAGTATGTATAGTTTATAGATAATCGAATAATTGTGGCAATTATTAGTTAAAGGAACCCCGCAAGGAGGCATCCCTCTTCTCTAGAACATAGCAATCAATGGACTACTTATGGAACTGTAAAGATAGCTGAAAAATATAGAAGTAAAAATAAATAAGTAATGTAGAATCTACTCCTAATCATTACAACCTATCCAAAACTCAGGTGATACCCTTTAGTATGAAATTAAAATATAATATAAGCAAGATTTCTGGGCAAGATTTGGACAGTAACGCATATTGAAAAGAATAAACATATAGCTATATGTATACGCATGCAGGAACGCCATTAGAAACAGTTGGGGAAAAAAGAGCTGGTATACTGGCTTTCCTCCGCCGTAGTAAGTTCTTTACTTATGTATGGGGTGGGTATATGTAGTGGCCAGCTCTTGAGAAAATAACACACCTACGCGGCTGGTTTATCTTCGATTAATATTGTAGTCTGTGTACTATATTGTAGTCTGTGATAGTCACCACTATTCTCTTAAAGAGGTGAGTGTATATTTCAACATTAGGATAGTCTGGCCTCCAGTCACTCGGACGTAATGAGGAATTGCAGGGTGGACGAAATAGCTAGGCATGGTACGACTCCAACTGATTATTGTAGATTAGCGTGAACTTGACGAATCAAAGGTTGAAACACCATCAAAGGTTTGACTAAAACGAGACATGAAACCCTCCAATACTTTAATATGTTTATGCGAAGAGGAGAATTATTTTCGGTCGTGGGGATACTCACGGAACACTTCGTTTTTGGAGATAATGCGAGGAGGCAAAAAATTCTGTTGTATTAAAATAGACTGGTCTAAATGTGCCGTAACAGTCACACTAATCTAGCCTAACCCATCCTAGTATATTGAAGTTCTCTATAAGAATTTAATTAAAATAACGAGGTAGTGTTATTGATGTTTCGTTTTTGACACTAACCGAAAAGTGTATCTACACTAATTCCATCTCGTTTTAATCCTTCACATTTTTATGTAAAGTAAATTTGCTTTTTAATTTGGGTTGCTAAACAAAAATTTTACACCATTGGTAACTTTTAAATATTAATCGATGATGATCACCAAATATTAACTTGTTAACGGTATAATGCCCATTTTGTAAGATGAACGCTCGAACTATTTCCTAATTTCAAATCAAAATTAAACACGCTTATGTCGCATCAAAAGAATACCGTGTATAAAATATCATAAGCAGCAACAAAACGGGAATCCATGCAATAAGGAAATGAACCAAAACACGCTTTTACGTAATTTTGGTTGAATGTATTCCGTAATTAAATTTATACAAAACGGATGCGGTTGCTAATTCTATTCTAAAGTCCATAAGTATACCTAAATAGTTAAAGACATGAGCATATACCAAAAGAAAAAGAATAGTGGTGCATGCTGGCTAAATTTAATTATATTTTTACAAACACAATTTTCCTTTTTATTTGGTGGCGCATTATAAAATACTCACCCGACACAAAATGAAATACATTTTGACACGTAAAACCCCTTTTAAGTAGTACCAAGTAAAATTTCCCACAATTAATCAAATTTTATACAAAAAAAGTTTTTCATTTAAATTTTGTGATTCAAAACAGTATTATGCTTATTTATTTATTTTGTGAAAATTCGTGATAGTTTTTCTTCGTTTTTCAGTTTGTTATTGTTGGTTTGTTTTTTGTTTTTTTTTTAAATTTTATTTATCGCACATCAAGTTCATTCGTGCAATTTTATAAATTAGTTTTTCATTTTAGACAAATAAAACAAAAAATTATAACTAAATAAATAAATTTAAGAAAAATTAAAAAAAATTTCTTTATTATTTGTCTGAATTTTAATGTATATAGGAAAAAATTCGTGGGGGATATTATGAATTTGTATGGCAATAAAGGTGCATGGTAGACAAAAAATAAAAGATTTTTTGTTTGATTTTTGAGTCATAGGGAAATTTGTAATTTATATACATACTGTATAAAATAATTTAGATTGAATTAAATTTATTGCGATTAAAATAAATTTCGAAACGAATGCACGTATGGATGTATGCATATGCATATACATATATGTATATATATATACCTATATAGAGGTATGCGATGATGGTGTGGTGCTATAATCTAATTAAATATTTTATCGAATATAAAAATCTATAATTTTTTTTTATATAGGTATATATATATATTTTAACTAGAACTTTACTATCAGTGATGTGATATCAATACCAATATCTATATATAAACACAAACATGTTATATTTATAGGTCGAATATTATAAACAGTCACCTGGCGATTGTTCGATTTGCGTACTACATACATAATACATAAAAAATCAATACATATTTCATCTTTTGATGTTTGTATAATGTATAGACACACATGTTGATAAATCAATTTTGTCATAAAATTTTATATATCGATCGTATATAATCAACGATTTTCTATTAAATAAAAACTATATATTATTTTTATCAGTGTAACGTCTATATTATACATATATATAAACTTGCATACATATGTACGAGTATATTGCTTTTCTACCTCGGGTGGAACATTTAAAATTGAAAATTATTGTTACACTATTTAATTTTTAAATTCAACGATGATCTACCTAGGTTAGGCATGCTATAATATACTCTTATCATTTTGAGTAGACATATAAAGAACTTTTGGCACAATCAACTTGCTTAATACAAATATGTCTATAGATTAGACGGTCGTTTATTGTGTATATTAATGAAATTCTTGGATTTACTTGACATGTGAGCTGTAACATCAACACATCTGTCACTAATTTACTATCTATGGTATATATTATGGTTGAGCCAATTGTAAATATAAATTTATAATAAAAAAAATTATAATAATTGTCGTTATTTCATGAAAATAACTCTTCAAAAGTTTACGTTAAAGTTATTAAACGATTTGTGATCGTTCATGCTCAAATAGTTGGTAAATTCACAACTATAAACAAATTTAAAAATTATAATAAAAGTTGTAGCTTCAAAATTTTCAAGAATTAATTCAGTTATGCTATAGGCCACCTTCCAAAAGTAAAAGATTTTTAAGACTTTTTATATAGATAACCCGAATAAGATAAAATTACTCAAATTACCACTACTGCCAGTGTTATACCTCAAAATCGGAGTAGTTCACATATTTCACTGATAATCTGTACGTGTATTTTAAATTTAAAAAACAGTTGATAATCACTAGCATTTTGCATTTCATTGAAATTGGTTGTTTCGAATAGTTTAAACATTGGGTTAGATTTGCAATCGATGGGCGGGATACAAAAAGGATTGAATTCGATCAGGGCGGATTAATGCTTATTAAACGTCGGTTATTCAAACTTTGGTTACGAGTACATATACTATCAAATGATGATCTTTTTAAACGTATATGTGAAACCTTTAGGAAATTGTGATAATACCTGTAAAAGACGGAGCTTAATATAATTTATGACTTTTCGTACAACTTGTTTCATAAATGATGCTACCAAACAACAAATTTGGTAAAGCATAAAATTATGTTGATATCCAAGAGATTTTGCCAATATGCCATATAGTTCATGTTATATAAATATAATAGACCTTCCCCATCATGAAAAAATATTCCGCATATTTTAGCAGATCGTCAAGGGCTTACGTTTGAACTTCACAGTTTTTGGAATATTATTCCAAACAATAAATTTGAAAAAAAATTCTGTAAAGCTGATCATAGAGATGCCAATTAGACATACAAATGATATGTTAGAATGGGTCTTTATGCGCCAATTTCAAAAAATGTTCCGCTTTTTTTGAGGATCGTACAACTTGATTAATTTATTCATCCATCTAATCGGTTATCGATAAAATTGTGTGAAACTGATCTTGCAGATTTTACAAAATACCCAAACAAATGAAAAAACTGTATAAACTGAATGTATATATATAGGTATATACGTATATATACGCGAAATCAGACAAAAAAAAGACATTTACGGAGGCAATGGTGTCCAATTTTTTTGAAATTCGGGGAGATGGTAGATATATGTAGATAAAAAAAATATAATTTGAGTAAAAACTCGGTGGAGTCAAAATACGCGGAGTTTCCGATTTTTTCCGATTTTCACGTGTAATAGCTCGTTGGAAAGGCAATTGTACTAATACTTTCAAGTAACCGTTTTCAAATTTGGTGTTAATGTACAATATATCGTTTAAATTTCAGTTTTAAATAGTCTTTTGCTGAAAAATCGAATTGCTCCCCCTTTCATTTTTATTTTTTTATTATTATCGTAAAACACTTGAGAATACCTTTCCAATAAGCCATCTTTCACGATGGAGACTCAACGCGTTCGAGTTTTATAGAACAAAACGTCATAACAAGTTAGGGTGGAATTTAATATTTCAGTACAATTATTAATTCTAAACTACGAAATTTATGTTTTGGTTCTTACTTTTACAGTTTTATCCAATAAAGTTAATTTATTTACAAATTATTTTAATTTAAAATTATAAAAATTATCTGAATTGGAAAATCGACGCGCTGGGATGTGGTTGTTATCATTGGGAACAAAGCAATGATAATCGTGAGTTCTTCTGATGGCTTTTACTGAATCAAATTTTTTTGCTAGTGATCGTGCCACCCTTCTGTACTCTTGATTTGTACAAAATCTAAAAGTAGATGTGCTATCGTTATTTGATCAGCGTATGGTCGCTGAAGGCTGGCTTTCGTGGCATTTCGTTTGAAGGCACCCCCAATTCTGTCGTGTATGTATAATTTGCATATCATGTATTGGTAATGCCGATGTTTAATTCTGTTCTTGGTAATGATGTATATAAGATATCGCCGATGTTGGTTCTGCTAAATTTAATTGACAGGCTGCCTTGGACTGGGATCTTGTAATACAGTGTTTCTCTTAAGGCAGAGGAGCTGGTGGAATGGCTCGAATGGCACACTATAGTGTTAGCCTAGTCTAACCGTTAATGTTAGTTTTATTCCAGAACCTCTATACCAAAAATGATTTTAAATCCCATTTCCAACAAGCAAATCGAATTACATCATTAAATCCGAAACTAATCTATTATACGATAAATTATGTCTATTATTACGGTAAACTGACTGGCACCCCATTTTCATACCATGTTCAGCTGCGATCACAAAAAAAATTCAGATCTCTCACTTTGTTAAATCATGTAGTCATATAAACAGAACTCTGAATTAAGTTTGTATAGCTTCAATTTATTGTATTGCAGCAAATAGCTAGAAACAAGTAGGTATATACAGATTACAGACACATTTTTTGAGCATGAGAATTCTGACTGAAATAAAAATGTTCACTTCGCTCAATATATTTTAAAATTAATTCAGAATTTTCCAAATTTACTATGTTTCATACCTCGTTTGTTTTAATCTAATCATTCCAGTTGTAATAAGTCTTTCGAATAGTCATGTGCGATATTAAAATAAAAATATTTAAAAAAATGATGGGGAACAAATCGAAGCTTTTGCCAAAGTAAGGCTTTTATTTTGAGAAATCGATACAATCGAAACAATAACCAATTTTATCAGAAATCCGGCTCTTCATTAAAAACCGGAGACTTAAAAAATCTGGCCCACGAGAGCTACGTATACTATAGGTAAGGCCGCCAGTAATTCTACAAAAGTTTTACATTATAAGCAACCGGAAAGTGATTTAAATTTAAATATTCGCAAATCACGATTGTACGGACTTTCAAAGATTGCGGACACTTAATATATAAAATATTGAAGCCATGTCCAATATTAATGACGTGTCTAAAAGGTGAGCGACGTAAAATTGTAAAGAAAAACTTGACCCGCGATTGATCCAGGGTAACTCGAAAATAATTAAAATTAATTTGTGCGTTTTCTGAAATTTCGTAGAGGTGAGTTTGTGCCCATACCCAGAACCCCACAGAAAACCTATGGAAAATACTAATTAGAATTGTTTATGGGAGTAACCGACAAAGAAGAGCTCACCAATTATAATTTTTTATTATTTTAATTTATGTCAATACGTTTTCACGCTTTCCAAAAAGGGGTGATACCTATGTATATATAGTTAAGAAAACACGGTAAACTGTCCATTAGTCATAATTTGTAATTGTACAAAAAAGAGCCCGACGATATGAAAAAAAAAACGTTTAATTTTGTTAGCATACAGACTCAGAATTTATTTCTGCAACGCAGATAAAAAAATTAGAGATCGATGACTATATAGTACATATGTATGTACATATCTATAACATAAGCTTTTGTGGTTTTAAATAATTTCGCAAATGTACGCAAGGATAACCACAAAAGAAAAAATATCAAATCCGCATCACAATTTTGAACTATACACATTTGCAAACACATATAGGTCAATCACATATATATACTCGTATATAATATATATATACATATATATATATGAGCTTGTCTGGTAGATAACATTTCAAAATATTACTTTCTCCATAAAGAATGAAAACTGTATATATACTAAGTATGTAAGTCAAACCCTTCTTCTTTCATAATTATAGAACGTACATTTGATTACAATTACTAATATTTGAAATATTATCGTTTGACATAAATTATTTCCATTTAAGTAGTTTTTATTTTAATTTTTTTATAATAGGATGTAAACTTTTAATTTATTTAACTTTCACCCAAGTCGCGGCACATAAAATGGCTTAGTCATTCTTCGCGTATATAATATACTTTACACAAAAGGCCAAACCATATTTTTTTTTCTGCGCAGCAAATTATTATTCAATTAAATTAATAATAAAAAAATAAACAGGTTCCAATTGGTCTGTAATGTGTACATTATAATAAATATATATAGGTACACATATATGAATATATGATATAAAATATACTTCTAGATAATAACTGAGTAATTCTGTGAATCGTTCCAATCTAATCTATTTGTAATCAAATATATACATATATAGTAATAAAACGTGTTTTTTTCTGCTGGACATTGTGGACACAAATGTCTATTGTAAAAACATTAAACAAATAAATAAACAAATAACAGACTAGCAAGACATTGTTTGTATATATACTAATATATGACAAATAAACGATTTTATTATTTACTTTTCCACCTTTTACACTACTGTCTATGAATTGATTCATCATCCTATATCGCACTTAAAAATCCTTTAGTCGATAAGATAAGACCGCGGCCAACAAAAAAAAAACAAAATTAATTATTTTGTTGCGACTAAATTTGAGTTTGAGCTCCACACGCAAAATGATGCAATATCTTGAAATTAGTTTTATAGTGGTGTCGGCTTAATGTCATTACTATTTGTATATATGTATGTACAATTTTTTATTTTTTTATTTTTGAGATATTTTGTTGGTCTAAATGTTATATTATATATTAATGTGTCATACCACCTCAAAGATTTTTTACGCGTTTCTAACAATTTTAATTTTTTTTTTTGTCTATCGCGGACATCATAAAGATCTCACCAAACACAAAACGCATAACCTTCATAATATCTTTGAACTCGCTTACTTACTAACCAAATAATCATGTGCGTAACATGATTAGAAAAATATTTTTGTATATATATACATATGTCTGAATATATATAAGAAATATTGCGCACCCAAAGACATGTTCAGACATGTTTAGAATTTTAACCTTAAGTAATAAATATACTTATGTATATAGCCAATAATTTGGTAACGCGTTTAATATTGTTAAATATGATGAAATCTATTGATTTGAGTCCACCAAAACTAACTTTTCATTTTGCGATATCATCAAATTTGTTTATCAATTTCATGAATTGTGGTAATTTGTAACAACACGTCAGTCGAATGGTTTTTAAATAGAGCGTAATTGCTAAATAATTTAATGTGTTGTTTTTTTTTGATAAGACGGCAAACCCCCTTTTTCGGTTGATTTCGGTGATTATTCAGAAGAAATATTTGTATAACAACAATATTTGCGGTTGCATCATATTAGCATAACGAGGTTTTGATTGTAGTATGCATTGCGCGCATATTCTACGAACATTTAGCCCAAATCAGCTTTAGTCGACAACTTAACCTTTGCTCATTAAAGAAAATGCTACAACTTGACTGATGAAGCTGAACGATACAGATCAATAATTGAAAATTTCATAAATGTAGTTTTAAATTCGTTAGCTTTCTTGTAATTCCAATTTTATTGTATCAATAAACCTGTTGGACTCTACATGAGCGAAATCATGCATCGGGTCACTCGGTCCGGTTGTTTTGTGACCTAATTTCAAAAAAAATCCGGGGAAAATTTTCTTGTTTCCAAATTTCGGGCATCCATTAAAGCCGCTTAGCATTGATGGCAGAAAAATGCCAGAAAAATAATTTAAAAATAATTTATGTTTTGTAATAATCATAATTTTAAAATATTTTAACTATTTGCAACATGGATGAGACTCAATTAATAAATGTGTGTGGCCATTGAACAGACTAATTTTCATTCATATAATTATTTTTCATTCAATTAAATAAATCGCTAATCCGAATTTTTACTGCTTCCATTGGGCTTAACTAAGCAACGTTTATTTTTGCCAATTCCGTAATTCTATATATAAACGCAGCATTGCAGTCTTTAAAATGATGTCGACAAAATTAATTTTTTTATGAAAATCGGCTCTTTTACATTTTGAACCGAAAGGCGGCCATTATATTTTTTTTTAAAATCTCAAATTATTTTGAAGTCAAAAATTTTAAATTAAGATATTTTAAAGATATTAAATTCCAATTCTGATAATTTAACGAAATTTTAAATATTAAACTTAATAACTAAGAATTTAAATAACTTAATTTTGAAAATTAATCTATTAAAATTTGACCTAAAAAGTCTCTTTAAATATCTTTAAAACTTATATTTTACAATTCTTAATGCAAAATTTTCAATTCGTAAAAATTGAATATTTTATCGAATTTCGTAAAATTTTGAATAGAAAATACATTTCGAATAATGCAAGTTTAAAATTATCTATCTGGTGGTAAAATCACAAAAATAAACACAACATTCAAATGAATGACATATAATTTTAAAATTTTATAGAAATCTCTTGAAATATAATACAAATTTCGAACCAAAGCTCTTTTATAAAATTTCTGATTTTTTCTGAATAGCAAATCCGAATTTTGAATTTTCAATTTTCTGAATATTTATTAAGATGTTAAATTTTGTGTTCAGTGTTTTCATAATACTAAATTATTTATTTTTGAAAATTTTTAATATTTTGGAAAACTAAGAATTTAAATAACTTAATTTTGAAAATAATTCTATTAAAATTTGACCTAAAAAGTCTCTTTAAATATCTTTGAAACTTATATTTTACAATTCTTAATGCAAAATTTTCAATTCGTAAAAATTGAATATTTTATCGAATTTCGTAAAATTTTGAATAGAAAATACATTTCGAATAATGCAAGTTTAAAATTATCTATCTGGTGGTAAAATCACAAAAATAAACACAACATTCAAATGAATGACATATAATTTTAAAATTTTATAGAAATCTCTTGAAATATAATACAAATTTCGAACCAAAGTTCTTTTATAAAATTCTGATTTTTTCTGAATAGCAAATCTGAATTTTGAATTTTCAATTTTTATTAAGATGTTAGATTTTTAATATTTTGGAAATTTTAGAAAATTTGAATAAAAATTCAAAAAATTTCAATTCGAATTTTGATCATCATGCATTATTTGAAATGTCGAATTCCACTTACCTACATAAATCAATTCGTACTGCCAAATTTTGTCTTATAATAACATATTTGGGAAACTTATAAAAATGTAAATTTTACAAATCTAAATATAAAACTTCAATTCGTATTAGTATTTTAATAGCATTTGTTTTTTTGTAAATTCTGAATTTATTTAATTTTGTGTAAATTTAGGTATTTTGATATGTTATGGAAAACACGTAATTAAAAAAAATTAAATACGATTAAATCGATATTTTATGTAAACGTAACATAAAAAATATCGAATAGTTTATCGAATTTCCTAAAATTCTAAATTTAAAATTTATTTCAAAATGTTCATAAAAATCAATTTAGTTCGAATTATAATTGTATAACCTAAATTGAACAGTTTCATGATTCAGTATTAAACGAATTTAATGTTTTAAAATAATCGTTTTTTTTTCAAAAATTATCCAAATTTAAATTTAACCAACAATTTAAATAAAAAATTACAAAATAAAAGTCGAATGTTGAAACAAATCAGGGAATTACCGCGATCGTGTACATTTAAGGTGTACATGGCAGATGACTAATTAATAAAACCATATCGCTGATAGTTTTGGATTTTAATAGGAGAACTATTGAACGTTCTGGCTAAAAATAAAACGATGATGGCAACACGGTTTGAAATCTGTGAAATTAACTATGTATAACAAACGACCTAACACGGCTCAAATACTGTAAAGTACTATGGTTAAAATTATAAAAGTTTATATTTCTTAGATGAGTCAGAAGATGTTAAAGCTTACTTGCATCCTACTCTGCATTAGAATAATATACCGTCCACATAAATTCAATAATCGACTGATAGTTATGACACAATAATTAATATTAAATAAGATATAATTCATTCAGGAATTTTGTATTTTCAAACAAATTTTTTTTTAATCATTTTAGTATTTTAATTTTCTTTAACCTTATGCAACACTATATAAATATTAAAATTGAAATTGTTTAAGGAATGGGATGAATTATCAACATTTGAAATGTCATTCCGAATTGATGAATTTTAAAATGCGGTTTCTATTATTTCTCGAAATATCTGAGATGAACTTCCAAAATTCTGAATAAATATCGGTTAGTTCATCGAGTATTCATTTTTTTGTTCTAAATTTAAATTGTTAAACCCGATTTTTAAATATAAAATAAATAAAATTTTAAAATCACACCACAAATTTTAAATGATTCTCAAAGTATAGAATGTTGTGGTTTTTACTGTTATCATCATGTAAACGTAAAGCTCTCATGAATTCAAAATTCGACTGAAGTGCGAGTATATATGAATGGGACAGTAATAGTTTATACAAATAATGTATGCTTTAATATTATAGCTTTCCGATGTTTTTACCTGGAGAATGTTTAACTTTTTAGCAATTTAGTCCAAATTCTCAAATTCAAAAAATTTCCAAATATTAAAATTTTAGTTGAGCCCAATTGAAATTCGTAAACAAGTTAATTATCAATCCGAATTTTTGAATTCTAAAATTTCTTAAAAAATTCAAGTATTAATGTTTTGTTTTTTGAAAGTAAATTTTACGTACAGAATTTCAGAATTTAGCGAATTTCAATCCAATTCATTTTTCAAGATTGGGGAATCTTTTATAATATTTCGGACAAAAATAAATTTTTGATTGTGAATTTATAAATTAATTCGAATTAGAGTAATTAATGGGAGAACGTTGAGCTTCTGAAGGTTCTACAACAGCAATGAGTGCAGTGCACGCAAATTCTTTGAGTGAATTACCGGATTGCACTGTACTTTTAGGCCTGGGGCAACTGTGTGAACATCGACGAAGTACTCGACACATGGAATGGACACTTTACCGACCTGCTTGGTGTTCATCATGCGTCACAAACTGTATAATTTAGTCATCTGAGTTACAAACTGCGGGAAGTATAATTCCAAAATTCTGAATAAATATGGGTTAGTTCATCGAGTATTCATTTTTTAGTTCTAAATTTAAATTATTAAACCCGATTTTGAAATAAAAAATCCTAAATTTTAAAAGCCCACAACAAAAATGTTGAATGCTTAATCGTATAAATGTTTCTCAACGTAGAATGTTGTGGTTTTTACTGTTATCATCATGTAAACATAACGCAACTGAAGTGCGAGTATATATGAGTGGGACAGTAATAATTTATATACAAATAATGTGTGCTTTATCGATACCATTATCCCTGAATATTATAGCTTTCCGTTATTTTTACCTGGTGAATGTTTAACTCAATTAGTCCAAATTCTCAAATTCAAAAAATTTCGAAATATTAAAATTTTACTTGAGCCCAATCGAAATTCGTGAACATCAATTTTCAATCCGAATTGTTGAATTCAAAAATGTTATAAAAAGTACAAATGTTAATTATTTTTTTTATTGAAAGTAAATTTTACGTACAGAATTTCAGAATTTGGGGAATTTCAATCCAATTTTTTTCAAAATTGGGGAATCTTTTAAAATATTTCAAATAAAAATGAAAATTTGATTGTGAATTTATAAATTCAATTCGAATTAGTCGTAACGCAAATGGAGATTCAAATTTTAAATTTTTAAATCCAAACGATCTAAAAATAATAAAACAAATAATTTCTTTTAAATATTGTGATGTCTGATACAGTTCATCCAAATATTAAATATGGAATTTCGAACTTCGATGTTATAATATATTTTGAACTTCTGTGTGAAAACCAAAAATTTGAATGAGATTTTGCAAATTAAATTATTGAGTAAAAAAAAAGTATTCGTAATCTATCGATGAATAAATTCCATTCCACTGTAATCTATTATTAAAACAAAAATATATAATAGATTACGATTAATCGACAACGTCATAGTGCAGTTTTTTCAATAACATGTTTTTTTGGTTATTTCATTTGACCCGCGTATACTAAAAACAATAAATACTTTTAAAATAGCTTTTATCATTTATGATCTTATTTTCAAAAAAAAAGTGACTTACAAAATCTGAAGAATCAAATGAAATGATATCAGGATCTGTCAACAACAACATTAAGAAAGCTGTAATTACCAGTTTGGCTGTGTGAACTCTGTCTGGGAGGTAATGAAAATTTCGGTTGCTAGTGCTGCTCCACACAGTTTGGGTATAATGAAAGTCAGGTCCAAGAATGATGGTTGGCTTTGATGACAAGTGTCGTGGGTGTTTGGTAGGGAGATGCTCTGTTTCCGATATTCTTTAATCTCATACTGGAAAAAATCTTTCGTAAACCTGAAACAACATGTTATATCGCGAGTCCATAATCAGGTGCTTTCATATGCAGATGACATATGATATTTGTGATTAGACTGAATAGCAACGGAGTGAAGGAAATACTTGATTCGCTTGTAGAGTTTTCAGCATCTGTTGGACTCCAGATTAGAGAATTTAAAACAAATAAGAACCATATTTTTAGCTTGCATATACTAATTAACGCAAAATAATTATTTCTATTCTATTGTTTTCGCTGTTGTTGTTATTGAGGTTTAATGATAAGAAATCTGGTGACCAAATCGAATAGAAAATACAAATAAACATACAGCTGTATCGCGAAGTCTTGTCAGATGCTCAGTCACAAGTTTTTGTTTTTGCTATGTATAAATGTTAAATTATTATTAATATTTTTATTTTAACAAATCTTATCATTTTGACAATAAATACATATATATATATACAAATGGCTGATAACGCTTGTAATAACAATTAAACTATACAATTAATTATTTATATCAATTAAAAATCGATAGAAAAAAAAAATTATTCGAATAATCAATAATTTCAATTAAAAAAAAAAAATTTCTTATCACAATTTGATATTTGACTGATATCAAAGTGAAATAACCAGGTTGATCTATATTCTATATTAATTCCAATAAAATTGTAAATAGCTGCTTTCAGAGAGATGCGGTAGAGAATTTACGTTGTACAATCATCATTTCCGTGTATATCGCTTCTAAATGCAACCATATTTGTACATCTATATATAGATATGCACATGCATCAGAGAAAGCTCGCAAGTTTTCGAATTTTGATTTGAATCAAAAAATGTTGAAAACCTATATACGCATTACAAATTATAATATATTAAAAATTAAAAACAGTTGATTGCTTTCTTGATTTATCTTAATTTATATTCCGTGAAGATAAAAAAAAAAAAAAATAGAAAAATAAAAAATTTAATTTCTAGATCATTTAAAAAAAGGTCATAATACATTTTTATTTTTATTTTTTGTGTACTCTTATCTTAAAAGTTGCATTAATCATGTTTTCATATTAAAATCATATTATGTCACTTTGTTTCAAAGTTTATATATAAGAACAGCTAAGACATGGAAGAAATAAATAAGATTTTTAATGTAAATATTTTTTATTTTATGTTTAAATTTATTGTGTTATGTTATGTTGTATGTGTATAAAACATAAATACAATTTCTATAATATGACATTAGACCGTTAAATTTTTTATTTATTTATCACATCGAGAATTTATAATAGTAATTATTTAATATAATAATTTATAACTATTATTAGTGTATAAAACCAAAAAGCTTCTTGATAAGAACATATAGCTTATATGTATCTATATATATATTCTTCAAAACCGTATTATAGGGTATTCAACTTGTCATGTGCGTAATGCCTTATAATATTATAAATCGATGATGATTTAGTAAAACAACTTAAATTATAACGTAAACCGTATAGATTATAAAACCATTAGGAACATTAAATATATATATATATATATATATATATATATATATATATATATATATATATATATATATATATATATATATATATATATATATATATATATATATATATATATATATATATATATACATATGTAGATATGTATACGGCTATGAGTCATCCGACTTAAGTTTTTGATTGCAATTGGTATATAAATAAATTAAATAAGCTTAGCACTGTCACCGCACCATATATACAATGTACGTCAGTTGGCCAACTTCTGTTGTTGTCGTTAAACATAAGTTTACAGTATACATCAATATCCGGCCATAAATCACATTTAAAACATAAAATTAAAAATTAGAAATTATTTAAAAACTTAAAATTATATTATTATTGCAATAAAAATCGTAAGTGTTTTATCTTGATGACGGAAGGTATGGTACGGTACGGTAATAAAATGGTACATGATAGGTAGATGAAATAAAAATTAACATAAATAAGAGATACCACACCAGTAATAAAACAATAAACTCTTTAAAAAAAAATATTGTATTATCCTTTTTATCCCAAAGGGTTATAAATGGTAAAAATAATAAATAAATAAATTATTTGAATTAAAGGCAAGAAACCCATTTTTTTAATTTAAATTTTACACGCAGCTACAGAGGGAACTGACCGGCGAAACTTTACAAACTTTTCACAAATTTTCTTAAAATTAATTAAATTTTAGGATTTAAAATAAAGGCATCATAAAAAAACAAACCAATTAATTCTTTTAAGCGGATTCAGTTACAAACAGATAACCGGTTACTAAAATAAAACCATATTTAAGCTCATTCAAATACATACCTATTTATCGTTTGTTTAAGTAGTAGTGTTACTGATTTTAACGTGTCCAATCTAAAACTGTATCTGTATAGTTTTACAATGACAGATATATGTAAATTTCAACACGCTTAGGTATGTATATGCCACGTTCAACGATCTGTGATGCAGTTCAGAGGTATTGTGAAATCGGTAGTTATAAAAGAAGACCTGGATCTAAACGAATCCAAGCACAGCATCAGTACCGAACGATTCATGAAATAAATGAATGTTTGAATGAGGTTTGATATAGTTTTTGTGTTAAGTTTCTAAGTAGTTGGGGTTCTCGGGTTATACACATTTTTTAAAAACAACTTTTTTTAGGATGGTTCATTTATTTTATGCTTTTTAGTATAGTAATTTGTAAAAATAAAATTCATATTGATTTATTTTGTACAAAGACTAGAAGAACTGTTATAATCTCTAGTTTCAAATCATATTGAAGCCTTTGCAACGCACGGCATTTCATCTAACTCTCCACCAATTGGTACGAAATTGGTCACTAAGTTATATTTTATTCAATATGATCAGATATAGCTAGCTAAATAAATAGAAAATGATCATATAGTTCATCGTCCTCCTCATCTCAAAATTTGAATATAACTTGGATTTGGTATATTTTTGCAAATTCTATATTTTGGATGAATTATGAATTTTGAGTTCATTTTAATAAAATTCTACGCGATAAATACTCGATCAAATTCACAATTTAAAGCCGAATTCAAGCTCAACATTTAAGCTTAATTTGTGGCAATTTTAATTAATTCATCCAACCAAAAGCTTGATATACATTATACATAATTTCTAGAGTTCTTATGATATTTAAAATTGAGAAAGAATTTAAACTTTTAAATTTTAGTTTTTGTCTAAAATCAATAATCTAATAGTTCGAATTTATAAAAAGCTTAAAACTTATGCCGCTACCCAAAACTCATAAAATAATGATGTCTCATCGAAATATTATTTGGGACCCTATAGGCTACCTCTGAGCCAAATATGAACAAATCATGCCGCGTCAAATTCTCGCAATATCACGGTAGACTTTTTTTTTTAGTTGGTTCCGAGGTAGCATAGAGAGTCGCAAATAATATTCTGATAAAGAATCAAATCAATCAAAACCTTGGCTAGAATAATTTTGTTCATTATATAACTATTTAATCTTTACTTAATAAAAAAATTTGGGATGAGCTTACTTATAAAAATCCTGAGATGAACCAACTATTAATTATGATTTATTAATTAAATATTTTTAAAAAGTCTGTGATGAATTTTTAAACTGTGTTGTAAGAGGTATTTTTTAAAAATCCTATGGGCTTACTTGCAAAGAGGTAAGGGAGGATACAGCCAACTTACTGCCAGTGCTCGAAACTGCAATATGATTTATAAGCGATAAAGCTGCTTTGAGTTTTGCAAACTTGTTTGCAGCCTAGTGGCGTGCTAGGCCCGGCATCACGGGATACAAATTAAACTACCGGAAGCGACTGGCAGTTTGGTTGCCCTAAGCAGAACCTCTCTCTTGCCTTAAGAAAACCCAGGGTGGGTCGGTTAAGATTAACCAGAACAGCAGTGGATGAGTTTTTCGAACATTTAAAAACTGGCTTGTAAAGTAAATTTTTGTTAGTATAAAACATTTACCACTTAGATGACACAGGCCTGTTCTGGATTCTTCATGTTATAAAATCAAGCGCGCATCGTCGCTCATGGCGCGTCGTAGAAACGTGGATTCTCATACTCTATGGTGGAAATTGTTACTGCTGCAGATTATTAAATATCCGCTACATATACATTTATCTAAGAAATCAAAATTACCCATTGGAAAAGTATCCATAATGCTATCGTTTTGAACTATTAAATATTGTAAAACGTCAAATATTTAAATCCTATGACAATATACAGCTAGTTTTAAAAGCATTTCTCCGTTCAACGAAATGATCTTTGCTGAAAATGCTTTTGCAGCTGAGGTTATTAGTCTTGCTTAATTTGTTATAATCTTACCATTCAGAGTATTGAATAAAAAATTATCTTAGAACATATGTCATAATATCATGTTCCATTGAGACCATTCAGATAAACGCGCATTCATCACTTAAAGACTCGTGAGAAAGTTCGCCCCAGTTCTAAAATTAAGTAAAAAGTTCTAACCAAAAGCGTATATAGACTGCAAAACATGGATTTACACATCTGGGCTAGAAACATAATCGGTTGAAAAAAATTTAAAAACCAAAATTGATAACCAAATGGTTAAAAGCAACAGCAAAAAATGTAAAAAAAAATCGTCAATCATTCAACGATTATCGGTAGATGCGGAATAACGAAAACTGAATTCAACGATTATCGGTAGAGGCAACATTTCTTACAATACAAAAAATCCAAACCCAAAACCACTTTTTGTGTTAAATTTATTTGTTCGTATATGTATTACACAAATTTGTAACATGACGTATTCTGTACTAAAATGACATCAATCGATAACTGCGACCATAAAAGATATCGTTTTATTTGACAGATTTTCCTGAGGCTCTATACTATGCAATTCATCTACTATTGTAGACAGCTATCGTTTTGCTACAGTAGGAGAATTGCATAGTAGGGCCCCTGGTTTATCAATATCGATGTCTTGGAATATGATGTTTTGGTCTCTTTTCAATGTCACTGCGAATGTGAATCACGTATCCTAGTGAGCTTAAGAAGACAACCTGAAAGTCAACTATTTGTTGAACCTGTAAAACATAACATTTTTACTTTATCACACTTACAAAGTAAGGATAAAGCATTCTAAGCATTCGACTACAGATGTTTACAATTTGGTAAAAATCTATACCCAAAAAAACTCGAAATATTCTCATATCATCAATCAGTTCTGCATAGAAAATAATCAAAAACTAAAGGCCGTTACTGGCCCCTTACTTAGTCAACAATCCAGCTCCAACGGTTGCGATCCTGGGCTTTGTCTTCATACTGAGTTCGACAACCTGAAGAAGCCAAGTCGAGCTCTACACCGTGGAGCCATCGCCGCCAGCTACACCCTCTGCGCCTACCATATGGTGGCTCTCCTTTCAGAGATCGTTGAAACGAATGTAGAAAGTTTTGTCAAAAATCGCCTGGACGTAAATCGCTGGTCATAATTTTTAATTTGGGTTATCTCATGTGATATATCAAATGAAACGTATTTTTATAAGCAATCTAGCGATCCACGTTTTTAATCAAATATGAAAATTATTAATTAAATATTAATTTACAAAGCGGTATTATATTTAAACGTTAAATTAAAATTAAAATTTAAATGAGTTAATATAAAATAGTTTTTATTAAATTAAATATTCTCAATTACTAGTTTCGACGGCTTTAATAAATTCGCATTTGATAGGGGAGTAACGCAAAATTAACCTCCTTGTTAATTTCGACAGTCAGAATTATTTATTTGTTTTAGAAAAGGACAACTATATAAACTGTATATAACAAGTTGAAATTTCAATACAGTGTTGAATACTCATTTCTAAAGAAACTTGTAGAAATATATCAAGGTCAAATTTAAAGACACCAAATTCATGGATCAATTTCAATTCATACTCGAAACAAAGAATTTTATATAGAGTTTATATAGGGAGAATATAGCTATTATACCACTGAAATTAACAACTGTACGCATATATTTGAATAAAAATGTAATTATTAAGACTATAGGTATGTTGTAACATGGGAATTAAAATTATGTAATGACTTTACAATTTTCGGTTTCTCACACAACATGATTTTTAATAAACAACATGTGTGTTTGGAATATTATTGCTAATATGATTATAGTTTTACTATAGACGGTATAACGCTATAATTCTGTGCAAAATTGCCGAGAGTCCGTTAAAACGTGTACATTTATTTTAAATATAACATATTTGATTATATGTATATTATACATAAAAACTATTCATTGATCTATACCATTCGTAACGACAACGTTTAATCACATGTTTCTTATCATATAGTGTTAAATGATTCTGTGAAGCATGCAATTAGTTCGCCATCGCAGAGAAGCATGCGGTTGCATTGATTATAATATGGCGTTTATAATTTAATTTATTAAATATAGAGGCGCCAGTTGATTTTCACACAATTAATTAATAAAACTAATAAAATGTTGTTATTTAAATCGTTTGCATATTTATTTATGCGGTGTGTTTGATCGATAAATATATATACATATACGTACAGTATGTGATTCGCCGATTAATATAAATTGTTGAGTGGCAAACTTCAATAAACACACAATCATATCCTTATCACTTTGGTTAAATAATATACGTTCCTATATACATATATTTAGACAAGAGCGTTAAGCCGCATACGTTTTTATTAAGTCAAACTGCATATATTTAACATTAAGACTAAACCATTATACATACTTTGTTGTAAATAATTAAACGAAAAAGATAAGATCAGACAAACGGGTAATGCCGTGATCGTCCAATTATCACCACGATAACATGATCTTTGAAATTGATGATTTGTTCTGCCGTTATAATTCATAAATAAATATTTAACTATTGAAACTTATTACGTAACATGGTGTTTGTTTAGCAAAATATTGAAAATATACAATGATTCAAGCATGTACTTAAGACGGTTCGTGCCTGCGTTATTTACCGACTCGTTTAAGCACTCAAAATTTGTCCATATATATACAATCGACACTACACTATACACTGTGTGATGAATCACAAATATTTGTGTGTTAACGTATATAACAAAAAATACAAAAATTATGTCATGAATTTCTTCATATTTTCATGGCACTGATAAGAATCAGTTATAATTTTTTTGTGTAGATTTTCTTGATGAACGAACAAATTTATATATAGGCTGCAATTTAAATGTTTACCGAATAAATAATTTTGGTCGGCCAAGAAATAATTAATTATTTAAGGCCGCACAATATTTTCTGGCGATCGTTTAAATATAAGTCAGATTTATATTTGTTTTCTTTTTACTTTTTTTTTTTTTTTACTAAAATAACTAATTACGTAAAACTTGAGTGGAATAAAAATAAAAAATAAAATTTCAGATAAAAAATAAAACCAAACATTTATTTAGACGACTAATATTCAATCCATTCTTAAAAATACCAATGGGTGCTGTAAAATAAAATAAAAATTGTGTGAATACTAACTTCGTATAATATTATGTACGATAACTTCCTTCCGTGCCACAAAAATTTGTCATGGTCAAAAAATTATAGAAAACATAAAATATGTAATATGTATATATGTATGTATACATAAAAAATAATAATGTTGTGAATATTCGTGCGCTACATTTTGAACATCAATGTCAATAACTAAATATATACACCAAAGTGATGGAAGAATGTTTAACTTTTTGTTTGGGTTTTTGTTTGTTACTTCCGCAGTAAGAAAATTACAGTTCAGTGAACAATTTTTTAATTTTTTAAAACTATACGCGGGGTTAATAAACATGATTTAATTTTTTAATTTTAAAATGGTTCATGGATCATAACTGAATCAAAGACTAATATTTAATTTTTATTTCTCAGGCTATTAAAAATCCCCAATGCTGTTTAACTTGTGATTATTATGTTGGAGTAGATCACAATTCCAAGAAGATTTTTAATTTAATTCAGTCATGTTTTATCTCTGACGTGTGACACATATTTATAAATAAATAGACTATGTGTTAATACGTGGTTTTGTATTCCACATTAGAGTTGGCATATGGTGTAGTGAGACCATTAGTCTGCGTAGTGATAACGTTTTAAAATTCAAAGTGAATCCCAAATATTATTTTTAGATTCGATACATATTTGCTACCATTTAAAATTTCGGGAAAAATTTTGTAGCTTTGGAGACCATATTATGAATTTTAGCTAGAAAAAAAATTTAAAATTTTAACAATTTTTTGATTAAATTTTGGAAAGTTAAGAAAATTGAAAAACCAAATATCGATAAAAAAAATTCAAAGTCATTGCTATATCTTCCCTCGATATTTTTTTTGAAATTCATAATTAGTAAAATTTCAGTGTAGTTTTAACTATTTCAAGTTAATAATTTATAAATAATTGAAAATGTGTAAAATTTTGGGTAGACCGGAATTTAGTAATAATTTAAATACAATTTTTGTAAAAATTATCTAAATTTTACTTAAACTCACGGTTTAGTAATTACTAGCTAGCTAATTTTTGGAATTAAATTGAAATTAAATATTTTATTATTAATCTTGTTTAGTTTTAAATAAAATTATGAATCAATTTTGACTAGAATAATTGAATTCATTTCGGTTTTTGGGAAAACACATAAAATAAATGTATCATTAGAGTAAAACTTGATTGGCACAATTTTTAAATTAAAAATAAAATTGTGTTTACGCAGTCTCATCGCGGTTCTCGCAGAATTTGACTGGTTTTCAATGAAAATTTAATTATATATTATTTTAAACAAAATTCAACTCATAATTAATTATTACAAAATTGGACAAAATTACAAATACTTGTGTAGGTATAAACACAAATGCTTAACACCAGGCCTTCTCAAACTGGGCCCAAAAGGGTCGTCAAATTCGAAAATTTGAGGTGTCTTTAATTTTTAATTACTTATTATTAAATGAGTATTTTAAATTATCTCTATCTAATCTTCGAGATTTGTAAAATTTGAACAATATTCCAATTTATTAATCTTCCATTTTCTAAATTAACATAGTGATTTTTAATTTTTGAAATTTTTGATAGAAATAAAATTCAGTGTTGGAATTTTGAAAATTAGAAATTGTTTGAATTCTTGAATTTCATGCTAAATTTATAATTCTAAATTTAAAATAAATTTCAACAGAAATTTAGGATTTTAATTTTATCCTGTTTGTTATTCCGATATATTGGTCATTAAGTTAAAAAAAATCAATCGCATTTTTTATTTCTGAATAATAAATTTTAATTATCGGAATTTGGAAAATTTTGGCACTCCCAAATATTCACAAATTGAATAATTTTAAAACGTTATGAATGTTTAGAAAATTAAAATTTCAAGGCAATTTTACAATTCAAAATTTCGGAATTGAGAAAATTTGAAATTAATTGTAAAATTGCCTTGAAATTTTAATTTTCTAAATACAGAATTTAAAATTTAATTTTTATATTTCTTCAATTCCGGAATTCTGGAAATTTTACACTTTTAGGACCGTATTTTGGACAGTTTACAAAATCCAAATAAATTTTAATATTGTTAATATGTATAAAATACCGAATTTTGATAAATCTTTTGAAATGTCGAATTTCGGTTATTTATAATTCTGAATTAAATGAAAATTCCACAGAAATTATCTGAATTCCAATGAGTAAAAGTAAATTTTCAATTTTGATCTTAAATGTTCCCGTATTCTCAGAATAAAACTTAAATTTATCGAATATTGAACTTTTAAACCGAATTTTACCATTCGGAATTCTATTTTTTTTGTTAAATCCATAATTTTCAAATATAAACCACTGAATTTGTAAAATTACTTAAAAAGATTCTAATTTTTTAAAGTTCCCTGGCAATTTTTAAATTCAATTCCTCAATTTAAAATATTCAAAATTTATTTGAGACATATAATCATCGAAATTGGAATTTTAAAAATTCTAAGACTTTTGAAATATTGAATTTCGTAATACATATATTTATGATTCCAAATTTTAAGTGAAATCTAACAGAAATCTTGGATTTTTTTTAGGGGTGTTTTTTTGAAAATGTTGAATTTTTTCAAATACTAAATTTAACCGTAATTTGATAATTTTTAATCCGAACCAATATTCACAGTGTACAGGAGATAATTAATTTAAAATATTAAAGAATTTTATAACGTTATGGTTGTTTAGAAAATTAAAATTTCAAGAGAATATTAAATTCAGATTTTGATATATGTGCCAATCGAAGATAAAAAGTTAAAAAGTTAAATATTTTAACTTTGGTGAAAATAAAAAAAATTTCCTAACTTTTTAACTGGTTTGCTGTGCCTATTTAACCTGTTAAAATTTAAAACATTTAACTATTTTTGCTGTCGGCGCAATTTCGTGATTTTATGATTTCATTGACTCAGTAAGGGGCCAGTAATGGCCTTTAATACTGTTTATTATTATGATTTCATTTTAATATAAGATTTTTGAATTAAAATTAAGTTGAAATCTTATGAACATTAAAATGAGCAAAGGCTTTATAACATATTTGCCTAATTTGGGAAAATTATACAAAAGTTTAATTGAGGTTCTGTCAAAGTATCAAAAAATTGTGTACGTTATTGCGTACAAAACATTTACAAGTTGGCGTGGTTGTAACCAAATCAAAAATTTTATCTGGTCCGATTTTTTTTAACTTTTTATGCGCTTTTTATTTCGATGGGCACACACACTTTCTTTCGAATTTCTCAATTTAAAACAATTTTCTACTCTTGAAATAGCATAGTGTAGTATTCAGAAATTCCAATATAGTATTCAGAAATTCCATTGCATATAGTCAAATTTAGTTAAATTTCGTATAAAAAAATTTATACAAATTTAGGATGACCAAATTTTTGGATTAAAAATAAATTTTTCTAATTCTACGAATTTCGAAAATTATTCGAATTTGCACAACTAATTTTAATATGAACTTGATGATCGTTCTAAATTATTATAAATTCCAAATAAATAAAGACCTTTAGATTAGCCGACTATTTTACAAACTTTTGAAATTTTATGATTTTAGCGAATTTTAGAAATTTAGCTATAGGTAACTTATGAGGTTTTAGAGACTATCCAATAAACTAATGAATTTTGTACTTTTGGACTTAAAGTAATAATAAAGTCTCCAGATGAACGAATTTTAAAGGTCCACTTTATGTTATTAAATAATTTTGGATCAAATATCATCATACCATAGATAAGAAGAATTAAAACGGCATCGTTATAAAATGTCAAAAAATGTATCGTTTATGAATGGTTACAAATTAATTGAAATCCCAGTTCAAACAAAAATGACCATATCAATATAACACGTTGGTGACCAATTTGAAACATAGATTTTAAGCGTTCAGAAATTTTTGGTTTCTAGCTACGTGATATTATGCTGTTTCAAAGTCATTGGATAAAAAGCATGACGTTACTGATACGTCAAAACTTGTTGCTAATTGCATTTTATCAAATGAAATATATATTTTTCTACTATTTTTATCAAGCTATTTACGATAATCAGTATCAAATTAAAAAATATGTGTTTATTTTTAAACTGAGATATTTAAAAATATATTTTTAAGTTTTGAGTCACCAAAAATTATCGAATTTACACATCTAAGATGATTTTTTTTTAATTCTTGCATGTCTCTAAGTATATATACGTAATATTGATAGTTGAAACTGCTAATATTTAGTATAGCACGCTCATTCAGCTAACTCCCCTCGTTATACTTCTATGCGTGTAGTAAAAAAAAAAAATATAAATTTCGAATGAATGTCATTTCAATTGACAAATAAAAAAATCTATCTACTGTAATTACCTTCAATTGTTATTGATCTACCTCAAAATGGACACATCGAGATAATCTGAGGTCATGATCTCATGAATTTTTTATTTTATTTATATAGGCCAAATAAAATTATTAACCGATGCTATATACAATATATACATATGTACATATGTATATGTATATTTACTAGCGACTTATTTTTGATAAGAAAGTGGTGAATTGTTTATACATAATTTGCAAATATTTTAACAATTTGTCACTGATAAAAATAATAAAATTATTTCAAATGATGTGATATAGTTATTTCTATATAATAATTACTTTATATTTACAACAAAAACCCAGAATAGCTACCAATTTTTTTTTTTTGGTATAACCTCTTCGATACAATAATACACCATTGCACACACAAATTAACGCAAACGGAGTTCATTCATAATTTTGAAATTAGGGTAAACCAAAAATAAATAATAATAATTCGATCAAAACTTAAGATAAAATATTTCCGTAAATAAAATATTAGACCATTTAAATTTTTATATCCGGTTGTAATGTATATAACTATATATACGTATATACTATACAGAAATTTAATTTTCGTGTTTTTTAAATTAAAATCTAAATAGTAATTTCATAAAATTTATTTGAATTATTTATAAACAAAAAAAAACTATTTTGTGATTAGTAATTCAAACGTGCTTTTTTTTTAATTTTTGATTAATTATTTTATTCAAAATTTTTGAAATTTTTGTTTCTGCTTTCGTAGATTATCAGAACGGTTGACGTAATCTTTGTTCTAATTCTCATTATTATTAATAATTTTTTTTTTTTTCATTTTTAGAGTATATGTATGTATTTTATTATTTTTGTTTATTTAGCTTTTTCAGAATATACATTATGTATAAAAAAAAAAAATTAAAAACTGTATACGTTTTAAGAATTAAAGTAAATTAAGAAGTATTATAAAAGGTCAATTTACTTATAATCTGATTCAGTTGTATCATTTTTGTAGTCTTGTGTCTGGTCATAATCCATATATAAATATTCTTGTTTTGTTATTATGGGCATTTTACTAAATATTTATATTAACTGGGAGTAGCAAAAGTGGATTGGATTAAGTGTGTTAAAAATTATTTTTTTTAATAAATAATTTTTGCATCAACATCTCTGTATTATGTCGATTTGTGCATGGAATGCCATTCGGTTAATTTAAATTGGTTTGCCTTTCCGATATTAGACTTTCTAATGGTTTGTTTTTGCTAAATCGATGTAAATATTTTCATTAAGCTGATGGAGATTGATTGACCCCATTCAGACAGATGTTTAATTATAAAGAAGATCATATAAAGGTCACGTTTTCAAATATATATTCGGCCAGCCGGTCAACTAACTAAATTGTTAGCTCTCGACTATAGTTATGTACATTAAAATTTGATAAATTTAGACGGAATATTAATTCCATTGGATCGGACTTAATACTTTCTGTTTGTTTCTGTCCTATAATTATGAAAATAATTAGCATTTAGTATTGTTACATTGTATATGACGCGCTTAGATCAACAATTTATGTAGATTACCTATTTTAAAACATTTTGCAGATTTAATTCATAAAGATTGCTGATGTAATATATGGATCGATGAATGACACAATGGGTCGCATGGGCAATTAACGATTTATTTTTTATAATGATGAAATTCAATCTGTTTGTGAATGACGTTTGGTTTTTGGCTTTTACTTAAGAAAATTAAGAAAAATTTTACTTACTGAGCTTAAAACCGCTCAGCAATCTTCACGATCACAAATTTATGTGTGTTTCACCTTTAACCATAGTTCTGAAATTAGTGGTTTCCATTGTAGTGGATTTAGTAAATAGAATGTGTCGCCGCATTTTATGAAAATTTGTGTATTTGTTGCAACTTTTTAAGTAAAAGTAAAAGCCAAAGGAGTACTAAATAGCATAATTCATATTAAAATCAATCAAATTGAATTTCATAATTTAAAAAAATATGATTGTCAAATACTTTTCAAGGCGATATCGATCAATTATGAATCACCGCTGTTAAACTTGCCAGAACAACAGAAATGCAGGAGAAAATCCTATAAAAATGAAATACTGAATAATAAATTAAAAATAATATCATAGAGAGATTTGCAAGTAGAAAATCATTGCAGGGAAGAAACTGAATCTATTGAATACGAAACTGATAATATTTGATCTCAATAATGACGAAATATTGACTGAAAAAAATGTTTCCAACCATGTGGTTTAACACCGATAGATTTAGTTTAAACACCCCTAAAAATTTTAAATTCGAAGTTTTTGTTATACCGCCTATCTACTTATCTTTTTTCTAACGACCGAACGGGCCAAAAAATATGTATACCTGGTGCCAATAAATCATAGTGTAAAGAAACAGGCGGTGAACAGAATCTATAACTTTTCGATTAACCATAACCATCCAATAACTAAAATTTTAAAAATGTTTTAAAAACTGATTAATTTGAGTGTGAAGTATCCCGCAAAATTGCACATTTTTTGTTTCACTCTTTGCATCATAATCGGCAAATTTGACGCGTCCCCACTTATTCAGTAATATAAAATTGCGTGTCTTCACACTATGATCGATGACACACCAGTCACAACGCCAAATTATTATAATCGCTACTTACCTGATATCTCATTATTTTTTGCTGATCTCACTGTTCAATTATCAAAATGATCCTACACTGATCGTGTGCTCTTATCGTTTTACATCAATGCGTTAGAGCTTTAAACATAATTAGTTAGTAAAGTTGAATTTATCATAGATAATTAAAAATTGAAATTTTAACGTTTATATAAGAATGACAATTTTTAAGAAAAATGGAAAGTGTAATCGGAAGGAATTATAGTGCATTGAGATGGTAAAATATTGCCAGATATTACAGGTGATGTACTATAAGTGGATCATCTGCCCATAATAGTGATTCAAATAATTTGGAGCAGCGGTTAAGAAATGTTCGGGACCTTTGTTGTGCAGATGAATCAATAAACAATATTTAAGTAGCTTCATCACGGTTAATAATTGTGCCTATCTCGCGAAGTTTATAAAAAACAATTGAAAAAATTTGATTGCAAAAATTACTTCTATACAAATTCAATTTTGAAAAGCTTTTCCACGTATGCATATACATAATTTTTTATAACTTACCTTGAAAATTTCAAAATCTTCAGTAAAATCTCAGAATCTGAAAATCAAAATTACAATCGAACAATGCGAACGTAACACGGTGAAAAAGCAGAACGACTTCGAAATTAAATACAAACACTAAATTTTAAATATTATAATATATAATTTTAATGATTTTTGTATTTTTTTTTTGTTTTTTTACTTTTATTTGTTTTTCATCGAAAAAGTTTATAATATTTATAATTATAATAATTTATTACAATCCTATAATTATAATTTTTTAATTTGTTTTTTTTGTTTTGTTTCATATAATAAAAAGAAGACTATTTATAACATATCTACACAATTTTTAATGTTTTTTTTTTTAAATCTTTTAAATTTTTTATTCAAATTTATCAATTTTGTAATTTTTTATTAAGTTTTTAACAAATATTAAAATTCAAATAATATATATAATAATAAAATAAAAACTAATCAAACGAAATAAATAATGTGAAAGCAATATACATACAGTAATGTGTGATGGAGGAGGGTCGAGTGGGAGTGTTTATTTTTAAATTATGTTTATTCAATTATAGGCACGATAAAAATGACGAAAATTTTAATTTTTTTTTGTTCGATGTATTAGAAATTTTTGTTTATTTTCGTTGAAATAACGGGAGAGAATAATAATTTTTCGTTGTTAATTTAATTCCGCTGATTTTTTTGTTTCCACTATTTTTTTTTTAAGTTGAATCTATTAAATTTTAATTCACTGAAATCATATCCCAGGTACACACAACACATTGAGCTATTAATTTTTAGTGGTTTTTTTTGTTTGAAACCTTGGTAAATACCTGAAGATAATGTAAATAATAACACAGTGTGGTTAGGGAAAATGCAACATAAAAGTACACGAAATAAATAAAAAACTCAAATAAATAAAATTATAATATAAAAAATCATTTATTATATATAAAATAATAAAAAATAGATATATTTATATATAAAGTTATAAAATAAACAATATTAATGATATTTTAACTTTTATAATAATAAAAATTATAAAAAAATAAAAAAAAGATTTTTATTTTTTCAAATTATATTTTCATCAAATTTTTTTTCGTGGTTTTCTTGTATTTTTTTATTTTTTATTAATTTTATAATTACAAAAATCTTTAAAAATTAAAAAACAATAGCTATTTTCAGTTTTTATTATACATATAATAATAATAATAATAATATTTATAATAATATATAATATATATTTTAATAATAGAATAAAAATCTATATAATATTTAATAATAATAATAATAATAATTAATAACAAATAGTCTTTGAATTTTCACAAAAAAAAAATGATAATAATATTAAAAACAAATTATGTATATATATATATATAGTCAAAATTATAACCAGATAATTTTAGAAAATTAATCCATTAATTTTTTTTTGTGAAAATTTTTTAATCAATGATTTCAAATTTTTTTTGAATTTTTTTAAGATGAAAAAGTGAAGGAAATTATTAGGGTGTGCTCGTTTTTGTTTTGTTTATTTTTTAAATCTTATAATTATATAATATTATTTATGTAAATAATTAAAAATTATAGTAATTTTTAATTCCTTAGGTTGTTTTGTTTTTTTTACAAAGATACTCGATACATCGATGATTTTTATTAAGGAATACAGTATTTTTTTTATTAAATCCTTATTTAAATAATTTTTTATTGGTTTTTTTTTATACTAAAACGTCAAAAAAATTAAGATTATAATAATAATAGACATTTATTTTCTCATTTCATTAATTATATATAATATATATACTTTTTTGTTGTTTATTTAATTACAGAAAAAAATAATAATAATAAAAAGGAATTAGAGAGTGAGAATTAAATTGTTTAATATTTTTTTTTTCCTATTTTTTAGATATAAAAAAAATAAATATTGTAATTTTGTTGTCCTACACATTTAAAGCGGTTTTTATTATTATTTTTCTTTTTGCATTTTGTTTAATTAATAATTTTCTTTTTTAAATAATAAATAATAATAATTATATGTGTATGTACTTATAAAGAAAAAATATTAATTTGAGATTAAAAAATGGAGAATTTATTTTTTATGCTTTATGACTGTTTTCTTATTTTTAATTTTGTTATTTTCAAATTTCTTGAGTTTAGGTTACGTACGAAAAGTTAAAGTAAGAGAAATAATAAGAGACTATTTTTTTTTATAAATAATAAAAATAAACGGAAATTTTTATTATTTATTTGGCAGTTTATTTATTTATTTTGAAAATAACAAAATACGTAAATTATATTATAATATATAATTAGAGAAAAATAAGAGGATTAATTAGTTTTATTTATTTTTTTTAAATAATTTTTATTATTATTTTAATTAGTTTCACAGCCTGCTTTTGTTTTTTATACCTGAATTTTTAATGATTTTTTTTTTTAATTATTTATATATTATATTTCTTCATTTTTCATCTCATATGACTTTAAAAAATAATAATAATAATTCATAATTATAAAAAAAAAACTAAAAAAAAGGTGGGTATGTTCAAATTAATTTTAACTATATTTTTATTTATTTAAAAAAAATGCTTAAATATTATTATTTATAATTAATACTTAATAAAAAATCAAATAATACGAAAAGAGAGTTTGAGATTTGATATTACTGACACAATTTGAATTTTAAATGCAAATTAAAAGAAGATGATTGTCGAAATTATATGTAATAGATAAGTTTACTTTCCACGCAATTAATTTATTGTCAAAAATGAAAATAAATGAAAATTATAATTTTTTGGGGTTTTTTATTTTTGTTTAATAATTTTTTTTCCAACAAGGCACTGATTAATATATGTATATATACGTACATATATTTTTAATTTTATTTTTATTGTAATAAAAACCGGACAGTTAATTATTTTGTTATACTTTATACTCATGTATCATCCCTTCTAATCTACTACTTTAAAATTCGTGATTAAAACACAGACAACTAATAAAAAAAAATGTATTATTATTATTTATTTATATATTTAATTATATTCTTAGTAATTTTCTTGTTTGTTTATTATTTTTATTTTCATTTATTTATTCACAAAATCACAAAAATTTTGACGAAATTCTTTGGTTTTTTCTTCATATTTATAAAGAAAAAATATTTTATTATAAAAAAATAAAAAAAAAAAATAAAAGAGTTTTTTATCAAGCTTCCTTTATTTAATATATATTTATATAAAAAAATAATAAATTAAAAAATTATAATTTTTATCTCATTTAAAAAAAAGATTAGTATTTATATAGAATAATAATAATTATGACATAATTTTTATTATACATAGTTTGATAAAAAAAAACAAATTGGATATTTAAAATAAAATACAGTGCGTCGAATTAAAAATTGGCCGAGTGCATTATAATTAAAGGTTAAAACTACACGTATGTTATCCTCCAATGGCAAAAATAATGTTTTGCAGTAGAGACAAAACAATCAAGGCCCACAAATTTTTTTTATTTAATCCGGACTGTATTTTTCAATTTTAAAAACAAATCCAAAATTATAATATATATATAAAAAAAAAACTGATAAATATAATATTTTATATATTTATATAATATTTATATATTATTTAATTATTTATAAAATTAAAATCACATTCAACTTACGAATTAACATTATTAGTACATGTTTATCATTTTTAAACACTTCTGTTATATAAATTCACTGAGCAAAGTATTTTTTATGTACACAAAAAAAAAGAATGAATTAAAATTTAATTTCCGTAAGTAACAAAATCATTATAATTTAATAATAAATCATTTATTGAATTTGGAAATGATAAATGACTGCCAGAGCCAGTTGACGATGTTTCAATGTTATCTAAATCGATTTGATTTAATTCATCGGTTATAAAATTGGTTGGATTATTTAAATTAGATAATGTAGCTGAGCGTTCATATGGTTTATTTATTGCTAATGTTGTGTTATTATTGTTATTATTAATAGATTGGAAATTATTTGTATTTATTATACATATATTACCACCAATTGCATCCACACAATTAACAATACCACCATTTTGATAGTTTGGATTTATTATATAACCTGTATCATTACTAACTGTCAAAATTTCCATATCCATATTGTCTGTATCATACAATAATGTTTTACGATCAATAATATTATTATTAACACTATTACTGTTATTATTATTATAACTATTATTATTATTATTACTAACACTATTGTCTTGTATTTCTTGTTTTATAACAAAATTATTTATTACACTATTATTTATACTATTATTATTACTATTACTATTATTACTATTACTATTTAAATTATTTGTATTACTATTTGATTGTGTTATCATTGTATTACCATTTGTTATTATTGTATAATCTTTATGATCGAATGTTGCATCATTTTGCAATGTATTATTGGCGATTGTAAAATTAATACGATATTTATCATCAGTTTCTGCCTCAAAATTATTTTCAAATATTTGAAACATTTCATTATCGAATATATTATTGTTATTATTATTGTTTGTATTTAATTGGGTAACACCATTTTGATTGTTGGTTAAATGGTCTGAATTGTCTGGCACAATTAACGAATTATCGTCGTAAAATGCACTTTCTGGCGAATTTGGAAGCAATTCGTTTGGTAACATCATGCGACCATTATTTGTAAACGTTGTATCGTACATACCGAATGACGGTGATATAGCCATCGGAGATGGTAATGATTGCTGTACTGTATTTGAATTAGTATTGCTGTTATTCATTAAACGTGATTTTGTTGTCTCGATCGATGGGAGTTTATTTCGTATCAATTTATTTAAATTATTATTTGTATCATTATTTGCCGTGTGTTTTGTAATTTTACCCGAATTACTACGACGATGATGACTACTTGATGATGTTGATGATTTTCTTGTACGATTACTACTTGTATTACTAATATTTGTATTACTACTATTATTATTATTATTTGGTGATAACGATAAATTTGATAATGATGAATTAGAATTAGAAGATGGGCTATTTGGTGTTTTGCTACCACTGCTACTGCTATTACTACTACAATTCGATGTTGGTGATGAAGCGGCCGATGATGATTGTTTTGCACCAGTTGCATTTTGTTTTTTACGTGGACGGTATTTATAATTTGGATATTCTAGTAAATGTAATTTACGTAAACACTCCGCTTCATCGATATACGGTTTCTTCTCCTCATCTGACATATCCTTCCATTTTGCACCTAATTGTTTTGAAATTTCAGCATTATGCATATCGGGAGTTACTTCGCATATCTTTCGCCGCTCTAATTGACTCCACACCATAAATGGATTCATTGGACGTTTTATATGTCCTGGACTGTGTTTTTTAGTCTGGAATTATAGTAAAACAAAAAAATCACGATTATTATTATTATTAAGCATTTGTAAAGAGTCATCTAATTACTTTAAATAGTAATAAATAAATATTGATCATAAGAAACCATTAGATCATCATCAAATGATTAGGATGAAGTCATAATATTTAACCTTTAAAAACGCAACTATAAATCGCAACCGAATTAAAAATAAATATAATAAATCATTATGTGATTAGTTACCGCCGTCATTCTAAGAAATTAGCAAAAAACATTTTTGAATTCGAGTTAAATCTTAAGGGAATACTGTTCAGCGGCTTCAAAATATTATCATAGGGATATAAAATAAAATGTATATATTATTCGCACATCTAATTTTTAATTATAAAACTAAAATAGGAAAAGAGAGATGTAATATGTAATTACAACAAATAATAAATCGATTACATAATGTCTAAAATAAACAAAATGATTGACTGTAAAAAAAGAGATTTTAATGGTCACGCATATACACATTGTATGATGTTGATGATGTATAAAGTTAAATATATAAGCATTTTTTGCGTTAGACACAGGAAGTCCACCATGAATCAATATTATGTACGTTAAATTAAGATTTTAATCTACTACTTTTAATTAAATTTCAATATACATATACTTATATAAAATAAAAATTATCAAGGGCAGTTAAAATTCGTCTCCCTTTTATGACCTCTATAACTTTTAAGTTTTTCGGTTTGTGTGTGTGTAATCAATCTTCCAAACCGAAACCCATTTCCAAAGAATTAATTAGCAAGCAAATTTATGCGTAGTTTTTTTTTTTTATAGATTAAAGTTAAAGATTTTACCTTAAAAATCATTTTACCGTAAACTTAATATTTTACGTTACACTGTATATTTATATATATAAATAATACACAACCTACGTACGATCATTTCTTACATAACACAACTTCACAAAAAAAAAAAAAAAAATTAAAAAAAGTGAAATATTGTTGTTATATTTAATTAAAAAATTTTTATGTAACAATAATCAAAAAATTAAGATCAAATTTGAAAAGTCATACATGACGGAAGATTATCGCGCGATCAATCATTTTATATTTAATAAATATAAAAACGCTTATTCATAAACTCATTAGAATATGTATATATACATATTTTTGATTGATCCATTATCTTGACCTTGGGATGTTAGACAAAAAAAAGTTTATTAGCCTCACGATCATATTTTGTGTATTGTGATCTATTAGTCATTAATCATTTTTTTAGTTTTTTAATGGTAGTATCAATTTAGCTAGACCAATTATAGATTTTCGAGAGCTTTTTAGTATATTAAGTATATGGTGTATACGCGATATATGTATGTATAAATGAATGAACTTTATATAATTTCCTAATAACCTTCGTTTAAGTATATTACAATCACTTTTTAGTACGCGCGCGATCATGTATATTATATATACATATGTACATATATATGTATGTTCATTCATTACAGATATATAATTTCCGATATTGATGGTGATCGCGCAAAATGTTTTTTCTTGCGTTTCACGTATTATAAACCTTGAATAAATTATATTACTACTATTATTACCACTACTATTTTTTTTTTATGTTGTATTATAAGAGATATTATGTTTCATAATTTTTTATTTAGTTTTATATTTTTTTTTTTTAGGCTTAAATATGTCATAACATTATGTGATTTTAAAAAAAATTATGAAATTTAACATAATTAATTTGTTTTTTGGAAATTTTTTTTCAATTGTATGTATATTACTATGTGAAGGATAAAATCTTAATTAAAAATGCAAAAATGTCGTCACACGATCGTATAGTCTTATCACATAAGGTCGTTTTTATGTTTTAGCAAAACTAATTGATCTTGACATAATCACATGAAATGATCTTCGATTAAAATTAATTATGAATATATTTTTTGAGAACGAGAGGGAGATAGAACGCAAATAATAATGTTACGTGAACAGCAATTAAAACATGAAAAAAACTAAACATATGATGATTTTTTTTAGCTAGCTAGCTATATGTATTATAATTACAGTCGATCGCCTTGAAAAACTATCGCGTATAATATACGTACATACATATATGTTAGTTGGGTTGCAAAACTTTTTAGATTTGTATTCATGTGTATATTATATATATATATATATATATATATATATATATATATATATATATATATATATATATATATATATATATATATATATATATATATATATATATATATATATATATATATATATATATATATATATATATATATATATATATATATATATATATATATATATTAATATAATATAATATATATACATATATGTATATAAGTATATATGTATATAAACTACGTTAATTTTCTAATTTGATAAGAAAACTAAAATTTCCATCCAAAATCAAGTAGCAGCAAAAATACTACGGAATATTGATAAGTGTATTTTATACACTATAGAACAAGGAAGTAAATGTACACCGTCCTTCTGCCACCCGTATATGTCTATCTGGCCTCGAAGATTATAATATTTTTTTATTTAGACTTGTTTTAAATCGTATACCTGTGTGTGTCTTTAATTTATAAAATTTCTTGTTTTACGTACGCAAAATGTGTGTAAAGGTAGCTATATAATTTTATCTTAACAAATTGGCGAAACGAAAACCCCCCACCAATATTGCGGTATCATATTAGCATTAAAATCTCATAATTCATAAAAAAAAAATCGCGAAATAAATCAATCAATTATAATGAGAAATATTTTATTTGATTTGTGAACCCACCCACACCCCCGCCACACACCATTTATTTATACACATATACGTAAGTATATATAAATATATATAATATGTATAAATTTATATTTTATAACTTTTTCTTTTATTTTAAATTTTTTTTTAATTTTATTAAACAATCGCATAACTTTTAAGTTTGCATAACATTAAAATTAATGGTTTTCACCGATCATTAAAATAAGGAAATAAAAATGTCGGTCAAATTGTGTTGTTGTTGTAAGTTACATTTGCCACGCTTTAGTTCAAAATCATATTCTATATTAGTCACCTTTCACCTCAATTTGTATATGTGTATTAACGATTATTGAGTGACTCATTTCAAATATATTATTATAATTTATTTAGATACGATATCGCTCAAAGGTATTTTAATTTTATATATTAATTTAAAATTAAATTTATATAAAAATTAGATTAATATTGAATCGCTTCAAGACACAAACAATAAATTATAATACTTATATATTTGTAAATAAAATGTAAGTTCGCCTTAAGGATTAAAAAAAAAAAGAGTGTGACCCAATGGACATAATTTTTATATCCTAATATCGCATAAAATAAATCGCGTGTCTTAAACTAATTACAACAAACAATCAAAATGTTAGAATTTAATGTTGTTTATTTATAGAGAAAGTTATACATATATATACTTACATACAATTAAATTATATAGTACCATGAGCAACAGCTTCTAATACATACTTATGTATATAGCATATACGCCTATATATTGTAATATGTTTCATACGGAAGCTAATATCTATTCAAAACACAGAGTGCGCGCGCAAAATTACAACACAAAATGTTAAGGTTATTATTTATCATAATTTGCATATTTCGAAAATTAAATACATAACCTTATTCAATGTTCCAAACGTGATTTTCAACCAGAATAATCATGTCGGTCTATAATGAATTATTTGTGTTGTATTTGTATACTTATATGAAAAAAAAAATGATTTAACCTCCAACCTTATTAACATCAAATACGCGCGATTTTATGGTCTACTGATGAATTTCTAGGTATTCTGTGTATAAAACGTCGCCAAAACGGTGATTTATATGTGTGTGTATTTCATGCGATCACTTAAACGATGATGATCATAATATTTGTTCGGCTTTGTTAAGAAGAAACATCTGTCTTACAAAATATATCCTCTATATATCGTACTATGAGCTACACCCTCTCATACCTCATCTCTTATCCTCAAGTTATTATTATTATTTTTAGCAAAGAGACTGGTAAAATATACGTTTAAGTACAATATATATATATATATATATATATATATATATATATATATATATATATATATATATATATAAGTATATATATATATATATATATATATATATATATATATATATATATATATATATATATATATATATATATATATATATATATATATATATATATATATAATATAAAAATCCGTCTGAACTCTCATGAACTTGGTAATATTTATTTTTTTCTTATACTACACTATATAATATTCGTTTTAGTTTGGTTCGTTTCAACTTTATTTTTTTATCGTTTTAAATCAAGTTTTTTTAGCTTCAAATTTACTGACTCATCGAGTTCTTTCTTTTTTTTTTTAGTTATGCCTTTTAGTTTTATGTCTTGTCTCTTCTACAAATATACACTCACTATATTATTATATTCATATAAAAGAATCAACTTACAACAAAACGAACTAAAACCAAAACCAACAAAACAAAAAAACACTTTCAATCCTACTATATAGTCTAAGATGACATTAATTATATTGTATTTTCTCTGTGTATTGCAAAATGTCAATTAATATTGTTCAAAACATACCGAAATATGTCGATCGTATATTATTATATATGTATGCAGGTGATACGATAATTAATTGCGGCAACCCCATTTTTACTATGCCGATGATCTCAATTTTCTTACGTTTTGGCGCCATTTGATGATGATCATGTAATTTTATAAATGTAACGTTATTAAATAATTTGTTATTTTCTTTTAAACACACATAATTTATGAACATATGAGAAAGAAAACCATACACACATATGTATGTATACGTACAGAAAATTATCATAACTTGATTAGAAATGTTTTACGATTTTTTTTTTTCGTATTGATCGCGATCAATTTAATGATTGTGTAAGAGATATTTATGATATAATTTAAGATTAGGTTTTTTTTATAGTTAAAAATAACATCCTTTATTTAGACGAACGAAAAGAAGATAAATAAACAACATAAATATGTTGAAAACATATGTTTTCAAGAAGATGTCAAAAAACAAATACTAATAATAATAATAATAATAGTAATAAAAATGATTAAGAAGAATGATGTAGAAAAACAAGTATATAATGCCTATAATATGTGATAAAACTAAAACCAACCAACCAACTAACCAACAAGAATATTATCATGATCATATGTTTTCGCATCTTTGCCATAAAAAAAATAAAAATAAAAACCGAAACATGTTATATCAAACCAACCATCAAACTATCTATATCTACAACTATGTATGTACATATATATACATATATACTCGTATATACTATTCAGTTAACATAAAACATATGCTTATACAATTTTTTTTGTAGTTTTCTTCGTTTAAAGTTGTTACAAAATGAAACATAATTGTTTATTTTATATATAATTAGATGATTTTTATGACTATACGCACAGTGGAGTCGTATTTTTTGGTTGGATTTTATAAACCTATCCGGATCAGGAAACTTTAAACAAAACAAAAAAAAAATCTTTTTAAAATATATAATTTTATTTTAATCTTATTTTAATTATCGTGAGAAGGCGAGGCATCTACTTTCTAAATTAAACTAAAAAAAAAATTATGTCTCGTCGTACACAAAAATCTAGGGAGCGGAAAACCAAAAACTATAAAAATGTTGTTTGTTTATTGATAAAAAAAAAAAAAAAAAAAATACAAAAACTAAAACTAAAAACGAATATTTGATTTATTCTTGGGGGAATATACATAGACAAACGTACATCATATTATACAAGGAGGTATACCGCCGCACACATCATACATACATATCTATTTGTGCGGGAGACATACATAAGTATATTACTTAGCAAACTCTTATATTGATAAGAAAAACAATATTTAAAATTTGATAAGAATATTGTCAAGTTCAAATAACTTACCTTGACAAGTAATAATATAATCCCGGACATCTTGTCACACAGCAAGAACGAGATAAGAAAAAACATGTATAAACATGTACACCCACACACAGACAAACACCACATAGTGATTTAACCTGAATTATGAAACTTGCATAACAACTAATTAAAAATCGATAAACTATTTTCCACCCCAGCACAAAATTTCAATTTTTATTTTTAAATGGCAGACAGTGTTATTATATGAAGAATATTTTATATTAAAAATCACATGCAAATCCTCATGCTTAATAAAAAAAATGTTGTTATTTCATAATTATTTATTAACTATACATTTATATATTATAAATAAATATGAGATATATACTCCCACGTGTACACTAGTGGCTATGCAAATCGAATGATAGATGGCAGTCTGTCTTTACATACTTGTGTAAGAGCCGCATTCATTTGCACGTGCGTCTCCATCCAAATTCACATGTCTAAGCATGTTAACTATACTTTAGCTTTATATCTATATCTATAATATATATCATATTTACCGTATGTACAAGACGATAAGATGAGGAGAAAAAATAAATAAAATTGTTTCTATTTAAGGTAAATAACCCAGAATGAAAAGACACGTGAAACAAAATCACCTCATTATTACTTCATCTATAAAACATGTATTTGCTAATTCTCAAATAACCAAAAATAGTTTTTACTAATTTGTAATTACATTTTGGTTAAATTACTAAACTTCCTAATTTGTATAATAGTTTCATCGATTTATTACATTACCGCACTCTATTTATATTAGTATGTACCGTATGTACGTATAAAATAGACCTTGAAACTAAATAATATTTAAATTAAATTGAAAAAGAAAAAGAAAAAATTAAATTAAGACAAAAAACACGTTTTTCTTGTCACTTCTAAAACTAATAATAATAATAATAGCAGTGCAACATAAATAATTCAAGTTTACAAACAGAAAACACATTTTCTAATTGAAATTTAAAGTACTGCTGACTGGACAATATTAAAAAACTTAAAATTGCATAATGGATTTGTGATAACTCAATCGGAAATACATATACACACATACATAGTAGTTACGAGTTATGTTGATATCAGATTTCATCACCACATCATATACATATGTACATGCCTACTTTATAATCATGTGAGATATGTGTGTTATGATAACCGCACAAGTTCATATTTGGTAATCATCTTTGTGGGGTTTTTGGGAATATATTATCATATCTTTACAAGACGTGCGGTGATGGTGATGGTTAACATATATATTTATCTAATCAATCCGGATTTGTTTAACCATGTCATGAGACATCGTGATCGGTTCCTATCCAGAGACAAACGATTAAAATTCTTTTTTTTTTATATGCAGTTTATCTGCTTTGGGGATATTTGGTCAAAATTGTCATAAATTTGTTGAAATATAATTTAAAAAATTTTTAAACCCATTTATTAATAATTTATGCTCAAGTTAATTTTTAACTGATTGTTGGCAAACTTTAGGCCAATTTTAGAATGTAATCGTATTTTAAAAAAATTTATGATGAGATTTACATGGAAATGCATCGGATTTTTACAAATTAAAATTTTGAACATAATTTTGAAAAATAACAAATTATTAAGTCGTTCAAAATCAATTTAGTCTACTTTTTGCAAGTTTAATTGCCCAGGCATAAATTATTTGAAATTTACCGTAATTTTGAAAAAAATATTAATTTTCTGATGGAGTTTAACCACTACTTAAGTCTATTTAATGTGTAAATCCAAACTTAATAAATTTCAGGACCAACTATCCCAAATTACATATTTGAAAAACATTTAATTCGATCAATGGTCCGATATTTGATATTAGTCTGCGGAGTAACTATCCAATTTCAAAAATCACCAGAATTAATGTAAACTTAAGAATTCGATTAGATAAATTTCGTTTTCACTAATTACACACCAAATACCGGCTTTTACTATGTGTGGGCCAAAATTATAAAATTTTCTGTCAGACTACAATTCGCACATGGTCTGTTGAGCAATTTTCCACTACTCATACAAAATATCACTTATACTAATTTTCTAACGGTTTCGAATAATTTTACTGATTTTCAGCCTCAAGCCGTATCAAACTCCCTCGAGTAATACTATTAACTATATATTCGTATATATACTACACACATGAAAAAATATCGTAATCACCCCACTATCGCATACTTAATTTATATGTATAACGCAATAATTTTTTTATTATATAAGAATATTTTATTTCACTGATAATATGATTTATGCAAACATATGTGTGTGTGCCCCATATAGATAAGGGCCGTGGAAAAAAAATCTCTTTTCCGTGTATTCTGCACGTTAAAATACAAATTCTAATACCTCGGATACAACAAATCACAAAATTTAGTATTCTTGGAAATTTTTAGGTCAACTACCTTTTTAAAAAAATGCAATTATAATTAATATTTTATATATTTTTATTTTAAATCTATTTTAAAATTGATGATCTCTTTGAGAATAAACGAGTAGCTCGCTATATAAGAAAAAAATAACAAACCGATGTATATACACAAAATTATTAACTTGTGTAGGTCGACGATCGCAAAAATTTCGAAAATTTATTTTTGACGCAATTTATGAAATTTGCCAAAGTAAAATGTAATCGAACTGCATAATACTTGAGAAGACGAGATTCGTGCGGAATTTGGGATTCACTTAAATTTATATTATTTGTTCGAGATTGGCAATCTACTGACCTGTGTTGCATCAGTATACGGTGTACTTGAATTTTTATCCACAAGCATAGAACCAAACACAACATCTTGTTGAAGTTGTTGCGATTGGGTAGTTCCAATTATTGTTGCATCCATATCATATTCATGATCTTGTCGTGACATTGTAGTATTATCCTGTGAATGTTGTGGCACCATTTTTCATTTATAACAACTAATTTTTAATTTTTCTTATTCACTTTTTTAACTTTTCTTTTATACAGATATTTTTCACTTATAACAAAATTTACTGATTTTTCACTTTATTTAAAAAAAAAAAACAAACAAATCAAATATAAATAATATAATTTAAAATAAATAATATTTCTATTTATTTTCCCCCAAAAAAACAAAAAATTATCAAAAATTCCGGACTCAAGTAATTATTATTGTTTTTCTTAATTGATAAGATATTTGTTGCATTTTTGATTTTTAGTCACTAAGTCACTTTTTTAAAATAAATAATTTAAATAAACAAAATTGTGCGCTTAAGTTAATTTATATTATTTAAATATGTATATTTTTAACACAAATAATTTCTAAATATTTTTTATATTTCCTTTTTTCACACAAAATAAATTATATACATATATATTTTTTCTAACACAGAAAAATTAAATAAATTGATTTAATTTATTTACAGTTAAATTTTTCACGAAAATATAAATTAAAAAAAATGTTTTGTATTTATATTTTATATTTTTTATATTGTATTTATATAGTACACGAGAAAAAAAACTAAAACTTAATAATTTTTTTTCCTAAGTATTTTATATTTCTCAAACAGCAAAATTAAAATTAATTTACAAATTTATATATATTAATTTTTAATTTTAAAATTTTACAATTTATCTTGATTTTTTTTCACGACCGTTCAGTTCAACAGCTGATATAGCTCTGAATATTGTTTCGACTTCCAATGCAGTGAAGAATACAAAAGGAAAAATATATTAAAAAAAAAAAAAATCAAAATAATAAAAATCAGCTGTTTCATGACAAAAACCGAAATTCTCTCTCGTTTACGTTACAATTCTCTCGCTCTCCACTATATATATTACCCCACCAAACTTTTCACGCTTATATACCGACCATACCGTTTATACGGTGTACTCGTTCGTACGTTAACTAATTGCGTATGTTGCCGTTTCAGTCGCAAAGAGAGCGAGTGTAAAACACATGCGCGATTTTTATTTTATTTTATTTATTTATTTATTTATGTTCAAAATACATACAAATTTATCTGGCTCTCTTTTCGTAGTAAATAAGCACGGAGTAGAAAAACGTTACAAATGACGAATACACATACACACAAATAATATTCACCTCGGTCTTCAAATGCAATCATTGTATACAAACGTGATGTACTTTTCTTATATACTTGTGTTGAGACTGAGAGAAAAAAAACATGTATATTCAGTGCATGTGTTGGTATTATTACTCAGCTGTTTTGTTTTTGAGTTCATTTTTTTTGGTTTTTTTTTTTTTTGGTGTTTGAATGAAAATGCGATCTGCGATGAGAATAATATTATGTTGATGAGATTATGATTATTTAATTCTTTGATTGTGGTAGTGATAATTATGATTTTATATTTTATTTATTTATTTATATAAGGATGGTGAAGAGTACGTATGTATATAGGAGATGATAATAAAAGGGATGGAGTGATGAACATTCTGAGATTAGAATAATGTATTATGTGCTGCGTAATAAATGCGTTCGGTGATAGCATGGAGGAATGGAATGGGGGGTAGGTGTAAATCAAGTTCAAAATTATGCTCACGTAGTGGGCTTTTATTGATTTCCGCTTGTTCAGTTTAGTGAATTCAATTGTCTTGATCGCATGCACCATATATCATTTCCAATGCTTTCATACGCCGTACATGTATAACATTTGTCAAATTGTCACCTTTTAGTTTATTTAAATTAGTTGTTAAGTTTTATGTTGTTTCTTGTACACACTATTCATGATTAATCTTAACGGTTTTGTATGATTTTCAGAATTTGGCGACAGCTGATACCTACATACATACATAATATACATACATATTTCATTAGATGTATGTTAAAGCACAGAAAATTAATACATGCATTAAGGTAAGTCATTAATTATCCATATACATATAAACTATAATAGTGTTTAATAATTTATGTAAGCACTTAATGAAAGTAGCATATTATATAGCACATGCACAAGCAATGTTATTATTTTGTACTTATGATTTTTAACTTTTGTGTAAATCGATTTAAAATTGATTTTATGACACATTGCTGGAAAATTACATACTTAATTGCTTTGGTGCAATATTATGGAAAACATTTGTTTCGGCTCATGTAGACATAGTGATTACGGTAATTATTACATATTACATAAATTATAACGAATTTTAATTATTATTTCAGATCATATTGTGCGCATATGGGAAAAATTGAAAGAAGTATGACCTTCGATTTTTAGAGATTTGTTGTATAATTGTTTATGTTTAATTATTCCTTCCAATTTTAGAATACTCGATACATACTATAAAATAAACTCGATAATATGTTTCTCCAGTACGTGGCGCCTCTATAAAATATGGATTTAAATTGTACTATTTAAATGAAAATAAAAGTAAATTGAGAGAAATTGAAATAACATTGTAAGATATAAAAAAAATATTTTGTTAAGTATTTTTAAAAGAAGTATATTCGGTAATCGGTATGTAAATAATAAATTATAAAAGTATAAGAATTGTGCAAAACTAATCTTATAAATTATAATATATGAAAATAAATGTGTAATTGAGTATAGATGTAATCAATTTAATTACGAACCTTGTATCGAAAAAAACGTTGTAACATATTCAAATTATACATAACAGTTTATATTGAATTTCAATTTAACGGTAATATTTTTATAATTTATATTTTCATCTCTTTTATGTTAAACAAAAAAATGATTGATTGCCGCTCAAATTTTCCGATTCTGAACGTAAAAGTTCTAATAATGGTGATTAATTTGTAGTTCCATTTTTTATTAAAGTTGCTTATAAGTAGAGGGCTGAAAATTAAATTACGTATTTTGTTCAACTGTGTTGTATTTGGCAAGCTTTTTGCTGTCTGAAGTGTTATATTATCTGGGCCGCTCTTTATTTTCCCAGAAATTTAGCTTTATATTTTAAAAGACTATACACGTTTTTAGTTAGTCAGTTAAATTTATTTAAAAAAAATTAAACACGCGGCGAAAATCTTGAATGCCACTTGTATATCCGTAATCCTTAATTGCGGTTGTTCATTTTATATAAGGAAAACTGTACGTATTTTGTTCATCAACACAATTGTATTGTCTGAATTATATATTGCACAAGTAACATTAATTATATTGCAATAACAAGATAATAGTATTGGTACTCCATCCAACATCTGTGAAATTTTCTTTTAACACATATTAACAATGTAATTCGATGATGTCCATTTGTATCAATGAATTAAATATTAAAAAGTCATTTCAAGCACCTTGACATAAAAAATAAAAATTATTCGTAAGTAAATTTAGAAATGCACATAGATTACATCTGGATCCTAAATGCGTTAGTCTTTAAACCAAAACAATCTCGTGTAATAAAGTATCTATGTACAACTGTAGAAGCCGCATGATCTTCTAGTAATCATTAACTTACATATGTTGATTGCTTGGCATAAAGAGTTTGTTATTTATGCGGATTGATAAGATTTGTCACCTGTTTAGTTAAAATTACATTACTAATACCGTTTACATTTATTTTATTACTGATTGTTCACAATTTTTAATCTTAATGGTTTTACGATGGTCTATTAAATTATTTCAGTGACAGGTGATTCCCTTTGGTATTTTATATATATGTATGTATATATTATTTACGTATAAGTACGAACATATTCGCAATGCATAATTTTGCTTATAATTACATACATGTTACACTTTTTATAGTATGTATACTTCGGATTTATTATTACTTTTTTATTGTCAATCGATTTTATTTTATGATATTTTAGTTGGGATTTTAATATTTAATTTATTTTTGTATATAGTTAATTGTGGATATCTTTACATATGTATCATTTCAGAATAACTACGAGTATATACTAACGTTCTTATTATGCGAGAATAGTACGGTCATCTGTTTAAAATTTCACAGAATTAGTGGTTTACGTATTGAATAAATCAATATAATATTTAGGATTATCGTATACAATCGAATTTAAACAGAAAATTGCATTTAATATTTATTTCTATTAATAATTTTGATACCATGAATCAGCTGTTCTATTTTATTATCCATTCCGCTTTAAAATGAAAATATATAAAGTCATACATTTTTAACAAATCCAAATTATAATTTATTTTTCATTTTTTAGTTTTTTGCTTCGCGTTGAACTTTGTAACAATAGTTCCATTTCAAATGCATATTAAAATTGGTGATGGCGCCACTTACTTGACTTACATTAAATTCGCAAGAAAATTAAGTTATTTATATGTATGAACTATAGTATTCAATTTTTTAAATACGATTATGTATTTTCGAACTTTTGACATTAAATTGTTTCATCTGTGTATGTACGTTAGATGTTAAGAAAATTAAATTAATTTTAAATAGAATAGTGTGATACAGTTTTAATTGTATTATAAATTATAATTCTGCGTGTAGTAGTAGATTTCACAAGTGGTTATGTGGGAGTGGTATACTATATTTTTCTCTTTGAAAAACCACTTGAGCTGGTCTAGTCTAGAATGAAATGAAAATATGCAAGGTCAATACTATGTTTGGCTTCGTCGAGATAAGATAGCGACCAAGAGCAAGGGTAGGTTGTCATTTATTCCACTCAAAATAGTTAAACTGAGTGTGAAACCAAATCAACAACAGTTTTAATACCGTTATATACTGTTCAACATATAGAAATGCCAAATGAAGCAAAGAAACTCAACCGGGTAAACATTAAAGTCTAATTGCATATATAAATTGACAAAATCATTTTTAGTCCAATTGGGTGTTCATTCACATCAATAATTATATACCAATCCCAAATAAAATAAATGCTGCATTGTATGTTGAATGTGGTCAATTCGTTATCACCCCTCTTAACTACTCCTATAAATATATCATCAAAATGAGGAACCATTGAAAAATTTGAATTGGTGTAATTGGTGTTTGGAAATTATGCAAAATGGGTTTTACGAGTAGGTAACGTTCTATAGAAATTTTCGACATTAAAAATTAATGATGTTTAGAGTTACATAATGAAATTTTTAGTAGGTACTTTCATAAATATCAATTTGGTAAATATCATCATTTTTATAATTTCTATTATTAAAATTTCGATATTTTAAATTCTAAAACATTTTAAACTTTTATATTAGAAACACAGATTTTTAAAAAGATTTACGTTTTTAACCTCAGCCACACGTTGTATTTCTTAACAAGTTGACGGATGAGTACGAGATGGCTGCTTGCATTTGAGAGAAGAATCATACGTATCTGATGAAGATCCCCGATATTGTACATGAAGTAAGATCTCAGCGAGTATACGCTTGCTCTTTCGTGTTCTACGTGCTAATCCAGAACGAATTTAGCAGCGATCTCTGAGAGGAGAGCTACCATATGGACGGCGCAGAGGTTGTTGCAGAAGACGACTTGACTTGTTCAGATTGTCGAAGACAGTATGATTACCAAGCTCAGGATCAAAACCGTTGGAGCCAAATTGTTGACAAAGTTGCTTTTTAAAAACTGTTACTATTATTATTTCTTGACACCAAATCGGATGAAAATAAATGAATTAATCTAAATTGTTAATCCACACACAAAATAAACTTCAACTGTTCGCTATTTACTAAAATAGTTGAACCATACCAACTGGGTAAAAGGAGTTTTAAAAGTTATACGGACCAACTAACTAAAATATTTGTGTCTATTTGGCAGGATGGAACATTTTTTGTATATACAGAAAAATATAATCATTGGAAATATCTAGTGATCTGGTAAACAAATATATTGGTGGAATGCAGAATCAATTGCCTAGGGTACGGACATAGTAGCTTTGTCCGTATATAGTGTACGCCACACAGTTTAATTTCGTGTCAAGTAAAATAGTCCAGTCTTAATTAATTAAAAAGAAGCAATTTTACGTCGCTATTTCTATGAATAAATTTGCACTTCTACTACGATCTCAGCCAATTCGAATAATTTTATGCATTTCAACACAATTACTCCGTGTCACAACGTAAAGTTGCGGCCAGCGACCTAGACAATCGCAAATTGAAATAGAATAACATTACAGTTTAGCAAGCTGCGATCCAATAAAGGAAACGATTTCAAGTGAGCCAATATAAATTTAAAGATAGAAAAGGAGCCATATATGTTGTTGGTAATTCGATCGAGGTTCAATCCGGATTAACGTTTAAAAACGTTATAATTTAATACGACAGTAAAATTAGTTTTTGAAATGTCGTTTTATACACAAAACACGAAATAAATTATTTTCGAAATTTCTAACTCGGTTTCGATCCGGTTTTAACTCGATTCTAAATTATTCATTCTTCATAAACACTAAACAAGCTAATCTCAAGCCGCGTTCGGTGAAAAATCTTGGTCTAGAAGAAATTTCTCGTTTTTCACTTTGAAATTCTCTTCTTGCACCATAACTGTGCTTCTACTTAGTATGAACGTGCCCTATTTAAATGCATGTGGTTAGATTTCTTGCTGTGGCTTTTTTCATCGTGTCATGCGTTCCCAAAGAACTGACGTGTAATTTCTTATATTTATTATTTATTTTGCACTAGATACCTTATTGCAGATTGTTGAACTGGGTCGGTGAACATTGTGCATATAACCTTTGAAGAATATACTCATGGTTTTTAAAGTAATGATATGCAGTGCGGAGGTGCTACGAGTTGGGATATCATTTTCGATTGACGATTGCAAAAGTGGAGAGTACCCCTCTTATGTGAAAAAAATTAAATTAATTCAGCTATCCTTAAATGACATTTAGCATAAGATTGTTAGTTAACATTGTCCCAAAAGATGGAATGCGAGATGCGTCAATCGTCAATAAACATAAATTGTATTTTCTTGAGAAACATTTAATTGAAACTAATTTTGGAATAGAATTAAATACTCCCATAAGTATTTCTGAGTGTTTATTCAATGCAATTGTTGATGTATGATTTTAGTCGACCTTTATAGTAAAACACACGAAAATATGACTAGCACGGGTTGTCGGAAATGCTCATTTCCAAGGTGAAAAGTTGTTGGGATTGCACAAGGATTGTGCGGCGCGTTCCTCTCCATAATCCAAACTAAATGTACCATAATGACTTAACAGTACCAATAGAACACTAAAGCTGCACAAATTAATTATTCATTACACTAAAGCCGATAGGAATTTAGTTGCAAGAAAGAAGTGAATTGACTAGTGCTTCTCAGCTAACGACTTGGATTAGGACACGGGAAAGTAGTCGAATTAATCGTGACAACCTCTGAGAATATGTTTATCGCTATATAGGCATAATTAATTTGAAAAATCAAAAAATTTTGGATTATATTTTTAAATTCTTAAAATCAGAAATTCTTTAGGCTGAAATAAAATACCTGAATTCAAAATCAAAATACCGCAATTCATAAATTTAATAATAATTATTTATTCCATAAAATTTAAATTTTAAAAATTTTTGACCAAATTTAAAATTATTACATTCATTTCTGCAGTTCATCCTTCTCGAATCAATATTTCACTTCAATATCGAAATTCATAGCTCGATCTAACTGAATATTGAAATTTGAAAACAATTTTTATTCAAAATTACGATTCGATTGAACTAATTTTCAAATTCGACTCGTTAAATTTTGGAACTGAATTTTACAACTAACAATCATTTGAAAGAATTTATAACAAAACTCACAAAAATAGCGGCGACTCAAACCTAAAAGTAGAAAATGTATATAAATATCTAATATTATAAATGTAGTCTCATAAATCTCCTTGAATTTTTTTGTATCCCGCAGGTGAGCTGAGACGTTGGAAGTCTACATAATTTTAGTGAGAACTCAATTCGCTGAATATACCCATTGTGTAGCATTTTAGTGAAATTAGCGACATTGCCAATAGATTTGCAGGTGTGTTTTAAACCGAAACGAAAATTAATTTTAACTTGAACGTTTGACTGATTGAAAAATTGGTTGGCCAACGTCTATAAGTAGTGTTCCGAATCAACAAGTTAAGAACGTTTTGTAGTAGGAATTACAATCACAAATGTAATATTTAAACGAAATGAATTTTGAAAATATATCTATACAGATATAGAAGATATCACACAATAAACACGAATATTAAATAATCAACACTTTAATGTTTTTGGTATTCGCATGCCAGATGACACCGTAAACATTATGTTTACAAATATCGTTTTCATATATATAAACACATTATGCAAATAATTATGCAGTACGTGACAGTTGGTCCTTTTACCATATGTATGTGTTTATTTGATGTACAATGTTTAGTGTAAATATAAGTATATTGGCTAACTACTATATATATAAGTACTCGTACATTATCCACTAAACGACGTTACAAAGTATACTATGTATAATCTATATAGTATAAGTCAATTGAGCTATATATACGATATAGACTATATACTACGGCTAAGATTATACAATTTAATTTAATTTCATTTAAATTACTAATTGAAATGGCATGCCGAACTTGCGCGTGCACTTAAACAAATTTAGAATTAAGTTGTAGCCGCGAGTGGCTAAACAAAATTGTTGTTTTTTCGCTATACATTATTCATTTTTGTAGTAGGTACCTATATAATACGAGTCATTTCACTTGAGGCTAATGTCACATTTATAAAATGATTTCGTGTGACAATTTAGTTCGTACATACGAGTACACATCTACATATATAAAATTCCAAAAAGTAAACTAATTTTTATTTTGTTATTTAATTAAAACAAAAACAAACGCATATACAAGAATTAAAATATGTTCACGTGTCAAAAATTCAAATAGACTAACTAACCTTCAAATAGTTTTCGGTGTGCAACGTTTCTGTACATGCACATGCATTTTGTGATTCGTTTATTATTGCCAAAAATATACATCGCGGCGTGGATTTGTTTATTTATTTAATTTTTTAGTAAAATATAAATATTTAATTATTTATTTTAAAGTTAAATAAAATATTTTACATTTCGAAAATAAAAAATGAAAAAATGTTTAGAAATCTAATCAAGTGTGCGATTAAGAAACGTAAAAATAAAATTGTTTATGTGTGTTTTGAATTATATAATTCAACGCCCTCAGTGTATGAATATATTTATAAAATGTGATTCTTTAATGAAGTAATATGACCTCATCCAATAAGAGGTGAATTTATTTTGTAATTTTAATCGGTTTTTATTAATTTTCTGCGAATAAAAAATTGAAAAAGAAAAAATTCACACGGATTAAATTAAATTAAAAGGTGAATGCATATATGTATACATATGCGCATTATATGTACATATATTATGTAGAGAGTCAAACGAATCATATAATTTAATATTTGATATGCTCGCACAATCGAACAAACAAGGCGGGTTGAATGAAATTTTCACCACGGCCCGTTGAATGAAGAGACGCAATTTTTATTGTAATTGAAGTATGAGAAAGGTGTCATTCGCCTATAGAAACTATATACATAAAAGTGAATTTAATATTTTTTTCCGATGAAATTTACTTGCGAAAAAATTCTTTTAGAAATTTACGTGGCGAATTTCACGTACGAAAGGTTATTGGATTTTTATTATTTCAAATACATGAATATATTGACGTTAGCCATTAGCGCTTAATATATACAAGTAATTATAAGCGCATGACACCTCAAGAACATTTATAAAAACATGAAACTTGGTAATTTTTTGATTTGTTGCGTTACCACGTATATTCGTGACTACATACATATGTATGTATATACGAACCTACATACCCATCTATCCAAACAGCACAGTGAAATAAATTTATCAGAATTTCCGTTTGTCATAAAATATTTTAAGCACATGTGGAGTCTGCTATATAATATTATTGTGCTAATAGTAAACAAGTTTCTTTTTTTTTTTTTTTTGGAGTACGTCCAATATCCCCACATGCCACCACGTGTGATTCCTTCTTTTAGAAGAACGTTATTTTTCTCACGCTTATTAATTACGTGTGTATTGTGGATATTTAAAAAAAAAACAGAAAAAGTTATGATTGAAAGTCATTAACAAGACGTCAATGATTTGTTTGTTTTTTTTTTACGAACGTTTATTTCATGCGCATTAAAACGATTGAAGCTTAAAAGATCGTGCGCTTATATGTGTACGTTGTAAACAGGTACACATGATGTTGGCGATGTAATTTAATTAATATTAAGAAAACACGATTTCGATTTGTAAAGGCAAAGAATTTGTGTTATGTAGTCGAATTTATAAAGATTAACGCTTATCTTTAAAACGTATTTAAACTCTGGCTTGCATATGGCTCACACGCCAAATGCTGCGCGTGGCTTATTTTTATTTAAGCATATTGCCAAGGCAGAACTTTTTTAATTCAAATTTTAGTCTACTGTATTGTCTGCTAATAGTAACCAAGTTAAATATTTTTATTGTAGTATGCCCAATATCTTTACTTATGACCGCATGTACGATTCCTTTATTTAAAAGAACGTTATTTTTCTCATTCTTAATTAATTACGTCAAGTCATTAACGTTAATGATTTGATGATATTTTAGCAAATCGTCTATTTCGCACATACGCATATAACGTGTTTACGTTGTACAAGAGTACCGGGACACGAAAAATATAATTTGTAGCTTTAAATGGAGCTTCAATTAAATACTCCCATTATAGGATACCTACACTGAGGGGGTAATTTGATGGTCAAAGGTAAAGAATAAACTCTATCATCGAGTTGCATTCTCGAAATAGAGTTATGTATAAGATACGCGGTTGTATTTATTTATTTTTCATGCCTCTAATATAGTTTACAGGAGCATGCAAATAGGAACAAGCGTTTTAAATATCATTACTTCCTGCTTGTAATATTTCTAAACAAACTTTGACTTTTATTTAAAAATATATAAATTTTTTTAAAATAATATTTTGCTTTATTACGAGTATTAACATACACGAAATAAAAAATTGCCTTAAAATCAGCAGTTTTTGCTCAATCATTGAGGTGCATGCTCAAAATAGAGTTATGTGAGATACGCGGTTGTATTTATTTATTTTTCATGCCTCTAATAGGTTACAGGAGCAGGCAAATAGGAACAAGCGTTTTAAATATCATTACTCCCTGCTTGTAATTTTTCTAAACACATTTTGATTTTAATTTGTTAAAAAATATTTAAATTTTACTAGTGAAATTAACTTCAAAGACTTTTATTAATTTTATTTGCATATGTAAATATATGTATATAGCCGGTAAACGAACTTCTTTTATAATCACCAACAATCAAATTAAAGTTCGGAAAACTTCCCTAGTTTTATCGATGTGCGATGGACACTTTGTATATACGAATTTCACTTCCCATCGATGGCACCCTCGAAATTTGAGAAGTTTTAAATGTATTTTCCAATGTTTGATGCACTGGATGAACTTCTCTCCATAGAGGCTCTCGTACATATCTACATAATTGTCGGTTCTCACTTTGACACTTTTCCACCTTTGAAATTTTTTTCTTCCATTTTTGTTTTAAATATGGATAGAATAATAGTTTTTATTATAAATCAGTGAAATATTCAAATTGTGCCAAGGTAAAGAAGATAAAGAAATACTTATTTAACCGAATTATATTTGATGTTTCTTCAACATCTTTAAAATTTTGTACTTAATTCTGTTTGAAAATAAACGTTTTGGTTGCTGAATTAAGGCTATAAAGCAAAAACTGTTTTCATAATTGTTGCGAAGAGATACTCGAATCAAAATATTAACTTCTATGACATGAATAATGAGAGATTGATCAACAATTACAATTTTTTTTAACCGATTTCGAACACATAAGTTAGAAAAATTGTAAAACCGTAATTCATTATTATACGTAATTCATTATTATTATATTATATACCGCTTCAAAAAATCGTTTATCTATACATACAAGACAATTATCACATTCGAAAAAATAAACAAAACGTCAAAAGAAAATCTGCGTCTAGGAAAAAATGACAATGGCAAGACAGCCGAGTCTAAAGTAAACCGAAAGTTGAAATGGTGGTCACAGTGCAGAATCGTATATACAGTTGGTTAACAATTTTCAAGTAGACCCAAAAACGACCAGATGTCTTTAGAAAGCGTGAACAGTGGAAAGCCAAAAAATCAGCACCAGCTACCAAACAAACAAAAAGCTACAATCAGTGTTATGTGTAATTTATAACGAGTGTTATTTTACCGTGGAATATAGTGAATGGCAACCAAAATATTATTTTGAGTCTCCTAACTACGAAAAATCAGTAATTCAAAAGTTTATTTGTAAAACAAAGTTATGTTGTCGTTGCATGGCTATAAGCGAATCAGGTATCACGGATCCTGTATTTTTGAAAGGAGGTTTGGCGGTCTTAAATGAGCAAATAATTTAGAAAGGGGCCAGTAATGGCCGTTATAAACTGATTATTATTATTATTAGTTGTGCGACACCTCAGATGCCCAGTGAGACAGAGAAAGAACCAACTGATCTAATGGATTAAGATGATCAGCTCGAATTAATAATCACGTACGTGCGAACATGTTTATTGAAAAAAATAATTATAATTTGTCTGATACATTTCTCTCACAGTATCTCCACCAGATTCTTCAAAAAACGAAATTACAGCATTGTATGACTATTACAGCAGTCATTTGTATATTAACAAAGTAATTCTGGTTGTTCAATGGTTGCTCTAACATTCGTTTATAAGGAAATTGTTAAAAACATACATTGGCTAAATGAATGGTATCTATTTTAAAGTGTTTTAGGCTTTATATTTTGTTATTGTATGCATCTTACTACTTTACTTAAGAGTATGTTTCCATGAATAACCCAACTATAAGTAAAAAAACGTCCGCGAACGTGTTAAGTGCTACCACCACACCCGATGGGGAAAACATCTATCGGATAAATTATATACAATGAAAAACTAATAGACTTACTATAAGAATAGGCGAGGTAGGTTATGCCAGGTAGTCTACGCGGTTGTCGACACGTAAAGTATAATGTAGATTACATGCGGCATGCGAATGCGCCAGTTCGCAGTTCTATTTTATGAAAGGCAATTTAGTTAATCCACCAATTTATTGTGCCTTTAGAACAAGCGTGAAAAAACGTCAATGTGGGAGGTGACAATAACCTTGCTCTTGATTCCACAATTGCAAATTGCTGACCTAATCAAATCCTTGTTCTTAGCAAATTTATCTAATTTGAAGTGCTTATATTTAGCAGGAGCAATGCCACGGTTTTTGGCAAGATGCAATTTTTGACCTGGTAGTTGTTTCAAATTCAATTTCACGTGAGCCACGTCATCCATCAAAACACATCCACTAGATTATATCAAAAAAATGTTCATAGAGCAGCCTGGCTCGTTATTTAGCGAACAAGTTTTGGTTCTCTGATAGCCTTAGTTTGGAATATCGTTGTTTTGGGCAAATGTGTTGATTTTACAATGGATAAACTTGACACCGAAGGATTTTCAGGGTATTTGTGTATTCCGAAGGATTTTCAGGGTATTTGTTATTTCATCTTTAATAATTGTGTACTATTATACAACCGATTTTAACGTCGCTTTTTCTGTATTAGTTGGCACTTTATTAGCAAATATATAGCAACCACGAAAACTAAATGAAGATAAAGGTATCTTTTTAATTAAAAGATAATTGATATAGATTGATTTAGTCAACTAGTTCTAAACTGCGGTTGCCAGATTTCTTTAGGTTTGAAGCGATACAGGCGGCGAGAGTTTTACAATGTATGTCAATGTATATAATCTGATTTCAAAATAGGTTAGGTGGAAAAAGCCTATTTCTAGAAATTTAGAATACCATTGTAATCTGAATGTTGTCTGGACTGGGTACACGTTTGGCTACACGCAAAAGGCCCAGCTCAGCATTGGGGACTACGCTTGAAATGGTCGTTAAAAAGCCGCGAACACACGTTAAAGCCGATGCAACTGTTAAAAAATTCTGCGAGCGTGAAATGAACGCGCAGCCATTACTCTCAATGAGGATAATTTGCGTCTTTTCCGTAAAGAGCTGGGTCGCCGAAATCTGGGGACGGCTAAATCTTCCGGTCATCGTTTGCAAAGCGAGCAATGATGCGAGGTTCATTTGATTCTGTTGGGAGATCGACATAGTCAAGGGCGTTTGGGAGGGTTATCAAGTTTTGGTTGGTGAGCCCCCAAAACCTCTGATACTGCACTCATATATTTCTGGGCCACCTGAGAATCCGAATGTCATTAACATGGATGGAAGGTTATCCGATTCAAGCGAGAGGCTAATCGCCAATCGATTGTGTTTAGGGTAGACCAGAAGTCCTCCGAACACATTACTTGGTCCAGATTGTCGCTACCATACGTCCTTGAGGGCATCCGTTTCAAGGTTATCTCAGGGCGTAGGAATTTTATTATTATATTTAGTTTACGGCTGGTCTTCATGATAACGTCCATGTTCGATTATAAACATGCAACATACCAAATCAGCCTCTTATGAGTTTCCATTGTCTAATCCAGGTACCGTACCTCATTAATGGCGCAGTTTCTGGTTTATAGATTCGAAGTTCGGCAGGATTATTCTAAAGTCCTCCGTCCTTAAATCCAGAGCATGCATTTATATTTCTAATGATATTGATGCCGCTCTTATTAATGAGTGCATCACCTCATTGCAACGTGTTAATCTCATATGGTTTTCAAGATTTGACTAAAATTTTTATTTGTATGAAATGTACTTGTTCGTCATGTATCATTTCAATAAAAATCGGTGGAAATTTACCATTTGAATAATTTCGAAAATATTTTCGAACATATATAGCAGTACTGTGATCTTTTATTACGAGTTGTTTAATTTTAAAATGAATGGCTCCAGAATTTTAACATTTTGTGAATCAAGGCATTAAAATTCAATAGAATATAAAAATATTTTATATTCAATATAATTGAGTATGAATTCTGTTAAATTAATTTTTTTCTTTGAATGAGGTGAGGACTCTTTAAACTCATAATGCCTATTGTTCAATTTACTAGTGCTTAAATAGTGTTTTGTTGTTGTTGGTTTAAGTGCTTATTCAGTATTATTTATTCGCTTATGGTTCACTGAACAATGATTGTTCAGAAGGAAGGGTGTTCTAGAAACTAATGATGACGAAATTTAATTTCCCATTTTTGGCGTCCGTCACTGAGATCACTGAGAAATGTTCATAAAAATCGTTTTCAATAGTAGCGGAGTCCTCAACTATTTAAAATTTTAGAATGAGAATAACATTCAGGCAAAGTATAAACATACAAATGTTATCCCTCTCTTCCTCTTGAAATTTGTATAGAAGAAGTTTTCAGAAAACATGTACAATTAGAGTCCGACACTCTAGATAGATCTATGTGGAAGCCGATTACAAAAAAGCCTTTCAACCTAAACTTAGTTTTGCACATTACTGCAAAATAAAATGATATTTGATCTTTACGTTTTTACTCTATTTTCAAAATACGTTTATGTCGAAAGCGTGCCAGTTGAATACTTATTGGAAAACATTGAGTTAATATAGATCAGTTTTTGAATAATGAATTAAGATTGGCTATAAAATTAAATCAAACCATCAATTTTTTGAATCATATACGCCAGCACCAAAATTAATTTTATTTTATTTTATTTATTAAAATTAAATATGTAAACCATCCAAACTGGCAGTAGTATATATACGATTTAGACCTATTTAGTATAACATCGTACACATTATTAAAACAAAAAATTCTGTGCCAGTTGGTACTAATGACATACCTCTACAAATAATTAATTTAGTGGATGTAAACTAAGATACAAAATGTGTAAATAATTGAAGGACTTTGACGTACCAGCATATTTACGACCGTTTCAATAGATTTCCGCTATATAATATTAATCATCGAAAACATCCCGCAATTTTTCACACAAAAAAAAAATTTACATAAATTACCATACGATTGATAACAAATAAATAAACATAAATTAAAATATTATTTGATAACAGAATAGAAAACAAACCGTATATAGTATATTCAAATCACGTACTATATGTATGTACTATACGAACATACATTATATTTACATGCAGCTAAGAAAAAACGCAATTTTCCACCGTATTTTTAGAATGCGGAAACCATAAAAATTCACTTTAATTTTTTTTTTTTATGCACACTAATGCAATCATCAATTACGTCAAACAAATCTCAACCCGCGAATTCAATTTTATTTTATTAATTTGCTGTGGGTCGTGCAAATCCACCAAAAATGTATTAAAACTATAAATTTTATTAGAAAAAAAAATCTTCCAACATTAAACCGTCTACGTACTATTCCTATGTACACAATCACATTCGCATCAAGTACAAAAGTGGATTGCATAAGTAAAATGAAAATCCCAAAAACTATCAAGTTCATGTTCAAAAACGTTTACTTGACTCTATTTCGTTTATATGCATATATTTTTAGTATTTAGTTCACTTTTTTTAATTCGTCGTTAGAAAAGGACAGTTGTTTTTAAAATAATAGTGAAAATAGGTTTTCATTTTCTAATTGTATTTTCTTCGTTACATATTTATTCTATTCAGTGCACATAAGTAATTTGCAATATTGTATGTATTAAACAAACTATATTATATATTTTGTAACAGTGTTAGTACGCGTGTTGCATTTTATTACAATAAAAAATAGTTTTTTTTTTTTTTTTTAGTTTTCTCTATTTTGATAAGGCGTCATTTATTTATTTATTAATTTTTTATAATATATATTTATCTATCTATATGTGAATGTTAAATTAAATTTTTTTTCTACACGCTCTCGAAAAAAAAAACGATACAAGAGATAATCATAGAATTTATAATATTTTTGTTGCACCGAGTTGCATAAGAGTATTTTATTAAGCATTAGAAAATTGTTGGTACATTAAGTTTATTTATAGTTTTTTTTTTATGTATTTAAATTTGTTTATTTTGTAAAAACTTTTTTTTATTAGATTATAGTTAAAATTTGTAAAGGATGTAGGTATATAGCTAGTTGAACGTAATAGTTTATAAATAAATTATTATCAGGTAATTATAGAAGTATATATGGTGTGTAATAAGTGAATAGAGGAATGTTGTGTTGCATGATTCGATTTAGGTTTTAGGTGAAGGTTGTTTAGTAATAAACGTGTTGTTTTTATTTTAAATATACCTATATAGTATAAGTATATACATATACTTATACTAAAAAATCGATGATGGTATTTTAATGTGCGATCACCGTCATTTTATGAATCCATTTTATCTTGTCGAATCCATGACTTCAATATTGCGTCACTATAATCGTGAGTTAATCTTCTAACTAAGATTGGAGGAACCGTACAACCGAGTCCTCGTAAACATTTTCTTAAACCATTCCGAAATCTTTATACTTTGTGAGAGTGTTCAGGCATGAACGTCGATAACTAAGACAACGTCAAAAACCTGCGATATTTTAGCGTTTTGAACTAGAAGGAACCAGTTTATAGTGGTGTTTGTAAAAATTCTTACACGAACAAACGATATCATTAAAACGAGTTTACAGTTTATTAACAAATACAGCATATTTTTTAAATTTATTACATTACAAATATTAAAAACAACGTTAGAAATTGCCAAATAATAATTTGATAGTTTTAGTTTTAATTTGATTTCCTCTATAGGTTATGGATAAATCATATATGTATGTAGCAGATAATAAAACAAGCCATTCAGATTACATTGCATTATGGATATTCTAATTTTCTTGAGATAAATTATAGAAATATAATAATTTAAAACTTTTCGTCAAGTTTTCTTAAATTTCTGAGAGGATAAGTTAGATTCAAATGCATTGAATGATTATTTCCGTATCGTATTGTTATCCTAAGTTAGTTCGTATCGTTATCCTAGTAGTTCAGAACTAGTTTACAAAATAATAGGGAAAACTAATTTGCCATCTCTAATCACCCACCAAATATTAACGCAATGAAAGGTTGTGGATTTTCAACTTGTCGTAGCCACCAAAAATTTACTTCTAATCAATAATGCATGCATTATAGCGATTTATCTTTCCGCACGATTTGTTAAATCAGATTGTACAAACAAATAATGCAGAACGTAAATTTTTTTTGTGGAATCGTAAGTGCTTACGACCCCATGGCAACATACTTTTTGATTTTCATACTTATAATATACAGAGACAAACCATCTCTCGAGACATCTCCCTGGTCAACCCCACGGTCTTGACCAATAGCTCTGCCTCCGATATTTTAAAAACTAAATTCATCGTAATTCGTTTCCAGTAAATCCTTTTCAAATTTGATTCAAGCCCATACTTTTTCGCAAGAATTTTACTTAAGAAAATTCACTCAAGATACTTGAAAACCTATTCAAATACAAATACGATTAAACATAATTTAAAGTCGCACTCAACTAATGATCAGCTGAAATATTAAATTATATTCACTCGTTGAATTTAACTCAATTTAACTCTTAACTATACGTTTGATTTTTAGTTCAATTTAAAATCTAAAATGTATTTAAATTTAGTCAAAAAATTACTTTATTTTCACTCATACAATTCATCTAAAACACCATTAAAGATTTTGGTTCAAATTCATTCTGCGATTCTATTCTGGAATTTCACGACTATGCAAATTCAAATATGAGTAAATATTTATAATTTAAATTGCACTCAAATAATCTATAAATCTCAACTTCATAGTATACAAATGTACCCTAAGTTAAGTTAAAAAGGTCCACTCATAATATATAATTCAAATTCTACTCAATCACAATCAAATATAACAAAAAATTATTTTCTAATCAATGTTTGAGTTTTAATTAATATTTAAATTGGCTCAAATTTTGTTGAAATCTATCTTAAATCTTAAAATTTAACTCAACCCCTTAGTACAAATCTACTTGGAATTTCACTTAAAAAAATCCACTCAAAATTATAATTTAATGTCTATGTACTAAATTTTTTCCTCGTTATCTCTTTTCATGCGCTCGGTATTCTTGGCCAGCCGCATGTATGGCCTCATGTCCATCTAGTTCTAGCACTTGACACGATACCTAACGCCGTTGCTTAGGGATGCTTATTGATTTCCCAATATATTTTAATATTTTAAAGCAGGTTTAACAGTTCAGCAGTATCGCAAACATCAAGCTTTATTCTATATCTGCCGAATTATCTAGCAAAATTATTATTTTTAGATGTTTCCGATTTTATTTAAGTTTAAGTCATTAACGCTGCTTCATAACTTCATCAGATTATAATTTAACGATTTAATCTTTCCAATTAAAGTTTCAATACGATTTCTAAATTAGTTTATTTTAGAATTCCTTATTGTTGATAAGATTTTGCAATGAATCTTAGAAACGATGTTAATTACCTTTCAAATTATCTGGTCAAGCCGTATGATAAATAATAATTTGATCGTCTCAGTTTTAATTTTATCTCTCCTATAGTTATGAAATCAAAAAAATCTATAACAGATTAAAAGACAAAACTAATTTTGATTACAATGTACATAATTCTAAATTTCCTAAGGATAGATTATGAAAATATTTCATATTAGAACTTTTCTAATCTAACCTTAATTGAAAAGAAATTAAAATAAATTGAAAAAAATTCTAACACTGTCCCACCGAACCGCATTAAACCTAAAACAAATCTGAAGATTGTAATTTAAAACTAGTTCACTAAAGCCCTCTATCAATCGTCCACATTATCTACGTTGTCTATAACGAATTGTCTCTACGTTGTCTACGATATATACATTGTCTACAATGTATAACTACAATCACGATTCATGGAAATAATTAACGATGGAAATTTTGAATGACATAATGGCATTCAGTAAAAGATAATGGCACGCAGAAAAAATGGCAATTTAGAATAAACCTGATTGAAATGCGAACAAATTGTCACGTTTTTCAGATGCAAACCTATAGGAAATCATATATTATAGCCAATTGATTTACCACAAACAAAACAGGGTATGCTATTTTAAAATAACTTATAAGGCCGAGGCACGTCAAACCTCATTTTCCAGGGGGAGTGGTTCCAAAAATATAAATGTATGATGGTGTGTTCACTCTGTTTCATCTATAGGAGGCGGAGATAATTTTTTTTTAAATGAGTTGAAGTCGAGTGTTATTTTTACAACGGTTTGATTGGTTTTAAAATTTATAAAATAAGTTTTTAACAATTTTAGAAGAAAAATACAATTAATTAAATTTGTTATAAGAACATATAATAAAATACGGTAAATTTTCGTTACCTACTTATTTTTTAAATTTTCACAGGGAATAAACTTAAAACCTGCGGATACAAACTTAAGGCTCTGTTATTGTAAAAAAAAGAGTGAAACGTTATTTCTGAAAGAGCAGCTTCAATGATCTGGAGATAATTATAGTTTGATATCTTTCATGGAAAGGTCACTAACACCCAATAATCTTTGTACGTGTAATATATTTCGCGAAATCATTATTTTTTACATACATTAATTATTGTGAGAACCAGTACTTATACAATTAAAAATAGCTAAAAATGGATTAGCTGAATTTTATTTTTAAATGTTGTGATTACAATGAAATTACAAAGATTACAATTTTATCAATCAGTTTGAAAATACATATATATACATATATGTATAAACAATTTCAATCTAAAAACTGCTGTGATGTCTCTGGTAAATCTGAATAAGACTGTAATTCTGATCAAACCGCAATTAAGAACAATTGGAATATTTTCAACGAATCGGTGATGTGCGATCCCGACGATGAGATACCACTGTCTGAATTAGCACAACTGACTCACGAAGGTGAACACTGTGCAAACGAAATAAACTTAATAAATGGATCAGAGAACTCAATTTCCAAGTTTCTTGGCTGGAGGTCCGAATTTTAATTGGTTATCTACACATTGTATAGCTCCATGCCAACCTATATTGATATGTATACGTGGGTTCGACTCATGAATTCTGTACTCCAATAGTGTTCATCATCATCTTTATCGAAACAAGGATGAAGAATCACTTTTGCCTTAATATTTCATCGTTTCTACTTAATAGGTATAGTTAAACTATATGTATGTTTTAACACATATGTAAAGGGTTCCAATACGGACTTGACAACTTTTTTTTTAAATAAAACGTAAACCATTTGAGATATCTGGAAAATTTTATTATTGGCTTGAAGTACAATCAAAATAGTTGTGTATGGAATTCGACTACGTTTATACGTCCACAACGGGCACGTTTGCTGGTGTCAATTCGTTGAACCCAATTTTCGACGGAAACGGCTACTATCTCTCGTTCAATGTTGGCTCTGAGCTCCTCTAACGACGCCGGCTTGTTGGCATAGACCAATGATTTAACGTACCTTCATAAAAAAGTCTAGAGATGTTAAATCAGACGATACCGAGCAAATAGCGCAGTGGTTAAAGCTGCGACGTTTGGATCGGGAGGTACCGGGTTCGAATCCCAAGAGAGGCGGGATGCAAAAGGGATTTTTCATCTCTCGATTACGATCGGTGATTAAATTGAAAACATCTATGACCCTCTGTTGGAATGTAGAACTCATGGGCCGACCCATCTTCCATGTCACTGTACAGGGTAACATGGGGCTATGCAATGCGCAGGTGGTATACTGTACTTGTGTGAATGGGATGAATGAATGGATTGAATGAATGTTGTGTGAATGTAAGGTAAGGCTATATGGACCGTAAAAGTGTCTATGCCAAGTCCTTTAAAAAAAAAAAAAAAAAAAAAAAAATCAGACGATCTAGGCAGCCAATCGACAGGACCATTTCTGGATATAACACGTTCAAATTAGATAAGTCGATTGTTAGACCCGCCGTGAGGCATGTCGCACCGTCTAGTTTAAATCACATAACATTAATGTCTACCTCATACAATTAACCAAAGAAATAACGTTGCAACATGTCATTCGTCAACGTAAACACGGTCCATTGACACCACCAGCATGAAAACCACACGATACAGTTATTTTGGTGGATAAAGTGCACATGAAGGTTTTCATATGACCAACAACGCATATTCTGTATGTCGACGAAGCCGTTTAGCCAAAAATCGAGTGGCTTTAGTTAGTTGTTGTGTTACTTTGATCTTATAGGGGTGCAAGCCAGTGGTTTGCGATGGATGCTTCAACGGATGAATGCTTCAACGGAAACATTATTCTCGGCACTTCGACCAACCCGTTGTCTCATTAGCATGGGAGCATCTAGCAGCGAATATTTAGACTTATATTTCTTGACTAGACTATGAATTGCTTGTCTACTGGGACGATAACTACGACCAAAAATTGGAATTAACCATATTGAAGTTGCAGTCACCGAATCGGAATTTTTGTAGTAAATTTTAATTATTTGTAAACGTTGTTCGTTTGTATACTTCACCATGATATGAAAATGTTTTCTTTACTCAATGTTTTGGCACTGACAACCAAACATTGTCAGGGTGCATTTGTGTAAGGGTGCAGCGTTCACAGTGAAAGTTCAAAGCTGTTAAGTCCCAAATGGAAACCCGATATTATTTATATAAATTAAAAACCTCTCTACTCTGTCTGTAGTATCGCCGCAGAGGAGAAGGAATACCCGTAGCCAAAACGATATTCAAAAGTACAACCAACACAAAAATATTAAAAATTTTCGATACAAATTTTAGGCGGCTTTTCTTTAGCACTCATAATAAAGCTCATTCAAATTTGTTATTTATCAGCGCTAAACAATGTGCTTAGCAAGATCTGCTAAAATTTGGAATCGATCATTTTTTTATAAATAGAATAAGAAACAAAAAAGTTAATCATCCCTAAATTTTTAAAGTTTCATATTTATTACCAAGCAAATTTAGTCCGTTTTGGGTTAAATAGTTTACATAAAGCTGTTTATGGAGTACGCTTTACCTAATAGCCGTATTTTGGTGCGAACAATTTAATTCTAATCAGTTTAGAGTTATTTTTTCCCACGCTAATTATTGCTTTTAATTTTTTTTAAATTAATTTGAATTTTTTATTAATGAATTGAGAATTTATAATATAAATAAATAATTTTATTGTATTGCCAACACATAAAATAAAAAAAATACTTCAAAAATTAATTCTTGGGCATTCTGTTGGGAAAAAATAACTCCAAACTGGGGGTTACCGCGTAATCCGATTTTACTGATATTTCATTCGGATTCGACAATTTAGTACCGCGTTATTCTACTTTCGGATTCGTATTCGCATTTGATGAATCCGAATTTACAAAAATGATATTGCATCTAACTTCATGTTCGTTGGTGGTACCGTCTAATGCGAAAATTAATCAAACTATCGTACAAAATTAGGAAATGTCATTCGACAACTATTTTGCTTACGGATAGGAGTTAATATAACAAAATTATAAATTTAATATCGGAAAGATAATAATTTTAAAATCGATGGGTGGAGGAATTTCGATACGAGGTACATTCGGATTGGGTTGGAGATGTGGCGTGGGCCCCAAGTGTTGGACTTCCTCGATCGCATATTGCATCATGCCCTCAAGATCGCCGTGTCATCATCTGGAGCAGCGAAGATTTCTCCAATTGGACATCAACAATTCTTCAAACTTTCGATGATGTTGTGTGGAGTGTCAGTTGGTCGATGACTGGAAATGTGTTGGCCGTAACCGGAGAAGATAATAAGTTTATGGAAAGAGAATAACGAAGGGTAGTGAACACTTATCGAAGATACGAGCATTCACTCGGATAACGCAGGTGAAAAACGTTCACTGTAAATATTTCCAGTCTTTTATAAATAATAAATATAAATAAAAAATATTACGATAGTTTTCAGTTGTATTCATAAATTATTTAAGATGCCACCGTTTGATTGAGTTGCTCACTCTCTCCATTTTACTTTGGAAACTTAACTAATTGTTGATGTGTATATCAATTAAATCGATAAAATATATCAAACGCTTTTGTTGTTTTACATTTTTTTCGACTTGACATTTGACATCTAAACAAATATTGAATGAAGTAGCATACAATTTAAAAAATCGCTTTTTGCTTATGGCAATATTAAAATGTAATCCGAAAGTCTTACGCGGCACCAAATAATTTTCGAATCGGATTGAACTTTTGCAACTTTCTGAGATTCGAATCGGATTACGCGGTAACCCCCCTGATCACAATTAAATTGTTCGCACCAAACTACGCCTATTAAAACTAAACTTCACAACAAAATCGTTACTTTCTGAAACGTAATTTTGTTATTTTATCATCGAAATGACAACCTTTAAAAAGTGAAATACATAAAATAAAAGTAACACAAGGTACACTTGGTGTTAGGTATCATAAATTAAATTCGGATCATAATTAAAGAACTCTAAATTTATTTTTGAGTAATTAAATTCCGCTGCGAAATTATTCAGTGCTATTTTCGTTGTAAAAATAACTAATTTTTTGGGTAATATAGTTAAGCTTGTAGAACTATAGTATGGTAATTGTCGCTAGAGAAGCAGTTCGGGTGACGGAGTTAAACAGCACATTATTTTTAAACAAACCTTTACTGTGTGAAAGAGTGGCTCGCTTTATTTACATAAGAACAGAGAACATTTGAAACAAGAAGAGTAAAGTAAAGAAAAATTAAATTAAATACACATGGCCAAGCGACAACTCGCGATTTAAGTTCGGCCGCAGTTTGATGAAAATGTGTAACATTTAGAGTACAACTGTAATTTATGTTTTCATAAATAATTTTGTTCTTGAATGGTGGAAGGAACGGTGGTTTACTAAATAAATAGTATATGGGCTTTGCCACTTTCACAATACCATAATGATGATCCGCGCCAGACTGTTTGTAATATTATGTACGTAAACCATTCTCAATTATCTATATAAACTGCTTATATCGGCTCTGTGCTATGTTTTTTCTGCTTATCAATTGTTATGATATAAGGCCATATATAGTCAAATTGACGCAAGAACCTGTTAAATATCGTTTTGCTGTTTAACTTAATACAGCGTAAATTTGGTGCATTAGGGTTTAACTATTATTCTAATTTTCATCTATAGAAAACGAATTATTGGTAATAAATAATAAAATGTCCTGTATTTGTTGAATTGTTTCCAGAAGCTTTAAGCTTCTAAGCTCGTTTTATCATGTTTCTTTTTCTTTTTAATTCCTCGTTGTTTAAAGTCTCATCCACTCAATAAACACGGATTTATTTTTAAAAGCATTTAAAATTTCATATGGTCATACGCATTTCGTTATAAACTTAAACAATTCAAGTAAAAGATTAAAACGTCATGCTATTCTATTATTCTTCCGTTTATCATAAAATTGGTTAACTATATGTGACATTGAAACGTATAATAATCTGCTTTGGCGAGACAGATCAGGTTTTCAATAATAACGCGAATTATATATCGAAAAAATTATAACAGTTGTAAAAAACATTGAAATGTTGCATACATAGTTGAATTATTATCAATACTAGAATTTTATAAACTGAAAGATCATGTTTTACGTTTAAGCCAGCGCGCAATATAAAGAATTCAACTTTTGATTTATATATAGTTTTTCGCCTCTGCTGGGCAGGCGATCCAGAGCCATTGACCTATTAAATACTTCTCCTAATCGAAAGTAAAAAATCAATGATTATCGACAGCTGTAATTAATTAAAACTTAAAAAATAATATACAAAAGCAAATTAATAAATAAAACTTTAATCTACAACAAATCACATACTAATCTAATTACACATAACGCGGTCATTAACTCCACTATATACAGTAAACTAACTTATGCGATTAATTTGACGCGACGTAGTTGACATTAAAAAAATAAAATACATATTCATAACTGCTGACCGCTGTAAAAAAATAAAAGAAAACTTTTAAACTCACCTAATAATAATAATCGTAGTAGTAATTACTAATTAGTAAATATATAGAAGATATACTATTTAAACTTTAAAACTATATATACTAATACAACAATTATCAATTTTGTTGTTGTTAGACAAATATGAGTAGTTCGCGTGGTTAGAGAGAGATAGCAATATATAGTTGTTTGATACTTAAATAATATAATAATATAGTATATGCACATGGCTGACATTATGTAGTTTATTGTAAACAATATTAAATATTTTATTTTTATTAAGTACATACTTTTCTATTCTAATAAGGTATCTATCTATAATGTACGTATGTACATATACATATAATAATTAACGATCTCCAATAACATGAGTGGCATGAAGAATTGAATTAATATAAAATATAGAAAAAAATTGTAAACTATTATCGGCTAGTCTTGTTTACGTATATGAATCATTTACATATATGTATATATAGTGAACATGATTTTGTTTATTAATTAAGTATCACGCAATACTAGTATGTACTATAAAGTATTTACTCCACATGAGACATTTACAATGCCAACAGATATTTTTGAAATTTATCCAAAAAAAAAAAAAAAAAACCAAATAACATTTCAAACGTTCTGATATATTGCATATTGAATGTCATATTTATTCTGATATTATACACGTATGTATGTATGTATATTTGTATATAGGAAGAACTTTCAAAAAAATAAAAATTCTAATAATTTACATATGATAATTGTGAACAATACACATACGAGATTAGGCACGACCTTCACGCGGCGACGGATTACATCAAAAATTATAAAAATAAATTATTAACTCAGCGTAATTTTCACTAACACACTTAACAATTAAATAATACCTACGATTTACATTCTCTAATAATATAATAATGTAAGAGTATATGTATAGACATACTCGTGTATATATACATATATGCACATATTGTTATAATATATCTTAATTTATAAACAATTTCAAATTGTATAATCTATACAACGAATTTCAATAAAGGCTTGGCTTTTCAAAGTACAGAATTACCAAACTGATAAAAAATTAATGTACAAAAAAAAAAAATCAACACATATAATAGAGTACTCATGTACATATATACGTATATGTATATGCAAAATTACAACAACAACACACGGCTAAACTAAATTATTTTATTTATCACAAAACAATTAAACTATTGTTAATATAAAAAAAAAATTTATATAAATTTTTATAAACGAAATACCGAAATTAATTTATAATCTAACAGCTGGTATATATACACAATTTCTATTTATTTAAATCAAATTAATGTCAATAATATATATATATATATATATATATATATATATATATATATATATATATATATATATATATATTGAAATATATAATTAAATTAGTTAGTTTAGTTATTTTCTAAATAAATGTTTGTTACCAATTTAACATTACACAATTATTGTTTTGCTCAAAGCGATGGTGTATATAATTTGACTTTGATCCCCCTGTTTCCATGTACGAGTGTATAATATGTATGTGGTTGATATTTAAAGTATTTTTTTTTTGAGTTCATGCCGACGCTAAATGAATGGCCCCGGCTGTAATAAATTGTGAAAAAGATAAAAGCTTAAGAAAATTAAATTTGAAATTGATTAGTTATGTTTCGATTCACGTATAAATGTATATCTGCGTGATATTTTAGCTTATAAGTTTTTGATCAGCTATACCCCAAAATAAAGGGGTAACTGAAAATTTATTTCTGGTCACAGCTATATATTACTTAAACATTTCTTCATATGCACATCATCAAAAATAAAAAATAAACTGTATATTGGCCATCTATTGAGCAATAGATCAACTGTATAAGTAGCAAACAGTAAATCTATATATGTGTTTAATTAGTTTCAATCCCTAAGTTTGTATAATACACATTATTGTTTTCCAAATTTATATTTCCATTTAAATTTATACAGTTTAGTAAACTAGATTAGCTTAACGCCAATATTGTATGTAATGCGAAATGAGTAAAAAAATTATTTTTTTAACTGGCAATAAGTCTTAAAATCTAATTTAACCATTAAATAAGAATTTGACGGAGAGGGTAAAGGTATAACTTTCAAATATTTTATTGGCATTTTGAAAAATAATTAATACAATTATTGACACCCTTAAGGAAGAAATCTACTTAAACAGCTGTTGCTGATTCAGTTTTGTCTGATATTTAGAGAATATATTCATTGTAAGTATGGCCTATTTAATTATATACCCAACTTTGTGAAACTTGTTAGAAAAGTCCAATTATTGGCACGCTTAAGTAATTATCGACACTATACAATAATTGACACCCTCATCTGTATGAATTGGTTTAACTATATCGGTATACTAGCTACATAGCTACTTCGTAATAGAAATGTACCTGTATCAACAAAAAAAATTAATTAAATTATTGTCAGTTGTTTAACAAGGAACTACATTTTCAGTATCAAAATAAAAAAGTATATTTCATTATCACAGGATTAAAAAAAATATCGTACATTCGTTTACGAAATAACAATTACAAATAAAATATATCACGAGGCATTCATTTACAAAATATTTCTAAATTAAAAAATAAAATTAGTGCATCAAACAAAGTTGTCTGCAAGTCTGCAAAAAATAATAATTAATAGTCTTCAAACAGCATTACTTTTGCAATTGCTGCATAGAAATTTTGGGATGTATAAGACAGTTGCAATTGTTGTATACAAGAAACGTGATATTCTATTGAGCATTCGTTGCATTTGATGGCTATTCTTTTTTTAAGAGAAAAAGTGCATTTGTAGCACATAGACCCAACTGCAATTCGATTTTCCCCCATATCGTCGTTACTTTCATATTCTTTAAAAAAATCTTTGATATGGCTCGGGTTGTGTGCCAAATTTTCTGCTTCGCCTAGTGAATATAGAAAAATTATACATTAAAAAACGTACAGTTATAAAATATTTAATAGCTAGCTATTTAACTCAATTACCATTAGAAAGTTCAGACAAGTGATCCATATTTGGATTTATTGTAGTATCGGAAAGTAGTTCGGTCGGTTTTAAGTTTAATATGGTATGAGTTGTATTCGCATCTCCGTTTTGTAAAAAATTTAAAAAATAAAATTCTATAGAATGAAGCTAGCTATAAGTAAACTAACTAGCATGCGACTTTCAATGCGAGTTACCTGGAATCTTTGGGTTGGCTATCGTTACTGAAATTCTATAGGAGCAGAATTTGGTCGAAGTGCTTTTTATGGGTTTATCTTATTAATTTTTCTCATCCTCAAAACTTCACCTTTATCCTTCACTTTTTTTATTTGTTTTATTTTCTTGTTTAATTTTTATTTCCATTTGTTTTGTTTCTTTTTTAATTTGTTCCGCACTGATCCATAATTGGTCGGTTATAACGAATGGTTTTTTTTTTGTTTTATTGGTTTGATGCCTTGCCTGTCTGGTGTTATAGGCCAATCCAAAAACTGATTTATTACAGGAACTACTTTAAGTGGAGTGATTTGTGGAATTAATGAATCAGTAATTTCTCCTGCATTAGCGTTTTCCATATATTCCTCGACGATTATGTCGTCGTTTACGAAAAGAAATTCGTCGATATCGACTTTGTTGCTTGAATTATTTAATTGTTGGGTAGTTTTAACGAATAAAGTGGTTTGGAGTATTGGTAAACAGTTTGGATTAAAATGAAGAAACATTTTGTAAAGTATATGTTTTTCCTCTATCCAAATTAAAGTGTTGCATTCTACACATCTGATGTGTTTTTTAGTATCGTTTGGCTTTTTGGTTGATAGCATTCATGATTTTCCCAAGCATTTAGCAAAACCTATTGCAGTCTTGTGTTTTATTGTTTCAGGTCCAATACATTTATCGATTAGCCGTGCAAGTAAAGGTTCAAACTTTTGTTTGGTTAGTAGCTCGCGAGGATTTGGTCGGCGCCACTCAAGTACTGTTTTGTTCCAACCATTTTTAAGTGGCTTAAAAGCACTAACATCCGCTGGTTGCAAAATTCGTGTCGCGTTTGGGTATAATGCGATTAGAACTATGCCTAACTGGACACATAGTTTGCTAACTTGAAGAGTTTGATGGGTGATATGGCCATCTACAAAAAAAATTACTGGGAATTGGGTACCAATACTAACAAGGTGTGGATGAAGAACTTTAGAAATGTATTCGTAAAATACTTCGTTCGTCATCCACCCGTTGTCGCTCACTGACAATCCCCAACCTTTAGGCACCGATTGTCTAATGTATTCGTGTACCCTTTTATAAGGGTATATGACCATAGGAGGAAATAAGACACCAGAAGCAGCAAATGTAAACATTACTGTGAGGTTAGTTTTAGCCATTCCCCTATCGACTTCGTAAATATTTCTGACCCGTTTAGCTACTAAAACAGACTTAGTTTTAGGGCATAACAAAAAATTGATCTCATCGCCATTTAAAACTCTTGTTGGGTCATTAAAAATATCAAAAAATTATTTTTCTTTTAAATAACATTCAATGGAAGAAAACCAACCTTGAATATCATTTGCTGCCACAGTGGCACTAGCTGCCGTTACAGGATCTGGCGCTCTTAGAGATATCGATGGGTGCCTCTATAGAAACCATTCATTTCCAGGCATATTAGTTGGGCCAAATGGATGCATCCGTTTATTATGATCTAAGAATTCCTTTACTGCACTCATTAGGTCTTCTTTCCTTTTAGGAAATCTTTTTTCTGAGAAGTAGTAATCCACTGCTCTAAAATGTCTTCCTCTTCGATGGTTAAAATTATTCTAGGTCCGGGCCTAACTTTCCGGAATTTATCACTCAATCGAAAAATTAGAGTTGTTCGGGGAATGCCAAAATATTTCGATGCCGCTTTTTGGACATTTTTTTATTTGTAATGGCTTCAAGAGCTTTCTGGACATCTATTTCCGTATATTCATCGGTTGTTTTAGGTATTTTAGAAATGGATATTCAACAAATTTTCACTTTGTCTTTAAAATATTTTTAAATGAGTTCGATGTATACCATGTATTTGAAAAGTTATACCAAAAATAACTTGAAAACTATATAGAAGAAAAAATGTTTCAGTCAAAAGTTCTAAGATTTGAGGGGATTACCAGTAAGTTAGTTATCTCTCGAAATTATATTTGAAACAGTTTTTCATCGGATACGTCGTTAATTTGTGAGTCATTCTATATATGTCGTGGTGAATTAAAAAAAAAACAGAACACTTCCACGACATTTTAAACTCACTTCATATTTCCCGTTCACAATTATAAAATAAAACTGCTTTATATATGATAATTGGTTATTTAAAAAACAAATTTATTTTTATAATTTAATAATTAAATACAAAAAATTAATAATTTATAATATTAAGGAATAAATTTGATTGTGATTACAACAAATATCGTCTTACCAAACACATACTTGTTAATGATATAAGATTGTCTATAGTACTACCATCATCTGTACCCAATATGTCTTTGGTTTACATTATTCAATGTCATCATATACAGTGAGGTGAATGACCTAATCATTCTGTAATATAATTTATTATTAACAATCAATATTCTGGGCCACAAAATTTAACGAAAACCAAAGCAATACATGATATACATATACGAGTATGTATACGTACTTATCTTGATAATTGATCCACAATCAGCCAATATCTTACGATTATATATACATAATCTAAAATTTCATAAATTTAAATATAACAACAATAACAATAAATTAATTTTTGAAACTATGTGGCAAAAGACCTTAATTCTTGTCATTGATTTAATTTTACTATTGGTTGCTTATAATAACTCCTTTTAACCGAATACCTCCACCATCTCCAGCATACAATTGTGTAGTTGGTGTCATCAACAAGGTAGCCTTTGGAATATTTCGCATTCTGAAGCTTCAATTTACCAATAGCAAAATTTTTGTTTAATTTTGCAATTTTGATCTTGGATAAAGGTTTAGTTCTGGTATTGTTGTATATGGTACTCGGCTGTTCAAATGTTAGAAGCGTCATATCAGAAACTCTTGGATAAACGTTTGGTTCTGGTATTGTTGTAAGTGGTACTCCAATCCAGAAGTGATGTCAGTCCAATAAATGTAGAAACATCTTCTGACAAAGTGTATAGCGGTCGCGAGTTAAGAACATTCATAATTTCCATCATTAACGTATGGTCAGCTCTTCAAATGTTAGAGGCATCATATCAGAAACTATCCTAAAACTGACAGGATTAAAGTTAAATTTGATTTTATGCGAAAATAAAAAATTGGATATTAGATTAAAATGGTTTTCAGATTTGCAAACCTCGATTAATTCATCAAGTTCACCTTTACTGCCTACAAAATTGATGCCATTATCATAGAAAATTTCGATGGAATACCCAAAAATTCGATATATACAAACTTTCAAGTGCAGCGATGAAAATTTTTCTTGTCATTTTGCAGCCAATCTCAACATGTACAGCATAATATATTGGATTGCACTTGAAGTAAAAATAATTAAAAATTGCGATTTTGTTGCGAAAAATTAAAATTTAAACAATTTGACTAAAATTTGAATGAGTTTGAAAGAAAAAACTAAATTGAATTGAGTCGGCCTTAAAATTTACAATGAAATTTAAACGATTAAACAGGCCTCGAATATTAATTTTAAAAATCAGTAATATGACATGAACAGTAGCCACTGCTATGTTATTCTAAAATTCTATTAATAAAAATTTTGAAAATATCACTTTGTTTCTGACTCTAATTGGAAAGCCTCAATCAATTTTCTAACCTGTAATTGATTATGAGTAATTTAGAATTCATGTTAATCAAATTTAAAGAATAAACTGAACAAATTTGAACAAAGTTTGATCTTGAGTTTGAAGTTAAAATGATTAAGAAAGTTACTTCATTTGTAAAAATGTTAAACTTTTATGCCAAAGCTTTCGAGAGCTTTTAATATTTAATTTCCCCCGAGAATTCAGTAATATTTACATCTTTCTCATTAACGAAGCTTTTAAAGCTTTATACCTACAACAAAGCTCCTAGTCTAGTACATCCTTATAAATTAATTATTAAATTTTGATGAACATTTCATTGTGATCAGTTAAGCTTTATAGTTCACAAATTTCTAAAAGATTTCAACGCAAACTTTCTCATTTTAATTACTAATCGATATACTATCTTGAAATATACAAATTTGTCGGATATGTAAGCAATAGGGTCACACTAAACAAATCGGACTTAAATCGTAAAAGTTTTTAAATCAGTATTTTCTCTAAACAGCTGTAAGAACAATTAATTAGTTGTAAGCTTTTAATCGGACTATCTTGTTTAGAAGTATCAGGGAGCTGATAATTTTAAAGCTTTAGCTATCGTCTTAAACTTTTAAGAAGCATTAATTTAATCGCTTTTAAATAATTACGAATCATGGATGCATCTAATAAAATTTTTTGAAAACACCTTTTAAATTACGGATGAATGCCTGTAATGAAAGATGATTTCTTAACTCTTTAATTGTTACAAGCTCGGATTTGTGAGCATTTGAACATCAGGTGGAGCTTTCAGGTGTAGCGCGCCAACAATTTAACTTTACAATGTTGATCTTAAAGCTCTCCTCCATTACTATGTACGACATCAACATTTTTAAAATCAGTGTTTTCGTTAAAAGCTCTCGGATTTTGTTTGTCAGTGTAAATGTAATCTTTCAACGCAAGCTTTTAAACATTTAAGATTACACGAGTTAATTAAATTAATTAATTGATCAAAAGCTTAGCCAGAGCTTTTTAAAGTTTATTTTTGACAGCGAAGATTCTTTTAATATTAACATTTACATGATGTTAGTTTCTTTGTACATTTTTTTTTGTGGTTTAACTATAAAGCTTTTTTTTTAAAATATTTTAATATCTATTTATTATGAGGCTGGAGGCTCTCCCGGTTCTTTCGCAGTTAGCTTATTTGCATCCTTGCTTCTTTTATATGCTGACTTAGTCTGCTTAGCAGTATGCTCCACTCAGCCGTAGTCTTGGGTGTAACCTATGTTTTAACTGACCGACTAATATAAACAAGACAATACACTCTTTTTTATTGAACCCGCATAACGAACACCGGTGCTTTTTTTTCTTGGAATAGTTTCTATTATTTCATCTGTTGATTAGCCAAAAAAACATTTTGCATATTCTATAATGATCCGCTAACCAACCAAGTACTATTCGAGAGTTGCCCAAGCGAAAATTTCACAGGGATTGTTCGCTAAGGACTTTTTATTAGTTACCTGACCAACCGAGAAAAAGGACTGCGCCACATAATTCAAGCCTATAGGTAATGAAACCTGCTTAAATCGTCACGATGCCATTATTTTCGGTTCGCATATGCCACTGAAGATTCGTCTGAAAATAAATTAATTTGAGAGTTTGGTGGCGGCAACAGTTCACTTTACGTGTATATCTTTAGGAATTCATCGTCCAAATCAATTTTTCAGAATCACAATTGTTGAAACAGCAAATGATCTTTTTGAATATTTAATGTTTGGATTAAGTGATACTTTAAATTTATATGTATCTCGGCTTCCATTGTAAACCTAATGCCTTTACACTAGTGCAATCTTTAATTACTAGATTATTTTTTCCTCGTTATTGTTCAGGTATGCTTTTCAACTATTTACTACCATTTGAATGCCATTTACGCAACTTGAATCCTCATTTAGTGCGAAGCCTCGACACGTCCAGTTAAGGTTTCTTTCTAACTTTAATTTCAATTTTTTAACAATTTGGCTTAAAATAAAATCAAGTTGACTCAAATAGTTAACATTTTTAACAGAACCCGCAATGCCCTTTGGCTTCTTCAAATTAACGCATTAATTATTGGCCGCATGCAGTCGCAGGTTAATCAGATTTGATTCCACTAACATTAATAACTTATTTTAAATAAAAAACTTTTATTTTTGATTTTATAGTTTAATTCTTCCTTATGGTGACAATTTTTATTTTTGATTTTTTCGGTAAATCGATTTCGACTTGCGTCTTCCTCAGTACCTTGTTAACTATTCTATACTATACTAAACTATTCTATATACTATCACTAAGAATAGTTTAAAAAGGTACTGAGGAAGACGCAAGTCGAAATCGATTTACCGAAAAAATCAAAAATAAAAATTGTCACCATAAGGAAGAATTAAACTATAAAATCAAAAATAAAAGTTTTTTATTTAAAATAAGTTATATAGTGACAAAAGATTACACAAAAACATTAAAATGAATAACATTCATTTAAACTCAACATTAATAAATTATGAAGCCAGCCGCGCGATCAAATAAGATAACATAAATTCCAATGCACCAGCTGAACAGTTAAATAAACTTTGTAATTTACTATATAAAATTTCGAGCCAGATTGAGGTACTGTGGATAACTCTAAAACCTGACTATAGTGAAGTTAGCAAATTATTGTTATTTATTGGTATACTGTTTAATCTGGTCAAGGTTTACTGTTTCAAAAACTTATACGTAATAGCTGACTTATATCATTTTATTTTATGCGTTGGTAGCAGAAAAATATAAATCGTCAGAATTTTAAAAAAAATAGTTTATGTTCCGTGTTTTTCTTCTATTAAAACTATTGAATTTATTTATTTGTATAATTTCTTTTTTTTTTTTGGTAAACTATAGTTAACTGCAAAAACATAATTTTTGGGGAATCGCATTCAATACAAAAATGACTGTAATTCAAATAATTTAGAAGTTCTTATTGGTTTTATTCGTATTCCCAATTTCAATCTTTTTTTACCAAATCATAATTGTAGAAGATTGCTAGCTTTCCAAATTTTAGAATAATAATTGGACTATAGCATTTGATTAAACATACATGCTTTTATATAACAGTATTCTTTATTTTAATGCGCTGCTTTACCAGATTTTATCTTAGCACGCTAGTATTAAGACTGGGACTAAATTGTTAAACAAATACTTTCCGTTAGCAGTTCTCACCGTTTTGCTGAACTTTTTTTTCATAGCGGTTATGAATTTCTTTGTTGATCTAACCGCGAGTTCTTTCCATATATGTACCTGTACAAGGAAATCGGCTTATGGTTAGCTATACTATTAAGAATGGAGCATGTTGATTTAAGTCCAGTTTTCCTTCAATTAAATCAATCTGCTCAAACGACATATGTGAATGGTTTTTGGTAAATAAATGTTAAAGGTTGATTTCAACCATTCCCTTTTAATGATCACCTTATGTTTAGATTTCTGTAGGTTATCTCATACTTCGATTGCTATACATTCGTTGATAATAATTCTTGTTCTCGGGAAAGCACTGCCATAACAAGCGATTAGCAGTTGATTTGATTACATAAAAAACATAAAAGTAAACCAAAATGTTCGAAATCTTAGCTCTGCCGTTATAACATGTAATTCCCGTATCCTCAGATCATCATTAATTTCTCGAAATGAAAATATGTTTTCATGTGTTGCAATTCATCTCACTAGTTTCGTGGAATGGTGATTCGCTATAATTTTGGGAATTCTGCAGCCATCTCGTGCTAGGTTGCGTAATATAGATTTTATCGCAAAAGTTATAAGCAAATTGAGGCCACATCTCATCATTAACTTTTTTCTCCTTCTATATATCACTGTTCAAATTAAACATTTGGTACCACACCTAAATATACCATGAAAGTTTGTATTATGTCTAGAGTTTGGATTTAAAGTACTTTGGCAATAGCAATATTACTAGAATAATCAAAAATTAAATAATTAAATATTTATATAAAATCAGCCGCCAGAGTGTTATGTCTTAATTTCAAAATAATTCGTCTCAAGACATAACACTCAAATGTTAACGATGACTATATATCATATATAAATATTATGATTTTAGAAAATTATAATTTGCCATTCCACGTGAATGTTGAGCTTAACAATTTTTCCATGGTGGGGTGGCTCTTTGCAAAACACATTGAAACAATGCTCCCCCAAATTTAAAACTATATAGAGGTTGATTTTAGAATTTGTATACATGATTTTTGATAATTAAGTTTTTCAGGAAGGGAATAATATGAAAAGTTTTTCATCGGTAATTATTGCAAAAATGTTTTAAAACTGACGGCCAGCTTTAAAAGTATATAAATCTTGATTTAAAATTTTGGTTCTATTACCTTGCATATACTCACTCTATTTTACTATTTTACTGGTAATCATTACTTAGTAAATAAATATAAATAAACTGAAATCCATATAAAAATTTATTTCTGTATCTCATTGAAAATTCACTTTACTTTTAAGTTTAACAAAATGTAACGCACTTTTTATAATAAAACAAAAATAAAATCTCATAACCTTTTTAAATAATAATCATATTTGTATAATCAGCCCATATTAGAATTTATGGAAATTTTAGAACGACGTGCGTATACATAGTACATATATAATGTATGTATGTATATACAAATTAAAACCGATTCTGGAAAGCTTTGGTGGAATATGAAATGGTAACTTGAAAACAATTTTCGTTGTTTTTGTTTTAAATTATTCTAAACCAAAAATTCATCAGAATTGCCTATAGAATTATTTTCCACAAAATGAGAAAGCACTTTATATCCAGAAACAGGTTGACTAATTGTTTATCGCGTTAACCATCTCAGAAAGAACAGGACACCCATATAATCTAACTACACTGTGCGTTGTAAAAAAAAATTAAACTGAGAAACTAATCTGATAAGTCAATATAGTAGTAGGCTCTGCAATAAGAATTTGTAATTTTTGTTTTGTGGAATAACTAAAGTAAGCTTTGAAATAGTTGTAATGTGGGTTAGGTTTTCTCTTGATTAATTTATAAGTTGCAGACGTGTTTCTAAAATTTACGATAGTATTAAAAGGTATAAAATATTTTACATTATAAGCATTCAACTAATACCAACTAATAAATAAATAAATTCCTTAAAATAATATATTTTAAAATTCACTAAATTTTTTTTAACTTTTTTAGATTTAAATTCGAATTATGCTTAATCATAATATTAAAAGCACACGGAAAATATAGTTCGCAGTCTTTATTTTGAGTATATAGTATCGATAGTTTTTGTATATTTCTTGTTGATACTAGATGGACGTTAGACACCTACGCGGCAGCTTACATTCAAGGTCATCCGTATATTTTTATTATGTAACTTGAATGACTATATAGTGGGTAGCTGTATCACCACAAACGTTTACAACAAATCTGGTTCTAACGAAATAATTTTTATAATTTGCTTAAGTGTGATATTATTAGGTTTTAAGTACGAGTATTTTCGTATTTTTACATTTTCGATTTTTTTTTTAATCATCTAAATCAATAAAAGCATATATAGTTTCTCGACTGTGCCATATTATCAATAATAATTTGCATGAATAAAAAGATATAGTGGTTATAGCTTGATATCATTCCATATTTTTAGAAGTATGATGGAGAGACAGATAATAAAAGTGGGCGAAATATACCCAATTTACATATCAGGTTGATAAAATTTATATATATATATATCTATATATATATATATATATATATATATATATATATATATATATATATATATATATATATATATATACATATATATATATATATATATATATATATATATATATATATATATATATATATATATATATATATATATATATAAATAATATAATATATATGATTAACCCCACATTTAAAACGCGTGAGCTAATTTAACATTCATTAGGTGAAGATTAAACATATGTTATGTGGGTTTTGTTGACAACGCGAAGGTGTATTTTTGGTGATATATGTATGCCAGTTTAAAATACGTTTATAATTTAACTATACATAAGTTACTTATTTTTAGACGTTGTGTTTGATTATCGATAAATTAAAAAGGGGTCCCGCCCCAACTGTTATAAGTACATATACAAAACTTATTGAATTAGTCGAATATAAATATTTTAAAAATTATATAGGCAAAATGGTATTCTAATTTTTCATTGCGTCGTGTTGTAATTGACTGGAAAATTCACATACGGCTTTTTATTTTATTGTTTTGTAAATCAAATTTTTTTTTTTAAATATTTTATTTCTAAACTTTTCATAATAATATAATCATATACGTGTACAGACGTGAATAAATAATGATGTTCGAAAATTTTGTAACAAAATCACGCTTTAATGACACTTTTAAAAAAGTTTTGATTTACAACGACTATTTTTAATAAATAAGTTCAAATAATTTATGGACGGGCGTATGTTATATACCTCTTAAGTTATGTATTCAATACAAGGATCGCTATGAAAATGACAATAATATGTTTCAAAACTAATTTATTTAAAAAATCACACTATTTCTAAGATATAACTATATTGTCCCCATATTCGTGCCTACCGCGCTATTGAAAAACATTATAACTGTATTCAGCTGGCTGTTAACAAATTAAAATCAATAAAATATAATTAATGTCTTAATTAAAACCACACAATACACAAAAACTAACCAATTCTTTCGCACATTGACATTGTCCATAATTGGTAGTCCCCATTTATAAAATATGACTTCCAAATATAAAAAGAAATATAGTTTTTTGTCGTAGGTCATAACCATATTTCATTTTTCACATAAAAATTTATAAAAAAAAAAAAAATCATAATAACTTATGTATGATCAATATTTAATCAGCGATATGAATACAATATATATATATATATATATATATATATATATATATATATATATATATATATATATATATATATATATATATATATATATATATATATATATATATATATATATATATATATATGTACATATATATATATATATATATATATATATATATATATATATATATATATATATATATATATATATATATATGTATATATATATATATATATATATATATATATATATATATATATTTATATAATGATAGATAGAACGACAAAATAAAAATAATAATGATATTATAGACTTGAAAAAATAAGTTCCCGACAGCACAAATTGAAAAGTTATCGTACATAATTTACCGCAAGTTGTTCTTACTACAACCAAAAATTCTAATGAAATTTAATACAAAATAAATGTATTGAAAAATGTTTAATAATAAAATAAAAAATATATTCGCTATTAAATTACATTTTTTATATGGATTTTGAATAGAAAGACTTTAATCTGAAAATTTCACCTAAAACAAAATATTGCTTGTACGAAAGAGTCTACTAGTGTAAAACTTATGTACTAAGCTGGAACAAAATATTTGGTTGGTCACTACAGTAAATTGTAGCTACGCTTTTTTTTTTACGTATAAGTTTTGCACAGACAGATAGACAGATTAAGTGAATTGGTGAATATCCGATCAGCAACTTTAAACTTATAGAAAATAATTATTTTGTCGGTTAATTATTGATAATTTATTTTTTTGCGCACTGTTGTCTGTTAGGTTACGGACTGTAAATCAAATCAATGAAGCGTATGTTATTGACATCTATGGATTTTTTTTTTAAAATCACTTTAATGAATTTTATTTTTTTGTTGTAGTATACATAGTAATAGTTTAGTACCTAATTACCTAATTATTGTAATAGAATTAAAATATAGAGATGGGAAATTTATAAAAAAAAACAAAAATGTACAAAAAAAGAAAGAAGAAAAGAAAACCAAGAAGATGGACAAGACAGAGGGGATTGGAACTTGAGGTCGAACAGATCAACTTGTTGGACAAAACCAAATACAAGATATTGATACAGACACCAAAATCAAAAATATACAGATTAATAATAAAATAATGAATATAAAAATAAACAAAAAAAAATCTAATGGAATTAATAAAAATAATTTTTAATAAAATTTAATAATTAAATAAAATAAAAATTAATAAAAATAAAATAAAAAAAAAACAATTATCATTATCGACGTATAAGAAGACAAAGCTCCATTTTTTTCGGATCCGCAACGACTCGACGATATATATTTTTAGTGAGTAAGCATTTATATGTAGTTTAAGTGATAAACAAATTTTGTTAGTTTTTATGGGTGATGGGTATAGTTAATTAATTAAGTATTATTATTTTTTTTTAATTAATTTATTTTTATTTCTTCTAAATAAATAAATAAAAAGAAAAGAACATATTTTTGTGAAGTGATTTAGTTTTTATTCTTATTGTTACTTTACATAAAAAAATTCATCGGTGTCATAAGATTTGTTTAATTTTTTTTTGTCATGGTGCAGTTGTGCATAATAGCATGAGTGTGTAAAGTTTAAGAAAAATTCGCTGGAGATGCATATACCTGGTGCTCGCGGGTGATAGTGTGAAAAATGTTAGCGAAGCTCACAATGCAGCAAATTCAAGCTTTTTGGTAGCCCATAAATTGGACCTCCCCACACCACTGACCGCTAGCCGGCTGAAAGATGCTGCATGGGATAACTACCAAGGAGTCTGCTAACTTGAGCTATTACATGGTTCGCAAGAACCATGCGGTAGCCAGTTACAAAATCTAGATTCGTTTGAAATTTGTAACGCGCTTACAAATTATGTCCATTCTCTTTTGATAATTCTGATTTGTTTAACAAATCAGATTTACCTCAAGCGGAGTTTATTAAGATATTTCAAAAAAAAAAAAAAAATTGGGCGTTGTTTTTATTTCATAATAGTTAAAAGAAACTTCTTATTTGTAAACTGTACTTTGAATAAAAGCCAACTGAACGGAGTGCAATAAAATTGCTGTGGGTGACTTTAGCGGGATTCAAACACAATGTGTACTTTCCGCATGTAAAAACGTTAACAACAAAACTGGATGCATTTTATTTTACGATTGAAATTTGAATTATTTTGTGAGAAATCGACCATCCTACATAAAAAATCTTTAAGGATCAAATTCTAATTTTAAACGCGTGGAATATAATGAAATTTGAGGAAAAAATTAAAAACAATATGCTCTTCCTGCATGTAAAAACCTATTGGGCTAAATACTACCCAAAAAAGTACTGTAAAAATGTTCTTGTGAAATCTTCAAAAAATCAACAAAAATCTACCAAATTTGGTGTAAATATATTTGAACTAATTTAATAATTAATTTAATAATAAAATTATAAAATTTAAAAAAAATTAAGAATTTGGTAATGTTTGATAGGAGGGTAGTTAGGTTAGGTAAGGGTGGCCGTCCTAATGGACTAGCATAGACACAATTTTGTCCGTAGCTATACACTACATTTCTGTTACCTCCTCCGTTGAATCAAGAAGGCCTCTGACATCGATCTTACTACGTAAATTTTATTCTGCTGTACTCTAGACTAGGATAGGTGCAAAGCAGATGGATCACATTTTCTTCCTACTCCTCATCATCACATCTACGACAGAAATTACGAACGGGACACCCAGTCTGCTCGCATGTACCCCAATAAGACAATGTCCGGTTATAGCATCCACGACAGTACTGTCGAAGCGATATCAGTTGGCCGGATCTGGACCGGTCAAGCCTAGGCCAGATTTACCTTGTTATATACACACGAACTAGCGTTATAGCGGTATCTTTATATCCTGCCTACCTTATGATATAAGACTTGTATTGTTTGAGCTAGATTCCTATGTTTCCCATAAAGTTTGATAAAAATAGATTAAATTTTAACCAATAGTTTGTAAAAATTCGATAATATGTCTTTAACTAGAAAAACATAATTTTTTTTAGTCAATCGTGTTGATTTGATTGGATGAGAGATTTTAAATCTTGGTTCTAAATTACTACGAGCCTTTATCAATCTATTATGAACAAACACCAAATATAGCAAAATAAAATTTATGATTAAACAATTTTTTAAAAATATATACATATTACATGCAGGAAGTAAAATCTTTTACAGTAAAAACAGTATTAATATATAGGCGGTTTCTTTAAGAAAATAGCAATTGTGGGAATGAAATTCAATATTATAACATGAATACATATTTTCAATATACGCAATGACGTTTTGTTCTGCCAATCTGTTAAAACTTCAATTGAAAAATTTATCTTCCAACCTAAACATATTTTAAGATCAATTTACTATAAGATATCGCACCATTGTTACGTCTGATCAGCTTATCGCGCATAGTGCACAATCTGACCAACTTTGTGAAGATCGTTATAAAATTAGGTTTTGTATATAATTTGGAATAGGTGTGTTGATTAGTTGTCATTAAAAGCCTGCCTCAAGCCGAAAGTAATCAAACTGCCTTGATTAGAATCAAATCCAAAGTAAAAGTACAAAACAAAATAAGCAATGGTGTTAATTTGGCAGAAAATTGAAATATAATGTATACTTCCTGCATATAATAAACATTATGGTTTAATTAGCATATTATAAATTACGCTTACTCAGGGATTCAGTTAACATTTCATTTGTGTGGTGAATGATTGAATATCCTACATGAATACAAAACAGATTCGAAAACTACCTATAACTAATTGGTATTTCTGATTTTGATCGAATCAAATATTTTGATACTGTCATGTTTTCTTTGAAAAACTTATTTTGAATGGCTAAACCTTATACGACACACAACAATCATACAGTGGTATGCACCTATGGAAGAGGCAGATGACATAACAAAGGAAGAATTCTACTAACAACTACAAGCCACAATATCTAGTACACACCGAAACGACATCAAAATTGTCCAAGTAGATTTCAATGCTAAAATTGGAAGCGTAACACAGGCATGACGTCAATCATGGGTAAATGTGCGCTAGGTGCTACACAAAACAAACAAAAAAGGTAGACTCATCAAATACAAATGTACACAAATACAATTGGACATCACGAGATGGCAGACGTTATAGAACCAAATCGATCATGTTCTGGTTAATAAGAAATTCCTAACCTCCCAACACGATCGTACACGGCGACTATCAACTGATAATAGCAACTTGCAAAAACCAGCGGCTGTAAAAACACACATGAAAACATATCGGAGGAAGTTCAACATCAACAGATTGAGAAACACTGACACAAATAATACATTCAAAGAAATACTCCAACTCAATCTAACAAGCAATAAAATCAGTACCAACATCGATCAAAAATGATAACAACTAGAAGTTGCCTACATCAAGACTCCTACCAATGTGCTCGGCTACCAAGACGACACCAGAAAACCAGGGATTAGCGATGATACGTGGAAAAAAATCGGGGAACGTTGTCAACTCGAGTTACAACTACGTCACCAAGATACGACGAAAATCCGAAGGACATATTAAAATACAGGCCAACAAGTGAAAAAGATGGCAAGAGACCGCAGAAAATACATTGTAGACATTCTCGTAACTGCAGAGGAAGCAGCTGCAATCAGCAACATGCACACACTATATCAATGTGTAAGAAGGGTTACCGGAAAATACACGAACATTCCACCCATAAAGGATCTGTCTGGTCAAACCTTAACCACACATCAGCAGCAACTAAATACATGGAAAGAACACTTTGAGAACCCCTACCAACGGAGCGGGATGTTTGATTTGCTATCTAGTAGCTAAAGAACAATAAGGCCGCTGGCACAGACAAGATACCAGCTGAAATATTCAAGGGCGACACATCTATAGCAGCAGAAACTCTAACACCATTATTAGTTGACATTGACATATGGAATTACAGGGAAAATTCCGCAGAAATGGAAAGAAGGTTTGACCATAACAATCCCAAAGAAAGGCGACCTAAGAGAATGCAAAAACTGGTGAGGCAAAATCCCTCCTCACAAACATAATAAAAGTATTAGCAATGATCATTCTCGAACGAATATTCCCATCAAACAATCAACCCACACCTGAGGGTGTCGGAAAAAAAGTTCAAGACAAAGGAAAGCAAAGTGACAAATACTTCAACTCTTGAGGAGTAAGACAAGGACGCATACTATCTCCACTACTGTTCCTGATAGTACTGAACAGCGTAATGCGCAAACTCCAAACGAAGCTACGAATATTCAATGCATGTGTAAAATCAGTACTGCTATATGGATATGAAACATGGAAACACACACAGAAGATCACAAACAGACTCCAGGTGTTTATGAAAAAATGCCTGAGAAGACTGATAAAATGCTTCTGGCCGAACACCTCGATTTGTTCCCACGATGTTAGTAAAATGTTAGCCAACTAACTTTCGTTCCAATTAATGTATTTGAATCCAGTTTTTTGTGTTATATTAATTAGAATATTCTTAATATCTGTACGAAATTACAAAATTTTATGACTCACTAGTGAATTTTTATTGCAATAATTTAATGAAAGCGGTTAGGACTCACCAGTAAATGAAACCAATTGAAACAAGTGTAAGGATTGGATTTTAATTACAATTTTGTTATCAAACCAAGGTATATGTTTAATACCTTTATGAAAAGCGAACCATATATTGAATCATAATAAAATTAAATGTCACACTTAGGACTATCGTGGTGGACTAATGGTGGATATTAATCGATTTCGTTTAATTGTGTTTCAAGATCAAATTTGTAAAATTAAAAACGCCAAAATTTGTATTTTCTGTTAATAATTGGCTAAACTAATACGACGGCACTAATTTGGAAATTTGGAAGTCCCTTAACATGTCTGTCCTAAGTGTAATTCTAATCGGAAAACAGGATTTTTTTATTGTTATACATTTTTGTAAAATTTAAAACTCCAAAATTTGTATTTTCTGTAAATAATGCGCAAAACCAATACCACGGCACTAATTTGGAAGGCCCGATTTTCGATTTGTTTTCCACGTCCTTTGGTAATTGAAACCAGTTGTCAGTTCTATTTATGTGCCTTAAAATTCATCTGTCACAACCACATAGTCCACATTTGTGAGTGTAAACGGGTCTAGCTGGTTAAACTGGATTGATTTGCTTCAGAGCTGAGTCATAAATTGATGTAACTTCTTTTTCGGCTAAGTGGTTATAGTATCTTAAAACTATCATTAAAACCCAACCCGGTTTACTTTTCTGAAGGTTAAATTTTTTCCTGGAAACGATTTTCGATAGAATTAAAAATTCTACAAAATCCACCAAGTAAATATTTTTCCCTAAAGCTGTATAAGTATATTAGGTGCCATCAGTATCTCTCGGCTCATTAAGTTCTTCAGAAAAAACTTTGTCGTATCAAATATGTATGTATAATACAGTCTTGTCTTATTAATGAAATCTTAATATTTTTGTAAAATCATTTAGAAGTTCAACGCCTTCCAAAATCCGAGTCTCATGTGAATATATATATACATACATACATACTAACGAAATTTTTATCTCGAACAATTCACAGAAACATAAATCATCATCGTCATCATCATGATTTTCTTTCTATCCAATTTTCAAGAAATTAATTTATCAAACCAATTACCCTTTGCTAACAACAACAATAACAACACCAACACAAATACCAACTTAAATAATATTATACAAAAAATAAAATTATAATTTCCATACATACACTTTTGTGTTTATTTCTTGAAAATTCATCAATTTCCCATTCCCATTTCCCGGTTTCAAAGTTATCTAAAAACTGGAAAAGTATAAAACACACATACAGAAACGAAAGTTATATACATGTGTACATATGTACATACGTACAGCAATCAAATCCAAAAAAAAGTACAACAAATTAAAATCAAATCATCTAACATAAATTAAACATACGAGTTATACATATATGTACATATATATTCAGAACGGGAATGGCGTATATCATCACCCCATCTCATCCTGTATACATAGTAAGTATATACACCGATCCACCACATATCATAGATATTATATAGAGTGTGTGTACAGTACATATATATGTTGTACGTATAGTTATAGTGCTGTGTTGTAAAATATTAAAAAAAAAAAAAAAAAATTTACCATTACTGGTGTGTGCGCGCTTGTACGAGTATATTTCATTTTCCACTTTACCGAGAATACTGATAGAATTACGTGACTTAAAAAAAAACTAAAGAAGAATATTTTTATACGTGACTCAGATAATTTTATTTTTTGGTGTACAGAAAAAATATTACAACAAAACATATTTTTTTTTTTGTTTTTATCTTATGGTTGATTCTTGGTGGTTTGTTTACGTAGGTGATTCGAAAAGTTAATCTGGAAATGATCATCATAATCGTGCACAATTAGAAAATTATTATTTTGAATTTTTTTGGTATAAGTATGGATGATTTTTTTGTAATTGCGGTATACTCGTACACGAAAATACGATATATGTATGGGAATGTGTTGAAAATCATTGTGAAGCAGACACATAATCTGAAAAAAAAAATCTCTTTCGAGATTATAGTCATATCAGCGCAATGTGAATCGGCGCACAAAACTATATATATGATTCAAGACTAACTAAAGGGTCTTCCAATAAGAAGGTTTATTTTAAATAGAGTAAAAGTAGCTATTTTAAAAGTTCCGTTAGTTGTTTTAAAAATAAACACTACAAGGTTTACGATTTAGTAAATTTAATTCAATTTGGCTTCAAAATAATTAAAATCGATTATGAAAATGGAGCATTTGTAAAAACAACATTTCGTAAAACCCGCGTTATTTCGACCATCTAACGACGTTTAAACTTGTACACAATGATCACATGGCGAATTTTTGGCAAAGATTTATCTTTACATCCTGATAAGGTCCAATTGGTCCAAATATTAAAACCGGAAGGTCATTCTCAACGTCGACAATTTGCAGATTTAATCATTGAAACCGATGGTGTTAAAAATGACTTTTTCTGATGAGCCTCATTTTCATGTGCGTCTACGGTTACGTAAACAAACCAAATTAACACATTTGGGCGAGTGAAAACCCATAAGGGCATTGTTGAGCAGTAATTGCAATCTTCTCGTGTTACTGTATGGTGCGCTCTAATAAAATCAAGCTTGGATAAGAAATTTTTTATAGCCAATATTTGATGGTAATTAATCCGGAACGAATTGTGCAGCGATCTCTGAAAGGAGAGCCACCATGTGGTAGGCGCAGAGGTCGGTGCAGGCGACGATGGCTCCACGGTGTAGAGAACGACTTGGCCTCTTCCGATTGTCTTAGACAGTATGAAGACCATGCTCGGGATCGAAACCGCTGGAGCCGAATTGTTGACTCAGTAAGGGGCCAGTAATGGCCTTTAAAACTGTTTTTAATTAATTAATTGATGGTATGAATATTAACGATGTGTGGTTTCAACAGGACGGCGCTACATGCTATACAGCCTCTTGCGAAGAGGGTATGTTAGTTAGGCACCGAGAACATGTAATCTAACACAATTAGGATAGCCCCAATTATGTAGAAATGTGATCGAAAATTACGACCAAAGGATCAACATGCTTGTGGTGGATATTTCCTATAGATCTGATTTAATCCTGTATTTCTTAGATCTTAACTAAATTCAGTTATATGAAAACTTAGTACTTCGTTTGATTTTCATATTATGAAGAAACTTATCAACGCTTATTCGATTTTTATGAAATAATAAATTTACGATAGTCGCGGCATGAAAAGACCACTCGCTAATTCCGTTTAAGATCCAGTGAAATCCTGAATTTCCTTTCTGTTACTAGTCGACATGTCACAGTCTGAGTTAATTGTTAAATCCAATTTAACAGAGATATAGGTATTGAGATTCGGGAAAGTTTTATTTATATCACTTCAGTTAACCCCAATGATTGATCACAGGTTGGTTTCCGTTTAGTTGCCATGTCTCTTTTCAGGAGCTGAATGATCAAATCCAAAAATTTTGAAAAATCTAGGATATTCATGAAATTTATTCGAGTTTTTGCTATGGAAGTAGTCTACGAGGAACGTTATTGAAAATTTCAGGAGATTCGTCATTTAATACAATTTTCTGTTAGAAAATCGTCTTTATAGAGAAGTTAGGTTTCCTTTCTTATGCGGAACCATACGGTTGTTCGAGCAGCTGAATGACTAATATCATTCGTGTTCGCAATGCTTCATCGAAAAGTCCGCCCAGAAACTAATTGAATGCTTGATAATGATCGGTCCCAGAATTCAGCAGGATCTTTGATTCGACTTTAATACGGTTTTCGATACATCTCGAAAAAATCAAAATGCTGAGCAGAAATTCTTACAACCTTTGAACAGTAATTAAAATAATGAACAGCGATTTTTATAGCGATATAAATTATCTTTCGATTAGTTATAGAGATGAAAAAAATATTTTCCTATTCTTGATATCGACTTTAATGTTATGATAAGCTTCTAAATCTGTAAAATTCTGCGCCAAATTGTAAACCAAGACTACGCGTATAAGAGGTAATGGTTTCGTAGATGCTTCACAAAAATGGTGCTGCGTTACATCCGAACTTTGTTTTTGCAAACTCATGTGCCTCATCCTCAAATCTTAGACTATTGCTTCCCTGCGGATCTATGTTCATCTATATAAAAACGAGAGGTTTTGTTGTATATTAAAATTAATTTTTCATTCATTCATCTTTGGACAAATTCTGAAATAACGCTATATCGAATTAGATTGTCTCCATTCCGATTAGTAACTTTCGTGCTATGAATTAATGTTTTCGAAATATACTATTTTACGAGTTCCAAAAATTGGTAATATGTTTTAACAGGCGAAAATCATGCGGATGTGACTTCTCATAGTTTCCGAGGTGTTTAAATTATTTTAACTTAGTTACGGAAATTCGCAATTATTCTGCGGTTTGTAAACAATTAGAAAAAAGGTGTTCGATAACGAGTTTATAGTTTGTCGCTTCTTAGAATAAAATAAAATTTAAAAACAGTCGTCGAACATGATAGATAATAAATTTAGTTTTCAATCGAAATTGAAACTATTTGAAAAGGGAAAGTGGTATCGAAATGGAAGATAATGTTTCTCGTTATCTCTTTTCATTATCTGACAATTCGCGCGTTGAGAATGAACGAGTAAATCAATCATATTTTGCTTCAGTAATATACAAACTCGAGTTCGATCAGTCATAATACGTGTCAATTTTCATGTGTGGGTTGTGAGTGATTTGGTCAATGAAACTTTTTTAGCCGGCTTTCGAAAATTTGGGTCCCTGCATGGATTTGCCAGAATGTCTATAAACTCTGATAAAGCAACTAATTTACAGGAATTATATCGATTTCTTACATTGGAAACTCACAATAACTATAAATCGTGTTAATACTGAATATTTCTATCAAGTTCTAACCAAAGATCAACTACTGGCCATATTCACTTTTCCAAATTAATTCAAATAATCTGAAAAACCAAATTAAATCTCGATGTTTCGAGTTTAAATCAATCATTATACGGAATTGCCGTTTTGAAACCACTTGAACGACCATAATACCTATTAGACACACAAAAATGTCTGTTGTTTTCCTGCATTGCTCGAAAGTTTAATTAAATGTTTCATAGAACTGCAAAATGACGAAATCAATTATTAAATAAAAATAGGATAATTATAACAACATAACGCCAGCTGTGCTGATATGAAAAAAATGCATCGCCACAATTATAAAAGTATGGCGCAAAATCACACAATACCGGCTCCCAAAACAATAATCTATATACCATTTCTATATAGTTATATATATGTAAACACAAACTATAAATAAAACACTTCTCAACTAATCAAAGGTATTACATCATCATCGCACACAACTGATCAAACACAAAATTTCTAGATCAAGAAAAATTAAAAATTAATTGTGTTGCATTTAAATTACCAGTTATAAAATATTTTAATTCAATTCCAAATTCAAAATCTCAAAAATGTCTAGCACCCGTCATAATTATTAGAATTTTCAAAAATTATTTAGAAAAAAAAAATCGAATCGAAAACCAACAACAACAAAATAAAATATAATTTAAGCACATGCCGCGCTTTCACTTGAAATTGCAGCAGAATTATAATTAAATGGCGTCTAATATAAATTTTCGCGCGTGTAGATAATAATATAACGTCGTTTGATTATTAGTATTATTCTTAACTATATATATGTATATACATATATTCGCTCTTCTTTCCCCTCTTATTTTCTTATTTATTATTTTTTTTAATTATAAACACAATTATTGTGGTTTTCATTTATTTTATTTCATCTAAATAGGAAAATATAATTATTTTACACGTTTTGAGTATGGTCAAAACTCGGAAATGGAGGCAATGTGTACAAATAAAATTAAAAATCAAAACAAATAATAAATCTTAAATAATTTACAATTAGTGGTTGTTAAGCGTCTTATGAATAGAGTAAATATATAACTTATATGTATATTTTTATAAGTATGAACTTGTTTGTGTCTGTCCTCGCTCGCTATAGTTCTTATTTAGATGTGATATTTTGAAAAAAAAAAAAAAAAAACAATAATAATATTTTTTACGAACGTAAAAAACTTATATTCTATTTCTAATGTCGTTAATATTGTATGTAAGCAACTTATGTCAATATTAATAACTTCGGAAAAAATAATAAATTTTACATTGTATGCAATTAGAGTATTAATTATGGAATTTATATTTTTGATAATTACTACGAGTATATACATACATTAAATTATAGTTTTTGTTTAAAGATTCCCGGAAAATTTATACACGTCATACGTAATCTGAATTTTTAGTGATATAAATTCTGTGTATTAAAATGATGTTGTGCGTTAAATAAATTTTTAACAAATTCTTTGATTTAATTTTAAAATTTTTATATAATTGAAACTTTTGAATTTGAATATTCGATCAACTTCGTGAATTTATAAATTTTATAACACTTATAGCACAAATTTGAATTTGTTTAATTCCATTAGGATTACATTCACTGATATAAGGTTTTCATAATTTTAAAATTATCGAGTTCGTGATTTGTAAAATCTTAAGTTGGATTTTGTGTGTTTCTTTATTTTTATCGAATTTAGAAAAAAAAATGTTGTTTGAAATCTTTTCAACTTTTCGTAAATTTCAATTTCAATGTAATTTATTGATTTTAATATTTCTCATTTTTAAATTTTTATTCGATTTATTAAAATTTTGATTTGATTTAAACAATTGTAAATACTTTTGTATTTGTAAGAACATAATTATATCGATGGAGTACATTGAATTTAAATTTACCAGGAGTTGTTATTTGGAGTTTAAAAAACAGAATTAAAATATGGATTCTACATTTCGATAAATTAATGATGTTTTGAAATTTTCAAGCCTTCTCATGTTTGAATTTAATATCATTTAAATTGAGATCAACTGTTTTAGTCTACAATGCCAGTTGAGACTTATGGATGAAAGCAAATAAGTTTAAAAAATAAAAATAAAATTTACAATGATTAAATTTTCTGTAGTCCCAAATTTCAATAAGTATTAAAAAAACTAACTTCGAAATTTCTGCGATAATCTATTGTTAAAGTTTGGAAATTAAATGGTAAAATTGAAATTTTTCGGTTATTTGAAATATTTGACATAATATTTTAAAAACATAAAAATTTCCAAATTTAATAATACAAATTGAAATGAATTTTTATTGATTTTTGGTGTTTACGATAAAATGTTACCTAATCAATTCAGGATTTCAAATTTAATTCGTATTTTTACAGTTTTTTTCAAAATTGTAAGTCTCCATTTGTGCGTTTTGTTCCTATTGGGATTCGCCGCCTCTATGGGGTTTCAAATGTTTTAATTTACAGTCCAGAATTCAAAAACAAACTGCAGATTTTCAATTTGTGATACCAAACTGCAGAAAGAAATTCTTAAAGTTCAAGCTTTTAAACTAAACGAAATATTCAAATTTTAAAACGAAACATTTAAAATTTGAAATTTAATTTTGAACTTTTTTTAGGTTTTCTTTTTTAAAAGATCATTGAAATGCTTTAGATTTTCGAAAGTTTAGATTTCGATGTAGTTTAACTATTTAACAAATTTTAATTTTTCAATCCGTATTTACCATTTCTGATTTAGATGTACTCATAGAGTTCAAATGTAGTTCAGGTTTACTATAATTTACAAATTGTTATCGAAATTAGGATTTTAAATCCTAAGTTTAAAATATGAGTTTAAATTATTTTTTGTGAATTTTTGTTATAATGTCCTTGCATATCTGAATTTAAGATGATTTAAGTTGAAATCAGCTACTAATTTATACGAACCCCGAACTTTTTCCTTATTCCTTAATATTAAAATGTAAAAATTAAAAATAAAATTTTTGTTTTTAAATTCAAAACAAATTTCTAAACATTTGTAATTGTATATTATTGTACACTTAACTTTTCCGAAAACAATTAGGAAGAAATTTGAATGAAAACTTCAAATAAAATTTGAAATTCATCAGAAATTGATATGTATTTGAAATTTAAATCAGACTTAAAATTCGAATTTCCATGTAAGCTATGAGTTTGAATTTTTTGCATTCTCAATTTTGAAGTAATTAAGTACCATCGGATTTTAAAATTTTAGAAGTTAGTTGTAACGATTTTTGATTTTTAAAACCCAACTTTTATTTGTTCAATTCAGAAAATAAAATATTTTGTTTGTTTCTGTGTGTTATACTTTTGGCAATTTCTCCGGCAACAGTTTTCGCAGATTGCATTTACCATCCTTGGTTTACACCAACGTTATTAAAATTTACGAAATTAGATATTTTGAAAATTAGAACTTATATATTTATCAAATTTTGAAAACGGTTTCTAAGTATACACAGAATTTTCAATTCGAATTTGGATAATTCTGAATATTTTGAATTATTTAAAATTTATTTCTAATTTTTTGGATCAATTTTAGAAATTGGGATCTTGTGAAATATCAGCAACTTGTAATTAATATTCAATTTAAAAGGTTTTACTAAATTAAATTTTGAACTTGGGATCTATGTAGTTTAACGAATTAAGCTTATTTAAATTTTCAATCTTAATCAAAAATTTCGAATTTTTAAACCAATTCAGATTATACCGAAAAACAGTTCAAATAATTTGGAGCCAAATTCGTCAGAAATCGAAATATTTACCGAATTCAAAATTTTAGAAATTATTTTGTATCGATTTTTAATTTTTTTTTATAAACTATATAAGTTTCATTGATTTTATTCCTTGCATGATTTAAATTTTTAAATCATCAGCATATAATAAACAATGTGCTTTTAAAAAAATCATAAATATTCAAAATACAAAGTAAAATCATAAATATTCAAAGTTCAAGCTTTTAAACTAAACGAAATATTCAAATTTTAAAACGAAACATTTAAAATTTGAAATTTAATTTTGAACTTTTTTTAGGTTTTCTTTTTTAAAAGATCATTGAAATGCTTTAGATTTTCGAAAGTTTAGATTTCGATGTAGTTTAACTATTTAACAAATTTTAATTTTTCAATCCGTATTTACCATTTCTGATTTAGATGTACTCATAGAGTTCAAATGTAGTTCAGGTTTACTATAATTTACAAATTGTTATCGAAATTAGGATTTTAAATCCTAAGTTTAAAATATGAGTTTAAATTATTTTTTGTGAATTTTTGTTATAATGTCCTTGCATATCTGAATTTAAGATGATTTAAGTTGAAATCAGCTACTAATTTATACGAACCCCGAACTTTTTCCTTATTCCTTAATATTAAAATGTAAAAATTAAAAATAAAATTTTTGTTTTTAAATTCAAAACAAATTTCTAAACATTTGTAATTGTATATTATTGTACACTTAACTTTTCCGAAAACAATTAGGAAGAAATTTGAATGAAAACTTCAAATAAAATTTGAAATTCATCAGAAATTGATATGTATTTGAAATTTAAATCAGACTTAAAATTCGAATTTCCATGTAAGCTATGAGTTTGAATTTTTTGCATTCTCAATTTTGAAGTAATTAAGTACCATCGGATTTTAAAATTTTAGAAGTTAGTTGTAACGATTTTTGATTTTTAAAACCCAACTTTTATTTGTTCAATTCAGAAAATAAAATATTTTGTTTGTTTCTGTGTGTTATACTTTTGGCAATTTCTCCGGCAACAGTTTTCGCAGATTGCATTTACCATCCTTGGTTTACACCAACGTTATTAAAATTTACGAAATTAGATATTTTGAAAATTAGAACTTATATATTTATCAAATTTTGAAAACGGTTTCTAAGTATACACAGAATTTTCAATTCGAATTTGGATAATTCTGAATATTTTGAATTATTTAAAATTTATTTCTAATTTTTTGGATCAATTTTAGAAATTGGGATCTTGTGAAATATCAGCAACTTGTAATTAATATTCAATTTAAAAGGTTTTACTAAATTAAATTTTGAACTTGGGATCTATGTAGTTTAACGAATTAAGCTTATTTAAATTTTCAATCTTAATCAAAAATTTCGAATTTTTAAACCAATTCAGATTATACCGAAAAACAGTTCAAATAATTTGGAGCCAAATTCGTCAGAAATCGAAATATTTACCGAATTCAAAATTTTAGAAATTATTTTGTATCGATTTTTAATTTTTTTTTATAAACTATATAAGTTTCATTGATTTTATTCCTTGCATGATTTAAATTTTTAAATCATCAGCATATAATAAACAATGTGCTTTTAAAAAAATCATAAATATTCAAAATACAAAGTAAAATCATAAATATTCAAAGTTCAAGCTTTTAAACTAAACGAAATATTCAAATTTTAAAACGAAACATTTAAAATTTGAAATTTAATTTTGAACTTTTTTTAGGTTTTCTTTTTTAAAAGATCATTGAAATGCTTTAGATTTTCGAAAGTTTAGATTTCGATGTAGTTTAACTATTTAACAAATTTTAATTTTTCAATCCGTATTTACCATTTCTGATTTAGATGTACTCATAGAGTTCAAATGTAGTTCAGGTTTACTATAATTTACAAATTGTTATCGAAATTAGGATTTTAAATCCTAAGTTTAAAATATGAGTTTAAATTATTTTTTGTGAATTTTTGTTATAATGTCCTTGCATATCTGAATTTAAGATGATTTAAGTTGAAATCAGCTACTAATTTATACGAACCCCGAACTTTTTCCTTATTCCTTAATATTAAAATGTAAAAATTAAAAATAAAATTTTTGTTTTTAAATTCAAAACAAATTTCTAAACATTTGTAATTGTATATTATTGTACACTTAACTTTTCCGAAAACAATTAGGAAGAAATTTGAATGAAAACTTCAAATAAAATTTGAAATTCATCAGAAATTGATATGTATTTGAAATTTAAATCAGACTTAAAATTCGAATTTCCATGTAAGCTATGAGTTTGAATTTTTTGCATTCTCAATTTTGAAGTAATTAAGTACCATCGGATTTTAAAATTTTAGAAGTTAGTTGTAACGATTTTTGATTTTTAAAACCCAACTTTTATTTGTTCAATTCAGAAAATAAAATATTTTGTTTGTTTCTGTGTGTTATACTTTTGGCAATTTCTCCGGCAACAGTTTTCGCAGATTGCATTTACCATCCTTGGTTTACACCAACGTTATTAAAATTTACGAAATTAGATATTTTGAAAATTAGAACTTATATATTTATCAAATTTTGAAAACGGTTTCTAAGTATACACAGAATTTTCAATTCGAATTTGGATAATTCTGAATATTTTGAATTATTTAAAATTTATTTCTAATTTTTTGGATCAATTTTAGAAATTGGGATCTTGTGAAATATCAGCAACTTGTAATTAATATTCAATTTAAAAGGTTTTACTAAATTAAATTTTGAACTTGGGATCTATGTAGTTTAACGAATTAAGCTTATTTAATTTTTCAATCTTAATCAAAAATTTCGAATTTTTAAACCAATTCAGATTATACCGAAAAACAGTTCAAATAATTTGGAGCCAAATTCGTCAGAAATCGAAATATTTACCGAATTCAAAATTTTAGAAATTATTTTGTATCGATTTTTAATTTTTTTTTATAAACTATATAAGTTTCATTGATTTTATTCCTTGCATGATTTAAATTTTTAAATCATCAGCATATAATAAACAATGTGCTTTTAAAAAAATCATAAATATTCAAAATAATTGTGGTCTGATATTGCTTTCTTGATCATTCTACAGAAATTTTGAATACCAAATTACACACTCCAGAACTTAGATCCCAGTATATACTTGACACGGAAACTTGACAAATCATGTCTTGCGCTCAATCGGTACGACCTCATTTCACAAAATTGAGTAATATTCGATGATTTCATTCGTGCAATTTAACTTATGGACATGAAGAATCTTTAGCAGCACACTCCATCAAACTGTTGTTCGAATCAAGACTATTTGATGAGGTCGGGCGGGAACTATCTAACGAAATCAGCAATTTTTAAAATTTACAACGATTGAAACCATGTTAAGCACTTGCGCAAGCAACAATCGGTATAAATTATAGGCTCTATACTTCAGGACCTAATTCAATTGAAAATATTTAATGGTTTGTATGATTGATATGAATCATTAAAACAAAAACTAAACCCGAAAATGTTTTGTTTTTCATTAATGGAGTACCATATATGGTTTCCCTATGAAAATTCGAGTATAAAATACCGAGGAGCCTTAGATCTATGTTTAGCTTCCTAAACAACTTGGACCTTTCGGTGTTATTACATTCTAATCAAAAATTGAATGAAATCATTTCTATCTATAGCAGGGTTGGATCGAAATTATAATCAAATGTTTTTTAAGCCAATATCAACTGATAAACCTAACTTTAGACGTCCGCTTCGAATGTATAGCTACGCAAAAAAAAAAAATTATTAGAGAATAAAAATTTTCTTGAATCGATTGGTATAGATATAGGTATAGTATTTTATGCTTCACATTGAGCCATGGGTTTGAGATTAAATATTTTCGCGACACAACATTTCATAAAACAAATAAATTGATTACAATGAATGAATAAACACATCTGTGTAAGCATTAAATGGTTTTGTATGTTTTATGATAAGTCATCATTTCTATTGCCTGCGGAACATGGCGACCGTGAATTTTCGTAATCAATATGTTTTACATATACATTTGTATAAGTATACAAACATTTATAATGCGATTCGCAATCAAAAATTGTCATGCATAAAATTTTTTTCATTGGCAATTTTGCGTTTACAAATAAAATGAATAATTTCCCTTAATTAGTTCAAGGAAATTTGTTACGAAATTTTCTTCTCGTTATTATTTAAGTGTAGTCTATTTTCATAGCGCCCAACCATCTGTGATTTTTCGTATTGGTTATAAATAATAAAATTTTATTTAATATATTAATTGGAATTTCGAGTGTGGACTTAATCACGTTTATTTTCAAAATATACATTAAAACTTTTAATCAAGTGTTTTGGCACTAAAATTAAATTAGTCACTTTAGTCTTTCAACGGACATTCAATTATTTACAGCGCAGATGATGGAACTTTATCAGCAATTAACAATTGAATTACATACAAATATATATACACAATGATTCCATTTCTAACTTTATTACTATTGCTAAAGAAATTCTCGATATTCGATAGGCGTTTGTGCCATTTCCGCCATGCCTTTTATGTGACCATATCGACAGCCCAGCATCTGCTCGATTCAATTTCTAGAATATTTTCCGCTTTTTTATTTTAGATAGCTGTAGCAAAATGAGGCAAAAGAAACATTGAAAACTTACTTGCTATATCTGTTTTGATTAAGAAATATCAGCAAACAAGGATTGACAGAACTTAACCGTTTTAACCATCATTACTTTCTGCTTGTAAATTATTTAAACAAACGTTGATTTGAATTTAAATTGGTTAAAAAAATATGTAAATTTTTTTAAAATAATGTTTTGCTTTATTTTGAGTATTAACCATACACGAAATAAAAATTTGGCTTAAAATTTTCAGTTTTTGCTCAATCATTGAGTTGCATTCTCGAAATAGAGTTATGTGAGATACGCGGTTGTATGTATTTATTTTTCATGCCTCTAATAGATTATAGGAGCATGCAAATAGCAGCAAGCGTTTTAAACATCATTACTTCCTGCTTGTAAATTTTTTAAATAAACTTTAATTTTAATTTTAATTTGTTAAAAAATATTTAAATTTTTTTAAAATATAATTTTGTTTTATTACGAGTATTAAACCATACACGAAATAAAAAATTGGCTTAAAATCATCAGTTTTACGCGGTTGTATTTATTTATTTTAGAGTTATTTATTTTTCATGCCTCTAATAGATTACAGGAGCATGCAAATAGGAATAAGCGATTTAAATATCATTACTTCCTGCTTGTAATTTTTTGCCGAGTCATGCTCGAAATAGAGCTTTGTGAGATTCGCAATTACATTACGGTTGGCGTAATATATTGTAAAAATTAATATTATTACCCAAAAAATGACTTCATGCTTAGTAAGTGATACATCAACGTTTATATGATTTCAACGTTTTCAAAATTCTTAAAAATTTGTACAACATTCAGAAATTAGAAAATTTATGTTATTTTCGTTAATTTGTTAATTTGCAATATTGTATTATTGTAGGAGAATTAATTGCACTCCTTTTACTTACATGTTCGAAATTTATATGATGTTTTCGATTCACGAACTATTTAAATTTAACGGGATCAATGAAGTTGAGACAGTCAGATATTTAAATGGCTAAAATATGTTAGCCTATCATATATACGAGTATGATCACCTAAAATGATTAAATAAGGATGAAAGTAATTTTCTAAACAATATTATATATTTAAGACGTGTATAAGTTGATTTTTAAAGTAAGTAAACTTCAAATATTTTAAAATTTGTTAAAATTCAAAAACTATTTTATACAATTTGAAAATCGGAAAAACTTGTCCAAATACTAATCTACAAATTTCGAAAATATTGTGAAATGGAACAGTTCAACAAATTCTTAAATATTTGACGCATTCTTATATTTGTATCTTAATTTTGAAAACAAAGATAAAATAAATTCAAACTGTAAAACTAGAAAAAGTAGGTCAGGTACTTGTTTAGCATATAGGGACCAGTTAAAATACTCAATAATACAAGATTTTAAATTAGAACTAATGTCAAATCTGGCGAATTATAATTTGAGAATTGTTGTCGTAGATAAAGAACTTGATAAAAAAATTGACGAAAAAAGTGTATCTAATATACATATATTTGACGTTGAAATTTATAGAATTCCCACTTTCGTTTCAACTTTGAAAAGAAGATAATTATAGAAATTATGTAATTAGTCTAATTCTGTTATATTTTTAGTTCAAGTTTAATTTATAATTAATTTATTAAGACACGATTTTGTGGTCACAAATAGAAAATTAATCTTGGAATTAATCGTAGTTCTCCATATTTATAGATATTAACTAGTTAATGATTTAAATTAATTAATTAACTAAAAAAATATTAGCCTTAAAGTCACATCATTTGAGGTATCAATCATCAATGTTTCAAAATGTTTCTTCGATACTCCCAAATCGTGGAAATTCTAGATAAAAATTAAAAACATAAATAATCAAAACTCCAATGAATTACCGGAGTGCTGTATTAGTTTATATAATAACATAACTGTTAATTAATTTATTTTGATTTATTCCTATATTTTGAATTTTAAGGAGATTCAAAAAAATTTGACCAAATATACATATATTTGCCTATCTTTTCAAAACTCACGACAATTAATAATCAAATTTTCAAAAAAAATTAAACATCTAAAAATTAAAAATAATAATTAGTCCAAAGAAATTCAGAATTTGCAATATGTTTATAGACTAAATGTCCTATATAATATGTAAAATTTTCTACAAATTACAAAATTGTATTGACAACAAAGGCCATCATAACAAAAACTTGGGAGCAGTGTTTTTTTAAACATCTGATCAATACCAACCAACCAATTTAAAACTAATCTGATTAGCGCCAATAATGAGACAAATATTTCTATTATCGGCATATTCATGCGCAATAGGTTTCCGAGCTCAATTACACACAAAACAAAATTTTTATTTGCCGTAAAACTTACAGAAGCTTCAATTAAATATTAAAGGGATTCTAAAATGAAATTGTATGTCACATAATATGCAGCCAATGATTAGAAAAACCAAGTACATACCTTCAAAATTGGGACACACAATGTTTTCATATAATGGAGCATCAGTTGGACTCTAATTTGTTTTTATTATAAGTGATTTGACACTTCTGAAAACCGACATAATCATAATCAGATGCCTACATCAACATATTCCACCTATATGACAGGTTCCCACAACCAAAACTAAGTTCAACACAATATAAAGGCATACGAGAACACTACAAGGCCAACCAAATCATGCCATTAATACGATGGCAAGCAGAATATTTTGTCGGAAACTTCACATTAGTCTATACATTAAAATAGAAATACCTCATAAATTTTAAAAGAAGATAAATAGACTAACAGAAAGTCGACTATGGCGTTTAAAATGTCGTGTTGTTTTTAAGAAAAATTGGTGAATGAATAGAATGTTGATTACAAAATTGTAGACTCCTAATTGTCAACAAAAACATCGATTATCTTCTTTCTGTTTACTAAATTTGAAACCAACATTATTAGAATTTTGTGATGGTACTATACAGAAATATCGATAATAGTAATTGAATGGGGTTGACCAAGCACAGAAGAGGTAAATATTATCAAAAATTATTCATAAATACAAAAAATGCGGGGGTTTAAAAAAATAAAATCTAAATTCTTAAATTAATCATTAGAAAATGTTCAAATATTAATTTTAAAAAATTGTAAATTCATAAAACGACGATTAATAATTTTAGTCATAATTTGGAAAGATTTACAAATATTAATTTAATTTCTTGATTGAAATTTGGATATAAAAATAAAAATTTGGCAATCATACAAAAGAACTACTAATTTGTGATTCTAATTCGAAATTTTGGTGGGACTCGTATAACTTTGGCAAATTTTGTAAATTATGTAAAAAAAATACATATACGCTAAATGTTCTAAAATTAAATCGGCTCATCAAAGTGTTGTCGAAATCATATCATATTTAATGTAATTTAATTTATAAAAAAATTATTATGTGGTATAATAACACGCACTTACCATATTCATTACTATATCTAGATAATATTAGCTTAAACAAGATTAGTAATTTTTTCAACACATGTGTGTATATGTATACATTATTTATTCAAATTTTTTGATTCAACCAAATTGAAAATGGGCGTCAAGTTTAAGTTCAATGCAAGTCACAAACCAAAATAAAAAAAACTCAAAACTAATCCGCAGGCTGATGACCCAAATACTAAATAAATAAATAATATACAAAACACTTGTATATAACTGGTGACTAACGTGACACTTCAATTTATCAATTTAATATTCATAAACATATATGTACGAGTATATATTGTATATATACATATGTACATATGCATATTCTCATTATACAGATTAAACAGATTTCATGGCAAATAAACTTCTAACCTGAGTCTTTAGCCTCGCCATTGAAATTTTCTCTACTTTATTCAAATCGTTCACCTTTGAACTCAATCCAATCATCATCATCATCATCATCATACCTATTCGTCTACAAAATGTGTTGTACATTATTTACAAATACAAATAAACTACGCAATCGAAATAAATACAGAAAAACATTTTTGTTATTTTTATATACACCATACACAAAATGTTATAACGCAAATCATTGTTACAATCACTCACCCCACCCACCAATTTCATCTTATCAGAAACGACATTCATCGCGTTTATATATATATATATATACATGTATGTATGTACATATGTGTATACAACTCCTATAATATATGTTTTCTTATATACAAAATATAAAAAAAAAGTTTTGTTTTTCACATTTGATTAAAATTAAATATTTTTGTATTTCGTTCGTTCGTAAATTAATGATGTGATGTCAATTTACAACACACAAAAATAACGTAAATAATAAATAAATAATTCAAAATAAGAAATTTCTTAAGAAATATGTTCAAGGAAAAAAAACAAAACGCAGAATTTTTTTTTTTTTTTTTTTTCATTTTAATCAAGCGCAATTTGGTAATTTTTTTTTATTTTCGTTCGTCTGATAGTGATAACCGATTTATAGAGTTTTTTCACAGCGCTACTAGAATTCCACTATTACCAAAACACACATATCCGCATAGATTGTCGACGTGTTGGTTATTGTACGTGTATTGAACGAGGAAAAGAGAAAATGCCAAAAGAAAAATTGGGAAAATTGCCTTCCCATACACACACACATATAATACATGTACAGAAAGCGTTAATTGGGAAAACCAGAACGGTATGTGTTCGAGGTATATGAATACACATAATAAAAGAGGACAGGCATATTATAGTACATATTATAAGCCATATACATATAAATAAAATTAGATAGGCTCAGCTGGTTTTTCACCAAGTAAATTGATTGTGTATGTATGTATATATGTAGCCGAAAAGAAAATCATTTACCCAGCTGTTTTCATTGATGCAACAATGTTGTATATGCGGCGTTCACATCATATTTGAAAGTATACATATACATACATATATATGTATGTACCACATATACTATCATATACAGTTTTATGCTTCATCAGCTGCGTTTGTTAGTTTATATAGCAATTTATTTCATTTCGTGTATGTATACCTATTGAGGAAAACTACTTTGGTGTGTGAAAATCGTATAAACAAAAATTTTAATGGTCTACAGTTCATTCTAATTTGAACTGGCTATCGTAATTGCGCGACGAATTTAATATATGCTATAATAATATACAGATGATACATTTGTTTTTGTTTGTTTTGATGAACTCTAGAATATGTATATATGTATGTACATACGTAGGTATATATAATATTACAGACAAAATTTTTTGTGTTAAATCACATTTTTTTATCATTAAATAGATCTTATCAAAATTTTTTTTTTTTTAAATATATAAAAATATGGCAACTATCAATAATAAATTAGCTGTGCCATTGACACATGCTAATTGCTGATTTGTGATAATCTTATCACGAAGAAAAAAAATTTATAAAATTGCTGCATATTTAATTGTATTTATATACATATGTTCATGTATGTGTAGCTGTACTTCCTGGTGGTATATATGATGCATTTCGTGTCATTTTAATCTAACAATCTTGATGCTTTTATATATGCAGATTACATTCAAGTATATAAAATCGAAAGTTTATAGTTTTAATTACCGTACAATTAATATTTATAGTTTTTAATATTGTTCATGAACTTTGTAAGGCTGAAATAATTCTCATTAAGTACATATGCTCACATGCGCTATGAATTAATAATACTGCGGACAAATATCTAAGGCCTTTCAAAAACAGATATATATTACAAGATTAAACTCATTTCTCACTATTTCGCGATGAGGAGCATCCGATGCGGCGAACGGTTAGTATAACATTCAAACTAAAAATTCTAATTCTCAAAATTCACATTTTTTCTAAAAAGTGCTGCCAATATGGTTTAGTACGAACATTTAACAACATAATTAAAGCAAAAAAGAAGAGAAGTTAATTTTGCGTAAAGGACTATAGAGCATACTACCGAACATTAGCCTTATATTTACGTATGTTGGCTATCACATCACTCGAGAAAAGTAATAATCTAAATCTTATCCTTAATTCTGAAATATCCATAAATTCTTTTAAATTTTAGCTCTAATTATTAATTTGTGCCAAACACTATATCAAACCGTACGTGAAAATTTAATATTTGTTTTAAAACCAAAATTACTCAAACTTGAAATGTTAAATTTGAATTTTAATCAAAAATCGATCATTTTAATTTCGAAATGTTGGTTGGATCTTTAAAAAACTTGTAAATTTAAAATATTTTGAAATTCGACAATTCTATGTTGTAAAAAATTTAAAATCAAAATTCAAAACTAAAAAAATATGAGGTGCCTTAACAATATATTTACGTATTTTAATATTTTTCTGAGCTTAGTGTTAAAAATGAACTTAGTTGGTAGATTTAGAAAAATTATTTTTAAAATTCATGCAAATTTAACATTCCATAATTGTAGTAAGATTATTACACCGATAAATATCAATTGGAATTCAGGAATTTAATTTAATTTTTTTTTTTGTTTAATTTTTTAAAATGTATTATGGATGATTCGCTGATTATTAAAATTTGCGAAATAAAAATATTTTTAAATCCCTAAACTATTAGAAATCGAAAATTAAGAAACTCATTGAATTCAGCATGTTATGGATTTAAATAAGATTCTAAAATAATTTTTTCAATAAAGTCCTGGAAAATGGGTAACTATGCATTGATCTATAGGATATTTCTTAACCATGTAGGATAAAATTTGACATTTTAGCTGTAAGTGGGATTCTAAAATGGAATGTGGGTATAGTGTTTTGGAATATCAATATGCTCAACTGGAACGGAACTCAGCTGTTTATTAAGCAATTATAAAGAAACTTGACGTTTGACATTTTTATTAAACTGATTGTTTCTTTCTTTAATCGCAGATTTCAAGTTCGAATCTTGTTGATATTTAAATAAATTTTTTTATTTTTTACCGTACCATTTGTAGAAAATATTAGCAAATACATTAAAATTTTTAAAATTTGCTAATTCATTTGTTCGGTTAGAAGCTGTTTATAATATTTTTTGAAATTATACTGTAAATATGCAAAAAGAATGTAATCAATATTGTTGATGTCTTTTAATGGAACAAAATTACCATTTGGTTTGTGCTTTCTCTTCTAAAAATCGAAATCTGTACGCTACAAAAGCTTTTAAATTTCAATCACGAATACAGCGGGTATGTATCCCAAAAATACACAGCAGGTAGGACATATTTGAGTAGCAGTAACAAAAATAATATGGCTATTGAAGAAAATCATGGTTCAGCTTCGAAAAGCGATTTTGGTTCCTAAAATTGCGATTGACATAACGTTTGAGAAACAGTTTGAAAATCATGACTAGATTTCTTACTAATAACTTACCGTTTGGTCCGTCTTTTATTATTTTGGCACAAAATTTTCAATTTGGTTTTCGTTAATTTGTAATTTAGCCAAAATGTCCTAGTAATTTATTTTAATCAGTTTACCTTTTGGGAACAACTATTTCTTATTGGTTCTCATTGTTTGACGAACGTACTTTCAGAATCCCTCTAATATTAAGGACTTTATATAGTTTCATAATTTCCCATTTCAAAAATTAATTATTTTAATTTAAAATTTCAAAATTTATCTTTTTTCGTTTTGAAATTCCCAGTTTTTTTTAAATTTCTATTCTAATTGTCTATAGATAAAACGTTGATCATACCTCCTGTAGTCGTGTGTTAGATGCAACCTCGTCCATTTTTTTCTTACATACATGAGAGGAATACTTTTATTTTTGTTTGTATCTTAAATTACTTGAAAATACTTAGTAAACTGGTTGATTTAGTTTGCATCAGATTGCGAGGTAGAATTTTTGTATTTTATTTTTTAGTGGAGGTATACATTATTTTACTCAGATGTAATACGTTTTTTTTAATTTTTAAACAAAACTTAAAAAAGTTGTACATATTAGCAAAATCAATATGTTAACCCAAATTTAGGAAAATCAATGTCGTGTCACTCGACTTTATTCTATTCTAAGTTAGTGGGCTCAATCCATTCAAATAAGCACCGCCTTGAAGTTATCCCAGGCTTTATCCCAGAAAAATTTGTTACTAAACCACTGGTCCTCTACAATAGTAAACAATTCATCCCAGACTTTTTATCATGTAGGATTTATAAACTTCTAAAGAAAAATTCTTAATATTGGAAGATTATTACTATAAACCACTGGGGCAATAATGAAAAATTAAAATGTCGCTTTGTGCTATCTTACTAGACTCTAAATTATGAACTATAAATTTATAGCATATATACTCGTAGATATATTCACATTGCTCGTTTTTTGCCCCAATTGGTCATGGCAACTGGCAGAATATTTTGTAATACATTTTATTTCAAACCCCAAAGATCTTTATTGCTCAATCATTTTTGAAGTTTGATAGATTATTGAAATTTAAACAATTCATTGAATTTTACTTCTAAAATTTGGGAAATAGATAAAAGAATCGAAATGTTTTAAATATTAACAAATTTATGAAATCTTCTGAATATCGCTAAATTCTGAAAATATAATTACAGAAATTCTATAAAACATCGTCAAAAATGAATTAAACTAATTCGAAAAATATTCTAAAAATTACTAAAGTAAAGAAAATGTTCCCAAATTCTATGTTTTTTTCAATTTTTCAAGAATTTTTAGATTGTTCTTGCTTATTGGATTGCATTTGGCATAAAACAAAGCACAGCATAGTACAGTTAATAAGTCTTATTCAATTTCTATAGTTTTAAATCAAACTATAAAGTTTTACCACGGATTTCAATTTAACTGTAACAAATAACGTATTATAGGTAATTACATGTCTTTGAAAAATCGGAGTTTGCGCTTCTGAATTAACCAAATAATGTTCTAGTATATAGGTTTTAACAATGAATTGTTTCATGAAACAATTCTAATTTGAATTAGAATAAGCTCCATTCAGCGAATTTTAGCCATAAGAGTCTTGGAAACTAATTTGGCTAATCCTAGAAGTTTAACGATTTTCCATATTACTGGAAAATGTTTAAATTTTGAAATTTTGACCCTTCTTTTATAGTCCATATTCGAAATTTTAAGGAAGCTAATACTTTTCATTTTGTCGTGTAAGTTGGGCTAAGAATTTTGGTTTGGAATATTTTTAGAGAATCTCCAATATATATTGTATTTAATTTTTATAATTTTTATATTAGATCATAAAGAGATCGTAATATAAAACCTGTAAATTAGGATACTTTCCTAATTTCGAGGACAAAATTTTCTTTTATAATCTTAAAAAGATCCGCGGATCCCGATGACAGGAGATTTCCAAACAATTTTTCCGATAAAGACAACAGGACTCAAATTGAATTTTTCAATTAATACACTACAGGCTAGCCCGTATTTTGGAGCTATGTAGTTGATTGAGTAGCGATTGTCAATAAAATATAGGTATGTACATGTAGAGTTTCAATAGTCGCAATTTTATTATTAACTAAATTAAACCCAGCGAAACACACTTTCAATAAAGAATGTATTATACTGAAATGACATTTGAAAAAATCTATACCAATATTGGCTCTATGGCAATACTTAATTTTTTCATAAGATGACAATATTTTGATGCTACGGATAAGTAACCGTTTACAAATACACACCTCGTTTAGTGACAATTCCAATTATCTTGAATTCATGCCTTATACCCTCTGATATTTTTATATAGTTTCGACGAACTTCTTTGACAAATTTTTCTGGATAAAATTGATACCCAAAGAGCAGTCGATGTCCATTTGATGCGCTGTCACTCAGCACTTATCAAATTATTCAACAAGCTTAGTAGAAGGCTTCACCAATTGTGCCGATAAATTAGTATCTCGGTAACACTTATAATACTATAGTAACTGACATTTCAATCCTGTAGTAAGCTCTTTGGCCTACAACTATAAAATAAAATCTGATACCTAGAACATATATAAACATATATGGATAGCTTCATCTATAGCTTGTGGTATCTTGAGCTATAAATGTGTTTAACTTGATTCACGTCTTAAAGAATTATTACAAAAAAAAAATACTTTGGTCATTAAAAAAATATAGTTTTTTCACTTAGTAAAATGTTAATATATGTCTAATTTACCTCCACATTTTTGTAGTTTGAATTCAATCATTTTGCGTTGCATCTTCTAAATTACTTCAAATTGTTTATATAAATATGTCATTATGAGTAATAACATAATGACATATTTACAAATAAAATTTTAAAATTTTAATTTACTGCGAGTGCCACAGAAAATTTTAACTTAATTTATGGTAAACAATTTTCGAATCATATATATTCACCCGGATGTTGGGTGTGTTCCAATAGGGTAGGTGTTGACTGTATATAACCATGGCTTAATGGTATATTCCAACTTTGTAACTACATATGTGGAAATCACCAATTATGTTTAGTATACCTCCACTATAAATTAAGAATAGCAAGGGACACAACGAATGTGGAAGCAAATACCCCAGGTGGCAGACCTGATTTTCGGGAAAATAGATCCTCGTCAGAGGCCGGTCCCAAGGATTCAAAATAGCCTAAGATACGTTGAGGAATCGTAATACTCGAATGAGTGAAGCAGAAATGGATAATATCAATCATTCTCAAAAGAGCCAGGTTCTACCGAGATCTCCTACGAGAGTTTGTAGCGTGCTCACCACGAAGATTAGCAAAATAATACCTTCAGAAAATTAGGAATTACCGAAAAATACTTTTCCAGGGAACAATAATATTTCTAAAGAGAAGAAGATGCTGTATCAGGCAGGAATTGCGTAAGACATTGGTTGAATCTAACAATTTAAACAAGTAATTAAATGATACAATTGCTTGGATGCAGGGACACATAAGGATTCTTGGAAACGAAGTTAAAGCCCTTTAAGCAAAGGAAAACGTTGATTCTTCTGCTACCCGAAAAGTAGTCGAAGAATAATACCATACGAATGTAGTAGAATTAGATCACGAAACTGAGTGGATTAGAGTGAAAAGCCAGAAAAAAAGGAGAAGGTTTATTACACCTACTCCCCTTCAACTAAAAGAGACAATTCCTAAAATAATCAAAAACAATCCAAAAAATATAGATGGAGTTAAAAGATGGTTATAGATGGAGCTAAAAACTATGATCTACTGTATGAGACAATTAAAACAATAACTATAATAGAAAAGTTTAATACAAAATGGAAGAGTGGAAACCTACAGAGAGACCAATTACAGAAAAAAAAACAGACAAAATACTCCTTAAACATACGACATAAGTCAAACGCTTAAGCTGATATTAAGCAAACTCAAAGCTTTAGATCAGCGATTACAGAAACTAGAATACAGCACTAAGGGACCCATCGCTAAACAAAACCATGTCTAACGACTTAAGAATATTATGCTGGAATGCCAATGGACTCCAGCAACACCATCAGGAATTGCAAATGGTTCTGGACGCATGGAAAATCGATGTGTGCGTCATCTCTGAAACTCACGTCACTGGACAATCAATTATCAAATTTAGAAATTATAAAACATATCGCACTATTCACCCGGCAAATACTGCTAAGGGAGGTAGTGATGTTATAATTAGAAATAGTATTAATCACTTCGAGGAATTAAAATATGTAACAGAAGAAATGCAAGCAACACCTGCGTTTATATCAAGACCAACCATAACTCTATCAGTGTTATTGGAATTTACTGCCCACCGAAATACTCTCTAAAAGAAAAAGATTATCTTGAATTTTTCAGTAAACTGAAAACTAAAGGTAAAGAACTCCTAAATTCTATCAGAAAATACGATTGCGAAGCCTTATCAAATGGTTAACCGAGCTACTGGCCAACTGATTGAAATAAAATACCAGATCTAATTGATTTCTTTATAGTGCAAAGTATATCTCTAAATTATATACGTATATAGATGAAAGTCTTGACTTAAGCTCCAATACTTTTGACATTAAGTCAAAGAATCATTAAAAAAGAAAGCACACTGGGGAATAATTTAGACTGTCTTTAGAAAAAAAAAAAGTTCACAAGTTCATATGTGACATACAGGAGTCAGCTTGGGAAAACACTCCTGCAGATAAAAAGAAAATTAAGCGAAACAACTACCATACAGAAATTAGAGACTTCTTGGCAGAAAAAAGAAGGGTAAGGTGAATATGGCAATAAACTAGAGCCCCTCAAGATAAAACTAAATTAAACAATCTGACTCAGCTACTTAAAAAGGAAATCAAAGATCTGACAGACGAATCTATCAGTAACTACCTCAGAAAATTATCTAATGATTGTACTAATTATTCTCTCTGGAGAGCAGCCAAAAGAATTAAAAGGTCAATAATGCAGATTCCTCCAATCAGCCAATCATTGGAAGCCGAAATAATAACTGGAGAGGTTGTACAGGAAAGTGAAGAAATCCTACGAACAACACCAAAAGAAGTCATGTATGAGATAAAAACAAATATAAATCCGACAAAAGCACCTGATTATGACCTTATTATAGCAGACTATTAGAAATGCCGCCCTTCGATTGAAATATGTACCCAGCTTGTGGAAAATTGCAGAAGTAATTATGATTCCACAAACTGGATCTTACAGGCCCATATAGTTATTATCAGTTATGTCTAAACTCTTTGAGAAGTTATTAGTTAAAAGGTTAAATTCAAGGCAGGAGTATCGCAGGGCGGTGTATTAGGTCCGGTCCTATACCTGTTGTACAATAATGATCTCCATGTTTTAGAAAACAACACTGTGGCGACCTTAGCTGTTGACACGGAAATCTTAGCTGTTGGAGATAGCAACGAAGAATTAACTCAGAATTTACAGTTAGCTATTACTTAAATTCATAACTGGACCAAAAGATGGCGAATTAAATTTAACAAAACTAAATCAGTTCACATCAATTTTACAAACAAATGACTCGAACATATTCCGGTTATAATTAGTCAAGAAATAATACCGTATATAGAAAGATGTATTGGCTGATAGGAAGGAGCTCCGCTTTATCAACATAGAACAAACTTCTATTATATAAACAAATATTAAAACCGGTTTGGACTTATGGTGTCCAACTTTGGGGTTGCACCAAACAGAGCAACGTAGAGATCATCCAAAGATTTCACAACAAAGTATTAGGGACATCGTTGATGCACCATGGACACTAATTCAAAGAAAATTAAGTTAGAATAAAATTGCGCATTAGTCCTGGTGACTAAATTGTAATAATTGTTTATTTAAAATATTAAATAAAAACCAATAATCCGACATTAAAATTTAGATTTTTTTGACAATTTATACGACGTTTTAATAAACAGACAGAACCAAGAATCATGGCCAACATGAAGATGAGAAGGTTATAATCATCGTATTGACGTATTCTAATGCACTCAATTAGTTCAATTAGGATGGCGATAAGAAAGCTAGAATTTTTCGTATGGCCGAAATCAAAAACATTTAGAAAAAAATCCAATGTTAATTCACAATTTGCGAGGTCTGATAGTAGCCGGCGATTATTTATGCACAATACAATTTAAAGAACATATGGACTTATTAACCCGTTTTCTTAAAAATGGCCAATGTTGTGTGTGTGTGTGACTATAATTATCAACAATCAGATCTATTTGCTGACAATTCAATTGTACGCTTCTTTTATGTTGTATATATAGCAAAAACCTCATGCGGTTTCCATTAGAATGAAATGGTTATCTTGTGCAAGTTGTTATATTATCTGTTTAAAATTGCGATTTCATGCGGAACCCTATACATAATATACAGAGATAAGCTGCTTGACTTATATAGAGCTGCATCTCTCAGTCGGTTAGCTTATATAATAATAATTATACATAATCTAGTGCCTAACCGAAATCAGTCGCACAAAATATTAGTTTGCGTATATAATTTAATCAACTCAAAGTATTCGTCATACTATATAATGTAACACATCAAAACCGCACATAATATATCACATATATGTATGTATATACTCGTAGTATATAAATTCAAATTTGTTTGATATTGAATCGACGTATAAACTATGTTAAGTAAACAATCTACGACTTAGGCCGAATCACGCCATAATTCTTGTTTATTATAAACAATTTTCGCACACGCACAAATATTTAATGTTTCTGCGTTCTAAGCCGATTTTTATTTATCTAACTATATAGTATCGCTATTTACATAATATACAAAATTATATTATTGAACGTACTTCTCAATTAAATACTTATTATCAAGCTTCAAGTTATTTCGATAGTATACGCATCATTCTATGATAAAAAAAAAATATTTTTTGTTTTTAGAAATTGTTAAAATTCTAAGAAATCATTATATCGTACTCGTACACATTTTATATGTACGATGTGCAATCAACGGTATACATACGTAAAACCAAAAATCGTTTATTTTAACAAAACACAACCTTAACAACCAATTTGTACTTAAGAATTTTCATCCCTATTGTCCATGATAAATTTATATACTTTCCATAAATTCATGTATACGTATAATTATTATTTGATCTTGATACATCTTTTGTGTGTAAGTACGGCTGCTTTTTTTATATTTTTGTTAAAGAGTTGCTTTAATAAAATATATTTATAATTTTTGATTTATTTAAGATAACAAAAATATAAATGTATTATCTAGAAGATAAAATGGATATAATATGCAGCATTAAAACAGTGCACATGGATTGAATATAAATAGCATATTTAACACGAATAATCATAAATTATTATTTTATTTATATACATATACTCGTATATAGTATTTCGATATTATCTATTTTAGTTCTTGTTGTTGCTGCGTTCTTTTAAATCTCTCTGTTTTTAGCTTTCTTAATCCATTAAAATAATTGAGTCCGTTTTTTTTTTTTTGCTAGGCTCTAGTGTTTTTAATATTTTTTTCGTACTTCTGTCATGTATACACATACATACATACACTCGTATGTAGAAATATAAATTCATAACAATAAAAATCTTAATCTATGTCAAGACGTATTATTTAGTGTCAAAAGAAAATTGTGATTAATATGTTACCACTGATAGGCAAAAAATGAAAAAAAAAAAAAAATTCTATGGTCTCTAACATATTATTTATGTGATTTTGATATGTGTGTCTTTCTATACTATATATGTATATGCATATACATATATGTATGTATATATAGTATAGTTCCAGTAAATTTGTTGTTTTAGTTTTTTAGATAAGAATGTTGTGTAAACATTATGATTGGTTTACTTTAAAGATGATAAAATAAAAATATTTATATACATATACATATATACATATAATATATTTTCTTGTAGTTTCCGGCTGTCTGTATATAAATACATACATATATCTACTCTAGAGAAATAATAATAATAATAAAATATAAATCATTATTTTATGGCATAATATAGTTTTTTTTTTGTTGAGAATTTTGTAAATGGTTTTATCGACAAGCAAGGTATGGTGTTTTACTTTTTCAATATATTGAACGCAGAATACGGAAGGTATATATAGTTTGTTTTTCAATTGTTTATTCAAATTCATTTGTTCATGCATCTATTATATCCGTTTGTAATGCCAATTCGGCTTGGGAGGTTTTTTCGCAGGGCACAATAGAACAGTGGGTCTCACAAAAAACTGATCCTGGTTCCTGGCTCAGCTGATCCTCACTCACACCAATAAAATAATTGGTTTTTCTTGTTTGACAGTACATTATAAACTAAATATTTATACATAACGAAATTAGATTAATTCAATCTTTAAATAATTTTAGATAAATTAAAAAAAAATTAAACCTATAATTTAATTATAACAAATAAATAAAGAAAACTTAAATCCCGAAATCAGAAACAAATCTTAAAAAATTGTGGTTTAGGTTAAAAAAAAATAATAATAATTAATAACAATATATATTATAACGAGTACATCTATATAGATATAATATATAGGCTGGGTACGAATTATGCAACAGAGAATGCGACAACAAACATGTATGTGAAGTTAGCCCGAAAAACCATCCCGAAAAAGGTCTTTTCAATTTTGGTATGTGTCTATGCTAAATTTTACACCAGCCCGTAAAAATATATGAAAAAATGTCAGAAAAATCCATCCCGAAATTTTAAATTCGTGTACATTTTCAAGTAAAAAGTTTAACGTATAAATTAGCCGGAAAAATTATCGACATTTTTAAAACAATTGATACATTTTTAGTATTTCAGTATCAATATACATTCAAGAATCAATACCAAAATGTATAATTTTTTTGCGTAATCCAAAAGATGGTCTCTAAAAATAGGTACATTCATCCCACAAATATTGACATATAGCCTATCTTTGTATCATGGAGATAAAAGTTCCATCAAGGGTCATTTGTACTAATAGATTCAATAGTATTTTATACGAATTATATGAAATCTTTATAATTTTTTGGGGAAAATGCTAGGGATAACCCCCTCTGGGTTATGGCCTCTAAAAATAGGTACATTCATCCCACAAATTCGAATAATTCGTATAAAAATACTGTTGTATTTATTAGTACAAATGACCCTAGACGAAACCTTTAGCTCCATGATACGTAGATAGGCTATATGTCATTATTTGTGGGATGAATGTACCTATTTTTAGAGACCATAACCCAGAGGGGGTTATCTCTAGAATTTCCGCAAAAAAATTATGAAATTTCATATAAATCATGTACGTACTGTCGAATCTATTAGTACAAATGACCCTAGACGAAACCTTTATACTATATGTCATTATTTGTGGGATGAATGTACCTAATTTTAGAGACCATAACCCAGAGGGTTTATCTCTAGGTTTTCTCTTTAAAAATTAATAAATTTGGGGATAATTGTTTATTGATAATTAATTTTGATTTTTTATAATTTAAATTACTTAGATTTACTTACAAAGTAAAATAAAAATAAAAATTAATTATTTATGAACGGTTTCTTACAATTTTTTCGGGATGGACTGTTTTTTTATTTATTTGCTATAAATTTCGTGCTGAGAGCGAAGACACTTTTGATATTTAGCATAGAAACATTCTGAAAATACTTTTTTCGGGATGGAGAGGTTTTTTCGGGCTAACTTCACATACATACAACAAATCAATTTTGAAGCAATATTTGTAGAACCAAAAACAAAAGTGAATATGTATAAATTAATATTAGCTCACCTGAATCTCTAGTACGAATAGCGCTCTCGGCAACATAAACCCGGAGGATCCTGCTGAAACAAAACAAAAAAACACTCATGTTTGGCTCTAAAAATAAACTAAATGTGTCTCGATTTCTCAGAATCACTCTTAGCTGCGGTAATAAATGTTTTAACTACTAATATTTTATAATATCAACACCTGTGGCTCTATTCTGGTTTTCCCTGGGAATTGAAATTTGGAAATTACTAACTAAAATATTAAAATTCATATTCGGCGTTTCCGTGTGTTATAATAAATTATATAGAACAAGTTATTTTCGGATTTAATAAAAATAAATATCAATATAGCGCGATGTTTAATAAACGCTTTATGGATGGTGACAAAGAGGAAAGGTGATACGGTTTAAGGGTTTGGTGAATAATACTACACGTGATTCGTCAAACCCGTTTGCTATTTGTGCTTTTGATAGCACTTCGTTTTCTTGAATCACGAGTGCGTGTACCAATTTTAATATAAATCAAACCATTGTTAGATTCATCGACTCAATGCTCAAGTCCCGTATAATTGAGACTGAGTTAGATGGCTCATCAGTGTCTGTCAAAGAAGCCAAAAGCTGTTCGTAAGGAGGAATACCCTCACCCTTGCTGTGGCTCATGGCTATCGATGAATTACTTGTTAAATTGCAGCGATCTGGGTTCATCTTGCAAAGCTACGCGGATGATCTCGTTTTGACAGTTTCTGAGAAATACCTGAACATCTTATCTGATCTGATGCAGAACGCCCTTAATATAGTGAAAGTTTGGTGTGTTGAAAAGGGGTAGCACGTCAATCGCTCAGTTTTCGATCTGTTTGTGTTTTCCAGACGTAGAGACAGTGCAAACTTATCTGTTCCCACTCTATTTGGTAGAGCAATTACAAGGACAGGGCACGTCAAACACCTAGGCGTTATTCTAGATAGTAAACTCTCCTGGAAATTTCACCTTGATTATAAACTACAAAAGGCCATTGCTATCTTTTGGCAATGCAGAAGGGCCTTTGGCATTTCCTGGGGTCTGACCCCAAAAATGATGTTACTCATCTACAAATCACTGATTTTACCCTAACTGTCGTATGCAGCAGTTGTATGGTGGCCAGTTGTGAAACTGACATCTTTTTCTATAGACAGTTGTCTGAGTCGATAGTTTTGGTTCCTTTTGTCCAAAGTATGGGTTCAGATTCTCGGGTAGTCTGGGCAAACACTGCACGGTTTTTCAAGCTGAATTAATTGCACTTACCCATAGTGCAATTGAGGCGTATAAGTTTAGTAAATTAGGCAAGGATATTTTTATCTGCACGGATAGTAAAGCCGATCTCAATACCCTTGAAAACCTTTTGACTACATACAAACTGGTTAAAGACTGCAAAGCCTTCACTAATCTTATTTGCTCTAATTCGAGAGTAAGGGTCATGTGGGTGCCTGCTCATTGTGGGAAATTAGGTTGCTGACTTTGTGGTCCCGAGCCAGCAATTCCTCTTTTCTTCAACGGTGGTAAGGATGCTATTGAGAGGTTCGCTTTACTTGAACTGATGCTGAAGTGGCGTTCTACGCCTAGCTGTCGAAATACAAAACGGTTCAGTATCGAACCCAACGTCAGGGTCACTAAATATGTGTTATCCTTAAAAAAGAACCAACTTAGAATTCTTGTTGCTCTTATTACGGGCCATGGACATTTCAAGGTTCACCTCCATTGCATGGGACTAGCTCAGAGTGATCTTTGTGACGATTGTCTGGAGGAAGTGAACGACTGCCTACACTATCTTTGCAGCTGTCCGGCCTTTGTCGACGCTAGATGCCAAGTGTTCTCGTACGTATCTTTGAACGTAGATCAGTTATTATCCATCTCTTAGTTCAAACTTTTATAGTTTGCTAAGGTGCGCTTATGCAAGTTAGGATAGATCCTCAAGGTTTACACCATGGGCCCATTGTGAAAAACTTTTAATATCAAGTACATTATAAAAGAAAATTGGGCTGAGTTATCTGACATGAGTCTTACAAAGTGAAGTCAGTAAATGCACAGAAGAACTGTGCACAATTGTTGAGAACCAATTAATATCGGTACAAAATTCCCTAAAACAATGGTGGAAATGATTAACATCAAAAGACAATACGAAGTTTTAGCAACCTCTTTTTCATTATTGATGTGAATAATTTAATTTACTGCATTACAGATTCTACGAGAAAAACAATATTCCTGAAATAATAGGATCCATAAGCTCAATCAATCGCTCCTTTTTGCTCCGAGTAATATCTCTTCCCTAACATTTATTAATATGAAATAATGTTACATTGTATACATAAGATATTTTATTTACACCTGATGTTGATAAAAAATTAGTAAATTTATTTAAAAAAAATATTTAAATAATTTAACAATAAAATCAAAATTATGATAGCTGAACATTTTTGAAATAACAATTCCCAATAAAAATCACGGGAAAAATTAAACGCCAAAACTGCTCTAAAATGGATTGTTTTTTCTCTATACACAAAATTTGCCAATTCCCAGAATACACTTTGGGAAAATAAAATTCCCAACTGCTAGAAAAACGTCAAAAATTTCTAATTCCCAATTCCCAGGGAAAACCAGAATAGGGCCACTGGTCTACCTATATGTATACCAATAAAGCAACCAAATAAAATGAATTAGTTAAAATAACACTAATAACTTTGCTTTTCTCGAAACTACACCAAAACTAATTTTAATCGATCGTTCGGTCAATCTTGCGGTAATTTTAAAATTTGCACAAAGTTGAAATAACATATTCCTTACGACGTTAGGCGGGTGCGAGCTGTGCAATGACAAAAAAAATATGATGGACGCTAATCTCGCGCGCTTTTCAATTGTTGTACATTAGTCAACCTTATCTATTTCGCTATGTAAGTACGAGTATGTATAATAAAATATAATTAAATTGATGGCCAAATCTCGTAGTTTCCAGAAAGCAGTATTATAATTTCACTTATTATTTAAAATAATTTTATTTCTAATTTTTAATTTAATATTTTTTTTTAATTTCAAACTTTTTTTTTTTTTTGATACGAGTATATTTAGTAGAATAGGTAGGCGGCAAGTGATCGACTTTTTGATTTGAATGATTTCCGAATTGCATTAACTATCAAAGAATATTTAGCTACATTGTCCAATGCCCAATAACTATTTTGCCGATTCCAATCACAATTATGATTGTGAAGTTATCCCCTTGCCCAGCGCCCTATCCTCATCTCGTCTCTATCTCATCCTGAATTTTTTGAGTCACTTTAAACAATTTTAAAATTTATTTTTTAAAGTTAATTAAAAAATGTAAGAGAAAAATTAGGGCTTTATTTTAATTTCATGTATTAACCACCAACTTAGTAATCCATTTTAAATCCAAATTTATGTGATGATTTATTTTGGTGGTTTCTTAAATCATTGTGATTATTATGAAATAGAAACAACGCCCTAATTTTTATCTTTACTGTAGACATATTTTATATCCAACATTTAATGAAATTATATTATATTATATTTTAATTTTCATTATTTTTATTATGAGGTGGTTTAGGTTATTGCTTGGTGCGTGGAAGGTTTATGATGAAATAATAAATAAACAGTCGGTAGTTGAAGCTTATAGTAAAAAACGATTATAGTAAAAAAGATTATAGTAAAAAACTTTTTGATATAAAATTAAATTAAAAAACTACGAAAAATAACCTAAAGATCACATAAGCAAATTTTCACAAATAACATGGTGAACTGACCAATCTTCAAAACAGTGAACAAATTATAGTACGATATTCATGCGATGGAATGAAAGTTTAATTGTTATTGACCAGGAGTATGAACAATTAAAATGTTCATTATACCTAAAATTTAGAGGTTCACTGTATTGAAGATTGACATGCGCTATCAGAGATGATCCCGAGAAGGGGCTCATAACGTTAGTTGGCTTTAGGAAAATTATTTCAAACGGATGTAATATAGCATGTTCAAGCAATGGGGCGAAAACGATTGTTAAGAGTAACATTTCTATGATACCTGAAATTTGAAGTTCAATGTATTGAAGGTTGGCAAACTATGACAGAGATATTCCCGGAAAATAGCCTATAATGTTAGTTGGGTGTAATGATATACTATTTCAAGTGATTATAAAAATATCCTCATGCGATGGGGTGGCCATTGTCAAGACCAGCAAAATTTTCATGCTACATGACATTTGAGGTACACTATATTGAAGATGAACGAGCCTATACCGAGATATTCCCGAGAAGTGGCCTATAATATTAGTTGGCATAATGGTAATCTTTTAAGCATGTTAATGCGATGGGGCGAACGCATTTGTTATTGATCAGAATTAAAATTGCCATGATACCTGAAATGAAGAAGTTTACTGTATTGAAGATTGGCCAGCTCACAGAGATATCACCAGGAAGTAGCCTATAAAGTTAGTTGGTTTAACGGATACACTTTCAAATTAATGTAGTAGTAACGATTTTGTTATTCATAGTCTGGCCCTATGAAAAATAAAAATTTCCATGATACCTGAAGCTGCCCTCGTACGAATAAGCCTAATGTTTATTCGATCCAAACTGACATGACAAAGACAACATAACAAAATAAAATTTTTGAAATATTTCATAGTGAGATGGAAATAATTTAACTTTGTTGTTTTATTGTCTTCGTCATGAGCATAGATCGGAAAAACCTTAGACTTATTCATATGAGAGCGGCTTGAAGCAAAAAGCAGTACGTGCCCTGTACCCAACAAACTCAACCACTAAATAATTTCAGTTTATTAACTAATCGTTGAATATAGATTTTACGTTTAGTATCGATTACAGATTGTTATATAGGAATATTATCAGAAAAGTCAGGTAATTGTGTTGTGGCAAGAAAGAAAATCGTCAGCATGCAGCAAATTAATTTATATTTAAGTTTTTTAATTCCCGTTGCTGTGTCCATCAAAAAAAGTAATGGCCGATCTTTTGTTTCCTCGTGTCCGAATTTGGAAAGGGACCAAGGGGGCCGGCGATATTGATAAATAATTTTTTCGTGATTTAACTACTGGTTGCGAGATGGGGTTAGCGATTGCACTAATTTATTTTGTAGCTGTTTCGAATATTGGTAATTCTAGAAATTCGGCTGCTAATCTTTATATTGCACACTTTCTATAATGAATAGGTTTCACTTTGTCGTCATTTTCTTTGAACTTTTCTTAAATTGGAATCAGGCAATCAAACTCTTCCACATCGTTTTTCAATAAACTATAGTTAATGGTTGTGCTTTAATGCGTAGTATTTAATGAAATGCCTTCTATAGCCCAAAACTGCTATAGACTTGCTTTAGGTAAGTTGGACTAGATAATTTTCGGTCTGCTTCATTTTAATGTATAGACAAAATATATTTACTACCTCAGACTTATATAATATGTCTTTACAATTTTGACCATTCTATCCATATACACTATTATAGCGATTCCCGTTTTGTTACCTTAGGTTTATTTATCGATGAATTTCAACACTGTAGGTGTATTAAGAACCAAAGATGCATCGAAAAGCGATGACGCCTGTCAAAATAAAATACACGCAGATATATGCGATGCAAATTTTTGGCTGCTGCTGTTTTTACACAATATAAAACAAAATCCATCCCCAGCTTTATTTTGTCGATGTAATTCGTCGTTGTATATTTCGTTCGGTTTATATCTTATGGATAATAATAATAATCTGGGGTAACGTATATACCACAGGAGGCACAGCCCTTCAGCTCTGCGACCTTGTTCGTTGGTTGTAAAACCTGGGACGACTTCAGAGGCTTTTTTGATTTTCAATTTAGTTCAGTTTAAAGTATTTGGCCGGCTCCCAGTTTTGCTAGTAGATCTTGTTTTTTGTTGTCACCAATTCTTGTCGAAGCCATGTAACGTTAGAGTTTTATATTTTTCGAAAAGTCTATTTTGAGCTGCATTTGGTTGCTACCACTTAGATGGCCTGCTTAACACTATGGATACTTTGACCAACTATTTTTCAATAAGTTATTTAAATTAATCATTACGGTTTCTCAGTTTTATTTTTTAAGAAAAGTTTCTTTTGAATTTTCCAGGTAAATTCATTTAGTACGTTTTTCACATTATCGAAAGTAAGTATGATTTACTGCTTGCAAGACTTATCCAGTTCATAATAACAAAATCTTCTTGTAAAAAATTTATATCTAAATAAAAACAAAAGCACATTAGGTATAGTTAAACTTGACAAGTACATTAATAAGAGTAGTGCAGTGATTTAAATGGATATTTATTTAGTTTTAGTAAGGAGCTAGAAATAATTTCCATTTTAAGCAAATTGAGTTCAAAATATGAACTTCATTTCCCTCCATGAAACTTAATCTTGATGTCTATAGTGTTTGATTTACCGAAATTATGTATTAAATATCTAACCTAGCGAGTACCGTTCCCATAATCATAAAATATAGATCAATAAACTAACTATTTTTCTCCGCAAAAACTTGTAAATTTCCATTAAAAAGTATAAAATAAAATTATAAAACCTCCCCAAAAACCCAGTGTAGAGATAATGTGCTAATGACTCTCACCTTTAGAAGGAACAACAAAAAAAAAAAACACCGCACATATATAATTTATATTCAACTTCATGTAGCCAAAGGGCATTATTATTATTATTTCTATATGTTCATCGTTGTTACCTACCAGATGTAAATGCATATATAAATTACACACACGAAACAGAGGGAAAAAAGCAGCATAAAATTTCTTCTAACCCATCTAACATATATAATACATTTTTATTTTGTACACAAATTGCCTGACCAAACGTTATATTCAACAACAGCAACGAATTTTCAATAAAACGAAAAACGATATATATGCATGTAGGTTCTAATAATATTATACACCTAGCTAGCGCGAGTTACATGTACGTGTACACACATCCATTTAAATATTAAAGTTTTGAGAAGATATAGTTATATATATATTATGTACAAAAAAAAATACACAGTAATTTTAATTAATCAAATCGTGTTTAACAAATTCTATTGGTAATCGAAATCAATTTTTATCATCATCTCTTATTTTATTTCGTCGACATTTGTCCATATGTATATGTAAAATCATAACTATAAAAATGATATATGTAATCACAACAACAATATCAAAGCAGCAATCAGATCGAATCCAATTTATCAAACACTTTTTTTTGTTTGTGTTATTTTGGAAAAAAAAAAACTAAATTGTGATGATGGATGTTGTAAACTCAAATTTCAAGACTTGTTTTTATTTATATGTTTTTTTTGGAATTTTTGTTTTTTTGGGTTCTTATGAAGTTGTATCTTTTTCAATCATCCGAATCACCTGAGTTAAATATTGTGTATGTATTTATTATTTATTTACTATGTATGTAAGAAAATTGATATGAAATTTTTAGTTCTTCGCTCAACACACGAAAATATATAAAAACTATACTCATGTTATTAATGATGATGCACCACATCCTGTTCCTTTTCTTTTTTCATTTATATACTTGGTTTTTTTAAAAGAACACAATGCTATTATATAATTTATATGCACACACACACAATATATTTATTATTTACGTATTGCGTTCTTATGTACCCAAAAATTAAAAAAAAATATTCTTAAGTAACATAAATTAATACACACGTAAGTAATATACAGTGCACTGACTGGTGACCAACATTTTTGATGGAATGTGTGCTTAGAAATGACAATATCAGATTACATTCCATCTATGTATATATGTATATGGGCTTGAAAATATTGTAGTTTAAATTTAATAATTGTATGTATGTCTATTCAAAAGATGTATGATGGAACCGATAACATTGCATTTTTAATGCTTTAGATTGGGATCAACGTATTATACTTTGGGTCCTGTTGTGGACTATATTTTGGCATTCGGATCGTGTGGTAATCGCAAAATCGAAGGTCAAGTTTTGTAAGATCGTCTGTAGACTAGACATAGCTGACGATGTTGCGAGCGTTACTGCAATTATAGTCAGCGCAAATATAGTAGTTGATATTTCACTTTCCGGCTTCGTTGCGAATTTCTCTGCTATAAATGGTACTGGTTGTTTGTGCCGTTCCCGTTTATTTCTGTTGCATAGCCAGTTGGTGATGGTTCTTGTGGTCGATCATGTAGTCGTTCTGGTTGCCTTGCTGTTTAAAATGTTTTAGAAATAGTTTGGCCTGCTCGATTCTAAGTCCATACATACATTCATTCAATAGAGTTCAAATTTGTTGTAACTGGCTGAGAAAGAATTTAATGCAGTGTAATTGGGGACACGAAATAGCATACAATTTTTTCCTTGAAAATGGAAACGTCTATCGAATATCGAAAATGGTAATGTTACAACATCCCAGTTCAGGAATACGAGTGCTAACGGTCATGATAAAAATGTACACCGTTACAACTGATGAGGCATATTTCGTTTATGCACAGGTTTCATTCCGGGTTAAATTATTTTTCACTAACAACAGAAACGAGTCATCTTCGAGTTAACTCTAAGTCAATTTAAATCTGTAGATTTTATTAATACTAGTTAACTAGTCAAAATAAAACAGTTTAGTCAAAAATTAGGTTTATATGGCAATGCTTTAATTTTGAAGAGGGATTTATTCGTTTAACAAAGTGTTTTAGTATATTTTGGTGTATTCTCTCTCTCTGAGGCTTATGGAATCCAACAATTATTTTTTAAGGATTTTTATTTTGTTCCCTATATGCCGCTGCGTTCGGTAACTAGGTTCGAAAAGTTTTAACGTTGAGTATCTAAATGTTCCAAATTAAAAATCCTTTATACCGTGTTCGACGTTGTTGTTGAAAATTTAAAACAGATTCGTTAAGTTCCCTTCGTAGGAGTTACGGGACCACCCGTCATCTGGAACTATGCACACCATGAAATAAATTTAAAGTATCACTAATTAGTGATAAAGCTGGTAGAATAACAACCAACATTAAATAAATAAATGTTTACCTCGATTATTCGAGAGAGATCTTCAATGTTATAGATATAATATAGGTTTTCCAATAAGATGTTTCATTTTGAATAACCTATGCTATTTGGGCAGCTGCCAATATTGAAGCTGTTATCTCTTGACATTTGACAAGTAAAACCTACGCCATTACTAAACATGGTGCGATATATGTTTCAACAACGCATTGAAATTGTTAAAATTCACTACAAAAATGGTGAAAACTTTGCAGTCACAGTTTGCAAAACTAAAGCACTTTTTGGTTGTCGTGAAGCACCTTCTCGGCCGGCAATAGTAAAACTGGTGGAAAATTTTTAGTGATGTGAAGAATCGAAACCGTGTGCGTCGCTCAAGAACAACTGATAATATTGCTGCCGTTGCCCGTAATGTTGAAGTAAACCCAGGTTTGTCGATTCCTCGTCGATCTTTGGAATTAGACATTCCACAAACGACATTACGCCGTATTTTGCATAAACACTTAGGTCTTAAGGCTTTTAAAGTTCAGTTAACACAAGAACTCAAGCCGGTCGAACACCATAAGCGTCGTATCCTCGCTGATTGGGTCCTTCAAATGCATCAAAATGATCCTGATTTTTATCGAAAAATAATCTTGTGGGATGAGGCCGATTTTCACCTCGGAGGCTACGTTAATAAGTAGAATTGTCGCATTTGGGGCTCACAAAATCCAAAAATATTTGTTGAAAAGTCTCACCCATGTGAAGATGGCCCAAAATTCTATCCCAAAAAATAGCGATTTTAAACACTGGCAATACCAAAAAAAATATTACGAAATAATAAACTATCACGACAGATAAAATTTAAAAAACATAATTTATATGAAGAAAAAAATACTTCCATCAAAATTTTTAATAAAAATACAAAAATATTAATGCAAAAAAAATAATACTACTTTTAAATAAAAGAAAAGAATTTAAATTAAACTTAAAAGCGTTACAATAATTAGATTTCGATTTGAAATTATTCGAGTACTGCCGTAGAATTTATTAACGGTTTTATGGAGCAGATATACCATAGAACCTATTTCAATAATCAAATATGGGGGAATCGGAGTTCTGGGGGGTCTACAACACCATTATATAACTACTATCACGGTTCAATGGAATATTTAATTAGGTTTTATTCCGTTTCGAAATTATTCGAGTACTGCCGTAGAATTTATTAACGGATTTAAGAAGCAGATATACCATAGAATCTATTTCAATAATCAAATATGGGGGAATCGGAGTTCTGGGGGGTCTACAATACCATTATATAACTACTATCACGGTTCAATGGAATATTTAATTAAGTTTTATTCCGTTTCGAAATTATTCGAGTACTGCCGTAGAATTTATTAACGGATTTAAGAAGCAGATATACCATAGAATCTATTTCAATAATCAAATATGGGGGAATCGGAGTTCTGGGGGGTCTACAATACCATTATATAACTACTATCACGGTTCAATGGAATATTTAATTAAGTTTTATTCCGTTTCGAAATTATTCGAGTACTGCCGTAGAATTTATTAACGGTTTTATGGAGCAGATATACCATAGAACCTATTTCAATAATCAAATATGGGGGAATCGGAGTTCTGGGGGGTCTACAATACCATTATATAACTACTATCACGATCCAATGGAATATTTAATTAAGTTTTATTCCGTTTCGAAATTATTCGAGTACTGCCGTAGAATTTATTAACGGTTTTATGGAGCAGATATACCATAGAACCTATTTCAATAATCAAATATGGGGGAATCGGAGTTCTGGGGGGTCTACAATACCATTATATAACTACTATCACGATCCAATGGAATATTTAATTAAGTTTTATTCCGTTTCGAAATTATTCGAGTACTGCCGTAGAATTTATTAACGGTTTTATGGAGCAGATATACCATAGAACCTATTTCAATAATCAAATATGGGGGAATCGGAGTTCTGGGGGGTCTACAACACCATTATATAACTACTATCACGGTTCAATGGAATATTTAATTAAGTTTTATTCCGTTTCGAAATTATTCGAGTACTGCCGTAGAATTTATTAACGGATTTAAGAAGCAGATATACCATAGAATCTATTTCAATAATCAAATATGGGGGAATCGGAGTTCTGGGGGGTCTACAATACCATTATATAACTACTATCACGGTTCAATGGAATATTTAATTAAGTTTTATTCCGTTTCGAAATTATTCGAGTACTGCCGTAGAATTTATTAACGGTTTTATGGAGCAGATATACCATAGAACCTATTTCAATAATCAAATATGGGGGAATCGGAGTTCTGGGGGGTCTACAATACCATTATATAACTACTATCACGATCCAATGGAATATTTAATTAAGTTTTATTCCGTTTCGAAATTATTCGAGTACTGCCGTAGAATTTATTAACGGTTTTATGGAGCAGATATACGATAGAACCTATTTCAATAATCAAATATGGGGGAATCGGAGTTCTGGGGGGTCTACAATACCATTATATAACTACTATCACGATCCAATGGAATATTTAATTAAGTTTTATTCCGTTTCGAAATTATTCGAGTACTGCCGTAGAATTTATTAACGGTTTTATGGAGCAGATATACCATAGAACCTATTTCAATAATCAAATATGGGGGAATCGGAGTTCTGGGGGGTCTACAACACCATTATATAACTACTATCACGGTTCAATGGAATATTTAATTAAGTTTTATTCCGTTTCGAAATTATTCGAGTACTGCCGTAGAATTTATTAACGGATTTAAGAAGCAGATATACCATAGAATCTATTTCAATAATCAAATAAGGGGGAATCGGGGTTCTGGGGGGTCTACAATACCATTATATAACTACTATCACGATCCAATGGAATATTTAATTAAGTTTTATTCCGTTTCGAAATTATTCGAGTACTGCCGTAGAATTTATTAACGGTTTTATGGAGCAGATATTCCATAGAACCTATTTCAATAATCAAATATGGGGGAATCGGAGTTCTGGGGGGTCTACAATACCATTATATAACTACTATCACGATCCAATGGAATATTTAATTAAGTTTTATTCCGTTTCGAAATTATTCGAGTACTGCCGTAGAATTTATTAACGGTTTTATGGAGCAGATATACCATAGAACCTATTTCAATAATCAAATATGGGGGAATCGGAGTTCTGGGGGGTCAACAACACCATTATATAACTACTATCACGGTTCAATGGAATATTTAATTAAGTTTTATTCCGTTTCGAAATTATTCGAGTACTGCCGTAGAATTTATTAACGGTTTTATGGAGCAGATATACCATAGAACCTATTTCAATAATCAAATATGGGGGAATCGGAGTTCTGGGGGGTCAACAACACCATTATATAACTACTATCACGGTTCAATGGAATATTTAATTAAGTTTTATTCCGTTTCGAAATTATTCGAGTACTGCCGTAGAATTTATTAACGGTTTTATGGAGCAGATATACCATAGAATCTATTTCAATAATCAAATAAGGGGGAATCGGAGTTTTGCCATACCATTATATAACAACTATCACTATTTATCAATAACGTGAACATTTTTGACCGCTGGCACTTGGGGAAATAAATTGAATAACATTTTTCTAAAAAACGGATACACTTGTTTAATATTTTTTAAATTTAATTTTATAAATATTAATATATTTCGATTTTTAGATGGTTAATATTCAGGAATTTAATTATACTCAGTTTAGTTTAAGTCCCATAGATAGATGACCTAGCAAGTCGAAATATATTGAGATTTTTTTATATTTATTATTTTGCTTAATATTAAACAAGGCTCTTTTTAAATGTCATTCAACAATATTCAAATATTAGTAGATTTATTTCCATTAAAATCCATATTAAATTTCAATTTTTTTTTTAATTTTCTGTGTAAAATATTAAGTGAGGTTTCACTTTATAATTGTCATTGCGTATTTTAACTATCATATTTTTTAAATCATCATATAGTTCCCAATAGCTGTCATGTCTACAATAGGATGTGTAATGTTGTTGGTTTTCGTTATAATTAACTAGCGAGTTCAATAAGAACGTTTTTCCGTCCAATGATATTTCTGGAGGAATTTCTTTTAACGAAACCATCGGTTGATTTTGGCTATTTAAATATTCCGTGTTTCTAGCCACAAACTTGTTTGGTATAATTTTTTTTGCGTACATAATTTTATGGCTTCGGAGGAAAAGTAATAAGGCAATTTTTTAAATTTCTTATGCCTGTTTGCTCAAATAGTTCTGTATTAATTTGAACGTATGGTCGTTCCTCTATATTTTCATTACAGCATATTGCACAACCAAACTCAGCTGTTTATGTAATTTCGAAACGGAATAAAACTTAATTAAATATTCCATTGAACCGTGATAGTAGTTATATAATGGTATTGTAGACCCCCCAGAACTCCGATTCCCCCATATTTGATTATTGAAATAGATTCTATGGTATATCTGCTTCTTAAATCCGTTAATAAATTCTACGGCAGTACTCGAATAATTTCGAAACGGAATAAAACTTAATTAAATATTTCATTGAACCGTGATAATAGTTATATAATGGTGTTGTAGACCCCCCAGAACTCCGATTCCCCCATATTTGATTATTGAAATAGGTTCTATGGTATATCTGCTCCATAAAACCGTTAATAAATTCTACGGCAGTACTCGAATAATTTCGAAACGGAATAAAACTTAATTAAATATTCCATTGGATCGTGATAGTAGTTATATAATGGTATTGTAGACCCCCCAGAACTCCGATTCCCCCATATTTGATTATTGAAATAGATTCTATGGTATATCTGCTCCATAAAACCGTTAATAAATTCTACGGCAGTACTCGAATAATTTCGAAACGGAATAAAACTTAATTAAATATTCCATTGGATCGTGATAGTAGTTATATAATGGTATTGTAGACCCCCCAGAACTCCGATTCCCCCATATTTGATTATTGAAATAGGTTCTATGGTATATCTGCTCCATAAAACCGTTAATAAATTCTACGGCAGTACTCGAATAATTTCGAAACGGAATAAAACTTAATTAAATATTCCATTGAACCGTGATAGTAGTTATATAATGGTATTGTAGACCCCCCAGAACTCCGATTCCCCCATATTTGATTATTGAAATAGGTTCTATGGTATATCTGCTCCATAAAACCGTTAATAAATTCTACGGCAGTACTCGAATAATTTCGAAACGGAATAAAGCTTAACTAATTATTTGAGTGCTCATAATTTTCATTTTAATTCATTGATTTTTTTTTTGGGCTGAGAGTAATAAATCGTATGTCACGATAGTTTTTTTATTATCGCGACAGTTTTTTTTTGGGCTGACTTAATAAAAACTATCGTGACAGTAATTTTTTCTGGGCTGAGAGTAAAAACTGTCACGACAGTTATATTTAGTGTTGCCATCGCATTTTTTTGGGATGAAAATTGGGCTAACTTCACATACATAAAAGTCTCTCCATCCATTACTGTTTGGTGTGGTTTTTGGGCTGGGGGTGTAATTGGACCTTCACGGTGAATGGATTGCGCTACCGAGCTATTGATGTGGACGGTGTTTATTTTAAGAAAGACGGTGCTACGTGCCACACAAGCAACGAAACAATCGAAATTTTCCAAGAAAAGTTTCCTGACCGTGTTATTTCTCGAATAGATGATCACAATTAATCCACGGGATCTTGTGATTTAACACCTTTAGACTTTTTTCTTTGAGGCCACGTGAAAGATAAGGTCTATGCCAATGCTCCACAATCGATTCAAGACCTTAAATATGGAATTCATGTTATCGAGGACATACAGCCGCAAATGTGCGAATTGGTTATGGAAAATTTCTTGAAAAGGATATGGTGCCGTGGCGGCTATTTGGCTGATATCGTTTTCAAATGTTAATGGCATACCTTCCTCTTTTCATTGAAATAAAAATAAAAATTCATTGATTTAACTCGTGTTTTTTAAATATCAACATGAAACCTCTATTGGAAAACCCTTTGGAAGAATTGAACCACTATCGAACAGAAGATATATCGGTGCTTTAAACTTGAAAAGGTTGTCTCTGCTTGTTTTGAATTGACTGTACACTATTAATTTCTACAATTGAATGACTAGAATGGCCACAACAGTATATAGTCTATCGGCTGTTAAATTTAAATTTCTCAAACCGGGCAAATATACCAAAAACAAGTTCTACACAAGAAGACCAACGTTACACCATTCCAACATTTTTTGAACACCAAAAATCAGTTTTTTACAAGTTTTGGGGAGGGGATCATCATGCGTGACTATAAAATTTAAATACGAAATTTGAGATTATGAACTGGAATTAAAATTATAATTTTAGAAAAAAGCTAAGCTATACTATAGACTAATGGAGTATGAACAAACAAATTACATAAAGTACATGTGAAGTTTAAATTCGTCAGCCTGGGAATTTAATGTATATTAAAATTATAAGTAATAATAGCAGCCCGATAAACGTGTCTGGGATCGTCACGCGATTGAAAATAATTTACAAATAATTTGTTTGGTTGGTGCGTTGGTACGCAGAGAGGATCGGCGAAGGAGGAGAGATGAACGCCTCCATTATATCGCAAAGGGAAGAGGAGTGAATTTTCTTGTATATAGTCCCATGTATAGGATTTAGATGAGGGGGCTAGTGTCGTGGAGATGGTGGTGTTGATGGGTTTTCACTAATATCTTTTTTTTGCACATGATTCTTTTGAGTTATATACCAATGTTGATTGCTAAACTATGTACCCGGCCAGATGTGGCTCTCATGACTATAAGAGAAGCAAGCATGTGCAAGGTCTACAACTAGAACGATACGTTATACAAAAGGGGTACTTCCAAAATATGAAATTTCGATGAAAATACCTTCGGATTGCGTGACTACTTTTCCAATACCTCTATTTCATTAGACGAGGTTCTTGTCTTTGGCCGTCAGCATCTGATGGGCTCGGAATCCAGGATGCCTCTTCGAATGTGTCTTTGAAAGTATATTTATATTGTGTACAATGGCGTGTACCACAGAAAACGTATACATTTTTGTTCCAAAAGCTTGAAAATGGCAATCTGTCGCTCTTTATCGGCAATGTCATGTTTGACTTGTACCTGAATTAAATAAATAAATCGAGTACCAACTATTAATAAAAAAATTGAATTTTGTCAAAAAAACAAATAATGATATTTTTTGATTTTTAAGCAGACTTTTATAGATCAAAATTTTAAGAAATTTTATAAAGTAAGAAATTTTTCAGTATTTGACGGTGAGTTCTTTGAAGTTAGTTTTTTACAAAATTTAAAATTCATTTCTGGTAATTTCGAATATATGTATAGTCATAGATTAACTGAAGTATAGTAGAAATTTGTGTGCACCCATTTGAATTTTTTTGAGATTATGTATCTGGCATTTTTAAATGTTGACAGTTTTTTCAACTTTTCGGAATATGCTCTGAATTATATATGAAATTTCGATTTGTAAAACATTAAAAAATTTAGGAAAATTCAGATTAAAAATCTTTTAAATTGTCCTAATTTTATAATTATATAAAAAATAATTTCACTAAAAGGAAGATAATATACAACACAATGAAATAAATAATTATTTTAATGTATTTAAGAACTTTGATATTGATAGTAAATCTTCTTCCCCAACTTTAGCTTTCTGTTAAACTACCTTGGCCTTCGGAAATAACTTGGCACCATCTTGATTGTCAATGCTCTCCTGCGAAAACTGTCTCTTCGATTATACTTGAAAATTTCAATATGTACATATAAATGAATCATACCAAGGAATGCAATATAGTTTTTTAACGAGTCATAGCAAATCTGTTTGATTGTACAATATCAAGCGACTGTTTCAAAAATAAATTTAAGAAAACGTTTTATGAAAAGATTTTATTTACTAGTTTTCCAAATTTTCTTCCTTATCAACATTTTGGCACAAAATTTCAATAACTGTTACGACTTATTTCCTAAAATAAATTCTACTGTGTCATTAAATATTTAATAGTTTTTTTTTATTAAATAATCAAATAGTTTATTTAAATTAAATTGGATAATTTTGTTTTAGGACTTTTGAAGTTTCCATATACATAATCAAATTTAAAACATGCACTTGTATTTTATGTATATGTTTTATGTATTTTTTTTTTTTTTTTGAAATCCATTACTCTCCTGTCTACTTTGGGAAGAACATTTTGACGTTTTTCTAGGGGCAACTTCTTTCGATTTTTATTTCTAATATTTGCTTTTTGTATATTTACATTCTTATTTTTTAATGCATACAGTAAATAAATATTTGGATAAAAATAAAAATATTATAGATACGAGTACATAATACATATAAAATATATAGCTGGAAAATTATTTTATTGTAAATATTTAGAAATTTTTATTTTTATTTTTTGTTATATATTATAAATATAATGTAAATATTACCAAAGGAATCGATTAATGTTTTGTTGACATTTTTACAATAACATATGAAATGTTTGAAAAAAAACGAAATGATTGTGTCAAGTGGTGCTATGTACTTAAAGTTTTAGATCAGGGTTCAATTTTTATTTTACTTTATATTTTTGTAACATATGGGTTTGGTATAATTATTTATTGTGACTCATGATGGAATTGATTCAAATTTTAACTATATATATATATATTCATGTATGGATTATATAGTTAGTAAATTTTGTGAGACTCTCGTCATCAGCTTATTTTATGTTCTTATGAATAATATTAAATGAGGAATTAGTTTTCAGAAATCTCAAATAAACAAAATAGTAGAATGTTATTCTATTTTGATTTACAAATAAAAACACTACGTATTGTGTTGACACACCTTATAGTAGATTACATACAACAACTGCGTAAAGACTACGCCACATACTAATATTATGTACGACTAATAATATGTTTATAAAAATAAAATAAAATTACGTTTTATTTCTGTGCACATATATACATATTAGACGAATTGTTTACAACTTTTATTATTTTAGAAATTTAGAAAAAATAAACATATAAATAAAATTTTATATAAACATATCACAAATAATCATCAAAAAAATATTTTCGTATATTATACTCATTGATCTTAAAAATTGGTATTTTCTCCGCATCTTCTTAAATTTATTTAGAACTAAAACCTATATACATAATACGAATACGATATACATAAGTATATTTTCGTGACATTTCAATAAAATTTTAATCAGTTAATTTATCTGCGTAAAGTGAAAATAAATTACTGTCTTATTATTTATTTGACAATCTTTCTTGCTGAGTATATTTATATATATATATTTTATGTATATGTACTCGTACATATATTTCTGCACATTTTGGTGACATACAATCAATGTATCTGATTGAGATTGAGATGAAATAAATAATTAATGGATTTTCTTCGAATTTATATTTAAACTTGATGATTGAAGGTTTTATGTATATATATATGTATATATAAACACAAAATAATAATACTATAGCAGATCAATAAAGGGGTTGGAATTGACTATAAATACATTTTATTAATCATCCATCGCACATTTATAAAACACACAGATGCGACTTTTAAGCGCATGTAACTTTCCGCAATTTGGTCAACATATGTTTGATGTATTCAATATGTGCATATGTGCAAATTTTGTGTTGGCAAACGGGGCCATAGTGGAAGAATACGCTATATAATTATCATATTTGATGTCTTGAAATCAAACGAAATTATACATATAAAGAAGATGTATATTTATACATCACCGAACTATATAGAACGTTCTGAATTAAAACTAGTTCTGAATTTAAAAAATTGCCAGTTTATTGTCTGTAGACAATTATTGTGCCCTTCAGATAATTTTATTAAAATATTACCAATATTTTTATTAATCACAGCATTTCAATTTTGGTATTATGATTCTCGCCGTGAGTCTAATGTTACATCTCCTCACCTACAATTTGGTGGCGAGGCTGAGCGAGAAAATAAGTATTTTTTACGTTAGACAAAATGGAAGGCAAAATCAAGTAAGTTTTTATATTTTTTTATGTATTAGAATAATTAATAATGTAATAAATATTATTGTTGCATTTTAATTTGTTGTATGTATTATAACCATTTTTATTTTTCATAACTTAGAAGAAAACCGAATATAGCTAATTTTGAACAATTCGCATAACTCGTTGAGAAGATGAAGAAAAACCCGTGGAGGAATACTGGATGAGTAATAAGATTTTTCGAATTTTCCTTCTAAATTGTCCAATAGATACGAGGGTCTATCTTCATTTATACAAAAAAGTCTTATAAATCAAGAAATTTATAATACCATGCTTTAGAATTTGTTAAAAAATACATTTAAATATCTATTAATAAGTCAACCGGTAGTGTGAACGGATTAGATTTGAATTTGACAAAATATATCAAAATTTCTCAAAACAATAACTAACTTAAAGAAACTAAAATATCATAAATGACGCATAGCGCAGCATACGTCACTCACTTTAATAAAAGCGAGAATCATAATACCAAAATTTGACTCGCGCGACTGTAGATGTCACGATGAGCGGTGGGGTGAGGTGAGGTGAGAATCATAATATGGGTATAAATTAGAAAATGAGTTAGAATTGGTTCAGAAGTTTTAGTTTTAATAGTAGTCCGTGATTTGTTTTCTATATCGAACACACCCAGAGAAAAAGTTGGTTGAATTTTAAAAAAAAATACTAATTTCAAAAATTACAAATAATTTAATAAAAAACTAATAATTTTAATAATATTAAGATTGTTAAGAACAACAAATAAATAGTTAAATAGGTGAAATCTATAAATAAATTGTAGTGTTTGTAAAACAACAATTAATTTGTAAAATCAACTAACTTAATTGTAATTTGTAATATAAATGTTAAATTGTTAAACCAACAAATAATACAATATTTGTAATACATTATTTTTAAAATAGAATATTTGTAAAACCAACAAGTAAATTGTAAGATTTGTAAAACTACAAATAAACTGTAAAACCAACATATAAATCGTAGAATTGGCAAAACCAACAACTAAATTGTAGTATTTTTAAAATTAAATTGTAAAACCAATAAATAAATGACAGCATAAATGAAATTAGTAAATTTAACTATTTATAAAATAATAATTTATAACTTTCGCATATGCTTTTAATTCTTGATATTTGCTTTCAAATCTGAGTAACCACAAATTTATTAATGATCCTGACTCCTGATTCACGTATGACATTTGAATAATGAGTCATAGAATGGTGTTTAGGTTTAAGTTTTTATTTAAATAATTTGACATAAATCTCATTATGTTGCGAAACTAAATCATTTAAGTGAATAATAAGTTATTCGGACATTCTAGGACTTAGTAAAACATCAATTAGTTTTATCACATATAAGTATGTAATAAGTATGATACTGCATCACCTTCTGGTACTAAATCTCCCATAATACGTGGAAAATATAAAATAAAGCAACAGGATTCACGAGCAGATATATGGATTTTCCGTTTTGTAATATGATCTTGTTTAATTGGTAAAGAAATATTACCTATTTCGATTGCGCCATAATAAAAATTTTGTTTTCGACTATTTCATAAATCTAATTTGTAAAATATAATAATTAATAACTTTATAAATACCATAATTGCCTGCATATCCCTAAAAAATAACATGCATGATATCAATTGTTGGTGACATGAAAATTATCTAGCTTATTTAAAAGACAATCCTGCGATACGCCAGTTAATGAAACGTTCTGCTTTAACAAATCTATTTCATAGTTACGTTTATTTCGCAAAAACTTTGTATGCTCCTTTAATGTGGTATAAGTAAGTGTTTTTGGCATCATACAAAAACGAAATAAAAATTGGACCTGAATGATTTAGAAAAGCCTAACAAAGAATTTAATCCTAGATTGTCTCCAATCACTAAACCAAGTACAAAATGAACAACTATTTCGCTATTATTAACTTTTAATTTTATTCCCTCAGTTTCAATTCTCTTAAACACCTCAAGTAACGACCAGAAACAAGAGTAATTTCTAAATGATTTTATATACTTCGATTTAACAAGCATGGCTAAAAATATGTTTTCTAACACTATAATCCAGAGTAAGTTGAAATTGAATGCTCTCCTGAATGAGATCCTATTGCATTATCGACCTGAAAATCATCATCATATAAAAATAGGGGACCACAATACGTACTTCGTATTTCTTAATTATAGTGGACCATCTAGAAAACCGCAAAAATCAATTTGAGACCTTAATTGTATTGTATTATTAAGAATACTTTAAATATATGAGGAAGTTCAAAAAAGGTTTTTATTTGAAATTCTATATAGGCATTAGAATACCCTTTGATTTACTACACCCAATAGAAGGGACACCATTTCATAAAACAAGTCCCGTTACATTTTGGTTTGGTTCAAGAAAGAATTGTTTTCCTTCCATGAATGTGAATTTTTTCCTAAACATTCCTAAACCAACAAAAACAATATGTATGTATGAATGTATGTGTAAAACTACGTATAATCGAATAAAATACAATAAGGAAAAGTACTGAAGAAAATATAAAGAAACTAAGCAAAAACCAAATTAACAATTTCCAAAACATTAATGCGTGATAACTGAGGAATGTCTTAAATCTAAAGTTAAAAAAAAAACACTAATAATTAAAAATGTAAAGCAAGTGTCTTTTATGCAAATTTCGATGATATAGGTTAAAATTTTATATGAAGCGAATTTCCAAAATTTTTTCCGACGCCCAGAAATATGGTAACCAAAAACTAAAAGTAGTTTTGAGTTACCATGAACTTAGACTTATAGAAAAACACCACCATTACAAAAGTTATAGGGGCTGAAGGTATTTTTTATCCAAATTTCGAAAATATAGGTTAAAATTTCATTAGTTTTTGGTTACCATATTTCTGGGCGTTGGAAAAAATTTAGGAAATTCGCTTCATATGAAATTTTAACCTATATCATCGAAATTTGGATAAAAAACACCCTCAGCCCCTATAACTTTTGTAATGGTGGTGTTTTTCTATAAGTCTAAGTTCATGGTAACTCAAAACTATTAGTTTTTGGTTACCATATTTCTGGGCGTCGGAAAAAATTTAGGAAATTCGCTTCATATGAAATTTTAACCTATATCATCGAAATTTGGATAAAACACACCCTCAGCCCCTATAACTTTTGTAATGGTGGTGTTTTTCTATAAGTCTAAGTTCATAGTAACTCAAAACTACTTTTAGTTTTTGGTTACCATATTTCTGGGCGTCGGAAAAAATTTAGGAAATTCGCATCATATGAAATTTTAACCTATATCATCGAAATTTGAATAAAAAACATCCTCAGCCGCTACAACTTTTGTAAAGGTGTTTAAATTAATTATTATTATAATAGCAGTTTCTTTGGGTCTATGCTGGCGCTATTTTGATTTAATATATTTGTATTATTGTTTTTGTGAAAATTCTTGTAATACTAAATATTTTTTTTATCGGTTAATCCGAATAAAGTATATTATATACTAACGCACACATTTAAAGACATTTAGGATTTAGGATAAACATCACATGTTTGAACAAACCGGTGAAGTTTTTCCTAAAAATTCCTAATAATTTTTTTTTATTTTTTAGGATAGTATAGGATAAAGTTCACATGAATTTCCTTCCAAGTATTTAATAAGTTTATGTTTTGTGTTTATAATTATGATAAAAGTTTTTGGAGAATTAATAATGTATTCGATTTCGTTATTTAATATGAGCGAAAGTCTATTACTTAAATTAGTTTGAACTCCGACAAAAAGTGTTGTTATAAATTTTGCCGTTTTAGAAATAACCATATTTATCTTTCAAATTTTCTTCTTCCTTACATTAGTTATGCATAATTATATAAGGAATTAGAAAGGAAAGGGAAGCAAGACTAGCTGATACTTATACTCAATTCACTACCCACAAAATTTTCACTTAAGTAATACATGATTTGTTTATGTTGTTCGTACATCTCATGAATGGATCAAATAGGACAAATATTAATTTTGAATAGAATTAAAAAGAACTATACATGTTTAAATTATACATATATATTAAACACAAAAATCACCATTTTATAAATCGTTAAAGTTTAAATAATTAAATATAAAATTTCTTACAAACATAATTAGAGAAAATATCAAAAAAAATATTATAATAAGAAGAATAATAAAAATATAATTAATTATTGTTAAAAGTTGAGAAAAAAACATTTAATTTTTCGAAAGGCGCAGTCATTGTTGTCATGAAGGAAGTTGGTTGACCAGGCATTGCATGTAGATGACGTCTCTCATTATAATTATTTTTAATTAATATTTTAGATTTTAATTAAATTTTAATATTAAAATCAATTTTCAAATTTTAAATAAAACTTTAAATCTCATATAATGATATGATAATAGATCTTAAATTTTTTGAGATCTGATAGATTTACCCTTATTTTAAATTATTGTTTTAATTTTTCTAAAATTCACAACTTTATTATTGTTATTAAAAATTTGCCTTACCACTATTTATAAAAAAATGCTGATGTTCACATCACATGAGCATGACTTTATCACACAAACTGTCACCAAGAAAGTTAATTTTTCGTTTTAAATTAATATATTATATATATATATATATATATATATATATATATATATATATATATATATATATATATATATATATATATATATATATATATATATATATATATATATATATATAATAATAATAATAATAACAGTGTTAAAGGCCATTATACTGGCCCCTTACTGAATCAACAATCTGGCTCCAACGGTTTCGATCCTGAGCTTGGTCTTCATACTGTCTTAGACAATCTGAAGAGGCCAAGTCGTTCTCTACATCGTGGAGCCATCGTCGCCTGCAACGACCTCTGCGCCTACCATATGGTGGCTCTCCTTTCAGAGATCGCTGCACAATTCGTTCCGGATCAGCACGCAGAACGTGACCGAGCCAGCGTACTCGCTGAGATCTAACTTCATGTAAAATATCGGGGATCTTCATCAGATCTCTGATCTCGAAATTGTACAGAGCTCGGTATGTACCATCTATTTCGCGTTTAGGGCCGTAAATCACACGCATGATTCTTCTCTCAAATGTTAGGAGCCATCTCTCGTACTCATCCGTCAGCGCCCAACTTTCACATCCAAACATAACAACGGGCCTGATCAACGCTTTGTAAAGCTTCAGCTTCACGGCACTTGATAAGTGTTTAGATTTTAGCAGTGGCCTTAGAGGATATATAGAACGACTGCCAGCTGCCAGCCGCACTTTAATATCCTCACCCACACTGTTATCGTGAGTGATAAGAGAGCCCAAATATTTGAACCTCCTCACTCCCTCAAACGTGTGGTGGCCACTACTAAAATCTGGTGTGCCATTGTCTCTAAAACCAGAGATCAGGTATTTCGTTTTGGACTCATTGATCTGGAGTCCAACAGAAGCTGAAAACTCTACAAGCGGATCAAGTATTTCTTTCACTCCGTTGCTATTCAGTATATATATATATATATATATATATATATATATATATATATATATATATATATATATATACATATATATCACCGACCCTGGCCGGTAAATCACAGGTCACAGTTTACTCACATTTAACCATTTCAGGTACAGAAAAATGTCATGTATATAGTCTGTTTTTATCATTATGGTTAGCAATTATTTCAGTTGCAAAAATCAGTCCGAAGTCTTTCAAATAGTCGCATCTTAATACCGTCGCAGAGACTGGTTTTGCCCAGGTTGATTCATTACCATGAACCTGGCTGCATAATAACCGCTCGGTTTGCGGTTAAATTGCTACACTTGATGTCTTACAAATCAGAGTAATTTCCCACCGTTTAAAGACCGGTCAAATTGTGTTTAAAAAGTCAGTCTTCCAAAATATAATTGTGCGAGTAATTGTCAGACAAAAGAATCGGTAAATACCCAAGCGGTCTTCGTACGGTTGACACACACCGCCCAAGGTCGCCCAAATCGTGTTTATTTTATTGTACACCAGTAAACGAGTGTGCGACTAAAAACAACAAGGTCCTCAGTCCCGCATCGGTTATTTTATAATACTGAAATTGTAAATTGTTTTTCGCGATTAGAGCTGTTTTTTAATTTCTAAAATCCCGCCTGGTCGTAATTAAGAAAAAACACTTTTATATTATCTCGATAAAATCTTAATTTTAATTTAGGTTTTAAATATAAAAACACACATGAGATATCTCAAATTAAAAATTTTGACCATCATACAGCATGTGTGGTCCAGGCGGTTTTTAAAAAACTTTCTATCCTTGTTCTTATGAGTAGATTTCTACCAAAAGTCTAACAGACCTCTATTTTAACACAAGGATGTTAGAAAACTGTGCTGTTATATTAACCTGTGCAGGCGTCCGGGCCAAATAATATAAACTGCGTCGAGTTTGTACCAGTAACTCAAACATGGTTCTTTTTACTAAAGCCGCATCATCGGCAGACAAATGTATTTTGTCGATGTATTTGGTTGCTGTATCTTTGGTTCTATTCAGACCTTACATATTATAAATTTTTTGTCAATTTCAGGCAAACAATGGCAGCATTTAGGTTCGCCATATTGGTTTTGGTCATTTATTGATGGAAAAATGACATTTAAATTATCACAGTTCCATGAAATTGTTAATGTATGTATATAAAACGAATTCAGAAATCAACATGTTGCATGTACTTAATATGGACTGAATGTGGCATTGATTTCAGGGATGGGCGTTTACGTGTCATCTATTCTTTTCTACGTCGATGTGTCGACAACCTGTAGACAACGTCGACAATGTAGACAACGTCGATAATGTAGACTATTCCTAGAGTGATTTTGAGAATTAGTTCTAAACTACGGAGGCAATATTTTTTTAGGATCAATGCGATACGTGTTGGTGACAATTTTAAAGAAGACGGATCACTCCAGAACTCAATGCCACCAATAGGCCCACGATGCAAGACCCGGAAAAACACACATACTTACACATTAAAAACACACAACCTTGATTTCACCATCGGGAATTGAACCCGAGACCCTCGAATACCAAACTACCAAAGCTAGGACACTATATTTGCTGTGCTTTATATTCGGTTATATTCGAAAAAAATACTCTGTATTCAACCGAAAACAAATACTCTGCATTGAACGAGCAATTCAGTCTAAAACTAAACGTAATCCTCGGCAATTACGACACTTGGATTATATTAGTCAATTTAATTAGTCAATTATTTTCAAAGTACCGATAACGTTAAAATCAAGAGTATGTTTTCGCAACTTTTCTCAGAGTAACGATACTCCTCGGGTAACATCGGGTACATTCAACGGCTTACCATCCATAAGGCAATGTCATGGGCGAACGCTCACACCGACAGATCAAATCTGCTCTCAAGGTTCGAGGCAACACAATTAATTGAATCTCAGAAGTACCACCCTGTTTACTTGGTATCGGTAAATAAACCGATATTTTTGTTCCGAAATCACGCGACAACTGCGATTACGTCTTGGTTAATTATAAAATTCGAACTTTATTAAAAACTTCAAAAGATGGACCATACAAGGTTAGGCACCGCATAATCAATTTATTGTCTGAATTAGAGACAAACAACATTCAATCTCGAACGATACATTGAAAGGAGCATACGGTACAGTCAATTCAGCAAACCAAATGTCACGAAATGATATAAAACCGTTCGATTTGTATAGTATAATACCTCAAATTTTATGGTTCTCCATCTGCGAAGGGAGTCATATATACCAGCTCAAATATCACGAGTAACTGATGTTCGAAACTGCAACAATAACCAAATTAGAGAAATTCAATGGCTGATTATACCTAATTTTTAATGATTTTACTTAATTTTTTTCTGAAATAGTAGTTGAGTTATCTGTGGAGTAAAAAATAATAAAAATTCTCGACACCAAAATTTTATCGAACTTGCCATCACATCACATAGTAAAACACACGAAAAATTGTCCAGCACTGATTCAAGACAAAATTTCGTGTGATTTACTATGTGAGTATGGCGTTTAAATTTTTTTTATTTTAAATATTATTTTAATTTTATTAAGAATAACAGTTCGTTACCAAGTAAAATACGCAAGATTGTAACTTCCATTAAAAATAATCCAAGGATCTCTGATTATAACCGTTCCCTGCTAAGACGAATTCGAGTTCAAGAAGGCTATAAGAACTACCGAGTTATTAAGAAGCCATAAATCGTTCAGATATAGTGACAATGCTAAATATATAAGCACTTCAAGTTAGATAAATTTGAAAAAATTGTTATAATTTCAAGCGATTTGCCGTTGTGGACTCAAGAGCCAATTCTTGTTACGTCGAATGTGTACATAAAAGAATGACGACAGAAACGTATTTTGTCTCTAGTTCGTTGACACGATTCAGCAATAAAATATTGGACCGATTAAGCTATAGTTACGCTACTCTAAATCATGGAACAGATTTTTTATCGTTCTGGTTTTGGTTTCAGTTCCAAAAGATGTTTTGATCCGGTTTCCTGCGCCGGTTTTAGGAAGTTTTTTTTGTTCCGGGACCGGGTTAAAAGCGATTAATATTTTTAGTTACATCTATTATTTTGCTCTTTTAAATTAAGATTAATGCAGTTCAGTTCCTGTTCGAAGCCATGCTCTTAAGACGCTATAAAGGAGTCTAATCAAACTAATATTATCTCAGAAGATCTAAGCCGACCGGTTTTGACCAATCCAAAATATTTGGAAATAGAGAAAAGAAGAATTTCGGAGACGATATAAGATTACTGAAAATATGCGTTTTAAATGGAACAATATTGCTGCCAAGGTTACATCGGAAGCTGTGTAGAATATCATGGAGAAACATCGAACAACATATGCTTGACCTTAATTATAAAATTTGAAATTAAGATCAATCCGAACGTTTAGTGCAATAAGCTTTCTTCAATTAAAGCTTCTGTTTGTTTTATTTTAACACATATTTACAAAATTACAGCATATGGTATGTGATTTCCGATTTATTTTGAATGATTCTTTAGTTTCTCCTGACCGCTTAACTGGATCGTCCTTTTGCAAAATACAACATCGTAGGTTGTTGACATTGAGTTGCCAAGTAAGCTATAGGTATTATTTTACGTGTCGACAACCTAGTAGATTACACATCGTAATCTACCTCGTCTATCCCTGATTGATTTGAGTGTAAGACTCAGATTGAATCTTTGAGTGTAAGACGCGTGAAAAAATTACTAGCACTAAGGCAAGCCAACTTTGTGTGATTGCTTGGAAAGGTCGATATAAGATCTAAATAAGACTAAAATTTGGCATCGAGACACATATTTTATTTTTATTATTATTTTATTCATTATAAGTTTGTATTTTATTTTATTTTATTTTTAGGAGTTATATAAATGATTGAAAAAATTGATAATTTTAACAGGTAATTTTCCGTCATTTTTGGTTGTCCTATGAGTTCAATTGAAATTAAATATTTAAATTAATTTATTATTATATATTTATGTTTTTTGCAATATTCTTAGGTACCTATACAATTTTAAAATGTTAAAATCCAAAAGAGAAAAAAAAGTGTATTTCGATTGTGTTTTATTTTTCGATTTAAACATCCGATATTAAAATGTTGCCTGCTCTGAACTTAATTAAATATTTCCTTCAATAACGTGAAACTATTTTTAAAATTAAGTGATGCGATTTGTAGTTTGTGGAAGCAGGAATCGGAACACACGATTAATTTGGAAACCGGAGGATTCTCATACAATGCATTTTTCATGATTTACTTTAGAGCTGGTGCTATATCGTGTCCGGTTCATCCGCTCAACTCGCATACAAACTAAACAATGCGCATATACTATATAAAAAACTAAACAGGTTTTCGATGTTGCGTTCATTACGAATCTTTCAGTTGTTATCCCTCTGCCATTTTTATTTGCGTTAGTCGTTCAAGACAATGTTATATACGTCGTGGTATATATGTTGTTGTTTTTAAAATCATCGATCACTCTGATCATTTTTCGGGTGATGGCACGCGTAATTAAAATTGGTTTGATGAACTAGTCCAGCAAGAAATTTCAAAATGCTTCTTCATTTGTCTATTCTACACATTGAACTCCGCAGTACGTTGAGCGAAGCAAATTTTTTATATAGTTCTTGTTGGACGCAATGCGTGCCTTCCAGTTAATAATGAAACAAAAACAACGCCCTAATTTTTATCTGCCTCCATTTTTAATTCAAATACATCTTAATATACTTTGGCTTACTGACATAATTCTTATTTAGGAAAATAATAAATTTTCATTTGCAATTTTAATTTAATTATATCCTAAATGTTTTAAAATATAAATGATAGTGATAAAAAAATTAGGGCGTTATTTTTATTTCATAATGGCAAAGCCAGTTATTTTAATTAAACTTCAGAATTTAAAAATTGAAAATAAAATAACGCCCTAATTTTTTTATCAAATTTACTTTCACAAAGTTTCCAAAAAATAAGATTTTTAGACTTTTTTCTTGTTATTACCGATTCAAAAAATAAAACAAAATCTTCTCACGTTCATTTTGTATAAATTATTTCAACTTACCAATAATAATATTGTTTATATATTCAGATGCATTATTTGACCACATGTTAATTTTTACTGAAAACATTTTATAGAGCAATAATTCTTTAATTAAAATATCAACGCTATAAATTCGTATACATATTATATTCTAAACAGAATCAATTTTTTTTTTTTTTATTATTTGGTTCCAATAGTACCATGTGAAGTTCAAAGTAAATGAATACATGTACATACAATCATGTATACAACAATGTTTATTTTGCAATTTTATTTTATTTGCACAATATAAATGTACGTTATTTTTTTATTTTGGTTTTTGTGTTATGAATATGTGTACCTACTGTGTATATAAACACAATCACTGTGTAATATTTTGGTGCATATACAATATAATAATATATTCGTATATAATATAGAAATAAAATATATGTATATATACATATATAGAAGTTCAATATTCCATTTGTTTATGTTCGAGTTCAATGCTATTAAAATGGAAATAATTTTAAGACAACACACAAACAAAAATCGGAATAATATAATAATAATATCGTAATATTGTTGCATTCAATTGAACACGCTAATTTTTTTTTTTTTTTTGCTATTTACGCTTCTTATTTATTTTTATATATATATTTATTTTCAACTTCAATTTTCTAGTTTCTCTTTAAAATGCAATGTAAAATAGTAAATTTTCCCATCCAATCCTTCTGCAAAGTTTTTATTTTTTATTTTTTTCATCTTAATGTTCTGTAAAGATTTTTTTATTTTTCTGCTGTTTGTATTTAAAAAAAAAAAAAAAAAAATCTAAACCCTGCACATGAAAGAAAAAAAAATTGTAATTTAGATGGTTTTTATGGATATTATTAATGCATTTTAACTGTGGATTTTACTTTTAATGTTATCCAATTTGCAATAGAAAATGTGAAAAATAGAAGAAAAATTGTAAATGATATTCAAATTGAACATTTCTTTTTATGGGATATACACATTATCGAGAACATTGGTTTTGGCTATAATTAGAAATAATCATTAAATAACTGTTATTTTAGAATAATACATTAAATGTAATAAGGATGGTGAAGCTAAAATAGAAAATAAAAACAAAAAAAAATAAAAAATTATCACGTACCTATAGATAACAAAAACAGAACGAAAAGTTGAAAACAATACCAATTTCATTTTATACCTTTATACCACCATTGGGTATGTATATATGTACGTACATATAGCTATATATGTATTTACAATTGAACTCTTAATGTTTAAATTAAATCCGAATGCAATTCTATCATTCAATTTTGGCGCGAATTAAATAAATACGGTCGATAAGCGTGAAACAAAATTATGTATTTTACAAATCCGTTTATGTGTGTCAAAATAGTCATAAAACACAGCACATAATTTATATATATATGTACGTATGTATATATACTTTTATCATTCATGTCATTATTATAATTGTCAAAATTTTCTGGAATTGCTGTAAAAATGTGCACTGTAAAATGATGTCGGTTAATTAGTTCAATTCAAGATTATTTCCTAGAATTAATATTATTGAACAAATATTTTTATTATTGAAGCTCTCTCTCTTTTGAAATATGTTCACTGTAATGCATAAATATCAGGTATTAAATAATTTATGTTTAAGTAATAAATATCAAGTTATATTAAAATATTAAGGCCTAATTATACAAAAAATAAAAATTCAACAAGCTTTCGCTGTGGGTACTCAAAATGAGTGATTTATATGGAAAATACACGTTTTCAATCATAAAACTGTGCTATGAAATATAAATAATTTATTATCATTTCGATGTCCCTATTGTTCGCTCGATCATTCACATATTAGAGTGTACGTACGTATGTGAGATGGCTACAGTTTAACTATATATGGGCAATATGGGAAGAAACTATAACAAATTATTAAAAATTATTATTTAACAAATATAATGACATTGAAAATTAAAACAAAATTTTTACATGAAATAAGCGTGAATTTTATGACAAAATTTTACCGAGTCTACTGATTTTACTGAGAGAGAGCGAAGTCTTATAGGTTACATTTTAACAGCGTAGAATACAATTTGACTAAAACAAATGATGGGGTTTTCTTTAAATTCGCTTGAATAAATATTTCCTGAGAAAAAATGTATCTTAAAAACAAAGAATTCTACTTTAATTTAAAGAATGTTTGCCTATAGATTTTGCGCCAAACTTTTTTGACTTTAACTTAAAGAATCCGAAAAGTTTAAATCAAAGTTTATTTTATCATTTGGAATAAGCTATTATGAAGTAAAAACAAAGGATTTTTTCATTTCTCCTGAAGGTGGCAATAAAAATAGAGCAATGAAGATTTTGATTTTAAGGTTATCATATTTTCATTTAAAACAATTTAAACTTTTGTTTTTCTCCTAAAAATGTTTCGGCTTTAGCTCAAAGAATGAAAACTTTTGAAAATTATTTTTCATTAGGTTTTGTTTTGAAGATCTGTATAGTATTTGTTTCCAAACATACTTTCAAAGGGGTGGTTCCAAAAATGGTTGGTATCAAAATATTTAATAAAAGAATATATTTTTATTGTGAAATTCGTTTAATTATAAAATTTGAATAAAATAATACAATATAAAATGAACACATTTTTAAATAAAAGTTAAATTCGTTCCTCTTATAATTTTTCATAACAATTAATATTATATTATATCATTCTTTTAGTCATTGGCATTAAAGAAATAGTACAAATTTTTTTACAAACCAATTTACGGGTATTCTTTAGCTCTAATAATCTTGCGGCCCGTACTCAAATAACAAGAATTGACCGGCAAGCTACTTATATGTAGGAAGTTAATCAACATCAAATCTTTAGAAGGTTCCTCAATATCATAACAATGGTAATGGAATATGAAAATGGCGTTATTGAAACAATTATGCGTAATATGCGTTATGTTCAATTAATATTTAGCTTTTCCAGATTAAATTGAACTTTTTCCAAATTAATCACAACTTTCTCCAAATTAAGTTAAACTATTTCCAAACAGATTACACTTTTTTCCAAATTCACTGAAACTTTTTCCATTTGAAAATAAATTTTTTCCAACCAGAATTAAATCATTGATGAATATACTGTGAAGGTCTGATAAATGAAGATCAAAGGAAACGACAGGACCTTGTCAGCGACAACATTAATGAAGCTAATTACCAGTCTGACTGCGTGAACTCTGTCTGGGGGGTACTGAAAACTTCAGTTGTCAGTGCTGCTCAACAGACTTTAGGTATAGTGAAAGTCAGACCCAAGAATGATTGGTTTGATGACGAGTGTCGTCTTGCAGTTGAACAACAAAATATAGCCCATAATGAAGTGCAACAACGTCTCACAATCGCGAGGAAAAACAAGGCTGCTCTTGCAAGAAGGGCAGCTAAGCGGATTTGTAGACGGAAGAAGCGAGAATGGTGGAAGGCCGAGGTTCTGAAAGTACAACAACTCAGTAATGAGCGCAGTTCGCGTAATTTCTTTAAAGGAATTACTGGACTGAACCATACTTTCAGGCCTACGTCAACCGCCATTCGGGACCGGGATGGAAACCTCTGTGTCAACATCGACGCAGTACTTGACGCATGGAGTGGACACTTTACTGACCTGCTTGATGTCCATCATGCGTCACAGACTGTTGTTGAGCCACCTCTAATACAGACTGCGGAGATTTGCACTGAGGACCAATCCCATGAGGAATTCACTAAAGCCATGCAGAGATTGAAACGAAACCGTGCACCTGGAGTGGACTGCATTAATTCGGAGCTCTTGATATTCGGAGGGGATACTTTGTTGAACTGTCTTTTCGACCTTATTCGATTAGTATGGCGAACCGAAGTTATGCCTGACGAATGGAAAGTGGCCGCGATATGCCCCATCTTCAAGAAGGGAGACCGCTTGAAGTGTGAGAATTATCGCGGTATAGCTCTCCTTTGCACAGCTTACAAGTTACTGTCATACATTGTATTGGATAGAATCACTCCTCTAGCGGAGGGCTTGGTTGGTGACTATCAAGGAGGATTTCGTCCGAATCGATCAGTCACCGATCAGGTCTTTTCGCTGCGGATGATTCTATCTAAATATTATGAGACATCCATCCCCGTACATCAGGTATTCCTGGATTTCCGGCAGGCCTATGACTCGATCAATCGAGAGAGTTTATGGTCTGCCCTGGAATACCTAGGAATGCCAACAAAACTGGTACGACTGTGTAGGATGACAGTGACGCAGTCTCAATGCTGTGTTAAAGTTGAGAACAGGCTATCGACAAGTTTTGTAGTTAACTCGGGTGTTCGGCAGGGAGATGCTCTGTCCCCGATACTCTTTAATCTCATGTTGGAGTACATCTTTCGTAAAACTGAAACACCGCAGCGTAACATCTTATATCGCCAGTCCAATCAGGTGCTTGCATATGCAGATGACATATGCGTGATTGGACTGAATAGCAACGGAGTGAAAGAAATACTTGATCCGCTTGTAGAGTTTTCAGCTTCAGTTGGACTTCAGATCAATGAGTCCAAAACGAAATACCTGATCTCTGGTTTTAGGGACAGTGGCACACCAGATTTTAGTAGTGGCCACCGCACGTTTGAGGGAGTGAGGAGGTTCAAATATTTGGGTTCTCTTATCACTCACGATAACAGTGTGGGTGAGGATATTAAAGTGCGGCTGGCAGCTGGCAGCCGTTCTTTGTATTCTCTAAGGCCACTGCTAAAATCTAAACACTTATCAAGTGCCGTGAAGCTGAAGCTTTACAAAGCGTTGATCAGGCCCGTTGTTATGTTTGGATGTGAAAGTTGGGCGCTGACGGATGAATACGAGAGATGGCTCCTAACATTTGAGAGAAGAGTCATGCGTGTGATCTACGGCCCAAAACGCGAAATAGATGGTACCTACCGAGCTCTGTACAATATCGAGATCAGAGATCTGATGAAGATCCCCGATATTGTACATGAAATAAGATCTCAGCGAGTACGCTGGCTCGGTCACGTTCTGCGTGCTGATCCGGAACGAATTGTGCAGCGATCTCTGAAAGGAGAGCCACCATATGGTAGGCGCAGAGGTCGTTGCCGGCGACGATGGCTCCACGATGTAGAGAACGACTTGGCCTCTTCAGATTGTCTTAGACAGTATGAAGACCATGCTCAGGATCGAAACCGTTGGAGCCAGGTTGTTGACTCAGTAAGGGGCCAGTAATGGCCTTTAATACTGTTTATTATTATTATTATTGATGAATATAAATTAAACCTTTAAAAATTAAAATTAACAATGTTCCATTTCAAATAAACGTTTTTCCAAAAGAAATTAAACTTTCATAAAATTGCATTTTTTAAATCTGTCTGATTGAGATATTAAATTATCCAGTTTATTTTTGATGATTTTATTAGACTGACGATGCAACAATTTATAGGAAAACAAACAGTGAAAATGAAATTAATGATATAGCTTTTCCAGGTTGATGTACCAAATAATAAATAAAGAAAAAACATAAAATTTTGATATGGCTTCCGGCTCCACATATTGAATTTCTGAGTTGACGTATTTTTCACCATATACATGGTACACACCACTAATGAAGTGGTTTACCGGAAGAAGCGGCAAGGAGTTGTATTAGCATGTCTAAAATATAATTAGAACAGTCGGTATCTGTAATTTGGTTTGCCGATTGTTCGATGACCTCAACTGGGTTATGCTGAACTGACACATCCGCCAATACCTGCCTTGCATAGAATTTCATTTTAGAAAAACACTTCTCTATGGGATTGAGCATTGGAGAATATGGAGGCAAAAATCTTAAATTTAAATTAAATTATTCGACCAGCTTTTTGACTTGCGTTATTTTATGGATAGCTGCGAGCATTTAAATTAGTAGGCATGAGTACTAATTTTTCATTCAATTCCTGGAAAAATATACAAAACTTTCTTTACCATAGGTTTTGTTACTCGCTTTCATCGCACGTGACTCCGTCGTAAATGGAGGTTATACACACATAGGTTATACACACATTCATTGACGAAAATACGTGTATCTCGGTTCTATTGAGCAAACCGAGAAAATTCTATCGCAACTTACCAATGAACAAACGAATTCTATAGCTTTTCCACGTTAAATTGAACTTTTTCCAAGTTAAACGCAACTGTTTCCAAAGTAAACGAAACTATTTCCAAATTGAACGCAACTTTTTCCAAATTAAATTAAACTATTTCCAAACAGATTACACTTTTTTCCATATTCACTGAAACTTTTTCCAAATTGAATACAACTTTTGTGATACTAATTCAGTATTAAATAAAGTTGCATTCAATTTGGAACAAGTTGTCATTAATTTGGATTTTGTTTAATTTAATTTGGAAAAGGTTGCGTTCTATTTGGAAATAGTTTCGTTTATGTTGGAAAAAGTTGCGCTTAACTTGGAAAAAGTTCAATTTAATCTGGAAAAGCTATAGATAATTGTATTTGGTTCTTATTTAGAAAAAAAATATCCTATTTTATACAGTGTTCCCCGGAAAATAGACTATTTGTATCATGTTTAATACCTGCTTGATGGACTATTATATGGGAATACTTTGAATTTCTGTCTCGGCAGGGAAATATTTTGTATGTTAGTTCAAACTCATTTTGAAAAAATTTGTTCATCATAATTAGCTTAGTAACTTTTAAAGAAGCTTTTATTGATAAAATAAGCTTAATATTAAGACGGGATGTAATATTCCTAGCGTATTGCTCATGAACTTGATGCTCAGCTTCAAATCGAAAGCAACAAAGAAATCTTAGAGGACCACATTTTCGAATGATTGTCGGATAATGAACAAGAAAATCATATTTTGGCTTTAAATGTTCGTTACATGATTGTGTAAAGTGTATTGTGCTTCCGAATTAATATTTCCATTTCATCTAAAAGTAGAAATTTTTAAACATCATCAGTAGGGGGAATGTCACTTACAATAATCAACGGCAAGAAGTTATAAAAAGTCCAAATTTCTCTAGCTGTCATTTTAAAATTTCCATATTTTATATGATTTTTCTCAATCGGTTCACTTAAATCTGTATTTCCAATTTCTATTTCTCCATAGTTAAACATTTGCTTTTTATAATTCATTTTCATTTGGGAAGACTCTTGACTGACATACGTTGTTGTTTTTCAAAGAATATTCAACTTGGAAATCTATATCAATCTGTATTATAATAAAAAAAATTACAATTAGTTAGTTTGAACTAATGGAAAATTGCGTCACATTATCGATTGTTAATTGAAAAAGTAACGTACTAATTGATAGCCCAAATGATTTCTATATAATGGCCAATCAAACAAAAACTCGGCAATATTTTTATTTGGTGATCTATCACATATTAATTGCCAAGGCTCGAAATTTAGTTTCAACCATTGTTTGTTGTTCAGAAAATCGTCTTTCTTATGCATAAACATTATATTAAAGAAATTTAAGTAAATTACCACTGGCAATGGAATCGGGAGTTGATGGCATTGACATTTTGTGGGTTGTTGAATTTAATGGCGAAAGTTTCAAAAACAATGTACCATAGCACAAGTTACTGTAGCAATCGAACAGCTTTCCAGATGGTTTTTTGTTGCCCGTACGAGGGACGTAATAATCACCCTGCAGAGTAAATAATAATAAAAATATGGTATCATATAGCATAAACATTAAACAAACGAATTTAATTTATATTATAGAATGAAAACTATGTACATATACCGGAAGCTCAGTGATATAATGTGATGAATAATATTCAAAATTGCGTCTACCTACTAGTCGTCTATAAATGAAATGAATTCTGCTATAAACAAATCTAACAACCGAAAGTTATATTGATGTCGTACGCGTGTTTCTGTTTACTGAGTTAGATGCCAGTAACGCTGTTAAAAACGTTCAGTATTTTTTGACTGAGACGATTTTCAATCTCGTTTCATACTCACAGTCATATATGTATATATTTGTCTTACTCTAATTTTTGATCCATTGAACTCAAACTATACTCAGCATATTTTCAGCAAAATCTGTATAAATGCGGGTAGTAATGTATAATAATTAACAGTGTTAAAGGCCATTACTGGCCCCTTACTGAATCAACAATTTGGCTCCAACGGTTTCGATCCTGAGCTTGGTCTTCATACACTCAAAGAAAAAACCTAGTAATTTTAACAATTTCCTAGTTTTACTGACAATTTTTTTGTTCCTATACGTCCAACCACGATTACCGGTTAAATGTACAAAATTACGAAACACATAAGTAAAACTAACAAATATAGCAAAATAATTCACAAAAATAGATTTGAGAAAGACACAAATAACATTTTCAATATTTGTTAATTGAACACAATATGCTTGGTAAATTTGAATTATATATTTTGGTATTGTTACAAATAAATAAATTAAATGAACAAAAACTTTTGTTTGAACTAAACAAATTGTTGCGAATTTGACAAATGTTTCGTGAATCTGAACAATTATTTACAAAATAATTTGTAAAATTCTCAGAAAAATAAAAAAAATTTGGATGCCTTACAAAAAATATGTGATTTCTACAAGGAATTTTTGTTATTACTACAAAGTTTGTGTAAAACCAACTAAATATTTGTGTGAATCGAAAAACATTGTATATATAAAAAAAGGGTTTGTGAATAAAACAATTTTTTTTTTTAAATAGATAAAAATTATTTGTAATTAATAAAGTATTTGTTAATTTAATTAATTGTTTTGTTTATTTTAACAAAAATTCCATTAAATATTCAGCGAATTTTGAATTTTAGACCAAACGTTTGTAAACACTTTTTGTGAAATTTACCAAATATTTGTTAAATTGATGAAATATATATATATATATATATATATATATATATATATATATATATATATATATATATATATATATATATATATATATATATATATATATATATATATATATATATATTATTACATATGCATTATGTAATGTATTCTCCTACAATTCCTCGGCAGTTGCTCCAATCAGCATGAAGCTTCTTTTAAAGTCCTGTATGCTGTATTTCATAATCATCTTTTTATTATTGATCTTGTTTATCTCCTTAGCTGTTAGTGGTGTTATGTGATGCAACAAAAAGAGAATTATTCCTTTATAACCATCTGCAGAAACGTAAAAATAGATCAGGTTTATATATTGTCAATATTATGAATTATAATAATTAATTAAAGATAAGATTAATAATTTTACTTACTATCAATAATTTGTTTTTGATGGTATAGTTGATAGATTTTCCTTTGTTTGCCAAATAGTGAACTGCCTTGCCTTTAAATTTATAAAAAAAAATTTAATAAATTCAATTATACAGACCTGACATTCAAAGGGAAATACCCCAACAATTTTTGTTGACAGCTCATCAGCCAATGTTGTTGACATTTACATGTTGCGGGAAATTAAAAAATTAATTAATGAAATTAAATTAATAAATTAATTAAAATTAAGGTCAAGTAATATGGATCGCAAACCATCGCTAAAATTTGTATTATGTTCGTAATATTTTAATAGATGTTTCCCATCAGTCGAGCACTCCAATATTTTTAAAATATCAACATACGTCTCGTTTGGTGGAGCAGTTGAAACTGGAGTTGAGCAGACTAAATTACACTCTTGATCAACAGTCGATGTGGTTTGTGCTGTTGGAAGTTTGCTTTTCCACTCGTTATATTTGTGGTTAAACTTTATTTGTGTTCCTAGACAAAATTCTGATAAAACTCAGCTTTAAATGAACCATCCAACCAGTGCTTGGAAATCCATGCACAATTCTATATATGAAAAAAATTTAAACATTTTTAACCAAAATAATAAAAACTGAATTTATTGTTTATTGCCTACCTTGACATACTGTCAGCATATTTTACAATTCCCATTATTAGAAAAGAATCGTTAAATCCACTTGTAATTGAGTTATTGTGATTTACCGCATTTTCCTCATCGGTGATACTTAATTCTTTCGTTGTAATTTGCTTTGCAGGTTCCAAAGTATGATAGGTTGTTGGTTGATCCTCATAATCATAAATGGTTAAATTAAAATGTTGAATTAAAATGTTGAAGGACTTCATCATTTCCTTCGTCACCCATATTGCCTATATGCTTCGATGTTACTTATTTTAAACGCTTGAAAATGAGAATTTACACCATCAACTAAAATTTGATTAACTAATATTATAACTTTTGAGTTTTCGTTAATATTTACCAATATTTCAATATTTTTATAAAGCTCTACTTCGTCAGTTTTACCACACTCACTATTTAATTAGTAAACTTATTCAAGGTTAACTTTTATAAAAACTTTTTTCCACTATTTTTAATTAATTTCAACTTTTACCTCTTAAATTAACTTTATGGTAGCTAGATCACAATTTAAATGACTTTAGTTTTTCAGATTTATCACAACACAAATAATTTGTGAGCATTTTGTTGTAAAGAAAACAAATCATTTGTAAAGTTTACAAAGGTACGTGAGATCTCTACAAATAATTCTAAGAAACACAAAATACCCGTTTGTTAATTGTAAATGTTACAAAAGTTTTTGGAAAATTCAAAAATGTACTTAAATAATACAAAATAATTGTATTCGTTACAAAGAAAATTGTGAATTTTAAAGATATTTGAAGTGTACTGCGTACAACTCCACCGTTAAAAGAACAATATATATATATATATATATATATATATATATATATATATATATATATATATATATATATATATATATATATATATATATATATATATATATATATATATAATATATATTTATATGTATATATATATATATATATATATATATATATATATATATATATATATATATATATATATATATATATATATATATATATATATATATATATATATATATAGGGAGTTATATGTTATACATATATATATGACTTAATTATATCAAATCCTACTTGTATTCTGCCATATACATTCTGTTAGTTTAAAATTTGCCTTATGATAATTATACACTAAAATTCTCATGATTAAGAAAACTGTATTTAGTGCATGTTGCTTGACGTTATACAACAGAATAATTGGAAACTTTACGCCATTGCATTTTACAATAGTCTCACAGGTTAACCTATAATGCAACAAAGAACTATATAAATACAAGTATTTTACATTTGGAAAAGTAATGTACGAATGGTCGAATTTATGAAACATATATTTGGTGTTTTATTCGTAATTCTTAACAATATACTAAAATTTCAGTGTATATTTATATATAGTTTCAGGATTTAATTCAATTCAATTATTATATAAATATATACAGCGTGTTCAGAGTTGAGATACTATTCCATTCAGGGTTTCTTGGTTCATTCTGAGAAATCATCAGGAAAGATGTAATCTAATTTTTTGAATTGGTATTTAGTATTAAAATAATTGTAATAGTTAATTTCTTAAAAGATAATGTACAAAAATAATACTAATTTGTACAAATGGGTATTCTTATTTTTTACAAAGCATATTTTGTTACTATTATGCTAACTTTTGTAAATTTTATAATATTTTTAGCAAGTTATTTATCAATTATACAGAATACCATGAATTTTCTTTGTAAATTTCCAAAAACTTTTGGTAAATTATTTTATTTAAAAAAAAAATGTAATTTCAACATCTTGTGTTATTAACAAGACTTTTGTAGTAATGATTCGATGTTTTTTATATTTTACCTATACATTTGTTCAATATAATAGTTTAACTAGGTAACTCTTACCAAAATTACATTTATTTGATAAAATATTTTGTCAAATCTACCACGCAATTATTTGCAAATTTTAATTAAATCTACAACAAAAATTTTTAATTTAACAAGAATTTTGTTAATTAAAAAGAGAAAAGGTTAAAGCAACAATTGTTTCTGTTAAAATATCAAATTTATGTAAAGTTAATAAATTTTGTTTGTAAGCAGTTTAACAAAAGGAAATTGTATCTTTTACCCTCAATATTTTTTTGAGTGTACTGTCTAAGACAATCAGAAGAGGCCAAGTCGTTCTCTACATCGTGGAGCCATCGTCGCCTGCAACGACCTCTGCGCCTACCATATGGTGGCTCTCCTTTCAGAGATCGCTGCACAATTCGTTCCGGATCAGCACGCAGAACGTGACCGAGCCAGCGCACTCGCTGGGATCTAACTTCATGTACAATATCGGGGATCTTCATCAGATCTCTGATCTCGAAATTGTACAGAGCTCGGTATGTACCATCTATTTCGCGTTTAGGGCCGTAAATCACACGCATGATTCTTCTCTCAAATGTAAGGAGCCATCTCTCGTACTCATCCGTCAGCGCCCAACTTTCACATCCAAACATAACAACGGGTCTGATCAACGCTTTGTAAAGCTTCAGCTTCACGGCACTTGATAAGTGTTTAGATTTTAGCAGTGGCCTTAGAGGATACAAAGAACGACTGCCAGCTGCCAGCCGCACTTTAATATCCTCACCCACACTGTTATCGTGAGTGATAAGAGAGCCCAAATATTTAAACCTCCTCACTCCCTCAAACGTGTGGTGGCCACTACTAAAATCTGGAATGCCATTGTCTCTAAAACCAGAGATCAGGTATTTCGTTTTGGACTCATTGATCTGGAGTCCAACTGAAGCTGAAAACTCTACAAGCGGATCAAGTATTTCTTTCACTCCGTTGCTATTCAGTCCAATCACGCATATGTCATCTGCATATGCAAGCACTTGATTGGACTGGCGATATAAGATGATGCGCTGAGGTGTTTCAGTTTTACGAAAGATGTACTCCAACATGAGATTAAAGAGTATCGGGGACAGAGCATCTCCCTGCCGAACACCCGAGTTAACTGCAAACATTTTCGATAGCCTGTTCTCAACCTTAACACAGCATTGAGACTGCGTCACTGTCATCCTACACAGTCGTACCAATTTTGTTGGCATTCCTAGGTATTCCAGGGCAGACCACAAACTCTCTCGATTGATCGAGTCGTAGGCCTGCCGGAAATCCAGGAACACCTGATGTACGGAGATGGATGTCTCATAATATTTAGATAGAATCATCCGCAGCGAAAAGACCTGATCAGTGACTGATCGATTCGGACGGAATCCTCCTTGATAGTCACCAACCAAGCCCTAAGTAAGTGGGTAGTAATGTATACGTCACGAAAATATAGTAAACTTAAAGTAAAATTAATTTTTTGTTATTTTTCTAATTTAGACGAATTTAAACTGGTTGCAATCCATTAAATATGTAATTCATTTTATTATACAAATTTTTTACCATGATTTTGTGAGTGAAAAACTCTCTTTGCCATACAAAAGCCTCCTTGGTGTACCATACAAAACCTTCCTGCTTCTTACAGGAAAAATTTTAAACTATTTGCTTGCTTGGATGATAAATCCTGACTAATATGTAATTTCCCATGAACGGGAACAACTTTTCATCTGACCCGTTGACTAGTACTTTTAAAAATCATTTTTTCGTGTGGCTCCATAACTATTTTTGTTTTTTGGATTAGATCGAAAAAAAACCTCTCATACAAATCAATTTTCAGGTTTTATTCAATTCGGATTGTATTCTAAACGAATCAAACCACTGATGCAAATGTAAAGTTCTAAAATAATTATTTGGAATTGGAATTTCGTTTGAAAACAATTTTTTTATTTGAGTCACATGCTAGAAAAAAAATGTATCTTTTAAGGTTCATCAGAATTTGAAAATAAAATTGAGTTTCATTTTAAGGTTAGTGCGGCTGGGGTTTAGGAATATGTTTTTGTTTCTGCATTACGTTAATTTTAATAATTTGTAGCGGATTACCAAAATTCTAAACTATGTATGTATATAATTTAATCTGACGACCATACTTCTAGTTACTTTTATTAACATTTGTAAGGTTTTAAGACTTGAGCTTTGTAAGGTTTTGTTTATTTTAGTAGCCATTAGAACAAAACATAAATAAATCCATAAGGTATATACATACATACAAAATGCCATGGTTGAGAGGTATATTAGATATAATTTAAATTGGAGGCTTTAAGCTTCCATGATTCCTGAGGGTATGGATTTGAGTTCAATTCGTTGATTCGAGTTCAATTCTCGTCAGCCTCGGTTCGGCATTAAATAATTTTTGATTTAATTCATTTAATTTCTCCCTTCAATTGGCAAATATAAAGGGTGAATACAGCGGCTAATCAATATATGGAAATGGTGAGGTGGTAAAGTAAGCGGTGTCATAGGATTTGAAATCGTGGATGTTGTGCAGTGTTCGAACGTCGATTAAGGGTAAACATTATTTAGTGGGCATCCACACATTTTTCATTAAATTTAAAACAAATAGCTTTTTGATTTAAAAATGACCAATTTGCAATTAAATTACAAAAATATATTGAGGCTTGAGCTAAAGTCTTGTCATGATTAAAATCCAACCAGACAGCTTCTTTTACCACCGATCCATCGCAATACATATAAATAGTGATATTCCTAGTGTTTATAGCTGCTAATCGAATAAAAAAAATGGAAAATTTTAGCAACGGCAAAGGAGTTTTTTTATTTGACCATCGGCCGTACAATTTCATTACCGCGCTATATACCCCCATACCCATCTTTTATACTTGCCAATTTTACATGGGGAATATTGAAATTTTGAACAGAAGTTGGATTTGAGTAATTTTATGTGTTGAACCAATTTTAATACAGAAGAAATTAAATTAAAATAATAGGGTCGTTAATGAGAGTCGAACCTTGGTCCACGAATCCACAGTCAATCACTCTACTACCTCGCCCACCACCGCATATAAATTTTATGTTATGCAAATCTTTTATACTTTCCAATTGAATTGAAAAACTTGGGGGAAATTTTTTAACAGAAGTGTGGTGAACCAAAAATGTCACAACATTAATATCGTTTGAAACTTAACTGAACTGCATAGTGCCAGGTGCAACATTTAATGCGATGACATTCCAAGCAGTGTATTTCGAAGAAGTTTAAAATCTGACAAGCTATTCCTCCTAATTATCTTAAAAATTATAAAACTTTCGTTCCAGTCAATGATGCTTGATGCGATTTTCTCGGCGGACCACAATTATATTGACCACTAACCATACAAGTTTTAAGTTTGAGTCAGAACATGAATAACGTCCAAATAAAAAAATTCGCTATACAAACTGAAAGTATAACATATAGTTATAGCTGAGTTTAAATCTCGATTAAAACTAAAAACAAATTTAATTTAATTTTTTTCTTACAAATTAGTTCAACTCAGCTTCTATTAAAATTTTCAAATTTTTCCAATTAATTACCAAGTATAAAAGAGGGATGTAGCGGCAATGAAAATGTACGTCGATGGTCAAATAAATAGAATACAGAAATATTTTTGGTTATAAAAAAATTGATCAGGTCAGGTATTTTTCCTGGGTCAGTTGGCCAATATGTTGGTTTTCCATTTTCTTTAATGTCAACCAGTAATTTTTTTCCGTTAGTTAGTGAGTATTCTTCGCATTGAAGTCACCATCTATTATGAACCTTTTTCCCAGACGCTTGAAGAACTCTGAGTATTGTAGGTTTTTAATAGAATGTCTTGGTGGACAGTACAATCCTGCCACAATAATAGGAAAGTTGTTGTTTTTTATATACATGCACAAGTGTTGGTTATCTACACGATTTGGATTTTTAATAACTCGATAGCACTTGTATAGCCCTCCTGAACTCGAATTTGTTTTACCATTGAGTGGGGTGTTTTAAATTTTATGGCACGGTAATAATTAAACTTCGCCGGATTATTTATAATGAAAGTTATAACCTATTTGTCTGAGATTTTATGAGCCGTTTTTTCCGATTTTTCTGCGAACTGTTCTATACCGTCCCATCATTATAAAGAGGGCCCCACTCTATATAACGCGATATATCGTTGTTTTGGGTTAATTTAATAATTTTGTAATGGAAAAACATGACGCTGAAGTAGATTCATTATTATATATCATTTGAGCACGATTAGTTTTAAATTCCGGACTTTTTAAAAAGAGATTTAAATGCATTGACGAAAATTCTATAAAACTATCACCAAAAACGCATTGTTCTTAAAGAAATTTGATCATCCTTTAGTTTAGAACTAATTGACAAAACCACTCTAGGAATTGGTTACATTATCGACGTTGTCTACGTTGTTGACGTTATCTATGGGTTGTTGACACGTCAATGTATAAAATATTAGATGATGCGTAAACGCCCATCCCCAAAGATAATGCTTTTGTCACTTAAGTTCAGGAGTGTTATTGGTATAACACTAATCAGAGTTGGCTGACTCGTAACTACTGTATCCCTTCATTTGCTAAATTTAGTATTTGGCAGCGAATCCAAATGTAATGGTATATTGAATATTATTCTATATTGACTTTCGATCACCTAAGAAGTTACACAATTTTATCAATAGCTTTCGTACAGATTCTGATAAAATTTGGAATAAAGCAATTTCGTTGTAATATTTCCGTAATTTTCCAAACACCAAAGTGACATGTTCTATGTACCTTTTCAACTATTTCTTGTTGCATACCTCTGCGGGGACATATATGTATATACATAAGAGTCGCGCGATTTTCGTTCGCTTTAAAGACTATCTCACTAGCTAAATCTATTCTCATATGTTAAATGTAGATAGGATTCATATTATTTTGCTTCCATTTAGAATGTAGAACTATAACAGGCTCGCAAAATCCGATACACTTGGACGGATGATGTCTTGAATTAGCCATTCTGCTAAAGTTGTTTTGAAACGTTAGCTCTTTCTTAAAATGCGATATATAATTCAGATATTTTTCTCTATTATCAGGAGTATTCTGTACTATCTAAATAGTTCCTTGATTTGGGATAAAAAATAAAGTGATTATTCCGTTTTTTTTGCGATAACGACGTAAACTTGAAGTATATTTATATCCTTTGAAACACTTTAGAAAAAAAATTTCTGAAAGCACAAAGTGTATTTTATCGATACTTTTACGGTAATTAAAAACATTATTTTTATAAAATAGCCCGTTGTTTTTAGTTGGCTGTTCGATTACAGATAAATTCTTGGAATTTATTTCCAATTTTGAAACATCAAGTTTTTGTCGGTTTCAACCAGTGTTTTAATTAAACTTTAATTAAACTTCGATCATGTGACCATTTATTGCAACTATAGCATATAGGGTTTAACTTCGAGTTTGATTGATCACTCTTGTAGTTGTACTTGAACTCGTCTTCCAATGGCATCTAAAGCGTCTTCTAAGAATTTAAAGCTGTGTTGGCTCACAATGCTCTAACTTTGTAGAGGTAGTTAGTAATTTAGCAGTTTCTTCCATCCATTTTTCAACTAGAAATAATCGTTTCAACTAAATGATGGAATAATATTTTCAAAACTTGAACCGAACATTTTTTTTGATTGGCACTTCAACTACTAACCGTCATAGTAAATTCACAAAAAAAAATTTTCATATGGTTTCATTTCCAGGTCTGTGGTTTGTTCAATTTATTTACCTTGCTCCCATTTTAGACCCATTAAAGAACCTACTTGTAATGTTTTCTTGTTTTTTAAATCTTTCGGATTTTTATTTTAAGTTTTATTATTTATAAATGCTGTCAGCCCAGAATTAAAAAATTTGGAATCAAAATTGACTACTCTTTGAATCATGGACAATTTAAACAAATTGTTTTATTATAAATTTGATAAGTTTGATTGAGTTTGGCCAGAACTCTAATACAAATTGTACAAGTATATAAAATTAAAATATTTAAAATATTTATTCATTTTAACAAAACGCGCACTTTAAATATCGTATAAAAAAAACTTATAAATTCAATTCTATATAAATAAGACAATCTTTTTGATATTTCTTGGTCAGGTCATACTTTTCCGACGATATTATTGGATAAAAGATTAAAACTTGCTGCCATCGTATAGTTTGCCATAAATAAAAGTAACTTTGAGCGTATTTTCGTGCACAATTCGAAAGACATTGATTTGCATGTTTCATATACGCACATATAAATTACAATTTTATATAACTGACATAACACTCGAACAAGACAATTTCTACATATAATAATAATATAAGTCAAGTACCGCAATCTTATTTATTATATAGGTACAATCTACACCGTTGCATATATTCCATAGATTAAATTTCGTGTAAAATGCTTACCGCGCGCTTAATTCATAAATGACTTTGAGATATAGATATACGATCTAAGATGAAACTCGCGTATATAGAACAATAATAAGAAAACAAAAATATGTAATTTGAATTAATTGCATTAAGATAACAATTAATAAATTTAAAACGTTATAAAGATCAAACAAAATAATTCATCTAAATAATTCAATGTCAAAAACTATATATGTACGAGTATATGGTCGGCATTTTTTTTGAATACTTACCCTTCTTATAATGTTAAATTTTTATAATTATTTATATATATTGTATATTATAAATATTTTAAAGTACAATAAACTTTCATTAACATTATTAAATGGACATATATATCATCCATATATACAACAAGAATGATAAAGTATAAGCATTTTAAAAATTAAACTGTGGTAGTCAAACTACAAATCATAATTTAACATAAATTCTATATAAATAATTTGATACTTTCTAATTCAATTAATGGATCATCTATATGCTGTAACCATCTTACCGTATATATAAGTATAATATGTATATGTACATTTTGAAAAGAAATCATAAATCAAAACGGGCAACAGCAACAATATAATAATAATTTAATAAGAAGAGTAATGGCGGTATAAAACTATATAAGTATGTAAAGAAGAAAACGGAATTTAATTATAATTTTTTTTTTTTTTTTAATAAATTAATAATCTGAAAAATGAAGATCAATTACGATCACTTCTTATTACATAACACAAAGTTCATTTAATTCATTCTTATTGTTATTTTTGACATATTATAATACATACATACATACATACAAAATAATTTGAAATGTTCGGTTTATAATATTGGAAAACGATCGTATTATCTTATATGTGATATGAAATTGAATGCGACCACCCAAAGAATATATCAGTTAGAATGTGATTTGATTAGAAATGACGTGCAGTGAATTTTTTTGATATTATTTTGATGAACATGCGGCTACGGTTAAGTGGTATCAATATTCAATTTTCTTTTGAAATTGAATATCTATCTGGACTAATAAAAGAATACCGGTTGTATTATACAATGAAACGCTAGGTCATTATATCAGTGTAAGACGATTTTAATGTGAGGTTTATTATTAAATTTGTTATTATGACTCGTATTTGTATGAGGTCAACAAATAGTACGACTGGCAGAAATACATATATAGGCTTGATCTCATAAACTGTTAATATTAATATTTTAGTCATGTATGTTATGACAATCTATGCAACAAAAAATAAAAAAATGTACAAAATTTCAGGCAAATTTGCAACCAATTTTTTTTGTATAAAAACTCCTTGGCCATGTTGAACCACGATAAAGTTGCAGTAGAACAAAACATTCAGTAAGATCCAAATTTCTAGACAAATCAACAAAAATGTATTTTCGTTCAATTTTAACTTTCTAGGCTTAGTAATAAAAATTCATCAGTGTAATTGAATATTGAACAAAATGAGAACCCCAACAGTTTGTGCCGCATTTTCAGTCTAAACTGATTCAGATGATATTTAAATATAAGAAACAAATTTAACTACAGCATATTGTCCTGAATTGTTAACGCTACGGCAACGGCAATACATTATTGTGATTTTTTTCCTAAAATGTAATCACCTTTTATCATATGTATCAATGTAAACTCAATGTACAAATGCAAGACGAAATAGGATATTCCCATTTCGTTTCTTTTGTTAATTTAAAATACGACACTTGAATACCCTCATCACTTTGTTTTTGACGACGCTAAGGTATAATTCAATGGGTCGAGGAAAATCCCTCACAAAGGTAGACATTGGAAAGATTCTTGTGCTTAAACAAGAAAATTTTTCCAATCGTGCCAAAAAAATTGGTCACAATTCTTGGACTGTCAATAAATCCAAGATCCTAGCGTCCGTACTGTTCAGAGGATAATAAAAAAGTGTTCACATCTCCAGCGACAAAATACTTTAGAAAAAACTACATTTGCTCCAGCGACATAGAAGTGCTCGATTGGAATACTACCGTAGACATCTGCATTAGAAAGAACAATGTACGAGGTTATTTTATAGGACGAGACAAAGTTTAATTTTGATGATTTTAGATATTACTTCCATGATTTGAGGAAACCAGAGCTATTCATGTCCCGCCGCCACACTGGTGTTTTCGCCACACCAATTTTTCATGGTGCTATCGATTTGGTAGTCCTGGGGGGCCGACAAAACTCGCAAAGCCAAGCACGACAACCTTCTGGAAGTGCAACACGATTGTGGCGAAATGTTTGAAGGCCAAACCTTTATTTTCCAGCAAGCTAACGCAGCAATACACACGGCTGCACGAGTGAAACAGTGGTTTGAAGACAACAACGTGGAAGTTTTCGATTGGTCGGCTTAGCCTCCGGTCTAAGGTTAGGATGGCCGTCCTAATGAACTAAATTAAACACAAATTGGTCCATCCCGAGCTTACCAAGAAACGTTGAATAAGCCCTTAACATCGATCTTACTAAGGTTCGTCAGGTCGTCGAAATGGGAATTTCCCATAAATGTGATTCTTCTGTACGCTAGACTAAGACAGATGTAAAGCGCATCGAGCACAGTTTTTACCTCCTCCTTGTCACCACAGCTAGTCTAGGCCGGATTTGCATGCGGTTATTACACACGAACTAGCGTTAACCCTCCTGCTTCCTCCTGACGCAGCAGTTTACAGGAAGCAAGTGGTTTCTCTATATATAGCCTGCTTTGTAATATAAGGCACGCTGTGCTCTTACGGGCAGATCATCTGCCTTTACATTCCCTACGATGTTGATCTGGTCAGCCATCTTATTTAAAGAAGCCAGACAGTTCTGGGCTTCCTTCGATTTCAGGAAGGGTGATTGTAGCGTTATAATAGCAGCCTGGTAGTCTGTAAAATTGCGAACATCCCTCGCAGAGAAATTTATACTTATATATACCATTATACCTAACCAAGTTCAGCTTGAAAAATACTGCAAATGTCGGGAGGACGAAAAAAGAGGTTACCCCCACTGCCTCATAGAATACCCTACAGCCATAGAATACCGTTCTATCCCTTTTTGAACCATCTGTGAAGAAGCTAGCGCCTCATTGTCCATAACCGTCTCATTCACCCATGTCGTCTCTGGTGAGAAACTCGGTTTGTAATCTCACCTCAACAGATGGCGAGAGGATAGCGTGGTTGGCAGTATCAGGAATATAGGATAGATGAGTACCCTATGTTGTTACATATTCATATAGATATGGATTAGAGCCGAATGGCTTTGCAAGATACAAGCTGCTTGGCACATGCTCCAAGGAAGTGATATGACAGAGTATCTTCAATGCTTGGGTACGTGTGCTCCTGTGGGCTCTACTTATACATAAATAAGCAGGCGGTTATTTGGACTTTTATCAATAGATTAAGGTTGGCCATAATTTTTAACGCTGGCCTGCAAACGACAACCACATACATACATTACTCTTTCTAACATGTTTGGTTTCCAGCTTACCTTGCTGTCAAAAAGTAGCACGGGATCTAGCGAGTACCATTTAATATTGGCGGGTCACACTGAAGAAGCTTGTGCTTCCTAGTAAAGAGGACCAGTTCCGTTTTCTGTGAGTTTGCGTTCATACCGTAACTGCTGAGAGAGGCAGCCGAGTACGCACTGCATGCGCTCACGTATCGCCCCGCCCAGAACATCTGTCACGGTCCTGCCTCTAATTATTTGATCTATCCAGCCTCCGGGTAACTCGTCTACCCCCAGACACGTAAGGGTTCGAGTGATTGCCCCCTATATTTGACGTTGCTAAAGGTCCCTTCTATATCCAAGAAAGTTATCATAGAATATTCATTATATTCAAGCGATTTCTCAATCGGGCCAATAAGGGAATGGAGAAAGCTGTATCCATCGATCGTTATATCGAGGGAATGGAGAGAGCTGTATCCATCGATCGAGTATATATTTGGCATAAGCGCTCAGCTTATTTGCAATGAAAAAATTATACTGGGAACCTTAGAAATGCGCGAGGCTACTGATCGCCAAACTGCAAACTACCTAGAAAATACAATAATTTACGTAATACACTTGTTTGACATAAAATTAAGCGAAATTTATTCAGTGACATCTGACAACGTGCGAAATATGTTAAAATCGGCGTAACTGCTAAAAAACGGACTGCATATTTCTGAGATGGATGAAGATGACCTTAGAAAATACCATAGAGAGGAAGGGCTAAAATAGCTCATTTATTTACATTCAAATGTAAAGCATTTTAAATGTATGGTTCATACTTGTCAGTTGGCAGTATCGAATACTCTTAGTTCAGTTCCATTATTAAAAATGTCAATAGGTAAATGCAGAATGGTGTCAAAAAAATTACGAGCCCCCTATCAGAGCTATATTAGCGAAAAAACTTTGCTTAAAAAAGCTATGCTTGATTGTCCAACTCAGTTATAGAATTCAACGTTTGACATGATTAAGCGTTTATTGGAGTATAGAACATTTTGCACAAGTGTCATGGATCCAAAATTAAGTGTGGATGAAACTGTTTGTGAGTTTTGTTTAGAGTTCGCAAACATTCTTGAACCAGTCAAAATATCAACCCTAAAATTACAACCCTAATGTGCAAATGAATCTGGGCGATGAAATTGATTTTGTTGAAATTTAAATTAGAAATGGAAACCTATAATAAGAGTAAAAAATTAGCTGCGAACTTTCATGCAAATGTTAGTGAACCAGACAATAATTTCATTAATAATGACTTGTTAAATGCCGCCAAATTTCGCTAAATGTTAAGCATCGGCAATACAATGAACGCTCAGAAGCAAATTCTTCGTTCGAATAAAATTTAAAAAAATCTGCAAATGGGAAGATAAGTACAAGGCAAAGCCGAGGCAAGGTTTTTTACTATCCCAATCGCAAGTTCTGCGGAAAGTGAATCAGACAAGTTGAATTGATTGAGTCCCTAAGGTAAACAATATTTTTGAGTGGTCGACGTTGTAAAATAATAAAAAACGAGTAAAAACCCATTTCTGATCAAATCGCCATTTTTAAATTTGATAATTTTAACAATTTAATTTAATTTTAATTTCATGAAATTGAATTATTAATCGGGATATTTCACAAATAAGAATACTGCAAATTAAGAATTTAAGAATTATACCATAGGAAATTTTCTAATTTAACAAATTCCTTAAATGTATCTGTAGCGATAAAAACGGTGTCACAAATAATTCGACAAAGTTTCCATTGTTCTATTTCAAGTCACGGATTGCAGAGAATTTATTATTTTATTGAAACAGGCTATACTTCTTTAAAACTATCAGTCCAGTAGCGGCCAATGGGTCTTAAACTAAAGTGGGTAACATTTTAATAATGGACGTTAAAATCGAAAAGTTAAAATCGTAACTCACGAAATGATTAAAAATGGCTTAGCGGACTTTTTTAATTACTGAAGTCAAAATCTAGAATTTGCCGGGAAACACATTACTATTGTTTCGTACATTAGTCATCAATACAAAATAAGAAATTTCAATATCCCAGTAGTCAACTTTCAAAAATAATTCACACAAATCATATACAAAAATCAAAATCGCTCTACCCTGATTGTATTGGGTTGAATAACAGCAATACAGTAGCCAAACCGGTATACAAAGTAACAATCAATACAACAAAAATAAAATAAGAATTTTAAAATTTCCCGATTTCAATATTTAGTATTCTTTCCAGGATACTACTGAAGTTAGCAGAAAAATTTCAGGAGAAAAAAAATCTGCATATATCGACATACATATAGACAAAATACAGTACAAAAATTTCAGTAGAAATTTTCCAGCAGACATTTTCGACATAATTCATAATTATATATTTATTTATTTGAAATTGCAATTAATTTAGAAACTAAAATTATTTTTTTCATAAAAGTAGTTTTGTGAGTTTCTGGTGCCATTCAAATTAATTTATAGAATTACACAATCCACCCACTTATAATTTGTCGTGTAAGCTGGAATTCAATTTAGATTAAGACATAGTTAGAGATGTTCCATGCATACTGGACAAATTTTCATGCCGCATATTTGGTAAATTATGTGCGATTTGGGTGAATATAATTAAAATCCCTACCCATCTTTTATACGAAAACTTCTATATTTCGTATCAGGTCATATTTTATGTGGGATCAGGTTGAAAATAATTAAAATTCCCACCCATCTTTTATTCGTATGAAATGGCTCATATTCAAAAATTCGGGTACCTGGTACTTTTGGTTTGTCGTGTTACCGCCAAAGAGCTCCCAGAAGAATGTGAAAACCTGGCCAGGAACATTTACTATTACTTTTCACATAGTTCCAAGAGACAAAATGATTATAAACAATTCAAACGAACTTTAATATTCCAATCCACAAAATTATGAAAACGTCAACGACGAGATGGTTGCCTTTGGAAGCGGTTATTTTGCGGCTGTTAGAATAATGGCAACCACTGAAGCATTACATTTTACTCGAAAAATTTGAGTCAAAAAATTTGTATAAATACTTATGTTGCTTTAATTTAATATATTTTAATTTTTTGTCATATATTCTTAAACTAACAAACAACCTCAATAAGGAATTCCTGAGTGAACAGTCAAAGATTTACAAACTGTTGCCTTCTGTACACTCGTTTCTTTTGACTGTCTTACATAATTTTATTAAAAAAGAGTATATAGATGAACATAATTTAGACAATCTTGACATTAAAAATAATTTTTCAACGCAATTTGTTGATTTAAGTGCAATATATTTGGTAGCCAAAGCTGAATTAGAAATTCAAAAATGTAATCAATAGAAATTGTATTACTTTGGATTGCTATCCTAATAGAGAACTTCTATGCTTCTTATCAGGTCATATTTTATGTGGGATCAGGTTGAAAATAATTAAATTCCCCACTCATCTTTTATTCGTATGAAATGGCCCATATTCAAAAATTAATTATTATTAACCTGATCCCACATAAAATATGATTTGATACGAAATATAAAAGATCTCTATTACGATGGTAACTCACTGATTTCCTGGCTATTAGAGGTAATACGATAAATCAAAAGTGCTCGCTACCCGAACTTTTGCATATGGGCCATTTAATATGAATAAAAGATGGGTGGGGACTTTAATTATTTTTAACCTGATCACATATAAAATATGATACCAAGCATAAAGTTCTCTGTTAAGATGGTAACCCAAACTAATACGCCGGTGAAATGACAAATCTAAAGATACGGCTACCCGAATTTTTGGATATGGGACATTTCGTGATAGCAAAAGCTGAATTATTTTCCATTTATCTTGTTTTTACATTTTAAAATTTTTTGAAATATAATTAATAGTTTAAAAAAATTCAAATTAATAATTTTACATCTTACAAAAATAATTTTAATTTAAAAATATATTTAATTTTTATCAGTTACTATTGAACTATGTCGATAAAGCAGATTTGTGTATGCTGGAATTTTCCTGCTAACTTCAATCCTTTCGAAGCATTCACATAGCAAAACCCACGAAAAATTGATTTGCATCAGTGCTAGATAATTTCTTGTGTGTTTTGTTATGTGAATGGTTTGGTTAAGCCGACTAAAATTTAATATCGAAATTTTTCTTTTTATCTAATTTAATTTACTTTACCAAATTTTAGTCGACATTTCAAAGCAATCCATAATAAAACACACGAAAAGAATTTTTGTTTTAAACAAATTTAATTTTGATACCAAATTTTTGTTGACTTTGGCAAATTGCTATCAGAATTTAATTAAGAAAACTATAATTAAGTTTTTAACAAAAATAATATGAGAGCTCCTGGCAAAGTCGACTAAAATTTTGTGTGTTTATTTATCGCATTCTTTTGGATGGTGAAATGCACAGGTGGGCGCTCTCTACCTTGCCCAATATGATGTTTCAATAAGTTTCTTCATACAGAAATGGCTTAAAATACTACAATTATTATGAGCTGTGTATCTTTAATTCCTATAAATGTCTGTGCATTATAAATCAAATTGTATCAATTGAATCGCCATCATAATGTAATATTTATATATAGAGAAGCGTTCAATGTCAAGAAAATAATTTAAATTCATACTTGCGATGTATAGAAAATAATGCATGCGCGTATATATTGTGTGTAAGTTGCATAATTAAACTTTAGATAAACAAACAAACAACATTGTGCGATGTGATGTTAAATATTAAAATAATATTTTTCAACTACTATATGTACTCTCGAAAAATGCATAATTAAATATTTATTTTAGCATTATAGCATTAGAAAATAATCACAAAAATCATAAATTATGCAAAATTATATTCTAATTGGCCATTTAGTTATGTATACAATATACAATATGTGGTGTTGTTGCATCATCTGCCATATCCACTTTTTATGCGACTTTTTCTTTTTTTAATATTTCTAAATATATTGTTTAATTTCTATACTTTAGTTTATTTACATTTAAATAATTTTTTATTTTTTCATTTCTTCCCTATATGTACTGTATGTGTAATGTATGTTTGCATTTGAAATTATTGTCACGTCTTCGAGAAAAGCAAAATTAAAATAAAAAAAAAAGTCTTAACAATAGCTATAAAAAAAAAAATCTTAAGTGTGAGACTTGATTGCATTTAAGCAGCAGCAAAACGTATTACGCTTATAATATTAGAATTTGTAAATGAATCATTTTGTAAATATAAAAAAAAAATTTAAATTAAAAATTAATAACAGACACATGAAATGAATAAAATAATCTTATATATGATTATTTATTATATTCTTCTATTGTTTATATAATATATAAATAAATTCATTTATTTTATGTACAAACGCGCATATATTCATTTCTAAATTCTTCATACATACATGTACATATATACATATGTATATATGTATATACAATATTGTTTATTTATTATTTATTATTTTATAGTTTATAGATATGATTATCTATCAAGGCTATATCATGCATATGTGCAGCAGTTTTATATTGTACATATGACCAGTACACAATATTTTGTTATGATTAAAAAGAAGTCAATACTTAAAATGGGGCCGGAATGGCTGGTGAATGTGATCAATTTACTATAATAAAAAAAAAATTAAATAGTTCATATATCACTATATACATATACAGTGTTATCAGTTTGTAATATTATATATACATACTAATAGTTTAAATAAAATAGCCGACTAAATATTAATTTGTGATAAGAGTTTTAGTTGTCTGTTTTAGAAAATTTTTACACGAGATAAGTTTTAAAAGTTCAGCTGATTGATTTTTATAGTTTAGGTATAATTTCATCGATCCATATGTAATTTTACGCCAAAGTACGAAATATTAAAAATAAAACCTGGCAGCTCAAAAAGTCATGAAAAATATGATAAAGGTTGCCATTTTCATTTAATTTCATTTAATTTGAGCGTAAAATTTGGTCAGTGGGATTAAAACTAGGTGCAAATCAACAATTATTTCCTTTATTACAGTCAACAATTTACGAAATAATATATATAAAATAATATATATAAAATCAATACGTTTAATTTGATATATATCACGTGACATGACCCAAACTAAAGTTTTATTTCATCATCCAGCGTAGATTATTTTTTATAAAATTGTCTATCATTTAATCCATTTCTAGACAAAATTATACGAATATTCTTGTGAAGTTCAAGTTTAAGAATTCATGTTGATTGTAAAGGGTGTTTTTTTAAGCCTGATTGTAAAAACTAAAACAAAAAATTAAATTTTTATGAAAAATATACATCTCAGTATACTCTGGCAAGTAATCATAAATAGTATCACGCTTGAACAACGCTACGAAATTATTAAAATATACTTTGAAAATAAACCGTTGATTCGCACAACTTATAGACGACTTCATGATTTGTATGGCGCACAGAATCGTCCATCTGAGCAAGCCATCCGTCGAACTGTGGCCTCTAGATTATTTCCTATGGGCTCCGTGAAGTCACTGGTTTATGGTACCATAGCAACAATTGATGCCTTGGCGGCCAGCATTGTTCGTGTTATTCGTGACATACGGCAGTGCTCGAAAAAATGGCCCAAAATTGGGCGTCCAGAATGCGTTTGATCAAGAGCAGCCGCGATGTCCATATGCCCGAAATCGTTTTGAAATATTAATGCTATGTAATGATCTTTCTAATAAAAAACAATGTTTGATTACAATTTAATTTTTTGTGTTATATTTTACAATTTCAAGTTCTATCGGGCTTAAAAATACAGCCTTCATGTAAATATCTCAAATTTTTCAATTAGAAATTCTATCAGACTTGCATTTCAACCTTTCTGATATAGATTTGAAATTTTTGTTGACAGATTAATTGATTGAAAAATAGCCAATCTGGATTTAGGGACTCTGTGTCCCTGCATAATGTACAAAAATTAAATACGAAAAACAGATAATTGGAACAGTACTACATAGTAAAAGTTGTATGTATAGTGAACTTGCTTTTTACAAGGAAAGATGAAGGTATATGAATTTTAGTTGGACAGGCACGAAAAATGGTCATTCGCATGCATTTATTTGTTGATGTTTCATATTTTGATAAGTTTATCAATTATAAAGTGCATAATTTTAATATTACACTTTGCATTTATAGTTTATATATTCGCAACAAAATATTCACCATGAAAAAACTGAAGGAATAGGAGGAATTAAAGTTCCAGACTCGACGATTCAATTTTCATATCGAACTCAGATTGTCTTGTGATCCTTGGGCAACCTGCCATATTATAATTTTGGTGATTGGGGATACACACACATAGTTAGTTTTTTATGAGTGCATCCTGTTTGTTACATACCAAATAAAATCGATATATTATTAGGAGAGAGAGAGAGAGCATACTTCTTCCCCGTCATACTAATGATCGATGTAATGAAAGGTGCATATGAAGAGCAGTAATAGAAAAAAACAAAATTAGGGTGGATCAAAAATTGGTCTCATTAAGAGGTTCGAAAACTCAAATTGCAATGAAAAAGCGGTTGATAGGTTCGATTACAGAGGGGTTTTCTTGTGACAAATGCTATATAAAAGTGGTCTCATTTAGAATTTGTCCGATGAAAGAGTGGTCTTATTAGGAGGTATATATATATATATATATATATATATATATATATATATATATATATATATATATATATATATATATATATATATATATATATATATATATATATATATATATATATATATATATATATATATATATATATATATATACAATATATATATATATATATATATGTATATATATATATATATATACAATATATATATATATATATATATATATATATATATATATATATATATATATATATATATATATATATATATATATATATATATATACATACAGTCTAACCTCCCAAAAGTGACCATTGAAGGGACCGATCCATTCTGATCACAACTTAAATAACTAAAAAATAATAAATTATTCACAATTTTAACAATTTTTCGAAAAATACTCATCTATGAGATTTGCTTAATTACGCTTACTTCATCGATAACGGTTTGAAAAGTTTGGTGTAGATTTGGTTCTTTGCATACACATAGCTCATCATCAATAATAGTAGATTCCAAAAATTTGACTATTGAACATTAAATGGTCTATTTTTAGAAAATTGATAAAAAAAATTTTAGCGAAAATTTGAAGAGGGAAGATTTTAAAGATGATGCCGTTTTTAAAATTTTTGTTTTAATTGTTACATATTAACCTAAAAAATGAGCCCTCTATCATAATTATGTGACAACTAGTATTTATTTGACAGCCACAAATACATTACCAGATCCGCGTATTTTTCAAATATTTGACACCCGGTATCTTAGACAACGACAACAACAACAACAAATCGTGTTCCATAAAATTTTTCTTTTATCAAGTATTAAACAATAAAATAAAAAAATCACATAATTAATGTATGACTTCAAACAAATTGACGTATTTGTTTATTTAATACCACCTATTTGCGGTATTATAGCTGATGTAGTTGATGGTCCCGCAACTGGTGACAATTCTGGTTCTATTTTACTTCATTTGCAGTTTATATTTATAAAGCACTATGAACAGAGACACAATTTATCTTAATTCTCAACCGATTGTGGCATAAATTGCTTAACATAATCAGTAACTAATTTTAGTTTATTCGAACACTTTGAGTTGCGATATGGTTTACAACACTTTCGAAAATTATCCATTATCAAATTTAATGCCAACCAATTTTAAAACGATATAAACCAGAGGGTGGCATCTTCCAACTCGATGACTCATATTTAAATGTGACGCAAAATTGTAATTAACTCAACTATCTGTTTTGTAAACAGTTTCAAAACACTGAGAAATATCTATTCAAATATAGTGTTTCCTTATAAAAATGAAAAAATGCTCTTACTACAACGAATTTTGGAAGAATTCAAAAAATAACGGTTATACCATTTTTTATATGTTCTAAAATAGTAATTGTCGAAATCATTTAAAAAAAAAAAGAAATTAGTTATCGAAAAAATTGGAAACGAACATTTTGGCGGGAAAATTAATGCAGAAGAAATTTTATAACATACTATTTTTATATTTTTTTATTAATCGTTATTAACTTATTTTTAAAATTAGCCCAAATTATGGTAATTATCGGACAATTATTTTTCCTTTTATCATTTTCTCAAAATGCGACACCCTGTATCTTTAACAACACAACTAAAAAAAAAACAATATTTACACAGATTTTAGTGAAGCCTTTCACTCAATCGACCATGGAATAATAATTCAAAGCTTGTCAAAATGTGGTTTCTCCAAAGAATTTGTCAAATAGATCTCATCTAACTTATGCAACAGACAACAATACATTGAAATGGGTGGTAAAAAATTAAATTCCATTTTACCACACTCTTTGATAAAAATTATGTAAATTTTTTTAAAATAATATTTTGCTTTATTACGAGTATTAACATATTACCGAAATAAAAAATTGGCTTAAAATTATTAGTTTTTGCTCAATCATTGAGTGGCATGCTCGAAATACAGTTATGTGAGATATGCGGTTGTATTTATTTATTTTTTATGTCTCTAATAGATTACAGGAGCATGGAAATAGGAACAAGCGTTTTAAACATCATTACTTCCTGCTTGTAATTTTTCTAAACAAACTTTGATTTGAATTTAAATTTGTTAAAAATTATGTAAATTTTTAAAAAATAATATTCTGCTTTATTACGAGTATATTAACATATATACGAAATAAAAAATTGGCTTAAAATTATCAGTTTTATATATATATATATATATATATATTTCTATGTAGATTTCCTATTACACTAAAATGGCTAATATAAATAGACATTTTAATTTGTGTTTTACCATCAAAAAATTTTGTTTCAATTACTATTCGTTTAACTACACTGTAAAGAACCTGTACACTTGCGTTAATATTTTTTGATAAATTTTGTCGGAAAATTCACACCGATTTGTTTCCCGTATTTTCTTACTTTTTTTCGTTTTATAAATTGAGATCATGATGTAGAACATTTAGCTCTGTCTCTGTTTGATCTAATATTAATATTTATCAGCTCATTGTGTCATAATTTGTTGAAAACCATTCTAATATATTGTATTTATACATCTTCATTAATTATGTTATTATAAAATTAAACTTGTTGGTTGAAATTTTTCCAAGAATTTTTTAATTATATTTTTAATTTCGTCTTAAGATGTTTAGGATTTATCTCCTATTTTATACTTTTTTGTTGTCCGGTTCGGATATTCACATTAAACAATATTGTAACACGTTTTATTTTGTTGTTTATAAATTTTAATTATTTGTTTATTTATTTATAACTTTATTTATTTATTATACATTTTGATTATTATTTTAATTAATAATATTTTATATATGTTTTATGTATTTAATTATTTTCCAAATGTTAATTTATGAAATTTTTATTTTTGTGCGTATTCTGCGGTAAAAACCGTTGTTGAGGTCACCAATTGTTAGATTTATTGTTCCGTTTAAATCTTTATTCTGATCCGGATTTTCTCAAATTAACAGGAACACAATTTAACACAATAAATTAATTTATTTATTTGTAAATGAATAACCTATTTATTGTTTTTTAGTTTATTTGTAAATTATATTTATATTTATTAAAAATTTATAATTATTAATGTATTTCAATTTTATTTATATATTTTTTAAAACACCACCATTATTATTACCACTAAAATGATACCACGCGTAATTTGTTTGATTGTGCAAAATGGAATGTGTTGTTGTAGAGTGACGTCGCCTTCGTCTTCGTTTTGTGTTGAAGGAACACATGCGCCGGCGACGGTGAACATTGCACTTTTTGTTAAGTGTTGCATCACCGAACATTGTTGTTCGTGGTGATGTTGTTAGTGGCGACACGCTTTACTATAAATGTTTTATAGTAGTGGTTCGGCTATTGGATATGTGATGGTTGGATAGATTGATATGTGATGGGGTTAGTGAACGCTTAATTCAAATAAGTTGGTTTATATTTGAATTTCACTAATTATTTTGTTTGTGGCAGAATCGAATATCGGTGAGTCGAATATTCGAGCTGCTACAGATGCAAGAAAGTTAAGCTTTGGATATTTTTAATATGTTGACATTTTTTTAAACACTATAACACATTTTAATTTGAAGAGAATTTGGTTTTGGAATTTTCCTATTTCTCTCAACTCATTAAGGTCAGATGAAATCTAATTTAGTTTTAAAAAACTGTTACTATACTTTCTCTACTGAAATAATGCCGTTTGGATGAAAATTTGAAATTTTAGTCGTAGTATTCCAAAAGCGACAGCTGAAGCAACATAATGATAACAATGGTTATTATTAAAAATTAACGTAAAATATTATAATATCGCACTAAAATCGATAACCATACGTATATTATGTACATCAATATCAAAAAAACTTCAGCTGTTTTATAAATGAATGTAGTCAAAATCGATAAATTGTGTGTTGACCCCTTTTCCAAAACTCTGTTATCAGTCAAGTATATTTATTTAAAATCCCATATAATATCATAAAATTTTCTATTTAGTTATAGACTCGTGATTGTAATCCATTCTACATAGTTGAATATATACATATGTATGTATATATACATATAGAACGATGAAATCCAAAATTTGTAGGCATTAAATCGTTCGGCTGATAAGAAACTAATATATAAAACAAAACACAAGTCGTACGAACGATTATCTTTTATCAAGTTCATTCGCACTTCATGTGAAATATTAAATACATTTATATGTATCTTCTGTATATACATAGCTATAATATACTCTGCGTAATTTGTGGATGGCTATGCAACAAAAAAAAAAAAAAAATTTTATCGTCAATGTACCACATAAGAATTATATGTTTCTTTTGCATGATTTTTTATTTATTATACTTAGAATTTGTATTGAACGTATATATGACTAATTTATTATTTAGATAACGTTGTTTGAATAAAAATGTTTTATAATTTGCTTAGTCAATAGTTTTTAATTTAAATAATGCATGCATACATAAATATTATATAGAATTTATTATGTGGAGAGAGAGTATATACAATATACATATACATACAATCATACATTATACATAATATATTTTGCTGTGTATACGAATTTTTATCCATATGTACATATTATATTATTATTTAATATTATGATTTTTAATTTTTTGCATTTTGGGTGATAAATCATCTCAAGGTTTTGATTAAAATGAAAACAGTATATATGCATATGAGAATATATTATGGGGCAGACATCGATTGTAGTTTCATAATCGATTATGTTATTTTATATGTGCGTATATACAAGTAAAATATTCAAATAACACTAACAATTTGTAGATTGGGTCAACTGTAGAAATTTCGAGCATGTGCGATGAAGTCACTGGAACATTGTTGCCCTGTACAAAATGGTTTGATCTGCGGGACTGGTAATTTTGAGCTACATGCATAATATAATATAGAGTGAAAGCAAACTAATTAGAACTCTGTGGAGCTAAAAAAAAGATTCTAGAACCACATAAAACAACTTAATTGAAAGAACATTTTCAATGTTTTGTTTGGTTTAATTATTTTTGGGACAAAGATGCTGTAATCAAACCAATCGTCGAGAACCATAAGGAAAATTTAATACTTTGAGCATTACGTGATTGGGCTGAAGAAAATTATGAGCAATTACGAACAAAAGAATCGTGCGACGTTATTTTTTGCCACATTTGGCAAATTTTTAACAGTATCGTGTAACAAAATATGTTAGATCTTTTAACATCATCCAACCAAATAAATCATACTGTGTATCATAGCTGAGGTGTGAGCTTGGTAAAGTAGGGGAAGCTGAGTTAGATATTTCAAATATTTATTTCAATTTAAAATGAAAAAGAGTATTATTGGTTACATTAAGCTAACCAAAACAAATCCCATATGTTTTTACTTATCTACTCATTCAATATCAAGAACGATCCAAAGTATTTTTGGAACTTTTTTTATACAAACCGCCAGACAAAAGGCTATCCCGCCATAATGTATTACAATAATAAACAGTCAAGTGACCAGCAGTGTATCGTTAACATGTTTGCTGAATCTTTTTAATCAGTTTACCACAAAAACAACAAACCTTAACAAGTGGCTTAGGTATCCTATCTGGATATACATATACCGTTTATCACAAATGTAGATATTCTACAAGCGCTTAATTCATTGGGTGATGGATGTCGACCATGGAATAGTAATTCAAAGCTTGTCAAAATTTGGTTTCTCCAATGCATTTGTCAAATGGATCTCATCTTACATCTTCCATCTTATGCCACAGGCAACAATATATTGAAATTGGTGGTAAAAAATCAAATTCCATTATGGCACTCTCTGGGGTACCACAAGAGTCTCATCTAGGACCATGGATTTTCATAGTCATCATCAACGACGTAACCAACTGTCAAATTTTAATTTATGCCGGCGACTTAAAAATTTTCAAATTTATCAGTAATCTTGACGAAGCATTTGAACGGCAACATGATTTAAACAGAAATAGTAGGTGGTATGAAGCCAATAAATTGCGGCTAAATACAAATAAATGTAAAACCTATATCTTTCTTTAGAAAGAAGAAACCATTACAGTTTGAATATCATATTAACAGCACAATTCTTCATAGAACTAATGAAATTCGTAATTTGGGAGTTACGTTTATTGAAAATGTGACGTTCAACAAGCATATCGTTATAATAGTCGCCAAAGCCAACTGTATGTTAGGGTTTATTAAACGTTGGTCAGGAAGCTAATATGGACATCAAATGTATATTAAATCTTTATTTTGGGTATGTCCGCTCCCAACTAGAATTCGCTGTTTCTGTGTGGTCTCCCTATCAACAAACTCATATTGGTCGCATTGAAAGAGTACAAAAGAAAATTTTACTATATACATTGCCCGGAAAGATGGATGGAATTATGACAGTAGCCTACCATACTACGAGAATATTAGCAGTCTACCACCTTATAAAGAAAGGTGCCATAATTATTAAATTGCCACATTAGATAATAGAAGAAAAAAACTGGGTGCTTCAATGATAGGAAACGTTCTACTAGGGTACATCGACTCACCATTTATCATGGAAAACATCTCCTTACACATTCCAAAAAGGATTACAGTACGTCAAAATAATTTTATCAACCTTGTTCAAAATCGAACTGAGTATGGGGAGAATGAACCAATCAACCAAATGGCCAAGCACTTGAACAAAATTAGCGATACATTTGACTTTAATTTATTTGAAGACTCTTAAAAAACAGTTTAAAAATCTTTTTTAATTAGGTTTTAATTGTTTTAGATGTAGCTTGTTTTATGTTGGTTTGTAAAATCATATTTGATTTTTGTAATAATAAATAAAATAAAATAAAATTCGCGTGAAGTTTGTTCATAGTTTGTCCTAAAATTACAAAAAGAGCAATTAGAACACATTTAGGACAAATTTCACGCGTCCGTCAAAAAGTTTCTTCCAAACACTAAATAAATTTAAATGTATTAGTGACAATAATATATATAGAATACGGATAAACCGATCTATTGTTTAAAGCTATTTGTCTTATTGACAAACAGAAAAATTACCAAATCTATAAGACAGGAGATCAAATACAATAATATTCAACTACAATTCATTAAAAAACTGTTGCAAAATTAAATTTAAAATCTAAAAACATTTCACTCAAGGGATAAACACAATCATCAACATGATTAGAGTAAATGAATGGAACTTGAACGTGATTAGTAAAAACTATGCTAAATTTTGAAGATAGGTGACTTGAAAGAGTATTTTACCACGTTGAATGTTTTAGTACAAAATTGGAATTTAAAAAAAATTCTTGTACTCTTGTAGATCGTACCTTAATATCGAAATGTATGTTTGATAAGCGAGGAGGACTATGTGTAACTAAGAAAAGTAAAAGCTTTTTTAAACCTAGGATATAAGTGTTTTACTATACAAACAAATTCTCTTTCTCGCTGAACAAAGGATCATACCCAAACACTGAAATGAATTTTTGGGTAGCTGAGGACTATAGCTAAATACGAAATGTAAAAACTTTCTTAAATCTAAAAGATAAGTGACTGGGATAAGGACAAGGGTGTTTTACCACATTGATTGTTATAGTACAAAATTGAAATTAAAATTAAATTATTTTGGTGGACTATTAGTATCTAAGGTCTATTTTTATAACTAAAAAATTAAAGTAAAACAACCCCGTCCTAAATCATGCATCTCCTAAATTTAGTAACACTTTATGCTTATTGGTTAGATAAAGTCCTTTGCTATACCCAAAAATAGATATCCCTAGTTGAGTACAATCATGTAAAATTCTCCGGTCATAAGTTAATTATCTTCTAGATATGAAAGCTTTTATATTTTTTAGTAAGATATAGTTTAGCTACCCAAAATTGTATTTCACTATTTTAAAATTAAAATTAAATAAAATAAAAAATTTTAAAAATTTCAATAAATTTCATAAAATTCACTAACAAAAAAAAATCAACACAATTCATATTTTGATTGCACATGACACTCGAAAATGATTTTTGGTAGAAATTTAGGAAACTCATGTCCACTTTATAAACATGGTCGAGTAGTTTGTCTGTTATAACAATAAAATCTAATAGTTAATCTAACTATTTGCACAAAAAATCTAAAATCTAAAAAAATTTTATCAGGGTTATACGTGGCCTGTACTTAATCCTAGGTAGCAGAGCATATATTATACTTGAAGCGTGGCTTATGCTTAGGGGCAAGATGGTGCTTAGGAAAGTGACGGATATTAAGAATGGGGCTTAAGAAAGAGGCGGGATTAGGAAATGGAGCGGATCCTGTGAAAAGGGCATGATTTTGGTTAGGGGCAGAGCTTAGGCCTATAGGCTGCGTGGACGTATATCAAAATGTATATATATAATACCAAGTGGTGTTCTTGCGCCATTAGTAATTGCCATGCTATAGTAGCAGAGCACATCCTAATAGAAGCTTCTTCAGTTTTCCAAAACAAGGATTGGAGATTTTTATTATTTGGGTTGAGAAATATTCGATACCATGAAGTTGTTTAAAAAAACGTTAACTAACGTATTAGGGCAAGCGAAAATTTAAAAAAATGTTATCCGACAGTTAAACTGATCTGATTTTTCTATGGCAGACAGTATTTGATTGAACAATATCAACGAAAATGCATCCGGTAACTGGTTCCTGTTCTACAGAATTTCTAACATATCAATTGAAGGAGACCCAGCCATCAACATTAGAGCCTGAAAATACCCACAAATTACAATTTGTAAGTTTTATTTAATTATAAGATTAAACAATAGTCCAGAATTTGTGAGGTAGATATCGGTGCCACAATGTTTGCAGAATTTGCGAGATAGATATCGGTGCCACCAGGAATTTTTTTTAGATTTTTGTCATTGTTCTGGATTGGTTAAACTTGGGCCCAACACAAGTGGTTATTGTTTTATTTGATTTTCTCAGTTCAACTGAATACAAATCCAGAATTTGCGAGGTAGACATCGGTACCACTATGTTTCACTGATTCACCCAGGATTTTTTTTAGATTTTTGTCATTGTCATTGGTCAAACTTGGCCGCGAAACACATGGTTATAGGTTTATTTGATTTTCAATGTTATAATTACAAAACATGGCGGAATACATAACAAAAATCAACACGCGTGTTGATAAAACAGTTGGCAAAAGTAATGTAAAATAAGCTTTACTCGATCAATATAAATATCCCTACCGATATAACATCAATATCACCATAACTCTTGCGGCATTACTTCTTCTATCGACTATATTTAAACGCTATAAATGTGTTTGTTTGTTTGTTTGCTTGTTTATATGTTTATTTATATCAAGGGTTTCGAAAGCGGCTCCAACGATTTTGATAAAAATTGGTAAGAGAGGGTTTTCGAGTGCCAGCAAGCGATTACGATGGGTACTGATTTCGGGAAAATTCGTTTAGGGGGCCCTCCGATGCTTTTGTTTTGTGACTTTTGTTATTTTCATAGGATTCCAAATTTTGTTCCGGTTACGAGTCGAAGCTCCTGAAAACAGCCAATTTGAATGAAGCTAAGCCATTTCTCAAAATGTTTGCATGAAACCAGTTTTGTATACGCTGAAAATGGAATTGCAAAATGAGTTCCGGATATAGTTCCGCAAACTGGCCAAATGGGATCTGGTAAATAACCAGTTTGAATGGAACCAAGCCATTTTTCAAGCGATTGCGATTAAAATCGGTTTATTATTATGAAAATGGGATTCGCAAAATTTGGATTAGTATTCAGTATTATGTGTCCGCAATAATTTGTAATATGTATCCCCAATAATTAATTCGGTGTACCTTAATTTTTTTGGAAATAGTCTTACCATGTTAGATGTCCTTGATTTTTCGTGAACGAAGGTAAGGACAGAACTCGAGTAGTTTCTTTAGAAAGAAAAACTCGGTATTTCCTCAGCCGGCATCGGTTTGCAAAGGTTAGAGCAGCTGTCTGTAAACCAAATGTCAGCACGGGGGAAATAACGGAGCGGTACATAGAGATAACCGTCTCATAGAGTACTTGATTTCTATGAATGCATTTCTGCATATGATGAGTTATTCCGAGCGCCTGATGACACCGAGTACGATTGGTGATAGGCCGACTTAACTTAGAGGTTAAGTAAGTACCCAAATATCGCATCATATAAACACGGTTGAAAGTGGCACCAGACAACACTATGCTGAGGGGTGGTACAAATGATGCTGAGGGATCTCGGATCAGAGCGGTGAATATATGGGGGTCTAATTCTAAGCCCGCTAATTTTAAGGCACCTAGTAATTCATCCAGAATGGGTTCTACTGCTCTGATGTCTCGTGCGATGAGTATAATGTCGTCTGCATAGGCGAGTATGAGTTTCAACTCACGGAATTGGTCTGCCGCTGTTAGTAAAACCTCATTCAGGATGAACTAAAATAAATCGAAAGATATGGGACATCCTTGTTTAACTCTTTTGCTTTTCATGACTTTTTCTGTACAAATTTTGAACCATTTAACAGTATAAACTATAATTATCATTCATTACAGTGTCTATCACAGCTCAAATATGTTGACTTAATAATAATAAATTGAACTAAATTGCAGGATATCAGTTAAAATTAAATTTAAATTCGTAACTAATTTAAGTTGAATTTTCAAGAGTATCGCATGAGCCCAGTGATGCCGTTAAAAAATATAAAAGAAGATTCAAATTGTGCCGTCCTGTGTTACTAACTATTGACTATACCAGGTGCCTGTAACCGAGCCAATTTCTATCATACTAACTGAACCTATCGAAATCCGATTTATTTGTGTAAACGGGTGTTCGGTGAGGCCCGGCCATCTCCAGAAGATCCTGCTTAATGCTTGGTCGAACATTCCAATCAAATCAAACCAAATATTTATATTTTACTGTTTGTATTTTGTATATAACAACCGAAATTAATTAAAAGTAGATTAAATTTGATACACACATCAAGATTAATATATTTACATAAAATTTTATTATTAAACGATCATCTGAACGAATTTGTATACAATTATTGGTTGGTGACCCATTGAAAATATAAAATAAAATATATTAAATACATTAGACTTTGTATATATTTATATACATAGATACTCGTATGCCCATACGTGTGTGTATGTATATTTATTTCTCTAGCCTAGATTAATTTTAATGATATAAATTTATGTATTATCATAACCACCAGCTGTATCAAATCATTTGCAAATGAAATCTGTATAATATAAATGCTATACACTCGTAGTAACTATATCTAATATGTATTATACAATATTTTTATAGTACATATATATAGTGAATATATATATAAGACATATTATGTATAGAGTTTGTAAGTAGAACACAGTATGTATAGGATATACATATATACGGATAAACTATCTGTTTATGTTCTGATATCAAACCCATGCATATAATTATCGTATATGTATATTAAATAAACACTTTGAAATAGATTATTTTTGATATAAATACTGAAAACAAAACTATTATTTAGTTTTTGATAATAAAATCATGTTTGTACTCGTGTGTTTATATATATTATTCTTTACTGATAATTATATATATATATATATATATATATATATATATATATATGTATGTATATATGAGAAATAAATATTATTTATACGGGAGTAGATTAGATACTCAAGTTTCCTTATATACGCATATAGACACACAGTGCTGGTATAATGAAACCCATCGACAAAAAAGAAAAATTACATGTACATACGTCTACGGTAAATTAATGGTTAACATAATTGCTATTTAAAAAAAACAAATTAAATTCTTAATCGTGCAATGTAAAATGATAGTTAAGATATATAAACATAATTATGTTCAACCCTTATCTGTTCCTCTATGTATTTATATTAACTTACGTACATATTTTATGTTTTGTTGTTGTTTTAAGCCCACACAAATTTGTACATTTTAAAATAATTATGATAAAAATAATACGATACATGAACAGTAATTTAGTGAATGCCCTTCGCATGTTTGTTGGTTTACGATGCAAGTATGGCTATTAATTGATAATTCATTGTGACATGATAATTTTTTCGTTTCGATATTAAAGGTCCATAACTGCACTTAATCAGTATATACATATACATATATATATATATATATATATATATATATATATATATATATATATATATATATATATATATATATATATATATATATATATGTATACGGTTGAAAAAAAGGGTATAAAATTGATTAAATTTTGGTATTCATATAGGTCCACGCAATCGATAGTATTAAATCAATATATTCGCTATGTATGAAATTGTATACCCCAGCTTATTAATTTGAAACATAATATCATGTTAAATATCTAATAAGACAAAACTATTAAACTAATACTAAAGTGGTATGGAATATTTTTATATTATTATAATATTATTCTGATAACACGTTGTATTAAGCGAGTTGATACTTATAAAATATTCAATTTAATACATTCTGTGTATTAAGTGTTTTAATATATTGCAGGTATTAATTTAATACAATTTTTTGGATTAACAATTAATACTACAGAAATTGTATTAAATAAATACTCATTATATATATTTATTATAACTCGTTTATTTTAGCATTGTATCATTTAATTAATTATTAATTTGTGTTTGTAAATTGGAAGTTATATTATAATTATATAAATATTGTTATAACATTAATAGCAACTGATTTAATTACCAATAAAACAAAGTTACGCTTAAGATTTCATATTTGCTTTATTTATACAAAATCCATATATATATATATATATATATATATATATATATATATATATATATATATATATATATATATATATATATATATATATATATATATATATATATATATATATATATATATATATATATATATATATATATATATATATATATATATATATATATATATATATATATATATATATATATATATATATATATATATATATATATATATATATATATATATATATATATATATATATATATATATATATATATATATATATATATATATATATATATATATATATATATATATATATATATATATATATATATATATATATATATATATATATATATATATATATATATATATATATATATATATATATATATATATATATATATATATATATATATATATATATATATATATATATATATATATATATATATATATATATATATATATATATATATATATATATATATATATATATATATATATATATATATATATATATATATATATATATATATATATATATATATATATATATATATATATATATATATATATATATATAAATAACATTAAAACTAGACTAAGTTTGTTCTTGAATATAAAAAGCAGATTCTAATTAAAGAAACAGTATAAGCAAAAGTAGTCACTTTAATATTTTTTAGTGTGTTACCCTTTTTGAGAATATTTGAGTTTTTTTTACAAATAAAACATATGTGTGAGTCTTTATTTGAATTCATTTTTAATAATTCATTACATGTAAACAGTAGCTCACCATAAGTTTAAATAAATCGTAAAATATAACTTACAAATAATTATTAGACATACTACGCGCTTCAGTTAAATTTTCCAGAAAAATCCTGTATGGTCGCTGGTAGATTAATTTGATGCATGGGCTATATAAATAATTTTGTAAGAAACACCAGAACAAACGTAAATTGTTGCCGTATTTGATATGGCAGAGAAAGTGCAATTTATAAACCAAATCCAATGCATCAATAAATTTAAAATTATTTGGGAGTGGTTATAAATTTTTGTCGATAACTATCAGGTATTGGTCTACTACTGATTTTGATTTGCCAATCGCAATAATGTATGGCGCTTTTCCTTTGGAATTGTCAAGATATTCCTTGTTTAGTAATCCGATCTGAAATATATTTATAAAACATACATTAGTAATAAATACAGTAGTAAAAACTAGTTTAATAGGTGATAGATTAATAAATAAATTGTATTAAACTGAACAAAATCAGTGAACTAATTTCAATATTAGGAATAATAATAAAACTGGACGATGATAGATTTTGTAAATTTCAATTTTATATTAACCGTTTTTTGAAAGAAAAAAAATCAGATTTAACGACACTGCAAAATTTAAAATAATTTTGTGGTTTTATTTCTTCTGAAATACATATTACAAATAGATTAACCTTATTTCAGACCATCCCAAAAGAGATCAAATTATTGTTGCAATTATATGTAAAATTATAATATATTCTAAAAGAATTGTGCGAATCTTACCAAACTATTTTCGGTTTAAAATACTTGTAAATTGTATAGCTTACCTGTTTATGAAACACTAGATTGCTGGCCGCCTGCTCGTCTATCTTTCGGTTAAATTTGATCCGCCCAGCCGAAGATGGTGGTAGCAGCCGTATTAAGTTAATGAAAGAAAGGGTCTGCGTGTTCCAATCTAAAAAACATACAAAAAATTATAAAATAAGCTATCTAAGTACAAGTAAGTGTAGAATTACCAATATTTCTATCAACTTCGGTATATAACACGGTTTTCCCGGAATTTTTTACAATTGTAAAAATGTTGTTCTGGTACCATTCACAAGCAATTGCTATATTTGGTGTTTCATTTAATCGTAGCTTAAAGTCATAAGTAATCTACCAGAAAAATTATACATTAAAATTATAATAATTTATTTCAACATATTTTACTCACTAATTCCGGACACACAAACAAATATCGACAATCCTCGTATATTGAGAAATTTGCCTTATTAATTTCTGATTTCCTGAGTTCTAATGTTGATTTTAATTTTTCCTTAGATAGTTAGATTTCTTCAAGCAGTGAAGCAGATTTCAAAATTTGTAAATCTCTTTAAAATGTTGCGGGATCTATTGCAGGAATATTAATTGGCGTTGGTAAATTTGGTGCTCTCTCGAGATTTTTTCCGAATTTTCGCTTTTTAACTCGGTCGTTCCTTAACTTACTTTGAAGAAATCCTGTGTTATTGGAATTAATAAGCACTTCCTACAGAAAATTAAAATTGATTGGTTAGTATAGAATAAATGTTACTAATTATTCAGTAACAAATAAACTGTATACGAACTAGTTTTATACAAGGAAATAACTTAGTGCATGCTTCAGCAACGGATAATTTTTCTTCCTTTGATGGCGTAACACCAAAATGTTCTTGTAAAAAAGCTGTTGAATATGAAACAATTTGTCTGCGATGTGCGTCTTTAATTTAACCAGTTTCCTCGAAATGTAACAAAATTTCCGATCCACAAGCCTTCGTACCAATGTATGCTTTAACAGACTATATATTTTATAAAGAAGAAATATGTTTTATCAATTTATATTATATAATATACTAAACTTAGAAAAATTAAAATTTTACTTCCGAAAATAGCGGGGCATTTGTTCTTTTCAATGCTCCTTTAATTGCGTATGGTGGCATTACAACATCAGATGTTTTTAATGTATTAGGAAATTCTGAGGAAGTATTTAATTCCGCCGAATAAATTGGTATATCTACATCAATATCTAATACTAATTTTGTTTTCACTTTAAGAATTAAAAAAGCACAACGAGTGCTTGTAAATGATTCCATATATCGTACTAAAATTTCATTTTCAATGCGTGCCCCATGCTCGTCAAGGAAACCATCGAAATCATCTAACTTTATTTCACTATCATGGAGTGCTGTAATATGTATACAAATTTATTTAATTTGGTATGTATAATATTAGTCAAATTCACGTTGGTACAAATTAACAATATCTACTTATGAAGTTGACCATTACTAAATTACAGTTACATTTCTACATCCCCCTTTACAATTAAACCAGAACAATATTGAATAATGAAACTTACCTGAATAGACATAATCAGTATATTCAAAATTTGTTGATGTACCATACTTAAGTATTTCCACAATTTTTATTTGATTTCCAATTTCCACTGTTACAAAAAATCCACTCATTTTCACATAGAAATAGCTTTAACAATAATTTCTAAATCACAGATCAAATAATAATTAACGACTTCACACAGCTAAACTTCACTTTCTACTAAACAAATTTTTGAGTCTACAAAAAATTGAATATATATTTAATACCATTTAATTATGAAAATGATACTTTTGTGTGTCCTTTTCAGATGTATTTCTATTAATTTGATACATTTTAGGTATAAATGTTCTAACTGTTAACACTATAAAATATTATACTCGACATGTATAAAATTAATATGATTTAATATATGAAAACAATAATTTAGTATATATGAGTTTTATATCTAGATGGTTTAAAATGGTATGAACTCCATGACAAAATCAAGTAGTTACCTAAGTAAGCTGCTATGTACATATGCTTTTTTGTATCAAAAGAAGATAAATTGCATCTATAATTTTTTTTAATATAGTTCTGATATTAAATTAATATCAATGGGGTGGCTTTTATACCTATTACATATTTATTTTATATTTAAAGTCGTATAAAGATTATCAATATTTATGTAAAATATTAAAATAATATGAAAAAAAGTATAAATGATAATTATACCCAAATTTCTAACCGTATATATATATATATATATATATATATATATATATATATATATATATATATATATATATATATATATATATATATATATATATATATATATATATATATATATATATATATATATATATTTCAACTTAAAAAATATTGATGATGGCACTTTGCCTTTTCATTACATTTGTATCGAACTTTAGGGGTTCAATCGAACTAGTGTATGTGATATTCATACACCACTTAACTCTGACACTGACTGCTTTTATGATTTTTTAGAAAATTTGCTTTGTGCCAACATGGCCACATCGGATTTCATTATAGTTAGTGATTTGAATATCCCCGTTAACAAGGACTCAAGTCAAGTCTTAACATTTAGTTCTACGTTATTCAGCCTAGGCATGATTGTTATACGAATACTTTTGTTACTCGACCTGCGAGTGAGAATATTTTAGATCCCGTTATTTGCAGTTTCCATAACATTGACCGTGTCTTGAACAACAATTGAATCAAACATCAGTGATCATAGTTTCGTTTTCTCCAAATTCATATACGAGTATAAATCGAAATATGTAACTAGACATTTAGAAAAGAGAATTATCAATTTTAGTAAAGTTAATCGGCTTTTTGATGAATTTCTTAAATTTCATTTGATGTTTGGATTTTGACTTTACTAATGATCATTAAAAAATATAGTGAACTGATTGATAAATATTCCAAAACCAAACTGATCAAGGTGAAAATAAAAAATTCTAACAATTGCCCATGGATGAGTATAGATCTCTGGAATCTAATCAAACAAAAAAATCGCATTCTTAAATGAATCAAGCAAAACACAAACAATCATGTGTTAAAAGGCAGGTTGGTATTCCTTAACAAAAAAAGCAAATCGTTCAAATATCATGCCAAAAAAAATTGGCATCATTTAATGTAGTGTTCGTAACCGGGATTTATCGTAATTGCCAGAAAATTGCAAAAGTATCACCAATTTTTAAATCTGGAAACTCAAATGCTATTAACAACTATCGCCCAATCTCTGTCTTATCCGTGTTTGACAAAACATTGGAAAAATTAATAGCAAATCGCATGATAGAATATCTTAATAATACAATTTTTTTTACTATCATCAAGGTGGTTTTAGACAGGGGTCTGGCACTGACACTACATTAGTTGAAAACCGCACTCAATTTGTGGTAATGAATATAGTGTCGCAAGCAGTATCTTAAACATCAACTGTGGTGTACCGCAAGGCAGTGTTCTTGGGCCTTTATTATTTTTGATTTTCAAAAATATTATTTAGCCCAATTATCGCTGGTTGGTCAAATCAGAATGTTTACTGACGATACTGTAATTTTTTATAACTCGAGTTCAAGTATCTTGGAGTAATGCTTGATAAGCATAAGTCTTGTGATACACACATTCGTATGTTGAGCATGAACATATTTCCGTTTATCGTTTTGATTAGAAAACTTGTTCCCTTTGTTCCAACGCTTGTCTTAAAAACGATTTACTTTTAATTTATTCATTCACGTTTGTTATATGCCATCTCAACTTTTGGAACTGCAACAAAGTCCAAATAAACAGATTGCAAATTATGCAAAATAGAAGTTGCAAAGCTATTTTTAAACTTCCACATTTATTTCCTTCCTTTGAGTCATGTAGGAATGTTGCCGTTGGTATTCTTACATATCACTGCAATAGTTTTATTTCTCACATAAATTTGAATTTGAGAAAATTTCGTACTGTAAAGAATTTATAGACCGTTTAACAATTTTGTTTATAAGCGGTATATAAATTTAAACTCATTGGTTCTGGTTTTAAAATAAAAATATATAAAATCGAATAAATCGTCCAAAAATGGGAAACGACAAAGGTGAAAAAAATAAAACGCGGGTCCTTCCCATAAAACTACCAGGATGGAAGCAATGCAGCAGGTGGGATTGCCACTGTTTTGAACGAAGAACCCAACAACAAGGTTCTTGCAAGTTGAGGCACAGTTAGCAATAAATGACATAAAATCAGATCAAACAAAATAGGATCATACATTAGCATCACTCACAGGTGTGACATGGTGATGGACCTGCTGGGTAATCCACCAGATATAGACAAATTTACCACTCAGAAAGCTGCATTGATCGATCGTCACTCTCTATAAGAGATAAAACTATTTGAACAATTACTCGATCAGACGGACATTGGCGACCGGAAACCATCAGCAGATTACAGGCATTTGAAGCATTTAGTTGGCACAAAATACAGTGACGAACTCGTCCTCATACTGCGGCTACGTCGCCTGCCAAGCCAAGTCCACGTCGCGGTACTACCTTTTAAGTCCGGTGCCCTAAACGCACTAATTAATTTAGCGGATACAATGTATGAGGCTACACAAAACCAACCTAATATTAATACTGTTGCTGGCATGTCCAGATTACGTAATGTACAGGACAGGTTAAACAAACAATCCTCTACATCTTTGAGTAAACCACTCGATGATCGCATTGTTAATTTAGAGTCGACGATGGCGTGGCTGGCTCGCAATAGGTTTCGATCAAACTCCCTACGTATATATAACCGTAGCATGTGCTCTACGAATAATTCAAAAATATTGGTTGTATGGAGAGAACGCATGTAAATGCTTACCTTGGTGAAACTTTAAAAGGCTAATTTCAAATAAAATGGACACATTGCCAACTCCAACTTCACCACGAAAAGACGATACCATAAATCTTACTATAAATCGCCGGCCGTACATTCATGATACAAATAATAATATTACATTTTTAATAGACACGGGGGCAGATAAACACCTATGGATCAAAATTGCTCCAGGTGAACATTGGACTACGTCGAACATTCACTCACGGATACATTCTTGCAGATGTGAATCGTCCAATAATTGGTGCCGATTTCCTAACAAAATTTGGTCTTTTAGTCGATTTAAAAAATCGTAAGCTTATTGAAGCAACGACTGAGCTGTCAATACAAGCAACCATGGTACAGGCAATTACACCAACGCCAATACATTTCTCAATCGACAATCGCTACGGCACTCTGCTTTAGAAGTTTCCACTTCTCACAGCACAGCCGAATTCTAAACTACCCGTCCGACACAACGTGGTTCTTTACATCGTCATGGAAGGCCATCTTCCAGTGTCGAGGCCACGTAGTCTTGATCCGGTGCGGAACAAAACTGCAAAAGCAGAATTCCAACAGATGGTGGAACATCGACATATTCCGTCTCTTGTCCATTACACATGGTCAAGAAAACAGATCACAATTAGAGACACAATCTGACATCTTGGTGTCTGCGCAACTCGTAAATTGATTACTGCTCGCTACTTTTGGTCCAGCATAAACAAAGACATAACCCATTGAGCACAATCATGTTTATCCTGCCAAAAATCAAAAATATAACGGCACAGAAAAACGCCGCAACAGTTCGAAATTCCGCCTGGTTTAGAACATATTCAATTGGGTGTCGTAGGACCACCTCCTTCTTGAAATGGATACACTTATCAAGAGAATGACGTCCACAATCTCACTGATGAATATAATGGTACCATAACAAGTGCAGCAGAATTGTTTAAATGGGCTAAAACTTTAAAAACTGATATGGTTTTTGAGTTTTGTTCTGCGACATTGAATTTAACACCAGAAAAACCCGACTTGCCAGAAGATAAACTGAAAACCATAAACGGAACTCGCGATTTCCATGTAGTTATTCATTCAGGAGACGGTTACTTAAATTTTAAGAAATATTTTAATAGTGACGACCATGTTAGATTTAAAATGTAATTAATATTTAAATTAGTAACTTAAGGAACAACAACAACAACAAAAAATCCAGTTCTACAAAAATTTTTTTTAGTTAATACTACACATTCAAAATATAAAAATCACAAAATTAAAACATGACTTCCGGTTGCATATGTTGAATTTGCGATTTCACGTATTTTCCACCTTATATATATATATATATATATATATATATATATATATATATATATATATATATATATATATATATATATATATATATATATATATATATATATATATATATATATATATATATATATATATATATATATATATATATATATCCCAATCACACGTACCACTTCTATGCTTGGGCAAAATTTTTTGGCGCACGTGTTATTTACGCTTTATAAATAAGCCCAATCGAAAAACACGAATCTATGTAATTTACGAATTATTATGGATATACATATCAAATTTCATAGCTGACAGTTCGAATTTCAATTTCTGACAGTTCTGTCATTTTATAATCCAGATTAAGAAAAAATAATGATTTTTTGTTTTTATATAAATCAACATTTTCTTTTCAACTGTTAATTACAGAATTATTTTATGCGTGGATTAGGAAATGCTTAATTTAATTGCTTATTGTGAAAAAAAAAAAATGTGTGCGCTTAGGGATTATGTACATTATAAATCGGAAAGTTTTCAAGGTTTTTTTTTCTATTGGTACGCACTCTTTGGATTACCTTGAAAATACCAACTGTGTGATATTTTTCTTATACATTTTCATTTATCACAATATAATTGTACAATACATATACGAGTATGTATATTCGTATATATCACAAGAAAATTTATTTTATTATATTCTATAACAATTAATCTAAAATACAATGAAGATCAACCAACTAAAATGATTATGTAACAGCAAAATACAATAATGTTGAGTAGAAAAACCAAAATCTGGATGCTGTCAAAAAGTTGAATGTTGAAATTATTATGTTTTAATTCTAAAATTATATTTTTTATTTTTTAACTTTATTTCCATATCATTAATTCAAGTTTTTTGTTTTTTTGGTTTATGTTTGTTTGTTATTTTAGGTTTGATTGATTGACGATGAATTAATGTGATAGTTTGTTGAAAAATAAAATAAAAACTTAAAATAAAAATGAGGTCGCCCTTGAAATGGAGCTAATTAAGTTCCACTTCTTGTCTATATATATATATATATGTATATACATAAATTATCATTATTATTAAAATTGTTTTTAGAATTTAAATATTTTTATTTTTATTTATATGATCGATTAAATTAATAACACTGCTACTGGATATAAAAAAAAAATTAAACTTAAGTGTCTTATATTTATTTATGTACATAAAATATTATATGTTAAACTTCAACATATATTTATTCGATATGAAATTAAAGAACTGCCAGAGATGAAGAATACGTGTGTATAAGTAGTATTATAGCAATATACACGAAGCGAAGAGAATTTGAATATAAATAAATAAAACTTGCTTAAAAGAACATGTTAACTGGGAAAGGTATATGTATATTCCGATAGAATCTTAACTTAACGTTTTAAATGATTAATTGACGTGAACGTTATATTGATTAATCGATTGATACATTAATCATGTTAATTTTTTTTTTTTTCGTTTAATTTTGGTAATCACATGAATCAGTTAAGCTCGTCAATTATATACCTATACACATGATATGGATCTGATTTTTTTTTTCTATGGTTTTTAAAATATGATTGCCAAGTTTGTGCTTAAATTATAGATAGGTTTAAAGGTAAAACTTGGTCAAATCAATTTTTAAGATACATATCAAAGGTTAACTTAAATTAGCGATGTACGTTTTTGGTTTGACTATACGGAAAAGTTAATAAATCATTTTTTTTATGATGATGTTGATGGCAAGATTTATTTGTTTTGTTAAAATGAATTTGATCTGAACATAATGATATGGTTTGTAATTTATATAGGTATTTGGTAGTTTAAGCTACCTGTAATACATAAGTATTTATATAAGCGAAACAAAAAAAACCCAAGTAATGGCTTAACGAGCTTTTATATCTTCTATTGAAATGAGTTAATGTCTAATTGTTTTTCCATTGATTTATCTGATTGTTGCTTGTAGCGCAAATCCGCATTAATATAAACCACAAAACTAGTCACGAATTATATCCTTCTTACTTGACCATCTTACGATTCTAATTCTAATATGTTTTAAATGGTAAATCCATTACGCTCAAAATTACTTGTGGTATGTATAATTTTAATATTTTTATGTAACTATCTTTCAGATAATATTGGTTTTAATTGGTCTTTTCCAGGCTTTGGAATCATTTTAATTAGCGATATTTTCCATTATTTAGGGAAATACCCACATCTCATAATTGCATTGAAGATTTATGTTGTTTTATGCATTTATCAGGTAATTCTCTGATCTTTTTCCGGTAATAAAATCGTGTCCTGGAGCTTTCTTTTGATTTTTACAATTTTTAATGGTAGTTTTAACTTTTTCCCCTTAACTTTTAAAGGAATTGGTTTCAAAGGGTCCTCCATAAACCTGGGTAGTTCACTGTTGTTAATTTTTTCGTTTGGTGTGATTAGGGATCACCTTTTTTGCTGCTATTTCCAATATATGTGTTAAATCATTCGCCACCGCATCAATATCTTCCGGGGTGCAAAGTTGGATATCCAATTGGCTATTTTGTTCGACTATATTTCTAAATAGAGACAATTTAGTTAATTTATTTGTTAGAAATTGAGTTGGTACTCCGAGTTATTATTATAGGTGAGTGATCGGATGATAAGTGATAACAATCTTTTACCTGAGCATATTTTATTTCTATCTGCTGGTGATGTAAATCTTGAAAAACATTGATGTTTAGCATTGTAGTTGCCTCGCGTGAAATTTAATGCCCAGCCGATTAAAATAATCGATAAATTGCTGCTTTTTGATTGCGTGTTTTGGTGGACAGTAAACAGCCGATAATACACAATTTCCAGACCATTCCATTTTTATGGAATGCTTTATTCTTTGTTTGATCAAAACCGCAGTGCCGCCGTGTGCACTTCCATCTGGATGTTTGGTGTCATAAACTGAATATCGGTTGATTTTAAGTGTGTTTCTGATATTAGCATGATGTCTATATTTTGTTCGTTAAGAAAGGTTAGAGCCACAGCTTTGTGCTGTGAAAGACCGTTCGCATTCCAAACAGCTATCTTTTGGAGCGTCATTTTGGGCTTCTGACGATAATTTGCATTAGTGTGTTCATATTTTGCATCATCATGTTCATTTGTCTTACCATGATCATCATGAAACTTTGGATCGTTTCGGTCAGTTTATTTACGGTTGCGTGAATATTTAATTCTTCTTCGTTGAAATTGAGTTTCGTTTTTGGGGCGGTACCTTTTTGGAATTTTTTTTGTGCATTCGCTTGTTGGGAAATTGTACTTGTTGAAGTCATATTTCTTTGATTGTAAAGTGACTTAAGCATTCGTTGCTCAGATCGCAACTTTGGATTGGTCTTACCCTTCAAAACCAGATATACTGTAGTTTGCTGTGTGATTTCCACCACAATTACTACAGCGTTTTACTGATGGATCATTTCTCGTCTTATCGCATTTTTTTGAATCATTTAAACTTCACTCAACGTGCAATAAGCTTTTGTGTGCCCATATTCTTTGCACTTGAAGCATTGTACTGGTCCGGTTCGCTTTTTGGGTTCCTCTATACAGTGATTTTGCAAAGAGGTAAATATGTCAAGTTATGGTTTCCTTTGTTTTTCTCATCTGGCTCTAATTCTATGCGAAACATCGGCTGAGGAACCTTCTCCCGATTTAAAACGTTTGCAATAGATTTGGCATGGAAGCCTTGCGCGGCGAGAGAAGCATGAATGTCGGTCACCTCAAAGCTGCTCTCCATTCCTTTTAAAAGTCTTTTTGACTTTCCAGCTGGTAAGTGTAAGCGATTTGAAACCATCAATTTTCAAAGGTTGAATTTCTGTTTCTTTAATATTGTCCCTTTTAAGCGGGGCAATATAAAATTTTGAGTAAGTTAAATTGTCGATTGTATTAACGAGTTGATTATTTCACGCCTTGTAACGAAATTCTGTGGGCATGAATGGGTTTCAAAAAAATAAATTCATCCATTCAAGGCTTCGGTATGGTGTTTATATGGCCAGCTAAGGCTCAGGGATTAGGGTTGGGGTTTCCGAAGATGAACGAATGCGGGTTTAACCATATAGGGAAATAGGAAGGAATAAAGGAATAGCGGTAGTGAGAACAAACCAGGGTACTCACCTATCGTAGCTTTCCAACTTACCTACATTTCACTCGGATGATTAATTTATTCCATAACGCACCCTATCTTTATTAGTTTTTCTTTATTTTTTCTAAGGCAATATATTCAATTTGAGATGCAAAACAGACAACCCCTTTTGCTAGATATTTCGCAAATTTATATTATTTGCAGAACACGTTATTTAAGGGAAAGTATGTATCTTTCGATAATAACACAATAAAATTAAGCGTCATTGAATGATATGAAATCAGGGATTGCAAACTCAGAACATCAAAACGATCACAACAAGAGCGGCTGTACTCTTAAATAAATTGGTGGCGGCTTTTCGGTCTCTTTAGCTCTTGTGCATTAGTTCAACTGTTTGTAATCCGGAACGACAGGAAGGACAATTCAGCGTATTCAAACATAACATAAAATCAAACTCTTGTGCAGCATTGATGTTGGCACCGAGTGTCCATCTACTGAACATTTTTGAAGCTTCTCAAATATCGAATAAGTTATAATTTACTTAAGGTTTCAAATAATTTCCAATTTCTATAGCTCAATTCTTTAAAAAAAATTCTCTAAATGTCGGGAACTTGCAAAGTAGCGAATGGTTAAATTGAAAGTGCCATGAAATCCAGAAAATGTTCATATTATAGTGTTGGTTTCCAATAATGCCGTTTCAGAATTCGAAACCTACTAAACTAGTAAATCATGTCGCAATTTGATACTCAGTTTCCCATAAGCATTCGAAATTGAATCATCACTACATTTTTCTAATATTTATTTTTGTATTAATTATTTAAATCCGTAATAAATTTAATTGGTTTGAAATTAAATCGTAAATTCAGAGTTAATTTCAGCTTTGCGGATTCAAAAGAATTGTTAACTGCTTTAGCAAATTTTAAATAAATATGGCCTGCAATTTCTTCCCACAACAAAACAATTTAAATCTAATTTTAAATCGGAAATCGAAAGTGAGATCTGGCTTGAAATAAAATTACGATTTAAAATGCAAATTAGTTTTAATATTACAAAACATAGCTAATTGATGCTAAAATTTGTCATAAAATATGTACGTGGTTAACCAAATCTTCTTCATATATGTACTCGTAATTTATTGTCAAGGATCATTTTTTTGTCTTGGTTTATCGATTAGAAACAATTTTAAGCTCGTGATTATCTGATCTGAGTCAAATTCAAATTTTGAAGTTTGCATAATACTCAAATACAACATCAAATTAAATTTCTGATGGCTCCAAATAGATGCTTATAAATTATATCTCATGTCTGAATTAAATTATAGCTTTGAAATGAAATATTAACTGCTGTTTATACATAAATCAGTTATCAATCTTTAAAATATAAATCTAATTAGTTATAGAAATAACAGCCAAATTTGAATAAATATTTAATAAATAATTCTAATAAGTAATTCATATGCATGTAGGTTGTTCAACCTCTATATGCGAGCACATTTTATGTGAGATACGCGTGCGCCCTCGATGACCATTGAGACCAATGACTATAAAAAAAAACAGTGTAACAATTTACCTCAAGTTTAATTGATTGGACATTTTAATTAATCGCGATTGTATAAAATAAAAATAATAATAATCTCTAAACAAAACAAAAAAAAGTTAAATGGATATAAATTTTAATTAAATCATAGATTTTATTTCCAAATTTAGTTAAAACCACAATATTATTTAAAAATAAACTAAACACACAAGAGTATGCATACATAAATAGTCCTACACACAATTTTTTTTTTATACTTAAATGTCACCTGTTCGAGTTGATAATAATAACTCGAAGACACAAAACTTATTTTAAAAGTTTAAGTCATCATGATCATCTTGATGCTAATGAATTGTATGATAATTTACTATTTTTATTGTTTTTGTTTTTGTTGTTCAAAGTTCTTTGGACTTTTTATGAAATTTATACCATTTTTGGTGTGCTTGATAAATACTTGTAAATAAATTATAAATAAAAAATTTAACGACTAAATACGCAAGATGAGTAATTTTGTATGTAAAACTATATAGATACGTGTGATAAAAAAAAACATCTGCCACACACTGTCGCGCCATATAAATTATATTGCTCTGATTACAAATTTAGAACTCAATACGACCTTGCGGCTTTATTTTGGATTTGATTTCATCTGCCTATATAATCCATGATTGGTTTGTGGAATGTTACCATATTATGAAATTTGTTTAGTCGAAACAAGACACTTTAGGTAGTATAAGCAGATTTAGATGAATATGGCTATTTGGCTAGCCTTCTATTTTAAATATATAGATTGTTCGAAGCTAATTTATGGTGATCTCCCACCAAATTTCCGGGCTGCGAATTGGCCAATTATTAAAGAAAGATTTTTTTGCGGTGCCCGTGATAAATGACTTAATAGCTGCATTTGGAATTAAACGGGTAATAATTTGACGACAAAATTAGAGTGGTCTTCTTAAATGAGCATAAATACATTTGATTCATTGAATCTAATTAAATAAACAAATTGGATTCTAGACAATTTTGAACAAATTACATCACTCTGCATGGTCAAAATAATATGCAAATAATTCTGGTTTTATTATTCTGTGTTGACTTTTGCTAAAGTATCCGAGTTCAATTTAAGTATAATTCAACTGGTGAGATAATAATAAAAATAATTAACGTGTTTCTGCTGCTTATATACGCAAACAGTGAACAGATGTAAAACTGGTTATATACGAATGCATTTTTCAAAACCAATTAATATATAAACCATTTTGGTAATGATAATTGCGATATCTTCTTGTTTTTTATTTTAAATAATTTCGAACATAAAATACCACAAGAGTGCAAATTAACACTAATATGATATAGAATACAACATCTTAATCCGATTCAGTTTACAATAAACAACACAACCCATAAAACGAACGAAAACACAGAATCTTTTGATGTTTTTATTTATTTTGGTCTTAAAAAAAAAATCCATCAACGATAAAATTCTTAAAAAAATTATGAAATATTTTTCTTCTTCTTATATTTCGACAAGAAATCCAATTTCAATTTAATTTTATTTTTTTCGATGTGATATAAAAAAAATTACGATATTTATGTATATACTCCTACTGTTAATAATGCTCTATACATATATTATGTATATATGTACATGCGTATATATTGGTAGCACTTTTTCTTGACATATGATGATGTTGCATGCTACATAAATCTTTACATAAAAAAAAAAATTGAAATTAAATTAAAAACGAAAAAAAAAATCTCATAAAATAATTCTTTGACATATGGCCCAAAATTTAGACACATATACACACACACACACACGCACACATATTTCATTATGTGTACACAAAACTTATATATGGGCTTTTATGTATTATATCGTTTAAATTATAAAACGAAACACATAAATGATATGCATAAAACATAAGAACATATATAAATAATAAGAAGTGAAATATCAGATATATGTATGTATGTACGTTATGTAATTGAAATGAATGGCAGTTTATAAGATTGATGATTGTAATCGTTGGCAGTCATGTGAGAACTTATGGTCTAATTACAAATTAAGGCGGTTAAGATGTGTCGATTCTCTTATTATAAACATGTCATTGTTATATATATGTAATGTGACATTTTGTGACAGTTATGGTATATTTGTATAATTTAATTTATTATTATTTAGTTTATGTAAGATAAAGGAATTCCTATATTAAAATTTTCTAAGAGATTTCACAATCAAGCAAGTTCGCTGAAAAGCCATACTCGATATTTAGTGAAACGATTTATAAAAAATCGGTCACAACCGATTAAAGAAAGATAAGCACATGAAACATTGTACAGTCGGTGTATGCAATTGTTAATGACTGTAGCATTTATATATTTTATCAATGTCATTATTTTTAATTTAATTAAATTTTAATGAGTAGACCACTCTTAAGATGACTACAAAAATCTTATTAATGAAGTCTCGCCAGAAAACTAATTAATTCCCAGATCAGTAGGATTCGCGGTTTGAATCATAAAAATTAGACCAAACATTTTTGGCAACTCGTAAATTACTTAAAATTCTGAAAATGTAAATTTGGTTACTCTTCATTCCTTGGTTTGACTTTGTATAGCTTTACAAAGATCTGAAATATTGCTTAAGCTCAAAATTCTATTTAACACTTAACAAAATTTATTAATTATTTGTATACCAAGGGAATACATTCGTCTGTTCATTTGAGCTTGTAACGAACTTTATTACTATGTATAAAATTAAACTTAATTATTGTATTTAAAATAAAAACAAATATTTTAAATTTATATGTAAAATTTATAATTTTGCCATATAAAAAACTTAATGGATTCATAAATTTTATTCATAGTTTTTTAATAATATTCGTTTGAATTGCGGTACATTCAATATATGATTTTAAGAACTTGATAGAAAATAATCAATATTTTTAAATAATTTTTTGTTTTAAATAGTGTGGTATTATAACACAATTTGACAATTTTTGGAATTCTAATTTTAAAATTTATATAATGAAATTTTTAAAATTTTATAAATTAAAAATGAATTATTTTTTCTAGATTTTAATTAATTTAACGTTTTATTTTTAAATAAATTTAAACATTTGTCGAATATTTCTAATGGATGGAACAGAGAGGGTTTTTGATATTTTCAGAGGGGTATCAAAATTTGGAATATTTTAGATATCTGAACTTAAGTTAAGGAACTATGTTAAGAAATATCAATTTTTTGAGATTTTAAATCAATTTTAAAAATTTTCATGTTTCTAGAATTCTATTTACAGATTTATTATTATTATTCAAGATTTATTATATGAACGATTTATGATTATAATTAAATTTTAATATTTGTTTCTAAAGAAATTTTAAAATTTTTGAACTACGAGTATGATTGTATGATATGTCAAAGATTTGCAAATTCTCGGAGTTGAATTCTAACTTGTAATTTTTTAATTAAAAACAGTTTTTTGGAATATGTTATAAAGTTTAAGAAATTTAGAATTGTGAAGATTCCATGTTTCAAATTTTAAATACGAATTTAGGAAGCTGAGAGTTTTATTTAAGCAAAGAAATTTAAATTAATTTTAGAAAATTTTTAAAAAAAAAAAATTTGAAACGTTTCATTAATTTACAAAATTCTATGAATTAGTTGTAGAAATTCTGATTCGAAATTGTGTATCCTATAGAATAATTGCTTACAAATAAAAAATTAAGAAACAAATCGAACCGTTGAAATCTGAAATTAAATTTTAAAATAATTTATTTTAATGCAAATATTCAAGCGAGATGAAAATTCTGAAATTTCGAATTATGACCTTAATTTTAAATTTAAATTTTTATGCAGATTTTCAAATTTTTATAATTTCATATTGGTTCAATCAATAAATTTTAATAGAGTATCTAGCATTGAATTATTTATATAAGCACTGAATTAGAATTTTCCACAGCGATTAGAATGTTTCAATTAAAATTTTGAAAAATTACAACAGAGTACATTTTCAAAATATGATAACGATTTTTAAAGACTTTAGCAATTTCTATTTCTATTAAAAATTAATAGATATTTTCAAGTCGGTTATTAAAATATGAATTTTAGAAATAAGATTGTATATACTCCACAAAATTTATTAAGAATTTGTATACCAGGAGAATTACATTTATATATTCATTTGAGCTTTTAATGAACTTTTTTGCTGAATGACATTTATTTTAATATATTTAGTTTATATTTAATTACAAAGTTATTTCAATATAATAATAGATATAGAAGTACCCATGTACATCTATTTATATCACGGTTGTATATAGATCTTCGAATGGTAGGGTAGTTCTTAAATTTTCAAACCAAATTAAAACCTTTTTTGGGGTGAAATTTTAATAAATTATAATATTTTAAAGAATTTTAAAATATTAGTTCCAAGGGTTAAACAATTTTCAGATTTGAGGATATTTCTGAATTTTTCAATATTATCGATTTTAGAAAGTATATTAGGTACTATTATAGATTTAAAAACGTATGTGAATTGTTAAAACTGACAGAAACTAAAAATGAAATAAATATATTTTGAAGTAAACTATTTGTTATCTATAAAATAATAGGTTTAAAAAAATCAAATAATTTAAACTTATATGGAAAATTTATAATTTTGCCAAATTAAAAACTTTGAGGATTTATAAATTCTACAAATTTAAAATTTATATAATTTTATTTATAGATTTTTAATAATAATCGATTTAGAATTGTTAAAATAGTTTTTTTATAAATCGATTTTTTTAAAATTCAGTTTTTAATCGCAGTAAATTATGTGATTTTAAGAACTTGAATTTATTTTTTTTAATCCATATAGGCGTTGATACGATTTTTGGATTTAAACGATTTGCTAATTTTAATAATTTTTATAATATATATATTATATTTATATATTTTATTTTAACAAAAAAATTAATATTTTTAAATAATTTTATTAACTAGTATTTATTGGCTTCCACATTTTTAAGTATATAGTTTTTATTCGTTTTAACATTTTGAGAAGTTTCAAATTTTTTTGATGTTTTTTAAAGTTTTAAAAATTCCATAAATCAAATTTTAGTTTTAACCGGTGTGTTATTTAACCCAATCCGACAGTTTTTAGAATTTTGATTTTAAAATTTACATAATGAAAATTTTTTTAAATTTTATAAATGTAAAATTATTTATTATTTCTAGATTTTAAATAATTTAACGTTTTTGTTTTAAATTAATTTAAATAATTCTCGAATATTTTTAATGGTTGGATCATAGAGCGTTTTTGTTATTTTCAGAGGGGTATCAAAATTTGGAATATTTTTAGAGTTCTAAAATTTTAAATTTGTTTAATATTTTCAAATAAAATTTATAGTGTTATATATTGTAGTGATATTTAATTTAATTTAGTTCAATTTTAATATTTGTTTCTAAGGGATTTTCAAATTTTCAAAATAAGATTAGTTAAAAATATTGAACTAATCTTATTTTAAAATTTACATAATAAAAAAAATTTCAGCATTTTATAAATTTAAAATTAGTTATTATTTCTAGATTTTAAATAATTTAACGTTTTTATTTTAAATACGATTAAAGATTAGTTAAAAATATTGAACTAATCTTATTTTAAAATTTACATAATAAAAAAAAATTTCAGTATTTTATAAATTTAAAATTAGTTATTATTTCTAGATTTTAAATAATTTAACGTTTTTATTTTAAATAAATTTAAACATTTCTCGAATATTTTTAATTGTTGGAACAGAGAAAGTTTTTGATATTTTCAGGAGGGTATCAAAATTTTAAATATTTTAATATCTGAACATAAATTAAGGAATTAAATTTTAATTCAGTTTTTTCTAAGGTGGAAAGAAATTTAAAATTTTTAAAATTTGAAATGAATTTTAAAAATTTGTATGTTTCTAGAATTCTATTTACAGATTTGCAATAGTTAAGAAAATTTTTATATTTCGCTTATTGAATTTATTTGGTATAGTTTTTATAATAATGATTAATTTTCTAAATTCCCGAATGGGAGTTCTAAAATTTTAAATTTGTTTAATATTTCCACTAAAATTTCAAGCGTTATTTATTTTAAATAAATAACTTTATATTAAAATTAGAATTTTAGAAATAAGATTATATTATATACTTGACACAACTAGATGAATAGTTCATTTGTGCTTTTAATGAGCTTCATTACTGTATGACATTTGTTTTAATTAATTAAGTTTATATTTTGTTGCCAAGGTATTTCAATATAATACTCGTAATAGATGGTAATATTGTATCAAATCAAGTAAATAATTTCAATTAAATCTACTTGTACATCTATCTATATGATGGGCTGCATGTAGACCTGTGGTAGCTCTAACAATTTGAATTTGTTTTAATATTTTCAAACCTAATTTGAAACTTTATTAGAGTGAAATTATAATTGATTTTGATATTTCAAAAAATTTTAAAATCTACAAAATAATATTATATCCCAGAATTAAACAACTTTCTAATTTGAGAAAATTTTACAGATATTTTACAATATAAAGTGGTCAATAAATCATAAATATTAATATGTATTAGATTCTATGAATTTTTAAAAATTTAAGAGAGTAAATTAGCTATCTATTATACTGTTATACATTTATAAACGTACATATGTGATATGGTAAAATTAAGAGAGAATTACTTGTTCTTTTCGTATTTTGAACATTTAATTTGAAGTAAACTATTGGTAATCTATAAAATAATAGATTTAAAGAAAAATTAAATATTATAAATTTAATAGAAAATGTATAATCTTAAATTGCTGCAAAATCAAAAATTTGGAGGATAATTATAAATTTTTGAAATTCAAAAGTTATATAACATTTATTTATAGAATTTTAAAAATCGTTTCATGATTTTAAAAACAATTTTTTTAATTGCAATACATTACATGATTTTAAAAACTTTAACTTATTTTTTTTAAAATTCAAATAGAGGTTTTTTGGATTTAAACGATTTGAAAATTTTAATAATTTTTATTAGAAATTTTTAATAAAAATATATTTTTAAATAAATTTATGAATCATTTATTTATTGGCTTCCACATTTTTAAGTATATAGTTTTTATTCATTTTAACATTTTTAGAAGATTCAAATTTTTTTATGTTTTTAAAATTTTTTAAAATATCATTAATCAAATTTTTAGTTTTAAACAGTGTAATATTATAGAATACCCAATTATTGTTAAATCCTAACTTTTCCACAGTTTTCTCAAATTGTCCTTTAAAATCTGTAAGTATTTCCATATTTCTTTCTAAATTTAACAGTTTTAGGAATTTTGATTTTATAATTTACATATGAAGTTTTTTCTAAAAATTTTATAAATTTAAAATGAATTATTATTTCTAGATTTTAAATAATTTAACGTTTTTAATTTAAATAAATTTAAGAGAAATATAAGATAAGAAATAAAATTTTATATTTGTATTTTCAAAGTTTTAAGAGAAAGTCACTATGATAATTATGTTAAGAAATTTTTAAGATTTTAAATCAATTTTAAAAATGTATATAATTCTAGAATTCCATTTATAAATTTGTAATAGTTAAGAAAATTTTCAAATTTCGCTTATAGAACTTATTTGATTTTACATTTAACATTGACAGAATTTTAATATAGTTTTAATAATAAGATTAATTTTGCGAATTCCCGAATGCGAGTTCTTAAATTTTAAATGTCTCTGTAATTAATAGAGTTTACTTATTGTACTACTATTTAAATTAATTAAGTTTTAATATTTGTTTCTAAAGAATTTTAAAATTTTTCAAAACAAGATTAGTTCAATATTTTTTTTAGCACTCATAAAACATTATAATTCATATAGTATCGCAAGTTTTTCAAGCTTTATCGATAGAGTCCAACCATTTTTATAGCAACGTATCGCACCAATTTGGAAAGGTCGACGTGTCCACGTTTTTATAATAATGTATTGTACAATTGGAAAGAGCTAAATGTCCACTATTCAAAATTACTATAGCGTCCATATGGCAAATATTTAGAAAACTTCATGCCCACTATTCAGAAATAGTAATATCTATATGGCAAAAACTCTGATATTTTTGTCTTTGAATAAAACGTTTACATACAATTTGCATAATTCTTGTTAAATTTTCAAAATTTATCAGTGGAGCCCAACCCTAAATAAAGTAATGTATTCTTAAAATTAGAAATGTTATAGTCCATATGGCAAAAAGTCTGAGGCTTTTGTATATTGTATGTAAAAACTTCACATCGGTATAAGGAAAGCTCGACTTTAAAGAGTTAAATAAAATGTTGAGGATAAATTTTATGAATTTTTAAAATTTAATTATTTCGATTATTAAATGTTATGTTGTATTTATAAAAGTCAAAATTTTGCATATTTTCGGAGTTCTAAGAATTTTAACTTGTAAACTTTCAATTAATAAAGGGGTTTTTCAACAAAATTCTACTTACTTAATGAAACATATGCTATACAATTTTGAGAAGTCTAGAATTGTAAAGATTTCATTGAGAAATTTCAGATTAATAAAGTTTAAACTTTCAATGCAAGTTTTCAAATTTTCCAATATGAAATCAACTTATGAATTTTACTCCTTCACATATATTCAGCACTGAATTAACATTTATAAGATTTGAATGAAAATTTTGAAGGCGAACACCATTTTTAATGAAAAATTTCGAAACAATATACATCGGACTACATTTTCGAAATTAGATAACGATTTTATGAACTTTAACAATTTCTTTTGCTATTAAAAATTAAAAAGTGGGTATTTTCAAGCAGTACGAATTTTAGAAATAAGACAATTAAATATTTGTTAAATGACATTATAATTAACGTATTTCATGAAATTAGCATAAATTTAGTATTTCCTGCGATACACATTAATAAAATTTGAGTTTAGAAATTACATTTTCCACTGGAAGAAGTATCAATCCAAGTTTCATGTATATAGTAGGGGGCCAGAAAATATTTTATTTTCGCCTCTAGAATGATATTTATTTGTTTGAAGTCCTGCAAAAATGTGGGGCTCATTCTTAATACATCAAATTGTTTGTTCTTATTTCTTAAGCTTTTCTATACTGTTCGAGTGGTAAAAATGAATTCACACATTTATTGATCAGCACTTTCAACTCACTTTGAGAAAATAGAAACTCCCAGTGCGGTAAATTATTTTTATTTTAAATAAAATAAATCTGGGGTAATATATCAACAAGAAACCTATAAAACTATGAGTTATTTATGTTTATAATTATGAGCAGAAGAGTATGGATGTAAAAATCGCGAACGTGCTGTTGTTTGTTTTTCTGGATTATATATTTTACTACCATGCTTTACTCAGTCTAATCCTGACAACAACAAAAAATCCAACTATTCAATATTAACGGAATATATCAAATGGTTTGAATAAATTGCGTATACGTTTTTAAAATTTTATATTTGTAGTTGAATTCAATTTTGAAGATTCAATTCAAAGAAAAATCGAAAAATTTTTTAATTAATTTAAAATTCTAAGAACTTTATTAAAATTTATTTTTTACAAGAACATAACAAAATTGAGCGGGGTGTATGTATGACTTGTATTTAAGATGAGTTTAAATTTAAATATTTAAGTAGAAAATAAATTAAACAACCAAAAGAAATTTCAGTATACAAATTTATGACTGAAATACCTTTGAAGAATTAAGGCTGTCTAGTTTAAATAAAGAAAAGGAATGTCAGTCCAACTGTTTTCTGGCCTAAAAACATTATTTTCGAAGTCGCATGGACATTTTTCATGCTGTTTGAACTGAAGTGTATTTAACCGATTAACGTGCTTGATTAACAATTTTAGCTAAATTTTAAAAAATTGGATTTTAGAATTGAGAATATAGATTTTAGATTTAAGAAGATCTCCTCCCTCTCAAATTACAGTTTTTTTGAGTTATTACAACATGTTTAAAAAATCACAAAAAAAAGTAGATTGGGTTTTAAAAAACGCCTAAAATCTTCAATATGTTTGTACCTAACAAAATAAAAAATCCAATAAATAATCCAAATATTTCTTCACTTACTTCTTAGTTTACTTTGACCACTTTTAAGTTTCTTTATGTTTTATGGAAGCGGTACGATATAAGATAATACCCTTAAGATAATATTCCGTAACTACAGAATCCGAAATCCCACGAAGAAGACCAGAACTTCTTATAATCTTCACATGAAAAAGACGTATGGGTATACCCAAACTATTGTTAATACAGCCGAAATGTTTGTTAAATATTTGAGTGAATCGTCTGGCACAACTATGCTACAACCGGAAAAGGATATATCGATTTTAGTTACGAACATAAAATCTATATCACATGACCAAACTACTTCAAATCGAACCCCCACTATTTCTTAAATTTGGCTTTCAAATATACTTTTTGATTATGATAATAATCATTCTAATGATTTCAGAACGAGAACGGAGTGTTACAGCGCATCGTCTGACCAAAACAATGAACACAGCCGAAATCGTCAACAATTTTCGAAAATTTCGAGACCAGTTAACATTTTTGTGTTTGTCTTTTTTATTTTTTGGCTTTCTAGATTTTTTTATTCCATTCTAGTTTATAAAATCCGGCCTAATAGTATTCATATTCCATAAAATTTACGTAATTTGCAGCATGTGAATTATTTGTTTTGTGCCGAACGAGTTTTGAAGAAAGTAAAATAAAAATGCTTCGGACCATGTCTTTAAAATTACTATCAGAAGCCATCTGCTGGATTAATTAAAAATTTGGCATTTAACAAAAAAATCAGTTTCTAAATTCAGATTGCGTTTCTTAGCCAAGCGAAATTGACATTAGAGTTTAAAAAATTAAAATTGGGCGGATTTTACTCCAGCACTCAATGACACTAATGGGCCCACGGTGCAATACCCACATTCATCCCATTCACACAAGTACAATATACCACCTGCGCATTGCATAGCTCCATGTCACCCTGTACAGTGACATGGAAGTTTAGTTTTGTGATTAAATGTTTGTATTTTAGCCTGAATATTTTTAATCCGCATTACATATTATTATTCCAAACGTAAATGTTAGCAAATCGCACATGAGCTTTAGCCAAACCGTACCATTTCGTTTACTAAACATTTTGTGTTAATATAAAATTATAATTTATAATTGTGACCTATATATTATATTGGAATACTAAGATTTAACGAATTTCGATTATACTCTATAGATGCACTTCACCATTATATTCGCAATAACCTTAATCCACAAATTTAATACACAATATTTATTATAAACGGAATAATAATTAAAAATTTCACTTAATCCCATAACAATTGCAGTTTCAGCACAATGATATCCATTTGGTATCCATTCCATACCGCAAAAAAAAAAAAATAAAAAACTTATACGTTCTTAAGAAAAGGAATGGATGCACACAGCAAAAATGATGGGGAAAAAGAAAAACGCAAAATTAACTGAACCGTGACATAATAAACTGCATTTAATCGTTAATTTTCATATACTTAAACATATTGTTGTTATTGCCGGATTTATATTTATTTTTATTACTTTGTACTAAGAATTATATTTAATAATATTTAAGAACATACATTTTGAGGAATATTAAATCATTTTTAATGCAAAATGTAAGTACATTTAGATATAAGAAAACGTATTTGTAATAAATGTATTATGTATGTATGTATATACTTCCATTATAACTGATAACAAATCAGAATAGTTATTACATTTGTATATGCTTAACCAATTGCAATTTACACGAAAACACGTCTAATCAGATTACAGAAAATAAAATATTACGATTTTGGGTGGTCAAGCATTACGCAGTACATATAAATATGATTTTGTTACATAAACATTAAAGTATTTTCAATTTTAAAAACGAAACAACCGAGGGATGGAAATTATTTAATTTGCAAAATACGCGTTTGCCATTACGCAATAACCGATGTTTTATGGAATTATCTTAAGTTCTGCGAAAAAACAAAGCGTAAGAATTTTATCAGGTACGCATACCAAAAAATAACGGCTGGTATTCAACAAACAAAATTCGGGTATGTATGTACGTAATCACAAAAATACTTAGTCACGAATAATGTAAACTACATATATATATACCAGCTGACTAAATATTAATGAATTATTATGAATGAAATATTTTTGTCGACACAGTTTGCTGGTTCGACTATATATCTTCTCATACTTTAAGGACACAAGTTTTTTTTAAGTATGTTGACACGAAAATATTGTATCCGCAACTGAATAAAGCAAATAATTAAAAATTATGTAAATTTCGGATTTATATTAAAATTAAATTAACAATTTTAAAATTTTTATTATTTTAATAATTCTTGCTAAAAAATAAAATAAATTTAAAATTTAAAAATTTGGTAATAAAACATTTTAAACCAAAACTTAAAATTTCAAATCCTGAATGTTAACCTTTCAATGTATAATTGTATAATCTGAATTTCATGATGTTAAATTCTAAAATTTCGAAAATAATTTTTTTGTGAATTGGAATAAACGTCAACTCGTACATTTTTTAACGTTGCTCTTCTTGGTACAACTCCACAGTTGTATACCATATGTCCATATAGGTTTTAGTACCTGCCGATATAATATCAGTTTATTATGTACTGTTAGCTCGGACTTTCTACCTAAGAGCCAATACATTTTCCTGTATATTTGATCTTTAGGTCTTCTTTTTTCTTTTTCACGTGCTCTTACCACTTGAGTTTAGCATCAGATGGATTGGTAAAAAATTAACAATTAACATTTTAGTTAGTTAAATTGGCGTGTATGGATTTTATTTCATTGAGCTGCTACATATTGCATTATTACATAGTGCTACATATCTTTGTCCTGCTACATATTGCATTAGTAGCATTTTGTAATTTACCAGTTGACTCTTCTATGCTATCTCAATGTTGCAATGTTTGTTTCTTTTGTATTTGGTACATCTCTTGTATAAAGTAAATACAATATTCCAAGACGCTTCCTTGTGGAGCTCCAGTCGATATTTGTTTTAGATCAGAGTACTCACGCATCTTTAAATTTAACGCGAACGTATCGATCAGCTAGATAAGATTTTAATATCTGGTAAAATAGCTTTGGCAGGTCTCGGTGCAGTTTATACTCTAGTGGTCGGTGCCATCCTCTGTCAAAGGATTGTGCTTCTTCCAAGAAAACACTTGAAATTATTTTCTTCTTTTCCAGTGTAGTTTCAATTAAGTAGGTAATTCTACGCACTTGGTCTAAGGAATAAGTTTTCTTTCTTCTATTACTTTGATTTTAAGCTTTAAAGCAAAAGTTTTTCGAATAATTTTGAAATTGTAGGAAGTAGCGAAATGATCTATACGAGGTTTTAAAGTTAAGAGGTTAATTAGGTTTTGGAATCATAATCACCCTTGCCACCTTCAACTTGTATGGAACGTATTTCAGTCGAAACGTCGCGTTTATTACTTGGAGCAGTTTTCGTAAACCCTTTTCGGGGAGTTCTTTAACAACTTGTCCAGAAATTAGGTCAGAACCAGGTGGATTTTTTGAGTTTAAGTTTTTAGTAATCTCATATTTTAGCTATTGTAATCGTTACTGCGGTTGGATGTTTATTTTTATGTTTTTATTAGGAAGGGGCTGAAATGTATTTTCAATGTGGGCTGTGAACAAGACAGCCTTTTATTTAGCACTTCGTGCCCAAGTTACATCAAGTTTTGATAGGTGGCACCTGCTTTCCAGAGCGAATAGTCTGTGTCTTTTTGGCCGGAAACACCTGTTGGATATTCACTAAATGAATTGTTCTTAATTTCTTTGATTAGCAATTTCAGTTTGTTGCTTAAATAATTAGGTCTCGATTTACGAGCCTTCCGCTTTCCACTAACCAAATCTCTCGGTCACCGAGTTGTGTGGCAGTTTTGATTGGTACTTGTAAGACGGTATTTTCTTCGAAAGAGCGTTCGGAAAACATCCCAATTGGTTTTATTGTTTGTTAATTTAAGTAAGTGTTTTTTCTAGATTGTGGTTGCAATCAGTGACATAATAACTGGTGTGTGGTCTGAACATATTCCTTCATTGTTTTCTATCAGTACGTACTTTTCGGATACTCCTTTTGTTACAAAGAAAGCTATTAAGTCTGATATTTTGTTATGATCGGTAGGCCAATATGTTGGTTTCCCCCAGAATAAAACTCACAGTTTAATTCTTGCCTTGCCACAAACAGGTCTTTACCCTTACGTGTTGATAGTCTCGATCCCCGGTATGTATTCTTAGCATTGAAGTCTCCCCCAATTATGAATTTGTTTTCCAGCTATTTAAGCAACGCATAATAATTTTCTTTAGTCAGTTGGTGACGTGGTGGATAGTGTATAGATGAAATGCTATATTCCTTTTCATTATTCAGTCGAACGTTAATACTTACATAATTGTTGATACTTACATAATTGATACTTGCATAATTTCCTTTTCTATATGTTAACTTATTCCATGAATTCTTGCGAATGACACTTCTGTAAAATGGGACTGTTAGGCATATGTCTATCTTTTCCATGTGTAAGAAAATTTCTAGTTCCGGAATTTGGGGCAGTCCATTTGCAATCCAGTTGGCAATTCTTAATGTTTGCTGTTATGCGTATTAATCAGTACATCATAGAAGTGAATTCATTCACTTTCCTTGCAAGGTTTTAGAATGTGCGATTTTACAAATTTTAACCCTAATTTATAGAAAATATTTGAAATAAATTCTAAATTTAAATAGAAATCAATTTTTCCGGAAGTTTTAAGTTTCGTTGGAAGAACTTGAAAATGAAGCAAGCACATAAATTAAGTAATTCACTATGGTAGTTGTACTATAAAAGTATGTAAATCTAACATTTTTTTATAATCAAATAAAATTGTTTATTTTTAATATTGAAACATAAATATCTGGAAATTGCCTTAACAACTTTTGAGCGTGTAGGTCGTAAATGGATTAAAAATCAAGCTTTAACTACAGATTTACCACAAGTCAGTGATTGTCAACGTGATTTATAATTATGTATAAAATATATATATATATTAAAAAATAAAACTAACTAATAAATAATATATTTACCATTTTAAACGTTACGATAAAAAACAATATCTGCATGTATATAGTGATGTAAATTTTATAAATTAAAATATTTCATTAAAATTAAAACATAAAACATAAACACTGTAATAAAATTTTAAAAAACCCCTATACGTACATATATATATAATTGTATGTACGAGAATATGTATATAATTTCATATTTATGTATTTATGGTACGTTCAAATTTTCAAGTGGATTTAACTTTAACATTTTTTTTTTTTTTGTGTGTGTTCATATCGCATTTAACTGTGCATATCATATACACAAAAATGTAAAATGCATTTTTTATTTTACATACATACATATGTCCATACGTATACATAAGCGAGTACATAGAGTAGCAGCACTAAACACAGCAGGAGGTTTAATGCATATTATAATATTCTCAAACATATTAAATTATTACAACAACTTGTGTTTTAGAGTACTGTGTACACTCTGTACATGTACTCTTTTTTACGAGATTATGTTTATGTACATATACGTTTAAACATTTTATATTCATATTCAAATCCTTTGAAATGAGGAATTAAATTTAAATTATAAAATCCAGCAACAGAATATAAATATTAAAATACAAAAATTCATTTACGCCAAAGTATATATAGGGAATGTTTTAGTTCTGGAAATTAGTGCATGTGGAGTTGCGGTAATTAAATTATTTTACTGGTGTTCGTAGATTGCAATAGTTTTGTCTTTTTGTGTGTCAAACTCAAAACAGTAATTAAATTTTGTAATATGTATTATAATAAATTTTAAATACATTTTGAAGATATAATTTTCATATTTGATGCTTATGTTTCAATATATAGTCAGGTCTCAAGTGCTAATAATATTATATGTATTTTGATTAATCTCCTTGAAAATACTTATGGTGCATTGTAAGATTTAGCAGCAGAATTTTAAATGTTTCGAATTATTTAATTATCTTTTTATCTTAGCGCGGGAGCTCAATTTGTTATTTTCACTGTGAGCCTTACACCAGCGTCTTTGTTTTAATTCAATTTGGTGCGTTGAGCCGGGCCCTAAAATTAAGCCTTATCGGCTTTTAAATCCATTAACAATTAGAAATATTCAAATTTTCAAGATCGATTAATGTGTTTTTTTGTAAACTATTAATTAGATTTTAAATTTATTTTTTAACTAAAATACTCAAAAATTATATTCCCCTTTTCAATATATTATATGACAGGTGGTCGACACTAAGCGGGCCAAATTGCAAACAAAACTACTCTTATCAAACACCGCCCTCAATTGTTTAGTAGCTGGTGAATGAGCATGTGTTGGTGCTAGTCGTCATTGACTTCAGAGAGATGAAGGCCGGTGTATAATGCACTGAACTCCGCCTTTCTAAAGATCCTAGGAAAAATCCAGGACCTCCTAATCGTTTATCCTGTAGTGATGCCAGTTGGTTCCAGGGGTGCGTTAAACTAACGGTAAACAGGGAAGAAATTCCTAGCAGACCAATGGAACGCGTTTGGTTGCCAACCGAACCGGCCAGCACAGATGAGATTGTTAGCATCATAAGGATCAGAAACCCAGATCTTTCAGCCGGCAATTTGCAGATTGTAAAGCCAGCGGAGGCAAAGGGGGGCTCAAGATTATCCATTGTGGTAATCATCAAAGAGTCCGTAGCCCCTCTTGCTAAGTCATAAGGAATACTCGGATTCTGGTTGAATACTCTCAGAATTTTAAAAAATGACTAGGGTGAGATACCCACAGAGGAACCTATGGATAGTATAACAACCCACTCACATTAAATACTGCCATGCATGGAGAGGAGGATCACTACACAATGGAAGTATTGTTCAGATTAATCTGTACCAAGCAAAGGTTGTCTCGACAGGGAGGAATAGGGTGCTCAGACTGACTGAATCAGGAGAGTACATAGTTTTGTTGAATACATAATATGATAATTCATAAAATAGGAACGCGTCCTTCTAGTAAATTGGGAACATCACAGTACCCTTATAGCGAGTTGAAATTTGTTTTAATTATATTTTATTTTCTTACTTCCTGTAGAAAATTTCTAATAACTACACGCACTCAATAAATATAAGAAATTACATCGTGCATTATTTAATTTTAATTAACTCCATCATCTATCCATTTACTACTCTGCTAACAAGTTTTAATTGAAGAACTTTGGATTATCAATAAAAGGATTTGTGTCCTCAGTATGAAAGGGTATAACATCGTTTGCAGTACATCTGGGAAGATCAGACGTCAACGAAAGGAGTGAGTTATGTTTTGACTACTACTTATATACCAACCTTCTAGTATGTAATATTGGGCAAGAACGCACATTTATTACTAGGCATATGCAGGAGGTTCTTGATATGACCTTTGCTTCAGAGAATATTTATAATATGGTCAGGGAATGGAGGGTAGCGAGAGAACATTGCTTATGTTATCATCGATAGATACAGATACAGAGAAAAGTTCATAAAAATATATCGCAAAAAGTTCCGGACCCTCCAGCGACCATAGAGGAACCTTTAATAAAGTCAAAACCACAGAGGCTCGAGATTAGAGCTCCTATAAAGAAAACCTAAGATTATATGCGAAGGAATTAAAGAAGGCACAAACAAAGTGTTGGAGTCTCTTCTGTGGAAGATTCTGGACAGCTCCTATAGTGAGGAATCTAGTGAATCTCATCGATACCCACTATCCAGGAAATCTTGATCACTCGACGGAGCCGCAGTATTCATTCATTGTTCACAGAGGACATCGTGTCTAAAACACTGATCTTATGTGCACTAAAGGGTTTAAAACCCTATATAAATTGGCTGGTCCGGGTCGAATCATACGAGCGAAAACACAAACCAACACGTCGGTTATCCTCCCCTGGCTGGAGGTAATCTTTAAGGGGTGTTTAAAGCTGGAGTATTTTCCGGAGATAGGCAGAGGCCAGGATGGTCTTTATCCCAATAGTGGGAGATACCTTACTTGGCTATCAGCTACCCAAAAAACTTGGTTCAATTGAGAATGGTTCAATTATGTATGGAACAAAATATCGGCCAAATGGCCGCCGCGACTTCGGCGGCACACCTCCATCTGATGGTCCAAATTTTCAATGACGCTTAGGCATAATTGCGGTTCTATGCCGTTAATGTGCCGAATTATCTCATCCTTTAGCTCTTGAATTGTTGCTGGCTTATCGACGTACACCTTTTCTTTCAAATAACCCCAAAGAAAGAAGTCCAACGGTGTCAAATCACATGATCTTGGCGGACAATTGACATCGCCACCACGTGAGATAACACGGCCATTGAATTTGTAGTGCAAAAGAGCCATTGTTTCGTTAGCTGTGTGGCAAGTGGCACCGTCCTGTTGAAACCACATATCGTCCACATCCATATCTTCCAATTCGGGCCATAAAAAGTGCGTTATCATCTCACGATAGCGAACACCATTCACAGTAACTGCCTGACCGGCCTCATTTTGGAAAAAAATACGGCCCGATGATGCCGCCAGCCCATAAACCGCACCAAACAGTCACTCTTTGTGGGTGGATTGGTTTTTCGACAATCACTCTTGAATTATGATTCGCCCAAATCCGGCAATTCTGCTTATTGACGAATCCACTGAGATGAAAATGTGCCTCATCACTGAAGATGATTTTCTTCGAAAATTGATCATCCACTGTTGCCATTTCTTGCCACCATTCTGTCCATTGACGACGTTTGGAATGGTCAAGAGGCTTTAGTTCTTGAGTCAATTGTACCTTATAAGCGTGTAAATGCAAGTCTTTATGGATAATGATGGATGTTCATCAACGACGAGCGTGAGAGGTGCAATGGGCACGACGACGAGTTGAGGTGGACGGCTCTTCAGCCACACTATCGCGAACAGCATCAATATTTTCTGCAGTACGAGCTGTACGAACATGCACTGGTGTTTTAAAATCTCCTACAAACCCGGTTTGCTCAAATTTTTGCACGATTTTTCCGATTGTACGCACATTTGGACGATTAAATTGACCGAAAAAATCACGAAGTGCACGATATGTATTTTGATTTGAACGACCATTTTCATAATAAGCCTGAATAACTATAACGCGTTGCTCGATTGTGTATCTTTCCATGGTTCAAATTGAGTTAGTCTGAAATTGAGAAATGTTAAATGAAATGCAGAAAAAAACTTGACGTTTAGGTGTGGTTCACATTCAACATCGGCCTTTAAAATTTAACCACCCTTTATAACACTATCATCCTTCCTGCTGAAACCCTTAGAAAGGCTGATAGATGTATTTATACGATCAAAAATACAATCAGTGACTGGGCATGGTCTCAACATGCGTACTGTAAAGGAAAATCGGTAGATACAGCTCTGAATGGCCTAGTAGGGACTAATAAGAAATCTATATAATGTTCTTTGATATTAAGAACGCCTTTAACAATGTGAGGACAGAGGAAATTTTGGAAGGATTTTATTCTATCAGCAACGAAATTGAGTCAGATCATGTTCTTTAAAATGATTTCCTGCGATGCAGTAAGGGTGGAAATATGTTTGGGTTCATAAAGCTTTTGTGGTTTTTGTTTTTATAGGTTAAATTTTGCCGACGTAACATTTTGTTTTTTGATGAGACACCAAAATTGATAAGGACTAACGCAGTTCAAATTTAATGATATTGGGTAATTTTAATAACGAAATCATTAATAAAAATTCTGACAACTGAAAATTTAATATATTTGGCTTCATTGGGAATTAATTAGTTAGGAAGAGTCTTCATCTTGCGTTAATCATGCCCTTATAAGATTAATGCCGAATGGTTCGTTTAACCAAATTGTGAACATTTTTGTGCTATTATTTTTTACAACTTTTGACGTGAATTAATTCAACAAGTGATCATTGATGAATTTAATTCGAATTTTGGGATGAATGATGTTCCAGAAAACATTGATGAACTAATTCTGCAAGAACGTCATATCATTTATCGTCAGATTGTGGCATTCTTAGGCATTAGTGGGACCACCTTACATTTAATATATGGACATATGGCCATAAATAAAATGATCATAGTACATCAAAACATGTCTATAACATCGTGACAGGTGACGAATCTTGGATCTATGCGTGTGAGCTCGGAACCAACCAGCACTCGATGATATTGTTGTTCCAATGTGAGCCAAATCTGAGAAAAACTAGACATGTCGCAACCGTACCAGTATGCAACGTATAACCGTCAATTCTGGATAGTGGAGAACCATTTGTTTGCCAAAAGTGTTCGGCGAAATAAGGAAAACCAATCGTTTACGATGGATCATTCACCACTACGACAATGTGAGCTCCCACGCATGGCTCAGACAACTGAATATTTGAGTGGTCAGAACATCGAAATAATGGGTTCTCCGCCTATAGTCCTGATTTGCCATCCAATGACTTCTTTTTATTCCCTTCTTCTTTTAAATGCATGCAAACGTGTATTGATCTTCAGAATTTTCGTTGGAAATATATCAAACGGTAAGTAGCAACTCTGTGAATTCTGAATACAAACCACCGCTTCTTCGGTACATTTTTGATATACTATGATGTAATTTATTTGACATTCTGCGTTCAGTATTATCGAATGACAGTATTCTATGCGTTTTATATCTTTAAAACCACATGTATTTTGTGTCATGTTTTGAAACACAAATATTTTTTAGATAGCGGATGGATTGTTTGGAAAGTTAGAACGCCCGAATCATTGCTTTCTTCCAAACTGTAATGCAATAATTCTCTTATTTATCCTCTCATGAACAATTCAAGGGTTTTTAATTGAAAATTTAAGCAACCATTCAACATTTTTTTGATTTTTTCGGTTCATAATTTGTATGCAACTTCAAATTTTGGCGTAATTGCAACAAAATACCGTCGGAAACATAATTAGGAATCTCATTTGTAAATGTACATCGAAATTAATATCGGTTGTTGAAACGTTTATTTCTTTAGTAGAGCAAATATATTAGGACCTGTACATTTTAGCAAGAGTCATGATTTTGGATAATTTAGTTCATGCATAATATAGTTTACATATACTTTGGCGAGTCTTCCTGTTATGCACTTTTTTACATAATTTTGCAATTTAAAGCAATGAAAATAGCCTTAACATTGATTTTTTTTTTGGATATTTATCTTATAATTATAATTTATCGTATTTGTATCCATTATGATTTGTGTAAATGAAACGTTTTAAATAGAAAATGATAGAATCATAGAAACATTTCTCCAACAAATACGATTTATTTTACTTCCAAATTACTATAATTTCAGGTTTAGCTGTCCAATTTCAGGTGAAACTTGGACCATTTGATTGCTTATTGTTACATCCATCCACAATATACTTTATGCATGAGCATTGAGCATTCTTTTCCGAGTATAAACTTACGTTCGAAGGATTATAAAAATCTGACGTTATTTTGTATATATACCCTCATAGCTTTTTCTAACTTCGATGGGTAATGCCGTTTGCATTAATTTATTATCTACAAATGGATCATTTATCGAAATCGATTACTTTGGGTATAACCACCTTGGATTCTTGAACGGTAGATTTTGACATCGTAATATGTGCAATCTTCAGCTTCAAGTGCTAACGGAAACTAATATACTTTCCTTGCTGTGCCTTTTGTTTTGTTATAATGAAATTAATACTAGCACAGTGCTTAGTACGCAGCAAGGATTTCAATCATGGGATACCGGGAACCCGATCTAATAACAATTTCGAAATCCCGAAATAAATGTTTTCATGTAAATGTCTAAAATTGCTGTGTGTTTTATAATTCAGCCTTAGCAGTTTTACCTTGTGTACTGGATATCAGCCAGTTAGTATCCATTTATTCACTATCACATGTCCTCCATCTCACAACGTAAAATAATGGTGAGTGACACGGCCAATGTAATTTGAAATAGAATAACATTGCAAATTAGCAAGGTGAGATCGCAATAAAAGCAAACATCTCGACTAAGTGAACTAAGTGAAGTGTTCAAATTTAAACAAAGAAAAAGAGATAAAATCTCGTTTCTCGCATTTTGTACAAAATCCCAGCCCTGTGTTAATTAATTAATGTTTAACTTATTTTATATGTTAACATCAATAATAGAAAATCGTTCAATGCTTTAGATAGTTAATATTTTACTTATATAAAATATTTAATTTTTCAAAAGATAATTTGTGTTACGTACGCTCGCTCTGATTACCCTATCCACCGGATAATTTGATACTGTACAACACTTGCTCGGTGGACGTTGGGTCAGTTAGCATTAAATAATTTAAAATCAAAATTTTAATTGAATCCAGTAATCCCGGGATATTACGGAATTGGATATCTTCAATCCTGAAATCCCGAGATTGGAAATATACGGGATTATTGTAATCCCTAGTTGAACAAATTGTCGGAACAGAGTAAATTAAAGTCAAACATTTTAGGAATCAAACATAAATTAGGCTAAGCAATTTAATATTCTAACACATATATGTAACTTAGTAATGTAGGAAGGTTTGATATGGTAATTTTGAATTAAGTAATAATAATAAAGAAGAATTTAAGAAAGATGTGTCTAAAAAGAAAAAAAAAACTTAGCTTAAGATCGTTGGTCGGCTTTGTTGTTATGGTTTATTATGATGATTGATGAGTAATAATACGGTGCAAGCCATTATTTCATGTTGCATTTAAGTTGTTTTGGTTTTATTTTTATTTTTTATAAACATATATTGGCTTTAATTTATTTGATAATTTTATATTTAATATAATTTTTAAGAAAACAAAATAAGTCTTAGGAATATAATGCACAATTATTTTGGTACTGGTAATTATACATCATGTTTAGTTTTTTGTTTCTATCACCGAACCTCGCACTTACATATTATTCCTCCAAAATCGCACCATAAAAATTATACCGTATAACAACCTGGTTCTAAATATCTCGAGAAACTAACTATTTACTTCATACGATTCTGATCACGTAAACTTTAAATTTTCTGAGCATGAGCCCGCCGTTACTCAGTTTTATTTATGCCACCCATCAAATCACACCTCGCTCATTGAATGACGAATTAAACTATATTAAGATGTTTGAATGTCGAAATGTGTAGTCGGATATTTTTAATATAACATGAACATTTGCGCAAGTTGTTCAAAGCTTATTGACCAGCATCAACATCAATTATTCAAAACACTACTATGCCACTTTGCTACAATCAGGCTTATAGTGTATCTGTGTTGGTTTTGATATATAAAATACAACAGTTGGTTACATAAATATATGACCACAAACCCTTATTTTTTTATTTATTTTAAGATATAAATAAAAATAAAAATATTTAATTTATACAGTCGGCTCATCCTTGGATTTTATACAGTCGGCTCATCCCAGACTTTATGTCATATACAAAGAAGACTGTCGGTATAAAAAAAATTCACCCAGACAATTTAATTTAGTAAAATTTAAACAGTTATATATAAAAAATTATTCTGGCCAACATTTTGGCCGCCCTGAAACTTTCTCATTGGGATAATAATTGGGAATAATAATCATAATTTTTTTATGGTATTCCCGCTATTTTCTTTTGAAAGGGTATCACTTAAGCTTAATGTTCGTGGGATCATTTCTGTGAATTGGCCAATATTCAATACATAGTAAACCACTAAATTTCATATATACGAGTTATTTAAATAGTTGACACTCAATAATAATAGTGTTTTTAGCATATTTTAATTTAATTATTCAAGTTTTATTTTCAGTGCTCTGATATCCAATGTTTAGAATTGATAAGGATATTTAGATTTTTGTTACAAAATTTGTGGAGCTACTGTATGGTCAGTTGTTCAATACCCATAAATGTTTTATTATTTGTCACTAAACCATATCCACTTAACACGAAATCAGGCTCCAGGAACATGGAAACCCCTATATTCGCCATATATGATAGATAACTCTGTCGTTGAAAGAAGATTTCAAAGAACGAGACCACTACCTTGTAAACTTACCAAATTAAAATTAGTAAACATTACACTCGAGCAAATTAGAATTTTATAAAAAATGTAAATTTTGTATTTGAAAGATAAATTGCTAGATGAGCGTAAGTATAGCCTTAGTTGTAATAAAAAAAATTAATTTTAATTACAAAGTTATGATTTAAAATTAAAATTTATTTTAAAAAATACATGCCGGGTTATTCTTGTATATTCTTGAAATACAATTTTAAAAATCTTCTGAAACATCTTGTAAGAATGTACCAATCGACAAGTGCATGACTAATATAATAAACGTTTATTTTGGCCTTTGACTATAATAGGTCCATATACAGATTTATGTACAATATATTAAGTCAGACTATAGACATACCGAGCATCCAAATTATAAAGTTACCACATATTAGTCACTTTGATAAAATTTATTTGATTTTGTATAGAGATTGTAAAAAATATTGGATGATATTATGTCATCCCCATATACATACATACATATGTATATATGTACATAGTTTAATTACCTCTTAGTCAAAAATATATTAAACAAAAACCGCAGACTGTTTTTAATTTACCTTCTATATAAAACAGAGTGTATGATTAAGGTTTTGTATATTTGTACGTATGTATATCAACAATCGAACTATCAAGTATATGGTATAGTATGACTAACCCCAGCCAAGTAATTAAAAATAAAATTTCTTAGTTCGGCAAAAATTAATTTCATCAAAAGAAATGTTGCAAAATTTACAATTTATGTAAAACAAGAAATGAAAACAAATAAATTCTCCACACATGTGCAACAATATAATATAAAATATATGTATATATGTATATATTTTCCAAAGTACGACCGTTCCAAGACATTATTTTTCGTTTGCCAAAATCAGATGCATATAAATGTACAAATGTGTATATACATATATTATGGCAGCCGCGGGTGGATAAAAAGAAAATTAAATCTTAATGATTCATACTAATAATGATATATCGGTTTGTGGATGTAAACAATTTTAGAAAGTATATAATCCAAAATTTAAATCATTAAAATCATTAAGGACACAAATTCGTATATATTTACTCGAACGAGAACTAATTCCAAACTCATTAAAAATTTAAAATCTCATTTCCATTATATTAACAACAATAAATTAATATTCTGGTGCATTTTACGCTAAGATATAAATACAGAATACAGTAAATCATGTTGAAAAGTATCATATAGCATAAAACGGTTTAGTAACTCAATATTTTGTTTTCCCTTTAAATATTTTTTAATTTAATTAATAATGATAATTTTGTGTTTTAATAATGTTTTTAAAACTGAGAGTAAAACAAAACACGAAACCAAAATCTAAATTTTTATGTTTTGCATTTTAATTAAATTTTATTGCCTCGCGGAACATTACAATAAATAAAAATGAACAATTTAAATATAATTAAATGGAATGGTAGCTGAATATATTCTTCTAAATATAATATTCTGCCTATATAGTAAATAGGTTTCTAATTTGTCTATTTGCCCATATTTTTCACAAATTTATGATATTAGAATTTTATATTTTAACAGCACTTCTGCCCACCTAAATTTTATTACTAAGTTTATTATTAACCATATTATGCAAATTCTATCTAATAAATCTATCAAATTTTTTATTTTTATTTTTTATAAATATAAATGACACGACATTATAACTAAAAATATTAAATATTCAAATATTCTACTTCTTATACTATTATGGTTTAACAGCTCAAGTGTCAGTGATCCTCGGTGTGGTTTAATATCGATTTCCGGAATAATAATTATTTTGAAAAATTTCTTGTGATTTGTCTATATAAATAGGCGGATTGTGAAATTTTATACATTATGGAGGTGAAAATATGTTAGCTGACATTGAAATTTGAGGTTGTGTGTGCGTGTGTAAAGAATTTTAATAAAAGATGTTCTCATAAGATGTTGTCAAATATTATTCTATCAGAATATTAAATAACTGGTATTCAGTGGCGGTTTGTTTTTAATTCAAGTAAAAATTTAATTGGACTGATTGCGTGTGACTAAGTTTGTTTCTATATATACAGTTATAATTTTTTCTACGTGCCCTAATCGGATTACTCTTTTAAAATCAAATATCATCGCGAGCCTAACTGGAGTATTTTTGGGTCCTGAGTAACAATTTTTATCAGGCCACCTATCATTCTTATTAACAAACCGATAAGACAATTTTATTATATAAAAGTAATCAAAATAAATGTTGGAATCATTCTAAAAATAATATTGCATCACCCTTAAATAGTACTTTGTTTTATTTGTATGACATGTACTCCAAAAGAAAATGTTTATGGCAAAGATAACTATATACAGCGAGTTAAGTGAAATTGCGTCAGAAAGTCGTATGTTGTACACAAATGTAACAAAAAAAACGTGCTTAACCATAATTTTAACATCGGTTGAGCTGGAATTAAGAATTTAATTTAACATTGAAAACCGAGATTCATATAATGCAGAAAAGCAATGTATCAGTGTTAAGAATCACAGCAAATTTATACCAATTGACCATGAGGTATATATGCTTTTGATGGCTTGGACGGACCGACGAATATTTGCCACTCCCCGTACTGAATATCTCTCATTCTGTTCTGTTGGAATATTGCTAAATACTTGAAGAAAATACTATTTCACTCATATGTTTACAGCTGGTTTTTGAAGTATATAAGCCGGTTTCTCTATACATCAATTATATTCTGGAAATTAATGAATTAAATGAAAGTCTAGTCATTTTTGGCATTTTTTGACTTATAAAAGAAAATCTATTACTTACATTTTAGTTCCTATGAAATGAATAATGTTATGGGTAACTCACAATTTCGAAAATTTTCAATGTTTGGTTTCAGAGTGCTGGTTTTGATTCTATTCCTCCTATTATTCTCAAATTAACCGTCAATCCTAACAATCCATTTTTCTACATATATATTAAACCAAAGCGATTAACCAATTTTTTTTTTTTGAAAAATTTTGAATTGTCAAACTTAATGTTTGGGCAGTATTGTTCCCCAATCACATGTTGTTCGCCACATGTCAGCTATATTTTTTAGCTGTACGAAAGTAAAAAAAATAAGTCGAACCGTTGGCACAAAAATCAGTGGAACTGTTGGCACCAGTGGCTACGTTAATAAAATTCGGGCCCTTAAGCAAGGAATATTTTTTTATAATTAACCAAAAAATTTAGTCGGATGGTAAATTTATTTCAGGACAAAAAGATAAAAATTGAACCTTGTTGAAAAAAATAGGACGTTGTTTTTGAAATGAGAAATTTGAAATGATGATCATTTAACCAGTAAATAAATTGGTAGGATACATTCATCTGTTACTGATGAACAGTCCGAAGGATTTATAAATTCCAATTTCCAACTTACGGATGTTAATGTAATTAGAATGGCTCAAGCGCTAGAAATGTGGTCTGTATGAATATTCATCTATCGTCTTAGTGTTGATTACGAAACATTTCCCACCCTTATCAATTCTAAACTTTGGATGGCCGGTATATTTATGGAAGAGTTCGATTTTACTCGGAAAAATAATTATTATCGGTCTACGGGGCCAATCAGACAAACCACGTTATTTCCAGTAAAGATCCGAAAAATACCGTCACCTTTGAGACTGGTGAACATTCAATTCATGCTCATACTGTGGAAAAATGGTCATCTTTAGTGCAATCGGTGTCCTTTACTAATTTAACCGATGCCCTATGTGATTTAAATGGTGAATTAATGTACTTTTCATGCACCAAACAATATTAAAAGATATTTAGCCTGAATAGCAATAGTAAAACTAATTATGTTGAAACTCAGACCGATGAGGAAATTTTGTCAACCCAATCTACAAGCAATTCCTTAAATCCACTTAACTACCAAAAACGAATAGCAAAACTTTTGCAAACGCATATGATTTCATTATGCGGATTCTTGCTAAACCTTTTAATTATGCCGAACCTCAATATCTCCACTTGGATAAATGGGAATTATTTACCATCTTCTTCTATCACGATTTGCGTATCTATGCAAGGCAAATTAGAAATTAAAGAATTTTTGACAAAAAAGAACTGAAACTTAGAAACTGCTATGCTATGTAGTTATTGTTATTTCACATACTATGATAAAACCAACTGCACTGACTTAATCTATGTGTTAGATACTTTAAAGTCATATTTACAAAATAAAAGGGAATCATTATCCTCACTCTTGACATTAAACAAATTAAAACTAGCGGTAGATTATATCACCAACTGTTCATGCCCCAATATCAAATGGATTCTGAATATACCGTTTAATTAGTCAACATATTTTGAAATCATGTTGAATTACTCATAAATCTGAGGCAAGTCTGGATTCCTACCACAAGAACTATAAGTAATGGAAATAATGTTTTAGATAAAACATTCCGATATATCGTTAAAAGGCACCTCCAACACTATTATAAAAAATACATTTATTTGATGCCATTATCTTTAATACGCTCTATCTTTATTATATCAGTCAGCACAACGGTAAACAATAAATATCTTGAGGAATTTACGATTAATTAAAGATAGTTAAATTTTGTCAGTCCACAAGTTATAGTCGATCTAATGGCATATACTAATTTAAATCCTGTCTATTCAATGGTCAAATCATGCAGCCTACCGATATTGGTGTCTAGAGTGTTCCTGGCTGCGGAAAATCAACGTGAACCATAAAATAGGCTGTGATCTTGTCTTACGCGCGGCTAGGGGCGGTCTTGCTGATCTCAAATTTTAAGTTGCCGCTCGTTGTATTAAGAAGTAGATGAATTTCAACAAAACCTTACATAACTATAAAACGATAGCTTCATACATAATTAATGGTGCCCGACAATATGACACGATGTTTATTGATGAAAACATGATGATACATGTTGGTTATATTGGACTAGTGGCCATGCTTAGTAAATGTTCAAAAATGTATCTTGTTGGGGATAAAATTCAAAAGAATTTTATCTTGATATTTGCACTAAAAACCCTGTAGAAGTGTTAATGGGATTCTTCAAATTACCACCAGATTTATCTTCACTATCAATGATGGAGATAATACGTATTACCTAACTTTTACCAAAGCAGATAAACGTTTCTTAATGACCCAGCTGGAGACATGGTAAATACTTCCATCTAGTAAATTCTTAGCAAATAACGACCCATGAGGCGCAAGGACTAACGTCATCTCATGTTATATGCGTAAGAACATACACTCATCCGATTGAACATCTAATAGTGTACGACATGTAATAGATGCCATATCGAGGCATACGCGTGCTCATTTATATTTTTATTTCGCACCTGTAGTAGATGATTTACTTCACTCGCTAATGATGAAGGCGCGTCATGTTAACATCAGTTATCCTGCTATAAACAAGTATTGCCAATACTATCAAACCATCTGTAAAGTCATGCAAATTCAGTCAAAGATCTGTGTTCAATCTATTATCAGAATGTAAATTAAATTGCAACAAAAGTCAAATTCATCAGATTTAGTTCTTTTACTTGGTGACTTCTATCTTCCAAATTGCATCTGGAATCAAGACAAGGAATTTAATTGCATTCTTCCGCATGTAACATAAAAACTGACGCAGAATATGAATTCTTTTACTTTATCCTTAGTTTCAATCTTAACCAAATTAACACGGTTGCCAATAATTTGGAAATCTTCCTTGTTTTCATCACTGATACTGATACCTTCAAAGTAACTGAATCACTGAATTCATTTGTGGTAAATGATATCAATTTGGATATTGATGGGCAACAAATGAAATACAACTTTAAAAAGATAAATTACATCGGTTTAATACAAATGTTGACAACTTTTATATTATGTTACACCAAGGCTTTGAACTCCATGTGCCTATTTCCAATAAACCACCTAACATTCAACTGCCATGGTTTTATGACCTGTTAATAAATTTGAAAAATCGAAAATGTAAGTTTAAATTTAAAATTAAAATTTTAACAATTTTAAAAATTAAAAGTTAACTTCTTCAGATTAGAATTATCAAATGATTTATTTACAATTTTAGAAAACATTTTAAATTATTTTTGAAACTGTTATTTGATGAATATAAAATCGTATTAATCCTCACGGTATTGAATAATTTTTTTGATGTTTATCACCAATCTCACTATGATTTTTTGATAGGCGGATCTTAGGTGAAGAAACACTACAATCTTGCCGTACCGTCATGATTGTAGTGTTAGTTCAGGCCTATCAAGAAAAACATAGTGGGGTTTGTGATAAATATTGAAAATCTTAAGATACGCCCTTCCCATAAGAAAATCCTAAAATCTAAATTTACCTAAACGGCAATATGACCATGTGAAAGCCAATTAGTTTTATAAATAGTTGAGCATTTAGAATTATTTGAAGATCTAATTTTTACACACTTTAATAAATACAATAAATAAAATATAGAAAATTTTAATTTTTGCCTAAATGTCATTTGTGTTCGATACACTCTAATATACATATTACGTTGTTTTTATTCTAATTTAATTTAACACAGTTACTGACCAGCGGCCATTTTATTGTACAATGCTTTCAAGTAGAGTTGCGCCTATTCTATCAGAAAGTCACTTAAATTTTTCGAAAAGAAGGGGAACACAGCTACTTATGATTGAGCATTTTTGATGTATAAATTTGTTCCTAAAAATACTCAAATTGTTCCCCTACTTTTCGGAAAATTTAAGTGATTTTCTGGTAGAATAGACGCAACTCTACTTAAAACCACCGTTCACTGAAATTTCCAAATTCTGATATTTTTTAACCCATATACACATAATAATTTATTGTTTTTGTTTTAGTACTCATATGTATGTCTCGTAAATCTAAATTGCAAGAACATGTTTCCCAAGAATACCGCCACAGTATCCTTTGGTTGTCGTATAAGGGGGCGACTAAACGGTTGGATCGCTGGGCTGACAACCCGCATCCGTAAAAAAATCAACTGTTTATAAAGTCGACAAAAAAACTGGATACAGCTAAAAAAAACATCGGAGCCCCGGTGAAGTACCCAGACACGAGATTTAGGAATGGCAAGCTGGATTTCTTCTTGGCCCGCAGGTAAAGAACGCTGTTTTGGATTTCCAAGCAGTCAATAATCGATCGTGTAAGCTTCGCTTGCGCATGAAGTTAGCCACTCTGTCGATAATTTGTGTACACGCGCCCATACAGAAGTCAGCTAGCCGCTAGATAAAGACAAATTTTACAATGACTTGGACGATCTGATGGGATCTATACCAGATCACTATGTTAAAATGGTAATTGGGGACTTTTGTGTGAAAAAATAGGTACTACTTCCAACACGAAACTGCGACCGATAATGGTGAGAGAATGATATACTTAGTAATTGCTTAGTAATTATCTTAGAGTAAGGACACATCATCGCGGAACTTCCCGCAGCAAAATTGACCAGATGTTAGTTTCTAAAGGACGGGCTCGGGGTGTGCAGTATGTGAGACCTTCTTGGTCAGCAAACAAATACGTAGGCAGCGATCATAATTTGGTCGCTGCAAAGCTACGATGGAAGTTTTCGTACAAGTCTGTGAATACAGCGAAACGCATGCGACGTTTCGACTGTGAAGGTCTGATAAAAGAAGATCAAACGATGTCAGGATCTTGTCAGCGACAATATTGAGGAAGCTAATTACCAGTCTGACTACGTGAACCCTGTCTGGGAGGAGCTGAAAACTTCGATTGTCAGTGCTGCTCAACAGACTTTGGGTATAGTGAAAGTCAGACCCAAGAATGATTGGTTTGATGATGAGTGTTGTCTTGCAGTCGAGCAACAAAATATATCATATAGTGAAGTGCATCAACGACTAACAATCGCGAGGAGAAACCAAGCTGCTCTTGCAAGGAGGACAGCTAAGCGGATTTCTAGACGGAAGTAGCGAGAATGGTGGAAGGCCGAGATTCCGAAAGTGCAACAACTCAGCAATGAGCGCAGTGCCCGTAATATTTTAAGGGAATTACTGGATATCATATCAACATACTTTCAGGCCTGCGTTAACCGCCATTCGGGACCGGGATGGAAATCTCTGTGTCAACATCGACGCAGTACTAGACGCATGGAGTGGACACTTTACAGACCTGCTTGATGTTCATCATGCGTCACTGTTGTTGAGCCACCTCTAATATAGACTGCGGAGATTTGCACTGAGGATCCATCCCATATGAGGAATTCACAATGCAGAGATTGAAACGAAACCGCTCACCTGGGGTTGGACTGCATTAATTCGAAGCGCTTGATACGTGGAGGGGATCCTGTGTGGAACCGTGTTTACGACATCGTATAAAGCCAACCGAAGTAATGCCTGACGAATGGAAAGTGGCCGCGATATGCCCCATCTTCAAAAACGGAGACCGCTTGAAATGCGGGAATTATCGCGGTGTAGCTTTCCTTTGCCCAGCATATACAACTTACTATCCTACATTATACTTGATGGAATCACACCTTTAGTGGAGGGCTTGCTTTGTGACTATCAAGGAGGATTTCGTCCGAATCGATCAGTCATTGATCAGGTCTTTTCGCTGCGGATGATTCTACCTAAATATTTTGAGACATCCATCCCCGAACATCAGATGACGAGGTTCAAATATTTGGGTTCTCTTATCACTCTTACAAGTGCGGCTGGCAGCTGTCAGTCGTGCTTTGTATCCTCTAAAGCCACTGCCAAAAACTAAACACCGGCCTGATCATCGCTTTACAAAGCGTTGATCAGGCCCGTTGTTATGTTTGGATGTTGGGCGCTGACGGATGAGTACAAGAGATGGCTCCTTGCAGCAGAGAGAAGAATCATGCGTGTGATTTATGGCTCAAAACTTGATAATTGATGGTATAGGGTTTTCCAATAAGAGTTTCATTTTGAATAGCCTGCTATTTGGGCAGCTGCCAATTTTGAAGCTGTCATCTTTTGACATTTGACAAGTAAAAACTACGCCATTACTAAAAATGGTATACGATACAAGTTTCAACAACCCATTGAAATTGTTAAAATTCACTACAAAAATGGTGAAAATTTTGCAGTAAATAGGGAAACTGTGGAAATAGTTTGAGCTGTTCTGACAAGCTAGTGGTGTGGAGAATCGAAACCGTGTGCGTCGCTCAAGAGCAACTGAGAATATTACTGCTATAGCCCGTAGTGTAGAAGAAAACCCAGGTTTGTCGATTCCTCGTCGATCATTGGAATTAGACGTTCCACAAACGACAATACGCACCGTATTTTGCATAAAGACTTAGGTCTAAAGGCTTTTAAAGTTCAGTTAACACAAGAACTCAAGCCGGTCGATCACCTTAAACGTCGTATCTTCGCTGATTGGGTCCTTTAAATGCATCAAAATGATCCTGATTTTCATCGAAAAATCATCTTCAGTGATGAGGTTCATTTTCACCGCGGAGGATACGTTAATAACCAAAATTGTCGTATTTGCGGCTCAAAAAATACAAGATTGATGGTTGAAAAGCCTCTCCATCCTCAACGTGTCACTGTTTGGTGTGGTTTTTGGGCTGGCGGTTTGATTGGAGCTTACTTTTTCTAAAATCAGGCTGGTTCAACTGTTACGGTGAATGGATTGTGCTACCGAGGTATGATTAATGATTTTTTATGGCCGAAATTGGAAGATATTGATGTGGACGACGTTTACTTTCAGCAACACGGCAAGTTTCCTGACCATGTTATTTCTCGCGAAGACGTGATTACAATTGGCCACCGAGATCTTGCGATTTAACACCTTTAGATTTTTTTATTTGAGACCACGTGAAAAATAAAGTCTATGCCAATGCTCCACAATCGATTCAAAACCTTAAAGATGGAATTCGTAAAGTTAGCGAGGACATACAGCCGCAAATGTGCGAATTGGTCATGGAAAATTTCCTTAAAAGGATTTGGTGCTGCGCCATTTGGCTGATATCGTTTTCAAATGTTAATGGCATACCTTCCTCTTTACAATGAGAGAAGCATGCATTGATTTTTCTTATAAAATACTCGTTTATTTTAAATATCAAAATGAAACTTATTGGAAAACCCTTTACATGCCGAGCTTTGTGCAATATCGAGATCAGAGATCTGATAAAGATCCCTGATATTGTGCATGAAATGCAGATCACAACGCAATAATGCAACGATCTCTGAAAGAAGAGCCACCATTTGATACGATGTAGAGAACTACTTGGGCTATTCAGATTGTCTTAGACAGTATGAAGACCATGCTCAGGATCGAAACCGTTGGACCCAATAATAGTTGACTCAGTAAGGGGCCAGTAATGGCCTTTAAAAACTGATTATTATTATTATTTATTACACACACTTAGGACAAACTTCATTCACGTAAAATGGATAAATTCTAGCAATTATTAAATTTTTAGAATTCTTCCAAATTCAAGGAACAAAACTTAATGCATTTACTTAAAATTATTAAAATTGTATTATTTTGTATTGAAAGTATACTAAGTTTGAATCTGTTTAAATTTCGAAAAAGTGTACTAATTTATTTGTTTCATGTACATCAGTATGGGACACCCTCACCTTCATACAATTTTAATTATTGCACAATACAATAATTATTTCATTATTTCTATGTATTTTAAAAAACTATTAAACTATTCAATCATTTATTGATAATTCGCACGACTAATAAATTAAATAAATATTCAAACCAATTTAATTATTATCAATTATTCATTTATAATTAACAAAACTTAAATAATTATTGGAATTATATATATTTACATATATATGTTTAAAATAGAACATGCATAACTAATAAATTTATTCATTTTATTTTCATAATATTTAATTGAATTATGCTGAAATATTGTGTTGCAATTTTATGATATAATTTAATTACTATTTGTATGTGTAATGTTGGATGACCAGATATTCTGTTGCCACTTCTTTAAAATAATGCCATATCCATTGCGTCAACATAACAATTTTGAATCATAAAAAAATTCATAATACGTGATCATTATTACGCTTATTTCAAATTTAACAATACATAAGTAATGTGTATGTAGGTATGTACATATATATGCATATATACAAATTCTCAACAATAAATCAAATTATGTAGAATATATTATACATAGATTTATATAAGTAGAATCATGCTCTATTCTGAATATAATTAGATACACAACAAAAATACATTTCTTGTTATACAGATTACAATTGATTGTAAGTACTATGATTACCTTATTTCCTATTACTCGTATATACATATATGTATATGAATTTTCAGAAAAATAAATTATAATAAAATAAATAAAAGAAAATTCTGTTTATAATTTGAAGCCGTGATTTTTTATTTCGTCTTATTGTGATCATTTATGGTTTGATAAAATAATATAAGAACGAAACAATTCAAAAAAAAATTATTACTTTTCAAGAATTAATTTTAACAGCTTCTTAGTTCTGAGATTGTTTAATAATTATAATTACTCTATGACCTATTCTCGGTTTTTAATTTTTTTCATTTAAATATTAAAATAATTACTACAAACTACATATTATTATATAAAACTATAATGATTTTGCCGTCACATTTAAATACACATACATATATGTACATATTATGTGATAACATTTTTATATGTGGTGCATAAGAATAATACATAATTAAGATTATCAAAGAGAGCACATAAAAAATAAAAACAAAACTGGTACGAGAATTATTGCTACCTAATCCTGTCTTGACATGCATGAACATGTTTGATATGGCAAAATAATAAATTCTTCATAATATTTTGTTGTTGTTTAAGTTTCAATTTTTATGATAATATTTTATTTTTTTAAATTTATATTTTATCAAAACTACATACTTACAGACGTACATAATATGTACATACATATATGTATATTACGTACTATACAGTGTTTCGAATTATTTCAGGCAAGCCAATTAAATTTAATATTTTGGATTATATATTTTAATGACCGAGTGTGAACGCGAGAACGTGAGGTTAAATAGGTCAACACACCTTGGATTTTTTTAAATATTTTGTTTTCCTGCTTGTATGTTGGTATGGTACTGCGATACTGATAGACTTATGTACATAAGTATACCATACATTATAATCGTAATAATAATAATTGTAAACTGGTTCTAAATTTTAAAATTTTTATTTTATACGAGTATGTGTACAAACTTTAAAAAAAAAAAATAAATAAAAAATTCAAGGTCAACTAGTCCAATATGTGGATCTTGATGAACAAATCTGGAAAGGTGATTGAATTTAAGTGCGGATACGCGAGTCTAATGCAAATTGTCTGTATATAGTAAATTATAATGAAACCTGTTTAGAAAGGCATGTGGGTATTGTATTTTATGGTTTTCGTTATCTTCTCTAAGTTGGTGTAATCGGGATCAGTACGGTCACGGAAATGTTGACTACATAGTACGGAAGTGCATAATTGAGTTTTATGTGTTTATTTAATTGATTTGCGAAATTACTATAGGTATTTTAACCTTTAAACCACCGAGCTAATTTTAGAACCCAAAAGACCGAGTTTGAGTCACTTTGTTCCCTCATTTAAAAATAGGATTTACTTGTCTCCAATTTTTATTTTAGAGTAGTTTATTACTAAAAAAGTGTTATATTTTTCATTAACATTTATTCATTAATTTACAAAAAAACGGCAATACATTTGGCTTGTTTCTTTATTAATTATATTTATGATTTTTGACCATAAATTATTCCATATTGCAAATAATATTATATATCACATTTCTTATTTTGATTTTAAAATACAATAATAAAATAAATAATTTAAATTTCATCACGATGATGTATTCGTACTATGTTCTTGTCACATTTGTAGGACAAGATTTACTGATCACTATCACTAGAATTTCCGTGATGTAGACATACAAAATTCTATGTTCGTTACAAACAAATCTGGCACACTCACGGCACTTTATTTTTGATTTTTTGTCTCAACACCAAGGTTCAACACCACAAGTACGCTGTAATTTCGGATTTTTTTAGCATTTTCTAATCGTTGTTCCATATTGTTTTTAACCAATTTTTGTCCAAGGGATAATAGAAGCTGTTTTCTAATGTTTGATAGGTTCGAAAGTGGCCATTGTGGATTGTTTTGCATGAAGATAATGAATGCGTTCAGTGCAGCTATATGTAAGACGTTCATGAATATTCTGTATGGCCAGCGAGCAGTTCGTCTACCACATGAATATTCTCTAATTAGTTTGTCGCTGCTATCTACTTCTCCTTTAGTCCTATCGTAGTCCATAATCATGATGGGCTTAGAATGATGCTTACTTGAGACTGCAGCATCCACGTGTTGCAAAGACAACAGATGTAGAACCATCCGGTTTTTTTTAGGAATATATGATACCATAGAAATGGATTTTGTACTGAGAAGAAACTCTGCTAGATCAAAACTCGTGAAAAAATTATCAGTGAACCTGTGCCAGATCCAGGTTCAGCCAAGTCCTTTACAACCTGTGCTCCTTGGCTTTTCTCCGCGATCCCACCGTGCGCATTTCCCGTATAAACCTGCATATGATATAATAATGACGCTTTGACATCAGACGCCGCCCAAATCTTTATGCCATATTTCCCCGGTTTTGATTTTATATATTGCCGGAATTGGCATTTTCCACGAAATGGTATCAATCGTAACTTCACCAAAAGATATAAATGAGTTTCGGCAATTATTTACAAATATATCCCAGATTTCCCTAATCGCAGCAATTTTATCTGACTGTCGTCTCGCACGTCTGGTACGAATAGATTCATCAGTCGTCCACATTTCCTTTAAATTTTCTTTTCTACAGAGTAGACCTCCAGCTGATAGAAGTACTCCAAAAAATGCATCAAGCTCAGTTACAGCTACTGCATTCCATTTTCTTTGCTTCTCAGGATATCGTTCGTTAGTATGATTAACCATACATGCTCGTTACTATGATTAACCATTATTTCTTTCATTCTTGATGTTATCAGTTTATTGAATATATCAATAACTTCAGTTGCTGAACTTATATAACTGTTTACACCCGGCTTCAGGTTCAAAATATTTCTCTTCAACCGTCGCGTCTGTGGAAACGGCGTACTGGACCAAACTCGACCTGACTTTGCAACATACTGATCGGAATTCTCAGAATTAATTACCTCATAGCCGTCATCAATATTAGTTGGCAAAGCATTATCAGGTTGCTCATCTCCTATATGTCGATTTCGTCATCTATTTCTGAGACTTCTGTACCTCCATTTTGTTGGCTTTTTGAGACTATGAGACTAGGAGAGTAAAAATTATCGGAAAATAGTAATATTAGTGAGTATGTGTGTATTTGTGCGCATGCGCTGTTCAATTTGTTTGTATTTTATTTTGATAAAACATCAAAAGCTTTCGAATGCAAAAATATCATAATAGGATAATAAGTAAACATAATAATTTATGTACTATACTATTGACATAAACGTCAATTCTCCGTCGCAATAGCACGAGGAAACGGAGTGTAAGCACCAAAAATGTTTGTATTTGATGCGAATTTTTGATGCTAATTGTACACTCTCAAAACAAATACACATACAAAAAATGACAACACACAATAACAATATTTAATACTCTACACAGTGTACGTATACAAAATATTTGGCTGTCTCATAGTCTCAAAAAGGCAACAAAATCGAGATACTGGATCATTTTCGAACTCTGGGTCATTATCACTATCTACAGTCGCTTCTAAATCACATTGTTCATTAATTTCATTTTCACTGTCAGACAAGGAATGAAAATATTCAACCGCATCTTCTATATTCAAATATTTACCTAGAGATGCCATTTTTACTATAAACAAAAAAATTTAATAACAAAATTATAATACGAAGTACCATAAGTCACCCGAAGGAATAATTTACCTTTTTATTATAAAATATAAACTGATAAAAACACTGTTTGTACCACACTCCACGAACTATACTAAATGAATGAACTACACGATAGAAAACATAATTCAAAAAATATTAGCGATATATATCTAGGGGAAAAACCTTTTTTGGGGCACCCCAGTTACCCCGCTTGGTCATTACAAAAAAAAAATCAAAACAAAACTTAAATAATAATATGAGGCACCTTAGGTCCCCCGAACGAATAATTTACCATTTTATAATAAAATACGCGATAAAAGTGCACAATTTGTAACACATTCGACGAACTATAGTAAATGAATGAACTACACGAAAGGAGAAAATAATACAAAAAATATTAGCGATATAATTAGGGAAACCCCATTTTTTGGGGATCTAAATTACCTCGCTTTGTGCTTTAATGGTTAATGCAGCTGAACAAAATTTAAAAAATAGATAATCAACATTTTATATTTGCGATTCTGAAATTACCCTTCTATGAAACTGATTAATTTAAAATTTCTAGAATAAAAATTCTTAGTTTTAAACCTTATTAAATATTAAATTCCTATAACACAAATTTTAACATTTTAGACTTTAGAAATTCTAAGATACAAATAGTCAAAACTCTTTTCAAAACACGTGCTAGTCTTACATACAAATTAAAAAATTCATTACAAGTAAATAATACTTCACGACCAGAATCTGGTTAAATAAGTCAAAAAAAAATTTCAAGATTAAATTATTTCAGATATCTTCAAAACTTAAATTTTTTTTATTTTTTTCAATATTCAAAATGTTTTTCCATGTTTAATTTTGAATTATCCATTTAGGATAAATGTTTAAATTTGTTTAATGTGTAAAATGTTTAAATTTTAGATTCAAAATATAACATTAACCATTCTTGAAAAATCAAAATGCTAAATTTTAAAATTTCGGAGCTCAAAATTTTTAAATTCCAAATCTTAAGAATTTACAATTCTAAATTTTAAAAATTCGCATTCATAAATTTTATATTTTCAGATTTTGAAAACTATAAATTCGGTTAATCTATGTAAGTGCCAAATTTCACTAGTAAATTGTTTCTTTCAACATTTCCAAATTTTGAAAATATGCGTTCAAAATTTTAAACCTGAAACATTTATCTAAACCTGCTGCGAGTCTTTCAAAATTTAATTATAACAAGAAAATTAATTAAAATTAAAATAAAAGTTAATTCAAATTAAGTTTCAAAAATGCAAGAGAAAATTTATATTCCAAAATAGAACTTCTAGAATTAAAACTGAAAATTCAGATTTCTAGGAACTACCTGTAATCTTAAACTTCTGTTTCTAAATTTAAAATTCAAGACTCGAAATTTTAATTTATTTAAATTGTCGAATCCAATTAAAATTATAATAATCTCGAAAATTGAATAAATAAAACAAAATATTAATAATCTTTCTCATATCTAATGTTCGTAGCTGCCGAAACCATTTCGTAACTGGCGAAACGATTTTAGAGGATAGTTAACATATTCCAACCTGCATTAATTAATTTTAAATTTTAAAATGTTGTTTTTAAATGCTTATATTTACGATATTCTCAATTCTTTATAAAAGTGTATTACAAAATTTTAAATTTCATTTAAGGAATAATTTTACAAATTTTAAATAAAATAAACCTGCTATTAAAAGCTTTAGTATCTGCGGGTTAGAGAACCAGCTGTACATGCAACAAAAAAAGTTCCAAAATAGTGTTATAATAAAGAATAAGATAGTTATTTTTGAAATTAAAATCCTAATATTTAAAACATTAAAGAATTGTGATTCAAAATTTTAAATTCACAAATTTTCATTTCTAAAAAATTAAATTAAAAAATCTAATATCTAAGACTTAAACTTCTATATTCTCTTCAATTCCTAAATTTTGAAAACAAACAATAAATTTTTATTTTTATTTTTTTAGCCGTTCTTTAAATTATATTTACATTAAACAAATTATAAAATTTACGATAGTTAGTTCTAGAAAGTCAAGTTTAAAATCGAACCCTTCCACATTCCATTCTGCTTACACTTTTAATTTCTATTTCTAAATTTGCAAAATCTCTACAGAAATCTGGAGCATTTTTTCAGTTTTAATTTGGAATTAATTTCATTATCAAAATCAATAATGTTAGATTCAAAATACCACGATTTAAATTCCAAACGCTAATATATACATAAGTTCTAACAACTCTAAAATGAAAATTCTAACTTGAAAATGTTTGTCTCCATAATTTTCAATTTAAATTAAATGATTCTGTAATCATCATTCTATAAATTTAATTAATTTAAATTATGAATAAATGTAACGAGACGAAAAAGTTTTATTTGTTTTTGTTATTTTATTTATTTATTTAATTTTGATGCTAAAATTGTTAATCATAACTTTTAAAAACAATGTTCTAAACACATATTTAAAAATATTAATTTGACAGAAAAATGTATTTTAAAATTATATAATGAATATGTTTAATATTAAAATGCAACATTTTAAATTTTACACCTTAGAAATTCAGAGATATCTTAAAATTCAAGATACAAATTTCTATTGTAATACAAAAATTAGGCCACCGCTCGGTAATTAAATTAATTTAATTTAAAAATCAATTGAAAGCTAGATTTACAGGTCGGCTGGTTAAATATGCCTCGAAATATTGGACATGGAAGTATTTCCAGAGTGTAAAATGTTTTCTAAGTATAAATTTGGATTTATTTTCAATTATAAAACTTAAATATTAAATGCCTAATTCTATACAAATATGATTCTAAATTTTAATAATTCTATAATGAAATTTCAAAATTCCAAAATATATATTATAAAACTCTAAGAATGCTATGATATGACTTCCAATAATCGCTCCAAAATTTTCAAACGGTAAACTTAATATTGAAGGATTTAGTTAAAATAAAGAATTAGATACTCTGTTGTAAATTTTAAAAAAAATATCTGTTCTTTATAAATTCAATTAATTTAAAGATGAAATTTTTATTTCTATAAATAGTTTTTTTCTACATTTCAATTAATTATTTTAAAAGTTCAAAATAATATTATTTAAAATAACAAATTTTTACATTAAAAATTTTTAACCCGGTTATTTGTCATACAAATGCGTGCTAAAATGTACTGTATAGACAAAAAAATTAATTTGAATACAAGTTCCATCAAAATATAAATTCTAAAATATTCGCCTAAGATTTTAGAAATTTACAATAACACAATAATTTGGAATTAATGATATAAAATTTAAATATTTAAATATTTTGTAATTCTGAATTACCAGTTCTAAATTTATATATGTAAATTCAAAATTAGCTGTCTCAATTTCAATGTATGATAAAATCTAAAATTATAAAATCTACACAATTGCTGAAATTTTTCAACTAAAATTCGAAAATAAAATTATGTAACTCAAAAGTACAAAAATTTTAGAAATTATATAGACATTTAAAATTTCAAAGTAGAAATTTAAGAATAAAATTTAAAACACGATTTACAATTTCTAGAATGTATATATAGCTTTAATCTTAAAACATAGATTCTAAAGTTTTTTATTTAAACAAAATGCTGTTGTGCTCAAAAAATTCCATTATCAAAATATTAGATAAAATAAAGAATTATATAATAATAATAACAGTGTTAAAGGCCATTACTGGCCCCTTACTGAATCAACAATCTGGCTCCAACGGTTTCGATCCTGAGCTTGGTCTTCATACTGTCTTAGACAATCTGAAGAGGCTAAGTGGTTCTCTACATCGTGGAGCCATCGTCGCCTGCAACGACCTCTGCGCCTACCATATGGTGGCTCTTCTTTCAGAGATCGCTGCACAATTCGTTCCGGATCAGCACGCAGAACGTGACCGAGCCAGCGTACTCGCTGAGATCTAACTTCATGTACAATGTCGGGGATCTTCATCAGATCTCTGATCTCGAAATTGTACAGAGCTCGGTATGTACCATCTATTTCGCGTTTATGGCCGTAAATCACACGCATGATTCTTCTCTCAAATGTAAGGAGCCATCTCTCGTACTCATCCGTCAGCGCCCAACTTTCACATCCAAACATAACAACGGGCCTGATCAACGCTTTGTAAAGCTTCAGCTTCACGGCACTTGATAAGTGTTTAGATTTTAGCAGTGGCCTTAGAGGATATAAAGAACGACTGCCAGCTGCCAGCCGCACTTTAATATCCTCACCCACACTGTTATCGTGAGTGATAAGAGAGCCCAAATATTTGAACCTCCTCACTCCCTCAAACGTGTGGTGTTTATCGGTCGCAGTTTCGTGTCGGGAGTACGGACCTATGTTTTCACACAAGTCGGCCTGATTTCTGCCAGCTCTAGCATTAAAGTCCCCAATTACCATTCTAACATCGTGTTCGGGTATAGATTCCATCAGATCGTCCAAGTCATTGTAAAATGAGTCTTTATCTTGGGGCTGGCTGACTTCTGTGGGCGCATGTACACAAATTATCGACAGGTTGGCTAACTTCATGCGCAGGCGAAGCATACACAATCGGTTATTGACTGCTTGAAAATCCAAAACAGCCTTCTTTACCTGCGGCCCAAGAAGAAATCCAGCTCCAAGATTTCCGAGGTCATCTCCACTGTAGAACAACGTATAGAGCCCTGGGACACATGGTCTCCACTTTGAGGCCAGCAAGTTTCTTGAAGAGCAACGAGTTCCAGCCGATACTCTTTCATGCACGTGATTAGACCCTCCAACGCTCCTGGTTTTCTAAGTGATTGCACGTTCCACGTGCCGATCCTAAATCTCGTATCCGAAAAGAATTATATACTCTATAATTAATAAATTCTATGAATTCATAAATTATTCTATATAAATTGCAATATTTATTTTTAAACAGTTTATTTCATCATTTTAAATTCCAATTTAGAAAGGTCTAGTTCTAAAAAACTCAAATTACAAAATGTGAAAATTTAGAAATTCTGATTTCATAATATTTCAAAATTTTAATTAGTTTAATTACTGGTTTAATTACACGTACAAAAAATTCGGATATTATTTATCAAACCAGTTCATCCACGAGGAACAACAATGATACTCCCATGCTATAGAATAATAATAACTTTAAAACATTTCTTCGCGGAGCCGAAGCGTGTTTTGACATTGTCAAAAGAATTTTGTATTATTGAAATTGCGTTATTTCAACACTTTGAACAATTTTTTGTTCCCAACCTTACGAATATAAAAACTTCGGTTCGCAAGTCTGAATTATAGTATTGGGTTGAAATTTATTTTGTTATGTATACAAATTAATAAAAACCAATTCAAAACTGTATTAGGTAATTACCCCAAAAATAAACATTAATAAAAACGTAAAAAACAAATCTGTATGCTATTTCAAGTATTTTAATTAATTAAATTTTAATACAATTTTTTTAAAGTCATTCATCATATCCATCACATGTAACAGCATGTAATATGATGCAACATTGGATGTGATATATTGTTTATACTATATATAAAATTGTATAAAAATTAAAATCTAAAATATTATTTATACTCGTATATTATGTTTTTTTGTTTTTTAAAAATATTTTTTAATAAAAAGGTCTGGTTTATGTTTTACATACATATACATTTACAAAAATTATTATGAGTATATTTGTAACATTGAAAAAGGGAAAAATAAATTTTGATTATTTGGTAATCGTAAATGAAAAAACAAAAATTTTTCTTTTATAAATATAAACACCAAAAAAAAAATATCTTTTAAAAATAAATAAATATAAATTTGATAGTACTTCAATTAATTATAAAATTTATAATTAATATTATTGTTTATCTTATATTTAAGAAAGTAAATACCATACAATTTTTTTTCGTTTTCTTTTTTAGGTCTCCTCCAATTCTCAAGTAGTGTGAGTGTGTATAATCGATTTGTTTATGTAATTTGAGAAAATTAATTTTGCTATATACTCGTATAATTAACTGATAAAATATACAAGAGTTAAATAAATTTTTTGGGTCAATGGCTTTTTTACACAATTTTTGATTTAATCATGTATATAGTGTTTGGGTTTTCACACATTTTTATTAGCGGTTAAGTATATAATTTTTTTTAGGTCAATATAAAGTTAAATTTATATGTAGCAAGGTTGTATTTTCTTGCAGATGTCTACCGTAGTGTACAGAATGAAGACCTTATACATACACTATTCTCTACGTAAGTACGATCTCTGTAACGTAAAACCGCGCTAATAGTTTCCGAATAAAAAGTCTTTTGCAGAGTCTGACAAAACGTGAAAAAAACATTACAAACTTTGTTATGCGATCAAATGGTTCAGTATAAAAACGCCGCTGAGTATACATAGATCTGAAATTCACAAATCGTCGCGACAACAGATATTTCAAATCAATATAAGTGCAGAATTTTAATTTAATTCATTTCTTAGATATACTTTGTTAAATCAACTGTTGGTTTGTTTTTAAATGGCCACGCGATTAATTAATCTCATCGACCTTGAATTAATTAAATTCTAGTACGTGCACCACGTTGTCATTTGCATATAATTAAATAATAAAACGTGTATGCAGTTAGTTTTTTAAAATAATGTCTTGGATCTAACTAAGTATAGTTAAAAAAAATTAATTTATCAGAATGATCTATACTCGTAGATGAATGTTTTTTTGCGCTATAAAAATATAAATAAATGAAATGCTTGTTGCAAATAAATTTATTGCACATAAAACTAATATGTGTGCGATTGTTATCAATTTTAATTTGATTGTATATGAATAGTTTATTAATTTTAATATCACACAGTTTTCTCTTACATAAGTGCATATGTGCAACGCGCACAATTATATGGCGTCAAGATAATTAAAACAATTTTTTTTAATTTGCATCATGATTAACTATATTGCATTGGTAAAATGTCCAGAGTTTACATATTTTTATTATTATTTCCTATGTCAAGTAATGACAATATATTTTATACAGTTGGTTGAATGTCAATGTTAGATTAGAATCGTCATAATTTGCAATTGAGAAGTGGTAAATGTATTGTGAATTGAATTATACTCGTATAACTCTGTAGTGTAACATTCCACCAAATTTATTAAATTTTAAATTTTACAAATAAAAATTTACAATTCTGCGACCATACTTTAATTTTAATTGGCCGTTTCCATTAACGTTGAATTCGATTTAATTTCAACTCGTTCAAATGTGAATCTTCTATTTATATTATTTTTAAGACTAAACAAGTATAAATATTTAAGCTTCATATTTTTAAACTTATCTATTTTAATCTCTTAAATTGTTAAAAAAAATTATTTTAAAAACAAAAAATTTTAAATTCTGAATCTACAATTTTAAAATTAAACATTTTTTTCCGGTTAATATTATATTTCAAATCTAAAATGTTTTAACTTTAAGAATTTAATTTCGGAAATTAAATTTTAGTTGAAATTTAAATTTTAATTTCAGCAAATGTAAATCAAATGTATTTGAAGAATCAATTTCTAATTGAAAATTCTTGAAAAAAGTTTCCAAACTATTTAAATTTTATAATTTTAAAAATTTAATTTTAAAATTAAAAATTAAAATAAAAAAACGAGTAAGACAAAATAACTTTAAAACATAATTGAAGCTTCCCAAAATTTATAAGTTTTGACGTTCTAATTTTGATTTTAAATTCATAGAATTTATGACATCGGAAATCTCCGATCTTTTGATTCCGGAATTCTTAGAATTTGGTGTAAGGATTTGCAAACTGAGTTTGGTAATTACGAAAATAAGAATAAATCGTATATTTTAATTCGAATTTTAATAATAAATTTTTTTTAAATGATTTATAATTTAAAAATTTGTGACTGAAGTTTTGGTAGTTGTAAACATATCTGAGGTATTTATGCAATAATGATTTCAAAAATTTGTATCTAAAATTACGAATATTAAAATCTATAGAATTAGTTGTAGAATTAAATATTTTAGTTCCAGAAAGGTTAGAATTATTTTTTGGGATGTAAAATGTAAAACTTTGAATTGTTAGTTGTTAGTTTACCTCAACGACATTGTTTTCACAAATTTCGCTTTGTAACACAATTTTTTAAAATCACAATCAATACTTATATTTTTATGAAACGTATACATTTTACTAACAATTAAACTTATAAATCTGTTGTATTTCATTTTACCAAGTTAATTAAATTTTAATTATTTTGAATTAATGAAATATTTTAACTTTCGAAAACCTTAAGATTTGTAACTAAACGATTTTGTTTTTTTACTTTCTAGAATTTTAGCTAACCTGGTTTAAAATTACGAGTAGTATTGTAAAATTTAGAAAATTGTCATTTAAAATTTTGAATCTGACAAATTTTGGAATTTAAAAAAAAAAATTAAACAGTTTTAAAAATACATCAATATTTGGCGAGAAATTTAATAAAAACAAAATTTTATACAAATCCTAAAAAGAAAAAATTTAATTAAGATAAGTAGGTTTTGCAAAGTTATATAGCAATTAAGAAAATTGAAAAGAATTTGGATACCTTGTAAGTGGTTTTAAATCCTAAGATTTTAATAAAATTAAATGTTGAATGAAATTTCGATCAGTTTATTTAATTTTTTTCTTCTGAAAAGCTGCTGTAAAGGTGTATTATGCTTCCTATAAATACCGACAGTTTATATACTTTCGTAAATGGGAAAGGACTTGGAAAACCCAACTCTAGCATAAGCAAGAAATCAAAAATCAAATACCACTACAATATATGTAGATTCTATTGGTATGAGCTTTTAGCGGAGGAGATTTAATTTGAATAATAGATACCACAAGAATATAACTGACTTGTGGTGGCCCAACATTCGCAGCTATACATGTCGCTTTTAATACTTTGATGATGGCCTTCCGTTTTTTCTATCATTATGTGAACCAAAATTATGCTATGTAGAACATGCGTATTTCGGTTCGTTCTTTTAATTTATGGATTAACATCAACAATCACTTTCTGATTATTGTTATCAAAACTATAGTTTTACGATCTTCGATTAAATTTAAATATCGATTAGGATAAGTGGATTTACTATTATGGTATGCCAAATTTAGGACCAACTTCTTGATGTGGAAATTATAAACTGCAAAATAGTTCATTTGATTTTCAATTAGCTTACGTAATGTTTACGCTCATTCAGCCATTCAACATCGGAAACATTTATTATTGTTTGATGCTTTTTATATTTTGATAAAAACGATTGAAATTTCAACAAAAAATTTGCCAATCTATAGTTTAAACATTATAATATGAAATAGATTTTTTAAAATATATTCTATATACTATGTTTTCAGACAGTCGTTCTCAGATTTGTCAACGGTAATTAACAATCTAATAAAATATCGGCCAAATAGCTCGAAAATAAATCCTTAATATCGAATCAACCAGCCAACGATCGAATCAAATAGAAACTGGTAAAATACAATGGAGTTCACCTTCAGTATATTCCACTGCAATCAAAAACTATGAGATTACTAGTTATCTTACTTATAACAATCGTTTGATTTTCTATTTCTGACTACAAAACACTTGGATGAGTGATTGCCTTAAAATTCTTGTAAATTCTTATCCTCAAATTATATTTAAATGCTCATAATTCATCACTGAAAAATACCTTTCTATATTCTCACAGTTTCTATGGAAAATTAGAGGTTTTTAATGCACCAAAATTCTGTCTCCCAAAACTTCTTAGGTTTTAATTTTTGGTGTAATGAAATTTTATAACGCGGGAGGTATGTTCAGAAAATTGAACAAAGTGTAACAAAGCATTACATTTAATTTAAATACACGACTGCGTTGGTTGGTACTTAGACTCAACGCGTCACTCATAATATATAATCACATTGAGGTTAGGAGTCATTCTCGGTATTTCCCGGGATTTGGTTTAATAATTCCATTCTCAAATCCCTGGATTAGTTAACAAAATGTAGTTTCCTAATTATCTTGAATAAGACAAGTATACTCTCTGTGTTCTTTTACAATGTTAGAATTGTATAATTAACAATTAGTAAAAGTGCTAACTGAGTTGTACGTGAGTGTGGTATTTTCTGGGATAAAGCCAAAATGTAGAGATTGGCGATCGATTCAAAAAAATTGTTTAAGAAAAAAAGAAGTTAATCGTAACAAATAACAGGAGTTTCACAAATTAGACATACTATTCGATTGTCCACGTAGATGTACACAAAAAATCACAATCGAAGAAGATAAAGTATTTTTAATAAGTCAATGGCAGACGGGTCGACCTGGTTATCTCGGTGGTATAGACAAGATATTAATCGAAAACGAAAACAACAACGTATAATTAAAGAAGAAGAGAGAACAGTAAAATCACACGTAGAACCAGAGCCATCAACATCAACTTCACCTGCTAAGTAAGCGATTGTGATTTAACTTCTGTAGAACAATATATATAACCAACCCTCGCCAAACAGATAAGTATGGAAAAAAAAATTGATTACTCCAAAGTTAATTCCAGTACTTGATAGGTGTATGTTAATGAGTTCTAGAAACCACTGCAGCAGCTGTATCAAATGATTTAATAATAAACGGTTCGTCAATTCATCGCTGCCGGAAAAAATTGAGGGTTGAACGTGCAACTTTGATTCAAAATCGATTTAAAGAATCTATGCCAATTATGTTATAGTTCACAGCGACGGAAAATTATGGCCAGCTTTAAATGTTTGGAATAACGCAACTAAATATTTGCCTGTTACTGTTACGTGCGAGAATATTGAATAAGCTATAAAAAAAATTGTGGCCTTTGTTAATGAGTTCAGCGACTTTATTATGATACTACAGTATGCAATACTGGGCGTGTTTTATTGGAAAAAATATTAGGACATACAGTACAGCATACTCTCCTTGTCGTCATCATATTTATGAGCTAGATATTGCTCCTACCAAATATTTAAACGCATTAACAGATGAAAAATGTTTACTAGTCCTTAAAATTAAAAAAAAATATGAGATTATACAGCAGAGAGATATGGTAAATTGGTAGATTGTCATGGGCGTCTAACGAAAGATGAAGCACAAAAGGAATTTATTTTACGTGTGTTCAAGAACATCGTTGCTTATTTCCGAAGTGCAACAGGCAAACTTTGAGACAACCATTTAGAAATATTGTTTAAATGCCTAACGAAATATATGATTAATGCTTGCAGACCTATACCGACCTCTGAGATACAGGTAATTTTGACAAATCATCAATCGGCTTTATTCAGGGGGCCTTGGATTATAGAATTTTAATTTTTTAGTAAAAAAATATTATTTGTTAATCAATTAATACATTTTTTTTATCAAAATGTCAAACCAATCACACATTTGTAATTTTTCTACAACTAAATATCATTCGGATTTTGACATGTGTATACCGAGAAAAATCTGATTCGATTAATTTTTCACTTATTTCATAATACAACCACAAAACAGTGTTAAAAAAGTTAAACACTTACGAATGCATGGGCAAAGTAACATCTAATCTAACCAATTTATTGTGCTTTAAAATTAATAAAGGCTACATCCACCAATAATGAGAGTGTTTTTTCTTTTGCGGAAAATCACTTGAAAGAAAGTTATTTTTTGGAGCAAGTAATTTGAAATTAATTATAATTTGTTGTTACCAAATATGTAAATATTAAGGCATCAAAGGTAAGTTATTGTTAAAATAAAATAAATTAAAATAAAATATTAGGTAAACCATTTGAAACGAAGAAAAACGTATATCTAACACTATCTCAAGAACGTGAGAGCGACTATTTTTGGCAGTACCGTCGCAATAAATTTTTCAATTTGTTACTGGACATGTGTAATATATGGACAATGGGCTAATCCTAAAATTTTTAAATTTTATGTAATTGATTTGGAATGGCAATCTATATCAGATTCTCCCGCTGGCTAGATAAGTAAATAACCAATTTATAAAATAGTTATACTCTTCTATTATTATAAATAGTTCCCACGTATGATGCTAAGTATCTAAAATATAAATTACGTACGACAATATATGTAAAATATCATGAATTATATGTCTGATTCACGTGTGAATGAATAACTCCAGCCAAATCTCAACCGTTTATAAAACACGTCAAAGGTATATAAAATATAATGTTTCTTAATTTCCTGCAATTTATAATAGCGTACACACAAACTTAATAAACTGTACATATCAGTTTTCTATATGTACATACCATACATATTATAATGACAAGTCATACACCAAAATTCAATATTCATTCTTAAAAATATCAAAATTGAAATCACTGTTACGTCAATTTAAAATCGTTTAACATTCTTGGTAGATGATATATAGCTGTAGTTTTTACAAAAAAAAATATAATTCGCGAACCCAAACTATAAAACCGTTTTTCAACCAAGACAAATTTTTGGTTCATTTCCACCGCAAGCAACAAAAATAATATCAACTATATATGTATGTACCTTTACCAAAATGTACACTCGCATATATACCAGACGACAGAGACAACAATTAATCTGTCACATTGGCACTATAATCATCGTCATCAACATCATAATAATGATTATTATTAAAAAACAATAACCTTAAAATTTTTCAACCGAATCATATTCAAAAAATGAAAGAACGAACGAAACTAAAAAAAATTAAAATTGAATCAAATTACATTCAACTCAATTCTCGCGATATGCGGTGTAACAGATTTTTTTTTTCTTGTACATTGGTGTACTACAGTAAAATTACGCAGAGTCACATAGAGCATGATCAGCGCAATATATTTATATATACGTAAGTTATACTACACAGAAGAAATGTATTTTTTTTTTGTTAAATTTTTTGGTAAATTGATCAAGAAATTATGGTAAAATGACACGCATGACATGATAAAAAAAATGTTGTGTTAATACGATTTGAAGGTAATAGAATTTTATTCCAAAATTTGGTATATAACGCATATAAGAATGGCTTATATTTATTTTTATTTCGGAAGTCTTAAATTATTTATATATTTTTTTAATTCTTTGAGAAACATGATTGATTGGATTTAAGAAGCAATTAATGTTTTTGGCTGACATAACAAGGAGCTAAAATCAATATTTGAATATTGTCAATTTTTTGTTTGTTTATGTGTGTTATTATAACTGAAATGATTGATTTGATCAGAGATTTTCTTATTTATTTTAAATAGTTAACATGAAGGGCGTATCTTGAATTTGGTATATTTACTACATATATCGTAGTTGGATTTAGATATGGTTAATATATGTATTGATAAACCATTGTTAATTATTTCGTACTATATACATATATCAAACTTACGACCGTGTGAACAAAAAACAGACATTAATCTCCAATTACCGCATTAAACTTGATTGATTTTAGAATCGACTTTGGCACATCACATTGCTTAATTTGAAATCGCTCGTTGAAAATTTATAGACCATGAATTCTAAAAAAATCTCAACTAAAGTAGATACTAACGTAATTTTAAGTAATTATACCAAAATTAGATAAAACTGTACGAAAATTGGAATTTTAATTAGTATAGTATGCCACCCCGCGTATATACTTTCTCGGTTTTTCTATATATTTTTTACAGAATCAGGAAGCATCGAGATTTTTACAGGGTAAGTTACACAAAATCCTTACTTTGTGGTTAAGAGTTCCATTTACCTGAAAGAATTCAATTCATTAGAATTTTCTTAAACAAAAAGTGAAAAGTTTGTCTAAGCTAAATATCCAAAAATATAATAATTTAATCAACGATCGGATTACGAGAAAATTCCAAACTCTGTTAAATTTTTTTTTTTCCAATTGGCACTTTTTATTAAACAGTAGTTCGTCCACAGTCTCGTTCACATTTTCAATCAATGTACCTATAGCTAAAATTTTATCTGATGAACTTAGCCATTTTGTTTTTGTGTGATTTTTAAAATTGTATATAAAGGGTTTCCGTCCCAAAATTAACGCAAGATTTGAATTTGCCGCCATTTGTGCATAGTGTAGTGTTGGCAACCCCAAAAAAAAATTTGACAGCTGAGAGGTTATGGTTTGTAAAAATGTGGCGTTACACGATAGAACAACGTATTTTCATTATTAAAGAATATCTTAAAAATAATGAGAGTTTGGCAGCCGCCTTTCGAAAATTTCATACAAAATATGATCGGAATAGTGTTTTAATTTCGTCGACTGTTAAGAGATTAATTGAAAAATTCAAGGAGACTGGATCAGTTGGAGACGCTAATTATTGAAGCAGTGTGTGAGAGTGTTGGTTATAATCCAGGAACATCCACGTCGTCGTGGACAAGAATTGCAAATTTCAAGAAGCTCTCTGCAGCGTATACTTACTAAAGATCTGTGTCTTCATGCTTACAAAATTCAATTAACACAACAACTGAAGCCTAATGACCATGCACAGCCAGTTCGTTGAATGGATTATTGAGCATCAACCAGTGGGTGCTAGATCATGGAGAATTTCGACAAAAGGGTGCATATGTGCAAATAAAGCTGTGGAAGCCATTTGCCCGATGTGATATTCCATAAATAACCCTATATCCTAGTAGGTAGTAATAAAAATCACAAAACTGTAGTTTCTATTTAATTCAAATCTTGCGGTAATTTTGAGATACCCTTTAGATATAGCCGCCTATAAAGAGTCCAGCACAATTAAATTTTCTTGGCCCAAATTTTTAAAGATTTTGCTTAACCTATCAAAATTCATATAGATGGCGACTTCTGAATACAACCAGGTAACAGCTCATTTCTATAACAACGTCTAGGATATAAAAGTTCACCTTAGCTATCGAAAAACATGGACAGATTTGAATATAACTTTGAAACTATAAATAAAGTAAAACTGGTTGTTCACATAATTTCCCTCTCTTTTCGTGTTTGATCAAAAATAATGTCGCAAAACATCTTGTATATTTATACACCAATCGAAAAAATCTAAACAAAGAAATTGTCCGGCTTGAAATGGATTTCAACAAAGTCAACTTCGAATTGGATATTTCTTTGTGTTCAATAAAAACAAAAATCAAGTCAGAAAGTTTAAATTTCCGCATTCATCAAATTTGATTATATCAGGAATTTCTTATATAGCAAATGCACCCAGTGCTGGATTATGGGTACTTTGGACACTGGGGTATTAAATATTGGTCCTCCTAGCAAATGTTTTCTTGAATTTTTTTTCTATTTGTTCTGTGGCTCTCTCAAATCTTTCACAGTTAGCTTGTTTACACCCTTGCCTTAGGTTTGATTTATAATTGGCACATTATATAGCTCCATGCCGCAGTCTGCACTCTTAACAGAAGGTCATGGGATATATTTATCATCATTCTGATCGAAATCAAGAAGAATCTTTTTTGCATCCAGCCTATCTTACCATTCAAACCCGGTATCTCCCGAGTTCCGATCCAAAGATCACAACCTTAAACAGTATGCTATTTGCTCAGTATAATTCGAGTGATATGCTGAAATTCTATAAATCGTCTTTGTTTTCGATGTGGGAAATTCAAAGATAGAAAAATACTCTAAAATCCACTAGTTAACTTTCTTTAAATTTTTGAAATTCGAATATTGGAATTAAAATGGAGGAATGCTTTAAAATTAAAAAATTCGAAATTTTTATATTCAAAATTCAACAATTCGAATTTTAAAATTTATATTTAAAAAGGTATACATGATAATTAGTTTAGAAATTTATCGAATTTTAAAATTTAATTTAGGAATTTAAAAGAGTTAAAAAATTTGGTTTCACACGTCTATCAAATTTGAAACCGTATTGAAGTTATTCCACACTTTAGTTCAGTAGCAAAAATCTGCTGGCCAAGTCATTGAGCATTTTCTTTTAGCGAGATCCTGAGTTTGAGATTTTTTTGGCCAGCGCTGTGATTTTTTGATAGTTGGAATTGCCGCTACATAAATAAATGTTCGTCTTCCCGTAACTTTTTTAGATAAAATTGGCCATCACTATACCAGCGCTGATATTTTTCTGTTTAATAGAATTGCAACTACATTAATTAATTTGATACCATGGCCGATCAAAAGAAAAGACTTTTCAAAAGGAAATTAAAATCGAAGAAAAATCGTATGAACAAGCTTTTGTAGGGACGGCTATTTTCTCATAGCGATTGAGAATCTGTTCTCCACTACTATGCCAATACTTAATCTAATTTTTTTTGTCGCATTAGTTGTAGATTTTTTATGCCGTAGGAACCCACAAAAAGCCTTGGAATAGTCGAGGAAGCTTGCAGCTTTAAAAGGGTTTGATATTACTGCTCTATAGTGTTATAAGTCTGGAGAAAACTTGTTTTGAAATGATTTGCCAATAGCTATTACTAGAAAAAGGCATATTTAGACAAACTTTTAATTATTTAGATGTGGTTTTGGAAAATCAAAATTTCACAAACACTCCAAAAACTATTTTCTAGTGATTATCAAAACACAAAAAACAAGCCATCTCCAGCCATACATTTCTCACGGTATCATAAAGATGGCTCCAATGCAGAAGTTAAATCTAATATTAACAATATATTCAACATAGTGGATTTTAATTGTGAACGTTCACCAGAATAATGAGGCCGCAGAAAAAGGTCCGGGAATTTTGTTTCAAAGCTTCACCAAAGCCAAATACCATTTTCACATATATGGCAACTCCAAAAAAATTATTAATTGCTGTAACTCGATACTAGGGCTTGCAATACCGGTATATCGAAATAATTAATTAAAACAGTTTTAAAGGCCATTACTGGCCCCTTACTGAGTCAACAATTCGGCTCCAGCGGTTTCGATCCCGAGCGTGGTCTTCATACTGTCTAAGACAATCTGAAGAGGCCAAGTCGTTCTCTACACCGTGGAGCCATCGTCGCCTGCAACGACCTCTGCGCCTACCATATGGTGGCTCTCCTTTCAGAGACCGCTGCACAATTCGTTCCGGATCAGCACGCAGAACGTGACCGAGCCAGCGTACTCGCTGAGATCTTATTTCATGTACAATATCGGGGATCTTCATCAGATCTCTGCTCTCGATATTGTACAGAGCTCGGTAGGTACCATCTATTTCGCGTTTATGGGCCGTAAATCACACGCATGACTCTTCTCTCAAATGTTAGGAGCCATCTCTCGTACTCATCCGTCAGCGCCCAACTTTCACATCCAAACATAACAACGGGCCTGATCAACGCTTTGTAAAGCTTCAGCTTCACGGCACTTGATAAGTGTTTAGATTTCAGCAGTGGCCTTAGAGGATACAAAGAACGACTGCCAGCTGCCAGCCGCACTTTAATATCCTCAACCACACTATTATCGTGACTGATAAGAGAACCCAAATATTTGAACCTCCTCACTCTCTCAAACGTGTGGTGGCCACTACTAAAATCTGGTGTGTCATTGTCCCTAAAACCAGAGATCAGGTATTTCGTTTTGGACTCATTGATCTGAAGTCCAACTGAAGCTGAAAACTCTACAAGCGGATCAAGTATTTCTTTCACTCCGTTGCTATTCAGTCCAATCACGCATATGTCATCTGCATATGCAAGCACCTGATTGGACTGGCGATATAAGATGTTACGCTGCGGTGTTTCAGTTTTACGAAAGATGTACTCCAACATGAGATTAAAGAGTATCGGGGACAGAGCATCTCCCTGCCGAACACCCGAGTTAACTCCAAAACTTGTCGATAGCCTGTTCTCAACTTTATACCGAAATACCGGTATTAAAAAAATCATCCGATTACATCACATTAATATTCTGAAAATACGCTCAAATTCCACTACAATCAAGTGGAGCACATTTCATCATGTTAATAACTATAGACCATCACCACTACCTGTCTATATATGCAAAACTTTTTTGTTGGAAAATAATAATAGATGTCTAAGCTGCAGTGAAATAATTTTCCACTTCCAACGACCCATTTTTCGAATAATTATAGAAAATTTGCCAAAACCCTGCCAGATATATTTCTAACTAACCACAACAAAAATCATCTTTCCCTGTCACCTAATCTTTTAATTTGTTGCCTCTTAAAACTAAAACTTATATGAAATCCCTAATTTTATTTGGATTGTCGGGATTGTTTAGTTCTATATACGAGTAGTTCGTAATTTATTCTAGAAGTTGGATAAAGTTTTTTGTTAGAGGCAAAATAAAGAAATGTGTAGAAACCCTACAAACCAACCATTTGATAGTTTTAAAAATATTATTGAGGTCAATTAGAGTTTTAAGTTGTTGCGGAAGCTAATGCGGTGTTTAGATGCAGTGCTGCATGGTGCAAATATAAATTCATCGCTCAAGTTCATCAGCTGTGATCCCCATACTCTATACCTTCTAAACAAGTATTTAACTTAAGTTTGGATAGATTACTATCAATTTTTTAGATAGTACGATTAATAACTTCCAGTTGAAGTTAAAAAGGAATTGTTCAGTAGTACAGTTGAAAGAACTTTGAACCAATGAAAACTAAATTTTTGAGTGGTGTATTTCACAACTTTTGGAAATTACTAAATTGCAGAGTACGCAAATCACATAAAATGCATGTTTTGCTTTTAACAATTTCAAATGGACGCCTATCGAAAATTCGAGATACACGCCAATGGATGCGAATATGGATTTGGAATATCATTTTGGTACCAGTTTTAGATTCAAGTAATTTACATCAATAAGAGGTGTTGATAGTCAATTTCCTAGATAACCCCTTGCACCTTGCAGATAGAGGCTTATAATTTATATACAAATCATTATGACTGTGAAACTTACTCGAGTATATAAACATTTATAAAATAAATGTACAATTTATTTGTATGCACACACACCTCTATAGTTGAATATTTCAAAATAAAGTAACACCTTGCCAGACTTCAAAATCGTTCCAAATAAAAATAAATTTAAATATAATTTATCATCTATCAAATAACAGTCCTCAAAATAAAAATAAATAAATTCAAGAAGCTGTTCGATATGCGAGTAGTATATGTATTGCCTTACATAGTTAACATGATTTATTTTTATTTTAGTTTTGTTCGTAAAATAAATAAAATTTAAAACCAGAAATCCCAGCCAACCAAAAATTGAAAATTGAATTTTTATGTTTTCTTATCGATAAGTGATACAACGTACACAAAAACTGTTACTACTTCTAATCTATTATTTTTATACTCGTATGGTCGGTTCTAAATTTAATAAAAAAAAATTTGTTTTTTTTATGCTACGAGACATTAATTTATTAAATCCAGTAATTATGTAAATACATAACTCAAAAATTACAACAAATTGAATATACATTCGGATAGCTTTTAATATTGGGCAGATGTGAATGATAAGTTGTTTTTTTTATTGAAATTTAATAGACGTTTTTTTTTGTTTGGGGGTATTTTGGATTGAAGGTTGACAGTAGATAATTAATCAAATATTTAATTAATGGTATAATACGGGTAAAAATGGGTTATCTATATATACGACTCGTACGTACAAAGTCGCAGAAAATTTGTCATTTCCGTGTTAGGGAAATACGAATTACTATATATACAGGTGTCGTATATACAACTATATATATGTACATTATACATTCAGATCCCATACTTATAAATATTTAATGTCATTGCCTTTTACCTTCATTACGTAAAAAAAAAGTTTTCCAAATTGATTTTTATAATTAATTAGTAAATTGTAAAACAAAAAAAAAAAGAAATTTCTTAAAAGAAAATTTAAAGAATGTGCAAATAATAAGAATCTACAAGATAGCAAGAAAATCATCATCGTAAATTCACTTTGATCTAAAAATATAAAATATTAAATTATTATATATTTATCTTCTTAATTCATTGCTTGTATATCTGCTTGTTATTGAATGCTTTATAAGAAATATTGCAATCGTATGAAGAAAGACAAACAAAAATAAATAAATTAAAAATTACTAATTCCACAACCTCAAACAATACACTTGGATAAACGACGACAGTTTAAAAAAAAATCTTTAATTTTTTTTTTGTGCATGCTTGTACTTATATATTGTACAGCACAACGCATGGTGGAAAGCAAAACGACATAGAGAATATCAAACAAGACAAGTAAAACAAACCAAAGAAAATTTATTTATTTATGAAATAAAAATGAAAAAAAACAAACATATTGCAAAGACATTTTTTTTTTCTATTTTGACGTAAAATTTATAGTCGGTAAGTTGTCACATTGAATTTAATGAATGATCTTATTTTGTTACATTTAATTTTTGTTTTCGTGCATATAAACATAAATAACCATTTTTCACTATAATTGCATTTCGGTTTTTTTTTATTTATTTTCTAAAAATTTGAAATTATTTCATTTTTGCACAATTCAACACATCCGGTGAGTTGTTAGTAGGCCATTTGGGCTTAAAGTTCATTGGGCTGGCAAGAACAATGTCAGTTTCTTTTTATCATGAACACACTCAAAATGTTGTAATGACCAATAAAACAATGTGTTAGCAACGAAGAAAGTATTCAACTAGTAGTAAACTACATAGTTTATTTGTATTCACAAGTGGTATGAAGAAGACGTACCGCCAAATTGTAACAGCGATCAATTGGCATGAAAGAACATTTGAACATTATGAAAGAACATTGGAGCATCAAATCATTAAACGACTTGATGTTACGAACCAAAATAAAAAGAAAGATGCTCCCCTGTTACAGATTCTAGTTATTGAGTTGTTGAAACCAGTCTGTTTTCATTTGAGAAAATGGGCTTCAAAATGTATGACTTTGCTTAATTCTATCCCCGAACAAAATGTTAAATAAAAATTATTAACAAATTTTTTTTGTATATTTTGGATTATAAAATATTTAAAAACATAAAGTTATTGACATCAAACAAATAGCAATTGAAATTTAAAAATTGAAATTGTTTAGCTTCGATGTAACAAAATTTTTCGTGTATTTCTATACGAGTATTCACGTATAATTGAGTTTAAAATGTTGATACCATATTTTAGTCGACTTTGCCCAACATTCACGAGGCAAAACACACGAAAAATTGTCGGGCTCTGATATATAATAATTTATCGTGCGTTTTACTATATTAGTGCTTGCAAAGGTCAACTAAAATTTGGTACCGAGAAATTTAAGGATTTTTTTTTGTTATTATTCTTATTATTGTTAACTATTACTCTTATTATTGTTAACTTTATATTTGTATATTAAAATATTTCCCATGCGGGTTTAAGACCCATGAGCCGCTACTACATTTAATCTTAATCACAATACAAACTATATACTTCACGGAAATCTTTTAGTATCATCATTAAATATTTTATCTATAAGAATAGAGAAGAGAGAATAATTATTTCAATTCTTATAGTTAGTGATGATTATTTACCGAAAGAGAAAAGTTACATTGAGTGCCTGATCTGATTCACCCAATAATAGTTACAGCAAAAACCAGGGTCACGTCCATTAAACATATTTCTATTCCACGGTAATCGCTGCAATTTAAAAATATAGATATCTTTAATTGTTCATTACTCAACTTTCGTAATAATTTACTATCCGCACGAGTTAGTTTAAAGTTGTTTTCAATCCGACGTGAGTTAAATATTTTTTAAATAATAAATAAATTTTTCAATTCAAATTAATTTATTTAAATTTAAGTGATTCTAATTCAAAAGTAGCTATAGTTTAACATCAAACTGAGTTGTATTTGAAAAAAAATGTAGACGCAAATTTCCAAACTTAATTATAATTCTGTTTTTGTGGTCACAACAATATTAAGAATTGACGAGTTAAACTTATATTGAACTTAATTCGAAGAGAGTTTTAAAAAATTCAATAAAAAATTGATTTATAAAAACATAGATCCCTCGACACCAAACAAATATTAGTTGTACTGGAGAATTTCTCACATGCAAAAATGAAAAAAAATATTCAAAATTCTCGATACCAAATTTTAGTCGTCGTTGCCAAGCACTTACATACGCAAAACACACGAAAAATTGTCTAGCGCTGATACAAGAAAAATATTTGTTACTCTTACTATGTGAGTGCTTGGAAAGGTCGATTAAGATTTATTATTTAATTATTTTAGTAAAAAATTTTGTACATCGTTTTTGCTACTGTATTCCTTCTGCTCAGGCGATACGAATTTCAGAGTACCTGTTTGTTGTTGCAGTACGTTCTGAAGAGGATCTCTTTCAAGATTATCTCTGGTCCGTAAACAATTTTTATTCAACTTTACAATGTCGTCCATGATTAGAATAAAATAGATCAACGTGCAACACACTAAGTTAGCTTCATTTGATTTAAGGAAGTTGATTTCTGTAGTACATACAGATTTTTGTCTAATTCAGGAACCGTACCTTCTTGATGGTGCTGTTTCTGGATTGAATTTATTTAATGGCAGAATCTTTTGTAAGGATTCTGTCAATAAAACTCGAGCGTGCATTTTTATTGGCAATAATATTGATCTTATGGCTATATGCTCATTACTTTGATATCCACTAATTCCTGTACTAAACTGATCATCGCTTCAGTTTTTTGCCGTTTTTTTGCCGTTGACGCTCCTTCATTCCTCCCTCTGAGAAACCCATTAATCTTGTGACATGGTGTAAGAATAAGCATATACCTTTGGGAATTGGATGTGATGCTAATGCTCATCATTCGATCTGGGATAGTACAAACATTAACCACAGGGATTCTTCTGTTTCACTATATAAGTTCTTCTGATTTTTAAATTCTCAATACTGGATGCGAGCCTAAATTTCTTAACTCTGTCCGGCAGAAGGTGATTATAACATTTGTGTATGCTTCCTGTCCATCATTGATTTAATTTTATTTTCTAAAACTATACCGAAATCGGAAATTAACAAATGGGGCTTTTTTAAAATATTAACCTTAAACGACCGCCTCTAAAACCATCCCGCAATCAGAATTTAGCTGATTGGGGCTTCTTTCTCTCGACCAAAGTTCTTTACTTACGCCACCGAAAGTTATTCGGTCGAGTAAGGAAGATCTAGCATCGTCACTTGCAATGGCAATTTCGATAGCCTTCGAAAACTCGTGTCCTCTTAGAACTAATGATAAGACTAACAAACCTTTCTGAAATTCTGACCTTAAAAATAGTCTAAGCGACTGATTGATTGGGTTAACCTTTTCATCACAAAAAGAATATAAAAGATGTTTACGAGCTGGTCAAGGAGCCTCGTGGTTGAACTTCTGCGAGAAAATTAACAGCATATCTGCTGTCGCTGGCCTCAATAAAGTTTTGTCTAAGAACAGTGTGTGTACTTAACTCTTCCAATAAGAAAATTGGTGAGCTGCTCCTTTCTGTTCATTTTCCTGGTTGTATATCGTCAACTCAGATCATCTTGCTGCCGGGCTCACTAGCACGTCTGTTGCAAGTCCCGATTGGAATTTAGCTTACAAGCTGATCAATCGTGATTTCTTGCGCTGGAGCATTGTTTCCTTTATTCCTGTTGAATTACAGCAGGGCTTTCGTCTAATTCAGGTTCATTTGATCCACCTTTTTCAAGCGTGCTTTGCTTTTAGCATTGTTTCAAAATCTTGGAGCAGGATTAGAGTGGTTTACGGACCGTAATTCATTTCGTTCTATTAGCCTGCCACAACATTTCTTAAAGTCTGAATGGGATGCTAGTTTCTGTTAAGGTTACCAACGGCTGTCCTCAAGGAGGTGTGCTCTCGCCTCTTCTGTGGATTTTGGTCATTGATGATTTACTTCTTAAGCTGCTGGAATCTATTCCAACCAATTAAAACAAAAAAAAAATGTGAATGAATTTTCAAACTGATAACTTTGATAACTTTAAATGTTTTTATGATTTCATTTCTTTCATTTTTCGTTTTTAACAAGCAATATTAAAATGTTGTCGGGGGATTCAATTTAATGTATGTAAAAATTGAATAAAGTTTGAAAATAATCTAATTTACAATAACGTAGTATGACTTTTACTATCCATGAGTTGTTGAAATGACGGTAATATAATTTTATTGTTTATATATAGCCATTACTTGGGAAGTTCATTGAAAAGCATTCATTTTCCTGCTTCTATTTTTATTTTTATTATTCTTAATTAATTGAACAGTGCTATTAAACCAGCATACGGTGCAAAGAGCAATGCTACCGTAAAACAATTTTTGATTCGTATCATGTGCGCGATATGTCCACACAAATAAAATAAATAAATTCATCATTTTAATGAGAATTCCACGCAAGATTGCAATAGAAATTTATGAGCTGAGTGAAAAATAAAAACGCTATAAATTTTAAAATAAAAATATAGAACACAAGTTTGTTTGGAGTCCAGTGTCCCCGCCGCGCTCATATATGTATGTCCGCACAGATCAAAAGAAAATCAAATTCTTCACTGTGGCATTTTATTTTTCTGCCGTGTACACTGTCGTTATGAATTAAACGTTTTGCTTTTTATTGGAAAACAAAAATCGTTTGAATGAGTTTTTTATTTTATTTTTAAGAAATGTATTTTTGGGTGTGTAGACGATTGATAAGCGATATTATATTCGTATGTATACAAGTAATTGGCGATTTGTGTTGTCGCATTTCTCATTTTTCTAAGAATATTAATTTAGTTATAATTATTATTTAAACCAGATGAAGATTATGAAATTTACACACATTGCAAAACAATTCGTTTGTTTTTTTATATTTTCGAATAAATCAAATATGTCAAATTATTGTATTTACAAAAATTTTTTTTATAAATATAATAGAATAATATATCTTATAAGATTTTTAAGTTCAATGATTTAAAAACTTAAAATAAATCATTTTAACTGCAGCAAAAAAAAAAAAATATTTATTTCGTATATATATATCTACTATTCTCGTATATTTGTACATACGTACTTATTATGTATGTAGAATATAACAAATTTAATTTGTAATGCATAAACTTAAATTCAATGACTTTTGTATATAGTTAAGCATTTTTATTTTTTGCTGCTGACTTCTTTTTATTGTATGGTTTTATGGGTGATTCATTATAGTTTTGTGTATTAATTATATAATGTATAGTAATTCACAAAATATATTTATTGTCATTAATTGTTTTTTAACCTTTTTGGCGTTCAAATTGTAATAATCCAAACGGCTATAGTATATAGTTATATAGAGACAAATAAATTATAAAGTGGTGAAATGAATACGTTCAAGATGCAATTAGTTTTACATATATATGTACATACATAATGATTTATTAACTGACATATTTCTACTAAATCATATTAATTAGGTCAGATTACTTAGCGTAACGATTGTTGTTTTAATTCGGTGTTTGCAAATTGCAATGAATTAAACTAAAATAATGATATTATCAACACAATCCAAACTGATAAATCATTGAGGTCAAATCGCGTAATTTAAGTCATATTAATTCGTCTATCTGATTTTTTTTTGCATTAAATTCACTAAAGTGCTAAATTAAAATAATAAGACCTTTTGTTTCTTAGAATAAATTGGATCAAAACGTTTTCAAATCATCAAATTGTACAATCATCACGAGGGGCGTTCAATATATTTATAGCATCGATATTCATATTAATCGCCAATATTGCTTTTTTTGAAATAATATGAAACGATGAACGCGACTGATGAGTATACATCTAGCAAAACTAATTTTTTGGAAATATGTGCTTACGGTATTCATGGGGATATAAGTCTATAACGCCAACCAATATCCAACAAAAATCATCGTCGTAGAATTGTTCCACAGAATTATTTAAGCAGTTTTAAAATATAATTTAAAAATGCTACAATTATTAAAATAAAATTTAAGCTAAATCTATTAAAAATACACATGAAATTCCAGTCAGGAATTTTAGCAATTAAAATTAGATGTTAACTGGAAATAATTTAATTTGCGATTGCTTATAAAGAGTGATCCAATATAGGAGCTACTTTTTCCAATTGGGATTCTCATTGGGATTCATGCGTGAATACTATCATGTTCATATGACATTTGTGTTCAATATTCATTTCACCATGAATAGACTTACGCGAGAACAACGTTTACAAATTGTGGAAATTTATTTCAAAAATCAGTGTTTAGTGAAAAATTATTTTCGTACTGTTCGACCATTTTATGGTGTTCATGATCGACCAACTGAACGCACTAACAATCAATAAATTTCGAACCACTTTTTTATTATTGGATATTCATCACATCCGACTTAAATGCGTACAATTCGATCTAATGTGAATATTGCTGCTGTAGCTGAATGTAGACGTGAAGACCCTAATCAATCAATTTCTCGCCGTTCTCAAGCTCTGGGTCTCTCATATGGCACATTGTGGCATATTTTATAACCAAAAATTGAAGATGTTTGTGATTTCAACAAGATGGTGCAACGTGCCACATAACATAGGCCAAACCATCGACTTATATTGAAAGAAAATTTTAATGACAACATTACATCAAGAAAGGGATCCGTGAATTCACTTGCTTGTATCGATAAACCACAATCGATTCCTGCATTAGGAGCGAACATAACACGCGTAATTAACGAAAGAGTGCTAGAAAATTGGATCCATATAATGGATCATGAAAGAGCCAGTCGCGGACAATATTCAAAAGGTTTATTATTTTCAAAGATTAAATGTCATAAACCGAACTTACGTCACAAATACAATTTTTGATTATTAAATTGGTATGTTTCATTTGATATACCACGTGACCCGAATTAAAATGATGTTCAGTTGATTTTACAATATTTTCTAATATTTAATCCCTTTCCACAAAACAGTACGAATACTTGTGAAATAAAATTCTAATTAAGGAATATTGTTTATAGGCAGATTTATGTTGATATATGAATATTTTCTTGGGAATAGATTTTTACCATTAGTCTATCAGACCTGTGACTGGCCGAATGACATCTGGGATAATATTTATATCACCCTTATCAACGAAGTAGCAAGTTTCCAAGATCAATAATATTTTCAACTAGTGATGTTTTCCAGTTTGAAAACGAAAACATTGAACTCTGCAAATAGCTAAGCGAAATTGGAATGTTTTCTAAAATGAACAGGTAAAAAAACTTTACATACCGAGGTACCGGAAAAACCGCAAACAGTCAATCATAACGACAACAATCAGTTTTTTCTGACGATGAAGAACTGAAAGAATAAAACAGAATATTCGTAGATAATAATTTTATTTAGTTATTTATTTAATTACCAGGTTGACCCTTTTTGATTTACGAGTAACATTGAAATACGCATAAAATTCACAATTTACAAACTACATTTAAAAGAATTTTTAATATTATTTCTGAACTGCCTGTTAGACGCAGTGAAATCAAACATAGAATAAAACATATTAAAATTTAACGAAATGTTGTGAATTGGCTTATTTGTCGCATAATTGGTTCGTTAAAGATTAAAGGTTAAAAATTTCAAGATGGCGTAAATTCCGTTCCAGAACATAAATAATTATAGATTCAAGAATTTTTGGAGAATCTTCTTCAAGTTTTTCCAATACGGAATATTAGGATCAAATGGCCAGTTCAATTTCCTTAAAGCAAATTTCTTAAACCGTTTTTGCACTCTTTCAATTCGATCAACATTAATCTGTTGAAAGGGCTGCCAGCCTATCGAGCTATATTCTAGAATAGGCAGTACAAAGCTATAGTACAAAAATGTAACAATCTTGTGATTGCTCAATTACTTACTTACGCACCGAAGAACATTTAGCGTTGATAATAATATTTTTAAAATTGAGCTTCTGATCAAAAGTTACACCAACACCTTTAAAATACTGACGCGTTTGCAATATATGGTCGGACTTCTTAAGATTTAAGTGTGGCCGGTTCATCTCATCATCAACATGCAACGAATGATGAGAGAACTGCTTGAAGGTCAACTAAATCAAGACAAGTATTGATAACCGTAAATATTTTAAAAACTTAAATATTGATGAAATGTCATTAACAAATTGTTAGAATAACCAAGGACCCAAATGTGAACCTTGATATAACATCATTATTGAGTCCGGCGTCTGAAGTAGAATGAAATCCAGTTAATAAACGATTCAGCTAAGCCAAATTTACTTAGTTTGTTATTAATTAAATTAAATAGTCTATTGCGAGGTATCAAATGCCTTGCTAAAATCGGTATAGATGACTTCGAATTGTCTATGTTTTTCCAAAATTTCAATAGGCAAAATTCGTGAATTCAAACAAGTATTAGTAATGTCATTTCTATTGCCACTTTTATAAATTGGAACTATTTTTGATACTTTTCGATATATTTGAATGTTATAACATTTGATAGTTTCTTTAACAACAAGAACGGAAAAAGTTTCTTTAACAACAAGGACGAATCCAAACCACATAAACCATTAAATGATTTAAGATTATCAATAATCAATCCACATCTGCATCTTTAAATGATTTCAGATTATCAATCTGTTTCGGTAATATAAGGAACAGTAATACTATATGTGCCACTCTCAAGTAGTGCATACTAAAATTAGTGCTAAGGCCAACACTGGAAATATTTACGAAATACAAGTCGTAACGATATCGGATGACTTTTCATCTAAATAAGTTTTCAAAAAATACTATAAAATATTCATTTAAGCTACTAGTATCAGCCAAGTCAAAATTAAAAACACTTTTATTTACAATTAAACTATCTACTTTCCCAGAGGAAGTAACCATAAAGTGAAAATTAATTTCTAAAGTTTTTGATAAATTTCATTGGTATAGTTACTAATTCAACATTATTCACAAAAATTAAATCTAAAATATTATAGCATTTTTTAAATCACAGATCTGTTTCAAACCACGCGGAACATGATAGTGTTCAAGATAATAATAATAATAACAGTTTTGAAAGGCCCTAACTGTATCAACAATCTGGCTCTCCAATTTCTGGCTTAGAAATGGTTTCGATACTGAGCATGGTCTTCATATACTGTCTTAGACAGTATCTGGCTCTCCTTTCAGAGAACGCTGCACAATTTGTTCGTACTCGCTGAGATCTTCCTGTACAATATCGGGGATCTTCATTAGATCTCTGATCTACTGAGCTCGGTATGTATACCTCTATTTCCCGTTTTGGGCCTTAAATCACTCACACTCCTTAAATCACTCTCAAATGTAAGGAGCCATCTCTCGTACACATCCGTCGCGCCCAACTTTCAAATCCAAACATAACAACGGGCCTGATCAACGCTTTAATAATATTAAAGCGATTTTTACTAAAATTACTTAAATTGATTGTTGTTTAAACTCAAAGCCTCATAAAATAACAAAGGAAGCAAACCTTGTCCTGACTAGACGGTTTTCTAGAAGGCGAAAGAAAAGTTTTACAATCCCAATACTCCTGGTTCGGTATTTTCTTGAAATTCATTTTACTCGTCTCTTGTCGCATCATGTTGGTGCGAAGTGGACTTATTTTCAGTGTATCACTCACTAGTGGTTGCATTATACGAATTCTGAAATTTCGATTTATGTAGCGACGATTCCAACGATAAAAAAATTATCGGCGCTGGCATAATGATTGCGAACGAAGTAACACAGTAACACAAGCATAATGCCTCTCCGAAAATGAATAATTTATCCTTCTATTCCAGCTTAGTTTCTTGCTCGAAAAGCTTTATACAAAAGCTTTATTATAAAATATACATCCACAGAAAATTTGATCTTCATTTTTTATGCGAATAAAATTTGATTAACAACTTTAAAAGTCCCTCTATAAAATGAGCTTTACATAATAGAGGTTAACTGTTAAGTAACAACTGTTTAATTTAATACTAATTCCTTAAGAAATTATTTTATAAAAACAAACAAAAAATGAAAAATTAGAGCTTTAACAAAAAGTATTTTTCTTTTTCACCAAAACTCAATAAAGTTGTTAAAGCTTCAATTAGAAATACACAATATATAAAGTTTAATATGTGAAATTCAGTTTTTTTTAAAGTTCAAATGAAACTTTAGGGTCATTAAAGTTTAGGAATACTATTTAAACAATACGTTCCAGCTTTATTTTTGAAAATTAACAAAAGAACTCGGTATTACCCTGGCTTGCGGTGAATTTTTCTAATGAATTTACATTGAGCAAGCCTTCAATATATAAACCAAATCAATAATGAGCTTTTATATTTATACAATAGAACAAAACCTTTTAAATACTTTTTATGTTAACCAAATATATCAACTACAAAAATAAGTCATTTATAACAAGAGCTTTAATTTATTTACTTCATTTTTTTAAATAATTTATTGCTCTTTAAAACTTTAAAATTTTTTGAAAATTTTAATATTCTAATGAATCTAAATACTTAAATACAGATCATGTTTTACCAAAGCTTTGTTCAATGTGGAGCTTTTTTTCGTGCCTCATGTGACTTCAGAAAAAGCTTTAAAAATAATGTTATTTTTGGTTGAATTGTATTCCAACAATTATCTAATTGAAATAAAAATAGACCGAGCTTTTAAAATAGAGCTATTTAAATAGAAAAACCAATTTTTTTCTAAATATTTATTAATTCTGAGGCAACTGATTAATTTAAAAGTATTCAATACTTATTTTAATCGTTGATAAAAGTTGTAACCTCTAATAGGTTGTTTCGACAATTTTAGATAGACTGCACAATAAATTCAAATATCAACAATTATAAGTTAAAAAATTGTAAGATATTAAAAAATCCGAACTTAATCAGAAAGAGCTTTAAGTTTAAAAAAATTAAGTGCTTTTGAGAAAAAAAATTGATATTGTGTCTCAAATGAATTATTTAACATTTGATGAGTAGTATTTTATATGTTTAATAATATAATCAAAAATATTTAAAAGCTCCAAAAGCTTTAAACAATTTAAATTTTATATATTGTATTATGTATACAATTATTCCGTATTGAAATAGATAATTGGTTTTCGATGCCTTGTGTTTTTAGATAAGACCAATAAACAAAAGTGGTTTTTATGAATTTTAGAGCTAAAGCTGTAGTGTTTTATATTGAAAAATGCTTTATAATTAATTCATGTTGATTTAAGTACTACTTTTTTATTAAAACTTTTATTAAAACTTAAAATATTTAGCTTTTATGTCAAAGCTCAATAACGAAGCTATAAGGGTTTCGAAAACTTCATGGTGCACCGAAAATCTACAGATGTTGAACTTTTATCATGGTCAGTAATATTAGAAAGCTCTAGAAAAATTTAAATTAATTATTTTGTATAAAATCATTTCAAATTCATACAAAGCTTAAAACTGCCTCTTCACTATAGAATGTAATAGAAAATCAAAACATTAAGCTTGCTTTACATTGAACGATTAAGCAGATCTGCAAGAAACGTCAAAAATAACTAATAATAACTAATAATAACTATAATAACTAAAATAACTATAACATTTTAAATTATTTTCAATGTGTGTACAAAATTTAGTATATTATACATTTTAAGTACATGATTTGACGTCTGTTTATAGTAGCAGATGAAGCTCGAAATCTTTTTTTCGTTTGCATCTGCTGTTTTTTGGTTTACTGGGATCGTTTTGGTATGATTTTTTTTTGCAGACGATATATTTTTCTCGTTCTCGCTTTAATAAATTTTAATCATTGTATCTCAGGTTTTTTGTAGACGTCGAAAGTCGTCAAGTGTAAATCAAGCTTTATCAATGATGTTTGTGTTGAAACCTATTATTGTTGATCTTTTTTTGTCAAACAACATCCCTCTGTTATGAAAGAAAAAATTATTCCGTATGTTCAAATTTAAATTTTTTACTAATTCCCAAAGATAGCTTCCCATAATCAATTCTAACATATTTTTAAAAATAGTAGCTGGCTGTGCCGAAGTGTTAAAATCGAGAATTATATATATTAAAAAATATATTAAATAGCTGAACCCGGTCCGCCTTGATGGCCCTAAATAAACGTTTTGTTTTTTATTGGCTCGTATTATATGCCGCACAGTGATACCTGATGGAAGAGCATTACATATTAAAAAATGTAATAAATATTTTATGTGAAATGAGAATTCGTATAAGAATATTGTAAATTACTTAATTGAAAATTTGTTTGGTTTAAAATTTGGCAGCCAATATAACACGTTCGCTTAACCAAACATGATTTTTGTAATTTTGAGCAATGTTTAATGTAATGTAATGTATCCAGACTAAATTGAATGGAAAAAACTTTTTCAGATCGGTCGTTCTGTAATTTGACTCGCGCATGCTCATAATTAATTTGAGTGATTTGACGTATTCTTAAACATGCATTAAATTCGTTGGGTGGCGTTGATCGTGGAATCACTGGCAATGTTTGTCGAAAATCACCTGCCAATTGAATCATCGCACCACCAAACCGGTTTTGGTTGTTTCGTAAATCTTGCTTCGTATGGTCAAATGTCTCCAAAGATTTTTATGAGCCATCGTGCATTCATCCCAAGCGATCAATTTGCTTTGTTGCAACACTTTGGCCATCGCAGAATTCCCCGAAAAGTTGCTGATTGAAGTTTCAATAGTTTGCATGCTCAACGGCAACTTGAGTGCTGTTTTTTTACCACCTTTTTTTTTTATTGTTTTAAATATTACAACTGATTATATATATCATCTAGTAATTTCTCTATCTTTCTTATGTTCAATTTGCAGAGATATAACCCATTAGTTAGTCTCTAAAAATTTGGCCACCCTATTGTAGTCTTCCCAATCCCAGCGGTTTCTTTCTTTGGAGCCTTCGTACTCCATTTATGTTATTCAGCATACCACGTAACTCAACATTTTCATGTTGACCAAGCCGTTGTATGTGTTTCTTTGCATGAATTGTTATTTCTTCGCTGACATTTTCCATCCGGAGGTCCTTATGTAGGTTATCGTTTCTTATGTACCAAGGAGCGTTCACTATTCCACGTAACACTTTATTTTGAAAAGTTTGTATTATTTTAATATTGGTTTTCTTAGTACAGCCCCAAAGCTGAATACCATAAGTCCATATAGGTTTTAAAACTTGTTGGTATAGTAGCAACTTATTAGGCGACAGCTCTGAATACCTTCCAATTAGCCAATACATATTTCTATATTTAATGTGTAGTTCCTCCTTTTTCTTTTTAATGTGCTCTTTCCATTTTAACTTAGCATCGAGAGTCATGTCAAGATACTTGGCTGTGTTAGCATAGGGAACTTGTTTGGAATTTAGTTCTATTGGTATCCAGTTAACTATTTGATTGATGAAGTTAACGTGCGTTGATTTTTCTTCATTTAGCTTAATGCGCCATTTATTGGTTCAGTTACTAAGTTGGTTCGTAGCCCGTTGCAGTTTTCTGGTTGCTTCGTCTACTTTATAACCAGTAGCTAAAATTGCTGTATCGTCCGCAAATGTTGTTATTGTTGTGCCGCTTGTGTTTGGTAAATCACTTGTGTAAAGTAAATACAATACTGGCCATAGCACGCTACCTTCGGGAACCCCTGCAGATACCCTCTTTAGCTCGGAAAATTGATCTTCACATCTAACGCGAAAATATCTGTTATCAATGTAAGACTTCAATATCTGAAAGTATTCTTTTGGCAAATCCCGATGCAGTTTATATTCCAATCCAAGATGCCATACTTTATCGAAGGCCTGTGCTACATCCTGAAATATTGTTGAGCATATTTTCTTATTTTCAAGTGCATCTTCAATAATACTTGCAATCCTGTGAATTTGCTCTATGGTGGAGTGGTTTTCTCTAAATCCGAACTGATGTGGTGGTATTAGCTTTCTCTCAAGTATTATAGGTTTCATCCTTTTGTATAACAGTTTCTCAAAAATTTTCGAAAGTACTGGAAGCAGAGAAATTGGCCTATATGACTTTTTATTATTAGATGGTTTGTTCGGCTTTGGTATCATAATTATTTCTGCTACTTTCAATTGCAGAGGTACACATTTCAGTCGAAATGAAGTGTTGATTATATGGAGAAGTTTTCCCCTTTCTCAGGAAGTGCCTTCACTATTTCACCTGTAATTAAATCATAGCCAGGAGATTTTTTCGTATTTATGTTATGGCTAATTTCATTTTTCAACTCTCGTAGAGTTACAGGTGGTATTTTCCTACAATCCTCCTTGTGCACTGGTATTATATTTTCATCCGCTGATTGTCTAGCATATGGTTGGAACGTTTCTTCAAGATGAGATGCGAACAGTGCTGCTTTCTGTTTGGCACTTGTTACCCAATTTCCCTCATCATTTTTTATTGGCGGTATTTGATAATTTGGTCTTTTTAATGCTTTTGTAGCTTTCCATAGAGAATACTCTGTTTCTTTAGTGTCTGTAAGACTACGAAGATAACGGGTGACCGATTCATTTTTTAGTTCTCTAATTCTTTGATTAAACTTATTGCAGAGGTAATTAAAAATTCTTTTGCTTAGTGGTGCTCGGTTTCTCTGCCATCTGTTCCTTGCTTTCCGTTTTTCATTAACCAAGTCCCTGATCTCAACTGGATAAATGAAATTAGTACGCTCCTTGTTTTGGATTACAGGGGTGCTATCCCATGCTGCTTGTTGTATATTATTGATTAATAGTTCCACTTCATTTTCTAATTGAACCGGATCCTTGATTGGTACTAGAAGATCGGTGTTACCTTCAACCAATTTCCTAAATAATTCCCAATTGGTTTTGTTATTTGTTAGTCTAGGTTGATTTTCCTTGTTAACAATCGTGGAACTAACAGTCATAATGACGGGCGAGTGGTCCGATGAGAGACTTTCACTATTTTCTAGAAAAATGTGATTTTCGGATATACCTCTTGTAATGTAGAAATCAATTAGATCCGGAGTTTTGCTTGTGTCAGTAGGCCAGTACGTTGGTTTTCCTCCTGAATGAAATTCACAATTGTAAGCTCGACCAGCGGCGTATAGTTCTCTATCCTTTGGAGTTGTTAATCTTGACCCCCAGAAAGTATTTTAACTTTTTATAATCCTCTTTATTTAAATTATATCTTGGAGGACAATAATTTGAACAGACATTGAATATTTTTTTATTGTTAAGTTGAATGCTGATAGTAGCTATCTGCATACTTTCTTCTTCAATTTTTATTCCCTCATGATGTTGAATATTTTCTTTCACAAATATTGTTGATCCCCCTCTTGCTCTTTCTGCTGGATGTAAAGCGTGATAAGAAACGTAACCACGTATTTTGGTGTATGAGGGGTTCTAGTAAGATGGCTTTCTGATATTAAACATATATCAATTTTTTCAGTATTTAAAAAGATCTCTAACTCTGGAATATGTTGGATTATTCCATTTGCATTCCAGATAACAATTCTTAATGTTTTATGGATGTTATTTCATCCACTGTTTCTCGGCTATCTAGTCGCCTGTTCAAAGCATCTATGGATCTCTCTTGTCTTATAAGCCGTGTATTTAGCGCTTCGATGCTTTTAAATATTTTTTCAAGCATAGATGTATCTTTCGAGTTTTTGAAATTTACTGATTTGTGTGGGGTCGTACTTTGTAGCCCGGATGCCACCACTTGTGAAAACGACTTGCGATCAGTTACTTTACTCGATATAGATGTGGTAAAGTTTCCTAGGTTGGTGTTTACGCTATTGGCTATCGGCGTTTTATAATATGATGGACCTTGCCGTGATTTGTCTCTAATATTTTGTAGTTCCTTAGCGACTATGCACCCTCTGTAGTTTGCAGGATGTTGCTCTTTGCAGTTCACACATGTTGGAGGGGAATTTCTATTTAGTGGACATGCCTGAGCAGGATACCTTCCAAGGCACTTTACACATCTTGGCTCTCTATTGCAGTATTTTTGCGTATGGTTAAAATCTTGGCACTTCTTGCATTGCACTATAAGCCCAGTGGATTTCCGTAGTGCTTCTATTTTAACCCTCATATTTAAAATAGCTCTTATATTAAAAATGGCTTCTATCTTTTCTTTGTTATTGAAAGTTATTAACATAAATAACGGGAGACCTCGTTTAGTAACTTTAAATTCGGACCCTTGTTTGACCTTCTCTCTTTTTATTATATTTGCTGCATTTTAAATTTGCCGTCCTTGTCGTTGGAGATCTTCCATAATGTCTTTTATTGCACAGGCTGGATGGAGGCCCCTTGCCATAACCTTTATTGGGCGGTTGCTTTTATTTTCATATGTATACCATTCGATTTTCTCTAAATTAAGCTTTGTTGATAATGCTCTATAAGTATCGGAGTCCGGTGTGTAGATTTTCCATACATTGTTGTTTAAGGATATTACTCTGTATTCTTTATCTGTAATGGATTTCAAAATATTTTGTACAGCTCCATATTCGGTTATACCAATAATATTAATTGGTGGTGGTTTTTCTTCTTTCGGTGGTTTGCTTTCACTTTTATCTCGTTGATCCTCATGGGGCGGTACCTTTGCCTCCTTCCTATTAGTAGATTCTGTCTGCAAGCTACTAGCTACTTCCGGAGAGTATTCTGCTTTCCTTTTCTTGCTTGGAGCTGCAATACCTGATGAAAAAAGTGCAAATGCAATTCCATTTTGCAATCGAATCGTTGCTACAATCAATGATATTAAAAACGGGTTTTCCAGTTCCACCTCTAAAACAATGTTCGTATTTGTTTAGCATTTAACGAAATCACAGCATCTTCGAGAGTGTGGTCCTATAATGAGTGTCATTCTCTAGCAATCCCATACGTTGACAGGCTTCTCAGTATGTGCCGCACAATGCAGCATTAACAGTTTGCAGATGTTGGAATGATGTTGGGCCACGAGCATTGACTAACAGTAAACGGAAATAAAAACACTTGTCTTGGCTGGGATGGACTGTGTACGGACGTCCTGTAGTGCATCGGTGGAAAATACTTGGAAGTGACCTGTAGCCGAAGCTGGCCAATGTTGTCGATGTCAGCCCATTTCCCAAATGTACGGCCAGTGCACAAGAGTAACAGTGGGGTTTCATTCATGTATAGCGAGCGAAAAAATACGACACATCGATTCGTTACTGCTAACATAGCTCGGCCCATTTCAAATTGAGTTATTTCATCTTTTGAATATTTAACAGCAACTACGAACACAGTCATGTCACTACCTCTTTGTTAACGTATTTGCAAATGTATTTAATAGATTTTACGGAATGGCAAGATTCGTCATTTATGTGTGCTTTAAATGTCTTGGAGAGTATAACGGTGAAAACGGATCAGACCAACAATTATCAACTTCAATGTCCTGGTGATTCACTTTGACTATTATTGACCTTCTACTGTTATCAGTGAACCGGCAGAGATAAAGTGGATAACCATCATTTCCTAGTAATAGTTTCTGCTATTAATTGTCTTGGATAGCGTTTTGAACATTTTCCGTCAGCCATACAAGGAGAATTGGGATTTAATATTCCACAGGGACCATGAATCATATTTTTTGCAACCACCTCATGTAACAGTGGACCTTCTTCATTAGCGGGAGTTTCCGCTGATACCACATCATCGATTTCTTTCAACCAACCAAATGAGAATATGTGCATGCGATAATCCGCATTTTTGCCACTCGTCTAAATACATACAACAGCACGTCTCGCCGAACACGCGATGCTTAACAATAAAATCCGTCAGTGATTGGCCAGGAAATATTTCTTGTCCAATTTCTGTCCACTGTTGCACTGTGGTCCAACGGGATAAATAAATCTGGTGTGCCATAATGACGCACATACAATATTCATTCATATGTCGCAGACTTCCGACGTATGTGGTTTTGAGAATTATCATTCTGCCGACGTTCTGTGTAAGTCCGTCAGCATTGATGACATCTCGAAGATGAATGTATTCCTTGGAGCGGAGTTTGCCTGGCTCAACCTGATAAATGACAATCGCTCAATTTCAACTTAAACATACATATCCACAGCATATTGGTGAAATAGACACCGACGTTTGAAGATGTGATTGTCCTCATTTTCACGAACCATCAGTCTGTATGAATAATAAATCATTGAACTAACTTTTATTTTTTATCATATCACTATCTGGGGTTGGCAATAAGGAACCTCTTCGATGATAAATTTGACCTTGAATATGCAAGGCTAAATAGATGTAATATAGGTTATTGTTGGCAGCATTACTATTCCCCCATCAACTGCTGTAAACTTACTCATTTCAGGGTGCTTTTGACAATTGATCGCTGCCAACGTCCTTTACACCATGTCAATTGAAAGCTGCCAACGTATTTTGCACAATTTTCTTAATCTTTCATTCCGTTAGAACCTTCTACAAGAAAATGGACGAAGAGTCACAGTCAATGGAGAACGATACAGAACAATTTTATATGATTTTTTTTTCCTGCTGTTGTTGAGAATAATCTGGAAGATATGTGATATTGAAAACAAAATTTGGTGAAGAAATTATCTCAACATTTGGTCCAATTAATTATCCACCCAGGTCGTGTGATTTCACACCTTGTGATATTTTTCTTTGGGGATATGTTAAGTCACAAGTTTATCCTGATAGTCCAACAACAATTGAGCAAATTTATGTGAAAAAGAGATGATAAATTGAACTCACAGAATGCAGTACCCATACGAAGAAGTCGTGGTCATTTAAATGATGTTATTTTGATGTCTCACTGAATAATTTTAAATTGTATCATTCCTATTGGAAAACCTTGTCGTTCTCAAGTTATGGCGTGATCACGGAAAATAGTGATTCATTTTTATATATTTTTATATATTTCGATATCATTAAATTGTTGAATTTTTACTACAAAATTGAATATTTTTTTAATTTACTTAGTATAAAGGTTTCTTTCCAATTTCTTGATTAACATAGTTCTTTGGAATGAATAAGCAATTCCTTATAAATAGTTAAAAATATATAATGTGATTGGTCCACTATAGAGTATACTATACAGCATTTATTACAACACTTTACCTTATTACAAATAATGTCACACCATAATCTTCATTCACTATATTATGGCACCCAAAATCACATATGTTCAATGAACTAAAATCTTTTTATCTCAATTCCTATATTATTCCAGATCATTTATAATAATCTCAGTATATAAGGTTGATAGTTTTATTTTTTTTTACTTGTCTCTTGGTTTCATCATTTTTATGGTTTTAGTGGTGAAAAAAATCTGTATGTCTTTTCAGAACACAACACAAAAACACAAAAAAAAAATTATTTAAAAGTGTCTAGGGACTACTCATATAAAATAGCAGAAGGATAGTAAAAAATGAAGAAATTTTTGTTGTAAAATAAAAAATCTGAACCATTAACACAACCAAACTCCAAAACTAAAATGAAAAATACAAAAGACTAAAATTTCAACCATAAAATATAACACTATGGATATAGTCCGACATATATACATTTATATACAGAAGAAAAAAAAATGTTCTCGATTTGACCATAAAATGTACTGATGATATATTGAAGGGGTTAGTTAGATAGATAAAACTATACATCCGTTTTAGAAATATCATCAATAATAGTTTTCGATACCATAAATGGATAGTATAACGTATATCCATATAACAGTCCAAATACATAACTGCAATCTACATTATATTATGTAATTGAATTTTTTTGTTTGTTTAGTTTTTGAAGAAATAGTCTATATAGATGCACAACAAAATTGATCTTCTTAAGTCTCGCACATATGTGGTCAAATGTCACCTACCATTATTTTTTGAGTGTCTATAAGAAGGTTATTTTAGTATTCACCGCATTCACCTTAGTTTATGAGTGGTACCAACAAAAATTACATACACATACAAAAATAATACTCGTAAAGTCGTAAGTAATTTTTACAGTGAAGATAAAAACCAAAAAAATAAAAATTTAATTAAAAAATAAGTTTTAAGGTTTTTAGCAAATGGCTTTTTGTGTTCATTCACCAAATGTTCGTTTCTGATTTCAATTTTTAGTTCTTGTTGTTGATTTTAGTGTATGTAAATGTGTATGTATATAGTTTTAAAGTTAATTTGGATTTTCTGTTTTGTATATTTTTATGTATGTATATGTAAGTATACATAAGTACAATCTAGATTCTAGATGGAGGAATAAACTTTGATTGAAATATTTAGGTCAAGATTTTATTTTAATAAATAATAAGGGGGCTCTATTGTGAATTAACATTACTGTATTATACATAAATTGTATAAATTGTATAATTAACGCTGTTAGGGTGTGTAATACGAAAGGATATACACCTGACATTACACAAACGTTCAATCATTGTCATTTCAAAAAAGATCTGTACGGTAATACAACATGGCAGGATTCAGGTTTGGAAATACGGATTATATCTAACTAAGTTTTATTTAAAAATTGTACGGCTATTCTAGTATAAATATAACTTTGACCACCAAATTTACTTTACTTTACTTATCACCCGTTACTTTATCAGTTCTGTGACAGTCCGCGATGCTGACATTGAAAAAAACCAGACTGGACATGTTTTCAAGAATGTCAAATTGAGGTAGAACATGCCTGTTCTAGTATACGTTGGAATTTAAAGTTCCAGGCATTCGACTTCACAATACGGCATCGCAGTTGAAATAGTTATTCCTAAAGCACTCTTTTCAGGAACTCGAACTTCATAAGTGCAATTTCGATAGCATTGTCGGATTATGTTCTCTTTTAAGTGAGTATAGAGTATTTAGAATTGATTGTTAAAATTTTGATTGATTCCACCATGTTCTACTAGTTGGAATTTTATATTATACTCCGAAAAACAATTTACATTTTGAGTATTATAAAATAACCAATGGGCGACTGAAGATCTAAAGGGTTTTCGAATAATAGGTTTAATTTTGATATTAAAAAAACGAGTTTCATGTGGCTGTATGTCCTCGATAACTTTACATAACTTCACGAATTCCATCTTCAAGGTCTTGATCGATTGTGGAGCATTGGCATAGCCCTTATCTTTCACGTGGCCTCAAAGAAAGTAGTCTAAAGGTGTTAAATCACATGAGCTCGGTGGAAAATTGTGATGACCTCTTCGAGAAATAACACGGTCAGGAAACTTTTCTTTCAAAATAAATAAAGTCTTGCTGAAAATAAACGTCGTCCACATCAATATCTTCCAATTCCGGCCTTAAAAAATCATTAATCATAGCTCGGTAGCGCAATCCATTCACCGTATAACAGTTGCACCACCCTCATCTTCGAAAAAGTATGGTCCAATCACACCGCCAGCCCAAAAACCGCCCCAAACATTTTGATACTTTTGAAGGACCCGATCAGCGAAGATACGACGTTTATGGTGATCGACGGGCTTGAGTTTGTATGTTAACTGAACTTTAAAAGCCTTAAGACCTAAGTCTTTATGCAAAATACGGTGTAATGTCGTTTGTGGAATAACTAATTCCAAAGATCGACGAGGAATCAACAAACCTGGGTTTTCTTCAACACTACGGGCTTCAGCAGTATTATTCTCAGTTGTTTTTGAGCGATGCACACGGTTTAGATTCTTCACATCACTATAACTTGTCCCAACAGCTCAAATTTTTTCACAGTTTCACTATTGCCAGCCGAGAAGGTGCTTCACGACGGCCAAAAAGTGCTTTAGTTTTGCGAACTGTGACTGCAAAATCGTTCACCATTTTTGTAGGGAATTTTAACAATTTCAATGCGTTGTTGAATCACCGTTGTTGAAAGAAACTGAAACAGAAGAAACTGACTTTTTAAACAAAAACTGACTGGCCCTTAAATGGTGTGGAACAACCTTGATTGGTAAGATATGTATTCAAAAGCACTGAAATTCTAAACTCTGTAGAAAATAATAAAATTATTAGAATTCAATTTGCATCAGATTCTAATTGGTTTACACTATTAAGGATCGGCGGTACAAAGTTATAAAAATCGGTCAAAATTATGTGAATTCTAAATTCCATCAAAAATAGTAAAACCCGTCAAAATCGAGTCCCAAAAAATTAATATTCGTGAACTTTACAAAATAACGCAATTCCTAAATTTTGTAAAAATTCTGCCCATCAGAATTGAATTTACTTGATTCTATAGATGGTTTATACTATCTGAAAATTTAGACGAATTAACATCTCTATGGAATTAGCGATAGAAAATTTTTATAAATCATCAGAATTTAACCCACTTGACCATAAAAATTCTAGTTTATCTAAATTATCCGAAAATGGGTTTAAAGTCACGAAATTTCCAAATTCTATGAAAATCTAGCAGCTCATTATAATTTAATTTCCATAGACACAAAGATGGTATTTGGTCTATATAAGCTATCCGAATGTTCATTCAAGACCATGGGATCATCTCGAGATACGGTGGCACAAAACTTACAAAACACCTAAAATTATAAATATAATTCTAATTGGAAAAATAATCAAATACATAAATTAATTTTTTTGTTTTAACAATGATAGTTGGTTCTATAAGTAATTTAAGTATGAAATCCAACATAGTTCAAGTGACCTCCTCGACCCCTGTTACAGGCTTGCATCTGAACATCAAAATTTTCGTTGACGTTTTCCAATAAAAACAGTTGACTGGCCTCCATTTCAGCTCGAATGTTGTTATTAAGATCTTGAATAGTTGGTTAATTAAGGATTATTGCTATACATACACTTTACTTTTCAAAAAATCTGAACATCTTGAAATTATGCGATTATCGAACTTGGTTGTCAATAAGTCGAGCATTTCACGATTTGTATACATGTGGCACCGCCTTGTTGAGATAATATAAATCAATTTCATAAAATGTTGGCCACAAAAGCTAACATGCCTCAAAGAGGTGCTTAATTCTTCACGATCATTTTCACTTACAGCTGTTACTGTGTTAATATGCTCAACAATTTTAAGAATTCTAGGCTCTACCAGAATCATCACATAATTTACGAAATGATTTTTTTACAGAACGACCATTTGTGTAGTTAGTATATGGATAACCAAAACGCGTTCTTGTTTGTAAACGAACCCATGACTAAACACGACATGCGTTTGATTTGCATAACTAGACAAGCATAACTTCTATAAAATTAAGTGATACAAATTTTGCAAGGTGGATTAAGCTCACGATGTTTTTTTTCAGTTCTATACCAATTACCCATACTCCTGAACTTTTTTCATTTTTGTCATAGTTCTGGAATGGCCAAAAAGGTCCCGGAAACACGTAAAACATGTTAAATTATATTTCTGCAATTCAACTGAATACTATCTGCCCGTACTCATGTTTTTTTTCAGATTATCTTAGTTCTGTCATATGGTCAAATGTTGCTCGGAGCTCGTAAATCTAGTATAATGAAATTATAATACTCATGGATTTATTTAGATCTTTATCAGAGTTCTGGAATGGCCGAACATGGCTCGAAAACCCGTAAATCGTGTTTAATTAAAGTTCCACAGTTCAACTGAATACTAATCAAGATTTTGCGAGGTCGACATCAATCTGACGAGGATTTACCATCAGTTCTATCAACCGCCCTACTCATAGACTATTTAAATTTTTGTCATAGTTCTGGAATGGCCAAATACAATTCAACTAAATACTAATCAAAACTTTTGGAGGTAGACATAAATCTCACGAAATTTTTCCAACAATTCTACCAATTGCCCACACTCATGGATTTTTTTCATTTTGGCCAGAAAAGTCCCGGAATAACGTAAATCATGTTTAATTAAATTTCTGTAATTCAACTAAATACTAATCAAATTTTTGTGAGGGTTTATCAATTTTTAAAAAAATTAAAAATACAAATTTTATAAAAAGTTAAAATTGTAGAAATTAAACTTAACCTCTCTATGATTATTGCAGCCTTGACCCTTACAGAGCGGTTTATTTATGGTTCAAAATCTAAATAAAACGCTTAAGAAAACCATCTAAAGAACTCTACTAATGTAATCAAAAAATATCAATCCACTATCAGATAATCCCTATTGATTGTACTATAGATTCATTACCCCTTCTCAAAATCTTGATTAGTATATTCATTTTTGCTAATTCCAGAATGGTGACTGAAATCTAAAAAACCTTTGATTAGTATTCACTTGAACTACGAAATGGCAACAGAATCAGTAAGATAGTTTACTATATGTATATGAAGTATTAGTACTACCAAATAGTGTATTATTCTGCAAATTGTTTTTTTTGCCCGAATATTTATATTTTTAGCAGGAACTAAAATTACACACCAATACACATTTTTATATAATTTATTACTAAAAAGTGGTTAGTAGAAGTTTTATTGCTCTAGAAAAACACGTGCAATTTATCCTAAATATTCCTATTTTTTTATACTTAGGGCTAAAGCACAAATAATTATTATTTGTGGCTAAAGTATAAAGCTGCTATGGTATTTTCATAAATAGATTTATTTCTAATTCTTAAATATTTTGTAACAAATTCAGCAGGTTTTAATTTGAGATAACCCAAAAATGTTACTTAGAAAGAAAATAATTGTTCCTCGGGACGATTTTAAAATCAAATTTTTTGTTGACGACATACAAGTGATTAAGACAGTAAGTTAACTATACACAAATCATGTTTAAGAATAAGGCTGCCAAACCACTGCTATTATTCAAAACAATTTTAACATTTTTTTTAAAAGATTTATTCCCCTCAAAATACAACTGTTTCTCTACAGTTCCATTTTGTTGTTAATATTAAACATAAAGATATAGTTTATAAGTTTATACAATAATCAAAACCGTATATAATTAGCAAAAGTCACTGCCTGCATATTACCGTTTATAAAATTATTCAAATATATTATATAACCTTTAGTGTGATACTATTCACCTTTTCAGCAAAATTTTATATCTCACCACATAATCAAATTGCATCACAATATTATTATCAATTTTTATATATTTTTCAATATAACATGCATAAATTTTAATAAATTTCAATAAAATTATATTATTTTGTTCTCGCAAAAAAAGGAACAATCATAATTCATAAAAATAATAAAATTTACCCAAAAAAAAAAAAAAAAAAAAACTTCATACATCCATTTATTCATCCCATATATACATATACATATATTTTATATTTTAAATTGTGTAATAAAAATGTTGCAAATTCGATATGAAACCAACAGCAAATATAAAAACCGATTCAGAAGACAACATATACGAAAAAAAATCATCTCCCAAGTCACAAAAGTATATTAAAACGAGAACGAATTATAATTTTTTTTTTTATTTCTTTGGTTTTTCAAGAATGAATGAAGCAATACGAAAAAGGTCATCATCATATTATTCGATTTCTCTCAAAACCTCATAAATCTTTTAAAATATAAAATTAAATTATAAATTCAAAAGAAACTATATACAGAATGATAAAAAGCAAAAACATCATAAAATAACGCATCAAACTCAAAAAATTGTACCGCGTGCGAGCGTTATTTGATTGTCGACATTATTTCTTGGTTCTGTTCTTCTTGTACACACACACACACACACATGCAACAAGACAAAACCTAAAGTATAATAATAAATTAAAATATTATTCTCAGAATTCAAAATTGTTAAATACATTTTTTTATGGTTTCTTATCAACAATTATAATTTCAGTAAGTCAACCAACTAATTATTTATAAAGTAGCGTATACAACAATTTCTTAATTTAATTGTAACAATAAAAATGAATCATTAATTTTTTTTTTTAAAGCCATGCACAGGGTTATGCTATATGCTGACCAAAGAGCTAATGCACTTTTAGAGGTTTACCGCGCGCGCTGTCACCAAATTAAAATTATAACTCGGATGTATTTATAAATTTTATATAGATTTTCCGGAAAATGATTTTGCACAACACCAAACAAATTTTTCTCTTGAAATAAATGACAAAATAATTTATTAATGTGGTATACAAGTCAGTGTTATAAATTATAATCGCACACGGAGGCAACGTGTATTCATCAACGTGTGGTGATGATGTGTTCAGCTGTGCGCGATCATCGTACACACAACCAACCGCACCATCAAAATTTAAAATGAGAAATCAAAATTTGAAGTGATAATAAATCATTTTTTTAATATTTTGGCGGTAAAATGTTAATTAAAATAATACATAAATAATGTATATGTTTGGCGCTACCACGAATCGTGTAAACAAAATGTATTAATTTTGTTGGTTAACATTTATACCTGTTCTTGTTCTACGTTGGTCTAAACTTTCTACCGTAGATTCTTGATGTCTGGGATACTCGGCGTCAGAATAATAAATAAATGTTTTTAAAATAGTACTACACAACTTAAAGTCAGCCCTATTGCTGGTTGTACAGTTGGTTTAAACTCAACTCTTACCCAACCCAGTTAAAGAATACTCAATTCGTCGTCGCTAAGCAAGTCATTATGTCGCACATGATTTTATTACATTTGCGCCTGAAAGTATGCATCTGATTTGCTTCGAAAACTACGTTTTTGTATGTTTGATTAAAATTTGACAGATGATGTACAAATGGGTGTAGCAAAATTTAAAATGGAAAAATTATAAGTTTTTACTTACGTAAACGAAAAATTCAACATAAAACCATAGTACATACATTCAGGGGTAATTATGATTTTATATTAAATTTCATTTCAATTTGATCTCGATATACAGATTTAATGTATACAAGACTAATTGAATTGTTCCTGTCCTGTTTACTATACATAATCAAAAAAATTAAGCAATTCGGTTACCCCTCGAGTTAGAGCTTTTGATGAGCTTTGCAACCCGATTTTTGAAATTAACCCCGTTTTCCTCAACTAATTAGTTGTTAAATTATTTGAGTTGCAGTACAAGCTTGGTTAGATTTAAATTTCAATAAATATAATTGTCTATGTTTAAGCTTTTCTTAAAGTAATAATGATTTATTGATATTTTATGAACCACGTAATTTATTATACACTGTAGGACCGGAAAATCTTATTGATTCCCGTTCAAACTCATTTGAAATAAACCCGCAAGATATGTTATTAGCAAATCTGGTGTGATAATCGTGATTATAATTTCCAAAATTCTCAATTAGACAGAACAGGAAGATTCAACGTCTTGTACATATATAATGCTACTTTACATCAACGGGCATAATCGCTTTTGACTCAGAAACGCAACGAAGAAAAACATGAAGGAAGCTTCAAAGTAGGTTTGACACTGTTGTTTTTCAAGATTTTAACTTTTTTTAATTTATTACCGCTTGCAGTTCCATAAACTTTAATTCGGTAAAGAATTTGAGGGTGAATAAATGCAAAATACTCATCACATATTTTGGAATATTATAAGAAAGTTACTTACAAACTCTAGTAAAGGAGTCATTTTACTACATGTAGTTTAATCAGTATTCCCAACTATTATTTATGGTGGGTGGAAGATTGATGTCAAGATAGTGCTAGATTGACAGTGAATAGAGTGCTAAATAATTTAAATTCGTAAACTTTGGCCCTGGTTCATTCCAAAATGTATAAATTCTATATCCCTAATCTCACTGAAATTGTTTAAGGATAAAAAGTTACTTTGTACTTATTTTCCCATGCGTAACGAACATTTTTCAAAAATAAGTGAAGATAGTTCCAAGTTGCTCGAACCCTTCCACAAATTGAATGAAATATTTTTCGAATTCGGATTATTTTTGATAATTTTATTAGATTGCCATTGCCATGTTTATAAATTGTTAGGAAGTAATTGTTAGGAAGGAATATTTTTCAATTAGAATAAAATTTTTTCAAAATGAATATAACTTTTTTCACCAAAAATTATAATTTTTTGTAAATGAAGTGCTCATTTTTAGACACAATGCGAATTTAGAAAGAGTTTCTCGGTTATAACTAGACACTAGCGGCATAATAAATATGCCTTCTCGTACCATAATACTATTTTTTGAGCTGATTTATAAACTTTTCGCTATCACTATGATATAATACATCACTATGATATCATTTTGAACTCAAGACAGTTGAAAAATCATTTTAAAAATTGTTTGAAATCTCCATATAGCAGACTTTTCACCAATAAATTAAACTTTTCGTAATACATTTTTGATTTTTAATTTTTACACACACGCCAAGGTAAAACTTATGATTTTTGCATCATAAAAAAGAACTTTTCAAAATATAAAAATAAACATTTGTTCTTTAATTAAACAAGCCAATGATTACAAATATTAAAACTTTAATATCCAGTTCAAAGGATAATTGTAACACTATATTTTTCAAAAAGCTCATCTTTTCATAAAAGGACTATCAAGTCAGATCGAAATCAAATCAAATATCCACACTTAATTTTTAATTAAAGAAACCAATGATTACAAATATCAAAATTTTAATTTCCTATTGAAAGGACAAATAAATGTTTTCACAAAGCTCCGTTTGTCTAAATTATAAACACATTATAGATAATTACAAAAATCATGAATTTAATGTCCAATTCGAATGACAATATTGTGAAGATTAAAATAGTTTTTAAAGGAAATCAGGGGTAAATAAAATATTTTCCCTTCTGTTTTAATTAAAGAACCAGATAAGTGATTACAAATATCAAAATGTGTGTACTTCTAATGGAACAATATAGTAAAACCTTTTTTCAAAAAACTTAACATGTCGGAATGGAATCTATTTAACAAACTATTTTTATTTACTCTTTAATAAAAGAAGCTTGTAATTAAAAAACACATATTTTCACAATAGAACGTGCATGTTGGATCGGAATAAATTAAAATGTTTACCGTTACGATTTAAATAAAATTTTCAATTGGAAGAGACTGAGAAACCTATAATTCTTAAAAAGCTAAAATTTTCATAAAAAAAACTTTTTTGTCGAAATGGAATCAATTAAAATAAAATAAATACACTTATCATTTAATTTAGAGAAACAGATAATTACAAAATAGAAACACTGCAAAATATTTCATCAAGAAGTGCTTTTTTTCATAAAGGAGCTTTTATGTTGGATCGTAATTGAATAAAAAATGTGTACGTATTATTTAATTACAAAAGGAGATGATCAACAAATATTAAATTATTAATTTCCAGTTAGGACAATTGTAAAACTTTTTTACAAAAAGCTCATCTTTTATAAATGAAGTTTTTGTTGGATTGTGGTCAGTTGAAATATTAACACTTTGTGCTTTATCTAAATAATTCGATGGTCGCAAATTTCGAAGTAGAAGCGCCACTTTTTTTCAATCTGCTTTTAATAAATATTTTTTATGTTGCACCGGAAACAATTAGAATAATTACGCTTGTTCTTTAATTTAGAAGCAAATCATTATTTCAATTTGAAGAAGGGCAGACATGAAACTTTTTTCAAAAAGCTCATTGAATCATAAGATAACTTTTATGTTGGATCGGAAACAAATATTTTTCTCTTTAAATAAACAGATAATTGAAAAGTTGATTTCCAATTCGAAGAACATAACGTGAAACTTATTTTCAAAAGCTTAATTTTTCAAGAATTAGCTCGTTTTTTAATTATAGAAGCATATGATTACAAATAACTAAACTTTAAGGACAATTGTAAAACCTTTCTTACAAAGTTCATCTTATCCTAAGTAAAACGTTCAACGACAATTAAAAGTTTGTTTAAAAAAAAAAGCTCAACTTTTCAAATCTATTAAATGCATTATTCAACTCTATTCAAATATGGTCTACATATGTATATCGGAAAGTTATAAATTGGATAGTGCTAAACCTGGCACTAAAAGTGCTAAATTAGCAACACTGAGTTTAATGTGCACGTCCTATGGGACTTATATAAACCAAACCATACGCCATCAAACGATCATGTTTGTCAATTCGGTAAGATCTATCTAAGTACCTCCGTACCTTCCCTAAATCCGTATTGATGTGCATAGAGTAAGTTTGAATCATTTAATAAACTTGTTAAACGAGTGTTTTTAAAGACTGGCACGACTTTGGCAATTTTTAAGTGATCAGGATACATACCGGTTTCAACAATTTAATGTGGTAATAATTTGCGAGGGAACATTTTTTTAACACTATATTACGAATATTATCTTGCCCACCACTCTTACTACTATTATCCAGGAGGCAACTAAATAATGTTACAAATTACCGCATAAATATTAGAATATTTTACGTCGTTGAACACAATATAGTTTCAATGTTAGATTTAGAGAACTATTTTATATTTTAAGTCTATTGCGTTAACCAATGAGGTTTCTTATATTATATAGTTCATCCAGAGGCAAGCAAGAACTATTCTTTATTTTAGCAACAATACTTTTAATAACCGTAAATTTCTCTATATACATTGATTGTATTTCTCAATAGTTATTTTTAAAGTGGCGTCGAGATCTCATGATATATCAAAATTAGTATTAATAAGTCGAAAGTGGTCAATATTACAATACATGAATCTAGCTTACTGAAAATAATAGTTTTTGTTCGAATTTCTGTCGATTGTGTTTTGGAGTTACAGGGATAATGCTTCGATTGTAAAATACTAGATGGTATAGGAATGGAACCGTGTGGAAAGTCACGATTTTATAGTAAGTGAAGGATTCTAATTCAATAAATTCTATTATTTTGATGATGTTATATCAAAATTTTTCAAAAATTTTAGATACCTGGATAACTGAATTTTAGTAACAGAGATGATTTGATCTTAGAAGTATTCTTATTTTATTTACTGTGGCCTTACTAGAAACTAATTCTTTAATTTGTAACTGACCCTAATTCTTACTCGTATTTTTAGTCAACAAAATAGAGATGGATTTATTGATTATAACAATAATGAGAGTCAATTGAATCAATCTGAATAAATATCTTTTTGGTTCTAAAATAAGTTTAAGAATTTTGAAGGGTTACTTTATTGAAACAATTAAAATACAATTGACTAAGTCCCATAATTAAACTTGATATTAAAGCGTGCTTTTTATCAATATAATTTTTTTTAACGGAAAACAAATATTTTGACAGTTTTAGTTTTCAACGAAGGCGAAATTACTTTTTTAGCAAATTTAGCAGCTAAGCAAACCTGCAAAATATTATAAAGGCGATCAGAGATTACACTTAAATCAAACCTTACAGTAATGTTTTCATTTAATGCTTCGCGGAGCTTTAATATATCTATATGATAATTTACCCATACAAACGAATCCAAGAGATCCTTCAAAAATCGTTGCCCAATGATTTAAGTTAGTTGATAATAGGTGGATGACTACTAAACATGTTTTCTATGAATATGTTTCAGGAGTTTTCAATCCATATATCCATCCAATTCAAGCTTCTATAGAGAATAGGTGAAACAAATATATGCTTTATGAGTATTACACCGGAATGTATTAATCATAGTCTTCACGAGTGTTGTATATTCATCCACCGCTGGAATCAAATAATAAAACCGATAAATATTTTATGTATGAGCAATTGGCAAACGTAAAAAAGTGTTCAATAAATATTTCTTCAATTCAACCATGAGTGAATCAACGACAACTAATCCAAAACTTTCAGGTATAATTTTTAAGGCATCATTGAATGTGCTGAGTTTTATTGACTGGTCATTTTTTTCTCCCACATTGAAATTCCAAACAACTTACAGGTTGATCAACTTACTAATCTTATCAATAGTAATTGTGTTTTGATATTGTATTTCATAATTCAAAATATATTTACAGTCCTGATAATACAGCAAATGATCAAAGAACAAAACATATTTAAATCATTTGCGTACATTTTAGTTTTTATTTAAAAGTTAATAGGCCCATGGAACAAATAATATTTTTTACTTTCGACAACATTAATTTGAATAGCATGAAAGCGAAAATTTCATGGCAAAAAATAAAAATTAGGACGTTGATTTTATTTCATAATAGCTTATAACGAATTTAAAGTACAAAAATATGGTTACTAAAATTTGGATTAAATAAGAACATCGATAATTTTTAACCTTAATATATTTAATAATTTTGATACATATTGTACGACAATGGTTATTATGAAAGAAAAAACAACGCCCTAATATTTTATTTTTTGTTATAAATATATTATATAGTTTATTACATAATTGGCTAGCAAGGTACATATGGCCAGGAGAATGGGAAATTTATGGTTACTCGGTAATTTTAGAATCGAAAACACTCAAATGGCGACAATTATGGGTAAACCGGAGCAAGATTCCGCAAAAAATAACAATGGAGATAGGCTCATTGATTACTGTATCACAAATCAGCTATTCATAAGTTGTAGCAAATTCTCACACAAAGATATTCATAAATACAGCTGAACATCACCAGATGGATCCTAATTGATCCTGTACTCTATGTGCTCCTATAGATGTTTCTATCTTCCTTACAAGATGACAGAGCCGTGAGAGGAGCAGATGTGCACAGCGCCCACCAACTGGTAATAGCAATTTTCAAAATCAAACCATCCGCTGCAGAGCACGCAAGGACTAAACAGAACAAATTTATAACAAATCTTTATCTAAATGTGATACAAGTGTATTCGGCTATCTTGACAACACAAGAAAACCATAGAGATGATACATGGAAGAGAATTGAGGAATGCCGCCGACTGAAAATACAAGTATGCAATCAAAATACGATGGAAACTAGAAGGAAATGTGAAGATACAGCTCGACAAGTAAAGAAAATGGCCAGGAGTGATCGTAGGAAACAGATAACATCATCGAGACTGGCGAAACTGCAGCACCAAATAGGAATATGCACATTACACCAATGTGCACGTAAGATAGGTCACGGATGCGTATGGGCAAGCCCTAACCACAGACGATGAACAACTAAATAGATGGAAAGTATTTTTCGAGGACCACTGCATAGGTTGCGAACCATAAATGGGGAGCTGCCAGATGGCAACTATAACGAAACCATTAACACCCATACAAGTGCCACAATGAAGCTGAAGAATAACAAAGCCGCTGCAACGACAACATAACACCGTTCTTAGTAGATGTATGGAATAATGGAAGAATGTCGCAAAAATGGAGAGAGAATATGGTTAAGCCCTTTTAATTTCAATAATGAAACGAATCTCACCAAGTGTGAACTAACATATTAGAAACGAACACACTTGTTTCAGACCAGGAAAAAGCTGTACAGATCACATTAACTCAGTTCGAATAATCATCGAACAATCGAACAAATGGAACTTACCACTATATATATTCTTGGAAAGCATTCTGTGAAATAGGAATCCCGTGGCAAATAACCGAACTTATTCAAGAAATGTACAGTGGTGCTGGAAATAGAGTTCAGCACAAAGGAAAGCAGAGTGTAAAATACTATAAAACACGAGAAAGCTATAGACAAAGCATCACCAAAAAGATCAACAAGGTAAAAGATAATCTGTCTCTTCAAGAAACATCTAAAAAACATGGGGAAAACTAAAGACAATATCCCCAAATAGAGTTGGATGCTATCTAGTCTAGTAGACGCCTTATGCCCTATTTTAAACATATAGGCCGCCTCACGTCACGCTCAATGTCCTGAAACGGAGATATAAACGGCGGCGTGCACGATATATCGTACATGCAACTACTTAAGTTTAGAAAATTATTACAATTCTCAACATTATAATACGATTCAATTTCAAACACTTAATTTAAAATTCGTGCATATAACATTTGCCCTGAACACAAAACAACAACAACAACAAAACTTAAATAAAGCATATGCAATAGAGATAATTTGTATAATTATGTGAAAACATACCAATTAAATTTTTGGTTTAAAAAATAATATGTTTTACCAATTTAAATGTTCATTTGGTCGTTTTAACATAATTTGTTTCATATACGAGTATATGTAGATATGTATACTAGCTAGCTATATACACATAAAATTATGTTTTTTTAAATACCCTAAAAACTCATAAAACATAAAATTAAATAAAAATTATGTATTAAAAAATAAAGGGATTAAAGTACTTATATACTCGTACATAAATTTTTTACAGTTGGTTTTTATTCCAACATTAATGATCAATAAAACAAGTTGAAAAAATCATTGTTAAATTTATGAAGTTCAAGTTTCAAATAATTCTTAGAAAATTGCTCACAAATAATAAGAAATTAAATATATATTTATAACATATATAAAATATAATTATTATTTAATTTAATTATTTTATTTCTTCTTGATATTCTGCCTTGATTATATAAGAACAATTTTATTTATTTTTATTTCTTATAATTTGTTCTTATCTCAAACGGCTCGATTCTGTTTGATGATACTCTGCACAATCATAATAAATACGAGTCTACATACATATGTACATATGTATATAAACGTACGCACGTATATAGATTAATCAAGTAAATTAAACGTCAATGATCGATATATGTGATTAAGAAATATTATGAAATGGTTAAATTATTAAATATATATTATGGAATTTTGATTATATAGCAAAATATAATTATCCCCTTATCTATCTTATGTTTTTTTTATTGTATCGGTACTTATCTTGTTTGATAGCGAAGAAACAAGTGATTTTATTTTTAGATGCTGTATGTTATTCAATTTGCAATTTAATTATAGCGATTAATTCTATAATGGAAATTCTTTTATAGCTTACCTATATAGAGCGTTTATATACGGGTTGCCTGGAAATGTTTGACAATTTTGTCCTGTCGACAAAAAAAAAATATTTGTCTTTCATTTTATTTTTATTTTATCAGGTAATATATGAGCACCCAAAAACTATATAGGCTCTCATATTTGTTAAGTTTGTAGAAATAAAAAAAAATTTAAATTCGAAATCGATATTGATTTGCATAAAATGAAATATATATACGGTGGTGGGCGAGGTAGTAAAGTGATTGACTTTGGATTCGTGGGACTAGTTTCGAGTAGTGGTTTGTATATAGCGATGGTGAAGTCCATTGCCTTTTTCTAAAATTTTCAATATTTTCAATTCAAATGACAGATATAAAAGATTTGTATAGCACGAAATACGTATGCAGCGGTGGTCCAGTAAGCAAAGCCAGTAACTTTGGATTTATGGATCTAAGTTCGATTTTCGATCGAGCCAAACATTTTTTGATTTAATTTCAATTTTTTTACTCAAATGGCAGCCATATAAAGGATAAGAATATTACTATTTATATGTATGGCGGTGGCTCGGTGGTAAAAGAAGCTGTCTGATTGGATTGTAATCATGACTATAGACTAGTTCAAGCCTTAATTGCAAATTGGCCATTTTTAAATCAAAAAGTCATTTTTTTTTAAATTTAATGAGAAATGCGTGGAGCACACGCTAACGTGTACGACAACCGCGCATAGATTACATAGATTACACCTTGTAGAATAAGGAGATATAGCCTCATTTTCATCAAATGGTATGGTATGATCATAATTCCAGCCGTTTGATGCTTGATCGATGCCCTCTATATTCGAAGATACATATAACTTATACAATCTTATTGTATTGTGATGTATAGTTAAAACATAAAATATAGCTTGATTTGGCAGTTAAATCCGAATTAAAATGTAACAGCTGTTTTCATTGGCGTGAGCAAAGTGCTTGTATCTACTCACAAATACTCACATGCTCAAACGATGGTGTAGATAACGAAATTGTTTACGCACAAAATTTCCGATAGGTGCGATTTATGTAAAAAAAATGTAATGGATTTCTTTGGGAGTCTCTAGGTTATGTTGAAATGTCAAATCATCAAATACATTTGATTATTTATGTTTTTTTTTTCACCATTTGGATTCTAATATTTAAATAGTTTACTTATTAAATGTTTTTTAAGTTACTATGTAATTGGAATTGCTGCGGATGATAGTAACCGTCCTCATTCTCAACCGAGTCTGAAGTGGAGACAGTGGTCAAGGCATGGGTGAAAAACTATACTTTCAGACTGTATCACAATACACAGATTTACAATTTAAGCAACATTTTGGTTTATTGAGAGTGGTTGCAGACAGAATTATTGGTGTGTTATCGGAATTACTAATAAAACTTTTTTCATAAGTACAATACAATTTTCAATAATTTTCGAACTGTATTATGCTTTCGTACAATATACGCAGACCACGGAGGACGTACTAAAATTGGCTCCACACGAGATATTTATATAACTTTATGGTTTCTTGGAAATACAGAAACCTTTAGACAAATATGGGGTAGATTTAATGTCATCCAGAGTTCGGTTCACCGTGTTCTATATCGTGTGGTAAAGTGCAGGTTGGTCAAGGAGAGCCACAACTACATATATAAAGTGGTAAACAGCATTAGAAATGGAAAACAATAAATTACATTTCGCGATGATGCAGGGTGGGGTTTACTTGGCGTTGTTGGTGCAATAGAGGGTAGCCATATCAAAAGAAATTCACCAAAAAACAACAAGGCAGCATATAATCCAATAATTTGTTCTGATAAAAGGAGCAAACATAGCTCGTTTACCTCTCATATATACAAACCATGATGTAAATTGATTCTGATCATATAATAGCGGTTCATAATTGGCAATATCAAATTTTATCTGAGGAAGCCAACCCTTTTTCTATAGCAACACCCAAGTTAACGTATCCACTATAATATGTAGAAAATTCCAAGAGCCTTTTTACAATTTTGATTTTACTAATTTTACGCAGCATTTCGAATTTTGGAAGAGGAACTTAACAAATATCGATAAAATGAATGTTATATACATTACGTATGGACATTCTAATTAAAATTAACAGCGACCATATGTTTCGTGCGAATAACCACATTTCTTTTACAATTACACTGTTAAAAATGAGGTATCGTATAAATTTAATACGTAACCAAATTTTCTCAAAATTTCACATTGGTAACAAGATGATTTTTACATTAAATACGATTTGCGTTTGAAGCCGAACACAACAAAATTATATGTTTTTCTTGTCCTGAATTGACCATGTTCTCACCCATTCCAAAACACACTGATTTTCACACCCCAGAAGGTTTTCTGTCTTTTTTTGCAGGAATTCTGTTTATACTAGCAGGTATTTAAGAATATAATTATCACCCTGTTTATTTTTGTATCAAAAATTTAATTTATTTTCGATTCTAAAAGGAAGACTTTTTCCAAACTTAACTAATCCCGATTTCTTAAGATTGGCAACAATAATTGCATTTTTGCGAGAATATTTGGTTTGCATTTTTTTTATGGGACCTGCATAATTAATGCAGAGTTGGTCGGAGTACTGTTGTCAAGTATAAAATTGGCAATGAATTTGGCCTTTGAAGTAATCGTGCAGCAGTGAAATTTTTTCTTTCTCGAACTATTTCCCAATATTTGTTAATCTTTAGAAAGCTAATCGTTAGAAGCCCATTTAGACTTCACCGGGATTAATAATGAAAATTAATCTTCGTGCCATCCTAACTTTTTCATATTATTTACTAAGATTTTCGGATATTTTCGATTTTTCTTGTGCCGATCTCAGAGATGTATCAGTAACATTGATTAAGTTCACTACTGATCCCCATTATATCTTAAGGGTTTTGAAACAATAGTTCTTAAGATTGAAAAATCATTTTCTTACCGCCCTCGTTAGCACAGTATACGTACCGGTGTTGCTTTGGTATTCGAGCGTTTCGGTTGTGATTCCCGATGTTGAAAAAAAAATCGCGGTTGAGTGTTTTTTATGTGTAATTATGTGTGGCATTGAGTGGTGGAGTAGTCCGCCCTTCAATTTTTTTAAAGTAAAAACACAGACAAAAAGCCTTTTTGTGCTAAATTATTTTCAGACTAAGTTCATCATTCTTCCCAGAATACCGAATACTATATCGCTGCAATTTTCAAGTTTATATAATGTTGTTAAGAAAAATTACAGTGCCTACTCCGTTGTCACAGAGTGCAATCAAGTCCGTCGATACATCATCAGCAGGTATCCATTTGCTTAGCATATAGATTCCTATGTTCGATTGTGATTACGCAAGTTTGGAAAATTGGTTCACTGATCTGTCGAATTTCCAGAAACCTGATTACTTAAAAACGAATTTGACCGCGGTAACTTTATTGAAATTAGTGCAAAATTAGTGACGCCCATTACGAAGTGGCGTGGCACATTGTAACGAATCGATACAATCACAAAGGCATTTGATTATCGGTAGTCACTTAAGGAAGTTGCGAGTCCGTTTCACGAGTACAGTTCGATATGACTACTTATGAACTGCTACTATATGATAAGGATCAATTTACATCATGGTTTGTATATATATGAGAGGTAAACGATCTCTGTTTGCTCCTCTTATTTAGAATAAATTATTGCACAAATTAATAATTTGTTCTGATATAAGGAGTAAACTAATGAGGACGGACTTCTATAACCCCAAATAAATACAAGTATTCTTGTGATATTCTATATTCTTTGGTGGTATTTCGCCAGCCACCAACACAAAACTAATGCGCTTTTGACACCATTAAAGTATATTCTATATGTAATGAAAATAATTTATTCACTTAATATATTTTTTTATTATATTACATAAATTAAGTTATGATTTATCGCTATACATATACTCTATTTAGTTTATTTATTGTGTAACTTCTTATTGATTAACAAATTGACCCAAAACAACTATTAATTATTAATATTGTTAGTCAGGTTAGGTAACTATCTCGTTAATTTTTATGGACGAATTTTACGTATTATTATTTTCAATTTTTTTATCATGCTCTCAACCATATCTAAATCTAATAGCAGTTTAGTTTCAATGTTTTACGATCTAAAGTTAATTGTAAAAAATATTCTATACTCTATGTAATTGCTGTATCTGAGACATGGTTAAAGGCTAAACATTCTAGTAAATATTTTCATCTGGATGACTTTACATAAATCCGTCAAGACCGTAGGTACTCGACGTGGTGATATGGTTGCTGTCCATGTAAAAAAAAGATCATAAAGGCAACTATACCTATAATATAACTTCAAAACTTTCTAATAAATTTTCATTCCTTGCTACTCTATATATACTCACGACATGATTTAGGGTCATATATGCGTTTCGTACTATAATGTTAACTATAATACTAAGCAATACTGTTAAGTGAGAGAATTTAAGAATGTTGATAAGGTTAAACCCACATTCAGTGTAAGATTACATTTATGGCCTTGAAATTCTTAGTACCGCAAACTTTGCGATTGAATCTAACCCATTTAGAATATATCAGAAACAAAGTTAATAGTATGATTAGGGCTGTTAAACGCCAATTTCTCAATGATCGTATCATCAACCGCAAGTAAATAATTCTGAAAAAAAATTTAGATTTATATATTTGGCCATGAAAACAATTCTATATTTTGATGGCTAATCCAGCATGAAAATTAATAGTATCTATCATGCTCATTACACCATCTTAGTGGTCCCAATACCTATACTCCATCATAATATGAAATCAAGCACCATACTATTACCCCTCCACACATATACTATGTATTTGATTGCGGTTCGCAAATAATTCCGGCTTTTTAAGTGATAAGAGTAATAGTGGAAACCAACAGGACATTCCAGATTAAACTTTTGTTCATTCGAAAAATTTACGGTATCCATTTTCATCTGTTAATTGATTGGAAACACTCCAACACGTACGTTTTTTGATATGTGTTGTAAATTATTTTGTTGTATTTAATAATGAGTTTTTGTTAAGCTGAAGTCGCTTGAAATAATGGACACCTAATGCGCAACTCTTTGACTGAAACGAATTTTTGGTGCTATACAGCGAACCTCTCTGTCTTCTGTCTTTGATAATTTTGTTCTTTCTCATACATATTTACAACATTTATGACCACAAACTATATATTTCTTAAGACAAAAACTTTTACCACATCCAGTTTCAAAAATTATTATTGTGGTTAAGAAAGCAAAGTCTTTTACTTTGATTTCGTGGACTTGAGTTTTAGTCTCGGTTGGTGCCAACGTTTTTAAAATTTAATTTTCTCTTTAAAATTGGTTTGAATCAGATTCTGTTAAAATTTTCAGTTTTCTTTATTCAAATGGCAAGTATAAAAATGTCAAGTGCGCAGAAGTAATGATTGATTTTGGTTTTTGCAAAATAGGCAGGAATAGAAAAAATAATAATCAGCTTTTGTCAGCACAATTTCATAACTATGTTTTTCACGGAACGGGAATTGATCGCTAGAATCGGCCAAAAATTACATTTTATTTTATAAACTAATATTTTTAAATCATTTGTATATGATTTTTTAAAGCGGCCCCGCAGCCTCAATTTAACTGAAACTTTCTCGGTGTCCCGCTGGCCTAGTTCGCCACTGTGTATGAAACCGAAAAACATTATCACTCCTTGTATGTTAGGTTATAGGTTAGTTAAGTTAAAGTCGCTGCCAAGGTATACTTAGACCGCTAACGGTCCGTTGTACAACTGCAGGACCTTACTTCCCTTTTACCTTTAGTGGATCTAACCAGAGCTATACTTATGTAGCGTGCGAGATACACTCACTTTAAGTGAAATAAAATCTTTTCCTCCTGCTTCTAATCTTAGCCTCCTCGCATGGTTTCCAAAAACGTAGAGTCCTGTGAGTAACCCTACGACCGCGTCCATAAATCACGTCGACGTAGGGAGTTAAAAGTTTTGGAGCGCTTTAAGTCTAGTTTCGGCCCAACTTTGCCACAAGCAAGTCGTTGCGGAGGTGTAATTCCGATTGCAAATTCTAAGTGAGTAGCATAGATGTTCTTTCACATCAATGTAAATCTATCTTACTTTTCTCCCACCGAATAAATTTAGGAATGGTAGGTTATCACTTTGATTGGAGAGTTCAGTTTCTGATCGATCATCGAATCGAACTCATCTTGTATACAATTAATACTTATTCTAAAAATATTTTGATATTTTTTTTTGTGATTCGATTAATTAATTCAATTAATATAATTCTGGAACTATTCTTTTTTATGATAAGTGAGATAATTAATAGTAACTGAAGAATTAACTTGTTATATAGTGTAACCCTTTACAGTATCATATACTATGAGTGAAAAAAGTGGTTTCGGTGTGCATAGATATTTGTACCTATTTAAAGTTAAGATTTGCAGTAAATACCCTCAAATCGCGCTATTTTCTTATTCTTATTTTATATTCGCGGTGCTTTATTAGTTGCATCATCCGAACGAAATTAACGTAGCTAAGTGAGTTTGTACTCAATGAGGAGGCTTTTTTGCTTTTTGCTATTTTAAAACTTAATCTGGATATATAAAATTAAACTTTCCCCATATATATAATTGGCCGTTACCGTCCGTGTTCTAATTGACTTCTATCGTATTTAGTATACTAAATTGTATATGTTAATTAAGTTTACTCAGATTGGGCGGAAATAGGAATAGGGATGGGAAAATTATGTATGTATTGTTGCAGAAATCTTGACCTGGTAAGGACTCTATCTACCCCCCACCGGAGACTGAGCAATAGCTCGCAAAATGCTGCGGTACCTATATACGGAATAATCTGTTAACAGTCAAACTACCGTGCGCTCGTTACAACTTGCCGTGCTATGCTACAAGTAAAAATGTTAGCTTTTCCGGTTATAATTGGAGAGTTGTAACATGCCTAGCCAGATCGCCCGCCCTGTATAGTTACGTATGTGAAATTGGTCCTAAATCTGTCCTTAACAACAACAAAAATTATTTCCTCTTATATGTGTTAGTGTGAAAGGCAGAATGTCTCGATATAACGAATTTTATCATAAGTACAATCAAATTTGGTACGACGAACACACGATTTTCTAAATTTTCTTTGGAGAATTGTAGGAAGCGGACACCATAATGACGCATAAACCAAGATAAACTAAAGTCTAAGCTATCCGAGAAATATTTCAATTTTGGAAAAAGTAGGGGATTAGAGGGTTTAGGTCAACCAAGTTTCGTATGACCTCATGTATCTCGAAATTATGATTTTCCGTAATTTTCTTGGTAAAATCCTAGGAAGCGGACACCATAATGACCCATATACCAAGATATCTTAAGATGATAATTGTATGTTTTGTTTGGGGAGTTAACAAATGAGTCGCGAAAAATTGAATGTTATTGCTGTAGAAGATTCATCCATGTGGGATGCGTAAGTGAAAAAAATATAGTTGATAATGAATGCATATTTTGTACATATTCTAATAAACTTAATGATTAAATGATACCTAAGGTCATACCAAACTTGGTTGTCCTAAACCACCTAATCCTCTACTTTATCCAAAATTGAAATATTTCTCAAATAGCTCAGACCTTAGTTTATCTTGGTATATGCGTCATTATGGTGCCCGCTTCCTAGGATTTTTCAAAGAAAATTAGGAATAATCAAATAATCGATATACATGAGGTCATACCAAACTTGTTTGTCCTAAACCCCCTAATTCCCTACTTTTTCCAAAATTAAAATATTTTGCGAAGATAACTTGGTTTATACGTCATTATGGTGCCCGCTTCCTAGGATTTTCCAAAGAAACTTAGGAAAACTCATATAATTAAGATACATGAGGTCATACCAAACTTGGTTGTCCTAACCTCCAAATCCAATTTTTCCAAAATTGATATATTTTTTAAATAGCGTAGACCTAAGGACATCTCGGTATATACGACATTATGGTGTCCGCTTCCTAAGATTTTCCCAAGAAAATTAGGAAAAATCATGTAATCGAGATACATATAAGGTCGTACCAAACTTGGGTGTCCTTAACTCCCTAATCCCCTACTTTTTCCAACATTGAAATATTTTTCGGATAGCATAGACCTTAAGATATCACGGTATATGCGTCACGGCTAGCTTAGATCATAAGACATCTTTGTATAGGCGTCATTATAGTGTCCGGTCCCTAGGATTTTCCAACGAAAATTCAGGAAATCATGTATATTTCCTAACAAATTTTGTTGTCCTATAGATAAAATTCGTTATATCGAGACAATCTGCATTGCACACTAACACATAAAAACGAAAATTGTTTTTGTTGTTTTTTAGTACAATTTTAGGACAAACTTCACTCGTCTAGATAGAATTGTGAACTTTGTCCTAAAAAAAATCCTAATTTTTTTTTTTTTTAGGATAGATTTAGGACAGAATTCACGTGAATCTGAGAGTGACATCTCAAAGCCACCAGCGACTTGAGTGCAACATCAATGAAGGTTACGACATTATGTCTTAACCAAGTCACTCCTACTAAATTAAACGCAAATTTCAGTTCGATATTCTTTGAATTTGATGAAAAGTTTAGCTGAGATTGCTTTACAGTATACTAATCATAATACTTTTTATTTTCATAATGTTTCTGAAGTAGAAATTTTCATCTTCTTGCCCTCACCGATACGCTCGCAAGATACTGCGAATGGTTTTCGTCCAATTAACATATTACAGATAAACAAACGTTTATGTGACAAGTTGTAATTTGCTAAATAATGATCAGTCCGAAACAGTCTGCAATAAGGTTGATCATTCAATGCTATTATCCAAACTATGTGTTGAATTAAATTAGCGGTGTCAATCGGTAAGATATCATGAAGACATTGGTGGCCAGATATTTAAATCATGTTTGAAAATGTAGCTTGAATCATTCCATCCCCTGCAAAAAAAAAACTGTCGTATAATCATTTCGACTCTTTAATTTTTTAAAACTTCAAATTCATCAATTTGATCAAAAACTATATTCAAATTAGTTCATGTTTCCAATATCCTCATCAAATCTGTCGACCATAATACAAAATACAATATTACACAAAAAAAAAATATCTGCAAACGGTTACCATATTATCTTGTACATATATACATTTTTGCTTAAATATTATTCTCGAGTAAAGATTTTAAAAAAAAAAAAGAACTTGTAAGAAGTAAAAAAATATAACTCTTATTGATGACGATGATCGTCATCTTCATATTCTTGTATCGTTAAAAAAAATTATTATTTTTTTGTTGTATATATGTATATCTATATACTCTTATATATACGTTTGTGAACGGATGTTATATATTCATCATCAATGTTAACATCCATATGTCGTTCGTTGACTTGATGACCTGCGGGATTTAGTGTTTTTCTTCTTCGTATATACATACATATACATATATCTCCTTCGTACATACATATGTATAATTGTATATATAAATTTGTTATTTTTTTATCTCTACATAAAGCTATATACATTGGATTTATTTTATTTTTTGTATTTTATATTTATTTTTATTAAATTTATATTTATATATTTTTTCAATATTCGACGAACTGATTTCCAAATATGAACTCAAAGCAACGAAATGAAAATGTAATAAACAAAAACAAAAATAACATATATGAAAATGTACATACATTATATTATGTACCATACGTTAAGTTGAAGGTAAAACGGACAATTATGTAAGGATAAATTATAAGATTACAATATTTTGTACATATGTATGCAGAATGGAATAATATAATTATTACCGTCAGATTATTGCATTTCTCGTGTTGAATATATTTAAAAGAATAACGAGCTTTTCAGGGTTTTTATAGCTAGGCAAACCAGGCATTTGGATACTAAACTTGATATTATAGTCAAGCCTGGGTGGTATATATACCTGATGCTTGGAAACAATTGATGGTTTTGCTCACATAATTTCACAGTATTAACATGTATGAATTTTCTGCGAAACATTTACTAAATTGTTTTAAATTACACTGTAATGATGGTATTAGCTGCGTACACATAAGACGAAAATTAATTTAATTTGTATACGTTTTTGTAAATAATAAAATTTTATATATTTTATAATTATCATATATTTAGATTCAAAATTTGATGTTACCAATATGTCCATTATATAGATAACGCCATAATGAAACTTAGAAAGCTTCGTTTGAAAATGACGACATTCCGGATAACCATGAAGTTTTAAATAAAAAACTTATTTACAACGATTCTAATAATTCGGTAAGATTGCAAAGATTATCATTGGGTAGTGAAAACAGTGATTAATTGAATCTTGCAATGGGGAATAAACCAATTGAAATTGAAGAACCTAATATCGTTACCTGGATTTTTCGAGGCTATATGAGTGTTTCAAATGATTTAACCAAATCTTCTTCGAGAAGCACTTATACAGCAGCTATAAATTTTAACAAAAAGGCCGCATCGTTCCACAATGCGGAAAACGTGAATACTTCTGAAAATGGAAAGAATTTGTTCAACTACAAGGTCAAAACAAAGAAAATGCACAGAAAGAGCCCACAATGGCATTCAGTTTAAAGCAATTTAAAATATAGAAATTCAACTCCTCCAATCAGGCAGGATATAATGAGATCAATTAATTTACGAAAAGAGCTGGTAGTCAAGAGTACAACATTTTGTTTAAGATACCTTCAAATTAAGATACCTTCAAAAAATTAGAAATTAAAATCTAACTAATTTATTTTAATTAATAATTAAAATTTATATATTTTTTGGACATTTTTACATCGTGCAAAATTTAGACAATTTGTACACATATATTCAAAATTCCATTTACAAATTTTTAAAGAAATAAGATATTTTTCAACATTTACAATTATAAAATTAAATTGAGATATTGGAATTAATCAGAATTTTTTTTTAAACATAGTTCTCTTTGTTTAATAAATTGCTATAAAAAATGTTGATAAATTTAAAATTGTGAAGATTTCAAGTTCACAACATTGTAGTAGGTATAAGTTAAATGAATTTGGTAAGCTCTAAGAATTTTTTAATTTCTAACCAAACAAATTTTAATTATTTTTACAAAATTTAGTAACTGTTTCAGAAATTAACAAAATTCTAAGAATTAATTTAATAATCTGCCTGCCGATCCATTATAATTAATCTCTAATTAAAAATTAAAATAATTAAATAATAAAATTAGTTGAAATACAGTTTTATTAAAACAAAATCCATTTTGAATATCGAAAATCTTTCAAATCTTTTATATATAGGAGCGTTTTGGAATGGTGCTTCTGGAATGTATATGGTCTGGATCTGAATTGTTAACATCAGAAGATTTTTTATCAGTATAGAATTGAAGCACAAACAGCAAAATGGATGGATGGTTTTTAGCATGTAATAGATTTGATAGACTGCATCCAGCTGGCCGCTGATCTTTATTGTTTTATATGAAATAAAATCACTCAATACATATAACTGTTATGTTCGCGTATAGAGCTTTGGTAATCTATAGTCGAATGTTGACGAACCTAAAGCTCTGTTAAACTCTTATAGACGATTATAGCATTCAAGAATTTACTTGACATCTAGCTAAATTTTTAAACGACACTGGATTAACAAAAATATAAAATACCTGGAATTACTTGTGGGAGTTGCAATTTTGTTGATCTGAACAAATTTAATTGGCCATTATTGATTTTCCACGGGACTAAATACCGAAAAGAAACAATGTCGATGCATTCATATATCGGCGTGGTACTGGAGCTTCATCCACAATTTGCTTCGATTATTTCATCCTTATACATCTATAAAAATTAATGGAATTCAAAAGATAAATCAATACTTTGAATTAAGCATTCGTTAACCCTATCACGCATCCAGTAGTCGAATAACGAATAGATAATTCATATTTTAAGCAAATTTCACTATATAACGAATATCCCACCGTCATACCGATACAACTTGAATATATGTAATCGGAATTTTTCCGATTAAATTTTATTTATCACACATTCGGTAATTGCAACTCCAATCGGCACCCGTGTTTAAAGGACAAAATATTCACATGAGAAAAACTATTTCGGCCCTTACCTTTTCTGATGCAAGGAAAATTTGAAAGTGATTCATGATGATATAAAGACTTTACGATAGCTATAGGCTTTAGGTTAATATAGCTATTTGCTATGCGCCCACTGCAGCTTTAGCAAACTGTAGAATTTTGACCCAAGAGATGGTTAATAACTGATCTGCGTTCAAAGATCCGTACACTTCTTCCAGACAGTCGTCACAAAGATCATCCCAAGAATTCTGTGTTAGCTCTTTTTTAAGGATAACACATATCTAGTGACCCTCACGTTGGGTTCAATAATGAATCGTTTTGCCTTTCGACAGTTAGGAGTAGAATGGCACTTCGAGTAAAATAGCGTCGTTACCACCGTTGATGAATAGAGGAATTGCGGGATCTGGACCACAAAATTTTCTGGCGATCCAGCTTCCGTTAAAAAGTCAGAGAAAATGAGATTAATGAAGGATTTACACTCTTTGACCAGTTTAGATGTAGTCAGAGGATTTTAAGATTATATGTAGTCAGAAGATTTTTAAAGGTATTGAGTACGGCTTTACTTTGGACAAAAGAAACCAACCCTTGCACTGACTTCTGATCGGGAGCCAGCCGCAAAAAACACTATGGACTCGGACAACTGTCTGTATAGAAATTCTGAGAGAGCCACAGTTCTCTCGAGGGAATAACGACGGAGAATGAATTTTAAATTCGGGTAATAGCCCGCCAGTCACCATTTCAACCTCCGGAATATGTGACTAAAACTTATTAGAAATCTGTGTATATCCCGAACTAGTCCCGAAGGCATTCCATGGTGCAATTCACCTTTGTCGAAGCGCAGCAGAGCACGCCATACCAAGAATGTAAGACTATATAATTCAGGCAAGCATAGAATAGAAACCATAGCAAGAAGAAGAGTAGACGGCACCGGTTATAGCCCTACAGGCTGTCATTTGCAGTCCATCCAGCCTTGCTACGGAAGGCGTCAGTTTAACAACTGGCCACCATACAACTGCTGCATACGACAGTAAAGGTAAAACCGATGATCTATGAAGATGAATAAAATTATTTTGGTGGTCAGACACCAGGAATTGCAAAGGCCCTTCTACATTGCCAAAAAATAGCAATTGCTTTCTTTAGCTTATAATCAAGGTAATATTTCCAGGAGAGTTTACTATATCTATAGATTCTAGAATAACCCCTAGGTGTTTGACGTGCTCTGTCCCTGTAATTGCTCTACCAAGTAGAGTGGGAACAGATATATTAGCGCTATCTCTACGTTTGGAAATACAACCATATCAGTTTTCGAGGGATTGACGTGCAACGCCTTTTCAAGACACCAATCTTCCTCTATATTAAGAGCGTTTTGCGTCAGACCAGATAAGACGTTCAGGTATTTGCCAGAAACTGTCAAAACGAGATCAACCGCGTAGCTTTCACGATGAACCCAGATGGCTGCAATTTAACAAGTAATTCAACGATAACCATGGGCCACAACAAGGGTGAGAGTAATCCACCTTGCGGGCAGCCTTTGGCTACTTCGACAGACACTGATGAGCCATTTAACTAAGTCTCAATTATACGGGACTTGAGCATTGAGTCGATGAATCTAACAATGGTTTGATTACTATTAAAATTGGTACACATACACTCGTGATCAAAGAAAACGAAGTGCAATCAAAAGCTCCCGCAATGCCCAGGTACCTTACCTATACAAGAAACTCTTTGTAATTAAGTGATCTTTCAATTCTAGTTACGAGTTCATGTAGAACAGTATAACAACTACTGAGTGGGGAGGTAGTTAAATAGTTATCCCTAATAAACCTGTCGATGATCTTCTCTAAAGCTTTAAGAAAAGTAGAGGTTAGACTAATGGGCCTAAAAGCTTTAGGGTCGGCTGAAACAGATTGAACATAGGTGAATACGGATGAGTAGAAAACCATGCTGCAATTCAGCAGAGAAAACGCCGTCAGGACCACTCGATTTGAACGGTACAAATGAGAAAACACTCCAGCGTAGAACATCAATAGTTACCAGTCTACGAGCTATGTTCCAATCCGGCGTACCGACAAAAATATCAGGAGACTTGGAGGCAATCACACCCGTATCAACAGTGTTAAACTCAGGAAAGTGGACAAACAACAGTATATAGCTTACCAATTTCTTGCTTGCAGGAGGTGAGTTTCCCGGAAGGTTGGCAAAGGCTATATCAAGTTTACAAGTATTTCATTCTTAGCCAGAGCTTTGTTAAGTCTAGCGGGAACAGATAAGTTATTTTCCTCACAGAATTTGTTCCACGCAGCCCTTTTCGCGGATCTTAGAATTTTTTTGTAGGCTTTTTGAGCTACCAAAAATCAGTTCCACAATCAGAAATGAGATTCGTATTTTTGGCCTTATTTTTAATTTTATGCACACTCTTCCTTAACTTTTTAAGATCAGAACACCAGAAGGGTTTGTTAAGTATTTTCTGGTTGAAAATAAGAGTGTACGACTTTTCAAAAGTTGGCGAGATTGCTTTCATTAGTGCAGTTGCCTGCAAATCGAGATATGTGATAGATCTAATCTGATTAGAGAAATCTAGTAGTATGGTTTAACGATATGGTTTAACCGGTGCACGGTCTTCTAAAGTTAATATTAAAAGAGATGCACCTATATGATCAGAGCTGAGAATGTCATCCGTCACCCTCCAATTTAGAATCAAGAACGATGGTCATAGAGGACAAACTAATATCAATCACTTCTTTACGAACCGAGTTGATAAACGTCGGCTCACAACCAACATTGAGAATCTCTAATTCAGAGTAGTAAATATAATTGAACAGTGAGGATCCTTTATTGTTGGTATTCGAACTACCCCAAATGGTATGATGAGCATTAGCGTCACAACCAATCACGAGAGGTAGGTTGACCTTACACCACATTAAAATATTCACCAGTTCCTCTGAAGGAAGGGGTGCGGTGGAATCATTGGGTAAATAATCTGATGCAATGACAAGTCTGAAACATGAGTTAGCATACATGAGAGTGAATAGCACTACCGCAAGATCAGCCGTGCTGCACTCATTAATAAGAGCGGCATCAATATCAATATAAATGCACGCTCTGGTTTTAAGGACGGTGAACTTATAGTTGTGGGTGTTGTCGACCCCAAAATAACTTTTAAACACCAACTATTTATTTTTTATGATTTTATTATTTTTATAGTAAACAAAATTTATAAATTTTAGATTTATAGAATTAATTCTATCTAGAACGACTGCTGATTAACTTCTAATCTTTATTTTTATTTTTAATACAAAAAAATATGATTCCCGCTAAAAGTTAATAAAACCACTACCAAAATAACATTATAATTTATACATATATGTAATTATGAAAAGGATAACATTAAATTATGTGATCGTTCACTGCGTTGGAAACGCTAGAGAAAACGAGACAAATAATTACAATGACAATTGCAATTTATACGAGTACATCTCAAACTTGATATTGTATTGCTAATTATGTTGTTCGGAATAATTTATGTTTGTGTGTTATTGAGGAATATAGATTATAATAAAATGTTTTGTGTTAGGGTGCAGGCAGGTAAAATGGACAATTAACTTGTTCTGATTAAATGTATGAAATATATATATGTACATACATGTTTATTGTAATTTAAATAAAATTATTATTTTATTTAAGTCCCTACATTCACTCACCCCGCAGTAAAAGTGTTGTGGAAAAAGAAATTTATTAATTTAAAAATTTTACTATTTTATCATGGGTTGGTGCAAGTGGATTACCTTGACGCACAGAGTCCGTCATGTATGCTGGTTTAAGTCGGTCTATGGAGATAGATACGTTTTTACCGTTTATATCTATAACGAAATACTTTCGAAGTCTTTTCACTATTTTATAAGGCCCCTCGTATGGAGGAGTTAAGCCAACCTTAACTCTGTCCACTCTGACGAAAAGGAGAATAAATGGTAGCTCTGTGCTCCAGTTCAGGGTGTTTTCTCTTGCATACAAGGAGGCTTTAAGAGTTCGATGGAATCGCTCCACCATACCATTTGCCTGTGGATGATAAGTCGTAGTCCGTATTCTATGCGAACCTAACATCTTGTTAAATTCCTGAAAGAGGTTGCTTTCAAACTGACTGCCTTGGTCAGTTGTTATCTCAAGTGGTACACCAAATCTTGAGATGTACTGGTCTACGAATGCGTGCACTACTGTGGAAGTTCTCATATCTTTCAATGGAATGGCTTCCGGCCATCGAGTAAATCGGTCTATGATGGTTAATATGTATACATAGCCATTTGATGGGGGTAGCGGACCAACCAAGACTACGTGGATATGTTCAAACCTGCTGGAAGGAATATCGAACCGACCGTGTTCGGAACGTGTATGCCGATTTATCTTCGACTTCTGGCAAGCGAGACACGTTTTAGACCAATATCCCGTATCTACATTCATACATGGCCAGAAGTATTTCGAAGACACCAACTTTCGCGAGGATCGTATTCCAGGATGTGACAAATTGTGGATTTTCTGGAATACATGTAAACGTAATTCTGATGGTATGTACGGTCGATTTTTTCCGGTTGATGTCTCACACCATATGCTTAAGTCTACGGCAGGATGAGGTATCAGTTCAAATTTTAATTTGGAACTAGACTCAGTTTTACTTCTAAGGGTCCTAAACTCCTCGTCTGATGTTTGTAGCGAAACTAGTCTTTCCACATCCAGGCCTGTGTTACATATTGGTAGGACCTCGTGTTCGCTTGTTCTGGACAGGGTATCTGCTACCACGTTACTTACACCTTTTATATATCGAATATCTGTAGTGAATTGCGATATGTAATCTAATTGGCGAGATTGTCGGGGACTACGCTCCGACTTCGACGCCATGGCAGTAGTCAAGGGTTTATGGTCGGTAAGGATAGTGAATATTCTACCTTCGACGAAACACCTGAAATGCTTGATAGAACAATAAATGGCAAGCAGTTCACGATCGAAGGCAGAATACTTACGTTCGGGTGGGGAAAGTTTTTTGGAAAAGAACCCCAATGGTTCCCAACATCTTTTGTTATACTGCTCCAATACAGCCCCGAGCGCGGTGTTGGAAGCGTCAGTGGTTATCCTGAACTCTGCATGCTCTAGGGGGTGGGCAAGAAGTGTTGCTTGAGCCAGGGCAGCTTTGGCTTTGTTTATAGCCGCTTGGCATTCAGGGGGCCAATTAAAATCCTTCTTCTTGCTTTTTTGAAGAATTGAGAGTTGCGTATGTATTGGAGCTAGTAGTTCGGCTAAGTGAGGAATGAATCGGTGATAGTAATTAACCATTCCGATAAAGCGCTGCACTTGCCGTATAGATGCTGGTTGGGAGAAATCGTTTATAGCCACGATCCTCTCTGAAGATGGGCGAATTCCATCTTTTGAGATTTCGTGACTAAGAAAATTTAGCGAGGCTGCACCGAACACACACTTCGAAGGTTTTAAGACAATGCCGAAATCTGTAAGGCGTTGGAATAGAATTTGAAGGTGTTCTAAGTGTTCGGACTCTGACCGACTACCAACCAAAATATCATCGATGTATGTATAAACGAAATTCAACCCTTTTGTCACTTCGTCCATGAAACGCTGAAAAGTCTGTGCTGCATTTCGGAGACCGAATGGCATTCGCATGAACTCAAAAAGCCCAAAAGGAGTTGTAATTGCTGTCTTATATACATCGTCAGCAGCTACTGGTATTTGATGGTAGGCTCGGACCAGGTCTATCTTTGAAAAGATAGTACAATCCTGCAAGTTTAAGGAAAAGTTGTGGATATGGGGAAGAGGATATCTGTCTGGTACTGTCACTTTGTTCAGTCTTCGGTAATCCCCGCAAGGTCGCCAATCATTGCTGTCGCGCCGGGGAACCAAGTGTAAAGGTGAAGAAACTGATGATGCCGATTGTCTGCACAGTCCTAGAGAGTTCATGTATTCGAACTCGCTCTTCGCTATCTTGTGTTTTTCTGGATCTAAACGACGCGGTCGTGAAAATGGTAGTTGGCCTTCCGTCACGATTCTATGCACCACGCTGTGTTTCACTGGTAAATCATATCTAGGTTCTTGGGTAAGATTAGGAAAACGTCTAAGAAGTTCTCCAAATGGACCGTTGACCATGAAAAGTCGGATTGTCGGTAATGGATCGTCTATATCCATGGCATTGACAATCAATGACGTATTAGAGTCAAGAAGCCGCTTGTTTGCTAAGTCCACTACGATACCAAACTTAGTCAAAAAATCAGCACCTATGATAGGCCTGGTAACTGACGCCAATATAAATGGATGTTTGAAATCGCGGCGAAAACCTAAATCGACATTTAATAATCTTACACCGTAAGTTGTGATTGGAGAACCATTAGCAGCGAAGATAGTATTGCATGAATCGTGAGAAATATTTTTATATAAATTTGAAGGAACAACTGAAACATCAGCTCCCGTATCAATAAGAAAACTTAAATTGGTTTTGGGACATTTAATAAATAGGCGACGTGTTTGAGTCGTCCCAACGTTTGTCGCAATTACTTTGGGACGATCTAGTTTTCCGATTTATCGTTTGATTTCGTATTGTACTGACCAGTAAATGTACACGAACCACCTGCACATTTTTTGGCTGCGGCACCAAATCGAAAATGGTAATAACAGAAATTTCGCCTGGTCGAGGTAGAACTAGTAGTAGTAGAGTGTGATTTAGACTGCGAACGATTGCGCGATCGGTTTCGAGAAAAATTTCGTGGTCTTGATCGATCTTGTTTAAAGATGTGTTGCCGTAGTTCGTTAATAGCTGTAGCTAGACTTTCTAAAGTTATTGTTCCAGTCGCCGAGTTTTCCTTTGAACTTGAGGCACTATAGATCGCTGATGACGTTGATGGTCGATGAAATTCCCATATTTTGTCTGCTAGGGCAGTTAATTTGGTCATTGGTTCTGACTCTTGGATGAGAATAATCGAACGTAATTGCTCCGGCAATCTTTTTAGCCACAATGCTTTCAAAAGCTCTTCCGTAACTGCCGTCGAGGAACCCGCTAGCTGCTGTAATCGACGATAAAACGCCGAAGGGTTTAAATCACCCATAGCTGTAGCGCCTATTAAAGTTTCCAATCGTTGAGTCTCTGATAAACTCAGTCGTTTTACCACTTCCAATTTAAGAATATTAAATTTGCCTGTCTCTGGTGGTTTTGAAATTATGTCCGAAACGGTCGCAATAATATCGACGGGTAGTGACGCAATCGTTAGTAAATATTGTTGGTTGTCCGAGGTAATTCGTTTCGTGTTAAATACGGCTTCCACTTGCAAAAACCAAAGTCCCGGCATTTCATGCCAGAAAGGCGGAAATGGAACAGACGTTGATGCATTTACACTACGCGGTTCTTTTTTAACGTTTGTATCTTCATTATCTGACATGGTTTAATTTTCACAAAACTTCACTTGTTTAAATACCCGATTAAAATTCAAATTCAAAAACAATATGGTATACTAGTAAAATATACTATACTTTACTATGATATACTATAGTAAAAGTGGAAACGAAAGAAGTATGCACTTATATAAGTATATGTATATATATATAACTTTATTCAGATAATATTGGAGGAAGTAAAGAAAATCGAATGGAAATAGCAATATCAAGTTTGAAAATATATACTGTAATAGTAAAAAGCAATTCTCACCATAAAACGAATGTCCGATATATCACGAATGTCCGATATATCACCAATTCTATGTGATCCTGTACAATTTTTTGCTAAAAAAAAATTAAGAAAATAGAAAAAGTTATAAAAAAAATTATAATATATAATACGTCGCAGGAACGGGAACTTGACCTTATGTGTGTTGTTCAACGGGGATGGATATGTATCCCAAACTGCTTACGGTTGTGTTGAATGACGAAACGCTGACCTTGATGTCGTAGTTGTAGATACAATTTTTAAAGTTGGAGTTGTCGTTTGCTGATCGGTGAATAACGCTGTTGAATTTTATCCGTAATTTTATGATAAATGGCGCAATTTGTATCAGCTTTATAACAGGAATCAGACCGTTGTACTGCAACAATGTAGCTAATCACCGTTAAGTTGATATGCGTAATAGGCTAATTACGCGGGAAATCGGTGAACGGCTTCGCTGTATGTTGTCGTTGGTTTATTTTTTGTATTCGTCTTAGGATGTACCGATATTGATTTTTTGCACGATGAAATATTTATGTTCCAAACAAGATGTGGCTTTGTACTATTTTATATCGAATTCCAATTCGAGGAAAAAAATAGTCAGAATTGTGGAACGTTTGTAAACTCGGCAATAAATTAATTTTCACTCGTCGACAGCAATACACTTTTTTTTATTTGTTTTTGTTGTGTTCTTGTAGGAGTCACCAATATAGTTGTGGGTGTTGTCGACCCCAAAATAACTTTTAAACACCAACTATTTATTTTTTATGATTTTATTATTTTTATAGTAAACAAAATTTATAAATTTTAGATTTATAGAATTAATTCTATCTAGAACGACTGCTGATTAACTTCTAATCTTTATTTTTATTTTTAATACAAAAAAATATGATTCCCGCTAAAAGTTAATAAAACCACTACCAAAATAACATTATAATTTATACATATATGTAATTATGAAAAGGATAACATTAAATTATGTGATCGTTCACTGCGTTGGAAACGCTAGAGAAAACGAGACAAATAATTACAATGACAATTGCAATTTATACGAGTACATCTCAAACTTGATATTGTATTGCTAATTATGTTGTTCGGAATAATTTATGTTTGTGTGTTATTGAGGAATATAGATTATAATAAAATGTTTTGTGTTAGGGTGCAGGCAGGTAAAATGGACAATTAACTTGTTCTGATTAAATGTATGAAATATATATATGTACATACATGTTTATTGTAATTTAAATAAAATTATTATTTTATTTAAGTCCCTACAAACTTTAGAAAAATCCTGCCGAACTTCGAATCTAAACCAGACACCGCACCATTTATGAGGTACGGTTCCTGGATTCGACAAAAATCTCTATGCGATAATGAAACCTGATCTTATTAAAAATCATGGTCCAAAGTCAGGCCAAACCATTAAAATTGATTTAATTGAGAAAAGATTTATAAATTAATCATTCAATACTTGTTTGGGTTTTCATCATTTTTTGTTGTCGTTGTTGTTTTGTGGAGTGGTTAAATTCGCTTCTTAATATTTTAATAATATTTTTTTAAATTAAACATTATGGTCTATTTTTAATTTTTCGTTTGTGTTCCAATGAGACATTTATTGAATTGTTTAATAATACAATTTTAGGATGGTTTTAGGAAATATTTCATACCCGTATTACTCATCGATAAACTATGATCAAACCTGATGGACCTTAAGCATGTGTTTTCAGAGATCGGCCTGGACTATGAGTAAGCCGAAATAATTTTGAAAGAAAGGTTCGCAAACAAATCAATTTGGACTTGTTCGATAATATTTTTACTTTGTCACACATACGTAGTTAGGATAAAGTATTGTTTCTCCGATTTGATTCGAAATTAATCAATTTTGAAAAATGTCAGTATGTATATCTGTGGGTATTTAATTGATTTTTCAGTCAACGAAAAATTAAAATAGACTTGAGATGTTTACAATAATTTTTATGTAACATTTTTGTGTTAAAAATCAGGTCTGATCAAGGGTCTGACAGACATATGTTTGAAATTTGAATTTTATTTCACGCATTCCTGGAGTTTTGCAGAAATAGATAGAGGATAGAAGGTTTTGTAAAAAATTGCCTGAGCCACAGATGCTCAATTGCTAGTTTTGACAGCTCTAAAAAATATCGCGTCTTTCAAAGAGTAACTCCTGATAATCCTGACCTATTTGCTGAGTAATGAAAAATTAACCTCCTTATTTACACGTTTGGGTGATAAAGTCATATGATGCACACATTAGATTTTTTTTTGTCATGTGATTATCAACGATATAGTGTTACAGGTAGTTGTTACGACGAGGCTCTCGATGTAAGTTGATATAGAAAAAATCAAAATTTAGTTCTTAACCATTGAATGTTCATAAGGCATATATAGCGTGTTAATATATCCTTAATAAAATAAATGACAAATTATAGTCCAGCAGTTTAAAAATAAAAAAATAATTAAACACTTCAATCATTGAAGTGAATGTATAATATGTATAAACATTAATTCATGAAAATGAATCATACATTGTTATACATATATTTATTACATAGAAAGAGATTTATGTACATAAACATAGTTTTGCTTAAATAACAAAATTACTCGCCAGCTAATTATCATAACATCATACACAATAATTATAACAACTTTCAAGTGTATATATATATATATATGTATAGTTTTTATTTAATAGGTTAAGTATTATAAAGTAAATACATAAGTATATATAATGTTGTAACATAATTATTTTGAATTTTTATTAGCATCATGCTGATGATGTTGTTGGTGTTGGCTGTGTGTAAAAAAAAATGTTAACGAAGAAGAAATTTTATGAATCATACTTTTTATTTATTTATTTTCATTTCGATATATAGAATTGAGTCATTAAAATTCTAAAACACACTTGTACTATATAGCTATGTGTTATGTAAATATATGTATGTGGATGCGCGCGCTAGCTAATATCACTTTTTATAATTTTAATGTTAATACATATATTTAGTTTATGGTTTGTTATTAAATAGTTAGATTTGTGTATTTCTTTCGTACCTACATTTGATAACATAATCATTTTGGTATATAGATATAGTTTAAGAAATATGTTGAGCACGGTGTACACAACAAAATTCAAGTGTCACAATTCTCACAATATATTATGATTATCAACCGAAATTAACCCCATCGCGGTTGTAATCAGTATATACATACAATATATGTATGTATGTACATTTTTTTTAAACGTTTTTTATGTATTTTTAAATTTGTTTCTATTAATTCAGATGTGCATTTAAAAATAAAATCGTCCAGATGTCCTATACATTTATATATGTATATTATTATTCAAGTACCAGCAGAATAATAAAATAATATACTTTTAATAATAAATTTAATAATCTTTAGAATTTGTTTGAATGGTTTATATATTTTTATAAGATCCTCTATTGTTAAATAAAAACCTTGTATGGAGGCTATACTCGTATACATATATATGTATATACATCCGCGTATATGCATATATAAATTATGTCTTGTTAATTTATCGATTCAAGCGCAGTATATATAGAATTTAAATTGTTTTGCCTGACACAGATCGGTTTTTTGTACAGTACACCGTTGTGAGAACCAAATATGTATATAGTTTTTAAATTGTTCATAAAAAGGGGATTGTTTTTATTGATCTCTAGTGCTACTTCATGTCTTATATATAATAAACATCTTTAAATACAATTTTTATTTTTAAACTCTTAACAATTTGTTGGGATCTAATGAAGTAAATTATAATTTTTGATTGATTATTATGTAGTTATTCTTAGGATTTTGTATACAAAAATGATAAATATCTATTATGAATTATATAATATTTAAAAGGTATAAATTAGAAATTATTTTCTGCATTTGGTTTTTATATTGATACTAGCGGGCTATACTCGCTATGCGGCGCGACGCGTCCGGTTACATTTAGTAAAGTGCATGCGTTTATTTCATCAGCATTTGTTGATCGTGGCATAACGGGTAGTGTTTGTCTGAAATCCTCAGAAAGTAAAATTATTGTTCCACCAAAAATATTTGCGTTGTTCTTGAAATATTTTAATGGTTGATCCAATGCCTCCAATGAATGTGCATTCGTCCCAAATTATAATGCGACATTTTTGCAGTACTTTGGCCATCTTTAATTTTTATTATTGTTATATTTCATAAACAGCTAATATAATGTTGCCTTGGTTACGAATTTCTGCTAATAAAAGTGAAAACATGAAAGTTTTTCCAAAGCATCAAAAAAAAGAAGCCCCCAGTTTGGGCTTGAATTGCATGTAAAATTCTGTCGTAAATAATTTTTTGTTCATCTATCAATTTTGGCTAATTAATTTGAACAAATTCTAGTAAATCAAGCGTGTTGTATAATTGTTCTCGTGAAAGATCATAATTAATTAAATCATTTCCTAATCTTGAAGGTGATGGCAATCCTAAAGTTGAATTAAACAGTCATTGAACATGATTGGTAAGAAATCAATTGCATTTTTGAATTTTTCCCATAGTTTATTTGGATTGTAAGGACTGGAAACTGTAATGATAATGGCGAATAATTGGCGTATTTGATTTGGAGATGAGGTAATGACTGCATCGTTTATTGTGGAATTCCAAAGTAAATCTGCTTCTAATAAATTCAAAGCCAAATATGCTGCGTGAAATGTTTCATGTTGGTGTCCATTAACTGTTTTTAAATTATTAAATGATGCAGCTCCTCGAACATTAATTATTAATAAACGTAAATTCTGCGTAAAACATTTGACTTAAAAGTGCCAGGATGTCCTAGGATCGACAGGTGTACCTCGTTTTTGAAGTACCCATTTTGTTTATCCCACGAATAGTAGGAAGGCATTTCTGAATACAGCAAATTATGTGTAAATGAATTTGGTTGTTGACATTTTGTTGTGGAGAAGCAGCTCGCTGTGCAATATTTTGGTCTGTAAAATAGACACGATGTCCATTTTGTAGATGTACCGCTAGATGAATTACTGCTGGATCTCTTTCGTGCATTGAAAATGAAAAAATACGCCAATAGCCTCGCTGGTGCTTATATATCTTCCAGTTTGAAATCGCTCAATATTGAAAACTGCCATGTCACTTCCTATATTGATATAATTGCAAATATATTTTATGGATGTTACGGATGAGCATAGTTAAATATTAATATGTGCCTTAAATGATTTTAATAAAACTGGCGAATAAGGCACTATCCATCTATTGTCAACTTCAAATTCAGTTGTGTGAATATTTATCGTGAATGAGTTTCCAGAATTCTCAGTGGATCTTCTACGATATAATGGATAGCCATCAATTCCAGTAATCGTATGCATTGTAAAATCTTTAGGAAAACTTTTGAAACATTTACCATTAATCATACATGGTGAATTCATATTAAGTGCTCCACATGGACCATAAGCCATATTTAATTTAACAATTTCAAACAATTCTGGATCCGCTTCTTCATCAGGAATTTGAGCGCTTATTACGTTGTCGATATCGATTGATCATATTTTATTTGTCAGCCAAATTAATATATGAGCATGAGGAAGTCCTTGTTTTTGCCATTCGATCGAATACATCAACAATTCGTTTGCCCATACACATGATCCATTAAGGATTTTAGCTTTTGTTTAAAAACTCGTGTTATAATGTCATGTCGATCATGCGATTGTTGACCATGTTTTAATAATTTTACAATATCGTTTCATTTTAGATTGAATATGACTGTTATAAATAAATCGGGTGTTCCGTATAATGACGAACAAAAGTCACATAGCGTCTTGAATATACTCTTGCTTATGACGCGGACTGCCAATGTATTGTATGATGAAGGAAGAATAACAGTATTACCGATGTCATTGGCATTAATAATTCTGTCTACATTTCCATTTATTGCATCACGCAAGTGGATGTATTATTATTATTATTATTAAAAATGGCCGGAACCCACGAGGATTCCGCACTCAATGCCACAAAGGCCCATGGTGCAAACCCAGGATTCTATAGCAATTCGCAAACTGAACAAGTTTAGACCAAGGCAGAGAGGACAACTGATCTAAATTCAAAGACCTAAAGTTGAATACCCGAACTCGTATAGAACTGAACGCAGGACAACTGCACACGAAGTGGAGAAAGTCGTCATCCTCCTCAAGGCAGTCCTCGCAAATAACATCATGAGCTAAACGCATACGATGATCTTTAAAACGGCCATGTCCCGTAAGAATCGCTACCAAGACTCTTAACTGGCTCATTTTTAAAGATAAAGCATACTTCGTGGACCTCAAATTGGGCTCCCCAATGAAGTACTTCGCCTTACGACAGCCAAAAGTCGCAAGCCACTGAGACCTTAAGTCTTTCAAAGCGTAATCCTTAATAACTTTCTTCAAGTAGTTGAAAGATATAGGAGTAGCTGGTTCAGGACCAATTAAAGTTGATTGGGAGCCAGCTTTGGCTAAACAATCCGCGATCTCATTGCCTATGATGTCACAATGAGCCGGAACCCACATGACCGTAACTTTATTGTTAGAACAAAGAAGGTTCATGAATTGTTTGCATTCCTTGACGAGTTTAGAAACAGTCAAGGGATTTCTTAAAGAGTTAAGTACAGCTTTACTATCTGTACACAGTAGAATACTTTTGTTTTTAACAGCAAAATTCAAAGCCTTAATAACACTACGTGTCAGCGCTATTAGTTCCGCCTGAAAAACAGTACAATGCGAACCAAGACTACCGCAAAGTCTCCGATCCATCCAAGGACAGTACATTCCAAAGCCTGCACTGAGGTTAGAACGAGAGCCATCGGAATAAAAGACAATGGACTCATCTAATTTATTAAAAAAACATGCGAACTCCACAAATCTCTCGAGGGATAAGCCACCGAGAAAAGATTTGAGAAATGGAATTCGGGTAGTAGTCTGTCGTTAACCATATCGATTTCTGGTAAACATGAAGAATAATTACTAAAAATTTGTCGATGTCCCACGATAGAACCGAAGAGATTCCATGCCCCAATGCATCTCAGACGATAAGCTGCAGAACAGGCTGTTCCTAGAATAAAGGTGCGTAACTGAGGCAAGGAAAGAATGGATTCCATAGCGAGAAGTGGAGTCGATTTGGGGCCAATCATTTTTGAATTTTAATAAATTAAATCATAATTTGCCGCTCAGATTCTTCATACACGACCAAACTTTTCGAGGTTTATACTTGATATTTATATTTCATATACCATAGTATTATTTTGAGTTGATTTTGTTGGTAGTAGAAAGCTAACAAAATTATTCTAGTATACAAAGCTAAAAGTATTCTTGTTAGTAGTAAAAAGCTCATAGAGTTTGGATATACCTAATGCATGCTCAGCAGTTGGTAATATTTTTCCAGTGGATGTTAGATTGAAAGGTAAAAAATTCAAGAATATTCAAAGTTAATTAAAAGTGAAATTTTTTTATCATTGTTACTCAATTTATGATTTAAAAGAATTTAATAGAAATCGAGATGAACAGTTTTGTATGGCATAAAATCTAGTGGAATTTTCTATTGCATTTTACACGAACAATAATTAGTATGAAGGAAATCCTGTTAAATATGAGTAAATATTAAATTACTTTATATAAATTTCAGATTCCAAATGATAATTTTTAGATAATAAATTAAACTTAATTCTTCTATACTAAAAGCTCTAAAATGTGAGACACCAAAATTAAATCTACAGGTTTTGAAATGACAATTTTTAAAAATGTAAACATTTAGTTGCCGCATTTTTCCAATTTCAGATGAGGTATTCATATATTCATTTTATACTTGGTTTTTACAATTTAACATTTCAATGAATAATATTTAAAATATTGACTCCGATGTTTCTATAATCGGACATTTAAAATTTAGAGTAACAGAATTTTTAGATTTTAAATTTTAGTATCGTGAAGCGGACAGCCAATGATATTTAGAATCTACAATTTTTAGAATTTAACGTAAAAATTTCTTATGTTGAAAAATTATGGATTTTTACAAATTTATAGATTCATATATATTAATCAAACATTTTAAGAATTGTGTATTTTAAATCTAAAATTTACAATATTAGCTTCATATCGGAATTTATAGTTTAAATTCTGGAATTGTTAGAAATTACTGTTTCAAATGTATAATAATGAATTTAGCCCTGTTAAAGTATGCCGATAGTTTCCAGCCGAATAAAATCGATAATGAAGATAAATTTTTGTTTTTAATTAAACATTAGAGTTGAAGTATATTTTCTCTTTCTATCATACTACCAAAATTGCCGTTAATTTCAAACGTATATACGTGCGAGATACGATTTATTTCGAAACACTTGGGAAATATTTTTTATTAATACTGGTCGGAAAAATTTCTTGCGGGATCCTGGGAAATTTAGATTTTTTTGAGAAGATTTATAATAATTCAGCCTCTAGAGTGTTATGTCTGGAGATTCATTGATTTGAAATGTTTTTCCAATACCTATATGACTAGAAAATTATTTTTGTCCAACTTTAATGTGGAGATCCTGGGAAATTTCGATTTTTCGGAATCATATGAAAATAATTGAAAATTTATAAAAATTCAGCCTCTAGAGTGTTATGTCTGGAGCCAGATTGATAAGAAGTGTTTTTCCAATAGCTGGGGAACCTGGAAAATTTCGATTTTCCAAAATCATACAATATGTAAATAATTGGAAATTTATTAAAATTCAGTCTCTAGAGTGTTGTGTCTAGAGATTCATTGATTTGCAGTGTTGTTCCAATAGCTATAACTAGAAAATTAGTTTGGTCCAATTTTCATGTGGAGATCCTGGGGAATATAGATTTTCCAACATCATATGTAAATAATTGGAAATTTATAAAAATTCAGCCTCTAGAGTGTTATGTCGAAAAATGGTTTGATTTGAAGTGTTGTTCCAATAGCTATGACTAGAAAATGGTCCAAGTTTCATGTGGAGATCCTGGAAAATTTAGATTTTTCAAAATCATATGTAAATAATTGGAAATTTATTGAAATTCAGTCTCTAGAGTGTTGTGTCTAGAGATTCATTGATTTGCAGTGTTGTTCCAATAGCTATAACTAGAAAATTAGTTTGGTCCAATTTTCATGTGGAGATACTGGGAAATTTAGATTTTCCAAAATCATATGTAAATAATTGGAAATTTATAAAAATTCAATCTCTAGAGTGTTATGTCTAGAGATTCATTGATTTGAAGTGTTGTTCCAATAGCTTTGACTAGGAAATTATTTTGGCCGAAGTTTCATGTGGGGTACCTGGAAAATTTAGATTTTCCAGAATCAAATGAAAATAATTGAAAATTTATTAAAATTCAGCCTCTAGAGTGTTATGTCTGGAGATGGCTTGATTTGAAGTATTTTACCAATAGCTATGACTAGAAAATTATGTTGGTCCAAGTTTCATGTGGGGATCCTGGGAAATATAGATTTTCCAAAATCATATGTAAATATTTGAAAAAAAAATTCAGTCTCTAGAGTGTTATGTCTGGACATGGCTTGATTTGAAGTGCTGTTCCAATAGCTATGACTAGAAAATTATTTTGCTCCAAGTTTTAGTTTACTTGGGGACCCTGGGAAATTTCGATTTTCCAAAATAATATATAAATAATTGGAAATTTTTAAAAATTCAGCCTCTAGAACGGTATATGTCTGGAAATTCATTTATTTGAAGTGTTTTTGCAATAGCTATGTCTAAAAAATTGTTTTGGTTCATATTTCATTTGCAGATCCTGGAAAATTTAGATTTCCCAGAATCATATATTAATAATTAGAAAAATTTATAGAAATTCAGCCTCTAGAGTGTTATGTCTGGAGATGGCTTGATTTGAAGTGTTTTTCCAATAGCTATATGACTAGAAAATTATGTTAGTCCAAGTTTCATGTGGGAACCACCCTAGTTAGCACAGTTAGTAGCGCGCTTGCTCTATTATTCGAGAGTCTCAGGTTCGATTCCCGGTGATGACCAAAACTGTGATTTTTGGGTGTTTTTAATGTGTAAGTATATGTGTTTGTCCGGGTATTGCACTGTGGGCCCGTTAGTGGCATTGAGTGCTGGAGTAATCCGCCAAATTTACATTTTTTCATTTTACTTTTTTTTTCATGTGGGGATCTTGTAGGAAATCTAAATTTTCCAGGATTCCGTTTATCGACTGAATATATCGGCTGGAAACTATCGGCTGGACAACATCGGCTAAGAACTTTCGACTATATATCGGCTATATAAATTTTTAATCGGCTGTCATATCAATATTATAATCTACCTTACCAATTTTGTATGAATTTTAAGGTATTAGTTATATAAACATTTTTATTCAGTAATTTTGTTTGTTTGTTGGTATATAGTCTTAAACTATTAAACTAATTAGTCTTAAACTCTACTTGTATTGATTTATTTTCATCATTAAAATTATACCACAGACTCAAATATAGTTATGAGAATTTCATTAAATAAATAACTCACGTGTCTAACGAATAAATCAGTTAGTTATGAGCTGGTACCAGAAGGTTTCAGGAAGATTGTTAAACTTAAACCAGCTTTGAGATAAAATCACCATATATAGTACACTTCAACTAAATTTAGAAGAATTTGCAAATTGTTCATATAAATTTTGAACCGTAAATTTAGATTAGTAAAGATATGGTTTGAAATGGTATATTTACTAATGAGACAGTTCTATTTTTGGCTGCCAGTACATAATATACTAACTAATTACACAATGAAGTTTAATGCACGATATTAACATATAAACTGTAATCTGATTACGAGAATTTTTATTTTAGATTGGAATACATTATTTGCTTGGGGACTTTTAGTTTTTACATTATGATAATTGCAAAAAAATAACAGTTCTAATGAAAATATGTAAATACATAAATATTTAGATAAATTTCCAGTTGACTGAAGTTACTATTATGTATATATATAGTTCAATTCTTGTAAAAGTTAGTTCAAACGTTTCATTTAATTTTTTGTTAGTCATGCTTTTAACTTGATAATTTGAATTAGACTATTGTAGACTCATAGCAACTATATTGAAAAAAGTTATATGTATGTATGTTTATGTAATTGGATCGATGTAATAATGATCGTTTGCTTTGAAAAAAAAAAAAAAAATTATTCGCTTTAACAAAGTTTGATTAAATTTAATTAGTTTTTGCCCATGAGGAGATTATGTTATATATATACATATAAGAATTGAACGAAAGAAAATTAGAAGAAAAAAAATCGTTACAGTTAATTATATCTTGATTGGATAAATTGTTCATGATATATTTTAGTGTACTCTCGGATTACTCGAACTACAGCATACACATTCACAAGTCATTTTTTTTTTTTTTTGAAAACTTATGATATTCTTTTTGTGTATATATAGCTGCGGATACATCTAATCAGATTTTAATTATTATTGTTTTTATTATTTTTATTGTGCAGTTGCGATATGAATTAATGTTTGTTGTTTAAAATAATGTGCGTTTGTAATAGCTTATATACGCGCACGATGATCGTATAAATGATGGATTAAATATATGAATTTTTATAATTATGGTTGTATATGAATTGTGTTACGCTTATATAGTGGTTTTGATTTATTAGGTTGAATGATAATATGAACATAATCACCGACGAGTATTTTTTGCGCGCAAACTTTATATGATTTTTTATATATAGTTACAATGATAATGACCGATTTTCTGCATAATAATAAATCTTCACGTGTCCCAGAGGTAGCAGGTTTGGAGCAGATGTATTAAGTCAATAAGGTATGTGCTTTGTATAGTATTTTTTATATATGATGAATATATGTACCTATATGACGATAATTTAACGACTGCCACTATGTTCTTTCGTTCATAGTTAAAACTATTATTTGTAACTGAAGTTATCTATAGCAGAGGAGTTTTGATTATATGTTACCCGATGAATCCATTTCTCTGCAGGAAATTTCACTGTAGCAACGCAGATGAATCGATATCGGATAAGGTGCCTGATAACGGAAATACTACACATGTCAATTCGAATGCTACTCGAATATCAAAATTTACCACCTAGGAAAACAGAATTTCATTTCGATATTTCATATCCAAATATGTCAAAGGTCCAAAAAATTACGAGGTTTATGGAATAATTTTTAATGAAATTGGCCGTGGTCGCACTTGTGTTGATTCTTTTTTCTTGGGCCATTGTGTTCTCCATTTTGTGCACACAACAAATGTATTACTTGGATAATTCATATCCAAATATGTAAAAAAAAGTCCGAAAAAGATCGAATTTCGTAAGAAGTAAGAGTTTATAAATTTAATAAGTTTATGTAATAATTTTTAATGAATTTGGCCATGACGGCACTGGGGTTGAATCTTTTTTGTTAGGCCATTTTCTGCGCACAACAAATTTTTAACTTGGATATTTCATATCCAAATATATAAAAAACTGAAAGAGTACGAAAGTGCGGTCACGGCCATTTTCATTGTAAATTAATGCATAAACTGCCTTACGAAATTGGTACTTTTTTGGAACATTCTGAATATCTGGAAACGAAATAACCATGTAAAAAACATGTTGTGCGGCAAGAACATGGAGATCACATTGGCTTTAAATTAAATAAATTTTATTTGGATTATAATCGGCCAATTATTTTTTTATGCTTTATTTATAATTTGTCTTGCACAATAATAATAATTGTTCAGCTATTGTTTGTTGTGACAAGAAAAAACGCATTAAACCAACCTCGTTTAGATTTCTTAAAGACTATACTATAATCGCGTTAAATTGAATTTTTTATAAAATTAAATTTATGAGGTCGCATTTAAAAATTTACTGAATGTCATTCTTGGGCAGTTGATCCGCACTAGGTCAATGAGTACCGTTTTCATTGTTAGAATATGTGGTATAATTGCTTCGATGCGATGACCAATATATGGATAAATATGTGTTTTATAATGTACTTTTATTATTGTTTATGCACCTCAATCGTGCCAATTGTGTGCTGGATTTTTCAACTCAAAATGTGGCATTGAAACTATCCAAAGGAACCTGATTCCTGCATATAAATAAAAATAAGTCGTAGGTTAATCAACAATACGGTGAACGATTTTACCTTCGACTACAAAAAAAACAGTAAAAAGTGATTGGGATTAAGAATTCTGCTTCAGGAATTACTTACAGGGGTGGATCGATAGCACACTTGAATAATACAATTTAAATTCGATAAAGCTTGGAACTTTTATGCAATCAAATAATAAAAATAATAATCAGTTTTTAAAGACTATTACTGGCCTCTTACTGAGTCAACTATACTGCTCCAACGGATTCGATCCTGAGAATGGTCTTACTACTTGTCAAAGGCAATCTCAAGAGGCCAGGTCATTCTCTACATCGTGAAGCCGTCGTCGCCTGTAACGACCTCTGCGCCTACCATATGGTGGCTCTCCTTTCAGAGATCACTACACAATTTGTTCTGGATCAGCACGCAGAACGTGACCGAGCCAGCGTACCCACTGAGTCTTATTTCATTCATTTATAATATCGGGGATCTTATGTACCATCTATTTCGCGTTTCTGGCCGTAAATCACACACATGATTCTTCTCTCAAATGTAAGGAGCAATCTGTTGTACTTGTTATGTAATTGAAAATGCCATTTAATACATAGCCTTAAAATCCAATTTTGTACTAGATCAAAATTAATAAAAAGCGTTTTGACAGGAAATAAAAATAAATGCAGTAGAGAAGTTGAAATGTGGATCTTGCGTGAATAAGATCAAAAGAAAATTAAAATTATAATTAAAAATATAATTTAAAATATAAAATAAAAAGTTTAAAAATAAAGCGTATTAACGCAAAATTTGATCAGTGGTGTTTAATTGGTGAGTCCAGAGATTTTGGCTGATAATTGCGGTTGACGGAGCGGGTCGCGTGCATCACAAAAACCCTCAACAAATTTGGTGTTAGATGTGGGGTTATGTCAGCACGTGTTCGACTTGTTACGTCGAAAGTATTATCCTCATTAGTATCGCCATTGTATTTGTTAAAAGTTACCATATCAACCGATTACGTCATCATTGAATAATAGTACCACAATTATTATCAATATTGTTTGATGTTGATGATACGTTCTCTAACGGTAAAACAGCACTATTTTTCGTTTATCAAAGATAACCGAATATCAAAATCATATGCTGACAGCATGGTAATTAATAGTGAGCTTCTGCATATACTTTTGCCAACGAAATAAAATATCGAATGTATCATCGATTAATCACACAAATCTATAATAAAATCTCAATCAATAGCAAAATTTCAACATCAAAATTATAATCATCAAAATTTATAATCATCGTGTGTATTGATCAATAAATATTAATAATATTGAGTATAATCAACGATACCGAGATCAAAATTATAATCATCAAGCTACGAGTATAATCATCAAATTTTTATAAAAATTTCCAAATCATAACCATCAAAGTTATAATCATCAAAAAAAAAAAAAAATAAATAAATCATCAAAATTATATTATATTCATCAATTTGTAATCACCAACATTTAAATTATAATTATTAAATTATAATCGAGAGGCATATTATCATCATCATAATCACCGTCACCATCGAAACGGCAGCCTGGAGCGAACAACCACGTGGAAAAAAAAAAATATCAACTTATATATTATATCAAATAAGTATTTTTACTGTGAGTATTAACCAATCGTTTAAGATTTATATTCTTTTCATAATATATTGTTTGTTCCTACGGTTTAACATTTAATACATAAATATCTATTATCTAAATAATACAACCATTTGTGACCTCATTATAAATCGAGTAATCTATTTTAAAAGAATTAAATTTTTTCTTCTCAATACCGTAAATAAATTTGGTTTCGTGGTTCAAAGTCTAGTCATATGGTTTCGAAGACTGAGTGTTACAATTTGCGCCATCGAACGGTTGTACAACGAAATAACCAACAAAAACGAAAAAGAATTTTCTTACCTCTTCTAGAGCATAAGCTAAACAATTAAAATTTCGGAACGCTAACAAAATGGGTGATGATTTGGACATAAATTTAGCATTGAAAGTCATACCCGAATTTAACGAAAATTCAAAAGAATTACATCGATTTTTAGCATGTTGTGATATGTTAGTAGAGCCATTGAAAAAGTCAGAAATTCCTAAATTTTTAAAAGTTTTAAATACCAAACTAGTGGATAGGGCGTATGATGTCGTAAAATTCGGGTCATTTGAAAACTGGGTAACACTCAAGTTAGAATTGAAATCTCGTTTTGCAGAAACTCGCACATTTGAACAACTCGAACTAGAACTGACTACAGCTAAACAGCAAAAAAATGAGTCCGTTAGATGTTTTGCAGACCGAATTGAAAATTTAGTTTCAAGTTTAAACGATGTGTGTGTTGATACCCTCGGAACAAACTCAAAAGAGTTTGTTATAAAACTCAATTCAAAAACTGCCATTAGAGCATTTCAGGAAGGGCTTATGGAGCCCGTTCGTTTGTATGTAAAAGCATGTCAGTTTACCGATTTAAAAAACGCCATTGCTAAGGCGTGCGAGGAGGAATTGCTCATAACGCGTCCAACTTCTCAAGGGTCGAACATAGTTCCAAATAGAAATGTTGATAAATGCCAGATATGTAAAAAGCCTGGTCATACGTCCGACAAATGCTACCATAGGTATACAAATTTGAACTCGATTCGTGGCAATAGAAATATGACCAACAAAAGTGTTCACGTATCATTTTCTACAAAAGTCTGTGCTTACTGTAAAAAGCAGGATCATTTGATTAGCGAATGTTTTAAAAAAAGGAATGCAGATGCAAGAAACCGCAATTTCGAAGAAGCCAATTTAAATTCTAATAATCCGGGAAACTCCATTCAGCCAGTGCAGACGAACACTCCTGTACGGGTACAAGAATTGAAGTAGAGTGTTCCAAGAACGTAAACAAATCAGTTTCTATCAATCTATCATCATCATTCCCTAATCTTTCCGAAGAATATAACCGTAAATTTGTGTACCTAGACATCGATATCATTGAACACGGTAACCAATGTTTAATAGTAGATAGCGGCGCCGATATTAGTTTGTTAAAAAAAAATTCAATTAAAGTAGATAATACTGTCATCCTGAAATTACATTTGCGATCAAAGGAATATCGGAATCCACCATATCCACACTAGCCTCAGTTGATGCAACCATATCTTTCGGTATAGGCGAACTGAATCATACATTCCACATCGTTAATAATAATTTTCCAATTTTGTGTGCTGGGATACTAGGGAAAGATTTTCTCAGTAAATATAAATGCAAGCTTGATTTCTCGACCAATAAGTTAGCAATTTTAATTAATAATCAATATGTCTTGATTGACATTTTACCATTTAATCATGTAGAGATTCCCCCGCGTTGTGAAAAAATTGCTAAATTATATTTTCCAAATATACACGAATCGTCTATATGCCTAAACGATGAATTAGCACCTGGTGTCTTCATAGCTAATTCATTAATTTCACCGGTAAACAATTCAGCGCTAGTTTGTTTGATTAACACGAATGAGAATTCTGTTAATCTTTCAAATTTTATACCAAATACTGACAATATTAGTAATTACGATATTTTAAATCTAAATCTTAAAATTAATCCAAGTAATAAGGATCGAATACCAATCCTCGAAAATGAGCTTAATCTTGACTCATTAAATAATGAAGAGCGAAATTCTATTATATCCATATGTCGAAGTTATGATATTTTTTATGATATTTTTTATTTACCTGGCGACACTTTATCGTCTACTGAAACTATAAGTCATAAAATATCTACTTTACCAGGGACAAATCCAATTTACATCAAACCTTATCGCCTCCCACAATCCACGAAAAGTGAGATTAATCAACAGGTTTCAGAGATGCTAAACAATAATATCATCGAAAATTCAAAGAGCCCTTGGAACTTCCCATTGCTGATTGTTCCGAAAAAATCACCAGGCCTAGAGAAAAAATTGCGAGTGGTGGTGGATTTCAGGAGACTGAATGAGATCACGGTTGGAGACGTGTTTCCTCTGCCCAATATTACGGAGATCCTGGACCAGTTGGGTAGATCAATGTATTTCACTACAATTGATCTGGCCACTGGTTATCACCAGGTTCGTTTGGATGAGGGCGACAGAGAAAAAACAGCGTTTAGCACCAACCTTGGCCACTACCAATTTATAAGGATGCCATTTGGCCTCAAAGGCGCACCGGCGACATTTCAACGCCTCATGAATCATGCATTAATCGGATTGAACGGCATCAAGTGTTTTGTTTATCTTGATGACGTAGTTATATACGCTCATAATTTAAAAGAGCATACCGAACGTCTTCAAAGTGTTTTCGATTGTTTCCGACAACATAATTTGAAATTGAATGCCAGAAAATGCCAGTTCCTTCGAAAAGAAGTTGTCTATTTAGGTCACATAATAACGCAACAGGGAATAAAACCAGATATGACTAAAGTAAATGCCGTCTTTAACTATCCCAAGCCTACTAATAGTACCGAAATAAAGTCATTCTTGGGTCTTTGTAGTTATTATCGATCGTTTATTCCCTATTTTGCAGAGATCGCCAAACCGTTGACCACACTTTTAAAAAAAAATTCAAAATACATTTGGAATGAATTATGTGATGAAGCTTTCAATAAACTAAAAAATGCTTTAGTAAACGGCCTATATTAAAATACCCAAATTTTGAAGAACCTTTTAAATTAACTTGTGATGCCAGCGATGTTGCAATTGGGTCGGTTCTATCACAAGAATTTGAAGAGCATGACTTACCAGTAGCATATGCCAGCAGGACGCTAAGGAAACCAGAAATGAATTATTCTACTAAACAAAAAGAACTTCTTTCTGTTGTCTGGTCTATCCAAAATTTTCGCCCTTATTTATACGGTCGACAATTTGTTGTGGTTACCGACCATGAGCCATTGAAATTTCTAAGAAGCATATCAAATCCTTCATCTAAATTGATTCGATGGCGATTGGAACTCGAAGAGTATAACTTCGTAGTAACACATAAACCCGGAAAAGCTAACAGAAATGCAGACGCATTAAGTCGAATATCTCTTAATAATCCGAAAAGTGAAGTTTGTGAACCGGAAGTATGTGACATTTTTGTAACTACTCGATCACAAACACAAAATAATCAACAAAATCAGGAAACTCATAATTCCTCAGTTGTTAACCGTTCTTTATTAAATGATTTTTGTATGTCTTCATCCCTAAGCCAGTTACATTCTTCAATGGAAAATCCATCGTCCGTAGCGGGTCCAAATCATCTTATAAATAAATCTAAATCAGTTACCGTTTTAGACAATGAGAATGACATTAATAGAGCAATTTCCGAATATCACTCTAGTCCTCTTGGTGGTCACCAAGTAATTCAACGTACGTACAAAAGACTAAAACAATTCGTATATTCCCCAAATATGCTAGCTAAAATTGAACGATACATAAAGAATTGCACGTCTTGTCAAAAAAATAAATCAAGCAAATCTCTGAAAATGCCTATGGTTATCACTACAACTTCAGAAGCTGCATTTGATAAGATATTTTTGGATATAGTAGGTCCCTTCCTTCCCACATATATTGGAAATAAATATATATTGACAATGCAGGATGACTTATCCAAACACTGTTTAGCGGTTCCAATATCAGATCAATAATCCGATACAATAGCCGAAGCATTTGTTCAAAATTTAATTTGTGTGTTTGGTTGTCCAAACTCTATTTACCAAAACTTGCAAAATGTTGAAAATATACAAATTAAATACGTCCGCGTACCATCCACAATCTAATGGAAGCTTAGAAAGATCACATCGAACCCTAGTCGACTATATTCGCTCATTCGTAGATCAGGATCCAATGTCATGGGATAAATATATCGCATATGCAATGTTTGTATACAATACAACACCTCATACAGCAACCAAATTTATGCCATTTTACTTAGTGTTCGGCAGACAACCACAAATGCCGAATAAGTTAAAAAATAATGTTGATTTAGTGTATAATTATGATGATTATGCAACGGATTTAAAATTTCGTCTACAAACCGCTTACAAAACAGGTAAAGAAAACTTAATCATTGCTAAGAAAAAATCAAAAGTTTATTACGATCGAAATTCGAATCCGTGTACATTTATCATTGGCGATTACGTTCTATTAAAAAATGAAACCAGAAAAGGAAAGGAAGATGAAATTTGGAAAGGGCCATATGAAGTAGTCGACGTTCCATCAGACGTAAATACAGAAATTAAAATAGGACAGACTAAGAAAATCGTGCATAATAATCGAATCAAGTGATATCACTCAGATCTAGAAAATTAGAATTCAGTAAAATATGTCTATTCCATAATAATAACTTAGTTAAATAATAAAAAAAAATGTAAAAAAAATAATAATAATATAATATTTAATTTATGAAATATTATAAATGGAGGAACAAATAGTGAATTGAAATGAAGATTTATCGGTGATTGGTTAATTCTAACTAAATATATATAAATAATTTATTATTAGGAAATGTGTACTAACAAATGAATCATTTGTAAAGCATGTCTAATATATATGTATATATTTACACATATTAACAAATATCCATTATTATCTGACTAAATAATAATAATATGTTAGTTCCTAATTCAATTTAAAGAAAAGAAAAAAAATATAATAATAATTGTTAAATTTATTTTCTTAGTTTATTAAATTTTAAACATTCAAATTGTTATAAGGTGCGTTTTTTATTAACAGAACTTCAAGTTCTATAAGAACATCGGGAATAATACTGGGAAATTTTTTTTAGTTTAACCAATATATTTAATTAAGTTCTATTTATTTGAATAAATTTCAACTTCTAACTGTATTTTTTGACGTCTATTGAGAAATAATATAGGTATCAAACATAAAACAATGAAAAATATTTGTTTAAAATATTTCCTTTTAAAATTTCCCTCTTTTTTCGAGTTCGTGTACTATGAATTTATCGCGAACTTGAAAAAACCAATGTTTTATCCAGAACATTGAAAAATAAAGTTAAATTTGAATTTATTTCGATAATAGTGAATTAAAATGTGTAGTTTAACATTAAATGTATCTTATTTATTGATAAAAAATTAAATTCATTTGGATTTTACTGAAAAAACGAGAAAATTCTTATCCAGAACTTCATTCCAATAAGAAAATTTTTGAATTAAAAAACACGACTATAGTATATATAATAGTCGTGTTTTTTAATTCAAAAATTTTCTTATTGGAATGAAGTTCTGGATAAGAATTTTCTCATTTTTTCAGTAAAATCCAAATGAATTTAATTTTTTATCAATAAATAAGATACATTTAATGTTAAACTACTCATTTTAATTCACTATTATCGAAATCAAATCAAATTTAACTTTATTTTTCAATGTTCTGGATAAAACATTGGTTTTTTCAAGTTCGCGATAAATCCATAGTACACGAACTCGAAAAAAAGGGAAATTTTAAAAGGAAATATTTTAAACAAATATTTTTCATTGTTTTATGCTTGATACCTGTATTATATCACAATAGACGTCAAAAAATATAGTTAGCTGTTGAAATTTATTCAAATAAATAGAACTTAAATTAAATATAATGGTTAAACTAAAAAATATTTCCCAGTATTATTCCCGATGTTCTTATAGAACTTGAAGTTCTGTTAATAAAAAAACGCACCTAATATGTAATTAGATGTTATCCATAACAAAACCCATGTTTCAGACATACCTACATGCATGTTTATTTCCATCTTTTTTTTTTTTTTTTTAAAGAATGAACTCTACGAATTCATTCTTTTCTTAACGATGGGGGTGTTATGTAATTGAAAATGCCATTTAATACATAGCCTTAAAATCCAATTTTGTACTAGATCAAAATTAATAAAAAGCGTTTTGACAGAAAATAAAAATAAAAATAAATGCAGTAGAGAAGTTGAAATGTGGATCTTGCGTGAATAAGATCAACAGAAAATTAAAATTATAATTAAAAATAAAATTTAAAATATAAAATAAAAAGTTTAAAAATAAAACGTATTAACGCAAAATTTGATCAGTGGTGTTTAATTGGTGAGTCCAGAGATTTTGGCTGATAATTGCGGTTGACGGAGCGGGCCGCGTGCATCACAAAAACACTCAACATACTCATCTGTCAGCGCCCAACTTTCACTTCAAAACATAACAATAGCCCTGATCAAAGCTTCAGCTTCACGGCACTTGATAGGTGTTTAGATTTCTGCAGTAGACCTAGAAGAAACAAAGTACAACTGCCAGCTGCCGCACTTTAATATCCTCACCCACACAATCAAGAGAGTCCAAATATTTGAACCTAATCACTCCCTCAAACGTGTATAGTGGCTACTGCTGAAATCTGTTGTGCCATTGTCCCTATACCCAGGGATCATGTATTTGGTTTTGGACTCATTAATCTGGAGTCCAACAGAAGCTGAAAACTCTACAATCGGATCAAGTATTTCCTTCACTCCGATGCTATTCAGCCCAATCGTACGCATATGTATAAAATATCTGATCAGTGACTGAGTGATTCGGACGAAAGCTTCCTTGGTAGTTGCCAACCAAGCTAGAGGGGTAATCCTATCCAATATAATGTAGGCTAGTAACTTGTATATGCTGAGCAAAGGAGAGCTATACCGCGATAATTGTCACACTTCAAGCGGGCTCGCCATACTAATCGAATAAGGTCTAGAAGATAGTTCCACAAAGTATTGCCTCCAAATATCAAGAATTAAAGCAGTTCACCTCAGGTGAGAGGTTCCGTTTCAATCTCTGTATGGCTCTAGTGAATTCCTCATGGGATCGATCCTCAGTACAAATCTCCGCAGAATGTATTAGAGGAGGCCCAACAATTCAGTCTGTGACGCATGATGAATACCAAGCAGGTCGGTAAAGTGTTCACTTCATATATCAAGTACTGCGTCGATGTTGACACAAAGGTTTCCATCCCGGTCCCGAATGGCGGTTTACGCAGCCCTGAAAGTATGACAACCGAACAACCCTTTTCAGTACCTCCCAGACAGAGTTCACGCAGTCAGACTGGCAATTAGCTTTCTGTATAAATTAAAAAAAAAAAATATTATGGAAACTACTCGCATCATTTTGTTTTCACCACAAAATGCATATATCAACATTATAAATTATCAATAAGAATTTATTACTTTGATATGTTATATACACGTCCTCATTTGACCAAACAATCCAAGCTAAATCAACTTATGTAAAATGATAACAGAACATAAATGCGACTTAAGAACGCAACAATAAAGCGAGAAAAGAAAACTAAAAAATAATTTACTTGTTTAATCTTAATGTGATCGTTGAGATGGAAAAATGATCATCGTTTTGGATAAAAAAATACAACAACAAAATTTATTGTATATATACGAGTATATAGATAATATAAGATAAACATATACGTGACATGTAATGATATTTTTCTTATATTCGTTTAAAACAATTCTTCTTTGGTTAATCATTATAATGTTTCGTTCGTCGAGAGTACATATTATTATATGTATTTTCAAGATCATATTTGACGATCAATTTGAAAACGAGAAAAACAAACTACAAAATTCTACCTAATCGACATGATTATTTACGCTTTGAGATTGACAATTTTTGATAAAGAGAATTACATCGACTTACGCGGCTTGATGGTAGTTTAGTTTGATTTGTTAAATCGTATATATATGAACGCAAGGTCATTTAGGATAAATCTAATTTCACAAATTATGAACATAAATAGTATATTTATAATGATATCGAATGTGTATTCAAATTTGCAAGATATACTTATACCAACTCTATAATCTTGTATTATTTCATAATTATGCATATACTCATTAAATATAACAACGATATTGAAAATTATGATCATTATTAAAAATGATCATGATGATGATTAAGTTTTGAGTATGTATATAGTTTCTATAATAATAAAAATAATATCATAATCAAATAGCCGCTAATACGGATAAGAAATTGAATTATTGGAACATATATGTATATTGAGAGACAGACAGAGTATATATATATATATAAATATTTTATAATGAATTGGCACAAACAAAAGTTATATAATAATTACGATCAATATAATCAATGATCAAATTAACGATCATTGTTAAAGTTTTTTTTTTTTGTACTTTGTTAAATGAGTTTCTTGTCTAGAAATAGAATTTAGGTAGGAAGTGTACAACAAAAAAAATTATTAAATTATTATATTCTAACATCATTGCGGATTGATTTGATTGGTGGTAAAAAAAAAAATATTGAATTTTGAAAGTTGTACATTAGAGGCTTGAATTATTAGCCAATTAATTGGATGTTATGTAACACAATATCAAGGTTGTTATATATACAAAGATGAAATAAATAATTGTGACGAGCGAATTTTGATTGTATTAATTGATTTGAGAGTATACCTATATACTTTTATGCTCTCTAATTAGAGGCCGGCTATAAGCCTCAAGTCTCAGTCACAAACTCACAACCAAAATTTGACTTTTATATTTTCTTCTAAATAGATATAGTGCTTTCGAATTAACAAATTTATTTGCGGTTTTGTTTTAGTCGCCTTATGTTGATGGTATACGCATCTTTTGGGTTTCATTTAATTTAACGAATTAAAGAATTTCAACTGCATTCTTAAAATTAACCCGATCTACGCCAAATGAAAAAAATTATTTTTTACCTTAGGAATCCGGTGGTATAAATAAGGTTAGTTCTGATAATCTATGAAGTAGTTATAGTATTGTATATAGGAATACACCTATGCCCGAATTAAACAATTAAGCTTTTCATCAAATCACAGCTTGTTGAACCAATCAGAAATAACAATTGAAACGATTTGCAAGTGTTCCTTGAAATTGAGACATAAGCGAGACGACAATATCCATAAATTTAATGATATCCCAGGAAAAAGTGTTAGAGGTACTTTAGCTATACTAATTAAACAAAATGTCAAACATCGTGAATAATTAATATTTATCTTTATGTTTCAGCTATAGGCTGTTCCACGACATAACTTGAAGTCAGAGGATTACACTCAACTCTTCAAATCACTTGAACGCAGTTTCATTTTTGGAGATGATTTTAAGGCTAATAATTGGTAATGCTATAATTGGGATCTCCTCTCGGAAGCACACAACAATCAACTTAAATGTTCTAATAAGAAATTCTCAACACATAAAAAATCAACTGCTTGTTGAAATAATTAAATATGCATCCCAATGTGAGTCCGCCGAAGGATTAAAAGATTAAAAAACTTCGATAAAACGTATCCAGTGCACGAGAATTGGTTGAGAAAAAACATATAGTACGCAAAACCGCAAAATTAATAAACCTCCAGACACCAAAACAAACCTTAACAACTTATGTGACAAACTAAAGTCACTTATTAAAAGAACTTTAAAATTAGTATAAATCAGATACTTGTGTTTGACTAAAGGATTAAATATATACGAAACATGCAAATACCTCCAATTAAGAAAAAAGATGGAACCATGGGCATAAAGTACTAGAGATAAAACATGAGTTAAGAGCATGAATTTCATTTGCCGAGGGTTCCGTGAGCAGTGTACTTGACAATTATAATTGACAAACATTTTTCATAAACTTGACTACCAAAAATTCATCAAAACAATTATATAAAATTATGTTTAGAATCCGTAAGGTGAGCCCTTTAAAATGGCATATTACATGACATATAAATAAAATCATTAAATCCTAGAATGAGAAAGCAATAGAAAATTATTTGCTTTGACGCAACATTCCGTCAGAACTATATGTTCCACGTCAGCTAATCTGTTTGAGAAGCTGCTTCTGAAACAAATTAAACCATTAATAGTGGAAAGAAATCTCATCCAATCATATCAATTCGGTTTCCGCGAATAGAACTCCGCTGTTGAACAAGTACACAGAATTGTAAAAAAACTGAGGACGCATTGCGGGAAGTAAAAATGTGTGTTCTTGTATTTTCATAGATGTTACACAATCATTTAGTAAAGTATTGGATAAGGAATTACAATACCAATTGCAGAAGGACTTACATATATAAGCAGTACTAAAACATCATAACTTCCTATAAATAGCTGATAGAGATTTTAGAGTGAAATATGATGAGGAGTACTCTGTCTTGAAACCAATATTAGCGAGTCTACCGCAAAAGGTCACGTTTTGAGACCAATTTTATATCTATTGTACACGAAATACCTACATACCTACACCAAAGGGGTGAACTATTGCAACTTTTGCGGATGATACAGTAATTATGACCCTTGGAAATAATTTTGGAAACTGCAGAGAATCACAAATGAGGTTCTATAACTGTACTAAACGATGGCGCATGAAGCTCACGAAAAGAAATGTACATGCATTAACTAATTAATTAAAAATTGGCACTGTGCTAATACAGCCAAATACTATGACATGCTCCTTGACGCTAACCTAAAATGGAAAAAACAAAGAAAAAAAAGGAAAACATTAATCTCAGGAAGATGTATTGGCTTATTGGATGCAACTCTGAAATAACTATACACAAAACACAATAAACCGCCCCTCAAACTATTCGATTTTGTCATTTGGAAGATAACCACACAGGCGAAAGAAGACTTCAATGCACGAAGCTGATATATCTGGTGGATGCCCAAATTAAAAAATTAACAAAAACGCATTTATGTCTGTAAATATGTGTACGAGTACACGCATCATAGCACCACAGCTAAAAAATTTATAAATTACAATGATTCCAATTAATGAATAATTATGATGAATTTATCTTACACTTACGTACAGTTGTAACTGCGTGATCAAATTTTTACAATGTATGTAAGTGTGTAAATGCTAGTAAAGCTTTGCTAGTAAACTAAATTATTACAATTTATTTAAAGCAAAATCGCAGCATTGACAAACAAATAATTTAAGGTAGTTTCTTCACTAAATCTTTTATAGCCAGCCAGAGTAACAATTGGATGCACATTACTCCATATTTTTTTGGAGAACATATATCGTTAAATGTTCTTCAGTCATCGCCTGTTTAAAAGAATTTTTTCTGCTATTCAAAATATTTTGAAATTTTAGCATTGTAAAAATGTATAAATAGAAGGCTCTTTAAATAAAAGGGCTGGTCCCTCATATAACTTAAGTAATTTGTACACAACAAGATCGGTCGATTTTATTTGGTTATGAAATGATATTCACTATATGGAGGCTTGTATACGTATAAATAATTATAGGAACAATTTTTTTGTTACTTAATTAATTTAAAGGTGTAGATTTTAACTTGACTTGGTAAAGGATATACTGAATTAATAGAATTGCACTAAAGTATCAAATTATAAAAATCTAGTGGTAATAGCCATGTTGTGAAAATATTATTTGCGATTTACTGTTGGCCTTGTTGTGGCATTTATAGTTATTGCCTTAACTATTCTGGTTTGAAATGTTGAGAATAAGTATAGGCAAACAAGATTGCCATAACCGTGGAAGTTGTATATTGATCCTTTTTGTTAGTTGTACTTTGACTAACATCAGACGTATATTGTGAATGAATTCGAACCTCTGAAATTGTATTTCATGTCGAAAAATATTTTAGGTTGAAGCCATGAAAGATTAACATTACAGATATTCGTAATCTTGCCACAGTATTCCATTTCATCGTACAATTTTGGTGGTAAAATACATTTATGCAATTTGTCCAACAATGGTGGATTTGGCAGGCTTAAATGAACGAAAGATATATATTCTTAGCCCTCTTACATGTTAGTGGTAAGTTTAAATTGCATGTCGTTATAGATGAAAAACTCCACTCTTAACTCTCACACACACCCAGACAACCTTACTTGTTATACATATCGATAAAATCAGCAAACTAAGTTATGTAGGTCAAAATTTGGAATTAAGCAATTTCAAATTATTGCCTTAAATCCCAAAGGATTTAAATATTCTCTATAAATTAGGATTGAAATCTATATTTATTTAATTTGAATGGAATGCAATGCCAAATAATATTGTAATATATTGCATGAACAATCAAATATTTAAAGCGTGTCCCAATGAGATACGTCACTTGATAATAATTATTCAGGAAGGCAAAATTTGATCAATGCGAAGACAAATCGAATAGCAATGAGCACAGACCCAAATAAAATCTCTTACTGGTAAACCCAATTTATTAACATGATTAAGTGTCTTCATACCAAACTCCCGCCCGTTTATAATTATTTGTATTTTTTTTTTGTTGTATCTACTAAACATAACACGATATAAATAAATAGTGTCTAACAACATTGTGTAAGAACATAAATTATCCAGTTATAATTGCAAGATGAAAAAAAATTACGTATGTATATATATAAGTAATCGATACACATGTTCAAGACGTTAAATCTGAGAGATGCACGTAAAACAAAAAATAAAAATAAATAAATAATAACAATTGTAATTACTTTATCGATGAAATAAAAATTAATCTTGTTTTTGTTCTTGATTTTGTTGCTGATCATCTTGAAATTTATATACATATATTTTAACAATATTGTGTTAGAAGACATGATTACCGAAATGAAAACTGAAAATGTAAGTTTTATTTTTTTATATAATTTTATCTGATTCAATTTAAAATAATAACATAAGAAATATAAATCGATTAAAGACGTTTTTGTTTTTTTTTTATTTTTTATTTCTTTCAATGTGTTTTTTTTTTTTTAAAGAAAACGAATGAATCAGAACCAGAAGAACCAAAAGAAGAAACCAAAATTATGTTGAAAAGTACTTGCCTATGGGTGATTGGATATATCATCATAATTTTTTATTATGATCAATCGTGATTATTATCATGATCATTCTTATTTGAAAATTAAAGATGTTTCTCGTTCATTTTTAAATTATAGAAATGTTTAATGATGTTTTAAAGTACTATGACCCGAAAGAAGGTAAGTAGTGGTAAAATAATTACGGCATTGGTGTTAATTACATTTTATATTTATTGTTGTAATTTGTAATTATACACGTATCTATATTATTATTATACTTTATTTATATATGTATGTACATATATATGCCGAGAGTTCAGAAGCTGCACAGTAATTATTTACTTTACGTATGTAGTGTAATGTTACGTGGCACTTTTTTTTTTAGTTGACGTACGTATGTAAGTGACAGGTTAATTTGATTTCATAGTAATACACTTTATAATTATATACCTGGTGCGACTATCGAGCCAACGATCGTGCGTAACTTACGAACTCTTCAATTACGCGCGGTACATTTGCATTCAATACGAAATAACGTCGAATGATCCTCGACATTAAGATACCTTCAAAGACAATTGAATTATAGTGGAATGTAAATAGAAGGTTTTCACTGAAAAGTTCCAGAATTTGATAGTGTTATGAAAATAGTTCACAATATGTAGAACTAAGCTTTTCAACTTACAGTCAATTTTGAAAAGATTTGCGATGGTTGCCAACTTTTTAGTTTTATTCCAACAAAATATTATTTTGGAAGATTCCGAATTTCAAATTACTATTTAAAATTCCATTTACAAACTAGATACACGAAATTCTAAAACGTAAAAATTAAAAATATTGGAGAACTTCGATGTAAAATCTCATATCGAATGATTTACTCTAGATTTTAAGCGTTAAATTTTATAAAAATATTAAAACCAAAATTTCAAACTGTTAAATTAAAAGTTCTAAAATTTTAGATTTCAAATTTTTAGAAGCTTCAATTCAAATTTCAAATCCGACAATACTATAATATCGTAATTTTTGGATCTCAAACATGAATTTAAAAAAAATCATTTACTTTTAAAATTCTCAGGATTATAATTTAAAAATTCTACAATTATACCTTCAAAATTCAGATATATCCAAAACTTTAAATTTAAAAACAATAATTAATTCTTTGAAATTAGGAATCTACATTATTAAGCGAAATTTCAAATTAATGAACAATTCGATAATGTTCCAATTACAACTAAATGGAATTACTTCAATTAAAATTATTCGTATTCGATATTTAGAATCTATGTTCTATAAATTTAAATGTTCTAGGTTTACAACTTAAGAGTCTATAAGTGTAAAACATTCGAAATTTTTTATTATATCATTTAAGTGAATTAATTTAAAATCAAATTGTTCACAAATTAAATTTTAACTCTATGAATTCTTTAACCTTTTAAATTTAAATTGCATTTGACCACAGATCAAAACCATGAAACTTCTCGATTCTATAAATGTATATTACAGCCGTCCAGCAGAGTTTAATTTTTATTAAAAATAAAAATATACGTTGGCCTAACCGAATCGAATATATAGATTATGTGGACAACCGGAGACTCAAAATGTGATTGTACATCAAACTGCAATTTTCGTTTAAGAAAAATCCTTTTGGAAAAAACACAATTTAACAGAGTAATTGTTTCTTGTTTTGTAGTATTAACTTCTCCGTCATATAATTTAGTCTATTAAATTAGCCCAAAATTGGTTGGTGTTGGTGATTGTCTTGGATAAGTGTAGCCATCCCGAAGAATGGTAAATAGTTGCTACATAAATGTAACATCATACCGAAAAGTTAAATATTGTATATTTAGGCAATACTTGAGAAGAATGTAAGTATAAAGATAATGGAACATGGATCGAACCCCCCAAAAAATAATATTATTATTTATTGGAGTAAAAGCTTACAGAAAATCATCTCAAAGTACTTACAGTTAAAATCTATATCTATATGCTGTTCCTAGAAATAAACCCACCAAGTGGCGTATTTCTTAATATACATACCATATAATAGGGGCATTCTGGGTATAATAGGGCCATTCAGGTTTTCCCCTAGAAATGCGAATGGGAGAAAAACATTTCAATAATTCCTAACTACAATAATACCTAGCTTTTATTCCATTTTTCCCCAAAGTGTATTCTGCCAAATTGGGAATAGTTTCCCCTTATTGAAATGTTAGCAGTTCAAATGTTTACCAATAAATTACAATTTGCTTTCAATTTTTTATTTTATAAATAAAAATAAAATTTGAAAAATAGAAAAATTGAATAAAATTTATGTGTCACGATTAATTCGCCTGTTGGATGATGACGAAGAAAACTGGCGATTTAATTTACGCATTAGGCATAAGTATTTGCGGGATACATCAAACCGCTTCGATATCCACGAACTGCCCTAGCGTTTGGATTTGGCATTAAAAGAAGAAATTGATTCTTTTATGGAGGTGTCAACTATATCAAAACAAATTCCCAAAATTATTAAACAATTTATCAGATACTTTCCAAAAGAGAGTGGGTATATAAAATACCTAAATTGCGTATCGCAGAGTGTGGTAAGTCGATGTATAATCGAATTTTGTAAAATTGTCGATGAAAATTTAATGCCGATATACATAAAATTTTCACAATCACCAACGGAAATTAATGAAGTCAAAACACAGTAAGTGTTTGTTTTAACTTTTAAAAAAGCAAGTTTTTTCGATAACTTTTCCATTTCAGATTCTACGAAAAGTTCAATCCTGCCGTCGTAATCGGTTGTATCGATTGTAGTCACATCTCGATATTCAGACCAGCAAATAGAGTCGATCATGTTTACCTTAATCTTCATCACTATATCATTCAAATGCAAGTTAATGCTTCATATAATCATTGAAATTATTTTTTATTTCGATTTTGTAATATAATATTCAAAACACCCATCTAATTCCTCAAAAAATATGCAGGGCCAAGTAAACGTCAAAACTGTAATAATATGGAATTATTATTTAACCATTGAAAAAAAATTCCAATCGTCTGAATTCACTTTGGGTAAAACTAATTCAAAATGTAAAATTAAATTATTCCCACCTGGTATGAATATTAAGAAGTATCTTCATAGCCATATATACGCCACTTAATTATTATTTATTTGGGATGATCCATCTTCTTGTTAGACAATTCATTAGCTTTACACTTTCATTTTTCTCAAGTCGCTTGTAATAGACAAGTCACATTTTTTTTTTGGGATGATGCTACATATTATGCACTATTTACACTTTTGCGGAATGGGAATACTTATTCCAAGACATTCACCAAAAAATTTCGGCCGGGAAATTCGGGCTTGTTTCACAGATTTTGTATAATTTATGTATATACCTTTTTCAAACCAAGTTAACAAATGTTCAAACCAATTTAACGAACGTTCAAATGGGATTAACAGTTGTTCAACTAAATAACACTTTTTTAAAGTAAATTCACTTTTTGTTCTAACTTAAAAACATTTCGCTCTGCAATATTGTTAAGAACAGGATGGCTCATCGAGACTGAACTATGCACCTAATATTGTCACACGGCAAATGTTTTTGTAATAACCAAATTTATTAATTTATTTATTGTAAGAATTATGTTTCTTATCTTGGTACGAAATTTGTCGAATAAAGAAGCGCAATCCGATATTTTAATAAATCGTGACTCTTGTCAATTGTACCCGACACGTGCAAATATGAATTTTTGCAAATAAATATTCTACGATCAACTGTAACAATTTCGGAAAAATGAATAAATATAATGTCATTTTTAATGTTCAGTATTCGTTGGCCAGCCTGCACATAATTTATAATTTTAATTGTATGGCATCAAAAATTTGAGTTTTACTGAATTTTATTGTCTGAACTCTGAAGTAATAATTTTACGGAATACAATTAATTTAATTTACTTGGAAATTGGCTAATTTACTTTGAAAAAATGTTAATTCCATTTATTATATAATATTCGTTATATATATGGTTTCAAAATTTGTTATTAATATAACAGTTTTAAAACCCATTACTGACCCTTTACTGTGTTAACCATTTGGCTCCAGCGGTTTCGGTTCGGAGCTACCGGCTTAGACAATCAGAAGAAGCCAAGTTTTTCTCTACACCGTGGAGCCATCGTCGCCTGCAACGACCTCTGCGCCTATGGTGGCTCGCCTTTCATACAACGCTGTACTATTCGTTCTGGATCAGGTTATTAAGTATCGTTAAAATTCATCTGAGTGCTATAGATGATAAAGTCTTTTTAAAGTAACTCTGCATTGCTGTCCAATTGGCACGTTTCTGGATTTTATGGTTCCGTGGAAATTTTGCATATATCCACAAGATTTAATTTAAAGCCATAAACATATCTTTTCGATGAACAGGTTCATCCGTGGGTTAATTAAACAATTTTTAATTTAGAATACTTCTGATCTTTACAAATGTTGTTACGAATTTGAGCTATCTACAAGATTCCACCTTTGGATTTTGCGAATAAAAACACTTACTATTCTGTTCAATTCACTGGCTTGTATTCAATACTTTTCAAACTCACGCTACTTAACACTTTGTTTGTTACACTCATATACATCAAATCTTACAACTCTTATTTGTCATGTTTTGGCTATTGACGGAATTTAAAGAATTAAACATTTTGTGTGACATATTTCCTAAGTAATTGCTACATACAAAAATGCTCAGAATATTAAAATCAACATTATGGCGAAATCATTTTTTAAAAAACATATTGATATTCCAAAATAGTTCTATGACAAAATCAAAAAAATAATTATAGTTTTTTTTTAATCAAATTAATTAACTAGAATTTTAACAAAAAATCTACAAACAATAAGTATTTGGAGATTTTGCTATCATCAAGCTAACGATATTTTTCTGTAAGTTTTACCAATTGCCGTAATACTCGTGAATTTTTGATATTTTTGTTGTGTATCAAAATATAGCCCCAAAACGCGTGGGTGCTGTTTTACTTGATTTTTATAAATTAACTAATTAAGACTTTGCTGGGTGCTATAATTCAATTATAGATTCAATATCGATCTTTTACGCATTTAAAGTTGATTGTTAGAAAAACTAGAAAAAAATGTTTTAATTAAGGTTTCAAAAAACACATAGGCAGCGACCAATTCACGGGTAAAAATCAACTTTTACTTTAATTTTATTAAGGCCGTGAGTCAATTAGTTAAAAAATTGTTTAAAAATTCAAATTTTGACAGAAAACTCAAATTTTTTTTTGTTTGTTCATCATAAAATGATCAAACAAATTGAAAAATTTGATTTTCCAGTAAAATGTAAATTTTTAATTATATTTTTAACTGTTCTAATTATAATTTATTATAATAAATTCATTTATAGGGTAAATGTATGTATGGTAAACTATGTACACAAAAGTAAATGTTTAACGTTTAGGTTGTTTATTTTTTAATGATCTATGGATTGAGTAAGCTGATAATAAACAAAAGCACGTATTTCAATAAATTATAGCCATAGAATATATTGCAATGGCAGTTTCTAAAATCCATAACTAACGAAATGTCAAGTTTTCTACACACGATTTCATGGTTTCAAACTCCTAAGGTTTTAAAATAATGAAAGTTTATTTGATTTTTTGAAACCAAATTCTTCTTACAAAATTCAGAATTATCCCGAATATTAAAAATGACTATTTTTATGGGTGATTCAATTTTCCTAAATGGAATACCAAATGCGAATTTTATTTAAAAATTGATAAAATTATAGGTCTAAGTTTGAATTTTAAATTAAAGCAATATCAAAACGCACAACATTTTCCAAATTGAAAGTTGCAACATGAAACATTGAATCGTTTTCAAAATCGAATTTTACGTAAATAATTTAAAACTTAAATTATAAAATCGAATTTTTGAAATGTTGAATTAAACTTCAATTTTAGAAATAATCATTGTTTTGTTTTTTCAGGAAGTTTAGCGGAATTTTAAATATGAAATTTTACAATTTTGATGACACCACTTCTTATTTTGGCTTCTAAAAATTATATCAAATTTTTTGTTACAGTTTAAAAGTGGATCTATTGAGATTCACTGGCTTTGAATAATTAAATGTCGGAATAAAATATTATTGGCAACAGAAGCCTTCAATGCATAAGAGGATACATCGATTGACGATGAAAGTTCAGTCAAATAATTCTTACGTTTTATTTACCATTAAAATCATCTGCTAACATTCACAACAAACATATGAAAAATGTTAAAATGGTCTTGTATATGTACATATATATATATACAATACGCATATAGATTGATTACCCATTACATTACCAATTCAATTGAAACAACACATCTTATATAATATACTCTTGTATGTAATTTAACAAAACAACAATAATTTGTCTTATCATTCATCCCACACATATAACATATACATTAATATTATACGAAAACTAAAAAAAAAAAATAAACGAAAACAGAAATTAAAAATTAAATGAACAGCGTGAAGAAAATAAGAGATGATGAAGATCGAGTTGATTTTAAGAAAAACATGAACATTTTTTTTTTTTTTTTTTAAATTTTTGTATATAGCATAGCAATGTAACTGATTCTATGTTGTGTATGTATATATATGGTTAGAGAAATACGAAATGAGCGATGATGAGTTAAATTTATATTTTATTATTATTGTTATTACTATTTTAAAATCATATATGTAAGATTATTAGTTTCTACATTTCCAAGAGTGATTGTAAACGAAATTATATATTATGTATAACGTCGTCGTATATATAAGAAAGGTTATTTGGATGTTTCGTACATAAACATAAAATTATGTAATAGTTATGTTTGAGTGTGCTATTTATGCATACGTACCTACTTATACTCAAGGACGTGCTGCTCCCCCAACAAGACACATAAATTTTAAAATGTCACAAATACATCATTTTAATTAGTACGTTAAACAGCATAACGCGCACGCATCTCCATATACTAATATCGAACGGCATATATACCGAATTATGAAATAAACTGTCAAATATATATATATATAATAGTACATAAAAGTGATTTTCGGTTCCAGCGACGAACGTAACGTATCAAAAAAAAAAAAACTTTTTTTTTGTACACAGACAAAATACTAAATATTAATTAGACGATAATTTTAACTAATTACTTTGAAACACAAAAATGAAAGAAGAAATTTTTTGAGCTGTCTTGAGTTATGTTCCCGAATTTAACAAAAAAATAAAAAAATGTATGTATGTATGTTCAAACAACAAAAATAAATCACGATAATTTAAGACACAAGGAGAAACCAAAATTAAAAATTAAGATAAGTTTTTTTTTTTTAGAAGAAATCCAATTTAAATTCTTCATTATTTTTGTTAACGTTCTCGTTCATGTTGATTAAGCAACCAATAGGGTCTCTGTTAATTATAAAAACTAAAAATTATAGAAGTAAGAATATTTTTAGTAAATTTTTTTTTTAATGATAGTTATGTAATAAAAATAGTGATAACTACTTGTTTATTTTACGCTGAATCACAGTATTTCCATTAATTATTTTTCATGTTCGTATATATAATCAAATTGCGATCGAAAAAGGTGTTTAGTATATTTATTTTAATGCGTGTACTACGGGGGTACGATAATTATTATGGCCATGGTATAATGATAATTGAGAATTTTTTTATTTTTTTTTTTTGGGATAATTTTCCGTACTCAAGAGTTCATTCGTACCATATAATATAGCTACAGATACCTATATATACACTGTTTTAATTTATTGAATTTGTGATACATAAAATGAGGATGATTTGCATTTAATGACCTGGCACTTTGTGTGTATATTAAATTAACGCTAATAATGTAAAAGATTTTAATAAACTATTTGAAATAACGATATAGTGTTGGTATAGTTTGAATGGTGAATTTGGAAGAACAGGTTTTTTTTGTATTTGGTTTCATCGTCTTAATTTAGATCTGGATTAGACTGCTTGTAATTTTGACTGCTGCGGAACATGAAAGCGACAATAGAAGCTCAATCAAATTTCCGCGGAGAACTTCTACAGTAAACGTCCTTACTCGATAAAATCGCGGTTATTGTCATTTTTTTTTTTAATAATTAAAATTAAATCAAACTTAAGTTGAAAGTTAAAATGATTTAGAAGAAAACAATTTACATATTTCATGTTAAGTTGAATTTATTTCGTAAATTAGAATGCAATTTTAATAATATGTGATTATAAAGTTTAAAATAATTTGAATTGATTTTTGTAATACTCGGCAGTGCTTGAAAATCAACTAAACTATGTTTGATGAATATTCTCTGTTTTCGGAATAAGTTGTAAATGGCTTGAAGACTAACAAATTTCAATAAACTTGTTTGATTTTACTATATTTATATAAATTTGTATAGGATATTGATTGTTTCAGTTTTTGTTTGCGGACTGAGTTGTATTAAATCAACCCTTGTTAGACCAAATAAACAATGACGTTTATCAATCTATTATCTGCGGAATAATTTTCAAGCTGCTGTAATCACGAGAATGACGCTCCATCGATGATCATTTAATAATCCATGTTTCTAACAAGTCTGGGAACATAGTGAAACGTAATTTCTTTAAAGGAATTACTGGATTGCACCATACTTTCAGGCCTGTGTCAACCGCCATTCGAGACCGGGATGGATACCTGTGTGTCAACATCGACGCAGTACTCGACGCATGAAGTGGACACACCTGCTTGGTGTTCATCATACGTCACAGGCTGTTGCTGAGTCACCTTTGAATGGAAAGTGGCCGCGATATGCCCCATATCTTCAAGAGGGGAGACCGCTTGAAGTATGAGAATTATCGCCGTATTGCTCTCCCTTGCACAGCATATACAAGTTACTGACCTATATTATATATGGGTCAGGTTTTCTCGCTGCGGATGATTCTATCTAAATATTATGTGACATCCATTCCCGTATAGGGCCGCGCTAACCCCGTGTTCGATTGTGCCCCAAGAATTGTTTATTTTTTTTTTCTTCGTCGACACAACGTTGGGACATATTAAAAAAACATGTTACGAAATTACTGATAAAACCGTTAAGCGATACACGATGGGAAAGTCGCATAGATGCAATAAGACCATTAAAGCAAGGAATTGGCAAAATTTATGATGCCCTATTCGACATAACCGAAAATAAAAATAAAGATGATAAATCACCACACTAGGTGAAATGTTTAGCAACAGAATTAAAATCTTTAACATTTTTATGTTCAGTTGTAATTTAGTATGATATTTTAAATAACGTTAATGTAGTTAGGAAAATAATGCAAAATCGACAACTAAACATAAATTCCAGTATAGAGAAGTTAAATAATTTAACTAAATACCTAGAGGTCAAGCGATCTGATGATGGGTTTTTGAAATTTTTAAGTGAAACTGAAACTAAATTTCCCGATTTCTTTCTTATAAGACAACGTTAAAAAAAAATCAATTTGATTATGAAAACCCTGATGAAACGGTACACGATGCACTGTTAGATTTTAAAATTAAATTTTATTTTTCAATTATGGATGCGACAATTAATTCATTAAAAGACAGGTTTGATTTATTAAACTCACATTGTGATGCATTCAGCTTTCTCTATGACTTGAGTAATTTAAAGATGCTAAACGATGATATGATATTTCCAAATGTTGCAAATATTTTGAAATTAAATTATAGACAAATTAAAAGGACTACGAAATAATTTAAAGCCAGATTTATTACTGCCTGAAATTTTAGAGTATATTATTGCAAAATAATTTATGTTGTACATTACCAAACATATAGTACGTAGTTGCTCTTAGAATACTCTTTACATTGTGAGTGTAGCCACCGGAGAAAGGTCCTTTTAAAAATTAAAATGAATTAAAAATTTTCTTCGATGCACAATGGGCCGAGGCAGGTTGGATAACTTGGCATTAGCTTCTATTGAATATTTAGATATGTATGATGTGATTAGACAATTACAGAATTGAATCCTCGCAAAGTGCAATTTATTTAATATAAGTACTTATTTATTGTTTTAAATATATTATGTTAATTATGAAATAAATTTTTATGAATTATTATGGATGATATATTAATCTAAATGGCAATTTTTTTTTGAGGTGAAAAAGGGGATAATTTTTCATATAGCAGGCCTATGACTCGATCAATGCCAACAAAATAGATACATATATGTTAATTATGCAGTGTTAAATTGAGCAGCGATCACTTGAAAGGAAAGCCACCATATGGTAGGCGCAGAGGTTGTTGCAGGCGAAGACGGCTCCACGATGTAGAGAACGACTTGGTCTCTTTAGATTTTCTTAGCCAGAATGAAGACCATACTCAGAATCGAAACCGTTGAAGCCATATAGTTGACTCAGTAAGGAACCAGTAATAGCCTTTAAAAACTGATTATTGTTATTATTTTTTTATCAATTAATCCAAACATTTTTGAAATAATTTTTAATAATTAAATTTATTAATTAAACTATTTAATAACTTGAGTTGTTTAAACAAAATAAATATTTTAATATCTTTGGTAATTGTATTTTTATCAAATATAATTAAATAAATTAATAATTTCAATAATTTGATTTACTAAAATAATTGAATTTATTTAATATCACCAATTCAAACAATTTAAATTATATTAATTTTTTATTTACTAAAGGGTGTTTTTTGTGAACATTTTCTGTCTCTGGTTTATCGGCGAAGACAAGAGACTTTACATAACCCCAAACAAAGTAATCCAATGGGCTTAAATCACACGATCTTGGTGGCCATTGGACCATTACCCGAAATTATTCTTTCATCAAAAGTTTCTTTGAGTAAATCAATTGTAGCGCGCGCTGTGTGGCATGTGGCTCCGTCCTGTTGGAACCACATGTCAGTAAGATTAATGCCAGCGAGGTACGAAAAAATTTCTATTCATGTCCCTATACCGCTCACCATTGAGAGTTACATTCTGACCATCATCGTTTTTGAAGACATATGGACCAATGACTCCGCTAGCCCATAAAGCGCAAATGCGGTGTTTCGACAAAAGCTTGTGGATTATCCTCCCTACAAATATGACAATTCTGCTTATTTACGTACCCATTCAACCATAAATATGGGCTTCATCGGGGAACTAAAATGTGAATGTGAATTCAACATCAATGACATCAACGATGGTCGTTTGGCTTTAATTCCTGCACAAGTTGAATCTTGAAAGCTTTTAAGCCAAGATCCTTTCGTAAAATCTTCCATAAAGTGAAGGACATAACCCCAGTTGCTGAGAACGGCGACAAATTGATTGATTTGGATCTTCTTCAATGCTTTCCTGTATAAAGCGGTTACAAGTTCTTCAGTGCGCACTGTTTGACGTTTCACGGGATGTACATTATCATTAAGAGTAAACGTGGTCCGAAAACGATCTATTGTTATTCGAATTAGTCGCTCTGAAGGACGATTATGTACGCCATAAAATGAACGAAGTGCACGTTCGATAAGTTTGACGAACAGAACCAATATTTTCTCATTTCTCTGATCTAAGTTTATCCATAATGAAATGTCAAACCAAACTAAACAAAAAGCAGCTATCACCTGTTAAATGGGTTGTCAAAAAAAGCAGTGCTGCCAACTCAAAGTTGTGAACCTCTAAAAAAAACACCCAAAACACCAATTATATGTTGGGTTTCTTAAATTTTACTAATTTGTATAATTTTAAAAACGATATTACGGAACTAAACTAAATTTTAATTTAAATAACTCCAATCATTTTATTTATTAAATCAGTTTTACAATTATAAGGATTTTAATAATTTAAGAATTTTTATTAACTTAAATAAATATTTTAAACAACTAACAATTTAAATACCTTCCTAAAATCGTAAACTTTTAATTACATTTTATGCCAAATTTGATTAATTTTGAATAATTTAAACAATTTTCATGGCTTTAATAGCTTCCAAAATTTTATTTATTTAAAGCTTGTTAATAATATTGTACTAAATTTAGCAATTATGAGAATTTTTACAATTTTCTACCAATTATCTATAATACTATTTATTTACAATTTTATTAATTTTAATTAGTTTTAATTTAATCATTATAATTTTATCTTAATCAAAATATTACTAAAAAATTAAAATACTTAATAATAAATTTATAATTCTTAGAAATTTTAATTCATTCAGTAATTTAATTATTAAAAAAATATAAAAACTTAAAAATTATTTATTTATTAATTTCTGAAATGTATACAGCTTTAAACACATTTCAAATTATTTCTTAAATGTATTGACTAAAAACAATATTTTGTTAGTTTTAAATAATTTTTATTTATAGTTTTATAGTTTAAATGGGTGTGATTTACGGCCCAAAACGCGAAATAGATGGTACCTACCGAGCTCTGTACAATATCGAGATCAGAGATCTGATGAAGATCCCCGATATTGTACATGAAGTAAGATCTCAGCGAGTACGCTGGCTCGGGCACGTTCTGCGTGCTGATCCGGAACGAATTGTGCAGCGATCTCTGAAAGGAGAGCCACCATATGGTAGGCGCAGAAGTCGTTGCAGGCGACGATGGCTCCATGGTGTAGAGAACGACTTGGGCTCTTCAGATTGTCTTAGACAGTATGAAGACCATGCTCGGGATCGAAACCGCTGGAGCCAAATTGTTGACTCAGTATAAGGGACCAGTAATGGCCTTTAAAACTGATTTAATTTTAATAGTTTAAATGATTAATTGATGATTGACATTTTTATGAATTTTAATATGTTTAATAATTATTACTATTTCAAAAACATTTTTATGTATTTTTAAAGTTTTAATCAATAGATATAATTTAAAAAATTTTGGTAAGTTGATTAAAAAAATTAATAATCATTTTTCACTAAATAGTTTCAAATATTACATCTATTTGAATAATTCTGCGTTTAAAGTTTAATAATTTTACAATAATCATACTAAAAAATTTAGATTTGTTTTCTGAAATTTTAATAATTTAAATAATTAATATGTAATTAAAGAAAGTAAATTCATTAAATAATAATTTTATATGTTTTAATAATTTCAATAAATTTATTTACTCAAATATAATTTAAAATAATTTAACAATTTCAATTATTTGTATATTTGATTTACTAAAATTTAATGTTGGTTTTCTTAATTTAACTACTTTGTATTATTTTAATAACCGGTATGAAATTAAACGAAAAAAAGTTAATTATCTCGTAATATTTGACGGCATATCACGAAAAGTTTGGTTGAATAGTAATATTAGAACGTATACAGACTATAATAAATATACTACTCGAGTATGTAACTTTTTAAATGATGTCATTAGAACTTTAATCGAAGTTTTTCAATGATTTCCTGAATAAACAATTAAGATCATGTACATTATGATTTATCAGTAATCAATGAATTTATTTAACGATCGTAATTTTTGATCATTTTTACGATCGAATGAACCAAATCTACTCGTATAAATAATAACTTTTAAAATGATGTCAGTTGAATTTCATCGAAATTTAACGATTTCTGAACTAACAATTTGAGTTCCTGTGATGACACATATAGGGAATTAGCACATTTTTTGTTAAGATTTGTATTGTTACCACATAAAATATGCAAAGCTTTTCAATTTGCATTTACTAGAAAGATTCTACTTCTTCTCTTATGAGAACAGCTGATTTTTCGAAAATTTCGTAATTAATTTAAATTTGCAATAGTTGGATTTAATTTGTTAAGTTTAGATCGTAGCTTCGAATTATTATGAGCACGAAAAATTACGGTAAAACCACAGCTTTCAATGCCAGTGCTATTGGTCGATCAAGAAAATCAGTGAGTAATGCTATTGAGTTCTCTGAGGCACACAGACAACTAAAACAACTTAACAACTATGTTAAAATAAAAGCTAAAAATAAACTAAAATAAACATTAAGGCAAAACATTCTCTCTCTTAGCTTAACGGCAGGAAACTTCTTCCGTTTTGAAGAAATGTTTTTTGAACTTAATGAGTCAAAATTCAACCGTTTCGTAGCGTGAGTGGAAACGCCATGTATATGGCGTCTAACAAAGCAACAGCATAATCTCAGATACACGTTCAAAACAATTAAATAATGTGATGGTAATGTGATGGTTTGAACTGCATTTTCATAGCACTTCGTCTGACCAATCGTAATAATTGACTCAGTGAATTGAGAATCATTGGAACGATGTAGAAAGCTCTGTAAATCTGAAGAAACCGAAAAATTTGAAAGAGCTGTGGGATTTGGTTGAAGAAGAATAGAATTCAATCTATGTAAGCCGCTGCCAAGCGATAATTAAAAGTTTGTCTCGACGACTGGAAGCTGTAATCAGGTAAAAATGATATCCAGCGGAAATCTTTTCTCGAGTCACGCTGTGATATTTTATTTAAATATTAGACCAAAATCAAATTTTCTTATTAACAGTAAATCGTATTTGATCCAAAATATTCTAATGCAACTGATCTTTTTCCTCGTAGACTATCATGTGCTAATTTGTTGGCCAAACCTTTATCATGAGAAATCAATAATATGTTTATGTATAGAAATCGTAATTTTAAATTTAACGAGTTAAATATATAAGAGCAACAATTGATTAGCTTTAAGATGTTAGCGCAGTCAGTTCCAGGCTTCTTGATGCTCCTCGCCAAAATAATTATTTTTGGCGTAATTAAAATCAGAATTGATTTTATTTTGTCATAATTATTAATTTAAGTAAAATTAACTCTTTAATTGCGTGAAGTCTATTACAGATTAGGCGTTCTACATCCAATAACCAAGAAAAGTTGTCTGTTTAAAAAAAACAAAAATTAGTAAAATCTTCAGGAAATGTAATGCCAATTAATTTCCATAATCTGCGATCTCTTTCTGACTAAAATATTCATCAAATTTAATTTGTTAGCGCGGTTTCAGTAAAATTCAATTTTTGCAATACCAATTCAACCAATAATTAAATCTGCTATTAAGTTACAATTTTACTGATAAAATCAATACTTATTAAAAGCATTACAAATTTGTTAAGAACTGTAGCCGCTAGCCAGCATCCCCAACCTATTTTGCAATATTAATTTTAAATGTCTTGGGACCTGCAAGATGTGCACTGGTACACTCATCAGTCATTGTGCAATTGACCCCATTGATGAAATCTGCTAAACCAATCAGAGCTAGCACTATACGCTTCAAATTGAGCGACTTGTGGTAATTTGTTACGTAACATTGCATGTAATCTTTTGACTGGATGGGCATCATATTCGTGGAAATTGAGTTCACTTTTTTATAAGTGCGTATAACTCGTTGTTATAATTTGTCAGTACACATTACTTATCCTCAGAATACTTACTAGTTGAGTTTAAAGCGCAACGAAAGAGGGTCCTAGCACTATACGATTCAAGTATCGTCTAAGAAAGCTTTTTACTGGCATCAAAATAAAGCATCGTTTTACAATCGGCTAATGTATATAGAGCGATATTTTACAAACGGAATTAGATGAATCATTGAATCCACACTCTACTTGATGATGAGCAAAATTTGAATTAAGAATAGATGAAATCGATTCCGAAAATGTTTTAACGTCACCGTTACTTGGTGATCTCACAAAAGATAGTGCTCTCTTAAAAGATTTAACAGAGGAAATGACTGTTTTGCAATATGATGGGTTGGAGTATGCTTGTCCATATAATAAAAAATTACAAGCTAAGAGCGGAGTGAGAAGTCTGGTAAAATTGCAACAGAGGGCACCACAATCGCAAATCCCAGATGTCATGTTAGTTCAGATTTAACAGCATTGAAAACAGACAACCCATTGTTTTTTGCAAACATGGAAAAAAGTGAATTTCGTGTGTTAATTAAACATTATTTTTTGCGTGGAAAAACCATTACAAAAACCAAAACAAAGCTTGATAAATATTATGGGGACTCTTCACCATCGATTAAAATGATTCACAAGTAGTTTACTGATTTTCGGTCGGTCGTACAAGCACAACTGATGCCGAACGTTCAGCGTTTGCTTAATCGACCAAAAACGAACACGTCTGACAACTTCAGCGGTGATGTTCAAGCGAAATAAAAAGGAGTTTTTGCGTCGTTTCATAACAGTGGATGAAACATGGATCCATCACAATACACCGGAAACCAAATAACAGTCTAAACAGTATATTTCTACTGGTGAATCTGCGCCGAAGAAGGTTAAGGCGGTTTTATCGCACAGCAAAGTCATGGCCACAGATTTTTGGGATGCTCGCGGCATAATCTACATCGATAAACTTCAAAAGGTGAGAACAGTCAACGGCAAATATTACAGCAACTTATTAGCCCATTGCAACGACGTTTTGAAAGAAAAACAACCTCATTTGGCGAAGAAAAAAGATCTCTTCCATCGACACAATGCACACGTGTGTAGTTGCCATGGCCAAAATCCATGAATTACGCTTCGAATTGCTTCCACATTCGCTATATTCTCCATGACTTAGCCCCCTGCAACTATTTCCTGTTTCCGAACTTGAAGAAATGTCTCGGCGGTAAGAGATTCGGCTCTAATGAGAAGATCATCGATGCAACAAACGCCTATTTTGAAGGGTATCGAGCTAAAAGGAGACTTCGTCTTCTTGAACAAATTTTATAAATGATGATGGCTTAAAAAACCAAACGATCAGTTCTTTAAAACACTGATTGTTGGGATTCTACTTCATTGAAAGTCGGTAAATAATTTAGAAGCACGTTGGTATCAATATCGAAAGACGTTGAACTATATACTCGTATTTAGAAATAAGAAAAATATTTTTTCGATGCAACATTTATTTTAAAATTAGAATTTTAAATTCAAGACTATTGGAAAATATTAATTAATATTGATATTTGAATTTTGTTTTATTATAGTTTACAAATATCTTTCAAATGGTTTTGAAATATTAAATCATCGTCCACTAAATTTTATACTAAAATGTCTAGCACCCCATCTTTTTTTTACTATACGACGTCATTTACTGATCTAATTTTTATAATAGGTTCAATCTTGACAGTATCGATGGACATAAGTTATTTGGATCATAAATCTCTTATATTGGATATCACAAGCTGTATCCAAAACTATAGTGGAACATCAAAATATTTCAAGAACATTAAGTGATCGTACTGATGACATATCCGGTCTTGTGGTTTATATAACTGATTTACCGTGATTTATTACAATTAGTTTCAAATATGAATAGATTCGACTGTATGCAAAAAAAAATTACTTAGAACACGTTTTTCAAAAATTACTTTAATATTTAAGATATCCAGTGACTAACAAAAATAAATGTTTAAAGAAGCAACATTCAATGATCAATTTGTTCAAATTCTCATTCGATATGATAGTTCAGTGTGTTTCAGATTAACAAAATTATAACTTCTTTGAACACAAAATCTGCTAATGGCAGTAAAAAAATGTATAAATCAATAAATGGATAAGATAAAAGAATCGTTCCTAGTTCATTAACAAAAGCTATTCATAAATGTCATTTTAATTTTTAAAAAATAATAATTTTTTTTGTCAAACATAAAATTATTAATGATCAGTTTGGATTTATTATAAGCTGAATACTAAATTTATTTAGGAACTCAACCGAAATTTATCGGAAATAAATGATCGGAATTAATGTAGAATTTTCAATACTATTTCCAGAGATTTATTGTGTGGTACACCTAGGATCAATTTTGGGGCTTTTCATGCTCAATTTCTATATAAATTATATTCTTATTTAGATCTTTTCGGAGAATTATAACTCTACGCTGTCATGTGAAGAACACATCAGGATTTGACTATTGTGATTATTGGAATAGCCGCTAAATAAATAAATATTTTTAAAAATTTAGCGAGCGTCTCGAATGCTATATAAATAATTGGGACTTGAATTATAGCCGGTTACAAGACCTTAAAAGTTGAATTATTTCGATTTTCTTTAGTTATTATTAGCATTTGTGAAACGTTGTTTTTTAAATTGTCTGTTAACTTTCTAGTGAAATCCAATCATATTCAAATAAGTTTTATTTATTATATAAATATATATATATATGTAATTGATAGATAGCGCACTATCTCAAAAATAAATTTCTAATTTTTGTGAGATGAAAGTCGGGTTAACTTCAACAAGGTGTTAAATAGATTGAGATGAGACTAAAGATACTTCGAGACTATAGAATTATACTTGAAAATTATATTTATAAACATTTACATCTACATATATAGAATATTTGCGGTTCCGACAACAGTACATTTGTAAAACACGCATGAAGGACACATGTTCCATGCGTTCTTTTAAAATATGTTATTTTGACCTTGTGGCATTTTGAAAAACGTGGCTTTCACAATAATTCCCTTTTAAAACCATCAAATTAACACATTTTCATTATAATTTATCTTAAATAATCTAAATCTATATACCTTCTTTATCTTCTTTCTAAACATATATGTTGTATATATGTATATTACATACTTCAATGCCATATAGTTCCATTATCATGAAATTTATGCTTCTAATAAATTTGAAAAAGTTTTTTTTTCTTCTCGTTCATTCTAAATTTTATTTATGTTATTTTATGTATATTTTCGGTGTTTTAATGTTTTATTTATGCGTGAATTTAAAAATAAAACATTAAAAATGAAAATTTAAATGTTTTATTTTGATTTTTCATAAATTTTCTAATAAATTAAATATAATATTTTTCTATATAGTTTCTTTATATGTATATGTGTTTATTATATAGATATGTATATATATATATAGGTGTGTGTGTGTGGGAGTCATTAGAATAGAATGCGGGGAGTATAGAAATTTTATATAATGCCACTTTGGGTTCTTTTCATCCATGCAGTCATGAGACTCATTTTTATGGTAATACTTATAATAAAACATAACATAATATTATAATGTTGTTCTAAATGTGTGTGTATGTGTGTTTCTGTGTGTCTGTGAAATTCACGAGAGTACATAAATTTTATTAATTTACATATGAATATTATTTTATTAACCCCTAAAACGATTTGATGTTTTTTTATGGTAATTATTAGTTATACGATGCTTATTTTTATTTATACCACCACAATTTAGTGGTATAAAGTTTATAATTTTTAGTTTTTCAGTTTTATTTTATATATGTAATAATTTACATAAATTATTTATGTATATGTATGTAGTACATATATATACATACGTATTATATGGAAAGTAGTAAATTTTCAATGGATTATATTTAAAGTTTAATTAAGCTTTAATTTTTAAGCTATATTCAACTGTTTTGTTTTATCGTTTTCGATTCGTTTGAAAAATTTTGTAGTGCTTTGTGAATACATATATACTGTTTCAATTAGTAAACTTTGGGTTTAATTTAATTAAGTCATAAACTCGATAAACTATAAACGTAATTTGTAAAATTTAATTAATTGTATGGTACAATTAGCATAGTCGGGAAACGGTTGCTTTCTTCATAAATATAAAAAAAAAAATCCGAACTTAAGAGTTACAATTCAAATACATTTTTGTCAGTTTGAATAATTTTGACTTGTTTCTTAACTCAGGTATATTACCTGTCGTGTAAGCGGGCTATGAGACCCCTCACCACACTCACCATTGATATTTCTAAATGATCCACGTTTGAAAATTTAAGACGATCCTACAAATAAAAAAAATTAAATTGTTGTTAGAAGAATGTCTACTAGGGTCCTAACCTAAACTAATAACCTTTCGAATATATGTAATTTGTATTAAAATTGGCACATAAAATATGTCCCATCGAAAATCTAAATATTTTATTCTAACTGAAATAACAAGTCAATTTTTAATTCGGGATATACCCGCTGGTTTTTAATATTTTTAGGCTAGGCATTTAATTTCGACGGGCCATGTTGTCAACAACTAGTAACATTTACATTAAACTTCTTAATCTGATTGATTGCGTGATTTTAGTATTAAGCACAGGACATGTCGCCTGGATAACGTCGGACCTATTCGATTTACCGGACAATACAATTCTATTTGATTAAATTACTGCATTTTCCGCTTTCAGACTATAGGACTGCTCAATCATCTATATACTGGTTCTTAATCTCAGCAACCTAAGTTATAATTGATTATTCAAATATCTGGATCATTTGTTGATTTTTTAAAAATTTTACTTCCAAACAATTGGAAACAAGAAATATTGACAAATCATGCGTGCTGTTGCTTTGGGACAATTTAAAATCAGCTAAACCACTAAATAATTTTTTTACGAAAATATAATCAGAATTTTTCAATACCTGCCACTTGAAGTTTTCTTGACACCTCATGTCTAATACTCGTAAAATATTGATAAAACTCTTTCACTCTCTGTGAAAGTTGGTTGGGTTGTTTTTGATGCTTTTTTAATAGCTTGCCAAATTTAATGTTTAATTTCAACCATTATTGTATGGGGCCATCTTTTTTATTGATAGTTTTGTTTTTCATGTACATTATCAATTTGGGAATGTGAATCCATCTCAGGCTCAGTTTCTACTTCTAGTTGCTAAAATAATTTGTTGAATAAATCGGAGCCTACTTTGGTTATTTTAGCTTATGAGAAATTTGTAATTTTTTGGAGGTTCGGAGATCTTTATTTTGAAGATTTAGAAGGCATTATATAATTTCTGAGATAAAATTAAATATTGTTGATTTAACTTATTAAAAATAAATTTCAAAACGCCTAGGAGTTTATATATTAGTTTTGGTAATTGGCTTGTATATGAATATCTAACCATCCCAACATTTTTTCGATACTGCTCCACCGCGTCTTGCAGGCTCATATAAGAGGCATTGTTCTTTACCATGCTGTAATTTAATATTTTTTTGATGAAATGGATTTTTCATTGGTGATCGTTTAAAGATGTTTCTCATTTTTCATACTCAGCTTAAAGCTGATTCAATATTAGGGATTCAGAATTATTATCGTCAACTAACTCCACTTCCACCATATTATTTCAATTATACGTATTTTTAGAAAAAACATCAAGGAGATTGTTGTATATGAATGGTGTAGGTTGTCCAAATTTCCGAATAGCCGATACTTCATTAGTAGTGGACGCAACTATATATCAGAAGCAATCAAATGAAATTCCACTAACTTCACTAAGACTAATTTTAAACCAAATACATTTCATGAATTGATGTATATGGTCTCAGATAATAGATACTGGTTCATTCGTCAAGAGATAAACGGAATTTTTTAGAAACCATTTTCAAAATTTGGATAAGTTAAATGATTTCACTTTTAACATCTTCAAAATATGATTGAATTAACCTCATTTTCACCAAGAGAATCTCGTTTTTATAAGTAGAAATAGATAATTGTTTGAATATTTGAAGCTTTTTGGGCGGCCGTGTGTCGCTTCTGTTTTTTTAAAGAAACAAATTATGAGTTTTCGTTGCACGTCTGATAAGACCACTCTTAGGAAAACCCATACAACATATTATGTTCGTACATTTAAGGTATTCAGCTTTACATTTTTGAAGTGTTTCCAAATCTCAGTCATTGTTCACTATTCTTTAAGTTTAAATAAAAAAAATTTAAATAAAAATTGTAATTAAACCAACAAATAAAATCAACGTAAAACTAACGATTTTTGACGACTAGTATTTATATTTATTAAGTTCATCTGACTTTAACATCTCATCGTCTTTTAAATCCCGGGAAATAAACGTAAGTTTCCCGGGATTCGAGATTATATTTTTTTGTGGGGACCAACTCTCTAATTTTATAGCTGAAGTGGAATAAAATAGCAAATACGATTAGAATATTTTTTAGCAAATGATAAGGTGAGCCAGGTATAAAAATTCGTTAGAATATTGAGGTTTGTTTCGATTTGCCCAGGATTGTTAAAATTGTACTTGCTGTGCTTGTCTGCAATTGTAGCGCTAAATTTTTGTAATTTTTTTAAAACAAAATTTGCTACATTTATCATATACATATTTTAAGCTCGCAAACTGTAACTGGAGCTTACAAATAAACATAAACCGGAGTGGAACTGGATTGGAAATCAAAGAAATATTTTAGAATATTTCCAGAACTCTTGGTTATACAATTTAGAAAGCTAATTTTGTACTCGGTTGGCTGCTGTTTGGGCCGCTTTCTCTTTTTCCTAATCATAAAATTGCGAATTCTTTAAATTCCTTAACCCGCACGTCATCGTCACTCATCTGAACATTATTTACACATTTCACAAACAATAATTCATACTATATATACGTTGTACGCAATTGAATTTTTGTAACCCGATCTGTTTGCCCCAATAACAAATTGTGCAATAGCGCACGTAATAAATATCTATAAAACATTGTCTAAAATAATCTGAACAGATCGCACAACGATTCTAATTCATGACAATGTCAATTTTTCATTTTATTATTGCAAATTTTTTTTTTTTTATCTCTACTCGAGATATGTATGCATATATAAATTTGTCGTTTGCCTTCGCACTAATCTAACATACATATACAACATAGTATTATAGTTAATATAAAAAAAAATTCAATAAAAAATCAAGTCTAATTTTTTAATCAAAATCTTGTAACCTAAAAAAATAAAATACAATAAAAAAAGTGTCATAATAAATTTGTTTTGTTCATATTTCCAGCTGCAAATCGAAATATCTAAAAAAAAAAAAATTTATATTTATATTCCAGCATCGAAAACAATTTTTAATTTTTTAAATTTTAATTTTAATTTTCATCACCCAACAGATGGTTTATTTTTTCAGTTCACTGTACACATTCTCTCTAGCGCTGGCTGGTATATTATTTGTTTTCAAATCCACTTGTTATTCTAATACTATACAAATTTACTATAAAAATTTTTTTTCGTCTAAGATGATGATCATCTCCCCCACTTTAACATACGATGTGTATTTTAATAGTATTTACTAGTGTATATAGTAAAAAAAATGTTCTTATAATCATAACAATAATTAATATTATTTATTTTTAGTATATTTTTAATAAAAAAAAAATTTGTTTTGTTTATCTAAGACGAAGATTTTCATTTCTTCTTCTAATACAAGTATATATATATATATACATTATAGTTACACGCATATACGATAATAATTATAAAGATGTGAATGATTAATTGTTGATAGAGAGTATTTTATTGATGGGATTATGTATTAAATACCATTTGAAATTACTAAGGTATATAAAAAAAATAATATATTTTTTCATCTCGTCGACGACTCCGGTGGAAGCTGTTTTAATTTAAAGATGTATATTAATGTGTATATACGTACATATCATATATGTATGTTTGAATGAGGATATTGAAAATATACAATGAAGAATAGTATTGCAGATGATTTATTTGCTTTATTGAATTAGTGTTTATAATTTATTACGGATATTCCGTTTAGGGATGTGTCAAGCTAAATAAATTTGTTGCATTTCGTTTTTTTTTTAAAGTATTTAATTTTATAGATGAATTATGCATCTTTGGACGAAGTATATATTGTCGTATTAAACTAGTTTGAGATCTTTGTTAATTTTGCGATACATACAAATTTATTTGCAAGAGCGAAAAATATGACCAAAAATATTGTGTATACGCAAATAAATTAAATTTTATCAAAATATTTGAATAATTACAATTAGTGAAATTTATTAATTCATTTGTGGTAACATATGTTAAAGAAAATTTCGAAAGTTTTGGTGATCGTTCATCATCAACAAGTGAAAAAAATAAGGAGGCGGTGTACTTATCGCAGTGCATTCAATGGTTTCCAGTATTGCTCTAAATTTAACTCCATCATCTATCAAGCACATGTGCGTAAAAATCAAAATAAATCAGACGAATCTGTTTATTTATACAGCCTACATTCCACCGAGTTCGTGTAGTGAAATATACGGCAGATGCAGAAATATTTAAAGTGTCAAAATCACTCAATCCATTTGTTTGTTGTTAATGATGTTAACCACAAATCTATGGAAATAGTTTTTGATTCAAATGTAATTAAGTCAACAACATCCGGGCATCACATGCATACAACCTATAATTTTAAAAAAATAAACCACACTGGACTTCTGCAGTACTTATAGAAGCTATACAATGGAACGCTGCTTTAAACACTAAAGATGTAAACCAAGATGCTAACAAATTCTACCAAATTTTATTACAAGGTTTTGAAACCCACATTCCATTGTGCCAGAAAAAATCTAACATTCATCCTCCTTGGTTTGATGACCACTCTGAAGAACCGTAAATCTACATCAAGATGATTAAAAGTGGTTTAGAATCGGTAGGACTGCGTTTCTCCAATATAATGAAGTATTTAATACATACTTCAAGGAAAAGCACCTCTCATATATTGCAGAGTTACAACGAAGCATTACAACCAAGCATAAACAATTCTGGAAATAATTCAGAACCAAACGAGTGATGGTTATCCAACTAATATGTATTTGAACGATATTAAAACATCAGATCCCAAAAAAATTGCTGTAAATATTTATACAAACCTAAAAACAGTAATTGGTTTACCACTCAATCAAACGTAAATAATAATGTACTTATCAGTTTACCGGTTATTAGTTTTTTTTTTTTTTTGACAATCTTATTTATTCACATAAAATTTTACAATGTACCTAGTCTATAGACTAACAACATTTCTTTTTTGACCTAAATTGCTAAATTGTGTTTAATTAAGGTATCCCCATTGGTTTTCCTTATGTTCTATTTACTGGTGTTACTGCCTTACGCTGACTATAGTGCTAACTCAAAAGATTTTACTCTTTTCAGTCTTCTCACTGCTTCCCTGTGGTCGAGTAGTTGGTTGGCCTCAACGTTCGGGTGATTCTGGAGCCTCACTTCATGCTTCCGTGCAGCATTGTTTGCTTCTCTGGTGACAGTTTCCATTCTAAGGTCCCTGTGGAGGTCGCTATTTCGTATGTACCAGGGGGCATTTACAATATCCCTTAGCACTCTGTTTTGGTATCTTTCAACGATATCCATGTTGCTTGGTTTAGTACAACCCCACAGCTGAATTCCATACATCCAAATGGGCTTCAATATCTGCTTATATAGCATCAATTTATTGTTTATTGATAGATTGGAGTTCCTTCCCATCAGCCAATACAACTTTCTATATTTGAGTCTGAGTTCTTCACTTTTTTTCTTGACATGGACCTTCCATCTAAGTTCGGTATCTAGATTCATCCCTAGATATTTTGCTGAGTTAGCATGTGGTAATGGGACATTATTTAATCCCACAGGCAAATGATTTATTTTTCTGTTGGTGTAGTCAACACGTATGGATTTTGTTTCATTTAACCTGACACGCCATTGCTTCGTCCATCGATAAATTTTGTTCATCGCATTTTGAAGCTTATTGGTAGCTCCTTCTATGGTATCATCTTCTACCAAAATAGCAGGGTCGTCTGCAAATGTGCCAATTGTGGTATTCTGAGTTAATGGAATATCACTTGTGAATAATAAATATAGAATGGGTCCTAAGAGACTTCCTTGTGGTACTCCAGCTTTGATCTTTTTAATTTCTGAGTATGATTGTTCCTGTTTAACACGAAAGTGTCGCTCTGTAATGTAGGATTTTAATATTTGGCAGAATTGTGAAGGTAGAATGTTCTGGAGTTTGTGCAGAAGACCTTCGTGGCAAACTTTGTCAAACGCCTGGGCCACGTCAAGGAAGACTGCTGAGCAGATTTTCTTTTTTTCGAGTGATCCTTCTATGATAACTGTTATTCTATGAATTTGATCGATTGCAGAGTGTCTATCTCGAAATCCAAATTGATGTGTGGGGATTAATTCCTACCTTTCAATTATTGGTTTCAATCTTTTTAAGAGAAGTCTTTCAAATAGTTTTGACATAATAGGCAGTAACGAAATCAGTCTATGGGATGTTATTTCGTTTGGTGGTTTTCTAGGCTTAGGTATCATAATCACGTCCGCGAACTTCTATGCATTTGGTACATATTTCATCCTGAAAGCTGCATTGATTAGAGTTGTTAATTTTTTAATGCCCTTCTTCGATAGCTGTTTTAAGATTTTTCCTGTTATCAGGTCATAGCCTGGCGCTTTGTTCGGATTTACATTTTTTTTTATTTCATTAGTCAATTCTGCAGGGGTGGTCAGAGCGATTTCTTGATCAATAGTTTCCTCTTCTTCTTGGAATTCTTCTCTCTCTTGTACCTTATTAGGCTGAAAAATACTTTCTAGATGGTCAGCGAAAGCTTTTGCCTTTTCTTCATTGCTTCTAGCTCAATTCCCATTGCTTATTGTTATGGGAAGTATTTGAGTTATTGGTCTTTTCATTCGTGTGGTTGTCTTCCACAAAGAATAGTCAGTATTACTTTTCATATATGTTAATGACTGTAGATATGAGTTTATTGTATCATTTTTAATGTACTGGATTTCCCTCCTGAGTCGCTGTGTCAGGTTATTCAATTTGTTTTTATCTGCAGGCATCCTGGTGTATTGCCATTTCTTCCTGGCTCTCCTTTTTTCTTCGACAAGTTCCCTGATTTCTTTTCGGTAATTTGTATCTATTGTTCTTCTTTTGAACTCCGGCGTATTATTCCATGCTGACTGTTGTACGTCATTTATGAATTTTACGATTTCTTCATCTAGTTGTTCTTCTGTTTTTAACGGTAGATTAAGTTTTATTCTACTATTCAGCTCGTCTTTGAATTCCTCCCAGTCTGTAAATTTATTTGTCAGAGTCGGGTTGCATTCTTTTGAGATTATTTTTTCACTGAGAGTAAGTAGTATTGAAGAGTGATCGGAGCTCGAATCATACCCCTCTTCGATTTTAACATAAGTTGCTGGAAGTTTTCTAGTTATAAAGAAATCTAGTAGATCAGGTATTTTGTTATTATCTGTTGGCCAGTATGTCGGTTTGGCAGTAGAATGCCAATTACATCCAACTTCTGTCATTGCTCCAAAAGTTCTTTACCTCTAGTAGTGATTATTCTTGATCCCCAATGAGTATGTTTCGCATTGAAGTCCCCGCCAATGATGTACTTATCGCCTAAGCTTTCCAGGAAGTGTCCGTAGTGTAATTTTTTAAGATTATATCGCGGTGGGCAATAAATTGCCGTTACATCTAATGACTGATTTTAAGTTTTAATGCTGACGGTAGTTGCTTGTATTTCCTTTGTTTCATATTTTTTCTCTTCGTAATGATGTATATTACTTTTTATTATTATCGCACTTCCTCCTCTGGCTGTATTTTCTGGGTGTATTGTATGGTATACTTGATAACCTATATATTTTATAAACGATTGTTTTATAAAGTGGGTCTCGGATATGAGACAGACATCAATTTTTTGAATGTCCAATAATAGTTGCAATTCTTGCTGATGTTGCAATATCCCATTGGAAGTCCATGCTAGTATTCTAATGTCACTATTCATTCTAAAATATGGGTGACAGGAGCAGTCCTGATGCTGTTTTCTAGTTTCGTTAGTCTTTGAATGATTGATCCAATAGCTTTTACTTACCGGTTATTAGTGATGAGGATATTTTATATGCACTTAATCAGTTTGGTGACGGATGTGGGCCGGATAATATTCCAAAGTCTATATTAAAAAACTATGCTAATATTTTAGTAAAACCATTACGGAATATATACAACCTCTCGTTAACATCCGGAATATTCCCTGATACATGGAAAATATCTAAAGTTACACTTATATTTAAATCGGGTAAAAGAGAAGACATCTCTTGTTATAGAGGGATATCAACCACTTCAACCATAGCAAAATTATTCGAACAGGTTGTATGCAACAGCTTTAAAGGAATCCTAGCTCAACATAGATCACTCAATCAGCATGGGTTTATGCCTAGAAGATCTACATCTACTAACCTCGTTGAATTTACCAACAAAGTAAATTGATGAAATTGAAAACCGCAACCAAGTAGACGTAGTGTTTACTGATTTTAGTAAAGCATTTGACTCCATCTGCCATCACAAGGCTCTAGAAAGTCTTTACAACTTTGGCTTTGCATCCAACTTCATTAAATGGTTCAACTCATATTTGTCTAGTCGCCTACAATATGTATCAATTGGAAGCGGAAAATCTAAAATAATCAAAGTAACGTCAGGAGTTCCTCAGGGTTCCCATATTGGACCATGGATTTTTCTCGTTTTCATAAATGGAATAACTGAAGTCATAAAATACTCAAATCTTCTCATGTTTGCAGATGATATACAAATTTATCATACAAATAAGGATATACATACATGTCATAAAAATACTACAAGAAGACATCGAGAGATTCAGTGAATGGTACCACAAAAATTCTGTGCTGTTGAATATTGACAAGAGAAAACCGATCGCAAGAGAAAACCGATTAACTTTGCTTATAGCGTTAATAATACGGAACTGCAAGGAGTTAAAGAAATAATCAATCTATAGGAGTCACATTCGCTGAAAATATGAGTTTTAACACCCACATTGACAAATGCATTGCTAAAGCAAATTCTATGTTTGGTGTTGTTAAACGTTGGACTGGATAATTTACAAATTTGTTAACTTTATTCTCACTATATATTGCGTATATAAGATCCCAAGTATCCCAAGAATACGCATCAGTAATTTGGAGCCCGTATTATGCTAACCACATCAAAAGGATTGAAAATATTCAAAAGAAATTTATGATCTTCATTTTAAAGAAAACTGACTGGGACTATGCTCATATAGCTTACCGTTTCATGAGAATATAGCCCGCCTACCACGACAATATGTTTAGAGTATAAAATTTGCACTCTGGAAAATAGACGGTTATTTTTAGACTCAGCTTTCATCGGTAACATCCTGCTTGGCCATATTGATTCACCTTTCATATTGGAAAATACAGCTATCCATGTTCCAATCAGATCGGTGCGAAACCATCGATTTTTGGAGATAGTACACCACTCAACTAGCGCTATGGTGAAAATTGCCCAATCATAAAACATCGCTGAAGAAAACTTTAACTTTCATCTCACAAAGGACTGCTTCAAAATGAACTTGAAGAACTGTTTTTTAAATTTTAAAACTTAATTTCAGTTTATTTTTTGTTAAAAATATACTTTTAAAATCTATTTTTTTTTGACAACTTCTAATCTGTAGTAGTTAACTTTTAATTTTTAAAATTGTAAAATTTAAACTTTTTTAATCATGTGTGTAATAATCAAAATTGAATTGATTATTTGTTTTGCATATGAAATCATACTTGTATCATACTTGTATACTATACATACTTCTTTAATATAAATAAATAAATAAATTAAAGTTTGAAAATTCTTGTAATTAAACTAATCTCTGTCAAATACGAATTTATTAGAGCTGTCGAAACTAGCAATTAAAACAAATTTAATTTTAATTTCCAAAACCGTCATGTATAGTTTAGACTAAAGTCCTTTTATAATATTTCGTGAAAATCTTAAAAAAGTGTAATTAATCAAAAAAAAAACTGTACCCCTAGATTGCTTATTAAAATACGTTTCATTTGATATATCACATGATATAGCCAAAATTGAAAATCCAGTGTCTGTGGTCGAGGTGATTTTTTACAAAACTTTAGCAATTATTGAGAAAGGAAAGGAAATTAATTTTTTCATTAAACCGATTTACAGACGACTATGCACTCAATGCATATAGGAAACATGCATAGGAACATAAATTAAATTATAACATATTGGTGTTAGAATTGGATATTTTTGACAATGCTTATAAATTTTGATTTTCTATTTTAGGAATAATTTTTGTTTCATTATTTGTTACCTCTTGAATATTTTTTATAATTTTCATTAAGACTTTTCAAACTGTAATTTTACTATTGAGAAAAACGGAAATACTATTTAAATTTCGCAACTAAATGTAACAAAACAATTTTACATGATACATTCTGGAACTGGAATATGACCAACTAGACGGAGCTAGGCCATTTTTTGACCGATTAGAATGAAACTCGACGTATTGAATGAAAATGAGATTCTAAACTGATTTTTGTATAAAAGTCTTTGCCAACTGGACCGGAAGTGGACCATTTATTGACAGATCTTGATAGAATTCAATAGTGTTTTCAGTGCTAGCCAATCTTATTTGAAAGAAAATCAGAGTGCCCGAGTGCAGACCAACGCCAACAATGTTCGATTAAAAAGTTTAGAGAAATAAGTTCACAATCAATGTTCCAAAACCAATTTGTTAGCACATATTTGATGTACACACCAAAAATACGAAAAACTGCATTGTAAATTGTTATGTTTTAGTGTTTTGTAATAATAATACTATTCAGGTGCGACGCAAGTAAAATTAAAAAAAACCTACCTACCTAGCGGATCTGACAAACTTTGGAGGACCGAATCAATTTTAGAAATCTTTGCAAGATGTCTAAATTTTAATTTAAAAATAAGACACTTACTATAAATAGAGAAGCAAACATAATTGCAGAAAGATTTCTAGTAATTCACTAATTGATATATAGTTAGTTTAGAGTAATTTCTTTGGCACACTTATGCTAGATTTTTTTTTAACGACTGGCCCGATTTTCAATTCATTGTCTACTGCACCTGGTGAAGCGCCATACCAGCTTGTATTGATATGAACGATAATTTAGCTGTTGGTTTCTGCACTCCAACAGATTGCCTAATATGTGTTCATCAACCTGTTCGAAAACAAGGATGGAGAATTCCTTTTGCTTCTTGCCTCTATTGTAGGATGACCATTCGTCCCCAATTACTGAATCCGATTTGGATGACCTGTTTCTTACAAAACGTTCTATAAAAGCTGTCCTCGTTTTTCTTAAATCACTAATTTTTTATGTAGTTTCCAATACATATTTCAAATTTCTACAACTCAATCCTAAAGTTCCCGTGTTCTTCATAAGAGACAATAAAAAGAATTGAGGAACAAAACAGTAAAACAAATCAATCATCAATTTGTATATGCTTTTTAGTTTGAATATTAAGCATTCGATCAGCATAAAATTCATTAAAATAATTTTTGGGTCAATTTATCACCAATAAATATTTGGTTAAATAAAATACCAAATAGTAAAATACATAGGTTCAATATGCTGCAAAATTTGATTTAATTAATTCAATACCTTATCCAAAATAAAATAAATAGAGGAATCGCTAGTTTCGTTCAAGTTGGCCGTATTCCAGAACTCAATCTAAAATTAATTTTAGAATCCGATTCCCATCCAACATATTGAATTTCATTATAAACTTCCATTCGGTTAGCCTTAATCAAGAACTATATCCAAAAAAAAATTTTAAAATCACTTATCCATCCAACAAACGAGTATGTTTGATCATAATCGGCCCAAAAAAATAACATATGTCTGTTCCAGTTGGCCATATTCCAGAACTTTATCCAAACATCAAATTTCATTAGAATCCCTTATCCTGTTTTGAAATATTCAGTTTCGTATCTTGTACTGGTTTTTGTCTCATCCTGCTGTATACTATCCTGTTTTCTAGTTACGATACATGCAACATTAGTCAGTCGATTTTTATCACCGAAAAAGTAAAAGAAAACACAAAACTGCAAGCTGATTATATATTTCTGTTGTTGTTACTTTGAACGTTACATGCTTGCAATTGTATAAATTTTACTTCCATGGACTATTTGTACAGTATTTGTGTTTTTTATTTTTGTTGAATAAAAATTGGTTATAGTACCAGCCACCAGCCTTTTTTACCTCATTTGACTTTTATATACAACACAGTTTTCTATTTCACGTTAAATAAAAGTTATCAACATTTGGAACATAGAGGTTTCATCGTCTTCTGTGTGTATTCCAAATATTTTTTAGTTTAGTTTAGTTTTTAGTTTAGTTTAGTTTTTTGAAAAACTAAAACGATAAAAGTGCCATCTAACATTTAACTGACGAAGTAAAAATTTGGTGTTCCAAATTGCTTATGAAATATACACCTTTTGACTGCGACGTATTAATATATCAACAAAAGAATCGTAACTGTTCATCCCCAGCAATTTTAGCAAAGACGATTGAGAACAGGGCATACACAATTGGATAGTATAGAAAATCTAACCGGGACCTTATGCACTAGTCGGCTAAATACCAGTAACAATTACATTTTTACTCGAGGCTACTCCGCACCAGGTTTCTTGGAAAGTGTACCACTGAATTAGATACCACTTTTAACTTTTCATAATAGTAACAATTTAAAATCTTTTTATTTGAAACACTGTGGCACTCTTGGCAATGCCACTTAGGACATTATCATTAGGACTACTTAAATTTAAAATACATACATTGTTGCAACAAAGACATAAGCCCGCAATTAAAATAATAAATCCACGAATGAAATGCTGCGGCACCTATATCCTAACCGAGTTTGAGAATAAAACTTAGTGAAGCCGCATCAAGTCGGAGACTGTATAGAGGTATAAAACCAAATTCTCGCTCACTATATATTTTGGGTTGTTCATCGCCGAAGGACCAATGCTTGAGTCCCATAAATAATGTCACCGTTGCTCGATCAGAGCAGTCATCCAAGACTTCTGTTAAATTGACTCCTGATTATCCGGATACCTCACACTAGATGGTTATTTAATTTATAATTTTTGCTTTGAATAAAACAAATACAAGACAACAACTAACATGGCACGGCCACGGACTAATTTTTCAAATAAAACCAAAATGAAATTCAGATATGCTTAAAAACAAACTCTTATATTGTCGCTTCAACTGTCTAAACTTGATGCGAAATTTCGTAAGCCCTTTTCACTATATCATATCCTATAGCCTAATTCAATGAAGTAAGTATTAGAATGATAGCAAAGAATTCGAGTAATGGAGAAGTGAGCCTAGTTTTTAAAAAACTCCTGTGGCCTCACAAGCGTGAAAAATCCATCCCATAGTTTTTAAAAATATTTAATTTATATAGTTGGTTTATCCCAGGATTTTATACAGTTGGTACAGGTTCATTCTATTGTTTATAAATTGTATGAACAAAGGAATATCACCAACACACAGATGACATTGGAAATATTTTTTTTGACGTTCATACGCAGTGCAAAGAAGAAATCTATAATCTATAGTAATCTGTTTTGTGTTATATTATTGCAAGTTTGAGAGTAGTAATTTCAAGGGGTTTATAAACTGAGATTACATATGCTGCTATATACAGGTTGGTCTGGTTTGGGTGGCTAACCCATTAAGGGATGATTTCTTGACTAATTTTGAGTAAAAAATTTCATAGGAGAGGTGGGTCTAATTTCTACACGGACCGAGCGATAGGGTATTCAAAAAGTTCTTTCAAAAAACGGCTTAAAACAGATATTATGTGCTAACTATTCAACCAAAATTAACCAACAGTAACTTATCGTAAGCTGAAAGGTTCAATATTTTTTGAGGATTATCGTTATAAAACCTAAAATTCCGTACATCGGACCGTTCCTTCCAATCCATCTATTTGGGAATTTTTCATTATGGCAGAAGACTAATTTGTTTAGATTTTAGAATATAAAATTTTAAATTAAAAGTTTCTATCTGTTACAATTTGAAATTTTATTTTATTTAGAATATTAAATTGTTGAGAAGCTTAAAAAGCCTTAAAAAAAGTTTAAAGTTTATAATTTTTAAATTTTAAATTCTAAATGTGGAACTTGTGTTTTTCAAAGTGTGTGAAGTTTTAAAATGCATATGTATACAATTTAGGTTCCAGTTCATAATTTTATTTAAAATAAAATTGCTTTAAGAAATTTATATTCTTGAATTCGAGTTTAAAATTTTGATTGACTGTTTATAACGTGAATGTATATTTTTCAGAATTTAATTTTAGAAAAACCGAAGTTTTGTATCTGGATCTTGTAATAAAATAAAATACTTGAATTTTAATTATTAAAAGTTAACTGTGTCAAAAATTGAGGTAGATTTGTGTAAGCAAATGTAAGAAGAAACAAATATCCCTTACTAATTTTAGAATATTTTGAGCCATTCAAAATGAGTTGCAGAATGTTTTCCGCACATTCCATAGAATTAAAGATGCACGGAACAACGCTTACATATTAAAACTTACATCCATAATTTGCGTATAAAGTTTATGCACCGTTAGAGCCAATGACCAGAGCGCCAACTTTATTTCGTTAATTATACATGTTTTTTTAATATGACATTCCTTATGAGTTTTAAATTGTGGCTCATTTCAAATCAGTGTCACTTGGATGGTATAAGCATGAACCGGGTAATATGTCACCGATGTACCGATATATCTCCGTTGATTTGGCAAATAATGCATAATAAATATAGGTTTTAACATATCTATAAAAATTTTAAATTAACTCTCCGAAATCTAATTAACTGCAAATTGGAAAAATATAAATTATATAGGCTTAACCATCTGAATTAAAAGCTTAAATCAATTAATTAAAAATTAACCGAAAATAAAAGCTCAATAAAAGCATTACAATTTAATTAAAATTCTAATTGATAATTAAAGCTCAAGCAGACGTAAAAGTGTATTGGATGAAAGCTTTAGTATACCTACCTAATCTAGGTAATATAATTATTGGATAACCATTTTCATTTAAGAATATATTCTGAAAACAGACTCCAGCATCGAACTTCATCAACATTTTTAAAGTAAATTAAAATTTATTACGCTTTTTATTTAAAGGTTGCCATCAACTAGTAAGACTCTGAGTTGGTGAAAGCTCTATACAATAATTAAATTTAAACAAAAAACTGTATGTCAACTTTATACCAATATGAGTTCATTCAACATGCCAGTAAAATTTGCAGCGTACAGGTATAAGTCTATATTGCCGGTTCATTTACCTACATCAACATAAATTAATGTTACGCAATCTTAATTCACAACAAGACACATCCATTTGGATTTTTCAGTTTGTAAAATATACTTTTTTTATTTTTTTTATTATTTAATTTAGGTTTTAATTTAGACAAAAAAAAAATGATGCGTAAAGGCGAATTAATTTAATAAAATATTTCGAACTTATTTTATGCCTCAAGACACAAGCAACAACGATATACTCGTACATCACTTTTTGTTAGATTTCGATAGATTTCATTCTAATTCTGTTTTTTTAAAGAGGTCAAAAACCAGCATCTTTTAACGATTACAACAACATGATATTCTATTTCATCTAATCTAAAATATCATCTTCATCATCATCATCTTCATCATCGAAACCGCGCACTCTAATCAATAACTATATAGATGAAATATATGTATATACGAGTACATACATAAATAAAACGACCAACTAACAAAAAAAAACTATAAAGTCCAAAGATCACATCAAATAAATAAATAAAATAAAAATAAAATCTTGAAATGATATTTCTTATTTTTAACATAAATAAAATTAATAAAAATAATTGTTGATGGATATTTAGATGGATTTAAGATTTTAGGGTTTATTAGTGAACACAAATACTAATAAATTTAATTTATATATTTAAATAGAATTAAGAAATTTAATGTATATTTTGTTGTTGTCGTAAATAATATATAACACAAACATATATTATGTATAACGAAACCAAAAAAGACGTATTATGTATATACATAAATTCATATACATATATGTAAATATAGAAAATGAAAATTATGTCAAATGAAATTCAAAGCGTCTCGCGAGTTTTAAAAAAAAAGTCTTTTGTATGTACATAATTAAGAAATATTTTTTTTGTTAATTTATTATTACTTTCCAATTCCGTAGTAAGGAAAGTATTGTGCGTTCAGTTTTGATGGATAAGTATATATACTTGATAAGTAAATTTGATCAACCTATATACATATAAGAATTATGAGGTTATGTTGGAATTGTGAATGTATATTGGGAGCTTTATAATAAAAGTGATTGGAAAGTCATGTGTTGCACCATTCATCACAATTGTTTTTGTTGTAAATCACTTTAACTTGTATAAACATATATATACAAGTCAATTCATTTAGAAAAGGCGGCTATGGATTTCCAAAAAATTAAGTCCTCTGTATCTATGTATGTATACTTGCGCACATATGTGATAAGTTGGCTTAATTCTGTGAAATAATTCATTACAGATTATTGTTATATGTTATAACGAGTATAGTTAGTGTGGCCAAAGGTTAAAATAATATTAATAAATCAATTTTTACGGCCTTGCATTATTTATTTATTTTTGTTCTGTTTTCTTATATTAGTTAAATTAATTAAAAAATTATTTAAATTTTTTAAATAACATAGTGACAATTATTGCTGTATTATTTATAATTTATTATTATAATCCGCGTTCACTTCACACCATCAGGTATGGTGTAAAATATGTATTACGAAATAACCAAAAAATTATTTTTATTTAGCATTTTAATAACATCGCTTCACGCTTGAAACGTGAATTATTATAGATGTAATGTTTAGTGCAATTAGAATTTGATATTAAAAAGAAATCGATTAAATGATCTAACTCGATTACAAGAACATTTACAAAATAATTTGATTTACTCATAAGATTCGCTTAAAGTTTAAAATAACGATAATTAATAATCGAGTTTCGGGATTCACATTAACAATTTTAACTATTTTATTTTAAAAATTTAGAATTGTATAAAATTTGCCTGGGGTGGTTATAAGTCCAATTGCGGAAAAATTAAATATTCGAAATTCGTTGATTTTGATAAACAGAATTAATTTAGTATGAAATTCTATAACTATTTAGCTATTTAATATTTTATAGAATATTATATTTAATTTATAAACATTTAATAATTTTAATTCTAAAGCTAAAGTATACACATATTATCATGCATTCAAAATTTGAAATACATAATTTGATGTGATTACAAGCATCGATTGAATTATCATCATACGTCTCCTAGTGGTCAAGGACATTCCGATTTCTTAACAAATAATCGCCATAATCACGTTCTATGACTTAACAATAACTTGACATTTTCATCATTTGAGATTATTCAACTCATCATTTAAATTTTTTGACTAAATACCTACTCCTAAATACCATTTCCTTAAATTAGAATAATTTTCTTAATTAATCAATTTCATTTAATATCTAAACTTTCATTTATGTAATATTCCTTAGCCTCTAAATTGTTAATTTTTAAAATATTGAATCCCAAATTTAACAATTAGCAATTATTTAAAACCTAATTATTTTATATTTTATTTTAAAAAAGCGGTTGAAACCTACTGAGATTCCACACTCATTGCCACAAGGGCTGATCGTGTAAGCATAGAAGATATCCTAACTGGCAGGAGCACACAGCACCCTTAGCAAACTGTAAAAGTTTGAACTATGAAATGGACAATAATTGATCTACGTTCAAAGATCCGGAAGAGAACACTTGAGATTTAAATCCGTCAATGGCCGAACAACCGGATAGAGGAATTGCTGGTTCTGGACCAACAAATTTACTACACAATTGAGCTTTCACTAAACAGTTAGCAACCACATTTCCCTAAATGCCACAATGAGCAGACGCTCACATGGTCCTTCCTCTCGTATTAGAGGAAAGGAGACTAATATAGTGCTTACAATCTTTCAGCAGTTCGGATACAGTCAAAGGATTATCAAGGGTATTAAGCACGGCTTTACCATCCGTCCTAATAATATCCCTTCCTAAATCACTAATCTTAAACACATGATTGATAGTGCGATTGGCACTATTCGTATAATTGCAATTAATTCAGCTTGAAAAACCGTTTAGTGTTTACCCAGGCTACGCGAGAATAGACCATACTTTTAACAATAAAATCCAATCCCTGCACCGACTTCTGAATGAGAGCCATCTGCAATAAAAACAATCGACTCGGACAACTGTCTATTGAAAACGACGGAAAATGAATAGGTGAAGTTAAATTCAGACAATAGCATGTCATTCACCTTTTTCTCTTCCGGAATATGTAGCTTAAACAAGTCCTTACAAATCCCAGCAGAGCGCACGATGTACCAAGAATGTAAAATTGTAATTCGAGCAAGCATTGAATAGACTTCATAGCGAGAAGAGGGGTGGTATACAACATAGCTCTGGTTATGCCCTACAGATTACCTATAGGTTCTTGACAGTCTCTGTCTTTGTGGTCGTTCAACTAAAGAGAGTAGGATCAAACAGATTAGCACTCTCTCAACGTCTAGTAAAGACAACCAGATCAGTCTTAGAGGGATTGACGTACAACCTCCTTTCAGGACATAGAACTTCCATTAGAGGCGTTCAGGTATTTACCAGAAACTGTCAAAAATAGATCATCCGTGCACCTTAGCACGATAAACCCAAATCCCTGCAATTTAACAAATAATCGATAACCATGAGCCACAGCTTCCAGCTTCGTTTCAATTATGTGAGACGGGAGCATAAAAACTATGAACATAAAAATAAAAAAAAAATAAAAATGTAATGGTTTGATCAACATTAACACGCACTCGTGATCGTAGAAAAACGAAATACTACCAAATGCTCCCGCTCACTATAGGAACCTCTTTGTAATTAAGTAAACTTTTGATTCTAGTTACGAGTTCATGTAGAGCAGTTTCGCAGTGATGTAGTGAAATAATCGTTCCTAATAAATATGTAGAAGACCTTCTCTAAAGGGGTCAGTATAATCCGATTTGCCAATTTTAGCTATAAAAACTACCCTACTCCTGCTCTAGGAGCGTGGTACAAAGCTAAAAGCAACAGCAACACACACGTGAAACAGATTAAGCAGATGAGTACTGATGGGTAAAAGACCATGCTGCAATTCAGCAGGCAAAAAGTTATCAGTACAGTTAGTATAGTTGCCTGAAAGTCAAGATATAATCTGCGGTTAGGCAAATCGAAAACACTAACTGATCCGAGCTCATAAGTAGCCGAAACAAACATCAGTGGATGGTTCACCTAAATTGAAAACTGATTGGTACAGAAAAATTATTCTAGCATCGTAAAAGATCCCTCTATAAGGTGTTCAATGTCGATGAATCTAATTTTTTGATGTACCCTAAAAGTGGTAAAGTATAATTGCTCTCAAAGTTATGTTATTTTCAATTTAGGATCCAAAGATATATATGAGACGGATCGTGGATAAGCCAAAGAAAACCGGATCGTAATGTTCAGTTTCTCCGCCGTCGTAATCACCGTGGCTCACATAATTATTTATCCCTATATAAACGAGCTCCAAACGAAGTGATAAAGTCGGTTCAAGACAGTCTTAAATGGATGAAATCTCATTTTGGATGAATGGCAACCGAAGTATTTTATCTGTATATTACAACAATATTCCATCCAAGAGTTGTGGCAGGAATTTTATATGTAGATGGGGGCCGAACTCATTTAACTTACAATTTGTCGAAGCCATGCCAATAATTACAAATTATATTAATTTATCTCTATCCTATAATCCTACAAGAATACTGCAGCCGGCAAATATGTTATTGTCATTTGTCATGCGGCAAATAATTTTTGACCACGATAAGGATGTCCATCATTCCAAACAAAAGTAATCTGTGTCAAGATCTATAGGACAAACTAGTACTACTTGTTGAAGTAACATCATAGGTGTTACAAACAATTGAATTTATTGATGAAGAAAGTTAACATCTTAGATTTTAATTAGTTTATCAATCATTTAATTTTTCGACATACTCGAAATTAACTTAGATGACCTCGAATTCAAATTGACAGCATTTCTTAACTGTTCCACAAAAGAATTAAAAACTCTGACCATAGAATTTTATTTGTTCATTGACATCTTTTCAAAAATTTGAAGAACAAGCAATTAACAAAGAAAATCAAGCAGAAATTGCAAAAGAAAATTGGATTAGAGTGAGGAAAATCAATAAAGAAGAAAAGTTAAAGAAAGCTTAGCTAAACAACAAGAAAAAAATCCCTTACAAGAAAGTATTAACTACCCATCACCATCAAAAAATCTTCTACAACTTAATGTAACGACGACCGTAGACCAACCCCAATACTAGTGACAAATCCAGCCGACTCCTCTATGGCCCACGTTCGAAAATTATTTAATAATGAAAAGGAAAAGGAGTAAACAGAGTTTAATAGAGAAACTGGAAATGGTATTGGTTTCCAATGTGCTGTACATTTTAAAACTGCCAGATTAGGAACACCATTCTATATTTGCAGATAGAAATAGATCCTACTACTTTGGTTGTACCAGAAGTAGTTCCAGCAATATGACAAAATTTCGCTTGATAAAATTTAAATTCTTATAAGAAATACAACCCAAATGAATTTTTTTGCACAAAACAGTGGGGCTTATTACTGGAGGTAAATAACAGCTTACCACTAAAAAAAAGGACGACTGTTTTTATAAATAAATTAATTTTATGTAATTTAACATTTATAAATTTAAAATTTTATGCAATTTTGATAATTTAAGAAGACTAAACCACATAAAAATTAAGCATTAAGAGCAATTTATCTATACCCCGTAAACTTCAGCATACGCTTAATTTGATTTGATTTGATTGGAATGTTCGACCAAGCATTAAACAGGATCTCCCGGAGATGGCCGGGCCTCACTTATCACCCGTTTACGCATATAACATAAAGAGGATTTGGATAGGTTTAATTAGTATGATAGAAATTGACTCAGTTACAGACACCTTGTATAGCCAATAGATAGACACAGTTCTAATCTACTTTTATAATTTTTTCAGCATCACTTGACTATGAAATAAAATTTATTAGTTTGCTGGATCTTATGAAATACTCCTGAAAATTCAACTCAAATTAGTTACGATTTATTTTATTCTGCATTCCAACCTTTAATTAATTAATTTACATTTAAAATTAAGTGGCCGAGATCCTGTAATTTAAATCGATTTATATATTTGAGCTGTAGACACTATAGAAACTGTAATGAATGATAATTTGTTTATATTGTTAAATGCAGTTTATTTCATTTCATCCTGAATGAGGTTTTACTAACTATGGTAGACCAATTCCCTGAGTTTAAACTAGATCGGCGCGATGAGCTGCAACTTCCTCTCATACTCGCGTATGCATATGACATTATCCTCATCGCACGAGACATCTGAGCATTAGAACTGGTTCTGGATAAAATTCTAGGTGCCGTAAAATTAGAGGGCTTAGAAATAAACCCCCATAAATGCACTGCTCTTATCCGATATCCCTCAGCATAATTTGTACCACCCCCAGCATAGTCTTGTCTGGTGTCACGCTCAACCGTGTTGATACGATGCGATATTTGGGTACATATTTAACCTCCAAGTTAAATCAGCCTCTCACCATTCGTACTCGGTGTCATCAGGCGCTCGGAATAACTCATCATATGCAGAAATTCATTCATAAAAATCAAGTACCCTATGAGACTGTTTAGCTCTATGTACCGCTTCGTTAATTCCCGTGTGTTTACACATGGTTTACAGACAGTTTCTCTAACCTTTGCAAACCAACGCCAGCTGAAGAAATACGAGTTTTTTTTTTAAAGAAACTATTCGAGTTCTGTCCTTACTATCCTCGCTCACGTAAAATCAAGGACATCATTCAAGGTACACCGAATTAAATATTGGGGACACATCCATCGAAGGAATCCCACCCACCTTCTTAGGGCAGCGTCCTCCTATACATTGCCAGTCCCAAAAAGTTGGGAAGCCCTTGTTGCACCTGGAATAACTCACTAAGGCAGGATTTAAGTTTCTTTGATAGACCTCATATAGAATGGGAAACATTGCTCCTGCTACGTATTGAATTAAGGCAAGTGGCCAATGAAATATATGCACTTGATGAATCGGACTCTAGTAAGTCACTTGGTGAAGAAACCGAAGAAGGGCTTAATATAGTCGAATAGCCCAGCCTTCCAAATCCTTGACAAACACCGCTAATCCCAATCCGTCCGAGAGCAATCACGCCAGCATTCAACCTAATTCATGAGCAGTTTTTCTGACCCCTTCCCATCCCTTGCTCGCCATTATCCCTTGCTCGCCGCTATGGTGCCATGACCGTGATTAAATCCATTTCCGGATTTATGCCCATTCATACGGCTACACTCACCAATACAACTTATAAAAGTTGCTATAAAACTAGCCGTTCGTCCGACTATACCAACAGGGTTGGTACAACAAGTTACAATGGGTGGCCCGGTGGGTCTCACTTGAGACACGATAAATGTCACCACACGATTAGCAATAGCTTTATTTTACAAAAGGGGATTATGCCTGATTTAATTGGATACCAAAAACGCATTGGAACCATTGGACCCATTCTACGAATTTTGAAAAATAATGTAAATAAATTTAAAAAGAAAAAGAATTAAATAAACAAAACCAAATTGACCCGGCTGAAATAACATGGTAATATTACCTGTTATAATCAGCAGTTATTTCAGCCGGGTAAATTTGGTTTTGTTTATTTAATTCTTTTTCTTTTTAAATTTATAACATTTTGTTAAACAACTTTTGGTGCGCCGTCTGCAGGATATAACTTTATTATTTTTTGTCTATAACATGAAGTCACCCGAGTTTACTATGGAAATCTGCAGCAATCTCCCCAATAGTATCATAAGTTGCTTGACAAATAGGTATAAATATCCTGAAAAATTAGTAATATAAATTATCCATAAACTTGATATAACTACATTACGTTTGACGTATTCCGATTCGCCTTCTTTACCATTTCTTTCCATTGGAAAATATGATGGTGAATATGATGGCTCTGCTGATATACGCAATTATATATGCTGGATATAGTTTTTTTGTTGTTGTTGTGGTTTTTCCTCTTATATTTCACTTATTTCGCTATTCTTTCACCCATATAATTAAATTTCTTATTTAACATTTTAAATTATTGCACTACACCATTATTTTAGCACGAACCACACTGCTTTAACCCGTCTAGCACTATTAAAATTAATTATTTTATATTGGAGATCAAAAAACGCACATCTGGTCTATATTACAGTTTTGATCATAGTGTAATGCTTTGGTTAACATTGCTTCATGAAGACCATCATCCCTATAGCTAGCTCTTCTAACCGATGAATGAAATCGTGTACACTCATTGGCTAACTGCCATCAAATGATACTACCATCTTACTACCGTTCCAACAGCTGTGTAAAATTCGTAAACCGTGGATTATACAGCTGCTGAAAATTACATGACCAATTTGTACAGTAAATCTTGACTGGTAGTTTCAATTCTTTATTGCTTATATCTAATACAGTTGTGATTTGGTGGATTTTACAGGATAAAATACTTGTTTACTTTTAAATTCTTCAAACACTTTTGGAATTCTATACTTTCCAACTCCTCAATTATATCACAGTATATTCGTGATAAAGTGTCAGGAACGACATTATCTTTTCCTCCTTGATGTTGAATTAAAAAGGTATATCCTTGGAGCTTAACACATCTGGCGAGACCCCCCATAAGCCACTTAAGGCTTGCATGGTCTGTAATAAGGGTAGATTCATAGCCTTCAATGTATTGTGTAAATTTTTTGATGGAGAGTATTGCTGCCAAACATTCTAATCCGGTTATTGAATAATTTTTTTTAGGCCTTATTCAATTTTTGGGTCATTTACGCTATTGGATTTTCATTTTCCTCTTTTTATTGGTCATATAAAAAGTCTCCACAGTTTTTTGGTACATTTTTGAACAAAAATTTCTTTATTGAAAATTATTTTCAATCAACTTCATATCGACTATATTCATATAAATTAATCTATGACCTTTACCGTTGTAAAGTTAGCCCGAAAAACCATCGAAATTTTTTTTTTAAAGAAATGGTGTGTTTCTCTACTAAGTACTATCCAAATTCATAGTAAAACGAAAAATAAGAAGAGAAAAAGTACTGAACAAAGCAAAATAAGGTAAAAGTAAAAATCGAGCCCCCCGTAAACTACAGCATACGCTTAAAGATAAAAAATTCTTCAAGTGGGCTAATCATTCTGGGTGTACTATTATCAAGTGCATACAACGACAATGTTCTGAGGTAGAAGCAAGACAACCAAAATAATCTCTTCCTGAGAGTGCAAGAAAACTCTGATAACTAAAATAAAAATATCATTGACTTTATTATGAATGGCCATTATACGATTAACATTTTAAATAATTAACGTATCCGTTTGCCGTTTAAAAATTTAATTTACAATTAGACATAATTCTAGGCTATAACACTATATCAATATTATTTCAAAAGTAACCTTTATCATAAATTTAATAATAATTTAATTTTAGAAAATATATGATTTTAATACTATTTTGTCAACAATTCCGAAATAAATAAAAATGCTTTGTGTAGCGAAAGATAAAAACCAATAAAAATGGGATCACTTATAAGTCATCTTCAAGTGCAATTTGGGATTTTAAAATCGAATATATCACATACTGTTGTTTACGGTATATATATACTCGTCTATATGTATGCATACACAAGTCATTTAAGTTTGAGGTCGCAAAATTATAAATAATTTCTCGCAAATTTTTTTTTTCTTTTGCACTGTTGTTGTATCTCTTAACATCCATAAATAAAATAAATTTAAAAAAAAAAAAAATATAATTCAAAAAAATAAGAACCAGAAGTTCATACACTAAATAAATAATGTATTATATATAAGACGAGTCTGTATATATACGCGTATACATACGGAGGGTAAATATTTTTACGTTATTGTATGTATTTTAACTTAAATATATTATCGGAAATAAATGTTCACGAAATAAACAAAATTCCATTCCCACGCACACCGAAGAACCGACAACCAGCAAAATTCGTTTTGATGAAAATATAAAAAATTAAAATCGTTCACCCTTCAATTCAATGTAGTTCGATGATTTTTATTATATATACGTTACATATGTACGTACAGTTTAATCCAGTGGTTGGTTAATATATACAATTATACACACGTCGAAAATGTTTTTTTTTTTTTTTGGTTTTTACATACTCATATCGGATTATAATCTCGTACGTATCATTATCATGTGTGCATTAAATTTGAAATATTTTTTACAAATGTTTTTGTTCTCAGGGTTATTTGTATTTTTTAAATGCGCACCAATGTTTCGAAAACCTGTCTCACTTTTTATATCACATTCATATGTACATATATACATAATATATGATTCTATCTGCTTTAAACAAAATACTTTTCAATAATATAAGCCATAACCTTCTCAGAATAAGTTACATATGTATACTATAATAAGCTTGTTGATGGTTTTTGTGAGGTGAATATTTAATTGGTAGGTGTGTGCTAGATACCTCGATATATAACTGGAGTATCACAGTTTCATCAAAATCATTCGTATGTACATACGAGTACGCATATAGCAAAAATAAATCATATTGACATAATTATATTATTGATGCCACATGCAGAGCGCTCAATTTTGCAAAAATTGGGTTGACTTTGTTGTACATATATATATATATACAGAAATTTATATATAGGTCAGCTCGTATATGTTTGTATATATGTTGATAATGTGTAAATATGATTATAATAAATTGATGTTTTAACAACAACTACTGTGGCGGCATTCTATTTTATTAAAAACCATTTTATGATCGCACAAAACACTTATGACTAATGTATCATGATGTAATTACACAGCATTTTTAAATTTACGCAAATGTAGATTAAATGGGATAACTTTAATGTCAACCTCATACATAGTTAAGTGCTATTATATATATACATATATAGTTGACTTATAAGTCAACCATATTGATTTAACCCGTTAAAATTTACAAGATCAAACTGCAGTTGGGCCAAAAAATAATAACAAAATTATAATTTCACACATCACGAAAAGAAATATAAATTAACCAAAGTACATGATTAGCGGTTTCTGGTACGTTGGCATTTTGTAAGCCCCCCAACTCGAATAACTCGTTCACGATCAATTAATGAATTGCAATACTGTACCTTTTGCTTTACTACTTATGTTGAAACATGGTACCAATTATCTCTGTGTGTATCATGCAATATATTTGAAGTTCTATTCGTCAACCACGTCCAAGACCATCACCAATTCGAGTCTCTTCTTTATCGCTTGATCTTTGATACCTCTGGATACTCTTTTTCCTTCAATTGCGCCAATTCCCCGGTGGCATGAAATATTTACAACACGCAGTTTTATTGTAGTGCTCAACTCAATTTATAAACATATCACAACTACCTTGAACCAGGTGTCCCAAACTAGCATACTCTTCCATGAACCTTTTGTATGCTAGAGTAAATGATTCGTCTCGTATAAATTTACTATTAATTAGTTGGAAATTTCATGAAATGTAGGTGAAATTCTTCACCTTAATGTGACATCGGATAGTGAGTGTCTTTTCATCGATACCATATGTTCGATACAAAAATGGGCCAAATGTGCGATATTGTAAATGGTCGAGATAGAATTTTAGATCTGATTTTTATTAACTCGCCTGGAATGTTCAAAATCATCAAATCATTATCACCATTCTGTATCAACGATATATCCACCATAAATCTATCGAAATAAATATGAAGAGCGAGATCTGCCTAAAAAATCACCAGAACCAAACAACTTACTATACAACTACGGAAAAGCAGACACAGCAAACTTGACCCTCTATATTGAACGCTTCAACTGGAAAGATGAACTGAACTTCAGTAATCTGGATGTTAATGTATAGACAAGTTTTATACAATTATTTTGAAAGGTATAAAACAATTGGTCCCTACTGGCGTATCTAAACCTAACCGGTATCCCCCTTGGTACAAACTAATTAACTTAAAAAATCAAAAGGACAATGCTTACAAAGAAAAACTGAAATGTTATTCTGAGTCTAGTAAACATAAATACATATTCTGTAACCAACGTTTCGAAAACTATTACCTGACAAAGTACAAGGATTACATCTCTTGTATTCACGAAAAAATAAAGCATGATCCAAAATTCTTTTGGTGATACTTTTAATCGAAACGAGAAATTAACGGTTACCCAGAAAATATGACATTTGAAGAACAAAAATCTTGTCATCCACAAGTCATATATAATATGTTTGCTAAATTCTTTCAATCACTATATGTATAAGCAGGAAGACATCGATAATTACATTCAAATAAGCAAGAACAAAAACAATGTGTCCCCATACAAATACCCCATATATTACTGAATGATATATATCAGGCTCTAGATATAGCTTCATTATTAACAGACTATATAAACATTTGGCAATTCCTCTGTCCCTACTTTTCAATCAATCTGCATTTAAATTAGGAGAATTTCCCAAGAATTGGAAAACAACGAAAGTGACGCCAATATTCAAAACAGGAACGCGGGATGATATTTCATGTTATAGAGGTATAACGTCAATTTGATCAATTCCAAAGTTATTTGAACTGCTAGTTTGCAACTCATTCCGGACCGTGGTACCTCGATACATATCACTATATCAACACGATTTTATGCCAAAGGGGTCTACTACAACTAAACTTATGGAGTTCACCAGCAGCACGATTAAAGTAATTGAAAATCACAAGCAAGTAGATGTTATATAAACAGACTTTGCCAAAGCCTTTGACTCCATCAGTTATTATCGCCTGGTTTAAATCATACCTGACCAACCGCGTTCAATATATTGAAATGGGAAACAAACGATCTTTACCAATTTATGCCACCTCAGATGTACCTCAAGGTTCCCATATTGGCCCATGGATGAATCAATGCAGTAATTCATTATTCCAAGGTCCTAATGTTTGCCGATGACCTCAAAATATACAAAACTATGGAGAATATCGTTGATACTTACAAATTCCAGAAAGATGTCGACAACCCAGCGATGTGGTGTGACTTCAACTTACTCAACCTCAACATCAAACGAATCCTGTTATGCAACAGTACCAAATAAATGATACCATTTTAAAACAAGTTGCCGAATTTAAAGACATAGGGGTTACTTTCTTTGGAAATATATGTTGAGTGAGCAATGTATAGCTAGAGCTAACTCAATGTTTAATTTTATCAAAAAATGGACAAGTGATATTAATGATATAGAGAAAATCAAGATCTTATATTATGCATATGTCAGATTTCAAGTGCACGGAGTATGCAGTTAATGTATGGTGTCCCGTTTACGACGTTTATATTCAAAATCTTGAGAATATTCAAATGAAGTTTATCCGTTATGTAACATGGGAAGACGATTAGCCTGATAACCATGAATTATCTTATTGCCTTAATGTGAAACAACAACCACCATACGTAACTGGCTGCAAAACCTCTAAGATGACTACACTGGAAAACAGGCGTTTATTGGGAACATTTTACTTCATCACATCGACGCACCATCTATATTGGAATCGATCAAATTAAAGGTGCCTAGCAGAAATCTACGGGATCATCAATTATTACATTTAGATGCACATAGGACAAACTATGGTGACAATGAGCCTATCAGCAGGATGGCCAACAGTTTTAATAAAATCAATCATCTATTCGACTTCACCTTAAGTAGAGATATAGCCTTAAACGTAGGTTGAAGCAACATTTTGCTCCTTGCTGATTTCATTTTTTTATTTTCCTAATTTACAATAATATGTTTGTCTGACATATTTGTAGAGCTTACTTCAATAAATAAATAAATTCTGGTAAGTTCACTATCTGTCAGAATTTTACATTTGATTGTTCATGTACTTCACTAACATACGTCTGGGTTTTTCCCAACTCCGCATCACGTACCCATCCAAAAATCGTTTCCATATAGCGCTCACCCGTTCATCGATCCTCATTCCTCCTCATTCTCACTCTCTCAGTATCATACCTATTTCGTTCACCAAATCCAGGATATACCTGTTAGAAATACTTGTGCGATTATGTATACGTCTTAGACCTAATTGAGCAGAACTATTCGCTAATCAAAGAAAACATTGAATCAATGAACAAAACTCTACTTCGATATGTCCTATCTCATATATCTATCCCGAACTAACACTAGGATGGGTGGGCAAAATAGTTTTCGTCGATACGTTTTCGGCTGAATACGCATGTAATTCCTGGTTTTCTATGCTTAATCATAACTGATGATATCTAGGAATCTGCTTTGTTTCGGTTACAAAATTGTTTGCCTAATTATTTGATGAAGCAGTTGGACAGAATTTTATAAAATCTTCCTCTGGATGTAACAAAGTGCCATGTTACGTTGGCAAATCGCACACCTTATTTTGGTTTTACAAGTAAGCACTGAATGACACATTTTCAGACGCTGAGACATCAGCTTTTACAAATTCTGCTGTTCACGTGACATAATTTTATATGTAGCACAATTCGATAAGTAATGATCGTATGACAAAACGGATATCGTGATGAAAAACCTTTCGTAGCTTGAACTGTATTTAAATTGTTCCATGTAGTAAGATCACAGTGTGTATGCTGGCTCGGTCACGAAAGAAAAGTGCAGCAATCTCTGAAGGGAGACCCACCATATGGTAAACGCAGAGGTTGACGATGGAACCACGATGTAGAGAACGACTTGGCTTCTTCAGATTGTCTATGAAAGTATGAAGAACATGCTCAGGATCGAAACCGGTGGAGCCTGATTGTTGAGTCAGTAAGATGCCAGTAATGGCCTTTATAAACTGGCATAATAATAATTTAAATTGTTGCACACAGCCTTTCCATAAAAATTGTTGCATATATCGTCCTTTCTAATTCATGAGTTTTAATCAGTTTTTTTTTAAATTAAGCTCAGTTAATTGTGCTCTGTGCAAGTACTGCGAGGCAAATGATTAATGATATGTGCATCTTTCCAATTGATTTGCTTCATTCTACAATATTTATAGTAACGGTATAAGGCTGAAACGCTTCGTGTTGGAATCAGAGTATACCATCGCAAAGTTTTGAAGCTCATAACACAATCATAAAAAAACATCCCTGCGTTTTAAAAATATTGTATAAGTTAAATATTTTTAAAATGCAGGGATTTTAATTTTGATATAACAGCGGGATATAACAAGATCTTGCACTATAGTCAAAATGATTGGCTCAGAGATTGTTTATTTATTGAGCTCCAAATAATATTAAGATTGGTTATTTCCGAGCTGGACTAAGTATTTTTATTCCAACTGTGTATAATTTTTATATGAGAATAAAACCTGCGATGTGGCCGTACTGTATTATCAGGTTGAATAAATTAAATAAACTGTGTACATTTTTTACGCTTGTGTTGAGGTTTTTTACGCTTGTGTTGGGATTTTTTACGCTTGTGTTGTGAGAGGTAGTTTTTAATGTTCCTTTAATGATACTCTGAGATAACCAAATCGGTATAACCATTGTCAGTTTCATTTGTCAGCATATAGTGTATTTCTTGGATATTAATTTCTCAATTTTCAGATTAAGGGCTTTGTGTGGATAATTCGATCACTCAATCATTCGCTTATAGAGTGCCTTCTGCGAATTTTTAAAGTAGCCTCAACTATCTCGGAATCATTTAAATCAGAAACACTATCTGGTTACACTGTTGCTAGAGTTTCTAGATGAAATATCGTCTGGTGGCTGGATTTCATTTCGATGTAAGACTTTTACCTGATTTTCGTTACCTAAATTGACAGTTTCAGTTTTTATCAATTTTAACTCTTTATATATACACACTTGGTGTCTGCGATATTTTTTGTCAAGAGCAGCATTATGATGAGATGAATCGTATAGAGATTCATAAAATTGATTCTCTGCTGGTCACTTTCATCAGTTGACGCTACTTTCAATGAATTCCTAGAGGGACTTTATTCAAATCAAGGAAATTTTCTTGATTTCTACTACTGAATTTGAACCACTTATGCATTTTTCTTTTGGGTCTTCAGGAGTAATATTATGTAAATATGTACATAAATACTTGAGTTGGTTGCTTCTGTTGAGTTACTTTACGAGCTTAATGACCTCTGCTTCCCTAAATAATTTTTGAATTTTTAGTGCGATGTACTGAGCACAAAATAAATGTTTTACGGTGTCATTTGTGGCTTCATCAATAATTTAGAATCTCAATTGAAGTATCAGTTTACTCTCACTATTAAATGAATCACCTAATCCCGCATCGGTAGCGAATAACTCAATGTTTTGGTTTAGCTCTATACCCAGTACTAGTTGTCCGTCGATAATTTAATTGTTTGGAAGAGCTGTCGCATCCGTATACAGCAAACGATTGATACGAAATACTTTTATGTCAAATACAGTCATCTTGGCTAAAATGAAAACCACTTCAAAACACACGTTTTCAATTTGTCGTTTGACTGATTGATTGATGAAAGGCAGCAAGCCTTTGAAGAAAACTACCTGAGCTCCAAGTAAATATATTTATAGTAAGCAAAAATAATAATTTAGATGAATTTTTAAAAATTAAAAAGAAAAGGATTAAAACCTTTATAAATAGGGTATGAAACTATTAGCTTAATTAGCTTATCTTTTTATATTTTGGTGTTTGATGCACAAAAGTTTTTAATACTTTTAGAAATAGTTTAATTCTATTAAATATAATGAATATGACAATAATCATATAATTTACCCTATCAAGGTAAACTAGATGCATGTTTTAATTAGATGTGCCACCGTTGAACTCAACGATCAAATTTAATTTCATCCATTACTTCGAAATTGGCTTTTTCAGCTAAGTTAATCATTTCTAACCATAATTAAGGTACCGAAATTATAATTTGATTATATGTACAGGATGAATCAGTTAAGAAAATCAGTTCTTTTTCTCAGAAACTAGGCCATTTACCTAGAAGAAAAAACCTTATGATGAAAGTTATAGAAGGTTTTTTCGGTGTCTTTGGATGACCATGGTTTTTAGCTGTAGGCAAATATTATGTTTTTTTTTTAAATGGCAGGAAAGTTTTTTGAAAAAGGCAATTAACAGTATTTAAAAAATATATTTTATTTTGTTTTGTTGTGCTTTGCTGAAGTGTCTATTTGTTTTTTGTCTTTTCTTTGATTTTTGTTTTTTAAAAAAAGCTTTCAGTACTTGATACTTTATATAGTGTATCATCAAAATGTTATATTCACACGCCGAAGCGTTGCCAATTCTTTTTGAACCAGAAAATAGAAATTTAACAAAATATTTGTGAACTTCTGGGCTTTCTTAATGTGCGAAATCTAATTAAAAGTTTAACTGAATTCAGAAAATAAATTTTATTGTGGCCCAACTAACATTTATGATTGCCACCTGTTTTCTCAACCAGAAAATGAACATTTCTTCAAATAACAAAATTATCTTTGACTCCCAAAGCAACAAAGAAGTTCTCTTGAATCCATAAAATTTCCATTTTCTGGTTTTAATGTGTCTCCAATTCTCTTTTATTATAAATATCCAAGAGCTAATATTCAAGATCAAGCCTAACTTTTTGTAGAAATTTGGGTCATATTTTTAAAAAGTAATACACAGTTGTTTTAAATGGAGTAGCTTTCAAATTATTTTAAAAAGGACACTATTTTCGGAAGGGACAAATTGTTTCAAAGAAGATTGGTCCTTTCGAAAACCTGACGTCTTGGCAACTTTAACTATATTCAGTAGCATTTTATATTAATAATTGGTTTATTTTAAAAATAAAAATTTGCACTATATGTTTTAGTTTTTGATTTTATAGTTTTATTCTTCCTTATGGTGACAATATTTTATTTTTGATCCTTCGGTAAATCGATTTCGACTTGCGTCTTCCTCAGTATCTTTTTAAACTATTCTATACTATACTAAACGATTCTATATACTATCACTAAGAATAGTTTAAAAAGGTACTGAGGAAGACGCAAGTCGAAATCGATTAATTGAAAAATCAAAAATAAAATATTGTTATCATAAGGAAGAATAAAACTATAAAATGAAAAACTAAAACATAAAGTTTTAATTTTTATTTTTAAAATAAATTATCCAGTGACAAAAGATTACCCAAAAAACATAAAAATGATTAATATTCATTTAAACTTAATTATTGGTTGTCATCAGTTCAGTTTTCGTTATTCATATAAATGTAGGTGTTCCTGGCGCTGTTCCATGATTTTTATTTTAACATTTTTATTTACGCAAATTTCGCTATTTAATTGGAAAATGCTTGGATTTTATTAATTTATCAATAATATTACCAGCAGCTGCTGTCAAATTTAGTATTTTAAGTAAACTTTTAGTGTTTATAGGGGATCATATCCCCATCATTTTTGGTGTCCTTTAAATGTTGATTGGATTTTTATAGCCGACTGCTCTCGACTGTTATTGTCATTAACATCGGTTCAGATTTTTGAAATTTGGTTGACTATTCTTATACCCTCTTAAATAATCCATATAGACTTGATAATCAATTAGTCAGCTTCGCTATTTTCATCCCGCTTAGTTTTTGCGTTCTCCTTCTTTTGCGTAGGACACCTTTTGACGTTTCTCGCGTTCTTCACTTAGCGAGATTGAACTGAAGGTTGGCGTTATGATTTCCCTACTATGGCTGTACGTTTATTTGTATATATTTTGGCGATGAAATGATCGAAATAGAAGAAATACAAAATCATAGAGGCGGTGTCTATGATTTCGTGTTTCTTCTTATTTGATCACTTCATCACCAAAATATATTGGTGATGAAAGCTTTTAAGTTTTTGGGGAAACTTTATAATTTGATTTTATATGTTGTGCGGTTACTTTCATTACTTTGTATGAGTACTATAGTTTTGTTATTTTTACTTACAACAATTTTCATAGCTTTATAATTTTATTTAAATTTTATGTCCATGCTATAATGCAGCTCTGGGCAAGTAAACTATACCGTACATCTGCACTACCCCAACATTATAGAGATCGTATACATTTTAGATCCATTTTGTTTTTTCTAGATCGTATATTCGTATCCAAGACTGAATTTCTGTTTCTGTTGAGAAATCGTTAGATCGGATTTAATTAATTCGAATTGTACTTTTAAATTTATGTAAGCCATATAGTTTTACAATTTTTTGTAATTCCGGAATACAATTTGTTTTGCACGCATTGAAGTTACACTTTAAATTAATTTGGCTGTGATAATAATTATGAACTTGACGTTAGATTTAATATTAAACCTATTTATAAATAAAAAGCTCCATAGTAACGATGCTGCCTTGTCAGAACCCAGAAAGAGGATATTACCTATGTAACTTTTTTGAAATAAAAATGTAAACTATCCAGATTTGTTGCCTATTGTCTCATGAACTTGCGCCAACCTGTTGTTATACTTATGTTTATTTAGGTCAAAAAATATAATCATTTTTTTTAATACACCGGCCCATTATTTTACTTCCGATAACATTTATATCATTTATTCACATACCTGATGATTTACGACTATTATATCTCTGTGCTTTTCTCTCCGCACGCTTAGCTGAGGGGTTGTAGAAATATAATCTAGATTTTATAGGAATTTTCAACTCTAGAGATTGAGGTAAGACGCATTATCCGCCGGATAGTAATTCTTGGCAGGCGAATTGGCTTCTTATTGAGGTAAGATGTCACAGTTGTTTGATGTGACATATTTAAATTAAGTGTTTTTGTACCACGTCCTTCAAAATTTTGCATTTTAAATTTTAGATCGAACTGTCGAATATTGCAAATTTTAAATATTTTAAACGCAAAAAATTATCAAAGAAATGTTTTTAAACCCATATTCTCAATTTCTGTTCATTTGAGTTTGATGAAAATTAGATGATTTTAAATGAATTTAAATTTAACATCCCACTTCTGCCTATAATTCATTATGAAACCAAGTACATACATATTTGGGAACGCCGTGGGAAAATCGGATCGTCTGGCTACATATACAACTACTTATAATATACAATAAACAAATAAAATATTTAATTATAAGAACTCTGAATACGTGTACAAAGTATTAAATATCATATTGTAACTTGGATTCTTATCACCAACCATATTTATATTTTACGTAACGATATACATGTCAAAATTTAAAACTATCATAATTAATTTGTGCTCACTGCACGAACAAATAATTATTTAATAAAAAAAATTTCACTTAACTTTTTAGTTTGTTAAACGCCTACCGTGTAGACACAGAAAGCAATATTATAGCACCAAGATTGTGTACAAATATATCCAATAACAGTAAAAACCCAATTATCATAAAAATCAATATCACAAACCATTGGAATTACATCCCATAAATTTTTATCTACCATCATAAATTTCCATTGTAACTTGATCCTATGTATATGTATGTACATATATGCAACAAAAAAATTAATAATTTTATTTTTTATATTTTTATATAAAATCTACAAGATTTTTTATATTTTATATAAATACATATTATAAAAATGTATAATTTTTGTTTTGTAGTTTTATTTCTTTATTAAAAAAAAAAAAAAAAAATTAAAACATAAAAATGAAAATTTATTGATCATTAAAATATTGATTATGATCACATGATGATGATGATGATGATGACGGTGGTGATCGTTGTTCGCGCAGACATCATTCATTATTATATTACAAATTTGCTAATAATCCTGGTGCTTTTTGCCCTTTTTACGCGCGAAATGTTTAAACAATTTAAATGTTTAAAAATTAAATTAATTTTATTATTTAATTCGTCGACACCAAATAAAATATTTATTATTATGCTTAAATAAAATTTATTCAACCAGAAATTGAATAAAATAAAAATAAAAATAAAAAATACATATTTTTATTTTATTTTTTTCTGTGCTTGTGTGGTGTTTGGAATTGGATAAAAATGCTACATGAAATTGGCAAAAGGAAAATAAAATCAATTAATTTAATGTTTTCTTGTTCTTCTTGCCCGTCTTCGTACCGTTTTTATTTTTATTATGTTTGGGAATATATGAAGAAAGCAATAATATTGTATAAATCGGAAATTTGATCTTAAAAAAATGATAAGCATTTATTTTTTATTTTATTTTTATTTTATTTTTTTCATTTGGCACAAGAAATTGAAATGAAGATTTAATGAACGAAATTATATCTTATTGAGCAAAAAAATAAAAATAAAAATTATTGTAGGTGTGAGGTTTTCTGTCGTGATAAAAAAAAAAGAAAGAAAAATGGAAATTTATAGGACTATGGAATTATGGAAATATGTTTTTTTTCTGTTAACTTAATTTATAGGGTGGACATTTTTTTGCCGTGCGGGGATTGCTAATTATTTACTGCGCTTAACTGTTTTAATTAGGGAACGTTTGCAATATCCATAACTGGTTTATGGTCTATATACTTTACCATTGTGTCATTCGCCCTACAGTAATTTAAAGGATTAATTTGATTACTGAATTTAGAAAACTGGGCAACAAATACAATTTGCATCATATGAAATTATTAAAAAGTGATGCAAAAAATATAATTTCACTTTAAGTATGATATTACTTTTAACTTAAAAGAATATTTCTAAAATATTACTTAGAATTAAAATTAGTGGATGGCTTAAAAGTTTTTGTTACCCATTTCGATATGTCAGCTTTGGTCTAAGTACACAAACCAATTTGCTCTCTTTGAATATTATTGGTAATTCTAAATAGAATTATATTTATATCGATGGTTAGATTTACAGTTGAAAGTAAAGCTTAAATTGATTACAACTAAGGCTCTTTTGTATATGTAATGGAATGTATTTGCCACTTTTTAAAAATTATTTTTAGCGGCGAGAAGCGCACTTGTCACTCCGGCGTGATAAGGAAAATTTTCAACAATAATAATTGTCCTTCGACCTACGATCAAACCATTTGTTTATTAAAAGTGGGCCCTCAATAGCGAGCCTTCAACTTATGAGCAGTAATTTGACAGAAAATATTTTCTATTTGCTTCTACCCTGATGAACCGATATATGGAACGGATGATATTTCTTCATTCAAAAAATGATTGGTAAAGGAGTGTAGTCTGCCTATAAAATATAATCGAAATTTCAGAATCGAAATTTGAAAATATATTTTGTTAGATTTGAAGAAATACGTAATCCTAAATTTAAATTTAAAAAAAAAATTCGAATTGTAACAACAAATCTAAAATTCATAATTAAATAATTCATTCTCGTTAGTTAATTCATGACTTTCTATTAAGCGTTAAAAAAAATTTTGACTTTGAAATTTATTTAGAATTTTAATACATTTATAATTTTGTATTTAATATATTATAATTTAACTTAATTATATTTTAATATAATAAATAATTGGATTTATGTAAGAATATTACCCGAAATTTATAATTCGTATTCCGTTATAAATCCTTAGGGCTTTTATAACTATACCTTTCTTAGCAAACTACTTAAAATTGTGAAAGTTCGACAAAGAAATTAATTAAAACTACGAATTAAATTTTGTTAACAATTTAATTTAAAATATGATATCGAATTTGACTTGAATTCGTTCATAAACGATTAAAAAAATCACGTCAAAATTGTATTTTTGACATTAAGAAACAACACGCGCCTTCAGTATTTCGAGTCCCTTGGAGTGGTGATGATGGTAATAAAGAAAACAGGACTGATATATTTATTCAAGCCGCTGATGAAATTATATGAGCCAAAGGAACAATTTTTTTTTTTTGATTCGTTTCAATAAATTCAACCCCTCAGTACAATTTTTGTTAAATCATTAAACCAAAACATTAAAATATTATATGTCTTCCTAGCTTGTGTTACGATCGACACAAAATGTTGCTACGCGACGCTGGCTTTTCAAATTGAAAGTCATATTAGATTTTTTCGCCAAATTTTAAATATTTTCTGATTTTCTACATATAAACTATTAAAAATTCAGATGAAAATTTCAGATTTAAAATGTGAAATTACAATTTCTTAAATCGCAATTTATAATTTCAAACTAAATATTCATTTTTAATGTTTTTCAAGAATTAAAACAGAATTAAAATAATTTGGAAATCTGAATTTATGGTATTCAGAAATTGGAATCCTGAATTCTTGAGTTTACATTTGGTTGGAGTTCGAAACATGTAAAAAAATTGAAGTATAGCATAATTCTTAATTTCAAAGAATTAATTCAAATCAATTTTAAATCTCTCTCTCTCTCTCTCTGTGGCCTTTAAATCCCTAGAAGGGATTTTGCCGCCTGGACTGTAGACCTCCAACTATCTCGATCCATCGCTCGTTGCCTCCAGTTACGACATTCTAATATACGCAGATCTTGTTGGATGTCATCGTACCAACGCAATCGGGGTCTTCCTCTATGTCGTACCCCAGCTGGATGTTGTTGTTGGAACACTCTTTTAATCATTCGGTTTGATGGGGACCTCGAGACGTGGCCAAGCCATCTGATTCGGTTGGATTTGATGTATCCAATAACATCGCATCCTCCGAGTAACTGCCTAATTTCGTGGTTCATACGAATTCGATACTGGTCCTCTGCAACTTTCACTGACCCATAAATTGTTCGTATGACCTTCCTCTCAAACGTAGAAAGAATTCTACAATCGGTGGGGGCCAGGGTCCAGCTCTCGCTTCCATATGTAAGCACCGGTCTTATTATTGCTTTATACAGTCGGTCGTAATAATTTCGACTGTGCGTGGAAGACTCTATTGCCGGCAGCAATTCGGGACTTTATATCTGCCTGAATATCATTCGTAGATGTTATTGTTGACCCGAGATATTTGAAGTCTTGTACGCCATCGTAGTTGTGTTCACCGGATTCGAAATCGGCATTGGGAATGCTCCGGGATGTTGCTAAATATTTTGTTTTGCTGCTGTTAATGCATAATCCAAGTCGCCGCGCATTGCGGTCCAGCGGTACGAGATTGTCATTGATGTCTTGAGTTCTTCGTCCAAGAAGGACGATATCATCTGCATAGCCAAGAATTTGGCTAGATTGGTTAAAAATGCAGTTTTGAGTCTTAATTCCGCTTTTCCTGATCACGTACTCAAGCTCCAGATTGAAAAGTGTCGGCGTGAGTGCATCGCCCTGTCGCACGCCAGATGTTATTTCAAAGAGGACAGAGACCGCGCCTTCAATTGCTACTCTGCAGCTAGATCTAGATGTTGAAAGCTTGCACAGAGAAACAAGTTTCTCCGGGATGCCGAGACGTATGAGCGCGGACCAAAGGTTCTCGCGATTTATGCTATCATACGCCTGCTGGAAATCGATGTAGAGCTGATGTATATTAATATTGTACTCCCAACTTTTTTCCAGAATCATCCTTAAAGTAAAACATTGATCGGTGGTTGAGCGGTTAGGGCGAAAACCACACTGGTAATCGCCAATAATAGGTTCGGCGTAAGGAATGAGTTTGGCAAGCACAACTTTCGCAAATACTTTGTACGCAGTATTTAACAGAGCTATGCCGCGATAGTTTTAACATTTAAGACGATCGCCTTTTTTATGTAAAGGGCAGATGAGTGATGTCTTCCATTCATCGGGTAGTACCTCTTGGTCCCAGATAGCGAGAATGAGGTCATAGAGCTTTGATGCCAGTATTGCTCCTCCGAGTTTAACTAGTTCTGCGGGTATTCCATCGAGACCTGGCGCTTTTCCATTCTTGAGTTTCACTTCCTCTGCTGTGGAGTACGGGATAAAGTCCTCCTCGACTGGTGGAGCAATAGCTCGAATTGGGGTCACTTCATCAGTCCTGTTTAGCAGATTTTGAAAGTGAGTTTGCCAAACCGCTAAAACATCATGTTGGCTTGTTCTCAACTCACCATCTCTGTTTCTGATGGCGGTCGATCTAGGATGGAAATCTTTGGTAAGATTCCTGGTATTAGCAAAGGTGTCTCTGAGGTTTCCGTTTGCCGCATGGAAACTGATACCTTCGATAAAGTGTCTCATCTGCGCGCGTTTCTTTTGCCGGAGAAGTTTGGTCGATTCTTTTCTTGCGTTCAAATATTCCGCTCTAGTGCTTCTGGTGTTTCGAGTTAACCATTTTTCACGCAGTTGCCGCTCTGTGCAGTGGTCGTCAAACCACTCATTGCGAGTTTTCGGTGGTTTCCTTCCGATGGTCGATTGTGCTGCGGATGTAATGGCCGACTGTACAGTTTGCCACTGCTCTTGAATATCGAATGGATCTTCGGGGTTGGTGTTATGTCATTCAAGGTAATCTGTGACGGCCGTTTGGTAACTCTCTAAAGAATCGGGTTGTTTTAACGCATCGAGGTTCCAGCGCACGGTCTTTTTTGCCTGTCTATTGAATGTGGATGAAAGTTTACTTATACTTAAAGATGACAAGCATATGATCGCTGTCTATATCGGCACCTTTATACGATCGTACGTCAGTGATACTAGAGGAATGTCTCTTTGAGATCATAACGTGATCAATCTGGTTTTCTGTTGTTCCATCATTTGATCTGCACGTTGCCTTGTGGATTTTCTTGTGAGGGAAGAATGTGCTTGGGACAACTAGGTCATACATCAATGCCAGTTCGACGGTGCGAAGCCCATTATTGTTACTGGATTGATGCAAGCTGTTTGGTCCGATATGAGAGTTTAATTCTGCAGTCCTACCAATTTGAGCATTAAAATCGCCAACGATGATTTTAATATCGTGGCGTGGGATGCTGTTGATGACATCTTCAAGTTCGATAAAGAATAGATCTTTGATATCATGCGACTTGTCTTCATGAAGGCGCATGAATGTTGACGATCGATATATTAAATTTTTGCGTGCGGAGTCTTATTGTGCATATCCGCTTGTTGATTGGGCGGAAGTCGATAACGTATTGATTCATTTGGCGACGAACGAGAAATCCGACGCCGAATTCTCCTCCATTCGGATGGCCACAATAGTAGAAAGTGTAACCATTGCTGGTATCGTGAATGCCACTTCCTGACCATCTCAGCTCTTGTAATGCTAATACGTCTAATGTGTAGGCTTCGGCTTGACTTGATAGATTTTGGAGATCTCCAGGTCTCAGTAGGCTTAATACGTTCCATGTTCCCATTTTAATAGCGTAGTCCATGTACAATTTCCGAGGTCGTTGTTGTGATAAATCCGAAGTAATAATCCGAGGCCTAAGTGTAGGGTTCATAACATGATATTGTTCTACGAGAGTGGGTGGTTAGCCCGCTTCCCAACCGGTTTTCGTGTGTGGATCACGTACTGGTGATGATAATCCATCTTAAGGTGTCCAGTCCAACCTTTGTACACGTTTCTATAGCGAGCCGCTTGATTCAAGGCAGACGCCCGCTTCAGCCGCCCCTAACATGGAGAACAGACGCTGGTTGAAGCCGCTCCTAACATGGAGAACACACGCTTCGGGGTTTGCCATGGGTATTTGCTCCACATGGCGGGACTAGGGTTTTACCGCGCCCGTACTCGCGTTGGTTATACTTTTAGCGTTATCCAGGATGCAGCGCGAGGAGCTTGTATAACCGTCGCATCCCGATTTTAAATCTCCGATATATAAAGTCTAGAATATTTGGGTTTTTCAAATTAAAAAATTTTAAAATTTTAAGTGGGGCAACTTGAAATTTCAAGAATTGAGTATTCCAAATCAAAAATACTTTTAATTTTTATGTACATATTTAATTAATGAAAATTAATATTAATTTACAAATTAAACGAATATTGGAAGATAGTTGAAATGTACATCAATAAAATATTTATAAAATTTTAATCTTTGATTTTTCAGTGATGTTTCATGGCAGAGATGCAAAGTACAAAGCCGCATACCAAATCTCAATATTGACAATTTGATATTCCGCCTGGTCGATTTGAGCATATCCGCATTTAGGTATATAGTAGGACCATTACCTTCGTCGACTGGATTAGTACGGCAAACTGGTTACGATACCAAAAGGCATCATATTTCAAGTTACCGGGAGTTAATGTGATCATAGTAAATAATCGTGTGTGCAAGTAAAATTTAGTGAGCCATCCGTGTACGCAAGTACATATTTCAAATATAAGAAAATTTTATACAATATGATCCATCAAGGACATTTTTGCATAATAAATTTAATTTGACCTTTTCATGGATTGCATAAATACAATGTTTTTTTGCCGCCTTGAAGCTATCCCAGACTTTTCATCCATGGAAAATTTAAAATTGCCTCTAATAACACGAGCGTAAAAAATTAATCACACACTTTTTAAAAATATATATACGTCTATATAATTTATACAGTGAGTTTATTCCAGGAATTTTTTTTACATATATTCGGTTGACTCATGCCAAACTTTTTCGTCATATTTTATAAAAGTATACAGTTGATTTTCATACAGTTGCTATTTTCTCATAGCAATTGAGTTTGGAACCGTTGGAAATTGTATTTTTTTTTGCATTTATTTACAGTGAAAAGTTGGCAATTTTGGAAATGACGGAAAAGTTTGGGATGTGTCAACTGTATTAATTATATGTATTTTTACAAAAACTGTGGTGAGGTTATTTTCAATTTTCCTTTGATGAAACTCAGGGATAACTTCAAGGTGGCGTTTTTTTCTTAATTAATTTAGCGCGCGTTAGTTGAAGTTCGTCTGTCGCACAAAATACAACAAATAAATAATTCTTTAATTAAGAAAATTCGTTTATGTATCCATCCGTATTATTTATGAGTTTATGTGATCGCACAAGACAGTTATGACATTTTATATATACGAAATAAACAAATGTTATATAATTAACAACAATATAAACTTTATGCAATATAAAAATAATAAATTTGTAAATTTTTGTTTAAATAAAATGATTGGCGAATTACATTTTTATTTTATATACTATGATATATAAAATTGAAAAATGATTAAATGGTGATTATTGGTAATTAGCTAGTTTAACGTCGGATTTTGTTCTCATTTTTATGTGCTTTAATTAAACCGCACATAAAATAATGGAAAAAGAAATATTTGATTTCTATCAAATTTAATTGATTAAGGCTTGTTTTATTTATATTATTATATGTAGAGATGGTAACTAATATATTCTATTAAGATTTGATATTGATTTTTATTACCGCCTGCCAATAATTACACATAACGGTAATTTAGTTTTATTTCGTTTATAATAATATGATGTACATATATAGCGAAAATCATAAAAATAATTTTGTTTCAAGCGATTGAATTGAAATAATACATTTTTTTTTCTCGAATTACATTATTGTGTTTTACGATTTATAATTTATGAGAATTATTGTAATTAATTCTATACGTCTGCACGGCTATTTCATTCAGAAAAAAAAAAAAAAATTTCCTTTGTGGTTCAAATTTTGAAATGAATAAATACATTTTTTTCTATACAAAATTGTCATAAGGAATGGAAAGCGGAAAAGGAAAAAATAAAAGAAATCATAAGCAAAAATAATCAATAATAAATTTTCCAATTGAAATATTTATTTGGCAGTTGTAGGCAGTATTTATACAGAATGAAACAAACAGTACAAACAACAAAAAAGTGGAATGAATTTATTTTGAAGGTTCTTACTGTTTTCTTAGAATTTATTCACGATTTAAGCGCAAAAACACAAAAAGAAATAAACTTTTGGTTTTGCAAAACGAAATCCCGAAAATAAAAATAATAAATTGCGGTCATGTTTCATGCTCAGTACGGGTATTATATTTACATATATTTTGGTAGCAAACAAAATTTTTTTTAATCAAATTACCAAAAAAGTAAAATAAAATACAAAAATTCTTATAATGAGTTTCATGATCACATTTGAATCTGAATTCAATTGAAGAATGAAAATTATCACCATCGTGCATATATTTATGTAATGTAATCTGTTGGTTATTGTACCAGAAGTATTAAGTTAATGGTTGACATGTATTTCGTAATTTAATTTATTTTTGTTCTTCTTCGTACTGCACTTGGGTGGCCATTATTTTATTTTATATTCAACAGGTGATTGAATTTGCACTGCATAATATTAAAATAATGACCGGTATGTGAATTGTTTATAATAAACTCTGAATATAACGACACATGTTTGATTTTTGTGGTAGTGCACTAACAATATTTAATTGTTATTGTTTACAACGATGTTTCAACTAGAGGTAGACAGTTAAATCTAATACTAATTATTACTGTCAAAGATATACAGTAAACAAGTTATGCTCATCTATGAAATTTTATCAAATTCTGGGCTTTGTTAATTTTGAATTATAATTAAATTCATTTTGCGAAACTCAGGAGCATCATTTTAATTTTGGAAACTAAAATATCAATTTGATGAATGAAAAACGAAATTTTCAAATTTTTTAAATCTTTATTCTCAATTTGAAAATTCAGGAAAAAGCATCAAATTTTCCAATTCCAAAATACACTATAAATTTAAAAATCTTAAATTCCACATCACCATTTACAATTTCAAAAAATTCTTGAAATTTAAAAAACAAAATTGATATTTTTAAATTTCTGAGATTTGTCAATTTATATGGCAAATCCTCATACTGAAATCTTAGCAATTCTTTAAAACTAAACATTTAAAAACAATAAATCTAGAAATCATATTTTTTCGGAACTGTTTTTAGTAAAGGAAATCCTAAAAATTTTAAATATAAAATTTTATATTCTGTTTAAGAAAAATTTTCAAAAATTTCTATATTCCTGAATTAACGAGTTTTATTTAATTTAAAACTTATAACTTATAAAATTTTTAGATTCAACATTTATAATATACCGGAATATAAACAATTTAAATTCCTCAACAATTTACTATTCAGAAACAAATAATTTCTAAATATTAAAGAAAATCAAATTCTAAAGATTTTTTGATTTAGATTCCAAATCCTCATACTGAAAATATCAGAATACTGAAAAAATCAATTCTGAAAATTGTAAATAGGATTCCCGTTAAAAATTATTTTTAAAAATAACATACGTAAATTTTTAAATTACTTAAAATGGTTTTATTAACATTATTGTAAAAAATATTTTGTTTTTAAATTTTCAGATCCAAAATTCGTAAATACCGAAACTACAATTCCCAATTCTTAAAAATCAGATATTTTTGTCTTTAAATTTAATGTTCTTAAAATTCCACAGCAAAATGTTGTAAATATAAAATTCAAATTCTAAAAATTTTCAAATTTATTAATTCAATGTTCTTTTACAAAACTCCATAATACGATTAAAGAATAATTTCTAAAAACTATAAGTGTGTAAACTTTAACTGTTAATATTCAACATTTTAAATTAATAATTGAAATGTTGATAACCAAAATTTTTTATTTCTAGATTTAGAATTTTTCAAAAATTTCTGAATTTGAATACACAAATTTATATATAGAATTCTTAAAATTCATCAACTTTATTTTCAATTTCCAAAAATAGTTTTTAAAAATTCCAAAATCAAACTCTTTAGATTCTAAATTTCTTCAAATTTTTTAATTGAAATGATTCTAAAAAAGTCAATTTTAAAAATTGTTTATAGTTTTAAAATTTTGTTTTCTGATTAAAGCTCCTACCCCATATAGCGTATAAATTTCAAGCTCAAATGTTGGGTTTGTGTTTCTGCTTACTAACTGCGGTTTGCTTTATTATTATCGTATCACCATTACTGAATCTGCCGAATCATTTAGTAAAATGAAACAAGTTGCAATGCTAATTAGATTTTGATTCCAATTTTTAATAACGAAAACATTTTTAAATTATGTTATGATTGCCATACCATCACCAACTGTTCCAATTAAACGATCGAATGATACCATGCTGTCTATGTAGAAATAATGTTTGGTAGTTAATTTCGTTTAGCTAATTATTGTAGTATACCTGATTCACGTTCATCAATCTCATTCAAGATTCATTCTTCGATAAATCCTAAGTATATAGAATTCATACGAGTACATTACTTGCAAATATAATTAACTTACGCGGTGCATATAACGAGATATCGGAAATTATAGAAAGGAATGTTATGTGACCAACAATAAATCTTCTTAACAGAGCAGTAGACTAAATAAGTTAACCCACTATCAAATTATATGTCCTAATAAGGTATATCCCAAAAACTGGTAAAAAGAAATTGTATCGCAATTCGGGATAAAAAATATCCAAGACTGTAACTTTACATTACGAACATTTGCATAGAGAATGAAAAACTGCCGATCTACTCATTTATCCATTTTACTCTGCTATTGACGTCGTGTAACGTAATCTGAAATTTCAATCAAATATTCATTCTCGAGGCCACGAGGTCGACAACATCAATTATAAAACCAATTCACGAAAACTTCAAATTAGAAGCCTGACGGATAAATACAACAATAATTTGATGAACAATATGAAGTTGTGATCCCTTTAAATTTATTCAATTAGGTTAATCCATTATCTGATATCTAATCCGAAATTAACAATTGCCAACAAATGTTTACTGTTTTTTGGTAAATCTTATTGTTTACATTTTGGTCTTCAGTTTGACAATATTTCTATTTTTTATTTATGTAAATCACTCATTGTTTGACACACATTTTAGTAAGGTTTTTGTATCTAAGAAAAAATATGTTTCTTCTATTGTATAGGTTAAGATGTTCTTGACAGCAGTATCATTCATAAAATTGTGATTAAACTTGTGACATGTACCTGAATGATCATCATTTTAATTTTAAATAAATTATTTATAAGTTTTGTTTATAACTTTTGGATTTTAATTTTATTTTTTTTTTCGATAAGAAGTCAACCATACTAACAAGAAAAAATATTTTATTATGGAACTTACGGAGCCGGCACAAAGTTACATACTTATACCATTTTATATTAAATTTTTAATTTAATTGTACCCAACAGTAAATGAAATTATTAATATGTTTTTAATTAATTTTATTTATTGGGTAAATGTAATATTGACATTCTTTTAGAGTTAAATAATTTTTCAAAAAAATTATTCCCATCAATAATTTAATTTAATTAAATCAATAAAATCTTAAAAAAATGTTGCTACATAATCATCTCATTGAATTATTTTATTTTTATTTATTTATACATCGCTAGTAGCAAATTAACCACAAGCTAAATAGTTAACCGTCCTATTTTGCTAGGTTTAATTAAATAGGAGATTTAACAAATTAAAATTTTGTGTGCGACTTGGCATAAAAGTGTTAGTAAAAATCAAAAAATATTTTTATAAATAAAATTTAAATCATTGACAATTTAAAAACTTACAGAATTTTGAAAGTTTTTGTTATGTTTAAACATAATAATAATAATTGAATATACATATTTTAATATGTTCCTAAAATTGTATGTGTATTGTATCTTATAATAGATAATTTAAACCAAAATGTAACAGTTCTAAAAATAACAAAACAAATTAAGCTAAGTTATTAATATTATAATTATTACAATTAAGGTAAGTTATTATTTTATGTTATTTTATTTAACTCTAAGTAATCAATCGAATTTAAAAAATTTTAAATTCAATCTTAAGTAATTTTTTAAACTGATGATGGAATAATCTCGATAACATTTAATTTGTTTTAATTTTTAATTACCAATATCAATTATATTTCAAATACTTTCACTGTACCATTTAAGTAAAATTTAATTTTATCTTAACCTTCCCAATACAGTCATTCTATTATGAATAATTTAATTTCATTGCTTCTCAATTATATCATAAACTAAACGTCATTAAATTTGAGAAGAAATTCATCTTTCAAAGTCAATTAAAATATTAATTATCTATTTACATTCAATATTATATTCTTTTCATATTCAATTTAAATTTTCTTTTAAAAATTAATAATTAATTTGAAATTCTTAAATCATTAAAATTCAAATAAATTAAATTTTTATCTGTCAAGATTTGAATAGTTTTAAAGATTTTAACGAAATTTATTAATAATAATAAGGAAATTTAAAATTTGTAATTTACGAATTATTGTTCTATTGTGCTATTTTAAACCTTAGATATAGTTTAGGTGACTTAGAGTTTATTTAAAATTTTGTAAATTAAAAAAAAATTGTAATGGGATTGTATTTCTATCATTTGAAACTCGTGAACTTTAGATTATATAATTTCATGTTAACGTTAATTTAAAATCAATAAAACTCAACACATTAAAAACATTAAATTAAAAAAACAATAATTTAATTTAATTAAATCAATAAGATCTATAAAAATGTTGCTACATAATTATCTCATTGATTTAATTTATTTTCATTCATTTGTACACCGCTAGTAGCAAATTAACCAGAAGCTAAATAGGTAACCGTCCAATTTTGTTTGGTAAAGTTTAACAAATCACCTGTTAGGTGCTAGTAAAAACTAAAAAAAACTTAATCAATTTAATTTATATTATTGACAAATTAAAAACTTTAAAATTTTAGCTTCCAGATTTGAAAAGAAACTTAAAAAGAATTTTATTATTAACAATATAAATTTAAAAATAAATTTGTACATGATTTAAGATTTTGTTATGTTTAAATAATTCAATATATTTTAATATATTCCTAAAATCGTATGTTTGTATATTGTTTAATGCTCAATCATATACTAAATAAGTTTAAAAAAATTTTAGCAGTGCTAAAAATATTAATAAAATCATAAATATTAATTAAATATTAATAATTAAAAATAAAAATTAATAGTATTAATTATTAAAAACTAATATTAATTCGATTCATATTTAATTTAATTTAGAGGGAATTTTAGCTTTTGAATTGTACTGAGATTTTTTAAATATGCAGTTAAGGTTTTGACTTTATGAACATTAAAATATACGAGTATATTTAAGTAGAAACATTTTGGTTCAATCAGGTTCTATAATTTCATCTTAAAGATTATTTTAAAATTCTTAACCCAATAAAACTCAAAACATTAAAAATATTAAATTTAAAAAAAAATCTAAATTTGACGGAATACACGAACTCTGTGAATTTTTAAGAGATTAATTTTTCAAACTATATAAACGGGAAATGTTTATTAATAATTCTCGTTTATATACTTTTATTAATATTTTAAACAGTATTAACATTTTTAATACATCATTTAAGAATTTATTTATGCAAACAATGTTATAAAAATTATTAAAAGTTGTATATTTTCAATATTTCATTTTTATATAATATTAATTAATTTCATATTAATTTAAAATGAATTTTGAAACGATTTATTAAATTATTTTATTTAAAGTTTTTATTATTAAAAATATTATTGTGGGAAAATGTAATATTGTTAATTGACATTCTTTAAGAGTAAAATATTTTTTTTTAAAATTATTCCCATCTATAATTTAATTTAATTAAATCAATAAAATCGTAAAAAAATGTTGCTACATAATCATCTCATTGAATTATTTAATTTTTATTTATTTATACATTGCTAGTAGCAAATTAACCAGAAGCTAACGAGTTAACCGTCTTATTTTGCCTGATTAAGATTAACAGGAGATTTAACAGGTTAATTTCTTTTTGCGACTTGGCATGAGGTGTAAGTAAAAGTTAAAAAATTTAATAAATAAAATGGACAATTTAAAAACTTTAATATTAAGCTTTCCAAATTAGACAAAAATCCAAATCAATAAGAAATTGTATTATTATAAATACAAATTTAATAAAAAATTGCACACGATTTAAGAAGTTTGAAAGTTTTTGTTATATGTTTAAATAATTGGATGTATTTTAATATGTTCCTAAAATTGTGTGTATATTGTTTAATGCTCAATCTTATAATAAATAATTTTAAAAAAAAATTAACAGTTCTAAAAATAACAAAATGAATTAAGAATTTAAAAAAATCATGAGCTTTTGGTAGGTTGTTATTTTATTTTATTTTATTAAAATATAAGTAATCAACCGAATCTTTAGTAATTTTTAAACTGATGATGAAACAATCTTTAAATTTAATTTTACATAATCTTTTGCAATACAGTCATTCTATTATGAATAATTTAATTTAATTGCTTTTCAATTATATAACAAACACTTTGTTAAATTTAATTAGTCTTATACTAAACGTTATTAAATTTGAGAAGAAATTCATCTTTCAATTTATGTATATTAAAATATATCTTTTAAGTAGAAATATTTAATTTTAGATTCTTAAATCAATAAAACTCAAAATATTAAATTTAAATTTTTTTTAAATTTAATCGTGTATTTATTTTTCAAAGCACATAAACGAGAATTATTAATATTAAACAGTATGTATTAACATTTTTAATAAATGATTTAAGAATTTTGAGAGGTATTTAGTTTGATTTATAGTTAAATGGTTCTTTGAATTGCTTTATTGTTAATTGACTGTCTTTTAGAGAAAAATAATTTTTCAAAAAATTATTCCCATCAATAATTTAATTTAATTAAACCAACAAAATCTAAACAAATTGTTGCTAAATAATTATCTCTTTGGTTTATTTTATTTTCATTTATTTATACACGGCTAGTAGCAAATTAACCACAAGCCAGATAGTTAATTGTTCTATGTTCAATGGGGTCAAATTTAACAGGAGATTTAACAGGTTAAATTTGGTTAGTAAAAATTTAAAAAAATTTAATCAATAAAATTTAAATCAATGACACAGTAAAAACTTTAAATATTTAACTTTCCAGATTTGGAAGAGTTAAATAAAAAAAGTTAAATAATAAATGTTATGATTAACATTGAAATTTAAACAAAAATTGTACATGATTTAAGTTTTTGTTATGTTTAAATAATGGAATATATTTTAATATGTTCCTAAAATTGTATGTATATTGTTCAATGCTCAATGTTTTAACAAATAATTTAAAAAAAAACAGTTCTAAAATTAACAAAATGAATTAAGAATTTTAAAAAATCATGAGCTGTTGGTAAGTTATTATTTTATTTTAATTTATTAAATTATAAGTAATCCAACCGAATTATAAAATTCTTAAATGTAATCTTAACTAATTTTTAAACTGATTATGGAACAATCTCGATAATATTTAATTGGTTATAGTTTTTAATTACTTATATATTTTCATTCTAATGTTAGACTATACGTTGTTAAATTTGAGAAGAAATTCATCTTTCAAAATCAATTAAAATATTAATTGTCTATTTACATTTAATATTATGTTCTTTTCATATTTAATTAAAGTATCTTTTAAAAATAATAATTAATTTGAAGTTCTTAAATCGTTAAAATTCAAAATAAATATAATTTTTATTTATCAAGGTTTTAAGAGTTTTAAGCATTTTAACGAGATTTATTAATAATCATGTCATTTAAAATTTGTGTTTTACGATTTATTGTGCTAATGTGCTATTTTAAACCTTAGATTTCGTTTAGGTTAGTTACTGTTTACGTAACTCTAAAAATTTAGTTAATTTAAATGAAAATATTAAAAAATGTTGAAATTATAAAAATTTTATATTTTCATCAATAATTTCATCTGATTTTCGGTCTTTAAAGATTTTTAAAATAAATAACAGTTTATTTAAAAATCTGTAAGGGGGGACCTTAAAAATCAATGTTTAATTAATTATTCATAATATTATAGAAATGTTATAAATTCTAAAATTATTTGTATACGGTTTCAAATATTTTTAAATATAAAATAAACATTTATAATTAAAAAATAAATCAGAAATTCTTAAAACACTAAAATTATTTATTTTTAAAAATTGAAGAGAGCGATTCTTCATTTTCTTCAATATTACGATATTTTATTTAAATACTCGTAGATAAATAAAATGCTATATATTTTAATAATATGTATAATTCACATTTTTAAAAAAATTTATTAAACTGAAATTATTTAAAATAATTAAAGATTAGTTTCAACACCCAGAAGATATTTAAAAAAATAAAAATAAAAATTCATGAGCATTTGTGTAACTTTTATTCTTATTAAAATATAAGTATTTATTACAAAGTTATTTCGTTAATTAAAAATTATATCTAATTAAAATATGATTTTTACAGACGACCGTTCTTCATCAACTGAAGTCAGTTAAAATACTTTAATAAGTTTAAAGTAATCAAATTGAGTTTTTTCAAAAATATTCAGAAAAATTAAAAATTTATTTAAAATTCTTAAATTTTTCAGAACTTTTGAATAATTTTTTGTAATTTAGTTTAACGTCTTTATAAATTAAAATCGAATGAAAGTTAAACTAAATTATGTTAAATGAGAGAAGAAATGTGAAATTCAAAATCTATTAATAATTAAACGTCTATTTAGTATAAATTAATAAATCCTTTATAAATTGAATGTGAATTGATGTAACCAAACCGAATCACATACGCGTGAATGAACTATTGAGTCATATGCCGATTGAAAAAGGATTATATTTTTATTATTAAATTATTTATGACTATCATTTTAAACATGTATGTAAGTACGTACCAACTTTCCCAGAACTCACCACACATCTGAGCAATTTATTATGTTTAACGTAATATAATAATCTATCCAAAACACGATCTTTTTTTTTACGTTTATGTGTTTTAGAAGAGCATAATCAAAATCACATTCAATGAATTTTTTGACAAAATTTATGAATTAGTTAGACCTTTTAACAATAACAACGGTAAAAATTGATTCTCGTTGATTGCAAAACATATTTAAAAAAAAAAAAAAAAGCACTTTCAATACAATCATGACGTTTTAATAGCATTTTCAATTTTCATACAATAATAAATTTAACTTATATATACGTACCATATAAAAAAATTAAAATTAAAATCCAAAAAGGTATTAAAATCAATTTAATAATCACGATCTTTTCAATTCTATCTACGATCTCAGTGATTTTTTGTTGTTACTTTGCTTAATTTTTTTATTTTTTTTTCAATTCAATTTATCTCATTTGAGATGATCAAAACCTATAAATTTTTCATGTACATTCATTCATTGTGTTGTATTTCGAATATTATTATTATTATTATGACTATTATTTTTATTACTACTATTATTATTTTTTTATCGCTGGTTTCTCGACTCGACTTATTTGTATTAAGGAAATGTAATGTCTTATGTATACGAACGACGATTTCAAAAAGCAACAAAAAAAGAGAAAAAAGAAAACGATCAAGAAAAATCACCTCAAGTTAGAAGTCAAGATTAGATCAAAATATAATTTTTTTTTTCTATCGATGTACATACATACATATAGATATAACTGTTGTTGTATCTCGTATTTATTTGTTTATATTTTTTGTATTTACAATTTGGCTTAACATACGAGTACTATATATACTCGTACAGGAGAATGTAAATTCTAAATGACATACATACGTACATAACATATTTTTTTTTGTTCAATTGTACATACATACAATATATATGTATATGTACATAAGTTGATGTTTTTTTTATTTTATGTACAGAAGTAATAGGAATATGATTTGTTGATATTATGTTAATCGATTGTCAATCAATCAAATCGTACTTCTCGTCTTATTTTCACAACTATATTGTAAATTAGAGAAAATTTAAATTTTATTATTGGCACGTGATTTCTGTTTACAATATAATTTGAATTTCATTAGGTGTCAAGTTTAAATAATAAAAATAAAATTATTTTGTACTCTTCGTAATTACTGAAAGTTATTATTAAGCGCACATGGAATTGACCCCAATCCAGTTTTAAGCAAAAATTTATTTTTTAACACATTAATTCAGCAAATTTTGAGAGCTCTTTAATGTTTATAGTATTTTCAGACTCCAAATTATCGAATTCTTAATTTATGTAATTATGAAAATTTCAGATATTTACAATATTCTATAAATTTGTAAAATTCTTACAATTGTTTCAAGGTTCAACAATTTTTAAATAATAAAATATAAAGCCTCATTTTTACGATGTCTTTTAATACGATTATGCATTTATTTACTAATCGGTATGGTTCGCCAGAAGCCTTATACTTTTGTTTAATTTTTCTTCCTTTGTCTACTATATAGCATAGTAGAGCCCCAAGGGCTTCTCTGTGAAGTTTAAGTTTTATTTAATGTCGTTAGCTATTTATTTTACTTGCTTAATGTAATTTAATCCTAGTCCGAAGGCTGAACTCGTTATTGTGACTACCTAATAGTCACATGAGTACTACTTTGCCCTATACGCCAATTTTAATTTAAAATTTTTTTATTTTATAGTTTATTTGTCGGGACATTTGGGACCATTTCATCAATGAAAATGGAAATGGAACTGGATCTGATGCTGGGAAAAAATTTATCAAAAATGCCTAATACAGGATTAAATGCCTAAACAGGACAGCCATATTAACCAAACTGAAAATTATACTTTTGTTGCTATATTTTCGTCAATGGAACATATTTTGCCTAGAAAAAATGTTGATTTATCAGAAATTCAAAAATAGTAACTTGTTTTGTTGAACAAGTTGTAAATAAACCAAGAATTGTCATTTTGAGTATGGTTAAAGAAAAGTGTTCACTCAAAAGTTATAATATTTTCGTTATTAAATTTTTATATCATGTAAGAACCTTGAAAGAGCATGGTCGTAAATATAAGAATACTTTCATAACTCATTTTTGTAACAATGGTCTAACGGACAAAGTAGTACTCACGTGACGCTATCACTAAATTTCTTGAAAGAGTTGGGGTTGTTTGGTATCATCAAAGCCAGTTTACTTGGTGACCACTTAACAATTATGTCAGCACGTAGTAAGTTGATCTCTAAGTTCTTGAGTGTCTGCGAGGCTTAGTCGGTATAAAGGAAGATATTGTTATACATGCCTCGTCAGCATTTACGTGAACCAAGCACTCCAATGTATATTTTTCTCTAATCTTTCTTCAATGTTTGGTAACTAATTGTAAGTTGTTCTACGATCCACTGAATTCCACCTTTCTTGCCATAATACCATAGATGCTTTTCTTGTTTGCATCTTGAGCGAGCTTAAGTCGTTCAGCCGTACTAGATTACCTAGAACTTGCAAGTTTCCGTAGCCCACATTTGGAATTTTGGCAATTCATTCATTTAAAAGCATACCAATTGGAATCATGCAAGCCAAAGTGCACACTGCATCAGTTGCTACTATTTAAAATAGTGTCCAAATATTTCCCGCTACTCCGAGCAAGGTACTTGTTTGAGCACTAACTATAGGGTTCGCAGATGATGACAGTTCATTCTGTCAACCCATCCAGCGCACGAGTACGTCATGGAGGAAACAAGAAGGGCTTTATATATAGTAAACAGAGTATCTAGCTTGAGGCCCCATGTCTCTCTCGCTACTCTGTTTAGCACGGCGAAAACCATCTTACTATTTTCCGCTACTCTTTTGACATGTTCAGTGACTCCGTTTGTCGAAGTCCATGACTGCAAGCCACTTAACAGTTTTTACCATTTCAATTCTTTCATCATTAACGGAGATCAGCAGTGCTCTCCTAATGTCAAATGATTGTTTCAGAACTATTTTGACGGATGATAACTCCATCGTCCTGTTACACCAGTTGCGGTTTTTCTTAAATATTTTATCTTGATTTCCCAGCAAAGCGCATTACCTAGTCATCCGTAAATGCTGAACATGTTAAAGACAATATCCACAGATGTGGGACTAAAATGGAGCCTTGTGGGAATCCATTACTGACACTCTTTTGTAGTGCGCGATGATTGGTAGTTATAGTGGCAGTTCTTTCAGAGAAATAGTTATTTATATGATGTATAGATTTGCGGAGCGTATTAGATTTTCTTTAACACCAACACGATATTTGGCCATCACAAATTATCGAACGCGCTAAATACATCTATGAAAATACTCAGAATATACTTTTGATCTGACTTTTTTACAGTGCCAATAATTTTTACTTTAGCGTCCTTTGCTGTTCTATTTTCTCTGAAGCCGAACGGTTTATTATTATATTGACCACTTTTTGGAATATGTCCATTAATTTATTTCTGGAATATTTCAAGTAATTTACCTAAGACAGGCAACAGCAAGATGGGTTTATAAATTTTCGTTTCTTTGTCTACTTTCCCATTCTTCCAAGAAAAACTGGGTTGCATAGGCCTGACGTTTCATTAATTGTCATAGACATTGTCGCCAAAGTGGCTTTACGATGTGCGCGGATTACTCTTTGCACATCTGTGTCAATTTCCTCACGGTCATCGGGTAGTAATAGGTAATGGTAAGCATTTTGTTGTGTCTTCCCAACAGATTGTTGATTGTCCACTACCGCTTACCAGGGTACTTAGCACCTCATTTGTTTTCAGTTTACCTGTGCTAAATTTATATCAAAGCCCAACGGTCCTGCATTGCCGTGTTCCGTTATAAAATGTTTTTGGAGGTATTGGCTGGTTACTAATACTTTTAAAATACGCATTAACGAAATGCTACATAAATTACTTTTCGCAACTTTTGCACCATTTTTCTTTTATCGGTTAGGTCCGAGAATCACAAAGGTAATTTGCTTTTGCGAGCACGGTTACGTGGTATCCTAGTGCCACAGACTTTGATGATTGAGCATGTTACCTGCTCAACTCTATCCAGACCTTGCCAGGTGCTATTGAATAGGCTGTAAAACTTCTCCCAATTGGCATGGTTAGTTACAAACATTGGAACTTTTCTAAACCCAAGATAAAGATAATAGCTTTGAGGTCGTCTCTTTCTTTGACCAACCAATTTAACAATTTTCTTAACTCGTCATAATGTAGGATCATCATTCGACTTGTCATTGTGAGAATATGTGCTTGGCTCAACTCGTTCTATGAATTATTCAACGGGAACTCCTCTCTCATTTGTGCCCTTATTGTGCCAAAGTTTGAACTTAGCATTGAAGACGCTAGTTATTGTTATCTTAAACCGTTACTTGCTAATTTTTAACATTTAACAAAAATTAACGCATCTTGTAGCCGCTCTCATGCAAATGAGTCTAAAGGTTATATGAGATGAACTCGAGACGAAGTCAACATGACGGAGTTAAATTTTGTCCATCTCGTTATAAACATTTCGCAGTGGTACCGAAATGTTTATAACTAGATGGACAAAATTTAACTCCGTCATGTTGACTTCGTCTCGAGTTCATCTCATATAAGCTTTAGACTCATTTGTATGAGAGCGGCTTGTACTACAATAGAATCATATTTGAGCTGAACTTTGGACATCATAATACTAATTTTTTGGGGCTGACTTCGTATATACCGGGTGTTTCTTTTAAACTGAGACGATCAAATATCTCGAAAAATAGCCACTCTACGGAAAAAATGTCCATAATCAAAATTTAATCATACCGCGAGGGAAATACATTAGTGCAAAAACAAAAGTCCCCCACTCGCGCTTTGTAGGTGGGGCGAGGGTTACTTTTAAACTAAGATAGGAAGCCATATTTTTTATTGCAGATACGGATTCTACAACTAAAAGTACGTATGATTTGAATGAAATATTTTGTTCGGTTCATGATAGATGGCGTTGCAATCGACGAAATTCAATTTTTTCAATTTCTCTTTCTTAGAACACACGCATTCGATTACGCAATACGTTTGAAATAAAAAACATCACGTTTTCATTGGAAATACTCGAAATTCGTCATCAAAAATTTATTCAGTTTTGTAAATCACATTTAACGTTTGTGTTATTTTTATCTTCATGTTTTTCGTAATTGCAAAATAAACGACAAAATACTTTAGAATGGAGCGTTTAACTGTGCCAGAGAAAATTGAAATGGTTCTGGTTTATGGAGAAGCTGGCAGAAATCTTGAAAATGCTGTTGCTATTTACGCTCAACGTTTTCCGGATAGAATTCGTTCACGTGCTTCATTTGACCGTACTATCAAACAATTTATTACTGATTTTTTTGTTAGCAAATTGTAAATTGGATGGCACTATTGCAACCCTATTTCACCACACAGGGAAAGACTCTTAGCAGCTACGATAAAATCAATAAAACATTACTGGAACTGCAGGTTATAGTAGACACAAAGCTCACATTTGAAGAAGAATTCAACACAGTCCTTATCAAAGGAAAGCTAGAATTTCATCCACCGGCTTCCCAATCTTCAAAGAATTTTATTAAAAGTTAACTCTAGAAAATTCCGATTTATACAGTTCCAATATACGATCATCGGTTAAAAAATAAATAGTTAAACCGATTTTCTATTTTTGAATGGCCAGACTCCATTGCATCAGTCAGAGATATTTTCATTGATACCATAATACCAAGCTATATATGTGCTGAACCTTGCTCGGTTTTTGGTTCGAGATATACTTATACTTATCGTATACTATAAGTATAGTAATTCTAAATATTATGACGAATATTTAAGAGCAGTGCAAAGTTAAAATGAAATGCAATTTTGAGATTTACATAAATTTTACGACTATACCAAAGATTATCGATTTTTAAACTATAAACTACTTTACCAGTTTACTGCGTAATTAAAAATTAAAAAAAAAAAATTCTTGGAAAAGAAAAAAAATAACAGAGTTAACTTTAATAGTTTCTTAGCATCATAGTATAACAGAGATGATACACAAATTATAAATAATTTAAATATCCAAACGAACAAACTGTCAAATGGTTTTTCATATAAATACATTAAGACGAATCATCACTCTGAACGTATTATTGAACTCAATTGATATTTCCGGATCACATGCGTGTACTATATACATGCATATAGTAAAACTATTTTAAATTGACATCGGTGCAATCCTTTCTCAAACGTCTTATTTACAGCCAAATAAAATAAGCGATCATATTCAAGTCTTAACATTCACTAAGCGCCATAAAACGATTACCACTCTAATCGCATTAGCAACATTGTGCGTTTTTTTTTAACACTTCCGTAATTTAATTTAACACTTTTTTCAGTTAAAATTAAATCCTTTTACAACAACAGCAACGATATATTGAACACACCAGTGTACAAAATAAAACATAACACATTTTCGTTTTTCCCACCTTTCTGTGTAGCGTTACTTCTTTTTTTTTACAAAGCCATACCAATTACACAAAATGCAGTTTTTTTGTTGTATTTTTATAATTTTTAATCTATCTTGGCAATTAACCGAAACCCTTTCTCAGATCTCAGATGTTAAAGCTATATACACACACAATAAACATAATAAAGTAAACGACAACAATAACAATAATTTCTTAGGTGAAATTTCTCCTTCATCGTCGTGTTCTGTGCTGTGCTGTTTGTGTGTGTATGTATAATGTGTATCCCCATAAAAAGACATTTTGACTTTAAAAAGAGTTAATTTACAATAAATACGATTTGCAGTTGGTTTTTTTTCCGCAGTCTTAATTGTTTATTATTGAAATTAAAAAGATATAGTTTCTTATTGTTAATTTTTTGAATAACACAATTTTTCCACACCTTGTAGATATTTTTTTTCTTATCTTACGTGGAATTTCTTAAAAAATAAAAATTTATATTTTTTAGGTTGCCTTTGAACAGAGAATATAATATTAAATTTATATAAAAAGAGCACGCACAGCACCTGGGACAGGTGGCCAATAATAATTTTTTGTATGTAGGTCTATATCCATATACAAAAAAGTGATCTTAAAAATATTTGAGTACTGAAAATTGTTTGGTTACGTTCAACTTTGGTGATTTAAATTTAAAATTTAAAACCAAAACGGAATAATTCGTAACGACGGTGATATATAATCAGCAGTTTCATACAGATTTACATGGATTATTTAAGTATGCATACTATACATATACCGGGTGTTTTTTTTAAACTGAGACGATCAAATATCTCGAAAAATAGCCACTCTACGGAAAAAATGTCCATAATCAAAATTTAATCATACCGCGGGGGAAATACATTAGTGCAAAAAAAAAAGTCCCCCCACCCCCGCTTTGTAGGTGGGGCGGGGGTAACTTTTAAACTAAGATAGGAAGCCATATTTTTTATTGCAGATACGGATTCTACGACTAAAAGTACGTATGATTTGCATAAAATATTTTATTCGGTTCATGATAGATGGCGTTGTAATCGACGAAATTCAATTTTTTCAATTTCTTCTACTTAGAACACACGCATTCGATTCTGCAATACGTTTGAAATAAAAAACATCACGTTTTCATTGGAAATACTCGAAATTCGTCATCAAAACAATTTATTCAGTTTTGTAAATCTAAAATAAGTGTTCAAAATGATGGCCTGCGACTTCAATGCACTTATTAATCCGCATTTCAAATGATTGTACACAACTGAGAAGTGTGTCTGGTTGAATTTCAGAACACGCATTTCTGATTCGCTCAATCATGTTCTCACGTGTTGTGGGTTTTTGTGTGTAAACTTTGTTTTTGAGGTAGCCCCACAAAAAAAAATCTGGCGCAGTAAGATCTGGTGATCTGGCGGGCCAATTTATCGGACCAGCTCTACCGATCCAGCGACCATTGAAATCACGATCAAGTATTTCACGTGCCATCAATGAATAGTGTGCAGGACAACCATCATGTTGAAACCACATGTTCCGTCTCACTTCTAAGCTCAAATTTTCAAGTAATATTGGCAGTTCATTTTCCAAAATGTTTCGGTACATTTGACCATTCAAGTTGCCTTCAATAATGTGGGGGCCTATGAGTTTGTTGCCAATTATTCCACACCACACGTTGACAGTCCAAGGACGCTGATGTTCAACTTGACGAAGCCAGTGCGGATTTGTAACACTCCAATAATGCATGTTGTGTCGATTAACCGTTCCATGGTTTGTAAAAGATGATTCGTGGGAGAACATTACGCAACGAAAAAAATTGGTGTTTTGTTGTATTTGTTCACGTGCCCATTGACAAAAAGTTACCCGATTTTGGAAATCAACGCCATGAAGATCTTGGTGTAAAGACACATGATATGGATGATACTTGTGCCGTTTTAAAATATTCCAAACACTGGTGACGGACAATCCGGAATCGCGAACTATTTCTCGTGTACTAATATGATGATTATGAGCCACTGCTGCCAATACAGCAATTTCATTATTTTCTCCAGTGACTGTTGCTCTACGGGTCCTCTTTTTCGGTTGAACATTTCCATCAGTAATAAATTGTTTGATAGTACGGCCAAATGAAGCACGTGAACGAATCCTATCCGGAAAACGTTGAGCGTAAATAGCAACAGCATTTTCAAGATTTCTGCCAGCTTCTCCATAAACCAAAACCATTTCAATTTTCTCTGGCACAGTTAAACGCTCCATTCTAAAGTATTTTGTCGTTTATTTTGCAATTACGAAAAACATGAAGATAAGAAATAACACAAACGTTAAATGTGATTTACAAAACTGAATAAATTGTTTTGATGACGAATTTCGAGTATTTCCAATGAAAACGTGATGTTTTTTATTTCAAACGTATTGCAGAATCGAATGCGAGTGTTCTAAGTAGAAGAAATTGAAAAAATTGAATTTCATCGATTACAACGCCATCTATCATGAACCGAATAAAATATTTTATGCAAATCATACGTACTTTTAGTCGTAGAATCCGTATCTGCAATAAAAAATATGGCTTCCTATCTTAGTTTAAAAGTTACCCCCGCCCCACCTACAAAGCGGGGGTGGGGGGACTTTTTTTTTTGCACTAATGTATTTCCCCCATGGTATGATTAAATTTTGATTATGGACATTTTTTCCGTAGAGTGGCTATTTTTCGAGATATTTGATCGTCTCAGTTTAAAAAAAACACCCGGTATATTATATGAGTTTATAAAGGTGAACCGAGTCAAGAATTACGGGAAATATTCTTGTTTATGATTGTGTACATATGTCAATCAAATCTTATCGTTTATTTTACAAGATAATGTGTAATTCTAATTAATGAGATGTTTTATGGGAATTTATTACGCCATGTAATTTTGTTGGATTATGCCATATACAGTTTTATGAGTTATAAAGGTCAATATGATATATTATAGCTCGTAATGTAAACTACTTTGTTTATTAATTACTTTTAAGATCTCCCAGATGTGATTTTTAATGACATGGGAAATTCTGGTCGGATAGAGAAAAACTGACATTATTTTTTTTAACCCGCCTGCAAAAATAAAATACACTCGTTGAGTTCCTCAGCTGGACTTAATCTCGGAATAACTGAGTCTATGGCAATAATCTTCAGCCTTTCGATGAGCACTCACACTTTTATTTATTTGGATCCTTTATAATAATGTTGTAAACTGGACGAAGCTCAATTCAAATTTGAAGGATAGCAAATGGTACCCCCAATTCAAATACCCCCATTTCCATTACTTTCAGAATTTTATTTGTCAAAGCAGAACATCTTGGTATAACAAATTTTATCATTAAAGTTTGCTAGATTTTCTAGGAGATTTAGGGACAACCAACTACGAGCTTTCCGAATTTTCTACGAAAAATCCTATGAAGCTAACACCATTATTATTATTTTTATTATTAAAGTTGGCTGGAACCCAAGCAGGTTCCGCACTCAATGCCAGTCTGGGCGCACGGTGCAAATCGAAGATTCTATCACAATTCGCAAATGCTTTCGGCTGCTTTAGCAAACTGTAACTGCTTAAACCAGGGTAGGGATGACAATTGACCTACATTTAAAGATCTATAATTAAGAAATCGGGACCTAACTACCTCGAAAGCGGGACAGCCACAGACATAGTGAATGCTGTCATCGTCATCTTCAAGACAGTTGTCACACAAGGAATCTTGGACAAGTCCCATTCTTTTTAAATGGAGTTTAAAACGACCATGGCCGGTCAGAATAGCGACCAGAACTTTCAGTTGGTCTTTCTTCCAAGATAGAGCAAACTTTGTGAGCTTCAGATTAGGTTCACAAATGAAGTACTTAGCCACTGGGCATGTACTAGAAGCTCAATTACGCTTAGCCTGCATAAACATGTAGTTCTTAATAGCTTCCTTACCAGAATTAAAGGCCAGGGGCACTGCCGGTTCAGGTCCAATGAATTCCATCCTTGAGCCTGTTTTAGAAGCGTCAATCGCACAACGTGTGAGTGCAATCAACTCCGCTTGGAATACAGTGCAGTTCCGGCCTAGACTCCCACATGATTGTAGATCATGTTCAGGACAATAGGTTCGGAAACCTGCACCAAAATTAGAGTGAGACCTGTCAGCGAAAAACACGAGCGACTGAGCCACCCAGTCCTTGAATTCTTGAGACAACCACGATTTCCTCGTTAGATAAACCACCGAGAAAGAGATATCAAAGCAGAATTCTGGCAACAATTTGTCATTAACCATATTAATTTCTGGTATATATGAGCTGAATAAATTGTAGATTAGTCTATGCCCTGTGATCAGGCTGAGAGCGTTCCACGCGCACCAATACACCGCAGGCGAAAGGCAGCAGAGCATGCTGTGTCTAGGATGACCGACTGCAGTGGGGGCAGAAATAAAATTGCCTGCAAAGCAAGTATAGAATAAGAGAACATAGCACCCGTACTAGCTCGACAAGCCATACCTTGTATGCTATTAAGCTTCGCAATGACAGAAACTGACTGAACCACAGGCCACCAAACAACAGACGCGTAAGATAGCATAGGTGAAGCTATAGAAATTTGTAAATAAACATCATCATTTTGGGGGTCAAACCCAAGGACTTCTCAAATGCTCTTCTACACTGCCAGAAAATGGATGTGACCTTTTTGCAGTTTTATTTCAATATGAGATTTCCAGGAGAGTTTATTGTCCAGAATGACACCCAGATGCTTTACTGTGTCGGGTCTATCGATCGTTCCTCCAAAAAGAGAAGGAGCAGACAGCTCTCCAGTATTCCTACGTCTGACTATCAGACTAGTTTTCGATGCATTAACGTACAGCCCCTTATCTAGACACCACATTTTTACAACTTGGAGAGCGCGTTACGTTAAGTCTGATAGTACATAATCCAAGTAACAATGTTTTGGTCAATTCCAAAGTTTGAGCAGGCTTCAATGATGGAAGCGAAAGAAGTACTATCAAAGGCACCCGCAATATCGAGGAAAGTGCCCACAAGAAACTCCTTAATACTAAGCGATCTTTCAATCCTCGTAACAAGTTCATGCAGCGCAGTTTCACAATATGATCTCCCAACTCTGTAAGCATGTTGAGTGCTACTGAGTGGGGTGACAGATAAGTGATGATCCCTATTATATCTGTCAACAATTCTTTCCAGAGTTTTGAGAAAAGTTGAAGAAAGACTAATAGGGCGAAATGCCTTGGGATCGGTATAATCCGTCTATCCAGCTTTCGGGATGAACACAACTTTACTCCTGCTCTAGGACTGTGGAACATATCCAAACGCAAAGCACGCTTGGCACAGTAGAAGTAAATGTTCCTGAATTAGGGGAAACACATGCTGTAATTCAGCAGGAAAAACTCCATCTGGACCACCTGATTTATAAGGTAAGAAGGAGAAAATGCTTCAGCGCAAGATTTTGAAAGTAACTAGCCTACAGGCTAAGTCCCAGTCAGGTAAATAATCAGTACCATTAGGCGGGCGTCAGCAACATAGTTATGATTGATAACATTGCACCCAGGGAAATGAACAGAAAGTAGAAATTCGACAATTTCCTTCCTGGAAGAGAGTAATCTGCCATCAGGAAGTCGCAGCACATCGAGTCAGCAGGAATCATTTCTAACCAAGGACTTATTAAATCTGGCGATCCCAGAGATACTATTAATTTCTTCGCAGAATCTAATCCAAGAAGTCCTACGAGCGGATCTCAGCATTTTCTTATATTCTTTTTGACCTGCCAAAAAGTTATCCCAATCAACCTGAAGGTCAGATCTTTTGGCTTTGTTTTTGAGTCTCCTAGCAGTTTTAAAGATGAGGCTAGCAATTCAATATCCTCAGTCAAACATAGCTCACCCAACGAAACCAACCAGCTAAGTCATTGGGTTTAAGCTATCCGTATATTTATATAAGGGGTATATGCATCATTATGATGTTAGCTCCAAAGATTTTCCCAAGAATATTCGAAAAAATCAGATAATCGTTTGAATAACATACGATCATACAAAACTTGGTTGTCCTAAACCCTCTAATCCCCTATTATTTCAATAACATCTTGTAATTTGCGTTATTATGGCGTCAACTTCTTAGCGTCACATAATCGGTTAAATTTTTAGATTTATTGGTTTATTTAAATTTAATACGATATTCTCACTAACGCATGTAAACATTTTTAGGATTTAGGACATACTTCACCCTTCTATATTGAATTGTGAATTTTGTCCTTAAAAATATGCTGTATAAGATAACAGAAATTTTTTAACAGGAAACATGTATTTTTTCTACTCCTCACCAGGAGCAGCACTATAGATAAAGAGAATTTTTTCTGCTGTAATTTTATTAACTAGCCGAAAACTTATAAATTTGTGCATCTGTTTATAACAATTTTTGTAACGTGTAATTGGACGTTAGCAGAAAATTTGTAAACTTTTGATAAATTATTCGTACCAAACAAAATATTTTATATTTTGAACTGCATGCCAATTATTATAGTGTAATTGGTTGTTACAAAAATTCTTATAAAAAAATGCACAAATTCATAAGTTTTCTGCTAGTTAATAAAATTGCAGCAGAAAAAATTCTCTTTATCTATAGTGCTGCTCCTGGTGATGAGTAGAAAAAATACATTTTTTATGCTGAAAAATTTCTGCTATCTATCACAACTAAAACTAATACATTCCAATTCAAAAAGTACAAAATTTCAAAATCTACAGTAAACAAAATTTGTATGGGGTCGGTCTCCCAACCTTCCAAAATCCGTATACTGTAAACAGAATTAATTTAAACATAAAAAAAACTGGGAATATTTTGAATGGGGTTAAGGCCTTCTAATGAGATCACGAGCTCTGATTATTTCCAGAACTCTTCTACTGTAATATTTATTATAATCAAAATAAAACAAAATGGAACTATTCAAACAATTTGTATGGTACCCCTTTGACCCCTGTTTTCGACTGATTTCCATAACGAATTTATGGTAAAAGTATTACATTCAAAATGAAATCGTGGAACTTTTTCTGAAAAAGTTATGATGAGGAAAAAACCAGACCTCGGTTTCCATCCCGTGCCAAACCGTATTTAAATTCCATGGCCATATGTTGAAATCGAAAAATGGCATTCCTCAATATTCATTCATGTATTTTCACTAATCCCATGTTTGCTATATATCATATCCCATAAGGTGTAAAACTTAGTGGCAGCCTTCATACAAAATTGACACTTTTTGACACATCTGTTATTATGTCATAGGTTCAATACCATTGAGTGAAATTTCGATAAAAATGAGTATTCGAGTTTTTGTACAAAAATTACAAAATTACTTAAATTCAAGGTCAACCTTGCATTTTTATTTAATTGCAAAATGTAACCAAATCTTCCGCTTATAGGTTGTCGATGGAATAATATTATCGCCTTAGCATGCCATTGCAATGTTATATATGTTCCTCATGACATATTGTTAATTATAATCTTTATTAAACTGTGCTAGAGGCAGTGTTATATACATATATTTCTGAATCAATATGGTTATGAATTTATTTTATCGCGTCTCTTAACGAAATCTGCTATGAACAGATGGGTTGTGATACAAAAGTCCATCTGATTTTGAGTTTTCTTTTCCACAAAAATATTATTTAAACGTCGTTTCTCTGTTCTTAGCTGTTCTGGATTGTAGGTGGTCATTATATGCGTTTTGTGTTGGAGGTAACACTGAATGATATGGTTTTAATTTTTTTGGAAATGAATTTTGCTTTTTTTATACGATTTAGCGGTTGTTAGGAAGATCTCACTCCTAATTCATATAATGTCCTCTCTACCAGAAAATATTTCCAAATTTTATTGACGATGCCACCGAATTTGTAGGTCATATTCTAATTTTCTAAATACAAACTGATTTGTATATCGGATCTTAAAATTTGCGTAGAGAAGCTATGTAGTAGTCAATGTTTATAGGAATTTGTTAATAGACTTACAAGCATATTAATTCATTAAAAAACGGCTGATCAAAAAAAAAGTTAATTTTAATCTAAACAGTGTCTATGCGTTTTCTCGAGATAAGTAAATTCTGTTAAGAATCGGTAAATATTTTTTCCTGATAATAAATGAGCGTAGATTGGTTGACGTAATAATAGTTTTGATTTAGAAACCAGGCGGAGAGTATTTCAGAAATGTTTCAAATTTGTGACCACAAGGAACTGAGAACCAGAAATATCTTAAAAAAACGTTTATGGATAAATAATCTCGACCGCCTTCAAGTCCTCCATATTATTACGATCATCAATCTACTGAATACTCATGAGCCATGCGTATTATGATTAACAAAAGAACTGGGAAGCATAATAAATTCGAGTGTTAAAACTTACTGAACCGTACTCAACTGTACTTTAACTATGTGTGAGATCTTAAATGCGACAGACTTACTTAATATCTTGGAGTATGAAAATAAAATTCACAACTGGGGAGCTTGTTATTGACGACTAATGCTAGAGACATTCTCGAGTATGGAACATGTAGGCTTTACCGAGAGCGTATACGATATTCTTAACAAGAATAATTTACGTCTAACTGTAGAAATTCATAGTAACCGCACTAAATTTATAGTAAAATTTGAAGAATGCTTAATTTGGGATAGAATGATGTCAGATTAACCTTGACCGAATGGCATGAATTTGAATGAAATATTACACCGTTAGCTAAAACAGCATATATGTACATGATTAGTATCTTCCCAATAATATCTACATATATAGAACATATGGAACAAATCAAAACCGTTTGGGAACTCGCTCACATCATTTTTTTTTTTTTTAACTATTTTATAGTTTTAAATCCGGAATGTAGACGTTCCAAAATAAATTTAATTAAAAAAAAGACCTAAAAAAGTTTTGTAACGATTCAATTCATTCTTAGTAGTTCAACGTAGACTCATGTTGATGAAAGTGATGAAATCGGCAAAAAAATATTTGTAAATTCAATCCATGAGAAATTTTTTTTATTCGTTTAATCGTTCACCACACAATTTTTCCAAAATTGGAAAGCAACCAAAAACGGTTTTTACACGGAAATATATTTTTATTTTTTATGTTTTTGCTGCTTGGTTTAAATTCCATTTAAAATTGCATTTAAACAGAATTTTGTTATAGCTTGGAAATAATTTTTCATAAAGGATTTTAAGAATTTTTTGTTGGTTTTCGGTTTGGAATATATTGTATATGGTATTTTTAGTTCCGATATATATACATATATATATACAACACCATAATAATAGTTGCATACAAAGGAATTTTTTTATAGTTTTTTAATAAATTATTTTTAAAAATAATATCATAACTCAATTTTTTATTTATTTAATGGGTTTTAGGTTTTTATGCACTAAATGGTGGATCGAATAAGTTTCAACGGGGGCTAAATAGTGAATAAAGGTTATTACATATACGAGTATATATAATCATAAAGGTAAATGCGGTTCAAGCTAAATTGACCTAACAGTTTAATAACCAATAATTTTCTTTGTTCTCGGGTTAATCGCGATCAATAGCAAATCTTATATGCTTTGTAATTCAAATTTGTTTCTTAAATACATATACAAATTCTGATTTTACTTTGACCTACGGAATATTAATTTATTTGCATATATTTAAAAGTTGCGTTAAAAGATAGCAGAGTAATACCTATAAGTATCTTCAAAAACTTAGGAAACAGTTTTACATTTAACCGCTAATTATTGTAAAATACGAAGGATCTCTATAATTTTATGAATTAAATAAATTTATTTTGCATATGATGCATATTCTAAAATAGACCGAATCGGGTCGCTAAAATCGATACAACTTCGCTGAACTGTATGCCTTTGAATTAATATTGCTAAAATGCTTTATAAACCGTCGGACGAAAACATTAAACCCAGATCAGACATGAACTCAACTAATAGTTGAATTGTGCCGACGAGATTGATGTAAAATATTTGAGCGGATACAATAAAATGAAAGAATTTGGCCTTGTTCACAATCAGAACTAACTTGTTGATAATTGCTCAAGTCATCCTGCAGAATCACGCAGTCACGCAGACGCTACTAACTCGCACGACATTTTTCAGATCATCGGCGAAATGAAGATAACTTGCAAAACGGTCAACAATAAAAACAAATGGACCAAACTGGGAACGAAAACAAAAAACTAACAAGGATTCAAATGTCAATTTAAAGAGCCTTCGCAAAATCTGTATAAAAGAGGTCGAGTTGTTGTCTGGAGTTTAAAATACCACGATAAAATCCCTGATGAACATAAGATATATGTATAACTATTGAAAATATTTCACGGAGGGACGTACTAAAGGTTTCATAGTTGAGTCAATGAAGTTGACGATATTATGCATATTCACAGCAACGATAACAATCGAAAAATTGAAATTTATTTTTAATTCAAAATTAGCTAAGTTTGTTATCCTAAATTTGGATAATTTTAGAAAACAAAATTTTTCTATAAGCGAGTGTGAGATGTTTCAATTTTTTTATTTTATTAAAATGGTTCGAACCTACTCCGGGTGAGAACACTTTGGATCTAGCTAGAGCATCGTTGGAGATCACCCTTTAAACGACGTTCAGAGTTCTCAGCTGGTTCATTTTAACGATAAACATATATCTAGTGAACCTCATAAGTGGGGTTCAATTATGAAACGTTTCGCCACTCAACAGCTAAGAGTGAAACTCTATTTCAGTTCCAGTTCAAGTAGAGCTAACTTCTTATTAGCGTTCTTACCACCAATGAATGAGCGAAGAGTTGCTGGTTCGGCACCAACACACTTAATACATTAATCCCCTTTTCGATAAAAAATCAGCTCTTATTAAGAATGTGTCTATGCCCCGTACATGTCCGAAAAGCATTCCATACCACAATGTACCTCAGTCAAAACACAACAAAACAATAAGTTCCAAGAAAGAATTGCTACAATTCGGACAAGCACAGAATGGCCTACATAGCAAGAAAAGCATTTTAAGGTATGATAAGTACCACACTTCTGCTCCAGAAGCGTGGTATACAGTGCTAGAGGTAACGCCCACTTGGAATAGATTGAGCTGCAGATGAGTATATTGATGCGTAGAAAACCATGCTACATAATTTAGCAGGGAAAATGCCATCAGCAAAACTCGATATGAAAACACTCCAGCGGAAACATCCATGGTGATCAGTCCCCGTGCTAAATTAAAATCCAAAGTACCGACAAATATGTCCGGAGGCTCGGAGGCAACCACTCTCAAATCAAAAATGTTACACCCAGAAAAGAGGACAAAACACATAATAGCTTACCGACTTCTCGCCTACAAGAATTGAGTTTACCGGAAGGTATAGACGAAGATTCCAATTTCCTCACAGAAGATTTGTCACGTAGTCCCGTGCGTATTTTTATGCCTTTAAATCAAAAATCGATCACAATCCAAAATGATATTCGTATTTTTGGCTTTATTACTCTTCTTCTGGCTGTTTTAATAAAAGGGCAAGATTTTTCAAAAGCAGTCGAAATTGCCTTTGTCAGTACAGTTTCCTGCAATTCAAAATGTGTGATTGACCTAATCTATGGTTAGGAGAATCTAGTAGGAACGAGCTCAGCGGAGAACGTATCCCAATTCGTTTTCTTCAAATTTACTATTGCGACATAAAGCACAAACTAATATCAATCACTTGCTTACGAACCGAGTTGTCAAAATTTCATATATTACATGGAATTTTACGAAATTTTATTGAAATGAATTCAATTATCATTTTAAATTACCATATGAAATTTGAACTTTTAAAACAACCATAAGATGTCAAAATTAGGAATTTTTTTAAATTAATTAACTTAACCTATAGGTGACAATTGTAATATGAGATGCAAAATTGTCTAAATTCCGATAATTAGAATTAAAATTTAGAATTCATGATTTTGAAATTCAGATACAAAATCTAAATTTTATTTCGACATATTCGACATTTCAAATTTCAAAAATTTTACGTTTTCAAAATTCTGTATTTTATATTTCAGTATGAACTTTGAAAATTGTTGGTATTTGAAAGTACCCAAGCATGTTAATTCGAATTTTCTAAAGTTCGAAGCCCTTTAAAGTAGTTTTTAATTCAACTATGTTTAGAACTCAGAGTTTTAAAATTCAGTTTTAAAAGTTAGATAAAGTCAAATTTTATTTTCAGAATTCCCAAATTTTTTGAAAATTTAATTTCATCAACATTTAACTTTCATCGAAATTTACATCAAAATTTAATATATTGGAAGAAAAACGATTTTATTTGATCAAAATTCGAATATAAATTTCAAAATCTGATCATAAAAAACGTAAAATTTGATCATTAAAACCAAAAATCAATAATTTTAATTTGGTTTTTGAAAAGATGATTGTATGTGTTCGGAAATGGCCAAGAACCTAAAAAACTTCAAATTAATCGAAATCAGATCTGCTGAGCATCACACACACAACGATTTTGGTTAACTCCTGTAAATATCGAATCGAATTAAAAATTAACAATTTTCATGGATATTTAAAATTTTCTAAATTCCGATAATTCAATATAATATTTTGAATTCAGCATTGGGAAATTCGATTTCAAAAGTTCAAAATTCGACAATCTCGGACTTTAAAATTTAAAACTTATATTTAGATTGTATCAAAATTTAATAAGTTGGAATATAGAAAATTCGAATATCCGCACAATTTCGGTTCAATTGAACATTAAATTCAGGATTAAATTCTAAAAGAATTATTATTAATTAAATATCGTTAACTATTTAAATTAATTAAACATCATTAAGTCGGATTTTAGTAGATTTTTAATTCAAAATTGTTACCAGAATTCCAAAAATTTTTAAAAATTTAATTTCAACAAATTTACGATATTTGCTTTGAAATTTAATAAGTTGGAAAAGAAATGATTTATTATTTTTAAATTTAGAATTAAAATTTTAAGTTTTGAATTTATAAATTAAATCAAAAGTTGATCATTTTTATTTGAGTGAATTTATTTGAAAAGGTGGTTATGGGTGTTCGGAAATGGCTAGGAATCTGTAGCAGCTCGAATATTCGACTCACCGATATTCGATTCTGCCACAAACAAAACAATTAGTGAAATTCAAATATAATCCAACTTATTTGAATTAAGCGTTCACTAACCCCATCACATATCAATCTATCCAACCAACACTATCCAATAACCGAACCATTACTATAAAACATTTATAGTAAAACCATCGCCATCCAACCAACATCACCACGAACTAACAATGTTCGGTGATGCAATAAATATCCACTGCACTACATAAGTGCAATGTTGACCGTCGCCGGCGCATGTGTTCCCTCTTCATAAATGAAGACGAAGGCGACGTCATTACAACAACACAACTCAAAAAACAACAATACAGTCGTCCATGATCAAAATAAGACAACACGTTAAAAAAAAATTGTGATTATTTTTCCCGACAACAAGTCAGTCATTTTTCATAGTGTATTGTGGTGTGAAAATAAATTAAACAAAATTAAATTGAATAATAACTATAATTATAATTAAATAATAATTGTAAATTAATTAAATAATAATTATAAAATTAATGTAAATAATAATTGATACCCAAACAAAATAATAAACAATTGTGAATTTTATTGAAATAAAATTGTTAGTTAATTTACTTAATTGGGACGTCCAATATTAAAATACGAGCAGAACCCCAAAAAATCCAACAACTTCTAAATCCACTAAATAATTTAGAGTTAAAATATTAAAAAGTTTTGAAAGTTTTCGATAATTTGTTTCATATAGCTCGCAAAATAATTCAAATACCAAAATAAAATGGGTAAAGAAATTAAATTAGAAATTAAAATTTTAAATGACATGTTTTTTAAAATTAAATTTTTAAATTTATAAAATCGGTCCAATTGCTAAATTTACAAAAATATGTTCTTAAATTTAAAAATATTTTTTTTAAACACCTTTATTGGTATGGCTACTACAATCTTAAACATTACTAATTCGTTCAATTCATTAGTAAGGGTTGACATTAGTACTTATGAGCACCAATGTCCAGTTTTCCTGAGGTATGATAATCATTCGGTTAGCTCATGTGGTTTGGTTCGTTTGAGCCGCCTTTCTTCGTTTGTACTATCCAGTAGTTGTACGGCCTCAACGTTGGTGTGGATGAGAAGTCTCTTTTCATGTTTGATGGCCACTGGCAGATGACGTCATCTATCAATTGTATTTGTAAATCATTGTGTATTTCCCTGTTAGTCACAAATCGGTAAGCGTTGTTGACCGTCCGAAATGTCTTTATTGGACTTATGAGTACAACCCAATAGCTATGTGCACCACACATCCATATTGGTTTGAAGATGGTCTGGTAAATTCTTTTGCAAAAAAGGTTTATTTTGGAATGATGCCAAATTAACCAGTACATTTGACGTTGTTTTAATCGTATCTGTTCAGGTTTTTGTCTCACGTGATGTTTCCAATTTAGCTTTGAGTCTAGATGCAGACCAAGGTATTCGGCCGATTCAGCCTGCGGCACTGTTACCCCGTTGATGTATATGTGCTGGTTGATATTTTTGGGTCGGAGCGTAAATGTCATATGGGTAGATTTACGCTCATTAGCGCGATTTTTCAATAAATCGTCCATTTAGTAACGTTGTTTATTGCTCGTTGAAGATTTTTCACTGCCCTTTGTTGAGATTCGTCTATTGCCATAATAACAGTGTCGTCAGCAAACGTACCGATTAATGTTTTGTTCGTTGTAGGTATGTCTGCAGTGTAGAGAAGGTAGAGGAGGGGTCCTAATACTAAAAGTCATAACATGTTTCTTCATGGATGACTCTGAATTTGCGATCAGAGAGGTATGATTCAAGCAGCTGGCAATAATTTTGTGGTAACATTTTGCTCATTTTGAATGTTAATCCCTCGTGCCAAACCCTATCAAAGGCCTGGGGTACATCCAGAAATACAGCGGGGCAATATTTCTTTTCTTCTAACGCTTGCTCTATCATCGTAGTGATTCGATGGACTTGATCTATTGTGGAGTGGTTAAACCTGAATCCAAATTGAAAATCAGGAACGTTTGCCATTGGCTTGAGACGTTTTAGTCTTTCATCAATTCCTAGTGCTTTTTTTTGGTTAAGATTTTTCTTCGGCAATTTCCATTGGCGTGACCCTTTTAAAATCCTGACTTGGTTGATAAACAGGTGTTACGTCGATGTTGGATTGAATGTTATGGGGTTGAAATACTGTTGCTAGATGTTGAAGAACCCAACTATCTTGAGCATTTCTTATGGGTGGTATCCGAGCAACAGGTCGTTTAAATTTTCTGGTGGCCTTCTATAACGAGGAGTCTTTTTTCTCGACCTAGTCCGCTTTAGTAGTTGTCGAAGCAATCTTGTTTAAAGTTTTTGATTAGCCTATTGACTTTGTTACTTTTCCAATTGAAGGCTGTTTTGTCAATGGGATTTCTGGTGAGATGCCATATTCTCCTTTCTATGTAAAAATATAACAACTTATTGTTTTTATAAATTTCAACATACTATAGGAACAACTCATCAAATTATAACTCTGAGTGCAATAATTTCATAAATATTTATGACATTCTAACATCGTTAATTTCGACAAAATCGAAAAGTTACGATATTTTAAATTTTTAATCTTAAATTCGCAATTTTCCAAATATTGTATTCTCAAACTGATAAAATTCGTATAAAGTTCATGAAAATGAAACACTTTACTTTACTTAGGTACTTTAATAAATACCAACACATACAATTCGAGACTGTTCGGCTAGTGAATTTATTGTCATTTGAAAGCTGAACAGTATCCTTATTTTGTACATCGGCTACAGGTCCGTCTTTTAATTGCCCATCTGCACACTGCGTATAGCTCTTGCACTAACATGCTAGTCTGTACTAACATGAACGATAGGTCCGTCCATGAGTTCTACATTCCCACAGAGAATGATAGATGTTTTCAATTTAATCACCGATCGTAAACGGGAGATGAAAAATCCCATTTGCATCCCGCCTCTGTTGGGATTCGAACCCGGTACTTTCAATCAATGTTCTCGATAGAAAGTTAATTGTATAACTTTGGCATTAACAAACAGATTCACCAATCCAGCCAATCAATACTGAATATATTATTTATGTATACGTATATATGTTGAGATGCGATGGCATATACCCCAAATAATTCATTTTATGTTTTCATAATCAAAATGTTGTAAAATCAAACCGAGCAATAAAAATTCATGTAATTTCACCAAATTATGTAAGAGTTACCATTATAAATCGATATTGGTATATTGATATCCCAAGCATCATTAAAATTACACCTTTTAATCATATAATTATAAACAATTTATTCATGATTCATATCTTGTGTGCGCATATACAATATATACATACTTATATACATACATTTTAATCAAACGAAATTACCAATCGACAATTAATTAATTTATTTTGTTTTATTTAAATCTGTCAGTGGACTTAATGTCGATACATATGTACATAAATTTTATTTACCTCTAATAAAAATATTTATAGTCTCGACGGTTTTCTTATTCAATCGCGGTTGTATAATCAATATGAAATTTATTTAGATTTTCAAAATTTTCGACAGAAATTTTATTTATGTTTATTCATTAATCGACAGTATTATTGACGAATAATTTTTCATTTTCAATCTAAAATAATAACAACAACAACGCAGAAAATTTAAATAGATAAAATATATTGGTATATATAGATAAATAGAAATAGATAAATTTTGAGTTGATACAGTAATCACCAGAAAATTATTAAATTGTCTGCATTCCACTAGATATACGTATAAGTATGTATATACAGTTAATAAAATTAATTAAGAAAATCTACAGTGTCTCTCACAAAATATCACACCTACACAAATTAAAAAAAAAAATATTCATATCTACACATAAATTGATATAATAAATTTCTCCTAGGAAATAAATTTTAAAACAACGTTTTAACATTTACATAATAATATTAAATAAAAATAACTGATAAACAATAAATGTCCAAAAAGATAGTAATAGATAGTTACAAAAACTAAAAATTGGATATAGGCTATTGTTTGATCTACATACATACATACAAATGAAATTCATGAATAATATTATCGTAACAAAATATTCATGCTGTGTATTAGGTTACATAAGTTAATCTCTCACTATATAGTATCGACGAGGTATTGTTACGTTAACATAAGAAAATTAGAAATTTAAATGTAGTTGCGAGTTTGCTATTAGATTTTGTTTACATGATAATATCGGAGACGATAGCATTTCTTGATTCTCTAATTAGTTTAAATCATTACAAAACCAAAGCATAGCTAGAATCAGTGCACTTCACCCTAACTATAAAAATTACGCGCGACTTTATGAGAGAATGACAATGATGTATTATTTGGTATGCTGCGCGCTATCCTGACTGCTCTGTTATATTAAATAATAATTTAATTACTTTTCTCGCTGGTTGGTATATTTATACCGCAGTAACGAGTTGGTTTAAATTAGGGTGACATGTGATATATCTTCTTCAAACACACACACACACACCAAAACGAATATTAAATTTCATATCGTGTTTGCGGACTTAAGAATTTAAGATTAAAAAATGTGAAAGTGAATTTATATACGAGTTCCTGTGTATGTATAAATTTAAAGACCTTTTAAGATTAGCTCGGTCTTATCTTATAACGATGAAAAATCATTTAATGGCTAATTTTTAATGTACAGTAATTTATTTAATGATTACGATTATATACGAGTATATACCAAAGCAGTAAGATGATTTCGTAAATACCCTAATTAAATGTTTTAATGAATTTTTGTTTTTTGCCGCGTTTATCTTTAAGGCGTCTAAAAATAAAATTTTTGTGCAAAACAATTTTCAAGACGGAATTAAAAAATTATTTCCTATCTACCTGCGATTTATCCTATATATAATTTTTGTTGTTCTTCGTAACGGAAACAGTTATATCTCCTTAATTTAAATCATCCATGACCATTTCATACCTTTTTATAGTCCCATTAAAATTGTGTATATACATATATTCTCAGGAATTATTTGTTTTAAGAACGTAACGCAAAAAAAAAAAAACAACAATAAAAACATGACGTTAAATTATATCTGAACATAAAATTAAATTAAAAATCAGCAGGTGGTCATCGATCGATTTCTTATAATAATGGTATTTAAGTGACTATAAATAATAAATTAAGACGAACGTTTATTATTGCGTACCTACATACATAATATACGCGCACAGTTAATAAACATTACGTTCCGGTCAAATACAAGAGTACATCTATACATACACATCTATAAACATTGATAAATTGTGTATACGGAATTTAACTTTTTTGTTGTTGTTGTTGTTCTTAATTTAATATTAATGTTTTAATTTAAATTATAAAAACAATAATTTAACATTTTTTTGGCCGTCGACTTTATTTTATTTTATATTTTATTATTTTATTTAAAAAAAAAACAGTGTAATGGATGAATTAATTTGATGTCAATTACCATAAATTTTTGTTTTGTTTTGTTTTGTTATTGTAGTGTTTTTGGAAATTAATATAAATTAAAAAAAAAAAAATTAAATAATAATTTTAACATGCGATGGTAAATTCTTTGAGGTAATAATGTGAAGAAAACTACCAGAAATGTTTTAAAGATGATTTAATTTTTAGTAATTTAAAAAAAAAAAACAGGAAATGGGTGTAAAAATGATTTCGCTGCACGATGCCCCATTTCATTAAAACCCATCTCATCTTAATAATTTCGTCTACATAATTTGTAAGTTTAAAATGTCTCACTAAAAATTTGAAAACGCCAAAGGTGCCGGGAATTACTGTGCTCTGGAACTCTGAAGAAGATTAGTCGTATTATAAGGATCTCTCAATATTAAAATTCTGAAATCTCTTTAAAATCTTAAGTCAGTAGAAATTGTCTAAGGTGATGTTAAAGTTTTCTTGCATGATTTAAATTTATGTAACAATTTATTTTAAATTATTTATTTCTTAGAATTTTCTAAAATTCCATGATTTTCCTAAGATCGTAAGTTCTGTTTGGATTCCATTCCTATTAAATTCTTTCTAATTTATAAATTCAATAATTTTTAATATTTCCTTCATTAAGTTACTGAAATTTTTTTACTGTATTCTAAAAAATTCATATCAGTTTCAGTTCCATCAGAGTGTACCTAGATAATTCGAAATATGTATCTTAAAATTTTTAAAATTCAATAATTTAATTTTTACTTTTGAATCTATTGAAATGATGAACCTCATAAATTTACAGTTCTGAATTTAAGGAATTTTAAAATAAAAATCATCGATCTATGGACTGATAAAAATTTATAATATTCAGAAATATGTTAAAATTCAGAATTTGTCAGGAATTTGGAAATATTGAAATATAATTTTACAAGTCTTAAAATGAAAATTAAATTCTACATCGAACAATTAAATTAAACATTAAATTTTGTGATTTAACTGTTTAAATTTAAATTTTATAATTCTAAATTCAAAATTTCTAGGCGATCAATCGAAATTTTTAGAAATTCGTAATTCAATTTTTTCTAAATTTTGAAATTCGCATTCAGAATTCTCAAAATTCAATTTTTTTCCAAATTCTTTCGAATGAGTCGATTAAATATTTGTTTGAATTAAAAAATTTCGAAATCAAATTATATTTAAATTAAAATTTAAAAAATTATTTTAACGGTCGATCGAATTAAGAACCAGAAAAATTAACTTTTTCGAAATTTTCTACGTGGTACGCATTCAACATTTTTCAAATGCTGTAGTTAAAATGGAACCTTAAGAGTTCAGAATTGTAAAATTCAACCTAAATTTGAAAAAAGGCAGGATTTTAAAAATTGATAATCCAAACTGGAATATCAGACTGGGAATTGTATAACGAAAGTGTCGGTTTCATTATCAATTCGATCAAAGAACCTGGGCTTATTAAAATTTTATAAAATTTAGAAATTTAATTAAATTCAGAATTTGTCATTTAAATCCGATTTTTTAAACTACCGGAATGTTAAATTTCGTCCAAAATATATTGAAATACAATTTTACAAGTCTAAATATGAAAATTAAATTCTACATCGAACAATGAAATCAAACATTAAATTTTGTAATTTAACTGTTTAAATTTAAATTTTATATTTCTGAATTCAAAATTTCTAGGCGAAAAATCAATTTTCTAAAAATAAAAATTCGTAATTAAATTTTTTATTATTTTTTAAAAATTCAAACTTCTAAATATTTAAATTGTTAAACATGCATTGGAATTAAAATGTAGCAATCGGAATTTAAGTTTCGCTAAACTAGATCGAAATTTAAAATTTAATAGACGACAAAAATTTTTCTAATTTCATAATTTTAGAGAAAAGTTTCGTGTTTAAATTTTGAGTTCTAATATTTTAAAATATGCAAAATACAAGTTAAAACTAATATTTCAGAATTACGGACAAATTAAATTTTTAAATTTTAAAAATTTTATCTATGTATATATTTCGAATATTGTTATTTTCGTACTTAACACTAAACAATTTTAAAATACTCTAATTCAAATTGAAGAATAAGTTCAGATTTGCTAAATTTTAAAAATATCCAAAATTAAAAGTTTTATGTTAGAATATCAGAATTAAAATTGGATAACTAAATATGAACTTAATATTTTAAAAATTTAGAATTCGAAGTATCAGTTTGAATTTTAAACCTTTTGATAAGTTGATTTTCGTAAATTTTTAATTCTGAATACGAAACTTCAATTTTAATTATCTATCAGATAAGTTTTAAATACAGATAATTAAAATTCAATTAAAATAAATCGATAAATCAGATTTTAAAATTTTTTTGGTGTTCTAGATTATTGTTTTTTAGTGACTGATGGTTGTAAGTAAAACTGGATACCTCAAAGTAAAACGTCTTGTTTGCACAATACTTGTATTCAAAAACGTTCCAAACGTTCCATTTTTTCGAATTTCTCGATTTATTTAGATTTCAAATATGTATATTCAAATTTTTAGAAATTTAATTGAATTTAGTCGTTTCTTCTGTTTTTTTATATTTTAGGTTGTGATTTGTCGGATTTTATTCGAGTTTCGATTTCTTTCGGATTTAAGTCTGATTTTTCAATATTGTCAGGTATTCTTGAATTTTAATTGGATTTTTTCTTTTAGTTTGATTTTTTTGGTTTTCTATTCATTAAGATTTCCCTTGAATTTCGATTTTCGTTTTTTCGATTCTTTTAGATTTCCCTTGAATTTTCCGAATTAATTTAAATTATTTTGGTTGCTTTATAGAATTTTGATTCTTTCTTTAATTATTAGATTTTTTCAAATTTTTTTGAGGGTATAGATTTTTTGATTTTTCTTTCTCGAACTTTTCGAATTTTTAGAAGTTCCTTCAAATTGTTTTGATTATATCGGACTTTTTTCGAATTCAACAGAATCTTTTGTATTTTCAAAAATTTAATTCGAGTTTTTTTGGTTGATTTCGAATTTCGAATCTATCTTGTCGAATTATTGGATTTTTTCAGATATTTTTGAATTTTATTAGATTTTCGGATTGGATTTTATTCCGGATTATATATTTTTGGATTTTATTGAAATGTTCGATATTTTCGGATATTATTCGAATTTAACTGATTTTATTTCAATTTCAAATATTAACTTTTTGAAATTTAATTTTTTCGGTTTTCCTGATTTTTTTTCTGTTAGTTTTCGATTCTTTCTCGATTTTTTCCATTTGATTGGGAAAGGAATCTTATCCCTTCACATCAGTTTGGATTTAGGGAAAAACATTCTACGAAAGAACAAGTACATCGAATTACTGATGTAATCGAGAAATCACTAGAAAGCAAACAAATATGCTCAACTATATTCCTTGATGTAGCGCAAGCATTTGACAAAGTATGACACCAGAGGCTAGAATTCAAACTTCATCGAGATCTTCCGGAGCAATTTTTTCAAATTTTAAAATCATACATATCAGAGAGGCACTTCCGAGTAAAGTATGAGAATGAGTACTCCCAACTAAAAAGAATAACAGCCGGAGTACCACAAGGGAGCGTTCTTGGGCCAATCCTATATCTCCTATATACTAGAGATATACCAATTACAGAAAAAACAATGGCGACGTTTGCCGATGACACGGCAATACTTGCAACAGCAAAGAACATCAATGACTCCACTAGTAAATTACAGAGGGCTACTAACCTGATATGTAATTGGACAAAGCAATGGCGAATTAAATTAAATGAAGCAAAATCAATCCAAGTGAATTTTACAAATCAAAAAGTTAACCATATACCAATAATGATAAACTCAATAATAGTACCCCATGTAAACACTGCGAAATATCTTGGTATGACTTTAGATGCTAAGCTTAGATGGAAGGAACACATAAAAAAGAAGAGAGAAGAACTAAACATAAAATTTAGAAAAATGCATTGGCTCCTAGGGAGACAATCTGAACTAGCGATCCATAACAAACTGCTGTTATACAAACAAATTCTGAAGCCTGTATGGACATATAGTAGCCAACTCTGGGGATGTGCCAAGAAGACAAATATCAAAATCATACAAACAGTTCAAAATAAAATCCTACGATGTATTGTTAATGCACCGTGGTACATTCGAAACGACAACCTCCATCGAGATCTCAAGATCGAGCTTGTCGCGGATGAAATTAAGCATCATGCAACAAAACACCTACAACGTTTGCACCAGCATCAAAATCTGGACATACGCTGTATGCTGACTACATCTCCAACAAGAAGACTGCAAAGAACCAAACCACTGGACTTATCGCGACTTGGAGGTCAGTAGACCTACTGTGGCGAAAAATCTGATGGAGAAGTTACACTAACTGGGGATAATCACTTGATTACGCCGACTATTCAAAATACTGTATTATGCAATGTAAATTACTAAATGGGTACAAGACTCAGTCGTAATATAAATAAACAAAAAAAAAATTGTTTGGGTATTTTTGAATTTTTTTCACTATTATTGCAGGCACATACAAGGCTGGACTATTTAACTCTATTGAAAGTTATTGCTTTTATTCTTTATCGCTAACATAGTTTTTTACATGTCATTGCTTCCTTGGTTCCAGTCCCATCTGCGACATTCTTGTATCATCAATTGATATTTTTTTCAGTGTGTAACCAATACACCTCAGCTTTCCTAGATTCTTTAAATTATAACAAAAATTTGATTTAAGCCCATATTAGAATTGCAGCTGGATTACTGAACTCAAATTTAATAAAAATTTAAAATCTTATTTGTGCTGCATATCGATGTGCTTGTGTGCTATAGCAGGCATACATATGTTATCTGCGTAATTCGGATCACTGAGTGTTCCTATATGTCTATCTAGTACTACAATGAAAAATAATGGTAAGAATACAAATGCATCTTACTTATTTTATCGAAAATTGTAGTATACATTTTACGTTGGTTGGTTGAATTCGATTCCCGGCGTCTCGGTACATGTTCTTTATGATTTTGTCATTATTCGATTATTTTGTCTGGGATTTAATAAGAGTAGGGTATAATGGAGAATTTAATTTTTTGAAACGAATTGGGTGAATGTGGTAAGTGCAGCTTCTTTCTGGTTTGAAACTAGCTGCGTCACTACATAATTTTTTATTTATTGTAGTTAAGATTGTATTCAGAATTTCTGTCACTATGCAGCTAATATTTTTACTGTTGTATTAAGGACGGTCACTTTTTTTAGGATAGTAATGGTCAAGCCTTCTTTCCATTTCATTAGAATTTTTCTTATGTTTTTATTAAAAATGATTTTCATACAGAATTTCATTAGTATTGTGTTGCACAACGCGGCTAGTTGAATTTGACGTCGTGTATGTGGGGTTTTGATCCAGAAACACCATATTTTTTTTTAATGATTTCATGCGGTCACTCGTATGTGTAGTAATCCTAGCAAATGTAGTAACCCTAGCAAATGAAAAGAAGGACAATTAAGAGCATTTCTATAAATTTGCCAATTCATAATTGAAAGTGAGTGCCAGCTGATAGTATATTTCGGCAACGTTATTCATTAAAACTGGAGTAAGCCTTCTGGATTCAAATTGTAAAGGAAAAATTTCCGGCTTCTGTAGAATTTTAAAGGATTTAAAACCATTTAAGTTCAAAAATCTGATATATGCATATACACAACCCATCTGTTATTTAGCTGTTTTTTTTTGTTCACATCACAAAAATCAATAATAAATTTAGTTATTAAACAAAAGTACATCGTAAAAAATATCCTCCCCCATTTACCAGTCATTTTCGCACAGTATACATACATAATATGCTACCAAGTCCCCTCGCCAAAAAAAAAAATTGAAAAATTGTGTACAAAACAATTTTTCTGTTAAATATTTTCTGCCTTTCGTCGTTATTTATTATTATCTATAAACCCATCGTGGATATATGTACATATATGAACATATACATGTTGTATTCTAATATTATCAATATTCATTGAACAAATCAGTTCATATATAGTCACAATACTTATTCCATTGAGACCATTCATTGAACATAACAAAAAAAAAAAAATCATAAAATTCTATATCATCTGAATCACATATATGTATGTATATGAAATATGAGTATAAAACATAAATTCAAAATAATATTTTATTTTTGTTAGATATTTTTCTATTACGAATCAAAAAAAAATCCTTAAATAATAGAATTCACTATTATTTACCAGATATGTACACATATACAAAACGGAAAAATAATCATTTGAGAGATTTTGTTGTTCAAAATACATAATACAGAACTAAATTTTTTTTTTTTTTAGGGATGAAAAATTACAAAGTCATTGTTGTAAATTTTACAATGGGAATGTATCATCAACCAAACCAGCAACAAAACAAAATTCAATGGGATACATACATATGTATTATCAAAATAGGAACCAAAAATGTGTATGTAATGTACATCAAACACACAAAAATACCTGTTTGAAATTTTTAAAAGACGTAAAGGACTCATCACAGAACAGATAAAATCCTCAAATTTCTGTTCATGTTGAATATTTTATTTTCCGTCCTTTTACAAAAGATTTGTACACATCAGTATCCTTCTTAGGTAGGGTGTTCGTCTTTATATTAAAAAAAAAAATAAAAAATAAAAAATGTATTTTCAAGCCATTTAAATTTTAAAGACGAGTGCAACAAGTTGATCGTTGTAAAAATGTAGATATAAGGGTGAGTAGCATCGTATACTCATATACGTCCGAGTATATAATACAATTTATAAGAAACGGTAAGTGTAATTTGAGACGGTTGGTGAATGGACGTAAATATATTATTGTTGAGATTTAGAAGGTGTTTGTTTAATTTCGTTTGCCATATGTTGATTAAGGGCTCCTTAAATCGAGTGATTTAAATTTATTATAGAGCTAAAATTCCATTGGTTTGGGCAAATACTGGCGATGTGTGAAATCCGTCTCCTATAGTCTTAATCTGTATATTATATACATATATGTATGTAAATAGAATTTAAGTTGTCAGAAAAAAAATGTCTGACTGACAGAATATACCTTTTGCCCTCTAAATCAGCTCATTATACAACATGCCTACTCACAGAATAAATCTTAAGCTGAGGAAATAATTTTTCTCTCATAATATCTAAATTACTACACGTAGTTTGTGTAATGGTACTCGACTAATCTTCGCTAAGCTAATGGACATATTATTTTTACTAAATACGTTATCATTTACTCAAAATATCCTTTCAGTACGAATATGCCAGCAATGTCAAAAACAACCACACCATCTCTATGAAAAATACTCGATACTAATTCAAAAGTATAATCGCGGGTTACAAATCATTAAGAGATTATGTGTATAAGTTGTGTGATATCTTGCTCAACCATACACATAATGCTCTTTAGCATCTAAAACAATAACAGGATAATATTCAACATTTGACTCAATATACATTTAATAATCGAATCTGTTACTGGAAGTAGTGATACACCCCGCATGAAGGAATAACAATCAAATGAAATCTCGATTTTAACGTTAACATATCTGAGAAAAATTGTGGGAATTGCAAGAAATTTCAACGATCAATCATATTCTTCAAGAAATATACAGTTATTCGAGATGAATAGTTGCAAGACACTACATTTCGTGAACGTGTAGAATCGGATTATCTATATACGTCATTTGGATTAAATTGGAAGTACGCTCCTTTCTGGTTCAATCTCATTATGATTCATGTAATTGATCAATGCTGAGCATTTTATATCGGCTAAATTGTCATTATCAGAACAAGCACCGAGAAACTATCTGCATGATAAATTTGGAAATTGCGCTCCCATTATTTAATTAAAAAACATCTCCACATAGCCCACATTTGTTACTAACTGCATAGCATGAACGCAATAGTATCGATTAAAATCACGAAAGGCCTGCGCACTTTTTGCTTAAGTGACTGATTTACAGAAAACCATCTTGATGATGGGAGAACTCCCATTTAGTTGTATTGAATATAACAAATTAAATATTATAAGTCAGTGTGAATTTTATAATGATTGGTACACGCATGGCAAGAATCGAATCATCAATCAGCTGAATAAATTGCAATAATGATTTTAAACAAAACTGCAAATCGCTGGCCAAATCACCTGGCTCCACAACTGCTAATTACTGGCCAAATCATACATTTTTTTGCAAATGTATCTAACTTGAAGTGTTTGAAAAGCAATTTCATGTACGTTTCGCCATCCATCAAAACACATCCACTAAATTTTGTGAAAATTTTGTCATCAGTCTGGCACATATTTTATCGAACAAGTGTTGGTTATCTCAACGATTTGGCATTTTAATAACTCGGTAGCACTCATAGCCTTCCTGAAGTCGAATTCATTTTACCATGGAGTGGGGTGTGTTAAATTTTATGGCACATAGTTAAATTTCACCGGACTATTTTTAATAAAAGTTATTACCATTTTGTAAAGATTTCTATCAGTTGTGCTTGTGCCATGTAAAGATTATTATCGTTGTTCAGCACCATATTTTAATACGCCGATGGTCGAGTAAGCAAAGTCAATGCTCTTGAAATCGTGAACTGGAGCTCACCGCAGCGCCAATACTTTTTTAATTTAATTTCTTCTGTAAAATTGGTTCAACACAGCTTCTGTTGAAATCTACATTCAATTTCTGCAAGTATAAGAGACATCTCTTGCATATGACCGTAATGAAAATATACCTATTGCTAAAATTTTCAATTTTCTCTATTGAATTGACAAACATAAAATATTTGTTTAGCACCAACTTTTTATACGCCGGAGTCGTTGCAATGTAAACTGTGATGATTGAACTAGTCATGATTTCAATCGAATCACCCAGCTTCTTTTACCAACGAGCCACCGCCATACATATAAATATTGTAATTCTTAGCGTATATAGCTGCCATTTGAATAAAAAAATTGAACATTTTAGCAACAGCAATGAACTTTTCTTATATGGGCTCTATACCCATATACCCATCTTTTATACTAAGCACTTTTATTACATGGAGAATATTGAAGTTTTGAATAGAAGCTGAGTATACAGTATATAGGATTATTTTTATTTCACCATCACCAATTTGATAGGAGAGATTAAATCGAAAAATGTTTGGCTCGATCGAGAATCGAACTTAAATTCATAAATCCAAAGTCATATATGTTCTTAAAAAATATAAAAGTTAAGTTCCAGTCAATGATGCTTTATGCGATTTTCTCGGCGGGCCACAATATAATACAAGACCATACAAGTTTTAAGTTTAAGTCAGTACATGAATAACGTCCAAATAAAAAAAAAATCTATACAAATTGAAAGTATAACAAATAGGTATAGTTGAGTTTAAGTCGCGATTAAAACTAAAAACAAATTCAATTTAATTTCTTACCAATTAATTCAATTCAGATTCTGTTAAATTTTAATTTTTCTTTATCCAAATGGTGAGTATAAAAGATGCAAAGAATTGGGCGTTTGATTAGTGGATGTAAGTTCAAGCGGGATTCGTACTAACGTTTTTTTTAATTTAATTTTATCGTACAAATTAGTTCAACTTAGCTTCTATTAAAATTTTCTAAATTTTTAAAATTAATTGCCAAGTATAAAAGAGGGTTGGCAGCAATGAAAATGTACGGCGATGGTCAAATATGCAGAGTCCAGAAATACTTTTAGTTATAAAAAATTGATCAAGTCGGGTATTTTTCCTGGGTCAGTTGGCCAATATGGCCAATTTGTTGAATTTCCAGCTGATTTTTGGTGGTGTGTTAAATTTTATGGCACGGGCATAGTTAAAATTCTCCGAATTATTTTTAATGAAAGTTATAACCTTTTCGTCTGATTTTTTGTGAGCCGGTGTTTCCGGTGTTTCTGCGTTTTTCCGATGTTTCTGCAAGCTGTTCTCTACCGTTTCACCGTTATAAAGGGCCCACTCTACATAACGCTATATATCGTTGTTTTGGGTCAATTTAATAATTTTATATTGGATAAACATGACGTGGAAGTATAGATTCATGGTAAATTTAAGCAAGATTAGTTTTAAATTTCGCTCTTTTTGAAAATAGATTAACGACATGTCAATAACGCAATGTTCCTAAAGAAATTTGGTCGCCCTTTAGTTTAAAACTAATTGACAAAACCACTCTTGGAATTGTCTACATTATCGCCGTTGTCTACGTTGTTGGTGTTATCTACGGGTTGTCGACACGTCAATGTAGAAAATGTAGATGACAGAGTTTAACGTCAAATTTTTTGTTGTCAAATCGGCTTACAGATTCGCTGCTCCATCTGTCAAATTTTCCGCAAAAAAGAACTTTCGTTAAATTTCGTAAGGTTTCCTTACTGATTCTTAAAGACTCGCTGGTCAATGCTTTAAACTTGCATCAAAAATACAAAAAAAAAATGCCTACAATAAATTTTTGGAGTTGACAAATGTCTCAAAAAATTCTTTACTGAACTTTGAGTTGATGATTGAATCAACGGTTGGCCCGCTAGAACATGATTGAGCAAACTATTCTGATTATCTATTTTTACAACAAAGTTTTATTTATAATGTAAGTCTTTCCAAGAGACTAGACAATTACCAGCATGGATCACACATTTTTCGAGTGGAAATGCAATGAATAACAAAATTGTAAAAATTATGCATATGACAGTATTGTATTTTCGACCATATTTTCAGCAAAAGCTGTATTATTGTGATGTGATGTACAGCACAACAAAAAAGTGGAAATGTAAATAAAGCATCTACAGTTTGTGCCATTACTTTATGGTCTTAAAGTGCATTTTTCATATAAAACAGTCATTTAGGTACCGATATAGGAAGCTCGTTGAATAATTTGTTTGAACAATCAGTTCTGTAACATGATAAAATAACTGATTTCAGAGAGTATCGATTTTTTCGTAAAATTTACGAATTGTCGAGCTTTTAATTTTTTAAACTGGTTTAATTGAAAATTAAAAATAACCCCAAAAATTAATTGCTGGGCATTATTTTGTTGGGAAGAAATAATAACTCCAAACGGAATAGAATTAAATAAATAATTCTTAACAAAGTACGGCACTCTTATGTCACTCTTTCCGGCAATTGAAAGGGTTTTAAAATTATATGAAACTTTTAAACCAAATTTAAAATTGTTTAAAAATATATTTTGTTGGAAGAGATTTCGCAGCCGCATAATTTAATTTTAAATATTTTAGTTAGAATATTACCATTTTCTATTTATATCTGATATAAACTAATATATGTTTATACCATCAAGAAACTGTACCATGCCGGAAACAAAATAAACCGTTTGATACAATTTAATCATGATTATTAATTAATTTCTTTAAATAATATTTTTACTTAAGTAAATAAATTTATTGGGAAAATATATTAAAAATTTGATTCTATGATTATTATTATTATTATTATTAGTTGTGGTGAAATGTCAAATAAAAAAAATAAAAAATTGTAAAAAATGAATATTAAGAAATTTGTTTTTCTTATTTAATTTCACTTTCGTAATATGTATTCATAAATTTTTAATTTGGATTGAACAGATTGATTTATTGTATTTTTTTGACAGGTATTAGAAGGGTAAACCCTTTTTTTTTTTTAATTTTTTCCGTCTTATAATTGGATTTCCAATCTTTGATATTTTATATAATATGTATGTATGTACGTATATATAGAAAAGCAACTTTTATTTATAAAGTGTAATCAAAATAAATTTATTATATTATTATTTATTTTAATTAAACATCAAAATTATTTTTATTACTATTTTATATTTTTCAAGCTTGTTTTTATTATTATTATTTTTAGGTTTTTATTATTATTTTTTTAAATTAATTATAATTTGACATGATGTCGAAAATTTATAATAACACAAAATCATACAAGAGAAATGGTGATAATTAATAAGGGGTTTTGTGTATATTAAATGTTGTGTATGTATGTACATAGGAAAAAAAACTAATTAATGATTTTCTCTCACGACATTATTGAATCATATAATATGTATATATATGTATATGTATAAGATTTTTTATTTAAATTTTAATGTGCGGTGCGGTCTTTAATCATCGTGTATGAGTCAACATAATAATTATTGCAAATTATAAGCAAAAACAAAAATGATATTTACACAAATCATAGTGACTCCTGCGGGCGGTGTATTATGACTACTAGAAATTTCCTTCTGCGTATATACAATTTATAGATCAAAGCAATAATTTCGAATTACCGATATGGGGACAGCGGATATAGTATTATACGATACCTTTCTCCCTAGATATATGTATAATAAAAATTATTATATTAACCATTAGGTTGTATTGAACCATGACATAAATCAAAAGTGTGTGTACATATGTACATAATAACAAAGTTATCCACTCATCGATAAATATATATATATATATATATATATATATATATATATATATATATATATATATATATATATATATATATATATATACATATATATATATATGTATCATTGAGTTCTTAAGTTGCAGCTGTACTGTACCACCTAAAAGGTTGAATAATAATGAAATGAAACAAAATTTCACAAATGTTTTGTAAAATAATTTTAATTTCGATAAGAATATAACAATTACAAATAATCATATTACGAAATTAAAACACTATGTATGGAACACGCACACACCATTTGGGAAAATAAATCCAAAAAGGGAAACTTCCGAGAGATAAATTTTAAATAAGAGAATGGTAATGGTAGTAATATAGGAAGCACACATAATACACACACACACAAAAAAAAGAAAGTTTAGTTATTTATTTTTGTCGTGAATATATGGAAAAACAGATGGAAAATCGAACCAAAAAATGTATAAACGTATATACCGTTTCGAAACAAAAACGTAAACTCTTATTTGGAAATTGAACATTATTATACTATGGTTTTTGTGTACATACGCGTACATACATATAATTATATGGGAAATTTATAAAAGGGTCGTTTGTACGTATACATTATATATGTATATATACGTATATAGACAAATTATTAGGCGAGCTGGCGAACCGATAATAATATAGCACCTATATTTAATAATGAGTTTAATATAAGGTGGTGTGTGCGGTTTTCAAATTCCAAGCTGACTATTTTCGACCAATCTATGTACTTTTGTATTTCAATTAATAATTTAATTTAGGTTAATCACTAAATATATATATATATATATATATATATATATATATATATATATATATATATATATATATATATATATATATATATATATATATATATATATATATATATATATATATATATATATATATATATATATATAGACTAATTGAAAAATAAGCTTAAAAATGGAAAAATATAGTAAAACATTAAGCCGATCAAATTTAATAATATTATTATTTTGCTATGCAAACAGCACAATGCATATATAAACTACAATGTGTACATTTCAAATGTACATATAGAATACATTAAAATAAACAAAACAAAAAAAGATTTATTATTTTATATTGCAATAAAACAACTTAAATGCTTATAAGCTTATTGTTATATTTCAAACAAAATATCTCCAAGAAAATTAATTTTTCGAATACAACAAAAATTGATTTTTCTATATAATTTTTATTTTTTTGAACAATAGACCAACAATACCCATTTATATGTTAACCATAATCTTAAAGGATTATAGTTTTTATTTGATTTTATTCAATAATAATAATATATAAGTATTGGACTAATGTCTCTTTTGGAGTTCTAGACTTTAAAATCTCGCTTGGCACCACATTAAATTGACAAATTGTTATAATAGCCGCAGTCATTGTCACATTACGTATGTGTTGTTTATTATTTGAATGTTGATCAGAAACTGTTAATGGCAATGGATAATTTTACCAAGCGTCCGAAATGAATAGGCCGTCATAAATTGTCTTCTATTATACAACCGATTTAATAAAAATAAATGGGTTCTCAAATTCAGTCCGACGATGCAGCCAATTTCGAAGTTTAAACTTGGGTTATTCGTGTGACGTTATATAAGAAAAACAAATTGAATTGTAAATTCAACTAATGCTTTAACTACTACTTGCCAAAGTTAATTAGTCAGGTGCAGGCTCTTTAACGATCTTGAACATTTTGTGCCATATTCTGGGATGGGCGTTTAAGCGTCATCTATGATTTTTTACAATGACGTATCGACATCGTCGATAATAAAGACAATTCCTAGAGTGATTTTGTCAATTAGTTCTAAACTAAAGGGTGACAATTGAAATCTCTTTTCAAAAAGAGCAGAATTTAAAACTAATCGTGCTTAAATACCATGAATCAATACCTCAGCGTCATGTTTATCCATTACAAAATTATTAAATTAACCCAAAACAACGATATATAGCGTTAGAGTGGGCCCCTTTATAACGGTGGAACGGTATAAAACAGCTCTCAGAACCATCGGAAAAAACGGCTCACAAAATATCAGACAAAAAGGTATAATTTTCATTAAAAATTATCCGGAGAATTATACCTATGACCGTGTCATAAAATTTAACACACCCCAATCAATGTTAAAACGAATTCGAGTTCAGGAAGGCTAGGACTGCTACCTCCTATTATTATGGCAGGAATGTACTGTCTACCAAGACATTCTATTAAAAACAAACAATACTCAGAGATTTACAGGCGTTCGAGAAAATGGTTCATAATAGATGATGACTTCAATGCAAAGAACACTCCCTGGGGTTCTAGATTAACTACAACTAAAGGAAAAGAATTACTGATTGCATTAAAGAAATTGGATGTGAATCCATTTCAACTGGAAAACCAACATATTGGCCAACTGACCCAGGAAAAATACCCGACCTGATCAATTTTTTTATAGCCAAAAGTATTTCTGGACTCTGTTTATTTGACCATCGCCGTTCATTTTTATTGGAAAAATTTAGAAAATTTTAATAGAAGCTGAGTTAAACTAATTTGTAAGATAACATTAAATTAAAAAAACGTTAGCCCGAATGCCGCTTGAACTAACGTCCATTAATCAAACGCCAATTACTTGGCGTACTTGACCACTGCCGTACAATTTTATTACTGATAAATCCATCTTTTATACTCACCATTTGAATTCAGAAAAATGAATTTAACAGAATTGAATTAATTGGTAAGAAATTAAATTAAATTTGTTTTTAGGTTTAATCGAAACTTAAAGTCAGTTATACCTATTTGTTATACTTTCAGTTTGTATATGGAAATTTTTTATTTGGACGTTATTAATGTACTGACTTAAACTTAAAATTTGTATGGTCAGTGGTCAATATTGTGGCTCGCCTAGAAAATCGCATCAAGCATCATTGACTGGAACGGAAGTTTAATAATTTTTAAGAATATAAGGAGGAATAGGTTGTTAGATTTTTAGCTTCTTCGAAATACACTGCTTGGAATGTCATCGCATTAATTGACTTTGGATTCGTGGACCTAGGTTCGAGTCCTATTAGCGACGGTATATTATTTTAATTTAATTTCTTCTGTATTCAAATTGGTTCAATACACACTTTCTGTTAAACATTTTCATATTTTTCAAGTAGTGGGATGTATACAAGATGGGTATTTTGCGATGGTGAAATAAACGAGTCCATTGACTTTGCTAAAGTTTTCAATTTTTTTATTCCATTGACAGCTATAAACGATAAGAATATCACTAGATTTATAAGTATGACAGTGGCTGGGTGGTAAAAGAAGCTGTGTGATTGGAATGAAATCATGACTAGTTCAAGCCTCAATATATATTTTTAATTTAATTATAAACTGGTCATTTAATCAAAAAGCTTTTTCAATCAAAAGATTTTTTTTTAATAAGAAATGTGTCGATGCCCTCTAAATTTTGTTTACCCTTAATCGAGGTTCGAAACACTGCACAACATCCACGATTCCAGATCCAATGACACCGCTTACTTTACCACCTCACCATGTCTACAATTCCAAATGCAACGATTCTGCTTACTGGACCACCGGCGTAAATAAATTTGGTGCTATACAAATCTTTTATGTTTGCCAATTCAATAGAGAAAATTGAAAATATTAGCAACAGGAATGGGCAATTCATTACGGTCATACACAAGAGATAGCTCTAACATTTTCATTACGGTTATACACAAGAGATGGCTCTTATACTTGCCGAAGAAAATAAATTAAAAAATTATTGACGCTGGTGACAATTGAACTCGAGTCCTAGAATGCAAAAGCAATGGCTCTGTTAACTGTACCTCCGCCGAATTTACACAATGACATTTAAATCTTTTATATTTACCAATTCATTAGAGAAAATTGAAAATTTTACCAACAGAAATGGACTATGCTCATTTGGCCATTAGCGTATATTTTCATTACGGTCATACACAAGAGATGGCTCTAATACTTGCAGAAATTGAATGTAGATTTCAACAGAAGCTGCGTTGAATCAATTTTACAGCAGAAATTAAATTAAAAAAGTATTAGCCCTGACGAGTCTTGAACTCAAGATCTCAATACTCATTGGCGTATTAAAAAGTTGTGCCGAACAACGATAGCAATCTTTATATGGCACAACTGATAAAAATCTTTAAAAATGTTATAACCTTCATTAAAAATAATCCGGGGAAATTAAACTATGACCGTGCCATAAAATTTAACACACCCCACTCTATGGTAAAACGAATTCGAGTTCAGGAAGGCTATAAGTCCTACTGATAATTAAAAAGCCAAATCGTTGAAATAACCCACACTTGTTCGATAAAATATGTGCCAGACTGATGACAAAATTTTCACAAAATTTAGTGGATGTGAGATCGTTCACACGACTCTAATTCCAACAGAAGCAATAAATTTGCACGAGATTAATCAAATCAATGCTATATCAAAGAGTCCACAGGTTTTCGATGTATCGAAAAATTTGGAGGTATAGTAGAAAGAGTGCTGAAGTGCAAAAGTCACACCGGCAGTTATGCCAGAAATAGGGAGCATCAAACAACATGTGCGTGATTTTATCCGTAATAACGAAATCAATAGAGGTGATTTGTGCAAAAATTAAAAAAACTCAAAACTTTATTATCATGCGAAAGAACATATTTTAATTTTTTATCCAATAATGGAAGACAAATTATAAATCTAAATGGACGGGGAAGAAAGCAAACGAATGGAACATACAAGTTAATTATCTGTTCACGAATACTGCCATCATATGTAAAAAAAAACGTCAGGCACGATGACCGAGTGTTATCAGGTCCCCCTCGTAGTCGTCCATCCATCGAGTAGGTGGTCTCCAGTGAGGTCCTACTTTCGTTGGTGCCGACTCTATAAGGCTTGTTTAGTGGTCCAATTTTTCGAACGAAGAACGTGTCCGAGCCAACTAAGCCTTGCTGATTTTATGAATCCAATGATGTCAACTTTATCAAGATCATTTCTGATCTCGTGATTCATACGCATCCTGTAGGTGGCTCCCTACTGAATAGAACCGAGAATTATACGAATTATTTTTCGCTCAGTAACAGCAAGTTTTTTAATGTTTTGCGGTGTTAGTGTCCAAGGTTCGCAACCAAAGGTGATAACTGGCTTTATCAGCGCTTTGTAGATATCCAGTTTCAATTTGTGCGATATTTGGGGAGACTTGAAGACCTTAATGTTGGCGTAAAATGCTCGGTATAGTCTGATTCAATTCTCGATGCGAGATCGACAGAAACGGAGTTTTGCTGACTGATTGGCGATCTTAATTATTTGAACTCTTCATTTTTTTCATACTGTGAGTCTCCAGAAATAAAATCCCCACGTGGCTGCCTTCTGGCATTCTCGTATGTATGTGCATTTATAAAAAAATTGCAAGAGAAAATTCAAAATAATCTGTAATTTGGTTAAACATAAAATTCTGTGAAGCTAACCCTAGAGATTGTGCCAATTAGCCATATAGTTGGTATGATAGAATGGACCTTCCCCGTCATGAAAAAATACTCTTCATATTTTAGCGGATCGTCAGGGTTTTACAACTTGGTTCATAAATTATATCTCATAACAAACAATAAATTTGGTTAAACATAAAATTCCGTGGAACTGATCCTAGAAATCTTGCCAATTAGCCATATAGTTGGTATGATAGAATTGACGTGCCCCATCATTAACAAATACTCTTCATATTTTAGCGGATCGTCAGGGTCTTACAACTTGGTTCATAAATTATACCTCATAACAAACAATAAATTTGGTTAAACATAAAATTCTGTGGAACTGATCCTAGAGATTTTGCCAATTAGCCATATAGTTGGTATGATAGAATTGACCTGCCCCATCATTAAAAAATACTCTTCATATTTTAGCGGATCGTCAGGGTCTTACAACTTGGTTCATAAATTATACCTCATAACAAACAATAAATTTGGTTAAACATACAATTTTGTGGAACTAATCCTAGAAATTTTGCCAATTAGCCATATAAATCGTATGCTAGAATGGACCATCCCCATCATGAAAAGATACTTCCCATATTTTAGCGGATCGTCAGGGTCTTACAACTTGGTTCATAAATTATATCTCATTACAAACAATAAATTTGGTTTAACATAAAATTCTGTGGAACTGATCCTAGAGATTTTGCCAATTAGCCATATAGTTGGTATGATAGAATGGACCTTCCCCATCATGTAAAAATACTCTTCATATTGTAACGGATCGTCAGGGTCTTACAACTTGGTTCATAAATTATATCTCATAACAAACAATAAATTTGGTTTAACATACAATTCTGTGGAACTGATCCTAGAGATTGTACCAATTAGCCATATAGTTGGTATGATAGAATGGACCTTCCCCATCATGAAAAAGTACTCTTCATATTTTAGCGGATCGTCAGGGTCTCACAAATTGGTTCATAAATTATACCTCATAACAAACAATAAATTTGTGAAAATGATCCTAAAGATTTTGTCAATTTTGCAATATATAGATGGTATGAACAGAAATCATGCTACTACTAACTAGTTTTACAATTAGGTTTTCGGAAAAAAAATCAAAAATGTTGGCGTGGTTTGTTAGTTAATTTTATTTTTAAAAATATTTGATTTGTTTCCATGTGGTTTTCAAAATCCGCTTGAATTTTTAGCATTAGGTTTAAGTTTTGTATAATAAACGGGCATCCAATAGTTCTAAAAGTCAGTTCGTACAAATGTTACCATAAATTTGACGAGTAGGAAACAAATAAATTTGTTGTGGGTAAAATATTTAAAAAATTAAATTTTATGGATTATATCATTTATCGTCGACCTCGGTATATCCATGATTCCACTCACCATTCCCAGCAATAACAAAAAGGCAATTAACTCAAGCTCTGGAGACTATACCCATGACACTTTTTATCTAAAACCAATCCAATTTGTGGAAAGGTTTTAACTGAAACGGTTAATTGGTTACGGATCTCAGTGTCGCTGAATGTCAAAATTCGTTTTATTATTGAGTTTTGCCTTTGTGGTGTATATGGGGTCTTCTTTATACACAACCACATCCTGTCATCCAAATATTATTTACCACACGTTTCGGACACAGTCTTAGTATATGTTTTTGAAATGTTTAACTATTGGTAATAGATTAAAACCTAAAATAAGGGTTGAAGTACTTTTTTTGATCTACTGGATTTACATACTTGCCGATCCCTAGCCGTTTAGCTAGAAATGTCCTAATCTTAGTAATCTCTCTCTTTTCTTCCGAAAAGTAAGTATCCCATTTTTATAAAATTTGAGAGATTAGTACAGGATGGACCAACAAAGACCACATGATGTAAACAATTCGTAATCTATTAATTTTTTTTACAGGTTGTATGGAATTTATGATGGCTTGAATTATTCATTCTCCTAAACGCTCCTTTATTTATAACTCAACGAAAATTTCGTGAGCATTTAAATGTGAAAACAATCTTCCGTTTTGAAGAAATGGGCGCTTTGGCAAATCAGCGAAGTTTAAAGATTGTCCAATAGAGTATATTAGCAATGATTCCATCTGTCTCTACTCGTAAGTGTGCTATACCCGATTAAATATCTCAAGTGCATCGTTAGTTGGTGAATTTAAATAATGTTCTCAATAAATTCAGATTTTACTTGGCCTCCCCATTCATCTGACTACACAATTCCTGACTTTTATTTAAGGGGCAACTTAACGGATCTGGTGCACGCCAATAAGCCAGCAATACTTCAACAACAAAAATGTGAATTTTGACGCCGCAGAAGCTTTGATATCAGCTATGGAATATTCGAGATATGTACGTATATCACAAGTGTATTGGTACTGATGTTATTTCCAAATTCAGTGTTATATTCAGACACAGCAAGGTTTCTATCGAAATTAGTAATGATTCTGATTTTATTTCGTTATGTGCATTTAAATGAATCCTAGTCGATTAGTCACCCTCGCATATTCAAAATACGAAAAATAATACACAATACCCTCCTAGTCTAGATACATATATGTATATAATCATATAATGGATGACTATCAAATGCTATCAATTTTACACCTACTAGAGCAAGAAAATGTAAGTAAATACCTTTAATTTTCTAGACAAATTTATGTTATGTTCACATATTTTGTTTATATATATACATACCAGTATGTATGTATGTACCTATGATTTTAAATGAAAATATTTACCCTGACATAATAAATATATATAATTTACATACCTATATAATATATACGCTTCTATATATACATATATATTCGAAAACACATTACCAAATTCCCACAACATTAATAGCCAATATTTTACAATTTTTTTCCCGTCTTGTTGTTTTTGTAGATGTTAAAGCATGTACGTACGTACATAGATGTGTGTATATATATACGAAAACATCCTTTCAATCCCCACGTATGTGTATATATGTATAATATATTTACCACATATCCTCTGGTTTACGTTTCATTTCAATGTTGTTGTTTTTTGTATTTCCAAATCAATCCATTTTAATATATTCCCTGCATCTGACATAATGAGAATTTTCAAATTTGTATGTACTATATACATCCAAGTAAAAAATGAACGAAACACATAACTCTTCAACCTTATGTTCCCATAGTTATGTACATATAATACAAAGTGCATATAGATATACATATATGTACTTGTACATAGAGGTTATTTTTCAACCAAATCATATAAAAAAGATGTACATACATCGTATGTGTGTGTGTATGTATGTATACATGTATAAGGGCGGATGAAGGACTATATGTAATGAAAACCTCTCTCGCTATATACCTACATACAATGTATGTATATGAAATTTTAGTTTTTAAAACTATGTGTATGAGTTTATTTTTTACGAATGGTGTTAAATTCCAAACTATATATCTATACATATATATTGTTTACACTTATGTACTTCACAGCAGAGTACATATAGATTGAAATGAGTTTTTAGGTGTACATACATATGCATATGTATGTATATACAACATTTTTGTTCTGTCGTCTTGCATTTATGTACATAAAGTTTTGTGACGATCATCATTATACTATGTATATGTAGTATATATATATATATATATACAAAATTGAATGATGATGATGACGTTGACGAACTAAAATGAAAAAAAAAAAATCTCAGCAGGTACTTAAAGAAACATAACCCAAAAAAAGAAAAAAAAAATTATACAAATTCTACATTATTTAAAACGATAGATGAATAAAAAATCTTAAGGTTGAAAAGGGTCAAATTATAATGCAATAATAATATTTATTAAAAACACAACTAATTAAAGAATAAACATTCCGTCTTAATGTGTGTACAACCTTTAGACAAAAAAAAAAAAAAAAAACTACTAAAAGGGATTGGTTGGTATATATAAGAAATGGTATATGGATATATTATGTTTTGGACGGGTGATAATAGATTTTTTTTTATGTTGGTTTGAGAATTGGTATATGTCTGATATCTACCCGTGCGTATTATATTTCATTTGTTTCATTAGACATATTTACTGGTGCATATTGTTTGTAATTTAATTCCACAGTGGGTCGAAAAACGTATACATCATAAATTATGTACATATAATGTGAGTAGTATAATGGTCACTCATATTTTAATCGATTTGGTATTTCAATCCTTTTTTATATTATAGAACTTTGATTTAAACCTAAACCTCTAAATTTTTAAGTTAGATAATTCACAAGACGAAAAATTTATAATAAAGAATTTTGAGAAGCGCACAAAATTTTTAGTTCATTTGTATTTGATTCAAAAACGTTCAGAAAACGTTATACTTGCATCCATATTAGATTTTAGCTTATATTTTTATATCTTGAATAAATGTTACCTTGACCCTGATTTAAAATCCAGACTGAATAAAACTTTGAGTAGGAAAATATAGAATATGGAATAAATCCCTTTGCTGATCCTTAATAAACGCAGTTTACTATACTAGTTTTGAACTTGATATAAACGAATTAGACTCATTTACGTATTTATTTTTAACTATAACTCACGTCTATCGTGTTTCAAGAAAGTTACAAAGTTTTAATTTATCCAAGACTCAATGTTGCTGTAAACTGCAATGTTTAAAACATTCTGCAAGGTCACCGAATTTATAAGGAAGTTTGGAATTTTATAGAGACTCACAAATATCAGTAAGCATATTCAGAAATTTATGAACTTTCCAAACTTGAGAAGGTTTGATTCATTTACATAAGACGAGAAATATATATGATTTGCCGATGAAAGTGAAATTAATTCAGCAAGCTTTACACTAACTATTGTGTTCCTGATTAAATTGTTGATGTCATTTTTGTCATTGAGTTGTAGTTCAGGCCAGTAGCAGATATAGGTTTATTAGTAAAAGCACAATGTCAAATTGAGTTGTACTGAGATGACAAACAATTATTGGTGGAGTTTACTGCAGAGTACACAAAGTGGCTAGTGTGATAGGTCTCAGCACTAGTAAGGTTAGCAATTTCTGCGATTAAACAAGTTATATGCGAGTGTACAAGCAAGTTTGCTTGCGTGTAGTAAGCAATTTGTAGTTAAAGGATCACATTCGAGAACAGTGCTTTGACATACATTTTAATTATTATTAAAGTTGGCTGGAACCTAAGCAGGTTCCGCACTTAATGCCACTCTGGGCCCATGGTGCAAATATACCAAATTGACATACATACTCAACATAGGCTTAATCTTATGATTCATGCATATGGATTGCCTGCCGTCACAACATGTTTGAAGTTATGCTGTAGTAGTTTTTGGATCTAATGGTGGGTCAGATGACCAACTATTTAATCATTTTAGAAACAGTGGTCGAAAATTGACAATTTATTAGTATAGGAGTAAAGTTCCAGTATGAAAAATGAAATGAAAATTTCAAAAAGATAAATTTAAGACTCATATGTAAATACCTTGGAAAGGCTAATAGATAGGAACAGTCTCAACATGCTTACTGTAAATTGAAAAATCGTTACTCTCGCAAGAATTTTGTATGGTGACGTTCCTTGATATTCAGAGCGCCTTTAACAATGTAAAGACGGAGGCAATTCTGGAGGGATTATTGGACTACCCTGTAAGTGGGTTAATCGATCATATTGCTATGGAGAGCAGGATGGTTAACTCGGAACTGGATACACCATTAAGAGGCGGGTGGCTAAGGGAACCCCGTAGGGAGGTGTCCTGTCCCCTTTTCTCTGGAACATAGCAATCAATGGGTTGCTGTTAGAGCTGCAGAGCGAAGGGATCGGAGTGATTGCTTATGCAGATGAGGTAGCGATGACTGTCTCTGATAAATATATAAACACGGTGAAGGAGGTACATTACGAGGTGGGCCATCATATGTGAACTGGCAATTAGCTCGTCCAAACTGTACTGGTACTCTTTACTAGGAAATATAAAATCCCGGTAGTAGATCGACCTATCTTATATGGCATAGGACTAGCTTTTACTGATAAGGCAATTTCTGGGAGTAATCTTGGATAGTAAGCTTAGTTGGAAGCCTTGGAACATCTTGGAAAGAGTAAACAAGGCTAATATACGCCATTGGAAAGAGATGGGGCCTGAAGCCGGAGCTGGTACACTGGCTATTCACTGCCGTAGTAAGACCTATACTTATGTTTGGGGTGGGCGTGTTGTGGCCAGCTCTTGATAAAGTAACCTACAAGAAGGGGATCGAGAAGTTGCAAAGAACGGCCTGAATGCATATAAGCGGGGCCCTGAGGACAACACCAACACGCGCAGGTTATGTTTTACCTTCTCCCCGCCGATATTTATGGTAAGCAAATTTCGGTGATTACGGCCACCCGACTATCAGCCGTATCTCAGTGGAAATGTCTTCAGACAGGACACTCGATGACAATTAGATCGCTAAGGAAGGCGAATCTAGACTTCGTTACACCAAAGTTATGCTTCATGTAAGGGTTACCTTAAACTACCTGCTCTTCAAGAGAATCTTGGAGGAGTGGGTCGTTATCGGAAACAGAAGCATTGCAGTTCTTTACGGGTGGGTCCAAGCTATACGGTAAAGTAGGACCTGGAGTCTTCTATGATAAACTGGAAGTATATTTATAAATATATATATATATATATATATATATATATATATATATATATATATATATATATGTGTTAGTTCATCTCCCTGATCACTGCAGCGTACCAAGTAGTGGTGATAGCTATTGAGGAGGTCTTGAATTGGTTGAAACATAATGTGGTATCCTCGAATAATATCGCAGTTAGGCGGCAATCAAGTTTCGCTGGATTAGATAGTCTGGGTTCCCGACAGGTCGAACGAACTAACTAGGCATGGTACAACTCTCCAACTGCTACCGGAATGGGCAAATTTAGGGAGGCCTATTAAGGCACTCAAGACAACGCTTAAAAAGGAGGCAGTAGCTTCAGCGAATGAAAAGTGGACTAACACTCACACATGTAGACAAGTTTGGCCAAAGCTGGACTTGAAACGCTCAAAGACACTATATGATTTCCCATCGTAGACGTGAATTTAAAACAATCGTGGGTATACTCACAGGACACTGATTACTTGGAGAACATGCGAGGAGGCTAGGTCTATAGAAGCAAATGATTTTTGCAGAAGCTATATGTACGAGGAGGAGCAAGAGACGGTACTCCACTTTCTATGCTCATGTCCTATTTGGCACACAGAAGAAATAAATATTTGAGTAGATTCCTAAAGGGTAGCCTCTCTGATCTCGAAAACTGTAACGTAAGTTTATAGCGACAAATGTTTAATTCGAGTGATTTTAAAATATTCTAGTTAGCCAATAAGATAAATTGAAACAGTTAAGTGAACAGAAATTCACTTAGTTTATGAATTTGGAAATAATAATTTGACGATCCCTTTCATTAAATTTTGAAATACGAATTCGAATTAAAAAATGACATTTTCGAATCATCGGTATTTGTGAATTCGTAAAGACTATCGAGTGTGGAAATAAATCAATACAAATTAGATCTGTTTTTTGGGCTAATTTCAAATCGAAATTTTTCAACGCTTTACGGGCTTTCTACAAATTTCGTTTTGAGGTTAGCCAAAATTTTTAATTTTTTAACCTAAATAAAGGGGAATAATAATTCACCGGAATTACAAAACGAATTAAGAGGTGGAAGTGTTTAACTTTTGATCTGTATACATAAGAATAAAAATCCACATCATTTCACGGAATCTAAAAGAAGTATATATTCGCTGCTGCTGTACGTATACATTATTTATATTACATTTCAACAGTAATTTCAACCACAAGGGAAATCCTAAAATAATCCGATAAAATTTTTTTATATATTTTTTTGACATTCTTCCAAGAAACATGATACATGCAGAAAATAATATTTAAAGATCGGATTGAACGAGAGAAAAGATATTATACAATTTAAAGGTCCAAAATGCGATTGAGAACTTTCATTAAACATTCCGTATATACATATATTAAAAACGGTTTCCTGAGACACCACAGGGAAAAAAATTAATTGTTTTTGACTAAAAATCCGTAACTAACATCTGTTTCCTTCTTCCAAAATATTTCGGTACACTTTTGTAAAAATTTTCTTTTCTTTTTCATTAATAAATTTGTATTTTTTTTTTTTTTTGGTTACTAACCAGAATTTATAAACAACTCACTCTGTCAATATAATATTATATTCTCGCACGCACACATCCAGGAATTTTTATATAATATGTAGGTATATAGAGGTACTCGAGTAGGTATATAGCAAAAAAAGGTTTGTTCATCGTATAATTATTGTTCCCGAAAACATTAAGTTAATAGCGGAAATGAAAATTTCAAAAAAAAATTATAATATTTGAAAAAAAAAAACAAAATCATTGAAGTAATTGAAAAACCTGGAACGTGCTGATTTTTTATTTTTCCGCAAAAATACTAACAACAAAATACTTAAATGAGAGGAAACATAAGGGGGAAACAGATGGTTAAATTTCATTCATTAATAAAAATTTCCTCCCTTCACTCAAAGAATTTAATTTTACGTTCCTGGGTTCGTTCTTGTGCACAAAATATAGCAAAAAAAACTGTAAATGATGCCTGCCAACTAAAAATTGTATTATATGTACATACATACCAATTAAATTGTACAAAGTGTATGACCCTCACAGTAGTCTTCTATATCCGCACTATACTCGCACATATGTATGTATACAGGGAATCAATGAGGGATTTAAATGTATATATTAAACGATAAAATAGGTGAACGCATATAATACCCATGAGCCATGACCTTCAACCAAGGACCTTTAAAATATTTTTAAATCTCGTGCATTGTTGTTGTTCATATGATTTTGTAATTGAATCCCGTCAAAAAACAAAATACAAAAATGTGTATGATGGATGAAACTAAATCATCGACGAAGTAAATTTTTATATTTTTTTTTAAATTCTGTACATAGTTTTTGAATATGTACATACATATATATAAGACCCCCAACAAGTTTTATTTATGAATAGTTTTGTTGTTGGTAGTTTCTGTTTTGTTGGTGTTTCGTTACGACAGACATAGAGACAGATGTAATTTTTCTTTTTAGAAATTTTTTAAATTTTTTAAATCCCTTTTAACACACAATGGTATGTCGGTTCGATATAACTATACATACAAATTCGACGAGTCTCTTCTATATATGAATACGTACTATCTTGATGGATAGCAACTTATTGTTGGTGCATGACATACGGAATTTGGTTCGGGTAAAATAATTAAAGTTTTTTAAAATCGTATTTTATGGACATACATATATATTATGAAAAAGGATGATTGGATACATATGTTGGGTTGGGACGTTATACAATGTATATAGTTTGATTTGATGGAATTTTTAACATTCTGGTTAATCTGATTAATTTCATTAATAAATTTCATTGACACATTGTATAACAAATGATCAAAAAATAAAAAGATATTGATAGTTCTAGAATTTTTAATGTTATGGTTAATTAACATGAAGATGATAAAAAATTTAATTTTCATCGTATACAATGTGGGAGTGTAACAGAAGCGTATCTAAAATTAAGAATTCAGTTGGGAATATATTTTCCAATACCTCTTAAACCTGTACAGCTAACCGTTCAAAGCCCTTATATAATCGAATCGCATTTAAAAATACAATTTATGTATCCATTTTATACACACTCGTCTTAAGATCTTGTGCAGAAAATACAATACCATCTTAAACCATATTATAATTTTTTTTTCTATAATCTTATTTATAAGATTTGTTTTCTTTTTTGTTGCAATAATTTGTGTTATTATTTGTAATTCATATGAATAATAAAATTTTACGATTTTGCTTTAAAAAAAATATTTTTTTTTATTTTCTTACTGCGCTCTGCTGTTGAAAAAAAATTTTTTTCTTATCATGATCTTGATCATGATTATTATAATCATAATGTTGAATTGTGGAATGAAAAATTGAAAATGATATTTACTGTACAAATATTAAATGGAATATAATATATACGAAGATATAAAAAAAAATGTAAATTATTTATAATAATATCAGTTGCATGCGTAGTTTTTTTTAAAGTTTTTATTCTTATATGTTGAAGTTTACAATTTATAAGTTATTTATAGATTTTACACTAGAGGGTGGATATAACTGTTTTATTGAATATACCTACTATTAACTATGTAGTATACATATATTTTACAGTTTCAACATAATAGTTTTTTTTTCGCATATAATGTATTGCATACGTATATATTGATTAAGATTGTATCGATTTAATTTGGTTATGCATGAATGTTTTGTGTAAACTTTCGAATGATGAACGTTTTTAGCACATTATACCGCATACATATTTTGATAATCAGTTCAGTTCATTTTCAATCATCATGCCTAGCTCACTACTCTATAGGCATCAAACTATTTTTCACAACGTTTAAAATTGTATATTGTGTTTGTTCTGTGTTCCGTACCAATTGTAGTCTCATTAACTTTTTTATTCTATAGTTAAAAAAATTACTCAACAATTAGTTTTTCCCGATAAACCACAAGTCCAAATATCTTGAAAATGTTAGTCTAATGAATGACATTGATGCTGAAATTAGTAATATGACTTTGGTGCCTACCGATTGTATACATGTAGGAAACTTAAGAAAGGTGTAATATTTATTTTGACCCTAAAAGTTAGTTATTTAATTAGCTTAAATAACGTTTACCTAATTTTATCTTGAAATCTTGAATGTGAATTAACCGATCAGCTTTAACGTCAGTTATAGAATTATGACTTAAAAGCTTCATATTCGTTGTACATTGAAGTCAATTCGGGGAAATGACTTCTGAGTCTATTATTTGACTAGCTCAAACGCTACTTACAGAATTCTGACACTGCAACCTATAATTAACTAGATATATTGATGACTGATTAATAGAAACTCACGCGATTGTGAATTTTATGCAATCAACAAAGTAGCTCCTATGTCGGTCGGAAGATTGAAGCGAATGTGGTGTGGTGCAAATTCTTTTATGGTAATAAGTTTTAGTTTATTATTTTACTTTGAACTATTGTGATGTGTGTATTTATAGAGAAGCGTTTAAAATTAAATATGAATTGTTTAATGAAAATTAATAAGTGCAGAAATAAAGCAATAAATAATTTAAAATACAAATTGAAAAAAATAAATAAAGAAAAATTAAGAAACATATTATTAATACTAGAAAATAAAAATATTAAAACATTAAATACACAATATACAATCCAAAATAATTCCTCAAAAATTTGATATAATAAATTGTATTAAGCCATTCAATAGTTCCGAAATTAATAGTTCCGTAAAGTGGTTTTTGCAAAAATGGGCCGTAGAACATAACACTAATAAAACAGCATTGTCCGAGTTATTAAAATTTCTCAAAGCAATTTTTCTGGAATTACCCATGGACTACAGATCTTTATTGCAAACGCCACGCAACCTAGAAAAAATTACCGTTTTTCCTGGAGAATATATTCATATCGGGTTGTAGAATAACTTATAAGAAGAATTTTAATGCAGGGAAATTTGAGAATTTAATTATTACCGAAAATTGTATACTTAGATTTAAATGTGGATGGGCTTCCTGTTTTTAGTGATAATACGGAACACTCGTTTTGACTAATTTTAGGACGTATTTTAAACATCGGCCTAACCGACGTATTTGTAATTGGAATTTCTCATGGTCCCAGAAAGCCAAGTAATTTTGCAGAGTTTTTAAATATATTTGTTTTCGAAATGAAACAAATCAAATGTGACAGTTTCTCTTATAATGAACAAAATATACTAATCGGGCGATAATATATGATGCTCCTGCTAGAGCAAGTATATGTGGTGTTAAACATGATAAGGCATTCGCAGGATGTCCAAAATGTAATATTAGAGGCAAATTTGATAAAACTTGCCATATGATGTGTTTTAACACATCCTTCGCGCAAAGAGTTGATGCTGATCATCACATCAAAAATTGGGTGTTTGAATTTATTTCTTTAAACTGATTTTATAGATTTATATATATGCTTCATTTATCGTTTTGTGCAAGACTCTATCAAAGCTGCAAATATCGAGTGTAGTCTTCAACTTAACTACACAACATCCGATACAGGGGAATATTTAACAGAAAAAATGAATTCCAGTTCCGGCGTAATTTCTAACGATTATAATAATATATTTGATCAGGTGTGGCATGACGAATCTTTAGTTATATCAAATAATGATTTTGAAACTTTGGAGAATCAGTTAAATCGCATATGATTCGGTATTTGATGCACCACCACCTTGCATGAGTACGATAACTCAAACGAAAATGAAATAACGACTGAGCAACCAATAACGACTGAGCAATGTTATATGCATTCAATACGATTCATTTCAAAAAGCATTGCAAGATTTTTAGAATTAAAACAGGAACAATTAAATTCAGAATTGGTTGCCTTAAAAATCGGTCAAATCCAGTCAAATTTAGAAAAGATAACGGAACAAAACGAAATAATGATGTAAATGATTACCGATATAACAATATTCTGGAGTTTATCGTAGAAGTTTGTTATAAGAACCGAAAAGATTTAAATTTCTTTTATAATAAAGACAACATATGCCGCAGACGGTTCAGGATTTCTTTAGATGGATCAGCTACAAAAAATGTTAAATGAAGCAGGCTATTTGGATTTTCAATGAAATAACAGAGGCTAATTAAATTTTGTATATTTTTAGTTTTATTATTACTTTATATTGAAATATTTATTAATGTATATACGTGGTATTTTGGATTATAATTAAATCATAATTTAATTAAGGATCATTTTATATTGTTTTGCGGCTCCACCACTAATTGTACAAATGGCTGAAAAGGCATACATTTGAATAACTCGGAAGTTAGAGATTTGTATACTATACGTTGAATTAAATAAATATAAACCTTTTTGAAGTCGGCGTTAAAACATAGTTTAAGGCTCAACATTTGTGGGTTCTATGCTGACATCAAAGTGACTTTCGGTAAGGTGAATGTCAATTAGAGGACACTTGATTATACTTGTGACTGACTTACACATAGAGGTATGGTACTTCGTTAGGCGACAAATGAAATTTTGCCAGTATACGAATCTCTAGACGAATAACCGACTTATGGTTTTTCGGTTTTATATTTCAACATTAAAATTAAAAAAAATTTTTTTAATTTTTTTTAAATTCTTTGGAAAAAAATTACAATTTTAAATAAAAATTTACTAATCTTAAACTCCTAATTTTAATAAATCCGATTTAGTTGTTGTTTCATATTTATTGTTTGCTTTGTTTTTTGTAGTATTAAAAATTCACTAAATAGGATTTATTAAACCGTCTTCTGGCTAGTCTATAAGGCTTAAATATAATTATACTGTCGCTTAAAATCGAACTCTTCATTCAATAGAGTTTAAAAAAATATTTAAAAATTTTAAATGTGTATAGAACGAAATAATCAGTAAAAATTCAATCTATGCAAATGAGGCAGTTTTCCAACAAATGTCTGTTCTGCTTTGTGGAATTAGTAGAGATTTAAAAAATGTAAATATTTTATAACGAAATTGTCGAATGTCATAGTTTCAAATAATTAATTAATTGTGAAAATATCAAATTTAAAAATTAAATTTGATAAAGTTCCGCAAAATTCAAAACATGAATAAATTAATAATTTTCCTAATTTAATAATAATTTAGATCACAATTTTAAATTCCGAACAGTTAACAAATATTCGAGTTATGAATTTTTTTAATTTAATAATCTAAGATAAAATTTTAAATTTTAAATATAAAATTCAATTAATTTAAAAGAGTAAATTTCGGAATTTGGATAACATCCCCAGTAAATTATATTCTTAAAAATTATTAAACACATTAAAACAATTTTGATTCGTTCAGAATTACATGTACGTATACATTTAAAGTTAGATTTCAAAAATGTTAAAATCTAAAAATATTGTGACTTTCAAAATTATATTTAAAACAATTTATAATTCAGTTAATGCTTGAAATTTGACGTTTCAGAACTCCCAAATGTGTAGTGTAGGTAAAATTACATATCAGAAATTTGCTAAACTTAATCAAGAAATACAATTTCGTTAGAAAGAAGCAAATCGCTTAAAATCTGTACATAATTTAAAATTAAAATTACACTTGTAACAATAATAAAAAATCTATCCAAATTTACTATATTCACTATTTGAGAAATTGATAATTAAAATTCGATTAACTATTAAAATTTGAATTGAAAATTTATACGCAATACAGTTTCAAAAAATTTCAGAATTAAACAAATTATTTAAAATTAAGTTTTTAGAAAGCCAAACATTAATATTTTATTTAAAATTTCCATTTCATCAAAATTAAACTTTACGGATAAATTAGAAATTTAAAATGTTTTTAATAGAAATTAAATATGTACAACTTTTAAAATTTAAATTTCAAAATTTTATTTCAATTTAGAAAACTCGAATTTTTAATTTTTAAATTAACTATAAAAAATAATAATTTATTTTTACGGTCAAATTTGGCTTTAAGCATATGAATTTTCCTATTTCTGATTTTTTTTAAATTCTAGGTAAGAAGCAATTTAAATTCAAATTTTAATTTTAATTCGTTTTAAATCAAATTTAAATATAAAAATTGTAGTTTAAATAAAATTTACATTTTTGCTTCAAACGGTCCAAATAAAATTTAAACTATTTTGAGTAAATTGCGTAAATGTACATTGACATTTAATTAGAATTACAATTCAAACATTTTATTTTAAATCATAGATATTTTTGAATGGTGCTGAAAGTTAAAATCCATAAATTTCAACAACCAAAGTGGAGATTTAGTAAATGTGATAATAGTAGAATTTAGAAATTAGGTTTAATTCCAAAACATCAAAATTTTAAAAATTTCTAATTGAGGAATATGTGAAATTACGGAATTACAATTTAAAGAATTTGAGTTTCGTGATTGTTAATTCAATTTAGAAAATTCAAAATTATAAATTTCAGAGTTGGTTTAATTTTTAAATTTATAATTTATAATTTTTGTAGCTTAATTTAATATTAAACGTTGATGAATTTTCTTATTTTTAATTATATTTTATAAACATATCGAAATGCTGAATTATAAATTTTACCTATTAATTTTAAATCGAATAGCATTCAAACTTAATTTAAATTCAGATATTCAAATTCGTTGTATATCAAATTTATTTGAAATATTGAAAATTTGGGTTTGAATAAAATTCAAATAAAAACCAATTTTGTGGAAATCGGTTTCATTGAAATTATATTGGAATTAATATTTAATTCGGGCTTTTTATTATATTTAAATTTTAGTTAATTTTGAATGAAATTGAATGAATATGAAGTATAAATTCAATAACTATTATTTGATTTTGAAAAAAATTTTATACAGTAATCGCGCTTCCAAAAATTTATCGAAATAATATTATTTCCACGGATAATTCGACATTTAATATTTTAATTTTTTTAAATAAATTATAATTTGGAATTCCATAGTTTTCATTGAAACTTAAGAGTACGAAATTTGCAAAAAAACACATTTTTTTAAAATTAAATTATATCAATTTGTAGTTTGAATTTTAAATTCTGGTAATTTAAGTTATATACTTTCAAATATGGAATTATAAAATCCCAATTAAACGAATCCAAAGTTCGAAAAATTCAAACCAAATTTAAAATTTTAAAATTAAAATTAGAATTTCAAGAAATTTCATCCAACTAACTTTCAACGAAACTAAATTTCGAGTATGTATACATCTTTTTTGAATAAAATTACTTAAACTTAAAATTTAATTTTTTTTTTAAATAAATCAATTCCAAAAGTGTAAAGTTTAATTTCAATTATTTTAAACATTCTGGACTAAAAAATAAGCAAATAATATTACTTACCTATACTTTTATAAAATCCGGTATAGTGTTCGAGTTTAGTTTTGATATTTGTTTAATTATTTACCTCGTTTGTCATTTTAAATTTGATAATTACGAGAAGATTGAATTAAATTTTTATTGGATATGTTTGATGAAATGTTTATTTAGCAAACCGAAGCATCAATTTAAAAATTATGTGAATTCTAAAATTAAAATTTTAATTAAAAAATTCCAAACAAAAATGAAACTCTAGGGAACAATTGGAAAGATTCTGATTTTTCTTAATCGAATTTTAAATTCGTGGCATAATTTTTAAAGATCTGAATTTTCCTATTTCCGATGTTTTTATTAACTCTGATTAAAAACAAACTATTTTTAATCAAAAAACTTTTAAGATTTATTAAGTATCCGTTTTTAATTTTGAATTAAATTTAAATTTAGTTTTATGAAATCCCGAATTGAATTCTCGTTAATAACTGGAATTGTTAATTAAGAATATTTAACATATTACGGGATAGTTTGTTCTCAAGCAACTTTTCTTTAATTAAATATGACCTTCCTTATATTGGAGCCCTGTATAGGCGAGGAAAAAAAATGAAATGACAGCATATGGTTAGCTCGTAACACATTATTCTCGTACAACTGGTTAACCATTTTCTGTATATATATATACATCAATGTAAAATCAAATTTAACTTATCGTCATGCTATAATTTCTTCGGGTTTTCTATATATTCGTCTTTTATATATATTTATTTATCTTTCTGTTACTCCAAGCTTATGTGTACATAATATGTTTATATCCTTCAATTCTATTTGTATATTATGTAAATGCATTATTTATTTATTTTATATACATACATATATGTGTATTTGCATTGAAATATTTTCATTTCGAAAGGGAAGTGTATACAAATAATTCTTATGTAAATATATACAGGAGACAATATAATTCTAACTAAAAAAAAAACCTTACATATAAAATGTACTATGTGTTTACAAGTATATGATGAAATAAAAACATATATAAAAATATATATACATTTATTTATAAGAAAGTGCAAGCTCCTAAAAAATAAAAAATAATGTTTGGAATAAAATTATGGATTCGTTCACAAGCGAGATCCAATCGTATCAAGTGTTTCTTCGTCTTATACCTACTCGTATATTTGATGCTTATATACATAAAAATAAAAAAATAAAATCAGCTGAGGATTTAATATTAAATTTCAATTTAAAAAGGTTTGTGAGTATATAAAACCTTTAAATTTTTGTGTATCTTCTTGAGATAATTTTTTGTTTTTTTTTGTCCCAAATGGAATATAAAATCCAATTTTTTAATAGCTCAAGTGATAAATACGAACACGATAGAAAAACGAATCAAGATTCTAAAGAAATAATTCAAAATTTGACTAGCTTATATACATAGATATTATTATGTATGTACCTAGTACCTACACCACCACCTATGTATATAGAAATATATATCGTCTCCATAATTTTATAACCAATTTAGGAAATTTTCAATTTTCACGTCCCAATAAATCCAGAAACGAATTGTATTCTGTATATGCCCTGATTCAATATTTTCAATGTGTTGCTAAACAATGATGAGTCTATCTACACATATAAAAGTCTCAAGGATGTCAAGTTTTTTAAATACATTTTTATGTTTCGAAACATACAACAATAAAAAATGGATCAGAAGATGAACAGTAACGAGGAATAAAATTAACCCTCCGATTGTACATATATGTTGTACTCAAAATAGAATTCTGTATATATACAAATATACAAGTACTGCACTGAGAAAAAAACTAAACATTTAATTTAAGAATCAGAGGTTCTTAATAATAAAATTTCATAAAATGGTAAAATTAAACAGTAAATATTGTTATTTTGAAGGAAAAATTCTAATTTTTAAGATTTTTATTTTTATTTTAAAATTCAACGTACAACTTATTTTGAAATTTTAATATTTCTCAATTTAAGCAATGACTATTCCTTCTTATTGAAAAGTAAAACTTTTTAAAACAAGCAAGTATATTCTTAATTCTATATTTTGTTTTCTTGGTTTCTCATTTCTCTTTCCTCTCTCGCTCTTTATTAGTGAAATTAAAAGTTAAAATATTTTATTCCTACTAAACAAATATAAAATACACCTTGATTTTACATGTTTACAACATTTATACCGTTATGTTTCATATTACATCGATTAGCTTCATTTTCAGACAGCATTTGGTGTGTCAAGTGGATTTTAGTAAATTAGAAAATAAAAATCTTTATATTTTTAGTTTCAAAATGAAATCTAGTTTATTGTTATCACTAGTATTTTACAACCCAGTGAAGTGTTAAAAATTGTTTTAAGCACTCTTGCAAATAACAAAAATAAAAAAATTGATATCAAATAATGTGAAAAAACGTGGTTTTGAAAAAAAATATTTGTGTGATTTTTTTGTGCATTTTAGTTATAAAATTAAATTTTTTTAAACAATACTCGCGAAAAATGTCTACATCTTACGTATTAGAAGATGGTTCTGTAGCATTAGATATCGGTAGTACAGAAGAAATTACTGTAACATATGACATGGAAGAACTGGCAGTGTCATGGGGTTTATCAGAGGCTACAATCCAGCTTCTTAAACAACAAGAAATCACCGCAAATGTTTAATTAAAAATGGAACGAGAGGATATTATTCGATTGTTCGATAAAATTAATGCGGCTTTTGGTCAAGAAGTGTTGTTTAAAACAGGATTAAAAATGTGGCGAGATTCAATCGTAAGTTGGTGTTCATTTAAATATTTTCGTCAAATTAAAATTAACCAAAATTTTTTGTCAGGGCATTCCATTAAATCCAACCGAAAATACGACTGAATCAATGAATAGCAAAGTAAACAGTTGGTTAGAAAACTTTTCACGGAATTTAAATACGTATAGTGGTTCTTCAAGCCCAACGCCATGTACATCCAAAAGTGTTAATTTCGATCCAGCGTGCTCACAGACTTTGTAAGAAATTGTATAACATTTAACTGTATGTAACATTTGACTATATGAATGTATTAAAAATTCCGTTTTAGGTGTGCATTTGATTCTACGTGGGTGTCGACTATATTAACTAAAACAATTAAAGGAAGAGATGTTCTGCAATTTTTTAAACAAAGAAAAGTATTGAATAAAGTTTCACAGAAAAACCTAGTTCAGATACTAATTGATTATTGCATTGATCATAAGATAAGACTAATGAAACCAGATTTTGTGATAATTGCAGCATCGATCGTTGAAATATTTCCTGCGGAAAATAAGGTAAACATTTTATTATTGATTCTAAATTTAACATTACGTCAACCTAAAATTGCTAAAATATCTCAGATACGTTAATATTAAATTAATTAAATTTGATGTTGTAACAAATAGACCCTTAGGCACTTGTGTTATCCTTATCAGGCCAGTTTGTTGAGATTTTAGAAAGTAGTATATTGGGATTCGCGATTGAATTGTTAAACGCCAATTTTAACGTTACCTTACTTTTAATCTTGTTTCACCCTAATACATAGCATTAATAACTCTAATTTATTAAATTATTTAAAATTCGTTTTAAGGTGCGTTTTGTAAAATCACTCTTCCTAAATAACTACATTAAAATTTAAAACCTGTATAAAAGTAAGGCAACCTAATAATTGGCGTTAACCAGTTGCATGGAAACCGGACAAGCAAATTTCCATCATCGATTTCGATCGTTGGTGTTAATAAACACAACTATGACTCTCTGATGGGGTGAAGAATCGAAAAATTAGGTGCCGACCCATCGTTCATGTCAATGTACAGGTTGACATGGAGCTTGCAATACGCAGGTGGTGGTATACTGTAATCCCTTTCCCCTTCCTCCTTCCCTTGTGGTCACAATGGGCCAAAACTGGCCTAAGTGTGCGAAAGCAGCCACTCCAAACTATCCTATCCTAATTGCATGGAAATTTCAATGTACTATTTTCTACAACCCCAAAAATAGATCCTTCACAAAATTGCCTAAGGGTGCCAGTAATGACTCGATTACTAAACTAAATTCGAAAACATAAAAAAATTACACTTCTTATTTCAAAATTCATGTTGTAATGGGCGTGACGTGACTATTAGTAATGTTAAAAACACACTGCCAGACACATTTTTTATTATCACAAAAATTAAGTAAAAAATCCAAGCATTTTAGATATTTCGAAAAACGGAATCGGTATTCTGAATATTGAATCGTTTTAACCTTTGAAAATGTAAATCTTAACAATCAAACATTCTCGTAATATTAAACTTTATAAAAGAAAGATAACTTAAGAAACGTATCGTATATTATTCTTTGATATAGGAAACTTATTATAAAGAGAAAGACGTTACAATCGGTAAAAGAAATCCTTCGGGGAAGCTGTATGACAGATACACTAATATTTGCTACACAACAAAATACTTAAAAAAAATCAAGGTAGATCCAGAAAGTAGCTTTTCTGAAATAAACGATGACAATTTACCTGAACCGGATTGCGAATATATTGAACAAAAGAAGTGGTTAGCAGAAAACATTGGCCCTTGGGATACAGTAATCGAGTATTGGAAATCTACGTCTACTCAACGGACCCTAGAATTTGAAAAAGCCAAAGATCCTAATATTAGTAGACTGTAGTGAATGGCCAAGATATAATGATTTTTATGGTTTTCAATTGGTAAAAACTATTGTTAATTCTATGGATTATTTTCATTTTAACAAATTTTATTCATAGATTGAAATTGATTTTGAAACCATGTTTCCAAATAAATCAAGTTTATTGATGGATAATTTTGAGAATTTTGTGGAGAAATGCAAAATTTTGTTTGAAAGAGAAATTAAAGACCGAAACTCAAAGAACTTATTGGAGAAGTTAAATTCATCTGATTTAATTGGTAACTATTTAAATAAACAAAAGATAATACTTTGAAACGTTCTTTAAATTTCAATTTTGATTTCAGATGATATTAACACTCGAGATTGGATGGTCTGCAATTTATTACATGCGATTCTTCTACCCCGTAGAATCGACAAAAAACAATTACCAACTATAATCGATGGACAAACCGATTTTGCATTAAAATTAAGCAATATTAATGATTTGCGAAACTCCTTGGATATTTTAGAAAATAAATTTTATTCAAATAAAAAAAGGATCCAACCACGTATCATCGTAGTTGAAAATGAACCAGGCTTATTAAAAGAATTTTTCGTATATTGTGACGGTGTAAAGTATAAACTTCCATCATTTAGAAAAAGTGTTGATATATTAATTAAGTTAATTTTCGTTTGTAATTTAAATTATTCGGACGTAAGCAAACAGGTATGGTTATTCTTGCAGCAGTATTTTTTTGAAATAGATAGTAAAAATCCGATAGTTTTTAATTTAGTAGAACAATTTAAATTCCATAAACAAACATCAAACAAATAACCATGCCTGAATGTTTTATATGTAACGAACATTTTTCATTAATTTCTCAATATATAAATCATTTAAAAAAATTTCATAAAGTTCCTTCACTATATAACTTAAGAAGGAAACATTTTTATTAATTTTATTGTTTTATTAATTCATATTAGTTATAAAATTAGATGTCTTTAAACCATGTAAAATTAAACTGAAATAAAGCAAAATATTTAAATGTTTAAAATTGAAAAAATTAAAAAAAAATCTTTTATTTCCGTTTTCGTATTATTGAGGTGATAAAATTTCGTATTAGTAAGGTATGAAATAAAAATTATAATTTCTTAAAATAACAATCAAAGTTACTAAAATTAAGATAGATTATCTATTAAAATTGATAAATTCGACTTTTACTTTAAATAATTTTAGCTTTTAAAATAAGAATTAATTTTATTTACAATAAGCGATATTTTCTGTCAATTCAAACGTTTCATGTTATTAATTTAAAAATAAATTATAATTTATTTTAACAAATAATACTATTTAAAATAAAGAGGCAAATTATTTAGTTTTACTATTATTTATGATCTTTAAAATAAAAAGTAAAATACTTTTGTTTTAAAAATTTATACTATTTAGCTAATTTCTATAAGGAAAAACTGCTTAAAATTACTCGTCAAATCATTATTTTTAGCCATGCTTTTTTCTCAGTGTGTATGTACGTATGAAAATATGTAATAGACAAATTTAATTTGATTTCGTTTTTTATTCTGTCGAAAAGGAAACTTCATTCTGCAAAAAGGATTTAAAATGGTTGTCACTATTTTTTGCTGTTGTTGCTATTTTGATAGATTTTGAATATTGTTCAAAAATGATAGTCAAATCAACAATTTTACATATACGTATACGAACACATGCATATACACATATATGAAGGAAGTAGCTCTTTATTTGAATTGACTTTAATTGAATTGAAAGATGTACATATATAGGTATTATGTGTATATAACTATATATATGCATCATAAACTTCATTGAAAATTCTACATTATAATGCATTTGAAATTATTGACAGTTTAACATAAAATTTATTGAATTTACAATTTTATTGGCTGCAATTAAATGTCTTTATATACACAGAAAGTGGAAGGATATAAAATCACAATAATCCAATTACGCAAATTAGTTAATTTGGAAGTGAAAGAATATATGTTGATCATTAACGACTTTAACATACTTTAGATTTAAAACTAGAAATCAAACACGAATATGATTATCAAATGTTACGAAGAAATAAACAAAGTTATGTATTTATCCGCAGGAGCTGTCTTACCGTAAAATTTATGGTGAAATGCCGCAAACGAAATACCAAACTATATTATATGTATTAAATTCGCAATTAAATATTAAAATCGCCAATAGGTTCGCCAAATTGAATATGCCGTTGTTCTGCCAGATCTCCACCAAAATATATTTACAACAGTATACATTTATAAATATTGTACTATCAACCTTGTCAAATACGAAATTCATATTAGTTAAAAAAAATCGAATCAAAATGAATATTACGGTGGCCTGACTCAGACCGATAAAATCGAAAACGCATCGCCATAATGGCCAATATTTATTTATTAAGTTTCTCTACAGGCAAAACAAAGTGAGTACTCTCATAAGATTATTAGGATTATAGTGACAACAATAATAGTAATGACAGAAACGAAAAGGTTGTTATTTTGATATGGGGCCAAGATGAATTGAGGCGCACTAAAGAATTTAAAAATAATTAGGGCGCTGTTTTTTTTCATAATAACCAGTACCAATATTATGTTGTACATGTCAATTTTTACGATTTTTATTTTTATACCAAAAACGCCCTAATTTTTATCGTCCTCTGTTTATTATTATAAAAAATTTCTTATATCAAATAATTTTTGTTTGCAACCAACATTTAGGATAACCATAAAGTACACTCTCAAGTCATATACATTTAGAGGGATCTTGGATACTTCGATTCAGAAAGTTATAGAGTTTGGTAATAAGAACTTAGGCGTAAAAGTTTGTAAACTTAATTTTGCCATTTTGGGAAATTTAAGAATTCAAAATTTGTTATGAATTTTTTATTGGAATTTTTAGAATATTTTGACATTTTACAATAAATATTTAACAGATTTTAAGTGTTTCTGCAATTTTTTTAATTGAGTATTTAAAATTTAGATTAAAAATTAGTATTTGAAATGTAATAAATAATGATGATTTCAGTTTTGGCAGTCATAAAAATAATAGTATTTTTTATAAATAAACTTTGGAAATATATGTACTTTTAAAAAGTATTATACTGTTAAAGAGAAATCTTTATACATATGACATGTATGATATGACATGTCACTGAACTAAGTGCGTATTGCTTGTAAAATAATTTTTAATTTAAATTTTAATAAAATTGGCAGTGCATTTGAAAAATTGTAACAATAGTTTTTTTTTTTAAATGCTACCAATGGCTTTATTCTTGAAGAAACTAACAAGAAGTATTCAAATTATAAGCTAAAATTATTAGATATTTTAAGTTTTAACCAATGTTAATGTGTGTTATTAGTGTTCATTATTTAATTAATTCAGATTACATTTATATGTAAAACCTAAACATTTAATATATTTACAGGTTCATCAGTCCAACTGGAACTGCTCTTCTCAGTCGCCTAAATCGCGGCTGTTTTAAAATATCCCTGGTCAATTCATTGGGATGTGTCTCTAGTTTTGAGTAATACTTCGAACTGAATTCTCTAATGGGTTTTTTAATAGTTTTAATTACAAGATCATCGTGTATATTACTATTTCGAATGTACCACGGAGCATTGGTAATACTACGAAGTATTCTTGGGTTCATTGCAGGAGTTGTCTGTTATACGCGCTTGTGGATCCCCATTTAATTCCACTGGTGGAAAAGTCCGTTTGTTTAGCGTGAATGTGACGTGAGTTGATTTGTTTTCGTTCACTTTTATGCGCCATGTCGTCAGCCTGTTCTCGATATTGTTTAGATGTGTCTGTAATTCCTTTGAGGCAGTTTCGGGATTATTGTGTGACACCAGAACGGCCGTATCATCGGCAAAGGGTGATATGACTACCTTGTTGGTTACAGGTAAATCAGCTGTGTACAGCAGGTATAATATTGATCCTAGAACGCTGCCTCTAAACAAGCAGTTGTATCATTTTGTTTAACCATGTACTGCTCTTGAAGGAGACAGTTTCCCAGAAGTGAGTGAAATTTCTTCGGTAGAAATCCTCTAATTAAGTATATTAGCCCATCATGCAAAATTTATCAAAGGCTTGTGCAATGTCCAAGAAGGCAGCAGAACAATTTCGTTAGTAGCATTTTTTTTAAATAACTTTGAAATTGTAGGCAGCATGCTTATTGGACGGTTTATTTGGAGGAATATAACCAGTCCGCATGATTGCGTTGAATATGAATGTTATTAGTTTTATGCATCTGTGTGGCAATTCCATTATCATTTTTTCGGTCATAAGATCATGTCCTGGTGTCTTTTTTGGACTTATACAATTTTTAATTGTATTCTTAACTTTCTTCCAATTATATTTTATGGCTTTGATGGACAAACCATCATCCAGTTGGTCGGGCAGCACGAAGTTATAAGTTTATTCATGTGGTGCGAATGCTGTTGTTAGATGAGCAGCAAAAGCATTGGTTTTTTTCATCGCTTCTCGCCCAATTTCCAGTTGGTAGTCTAATCGGATTTTAAGTTTTTTGTTGCCTTCCACAAAAAATAATCTGTCCTTTTTGTTGCCGAGAGTTCATTTTAATGATTCTAGACGGCCCTGTTTTTCTTCCTCCCGCAATGCAAATATTAGAGTCTTATTAGCTCGATTTAGTTTCCATTTCAACAACGGTGATTTTGTTTCTTGCCATATCGGCGGCAAATTTTCCACTTTTCCTGGATTAGTTCCTGTATATTATGTGACAGTTTATTAACTTGTTCAGTACTGTTTAAGGCAGGTGTAGCCTTTTCAGCTGATAATGCCAGGACATCTTTTAGATTTTCTGCCGCCGCATCAATATATCTGCCTGGTGTTATAAGACGAATATTCAGTACATAATTTTGTTCGACTAACCCAATAAGTTTGCTTGTTTGTACGCCGTTTTGGCGTTTCTATTCTTAGGACGCCGGTGCTTACTCTTACAATTACAGGTGAGTGATCAGAAGGTAGATCACAGCAATCGGTGTCCTTAGCATATGTACGTGGATTGCCATTAGTTACACATAAGTCAATTAAATCGGGAACTTTCTTTTTAACTGTAAGCCAGTACATTAGGTGACCGGAAGATAAGTAATCCAGGGCCTGTTCTTCTATAGCTTCATAAAGTTGTTTACCTTTCGGTGATGTTAATCTGGGACCCCATTTAGTGTGTTTCGCGTTGAAATCACCGCTCGCAAGAAATTTATTACCTAGCTGGCTGAAATAATCCATGAACTACAGTTTTTTTATAGCATGTTTTGGAGGGCAGTACACTGCGAATATGACATAGTTTCCTGCAGACAAATGCTCGTTGATTGGATATCCTCCTTCTCATATTTCATAAATTCATAGTGTTTCAATCTGGTTTTTATCAGTCCATCTGTGCCTCCATGTGCTTTCCCATCTGGGTGCTTCGTGTCATAAACAGAGTACCCATATTAATTTTGAAATAGTGATTTTTGGTAAAGTGTGTTTCAGGTATTAACATTATGTCAATGATGTTTACTTAATTGCTTGCTTGCACATCAGGAGTGGTATATCCTTACGGATACTTGCATAGGAAACGTCTTGACGCACACTACTGTTAACAATTGCTTTTGGTTGTTTATTTATACTATTGGTTTAGTGGAAGAATGAAGATTAAGCATTCGTTCCTCTGCTCCCTGTTTTGAGCTGATTCTTCTTTTCAATTCTAGGTAAGTTGGGCACCTTCTATTTGCAGTGTGATTTCCGCAGTTGCTGCATTTTGTCACTGATGCTTCCGTTTTTCCTTTGTTGCATACATTTGGGTTATGGAGTTCACCACAAATAACACAAACATCGCTTAAAGTGCAATAATATACTTTAGTGTGTCCATATTCTTGGCACTTGGTTCCTCAATAGTAATTCTTCTATGCAGTAGATATTTTAAGTCAAATATTGCATGTTTCTCTTTGATTTTTTCATTATCTGGTTCTAATTCCAGACGGAACAAAGGTTGAGGCAACTTCACACGGTTAATAGTATTGCTAATTGATTTGCATTGAAATCCTTTCTCAGCGAGAGCGGTTCGTATCTCGTTAGCCCTCTATACCTTTTAACATGACGACCAATCCTTTTTGGCTTTTTAGTTGGTATTGTAGTAATGTTTACCAACTTCGTCGAAATGTTTAATTTTTGTTTCTTTTATATCCCTTCGTGTATCACGGAGATATAAAATTCACTATTAATAATGGACTCGATTGTTTTTGCGAGCTCTCTATTTGATTCTTCCCTCAAATAGATTGGTGGCGGTTTCTTTGTTTCTGGATCTTTTTCGGCCGGCGGGTCTTCAACAACCAAACAAGAATACCGGATGTTTTGAGTTAATTCAACGCTAGCTATAGCTTGGTGAATTTATTCACGTTTGTAATAGGGCTTCTCCTTCGCTTTAAGCTGACAGTAATATACCTGACCAGTCCTGTGTGCACTAAACACTGACCTACATCACTGTTTATTTTATTTTCATCTGTTGTTGATGCACTTTCATTGTTTTTTTTTATTGCCAAAATTTATCGACGATCCACTTTTATTATTCAACGCACTAAGTTCATTTACGTTAATTTTTAGTTCCCTTGATATTTAAAAATTTTTAATTACCTGGTAGAGTAATTTTTGATGCATTGGCGATTTGTTGTCATTTTGGACATGTTCCACATTTTCGTTAGTCACTATTGTGGTCGTCGCGTTTAGCGACCAATTGCTTGCGGATATCGCTTTCTGTAGATTTGGCCCAGCCTTTCTTGTTTGAGGTGGAGAATATTGGAACATCACGGGTTCACATATTTTTCTCATCAAAATATTGTTAAACTGCGAGAAATATTTTATTGAATTTGGTAAAATTATTCAGCAATGTTCACTACATAAATTTAAAAATTCTGCTTTATCGACACATGATAAATTTCAGCAGAAGATCTACATTATCCACATATTTTAAAAATATTTGTTAAAATTATATTTAAAATTTAAGTATTAAAAAATATTAAACTGTGTGACAACTATTATTTGTTGTTGTATTTTTGTAATAATTAATATTATTTCTATGAACTTTTAAATTTTAAAATGTTTCCACAGCATTGTAGAAAAACAGGTAAATAACAAACAAGTAAAAAGCATGAAACGGTTATTCGGCTATTTTTCAGCCACTAATACTAAAGCTATAGTAGTCTGGAATTGAGTAATCTTTCTTAATGTCGGTGATAAGACTTACTATAAAAATTACAAAGCATAACTTTTCATTATGTACTTAAACAAAGATTACAACCAAAATTTGTATGACCAACCAAAACGGAAACCAACACGCAGACACCACGATATACAATAGACCGCATCAATTTGAATTACCAATTATATTATGATGGATTTCATGTTCGCAGGTAATCGCGCGTTCTCATTTACAATCTATATAAAGTGCATCCTACCACCCTTATATGCGTTTGGAACATTTATTTAAATACATAAATCGAATAATAATTTTAAATGATCTTAACATTGCACACGCGGGTTCAATGGCAAATACAAAACCAAATATACAATACGTAAAGACCAAACCAAATAAAAACATTCACAAAAAAAAAAAAATCGTAAGAGGAGAAGAAATTATTTAAAATTTATTAAATCCAGATGTTTTGTAAAGTACAAGAAATTTATTCATTTCTGTTTTGTATTTTTTCTGTACTTTCCTTCTATAAATTTTCTTTTCGTCTTCGTACACCTTTTTTTTCAGTCGAAGTTGTATATAATATACGATATTTATCAAGATGGACAATCGAGCAGCTGATCATAATCAGCTGATTATAAGTACTTTATTTTTATATTTCATCTGTGTGTTCATTTTAGTTTTTTCTTTTTGAGGTCATTTAACTTGTTTTCTTATATGTACTCTAGAATATAATGTACATATGTGCAATGTCTTCTTGGTTATGTTTTTTTATATTGAAAGTACTTCTTATTTATTATTTTTTTTATTTTATTTTTAAATAGAGTGACATTAAATAAGAAGAAGTGGAAGGCGATCGAAAAGCAAAATTAAAGAAGAAATGGTTGAAAAAAATTATAAGAAATGCATCATTCTAATAAAAACAAGTATATTATAGAATATAAATTGAAAGCAAAATACATACGTTATAACTATGCGTTATATATCGGCAAAAGAACTAAACGAAAAAAGGTGCATGTAATTCAGGTTTATCTCTTCCTTATTTCTTAACCCCTGGTGACAAGGTGTTCAATCGGTTGTTGAATAATTAATATTTATTTTAAAAACTAATAAACTGAAACTGGAGGGCATATTTGGATATTGTTAAACAGAAACAGCATGACTGTTTAATACCTTAAAGTTTCATAGTGGTTACAAGTTGATGTCGCATTTTGCCTTTTTTGCCAAAAATTTAATAACACAAGTCGATAAATATATAGAATTAAAATTAGTACTAAATTGAATTAGAGCTTTTTAGATCCTTTTTTCATTCTTCTCAAATTGGTAATTATTAGATTTTTGTCTGAATTAAAATAAATAGGGCGTTGTTTTCATTTCATAGTAACATTTAATTTATTTGTCTTGAGATGTTTTTACGTGTAACGTATAAATGTATATTGTAATCGAAAATTTTGCTTTTTATGTATTTTTGGCGGGAACCGGAATATTTAAAATAAAAATACTCAACTTTGTACGTAATTTCAGTAAATACGATAATTTTGAGATGGGTATAGTTTGAAAGGAGACCACGTCATTCGAGGTATTGCTGTATAATAAATAATATAAATATCCAAGTTGTTATATATGTAATTAATTATTAATTTTTGTTTTGTATTTTTTCATTTGTTGGTTGGTTATCTAAAACCGATTAAGTAATTTATTTTAAAACATGCCACCATTTCCGGCGATGGTATAGTTTTTTTTCTTGTTTTTTTTTTACTACAAGAACTGTCTACAAAATTTTATTTTAACTTTAATTTTAGTTGTTGTATATTGATAATGGCTCATTTTTCACTCGTCCAAAAAGTTTAATGTTATAAATGACTTAACAGTAAATACAAATTTAATTTCTTTTTGGTCATTATTTACTTGATATGATTTAGGATAAAGGTAATTGGTGTGTGAAATACAAGATAATTGGTGTAGGTTTTTATTATTTTCACAGTGCTATTATATCGTTATAATGAAAATATTTATTATTATATTTTCAAACGTATTTCTGTTGGACAATAAACTATTTAAAAAATAATAATTTGCAACATAAAATTTTGTAATTTGCCACGCATATATAATATCGGTTGAAAATTTTAAATTATTCCATCTTCTTTCATCTCGCACACCACACCAAACAGAAAATTTAGTCATCATCATCCATCAATAATGATTGATTTACAAAATGACTCATAGGACTCGTTTTAAAAGATAAAAAAAATATTTTTTTAATGTGTTACCGTCGAACCTAAACATGCATGTTAAAAACCTAATAAATTTTAACTTGGAAACGTTAAAAAACAATCTAGTGTAAAGTATTTCTCATTCAAATGGTTGGTTATAAATACATAAAAAATAAAATCTATATATCTTTTTTTAAATAAAGTTGGATAAATAAGAAAATTTGTACCACAAAAAATGTATATATAAGTATATATGTATTTCTTATTATATACACAGAAAGGTTGATGGTTTATTTGTTGTTATTGTTAAAATATAAAATAAAAATAATAATATTTTATGTATAACTCTTAACGAAACTATATACTGGTATTTTCTTACATAAAATTTAAAAAAAAAAAAATTATAAAAATTGAAAACTGGTATCGAGATAAACAGCTGGTAGCCTTAACAGGGTATTTCGTAATCAAACAATTTTCTACAGTTCTTGTTTATTCTTTTTGTTTTTTATGAATTTATTTGCTCTTTTTTGGTCACCACACGATTCAAATACCACCACTAAAAATGTTATTAAGATTTCAATTGTGATAAAATTAACAAAACGACAAACTAAAAATGTATCCAGCTTTGTGCAATAGAATAACAAAACACCAAATCGGCATTACAAAAAAAAACAGCTCATATTTTTACCACTTACTTAAGAACCATACAGGAGGAAAATAAAAATCTGTATATATGCGGGTTTAATGCAATTACTCAAGGACGTTTAATTGTTTGCCACTTATGTGTGCAAGTATATCAACAGAAGCAATTTACATATTAGTTACTCGCAGAAAATATATATTTATAAAAATCGATGTTGGTTGGTTTTACAATATTTTCTATTTCAAATTGAATTTAATAAATTTGAGATTTAACCAACCAGCATAAATATTTGTGAGAACATGTTCAATTAAATATCTGTATTTTTTTAATTGGCAGGTTACAATTTTGTTAAAAGCAATATTTAACAAATATCGGATTTAAGGTATAGACTATAACTATAGCTTTGATAAAAAACGATTCAAATTTCTAAATTTTAAATTTTATAGAAAGTTAATTCAAAATTAATTTCTTTCTATTGATAGTTTTAAATGTATGTATGGGACAAATTAAATTTTCGATTTAATTTCTTAAATTTAATTATTATCTAATATTATCTTAAAATTTGGGGACATTTAAGCAAGTTTGAGTTTCTAGTTATATTATCCATGATATAGGACAACTCAAGATGAGTGTTTCATAGTGATGATGATATGACGTTTATACATTAAATTTGACACGTAAAACGTATATAACGGGTTTATTGGAAGAATGCCTTTAGATATAGTCCGCTATAACTCATCTGAAGGAAATAAATGTAAATTTTTAGTTTCAAATAAATATTCGATTTAATCAATTTTCAATTGCGAATTTGCAACTTGCTATAACCAATTTTTAATTTCGGGTTTACAATTTTCAATTTCGAATATTATTTTTCCAATTTCAATTTAAAAATTTCTATAGTCCGCTTCCAATTTAAACAATGTTACATTCCCAATTTTCATTTCCAATTACTAATTAAGAAGGTTAACTTATTTTGTGCCTGATGCTCATATTTTCATATGGAATAATTGTTTATGGAGTGGTCAGTTTTTAAAAAAAAAATTTTGCAAATATAATTTGTCTATAAACAACTGTTTGAGTAACGGTTTTTGAAATTCCACATATGCTACCGAAATTTAATAATTCGATTAACTTCAAACTACCATAAAAATGTAATTTTTAGAACATCCATAACATTTTAAAATCACGAATTTTTTTAAATTATCGAGCTGTAAAAGTTGTTTACATTGCTTAGAATTAAAAGTTATCAACCGTCGTCGAATTTTAATAATTGTAATCTCTAACATTTTCCAACATTACAATTAAAACAATTAAAATTAAAATTTAAAATTCAGAATTGTTAAATTCGGTTTCAAAAGTTCAAAATTAGATAAACTTTAATTTTATTTGTGCAGTTCTCATAATTTGTTAAATTTTAAGTTCAAAATTAAAACTACTACAAAATTAAACTAAATCTAAACGACTAACATCATTCGAACTAACACTCCGAAGATTTCAAAAAATAATTTTTACAAATTTCTGAAATTTTAGTGGCATATACGAATTCTACTAAATTTTATGAAATTTTTTAACTGAAATTTGGAAGAATTATTTCAATTCACCATCAAGAAAAACAAATGTAAAGAATATTAAAATTTTTAAACTGAGTAAATTTTACAGTGAGTCTGGAAATATTCAAAAAAAATTCCTAACTCAAAATTACTTATTATAGTATAAAGCTAGTTGTCGTGGATACAAAATTATCCGAGTATTTTTCTAGCCTCATTTGCTTCGACCCTTTAATTTATGGGGCTGAAAAGCCAAATGAGAACGTGTATGAGAGCTTTGATTTAATTGACGATGAAAATGGGAAAATGTTTCACAAATGTATTAATGAAATTACAAATGAACAATTATCACTTGGAATGGTCTAACAAAAATTAAGCTTTTTTGCCCCTCATTAGCACAGTAAGTAGCGTGCTTGCTTTGTTATTCCGAGGGTCTCGGGTTCGATTCCCGGTGGTGACCAAAAATCACGGATGGGTGTTTTTAATGTGTAAGTATTACACCCCTATTCCGTTAGTCGTGTCACTTGTCACTTGTACCGACAGTCAAATTTTGGTATTCCCTAAGGCAATTGAAGTGACAATCGTCGTTTCAAGTGACAAACATCGTATTCTAGTAGTCGTTATAAAAGATTCGTGTCACCTGAAATGATATTTCTGGACGCGTAAAATTTTTAAGCGACAGGAGCAAAAATGCAGAAAATCGGAAGATAGCAAAACATTTAATTTTATTTTTTTTGATGTATTTTATATTTAGTGAATCAAAATATAATTAATTTAAAATGTTTTTATATTTTTATTTTTTATCTACTAATTTGTTGCGTTGATGGAAAAATATTGAAATATTTAGCTAACCTACAGGATTTTTTATACGTAATTAATTCTTAAAAGTTTCACGAAATTACAGAGATTACAATTACACTATATTTAAATAAATAATTTTGAATTTCTCAATAGTTTTTAATAATATGACAGGCACAAAACTGATGATTCATGTGTATTTCAAACGTCAATATTCCGTCAAAAAACGAAATTTTTGGTGCTGCCAGATAATTCAATTTGCCGTGTCACGTCACTGTGGGCGACTAAGAGAATACCAATTTATATTTGAAGTGACGTGATAGTAGTCGCGTCGAATGAAGTGACACGACTAAGGGAATAGGGATGGTAGTAGCACCGTGGTCCCGTTAGTGGCATTATTGAGTGCTGGAGTAATCATCCCAATTATAATTTTTTTTAAACTTCAGAATCGGAACCATACACGTAAGTGCGGAACCATATATTAGTCCATACAGAAATTACACAGAGGGAAGTGGTTTTTATACTAAAAGTTCATTTCGCTAAAATTTATATTTCATAGTCATCGCGACAGACACTACAAAAAGTCGGCATTACTTTAGCTGAACGATTGTATATAGTCACGGTCACGGCTAATGTTGTCCAATAATGGCAATTTATTATATTGATTATTTTCAATATTTTGCTTGGTTGTTTTTAAGAACACTTCTTAAACGAAACCAATATGTTGAATTTTGTCATTGTGCGCTGGCAATTGCAAAAACTGCAACTCAGCATGATAATTCGATTTTGTCCTAAAAACAAACTCTATTCCAATGCTTATAGATGAAACACATATTTTAGCTCACTAACCTTCTTGAAAAACCTGAAAATCATTACGTTCCAGGCAGTTAATCTTTTAAGTTGATCGATGATGATATGCGGAGTAAGCGGACTCCGGATGGACACATCAGAATAAACGACAGATTTTCCATTTAGTTCTAAGAACTTTAACATCTTCTTATTACACAAAAAAAAAGCATTTTAGTTTGACATTTTGGCGAATTTTTGTGGCTCAAGTACTGCGCATCAAAATTTCGTTATCGTTATCAAAATTTGAAAGATGGAACCGAATCCTACCAAGCGCTATTTTAAACAAAGCTATTTTATTAACTTTCAGTTAACTTATTTATGTAAACGTATGATTTGTATAATGTTTATGATATTTAGTCGCTGTTATAGTGATATTTGTTAATTAACGATTTTCAGAATAAGTATATTTTTCAAACTAGAAACGATTTTACCTTAAAGCTTTTTAGTTTCACCGAAAAGTTATATTATTGCTCCAGAAACTTAAAAATTAACGATCTTTTGCACTTTTGCCACCGCCATGTTTGTAAATGGATTTAAAAATGAACGTCGATAATTTTATTCGAGTACCTACATGAAAATATTCAACCGTGGATCAATTTTTGACTGTTCCAGCCCTAATAATAGTGTTTTGAGAGCATTATCATAAACACGTTGTAAATTCATACCCATATTTCATTTGCAACCTAAACTCGCACATAAACTGTCCACAATTTCTTCCTAAGCTTTTAATGAATTAGAGTTTTGTTTGTTGTACACTTCTACACATAAGTTGAAAGATTTAGTGAAGTTTCGGAATTAAGCTAACCTCTCATGCTCGAGAGATTGTCATATGGGTACATAGCTTTCACTCAACAATTTGGAAATATCAAACATACCGAATCAAACGAGAGCAACAAATTTTAATTATTTCACCGATCACCATTATTATATCATATATATACATCAAACCACACCAGAAAATATTTGTGATGACTTTTTACTTTTAGATTATGTCGACCTATCTATAATAAATTGACAGATAAAAAATTCGAGAGTCAGGGCAATTCCCGTTGATATATACGAAGTTCGAAAGTTTCATAATATTTATTGTTTTCGAAATTCTTTATACGCTGAATTTAAATTTGTAAAATACATATTTGTAATTATCCAAGAACCTTACAAATGTTGAATACCGTTAAAATCGAAAGGTTTAAAGCTCATGTAAGAATCCATGTTGAAATTCCAAATTGACATTTAGAACTCAGAATTGTAAAATTCGGTTGCAAAAGTTCAGAATTATCAATATCTTCCAAAATTTAAGTTCAACTTCTACATAGAATTTTAACAAATTTAGAAATTAAAATTTAAAAAAAAATTAATTTTGAAATGGGATATTAGAAACCCATAGTTTGAAATTAGAAATTGTAAATTAGAATATCAGAAAATAATGAAACAAAACTCAAATAGCAAGCATAAAAGCTATGGTTGTACCGCGGTGGTCAAGTAAGCAGATTCATTGAAGCTAACCTGATCATATTATACATATATATGTATATCGAAGAAACAGCTTAAGAGCTTAATTGCATTTTTTTCGCCAATTACATAAAACCAAATTGAATGTTGAATTTCGTAAAAATTACGTAAAATGTAGCAAAGTTAATTTTGCTTTTGTGATTTTGTATGTTTACCAGACGAGAAGAATTCAATGAAGCTAAAACCCAATACAAAGTGTTACGATGGTTAAAGTATAACAATTGGTATATATAGGTTCTATTGGGTAATAAGTTCTTTGAATTCTTTGAATTTGTATTTGCTCCTAACCCAGACTTGAACCTAGACCACACATATCTTTTATACTTGCCACTTGAATGGAGAAAATTGAAAATTTTAACAGAATCTGAATTCAACCAATTTGAAAAGAGAAAACAAACCGAAAACATTAATTTTAAATCTATATTTTAGGTTGCATCTTATTTCGTCGTTAGGTATTTTGCAACTATTTTTAGATCAATATTTTCCTTAATTTATTATTTTTCATATTAAGTGCATGGCTAAATTAACGACATACCCTATTCTACAGTGTCAGAAAAAAACGTTTTTAAACAAAAACAAGGTTGACTGCATTTGAGGAGTTTTCTTTTTAATTTTTAGAACCTTTTACACGTAGTTTTTAGTGGTTTCACAATAATTTTTAAAATTAAATGTAGTCAAAGATTTTATTTTTAATAAAATTATCTAGTAAATCTACTGTACCTATAAATTGATCAAAAATATCTATCATTTATAGCGACTCAAACTTAACAAAAAACCATCATTAGTTTGTAATTTGTCCAAAAAGCATATGTGGATGAAGAAAAGTTTAATCTGGAAGGTCTTGTTGGCTTCCAGCATTACTATATTTATTATGACTTAAGAAAACCTGAATTGTTTTTGAACCGCAATCATAGTATATATGTGGATGGATATTGATATGGTGTGTGGTTTCAAATTATGGTGTGTGGTTTCAAATTATGGTGCAGTATATAGACTTAAAATTTCAAAGCACTAAAAATTTTTTTTTGGTTAAATGAATGTTTTTTACTTACGCCCAGAATAGTAATAAAATTTGTATGGACCAAAGGTGGAGAAAATACAGGTATTTAATCTTAAAAATAGCACAGGGTTTATCCATTAACACAGTTTTGTTGAAATAAATGAAGACATTTGTTTTATTCGTTATACATATCTAGAGGTTTTTTTACGATTAGGGCCAGTATAAAAAATGTTGCCGGGCCGAATTTATTTATTTATTCAGGTTATAAAATGGAGCGCATCTGAGCAGATGGAGTAAAAAATTAGTTTAAGGGAATTTAATTTTATAAATTATGCATGGAAACTCTATTAAAAAGTGTTGTGTGAGAACTACAGAATATGTTACAAGGTCGCTTATACGAGTAATATCATAAATTATAGTTGACACAGATATATAATATATATCCGTTAAAACAACAAATAACTATAAAATAAATATTTTGTATAATTAAATTATCCCAAAACATAATACCTAGGCGAATAATGCTGGATTTCGCAAACAATATTAACTTACATATGAATCATAACATTAAATCATTTTATATTGATACAGTAACTTAACCAACCATTAGGTAAACATAATACAAATTTTATAAATCAAATCGGTTTTTTATTTTATTTTCTATTTCTTTATATTATAACAAATAAATGTACAGAAATAAATAAATAAATAAACAAATAAATAAAACAAGACAAACTTCTTGAATTTGAAATAATCTAATAATTTAACTGGTTTGTATTTTTTATTAGTTGATTTTCTATAATTTTTCAATATTTTAATAAATCTATCTAAATCTGTATCTTTATAATCGGTACAAAGGCGGTGGTTGGTTATTACTTAAGATATATAAATTTGCTGAAAAATATATTGACTTCTTACAAATCAGCTGATTTGACAATTTTATTTAATAAAATACATAGTATATAACAATATAATAGTAATAATAATAATAATAATAATAACAGCAATTTTATATTGGTTTGTATCAAGAAACTATAAATAAGGTTTTTACTGGTTTTCGTCGTAAATAAAAATAGAAAAACTGGTCAACCGTGATTTAAAAAAGATTTATATCAATATTTAATGTTTCTTGTCTTTAGATTATATATATACATACATACATATATGTAGATACATAAACATATATGATCTTTATTTGTTGTTGTATTTTGGGTGATTAAGACAAGGAGGTTGATTGGGTTTCGTGAAAAGTTTTTCCATAATAAATACATATGTACATATACTCGTGTCAATCTATATTATATCTCGTGTATATATGTACATAAATATATATCCACTATGTACATGGAATTGAATGTCTTTTGATTAATGAACTCAATCGCCACAGGCAAAGCAATCAAAATAATTAAATTACCCAAACGGAAAAATATAAAACGAACTGATGGTTTATATACTTAAATATGTATACATATGTATGTACATATATCATACGTGTATAAACTCGTATACACGATGTATGTATCTGATTGATGGATTCTTATGATTTTTTTATGTGTACATACATATGTATTCCCATTTAGCTTTGGTGATAAAATTATGTTGAATATAATATATAACAACAACAACAACAACCAAAACAAAGTGTTAGATCATAAATATATATTTAAGGTGTGATATGTAATTACGGTTTCGCTACAACATCAAAAAAGTATATGGTAATACTATAAAATGGTTTAGTAGTACATAATTCATTAGTTGTTTTGAGCCGACGATGAATGACGACCCGTTCTGATTTTTATGCCTCTTACTGTAATCGCAAGTGAACATGAACGATTTTGGCTTCTTGAAATGAAGGCTTCGCATTCAAATAGTCTTAGTGCATTTATTAATGGTATTATACATAGTATGGTGTAGGAATTAGCAAAGTTTGGAATTTAACTTTTGATAATTTAGCAAACTTTAAGTCTATATAGACTAAATTCTATAAAATTTGAATTACGATTTCATCTGAAATGGAATATCTATCAGGCCAAATTCACTGAATCTATGTGAATTTTATTCTTTTAATATTCGTAAAATTCAGGGTTCACAAATTTGAGAAGCCTAAATTGTATGAACATTTAAAGTTAAGTCGAATTTTAGAGATTCTCGAAACTCCCGTTCATTTAATCTGATTATTGGAATAATCGAATTTCGGCGTTTAAGAATATTTTAATCCCCATTGTCTGCATTTACTCGTAGAAGGTTACATATAGTTCTTGGTTAAATAGGGTAAAATCAACTTCCTGGTTAAAACCAAATTAACAATGACATTAATAAAACAAATAGAAATAATAATTTCATTTCAAAAGAGACAAATTATTTCTCTTGATTTATAATATAAATAAAAAGTTAAGTCGTTCGACCTGGTGGTACTAACTTTCATGGAACTATATATGGTCTGGAATAAAACTTTAATGTGAACTGGGATTCTAAGCTCCTGAATTTCACTCTCAAGAGAGTGGTTTTGGTAAAAAATTGGAATAAAATGAAATGATTCCTAATTTGTGGATCGAGTAAACTTCTTACAACTATTCAGTCAAATAAGGTATTCTGTCAATACTAATTAATATAAATTCCATATGTGGTCAATATAAATTCAATATTTACATAAATTCCATATGTGGTAATTGTTAAAAATATTTTAAAATTTAAATCAAAATTTGAAATGTAATAAATTGCATTCGATAGTAATATATTTAATAGTTTTTAAATTATTTTTACACTCTTGATAATCGAAGTTTGATAATTAATAATTTCAAAATTATATAAAAACCAAAAAAATTACACAATTTAATCATTTGAAAATTGCATTCAAAAACTTAAATTTCAAAAAAAAATTTATGATTAATCGAAAAATTTGAATCGAACTTTGCAAAACGGAGATTCCGTTTAGCTCTTGAAGGAAATAAATCGCTATCGATCTCTAATAAAACTGTTTGGTTGTGTTAGTATTTAATTTAAAAAAATTAATAATTCAGGAATTGCATTGAAAAATTTAATTTTCAATAATTCTTCAAATTTATATTGTTTAATATTATTAAAATATTTAAAAATCTGGATTGAAATAAAAATGTAATAATTCTTTAGCGTGGAAAAAATCGAGTAAAATTGCATTCATGAAATCCAAAGCCCCAACATTTATAATTCGAAATTTTAAAAAATTATTTAGGCAATTTTGAAAAATATTCTCAATTCTGAGTTAAAATTTACAAATTTCATTCAAACTTAAATCCTAATATTTATATTTTATAAATTAGATTATTTTCTATTGATTAAATTGTTATAAAATTTGAATCAAAATTTCCAATTTATAAATTTAATTCGGAAACTATATGTTTAAAATATTACTAAAATGTATAACTTAAAGTGGTTTAAATTATATATAAATCTGAATCGACATTTAATATTTAATAATCGTAATATTGCAATCGACAATTAACCATTTCAAAATTGTAGTCGATAATTTAAATCACTTAAAATTTATAATATTCAAAACTATTTAAAATATTCTAAATCTGAAACAAAATTAGAAATTTCAATTTGAGGATTTATATAACTGAAACTTATTAATTATATCGTTTTAAATACACTAAAATTAGAATTAAAAATTTGAATATTCTACTTAATATCTTAAATTTCAAAATTTAAATTATTTTAACATTTGAATAGAAGAATTTGAAATTTCATTACATATTTAGAAACTTCATTGGTAATTTTAATTTTTATAATTTTTTTTAAATTTATAATAATTTATTCAATATTGTTTCAATATCGAATTTTAAAAACCTTCCAAAAATTTAAAACATTGTTTAAAATATTCTAAAATCTGAAATTGAAATACAATAAATTGCGTTCGATAACTTAAAATTCAAAACATATAAAAAATTGGTATTTTTAAAATTTGAAAATATGCCTAAAATTTATATTTTTTAATATTGTTTAGATAATTTAATAATTTAAATTTGAATTTTAATAAATTGCATTTAATAGCTTAAATTTAAAAAATATCTTCATATGTATAAAATATTCTAAAATTATAATTAAGTTATTTGAAAATTCGAGGACTTATATCTCTATAAAATTTATAATTCTATACCATTTTAAATATATTCTAAAATCAGAATTGGAATTGAATTTTTAGGCATTTGAAAATTCTTATTGATAACTTAAATTTCAATAAAAATTTATTAATTTAATTCTGTTTAAATTATTTTAAAATTTGAATCAAAATTTGAAATGTAATAAATTGGATTCAATAGTATAGAATTAACAAAATTCGGAAATTTTATAATATATTTAATGTTATTTAAAATATATATTGTTTGAATTATTTTTAAATCTGATAAGCGAAAATTTGATAATTATTAATTTTAAAATTGCATTCGAAAACTTAAGTTTAAAAAAAAAATACCTTATTTAATAATATTCAGATTATTTTTAAATTTTGAACTTTGACCTGTATCCATGTACAAAAAAAACTTTCGTTCAGCTTTCAAAGGAGACTAAATCAAAGCTGGCGATTTCTAATAAAAATGTATGTTTGTGTTGGTATTTAATTTAAAAAATGTTAAAAATTTAGAAATTGCATTAAAAATTTTAATTTTAAGAAATGCTTGAAATTCATCTTATTTAATACTAATTAAAATATTTTAAACATCTGGATTGAAATAAAAATGTAAAAATTATTCAGCGAGGAAATCGCTTCATCGAATAAAATTGCATTCATGAAATCCAAATCCACAAAATATCGTTTCAAATTGAAACCTTTACAACAGTGTCTGGCCTAATTAAATAATTGCATCATTATGAAATAACCATATTACTGCTAGGACTATTGATTACAACATTAACAATATATCAATGGTGACGGGATATTTCTCGTGACGGATTATTTCAAGGACTTCATACTTTTTAAAAAAAATTAAAATTAAAGTTGGGCGGATTTTACTCCAGCACTCAATGCCACTAATGGGCCCACGGTGCAATACCCACATTCACACTAATTCATTCAACCCATTCATCCCATTCACACAAGTACAGTATACCACCTGCGCATTGCAAAGCTCCATGTCACCCTGTACAGTGTCTTCATACTTAGTCAGTAACCATTTAACTACGATTGGGAATACTTTTATTTATCATTTCAAACGTATTTTGATTTTAATTCATTTTTTGAGCCTTGTTGCATAGAAGCCTATCACCGGCTATTGAACTAGGTTCTTTATGACTCCCAATATGAATTACCCCATTCAATCCTTTTCATATTCTTCATTTAAATATAGCAATTTTATTAGCTGCTATATCGTTTTAAATATGCAAAATTTTAATTTTAAATAAAATTTCAAAAAATTTACAATAATTAATATAGTTTAAATTATTTTAAAATTTGAATAAAAAAATTATTTTTAAATTTGGATAGAAGAATATGAAATTTTTATTATTTAGAAACCTAATAAGAAATTTTAATTTTCAAAGCCTTCCTTACATTTATAATGATGTATTTAATATGGTTTAAAATATTCTAAAATCTAAATCGGATGTAAGAAAATTTCGTAAAATTTACAATATTGTTTTAAATATTCTAAAATCTGAATCAAAATTTAAAACATAATAAATTGCATTCGATAACATATTCAAAACATAGATAAAAAAAATTGTATCAATAAAATTTCAAAATATGTCTAAAATTTACAAAATATTATTATTTATATTGTCTAAAATATTTAATAATTTGAATCCAAATTCTTAATAAAGTTTAAATTTAAAAAAAATCCTTCAAATGTATTTATAATATTTAATGAAATTTAATAATTTAAAAATTGAATTCGGGGAAACACTAAACATATTATTATTAAACACTTTATTATTATTAAACACGTTATTAAACACTTTACATATTATAAAATCTGAATCAGAAATAGAGATTAAACCTATTTAAAATGTTAATTGTTAACGTTAATTTCAAAATTTTTGTATCAACATTATTAATTTAAAAATGAAATTAGAAATTATAATTTTCTTTATTTATTCACTACAGACTGAAATATTTTAAAATCTGAATTGAAATAAAAATGTAATAATTCGAAAGTGGCACTCAAGAAAAACAAATCTTTAATATTCAAAATGGTTTTAAATATTCTTGTATCGGAATCGAAATTAGAAATTTTCAAAATTTAAAATTGTATTCGATAAACAAATTAGAATTAGTAATGTTGTAAAGTATTCTAAAATCTTAATTAAAATTTAAAAATTGCCATCGAAAACATTTATTTCAGAATTTTTTTTAAAATTTATAAAATTAAATATTGATTGAATTATTATTGTAACTATTTGTATTTACATTCGAAAACTAAAATACTAAAATCTTTTGTTTGAAATATTTTAAAATTTGAATGGGAATTTTAAAAATGCATTCGAAATTTTTAATTTCAAAAAAACTTAATATTTACAATATTAAATATAGTTTAAAATACGATTAAACATGAATCGAAATTTTAAATTAAATAGTTTGAAATCTGAATATATTTTAATATAAATTGTGTTTATCCAAAATGACTTTTCTTGATTTTTTAAAGGAAAAAAAAAACTACCGTACCGATTTTAAATTTTTACTAATAATTCGTGTTTAAAAATTATTACATTATTATAAATATTGTGTGGCAAAAAGTTAAAAAAAGTGTTTGTCTTGTTTACATACTTACATTACAAATATTTCAATTTTATACTGAACTACTCGTTGTAAATGCACACATGATTTTTGTATATTATATCAGTTCAAATCATTTCTCATAATTTACCAAACCGTGAAAATCAATTTTTAACAATTTGAAATTTAAAAAAAAAATTCAATTATTAAACCTATAGCTTGGAGCGTTCTATAGTAAACGTAATGAGCACTGTACATACAACTTTTCTGTATCTTTTGTCAAAAAAAAAACTAAATAAATAAATAAAATGTTACAAAATTGAAACTTATCGTAGGAGTTTCCATAACCAGATTATGTAAATGAACGTAAACACAAAAATCACATTTTATCACTTATGTACATACATATGTATATGTATGTATGAAAGTTCAAAATTTTGATTTCTCAATTAATAAACGTATATTACATATATAAATATGGCGCGTATCAAATTACAGGGTGAAACCTATATAAAGTCGATATTAATTTTTTTCAAATTTTATATGACATTGACTTTAAAATTTTACATTATTTGTTGTTGTTTCTTTTATTGAGGGATTGTCACAATTAATTAATTTATCTTATGTCTAAAACTCATACACAATATAGAATTTAAATTTATGTTCCCCAAAATACAAATAAACGCATAAATTCTGTTTGATGAGGTAAATTACTATATAAATTAGAAAGTTAGATTTTATATTTATTTTTAATATTCATTTAATTAGTATTATTAAATTTCAAAACCGAAAATATAAAACAAATCCAGATTTATTTTATATTAAAATAAAAATAAAAGGGTTTCAGTTTTGTGTCTATATACACAGAGTACACATGAGCGGTTTTACGGAAGTAAGGTTTGAAGGTTTTATTATATATGAACGCATTTTATTTAAAAGCAGTAATATGAGATGATTCGTGTTTACTTTTAAAGGATTTCAATCAAATACTTATATATATATTTGACACTGTTGATATATCCGGTGTAGACAGTTTTGTTTTTTTTTGGTTTTGGATTTTTATTTGGTTAGTTTCAAAAAATCTTGCTTAAAACACTTGTTGTGTGTGTTAGAAAATTGGTGCATTGTTTAGAATAAATGGATTAGTATTCACATTCTTAAATGAAAATATTGATTCAGTTTTATTCATCGAGGTCTATATTAATTAAAATATTAATTGTATACTTCAATCAAATTACGTTTAATGGTGTAACAATCACAAGAAAATTGTTTACCAGAAAAAAAAATCTCGTTTACGTAGTGTTGTTTATAAAAAAAAAGGTAGCAATTAGGAAAGTACACGAAATGAAAAATCTTCAAACAATATTTTCCTTTATACATTTATTTGCTTTCATACCATTTTTCATACTTGATTAAATATTTTAATGAATTAATTTAAAAACCATTGAAAAGTGAAATTCGCAAGCGACTCTTTATTTTGTATCGCCCGAGTTTTTTGTTTGATTGAGGAAAAATTGAGGAAAATTGTTTACGTTTTTGTATATAAGAGAATTAATTGATTGTTAAAAAATGTTAACAGTTATTTACCTTTTCCTTGTTACAAAATATCAAAAGGTCAATTGATTTAATGAGGAATAATTGTTATTTTTTTGACAAATACATACGTGTTTTATGTGTACTTTAGCCATATTCGAATGGAATAGTCGTGAACAGTGTTTATTTGGTGTCAAGCAAGAAGATATTTACGATGCTAAATTGGTTCGGTGTTACCTTTAACATTAAGAACTGTATTGTTTGTTACAAAAATCAACAAGTTAATTCTCAAGAACGAGAACAAACAAAATAAAATTACAAAAGAAAACTTTATGTTGAATAATCAATCACTACGGAATTAGTTTAAATTGGAAATTATCTGTATATCCCTATTGACAGAGATGGAACTAACAGTTAAAGTTAACGATTCTAAAAGTTATCCCTGTCAAAGTAACAATAGTATCCTGGAATTATTCTAAAGTGAAATCTGAATTGGAAGGTGCACATCGCCACTTTTGTAATGCGTTAAGTGGTTATGTTTAATAAGACGAGTTGAGATTCACCCAATAAAATTCGAAATTTCAAATTTAAAAATTACTCAAATCAAGAAATTTGGCACTGTCTCACACTATGCATTCATAAATTTTTTTGGAAAATTTTTATTTCTCCATGAAACCAACGACACTCGATTTCCCAAGAACGTCAAATACAACTGAAAACGCAGACAATCATCCCATTTTTTGCTGAAGGGCCATTTTAAAATACTCCGAATTTATTTCAGACTTATCTGGAATTTAATTGTATTACGATTAAATTCAATTAACAATTGCGGGCCATATAATTAAAGTAAGCATCTTATTATTGCTTGCGGCTTATGAAATAGAATATTATTAGTATTACAAATAATAAGTTCGGGCAACGATGGGCGATAACCATTTGCAAAATGCATAGGCATATAGTATAAATAATAATTGTGGCTATCTAAAATGGAACGAATTTTATTATTTTATCAGACTATTGGTATTTATATGACATATGTGAAGTCCACCACTGATATTACGGCAGCATTATAAGACTACATTACAATTATTATAAGAATCCGTTAACCAGTTGCTGCTGATGAAAAGATGTTTCTATTTAGAAATTTCATAATGGATTTATTTTATAACTTTGTTCTCTTTAGCAAAACTAAAATTGATCACGCAGCATTAAGAAGCCTGTTTAGTTCAATAATAGGTTAATTAATTTAATTTCAAACGTTATTAATTTACGTGATTTAGATTTTGCGGTTTCGCAGTTCAAACGTTGTAAAACGATAAAATCATTTCAGGAATTCAAGAAAATTAGAAATTGCTTTGTCAGATCTATTAGAAGGGCAAAAGCAATCTATTGGAATAACTTATTAAAATTAACTTAGTTATAAAAGCTTTTGAAGATGGATTTTGGAAACAAGCAAATTTACCAGTTAGCTATTTTCCCCTCTAATGAACTTAATCGGCATTTAGTAATAATTTAGGTAATAATGGATCGCTGCCAATTGGCATGCAATTATTTTTACTTAGGCTGTTAACTGTATTCATTGTTTTTATTCTATAATAACAATATCATGAGTATCCTAGTACATATGTGGAAGACAGACTTCAACATTGCCAGGTTATAGGCTAATTAGTATATTACAAGGTTGATCCAAAAATTTTGAAAATGTGAATTTCAATTGGCCTACACAGTACAACCTCCACAAATTTGAATTTAATTGATGACTAAAAAAGAAATTTAGACAGTAAAAAATTTCGATACTAGTGTTTGCTTTTATTAAGGCATTCGATCGCATAAATCATGAATTATTTATTACGATACTCAAAAATTTGTTTAGGTTCGAACATTCAGCTTGTAAATTAATTAGCTCCTATCTTTCAAAACGTAAACAAGAACTGACTGATACTATATCATCTCAGTTGCCCGTTTTTGCTGGCGTTCCTTACGGATCAGTATTAAGAACAATTTTATTTTTGCTGTTAATTAATTAATGACATATCGACAATTCTATCGAAATCGCAATATCATTTATATGTCGATGATATCTGATGATATACCAAAGTCATAAACTAGGGAATGCGAATGATTTAATTAGAAAAATGAATGATGATGAACTTTACCGCGAAAACTCGACAGAAGGGCTTCCTAAAATTCAGGTTAATGGTCAAATTGTACGTTTCTCTAAAAATGTGAAATAGTTTGGTATCTACCTGGATAATTGAACTGAGCAAAAACATTAAATTTTCTTTAAGAAAATTGTGGTCCATATCTAGTTTAGCTTCACTGGCTATTAAGCATAATCTTGTTAAAGTTTATGTCCTACCACACTTCTTGTACTATCAGGCATTGTCCTTTGGTGTTTCAAAATCTTTGTTTTATAAATTGTATTCGATATGTTCAAAAGTTTGGTAAAGTTTGATCATGTTTCAAGACATCGTGGTTGTTTGTTGGATTTTGATTTAGCTGCGCGTACTATAATTTTAGCAGTTTGGTGTATTGTTTTTAGTATTAGTTTTATATTTTAGTAGTAAAACTTAACTATGTAAATAAATGAACATAAATGTAAAATTTTCAAATCATAAAGTTGGCTTTATTCCGTAGTAGAAAGATTTTTGTTCTGCGTTAATTTAACAAAATCGGTCCAGAAATCGGAATTATTAATTGGGAGATACAATTATTTACTCTTTCACACTTTAAATTGCCATAATTATTGTTTTTATAATACCTGAACCTGACATAACCTTTACTTTGACGTAATAAAAATAATACGGTTGTTTTCCAGAAATAATTTGGTAACTGTGGATGTCACCAATGGAGTTTCAGAACATATATACAGTTAACTTGTATTTAAAAAATCGGAATAAAATTTATGGCAAACTAGCAAATTATATATGTACACTGTGTTCTGAAAGTATCCAAATTTGCTCTGCATTTTTTAATCAAGTAATAAATTAATAATTTTTCATTTCGATTAAAATGAAGGTGTGAATGACACCAACAAAGAAAGTAAAAAAGAAAATCTCAAATTATCCGATGAAATCTTTGAGTGGTATTTGAAATGCAAATTTTTGGAAATTTGTAACTCGATCCGGACGGCTCATATCGAGATGATTTTGATTTTGTATTTAGAATGGAAAAGCAGCCTTACTCATGCAAAAAATCGAGCATCTCTCAGAATTAGGTCATTCGGGAAAGTTTATCCATTGAAACATACTTATGACATTCTTTATTTTTGGAATTTTGTAACTCGATCCTCATACAGGTTGAATCGATAAAGGTGGTTCTGAATTTGTATTTAAAGTGGCAAACAGTATTTAAACGCCTTTTGCAAAGAATCGAACATATCTATGAAACATTCTGTTATTCTGAAAAATCGATCAAGTGGTAATTCTCTGGATATTTACATCTCTGGATAATTATGTTATTCTGTAGCTCGGCCTAAACGAGTCATTTCAAGATAATCGATTAGGTCCTGAATTTGAATTTAGTATGGTAGGACAGCTTTACGCATGCACAGAATCGGACATCTCTGGAAACTTTTGTTTTTCGAAAAAATCGTTCGAGTGATATTTCAAAATCTCTGAGAATTAAGTGATTCGGTAAAGTATATATCGAGTCAATCGTACTTATGGCATTCTTTATTTTTGAAATTGGCTAACTCGATCCATACGGGTTATATCGAGTTGATGATCGAGCTGGTCTTAAAATGGCAAAATATACTTACTTATTCACAGATTCGGACATCACTGGAAAATTGTGTTATTCTGTAGCTCGGCCAAACGGGTCATTTCGAGATAATCTAGGTGGTTTTGAATTTGTATTTAGTTTAGCAAGACAGCTTTACAAAATCGTCCAAGCGATATATTAAATTCTAATTACGGGTTATCAAGGAGTAATTGAACAAATGAATCTCTCTCAATTTTGAAGATACAAATAAATAAATTATTGACGATTATTGCGATAAAATTAAAGGATGCGATCTTCCAAATATATTTATTGTTGTACAAACTGATGAATAAATTAAGTTTGGCATACGTTTAAAGGGTCAGATAAAATGCTTTTGTGAGCGCCGCATATATAGGCTACATTTTCTTAGAGACAAAAATAGAGCTTTTGCTGCAATTTCTAATTTACCTTCTTTGCAATCGATTAAATCAATGAATTTCTAGAAAAATATATAAAAAGCATTTTCGTGATTTGAATTAATGAAAATTATCTTGAATTTCTGTATATATTCTCTTTTATCTTCTAATATTCTCTTATTTTCGTCAATTTTCAAGTACTCATCCGTCAGCGCCCAACTTTCACATTCAAACATAACAACGGGCCTGATCAGCGCTTTGTAAAGCTTCATGGCACTTGATAAGTGTTTAGAATTTAGCAGTGGAAGGTCGAGGTTCTACAAATTCGCTAAATTGCCCTTCTTGCAAGAGCAGCCTTGTTTTTCCTCGCGATTGTGAGACGTTGTTGCACTCACTATGGGCTATATTTTGACCAGACTTGTACGAAAACTTCAATCGTAGCTTTGCAGCGACCAAATAATCATTGCTGCTATTTGATTACTGACCGATAAGATGTCACATCCTGCACAACTCGAGCCATTTCTTTTGAAATTAACACATGGTCAATTTGGCTGCACGAAGTTCTGCGAGGATGTCTGTAGATAACATATTAATAAAATGAAAACAGACAAACCTGCGAACTTGATTTTCATTACATTCAAGTTAAACTGAACGATTTCTCACAGAATTGTATCACTGAAATATTATGAAGAACTAATATCAAAATATAACAGGGTGGTAATGGTTAAGTTAGTTAAAGTTAAAGACAAGTATTGCACTTGGCTTTCGTATGATATATGGCAGTTAATTAGAAAAAAAGAAATAATATTTTGAATAACCTTAAACGCACGCAGGCTACATCAGATAATATGAACATTTCAGATACTATGAATCCATGATCTCATGTTTCCTGATCTTGACCAAAAAATTAGCGAGAAAAATACTTCTCCAAAACGAGCTATTATGAAAAACGCTTTGCTCAATCAATTCAATTTATAGAAGCTTTAGTAGGTATAATTATGTAATAATAATTTTTCAATTGTTATTAATGGCGCCGTAATCTCAGAAACAAACAAATTGCAAGTTCTACATTTTTGATTAAACCAACATCCCTCACGGAAATTGCCAATATTATTAAAAGACTACAAAGCAATAAAGATTATTAATTATACATAGTTGTTTTTGTCCAATGCGTTTAATAAAGTTTTTGAAACCAGTATCTTTCGTAGCAATTTAATTTTAAAACTGTCTAAAGTTATTCTAATCTTTGAAAGCGGTGACAAATGGCGACTTTCAAATTATAGACCTATATCAACCTTGTTGATATAGGTCTATAATTTGTTATGTTTGGATGTGAAAGTGGGGCGCTGACGGATGAGTACGAGAGATGGCTCCTAACATTTGAGAGAAGAGTCATGCGTGTGATTTATGGCCCAAACCGCGATATAGATGGTACCTACCGAGCTCTGTACAAAATCGAGATCATGTGATCTGATGAAGATCCCCGATATTGTACATGAAATAAGATCTCAGCGAGTACGCTGGCTCGGGCACGTTCTGCGTGCTGATCCGGAACGAATTGTGCAGCGATCTCTGAAAGGAAAGCCACCATATGGTAGGCGCAGAGGTCGTTGCAGGCGACGATGGCTCCACGGTGTAGAGAACGGCTTGGCCTCTTCAGATTGTCTTAGACAGTATGAAGACCATGCTCGGGATCGAAACCGCTGGAGCCGAATTGTTGACTCAGTAAGGGGCCAGTAATGGCCTTTAAAACTGTTTTAATTAATTAATCAACCTTACCAGTACTCGATAATGTTAGAAAAATTATTGGCCATGCCTATCAACTCTTTTCTGCAAGATAATAACCTAAACTATATAAATCTCAATAGGGTTTCAGGAAAGATTAAGGGACAGATGTAGCGTTGGTTGCTGCACGTTTGATTCTGTTGATCATGATTTGTTGTTGGACAAGTTGTATCGTTACGGGTTTAGAGAGACACCGTATAAATTATTTGAAAGTTAACTGACGGATCTGAAACATTGTATTGAAAAATAAATGCAACCAACTATCGTGTAGTTAATTATGGTGTTCGCCAAGGTATAGAGTACTTGATATCGATATTTGTCTTTAATTATTCCTGTAAATTTAATAAACCTTGATAGAACTATCGGAGTTTGAAATTGTTCTACCTGCTAATGATTTTCGGGTGCTTTTAACATTTACGTTAAAATTATTCATTCATATTATTTTATCAGTTTTCAGTAAAATAATAATTTCTTCAAGTAAATCGTTCAAAATATCCAAATTCGAAATTAAAAATTTTGAAAATTTAATTTAATTCAATTTGATAATTTAAAAAATTATTAAAATTATAAAAATTTGAAAATTACAAGAAAATTTTCTTTAACAATTTTTTAAATTCAATGAGTCTGGTAAAATTCATAAAAATTTCATTTTGATAGAATTTGTAAAGTTAAACAAGGTGTTTGCCTCTTTAATTTTGAGGATATCTGCGAATTGAGAAAAAAAAAATTGCTCAGTGATCAATATTAAAGGTGTATTCAGAGAAAACAAGCATAATTTTCCAGACATTTGAAAAGAGAAAATTTGATACATTTGTATGACTGACTTTTAAAAAACTTTAAAAAATTTAAATTCTCAATTGAATTTTTTAAAATACATCTGATAAAAATCGAGAGTATATGAATAAAATTTCAGAAGGATTTAATGGAATTTATGTAAATTAAGCAAAATTCTGAAATTTTAAATTCATAACTGTTTAAAATTGAGTAATTTAATTGTATTGAGTAGTAATAGAAATTTGGCGAGAAATTGGTTAGGAAAAGTTTAATTGGATTCTTAAACCTTAAATAAACTGATTGTAACAGGTTTGGCTTTAAATAAATTTAATTATTTAGTTCAACTTCATAACTTCAATTATTGAAATTTGTAAATTTTTAAAAATCCTCGAACTCTGAATTTTAAAAACAACAAACGGTTTTTAAACTCAAGCAGTGTCAAAAGACAAAATTTTAAAATCAAAAAATTTAGATTAAGAGCAGTCGATTAATTTACAAAATAATTTTTTTTTAAATTCCATAATTTTTTTCAACAATAGGGCATTAGAAGTTAAAAAATCGAAAATATTAAATAAATTATTTGTAATGAAATCAGTAAAATTGAATGATTTTTTTCAAAAATAAACTTTTGATTTTTAAAATTTGAAAAAAATAAAAAGTAGACGAACAAAATTAAATATTTTTAAAATTATCAAATTTTCAAGTTCACTGAAAAATTATGAAAATTAGCTCTGCAAATAGAATATATAGATTTAATTTAATAATAATAAAATCCAAAAATTTATTAAAATTATACGAAATTGTGAAAAGATTTATAAATTTTATAGAATTTTGTAAAGTAAAACAGTCTGGCAAAATTTAAACACTAAAGTATCGAACATCCTCAACATATTTAATCAGAAATATTGGTAAATTAAAAATACATATTATTAAATTTATTAATGAATTTATATTTAGTGGATACTCATATATACGTATATATGAATCTCATGTACATATCACGAAAGGTTTTCCCGAATCCCGTAACAGAATTTTATAGAGATGTCCGAAATTATTAACACGATGATACTTAAATGTGAAAAATGTAATAAAACAGCCACGGTCAACTATGGTACCCCCAGTAATACGCAGTGGCAAATAATGCGATATGGTATTAACCTTTAAATTGAATATACATAAAACCGGGTAATTTGATTACATCTAAGAAGCCCTATACCACAATTCTGACAAAAAATTAATATAAACACGGGCACAGCATTCACTCTCGTTCAGAAAACCATAATGCATGTTTCCTTACTCAAGCCGCACAGTATTATTCACCCTTTCACCCGCGTTATGCTCAAATAATTTTTTAAACTTATAATAAAAACTATGTATACTATTCATAAATATAAATCCCTAAAACTCCCATTGTATATACACATATATACAAAAATTGAACAATTATTTAACCCCAAATTATATATTATTTTATTTTTCAATTGAAATATACAAAATAATTAGTCTATTATATTAAATTGAAAGTAGCGTGTGTCAATAACGTATATATACAATACAGTATATACAATAGAAACATAATAATCAACTGTTAAATTAATATGTTCAACTATAAAAATAAAAATGTTCATCAAATTCAATTCATAAAAATCCTTTGGTTGGAAAATAAATATTTCCACATTCTAATTTCGATAACAAAAACCTATATCACATTGAAATTGATAACAAAATACAATTCATTGGAAAAAATAATAGTTTTTAAAAATTTAATAACAGTGGTGGGTATGTGTTGTGTACTCATTTTCAAACAAAATAAATTCATATTCTTCTTCCAATCCCATCATTATCATCATCATCATCATCATAAATTTTTCGTACGTTGTTTTGGCTTTTCTTCTCGAAATTATGGTATTGCTTTGTAAAATAATTGTTGTTACTATCATACTCGTATATGTACATAGACAACATGATATAATAATAATATACACATATATAGTTCATTATTCTATTATTTAAAATTAGAAGTGCGTAAATTAAAATTTAAAATTAATTCAAAATTAAAAACTAAAATAAAACAAATAAACGCATAGAGCACAATACAAATAAAATAAATTTATTGCGAATTCTATGTGTGTTGATGATATCAAAGAAACGAATTCGAGAGACGAGGTGAATGTATTCGAAACCTGAATAATATACAATACACTCGATTTGGTACCACTTGACGGTATCCTCGTATGTTGGCGGTATACACTCATGTACATATAGAAATAAAATTTGTAATAAAAATTGAATTATAAAATGGTTGGATGAATGACATGAATTGAATTGAATTTTTTTTTTTTTTCATTTCAATTGAATTTAATTTTGATTTTAAAATAAATAGACAAAAAAAAATTGAAATGTTATGTCTATATACATCAGGTAAATATAATACATTTGAAAATGTAAAATGTAAAATTAAAAAAAAAAAATTATAATTTTAATTTAACCAAAGCCAGAAAATTCTTATTTCACATGATTATAATCTAATGAATTAATTAAGGTGGATGGGATGGAATTAAATTTTATATATTTAAGCAGAACCGATACAACATGTTAAATTCGTGTTATAGATGATTAATGAAAGAATTAGAATTTAGATTTAGTTTTTAATAAATTATTTTTTTTACGGTAGCCGCGCGTTGCTCTTAATTTTTCAAAGACGTTTTAATTTAATAACAGTTAATAGTTTTTAACTAACACAGGTGATTGCACTTATTGAAGTTAAATGTTCATTTTACGTTTATACTAGATTGCTTAAGAATAAAATTTTTGTATAGCTTGCGTCTTTTATACAGTGTGACCTGTTTAAACAACAAAACCTTCAAATATATTCATTTACTCATACTAATCGAGCTTTTATTTGATTTTGCTTGAGAATGAAATTTGAATTCTGATTCTTCTCACTAATGCTCAAATTGTACTCCTTGGTTTTAGAATTTAATCTGAAATACTACAATCACATATAAACCCAAAATATACTAAACTTTAATCATTAATCATCATTTACAAAAAAAATTGGAGTCACACATCGATAGCTTTTCCGTTTCGGGCACCTTTCGGATTCTCAGGGTCTCCTACATAGAAATACACTAAGGTTCACTTGATTGCAGACAGCTGAAAATTTACCCGATTTTATTAAATTTTTAAACGCAATTATTGATCTTATGTTTTTCAATAATCACATACATTATCCTTCCGTTTCAAAAATAAAGTGAATCGCTAGCATTTTTTTCAGATGGCTCGCTTTCTGCTCAGGGTGCAGCCTGCGGTATCTGCTGCCCATCGCTGGGTCTGAGAACTTCTGGCAGTTTGGGTACTTACTGTACTATTTCTCAAGCGGAGTTACTCACGGTTACCCGCTGTGCCATTACAGCTATTAATTTCGCGGTTAATGGTGAAGATATTATGTTCTGTACTGACAGTAAATCTGTGCTCAACTCCTTAAATAATCCTTAGACCAACTCAAAACTGGTGAGGGATTGTAAGAATTTTTTGAATGTTTTCTGCCGTAATAACAAAGCTACGGTCTTGTGGGTACCGCAGACAATTTGGCAAACATTGGCTCACAACCTGAACCTGCTGCTCCGTTGCCTCTTTATACATTGGTAAAAAATAATCAAAAATTCTGCTCTACTTCACTTAAAGCAAGCGTGGTCATCCACTCCCACCTGCCGTAAGGCGAAATACTTTATTAGTGAGCCCAACTCGAAGCTGACTAATTACACTGTTTCATTAAAAAAGGATACCTTAAGAATACTAGGATCGATTCTTACTGGCCATGGCTGTTTCAAGGGTCATCTCCATCGCATAGGACTAGCCAACAATGCCGTATGCAATTAATGCCTTGAATAGCATACACTTCATCGGCAGCTGCCCTGCTTCCGATTGTATTAGGTCTCATGTGTTTAATTCCAGGACAATTCCTGTGCATCTACTATCTTGTCGCCTTGGTTCAAACTTCTCCGATTTGCTAAGGATGCCAAACGCGTGTGCGTGATTTGATAGAATTCAAGGTTTGCACCATGGGCCCTTTGTGGCATTGAGTGCGGAACCGTAAAAAAATAGCTGGGATAAGACCCTCCTCCGTCTCAAATTGTCTGCCGTCTTTTTAGACCTTACAAACTATAACTTACCATCTCCAAACATTTTCTATGATGTTGAAATTTAGTGAGTGTAGTACAAAACACCCAAATAAAACCAAATCTTCTATAGTATATGACACAGCTCCCGAAACATTTACCTCGCCTTCTCCTTACAGTGTTGTTTATTAAGAAAAACCATCTAGGTTACGTTTTTTTTCGTCAGAGGACACAACTGTTCGCCTCTAACTTTGTTTCACATTATGTATATGGTCTCTGAGATTTGAAGCCGTTTTTCATCATTTACGACGCACGGAAAATAAAGAGTTCCGTTTATGAACGTAAGGTACTTCTGGATTTTACTGTACAAGGCCAAATTAGGCGCTTCCTCCAAAAATCAGCGTTTATCATGGGCTTTTTCCATGGTCTTTCGACTATACGAATAATAATATTTTCCATAATTCATTTTTTTCTAAAATATTTTGAAATGGTTTCAAATAATTTATTTCAGCTTAGCAATTTAAATCAGCAAATTATTCATAAATTTAGTTTGCAGTTGTCAATTCGGTTGAAATTTTCACAATTATTACGCAGGAACGAAGATTATGGTCACACACGGCGAAACCGACTTTACAATCAAAAAATATATTTATCGCATAGGTGGATACGTTTTAGGGATGCTACTATATTACAAACAAACAATCCACATGTTCATAATTGAATGCGACTGTTAAAACGATCGAAACAAATAGATAAAAGAAAAAAACCTATTTTCAATGTCCTTGGGTGGTTAAGTGGTTAAAGTGATTCACTGCGGTTTCGGGGTCCTAAGTTCAAGTTTCGTTTCGTCGCATAAAACATCATCGATTTAATTTTGAATTTCAATTAGTGTCCAACTTTCAGCTTCAATTAAAATTTTCATGTTTCTCTCGTTCAATATGAAATATTTTTAACAAAAGGTCAGTTGAACAAATTTTAATAGAAGAAAAAATTAAAATAAATAGTTTTCGGACGAACCGAAATTAGAAGTCAGGTCCATGAAACCATAGTCCATCACTCTAACCACTCCCCAACATACGAATTATGGTATATCATATATATTCATTATTCCAACTTACCATTTCAATAGAGAAAATTGAATATGTTAATGTTGATTCAATTTGTAAGAAGAAATAAAATCAAAAAAGTGTTGGCCCTAAACCCAGGTTGGAATCAGATGTCCATTGAAAATTTTAACAGAAACTAAGTTGAACAAAGAAGAAATTAAATTAAAATATTTTTCTCGAACCGAGACTTGAACTTAGGTTTACGAAACCGCAATCAATCTTAATACTAAACATTTGAATGGAGAAAATTTAAAATTTTAATTTGAAAGTAGAAATCAAATTAAAATACGTTTTGACACGACCAATACTTGAACTTAGGTGCACGAAACAAAAGTCCATACATTTAACCATTACCTTACGATTTCCTATATGCTGCTACATCAATCTTTCATATTTGCAATTTGAATAGAGTATTGTGAAAATTTTAACAGAGGCTGAGATGAATCAATTTGAAAACAAAAATTGAACTTAGGTTCACAAAATCATATTCCATGACTATAACCACTTAACCACCGCCATACATTTATTAGCCACGGTTATAGCTACTAATAAAATGTAGTCATTTATTTAGTGTTTTATAAGAACCTGAGTCCAAATCTCTGGCTGGAGGTGTTAATGGATCATAAATAATTTGGTTTCAAATAAATTATTAATTTTATTTTTAGTTTAAAATTTAAGCTTGCACAACTTACGACCATCACGTACACGCAAATAAAACAAAACATAAATAAAATAAAAAGCTCTCCCGAAACCTCTAAAACTTGAACTACTTCAATTTTATTAGGTTGCTACCACTAAGTGGTATTTAAGAAATAATTATTTATAAACCAAAAACTGGGTGTATAAACTATTTTGTTCTTATTTTCTCATCTAAATATTAAATCATCTTTGCTATAATGATACTTTCGAGTTCAAGAAGGCTAGCGGATTAAGATCTACGGAGTTATTAAAAATCAAATCGTTCAGATGTCGCTAAAAAAATGACCAAATTTTCACAAAATTTAGTGGACGTGTTTTGATAAACGTACATGAAATTATCAAAAACCGTGGCAATGCTCCTGCTAAGTATAAACACTTTAAGTTAGATACATTTGAAAAAAAAATTATGATTTGGTCAACAATTTGCAGTTGTGGAGCCAGGTTTTTGTCACATTTTCCATAATGAGTTTTTTTTCCTCTAAAAATATTGGACTATAGTGAGAAAAGTACTGAAGAAGTTTGGAAGATGCGTTAATGGAACCAGTTTGGTGCCAACCTTAACTTGTGTCAAAAGCAGGGAGCGTCAAATAACATGTGCGTCAGACCAATTGTAATCGCTTAGAGCAATAAAGAATCTTTAATTAAAGCTATTGGTTGTTTTATTTCAACATATTTTCGAAGGTTATATAAGAGTGCGATTCATCTAGAGATGATTTCTGCAAAAAAATTAAAATAAATCAAAAAATCAATTTAAACTATATTGTCATTCGAAAGAAGATTTCTTGCCATTTAGTTGATTAAAGATTATTTCGTTTAAATGTTTGCCGCAACTGCGATTAAGTTGGGCAATTTTGAACGCCCATGATGATGACGCTTCCAAGGCTTTCAATGCCTCAAGTGGTGGTTTATCCACATATAGATTTTGGACTTTACGTAGCCCCAAAGAAATAATTCTTGAGGTGTAGTATCACACGGGCTATAGATAACCAATTCATCGGTTCGAAGCGTGAAATGAACTCGCCAACATGATTTCTCAATAAGTGCATTGTTTCACGAGCTATATGGCAAGTAACGCTGTCGTTTTGGAAGTAAATATCCTCGAAATCACGGGATTCAATTTCATGCAGTAAATAGTCGTCCACATTCACGCCTCATAAACAACACCAAACCGTCTGTTTGGGCGTGTATCACCCACTACTACAAATAAGGATTCAAATTTTTCAATGGTAATCAGTCTATACTACTACAAAAAATCACCTCGAGATGAATCACGCTTTAGTGTGGTATGTGATTCCCGATTTAATTTGATTCATTTTTTAATTTCTTCCTATATACGTCTTAACTGAATTGCTCTTTAACAAGATACACCTACGAACTTTAAATCGTTAAAATATCGTAGATTATGTTGACATTATTTTAATTGTCAACGTTTACAAAAACACTGCCAAGTAATTTATTTTACGTGTCGTCCACCGCGTATATTACATGGCGTAATCTACCTCGCCTCAAATATCTTGAGACTAGTAGGAAAATTTCACAAAAATTATATTTCATTAATTTAAATATAACAGTATCCTTTGCTTGTCGTAGGAGGCGACTAAACGGTTGGATCGCTGGGGTGACGACACGCATACAACGTGCAGTCACTTAAGAAACCAGGAGCGTTAGAGGGTCTAATGACATGCATGAAGGAGTATCGGCTGGAACTCGTTGCTCTTCAAGAAACCAGCTGGTTTAAAAGTGGAGACCATGTGTCCCAGGGGCTATACGTTGCTCTACAGTGGAGAGGACCTCGAAAATCTTGGAGCTGGATTTCTTGTTGGGCCGCAGGTAAAGAACGCTGTTTTGGATTTCCAAGCAGTCAATAACCGATTGTGTAAGCTTCGCTTGCGCATGAAGTTACCTAACCTGTCGATAATTTGTGGACATGCGCCCACAGAAGTCAGCCAGCCCCAAGATAAAGACTCATTTTACAATGACCTGGATGATTTGATGGGATCTATACCCGAACACGATAAGAATGGTAATTGGGGACTTTAATGCTAGAACTGGCAGAAATCAGGCCGACTTGTGTGACAACATAGGTCCGAACTCCAGACACGAAACTGCGACTGATAATGGTGAGAGAATGATGTACTTTGCAATTGCTTAGAGTAGCAGGCGCATTTTCCCCTCCCAAACAGATACATTTGGAAACATGGATCCATCCTCGCAAAACTTCCCGCAGCCACGTGTTAATTTTACGTTTCGACTGTGAAGGTCTGATAAATGAAGATCAAAAGAAACGATATCAGGATTAATTACCAGTCTGACTGTGTGAACTCTGACTGGGAGGTACTGAAAACTTCGGTTGTCAGTGCTGCTCAACAGACTTTAGGTGTAGTGAGTCAGTCAGACCCAAGAATGAGTAGTTTGATGACGAGTGTCATCTTGCAGTTGAGCAACAAAATATAGCCCCTAGTAAAGTGCAACAACGTCTCACAATCGCGAGGAAAAACAAGGCTCCCCTTGAGATGAGGAATTCACTAAGGCCATGCAGAGACTAAAACGAAACCGCTCACCTCGAATGGACTGCATTAATTCGGAGCTCTTGATATTCGGAGGGGATACTTTGTGGAACTGTCCTTTCTACCTAATTCGATTAGTATGGCGAAGAAATACCTGATGAATGGAAAGTGGCCGTGATATACCTTATTTTCAAGAAGGGAGACTGCTTGAAGTGTGAGAATTATCGCGGTATAGCTCTCCTTTGCACAGCATACAAGTTACTGTCCTACATTATATAGGATAGAATCACCCCTCTAGCGGACGGCCTGGTTAGTGACTTTCAGGTCTTTTCGCTGTGGATGATTCTGTCTAAATATTATGAAACTTCCATCCCCGTGCATCAGGTGTTCCTGGATTTCCGGCAGACCTATGACTCGATCAATCGAGAGAATCTTTGGTCTGCGCTGGAATATCTAGGTATGGCAACAAAAATGGTACGATTGTGGAGAATGACAGTGACGCAGTCTCAATGCTGTGTTAAAGTTGAGAACAGGCTATCGACAATTTTTGCAGTTAGCTCGGGTGTACGACAGGAAGATGCTCTGTCCCCGATACTTTTTAATCTCATGTTGGAGTACATCTTTCGTAAAACTGAAACACCTCAGCGCAACATCTTATATCGCCAGTCCAATCAGGTTCTTGCACATGCAAATGACATATGCGTGATTGGACTGAATAGCAAGAGTCAAAAACGAAATACATGAGCTCTTGTTACAGGGACAATGGCATACCAGATTTAAGTAGTGGCCACTACACGTTTGAGGGAGTGAAGAGGTTCAAATATTTGGGCTCTCTCATTACTCACGATAACAGGATATTAAAGTGCGGCTGGCCGTCATATTCCTAAGGCCACTGCTAAAATATAAACACCTATATCAAATGCCGTGAACCTGAAGCGTTGATCAGGCCCGTTGTTATGTTTGGATGTGAAATGGCCCCTTAAATTTGAGAGAAGAGTCATGGATTCATATAACAATGTACAATATGCACTAACACATATATACTTAGTTAGAATCCAATATGATTTGGTTGATTCCAATAAGATTTGTATACATACGTATCATATAGTGGAAAAATGTGTGGAAAATGTCACATGCATATCCATTCCAAAAAAATTATAAAAATCATCTTATTTAGCAAAACCTAAACAGTTTAAAAAATGTTCTCAGTATTTCCATCACAAAACCGACATTTAATGCTCACCAAAGCATTGTTAAGTTCTATAACTTAAACCAGGCATACAAATCTATAAGTAATGTTGCTGTTTTTTTGCTTAACTTATTCTAATTATTATTATTATAAATAAAACAGTTTTAATTAAAATAAAATCAGCATATACATAAGATATTATATTACATAAATGTCTAAAATTAAAAACAAAACAAAAAAACAATGAGTGTTGATGAAACATTAAAATTAGGAAGCAATTTATAACCATTTTCATTCATTTAAAATACCAAACCAAACATAAAATGATTAATAGCTTACATTATTATTCTTAATGTATATTATAAAATAAGTAAATATGTAAATTTTTAATTGTATTTTCATTAAAAGCATTTCTAACTTCAGAATTGTATTTATTTTATTTGAAAATGAAAAAAAAAATTTAAAAGGGAATCAAATCAACATAAATAATCATAATAATACAAAAAATGTTATACTCGCATATATGTACAGCATACGTCAACTTATTTCTGCCTGTTCAACATTTTGATTTCCACACCTCACGTTTTATGTCATTTAAAATGATTTCTTTTATTCCTATACATATATTAATGCTTCATGTTTTCAAGTAGAAAATGTTTTATATATTTACAATTAGGTATATGCATATATGTACAGAGAAATTAAAAATTCACATTTATGTACTCGCGCACTCGTGTTATTTTTGCCATAGCCGGGTAAGGTGAAATAGAATTCCCCTCAATGTGTAAATAAATTGGAATATGTGTGCTTGTGCGATTTTAGATTAATTCAAAACAATAATAGTGTAAGAATTGGTCAAACAACTTTTAACTATATACACACAGTTTTACTAACAAACCAAAAATAAAAAAATTAAATTTGTTGACATTTTTAAACAATTTGTTGAGAACACTATATGTACATTTACATAAAGCTTTGCTAATTCACTGAAGAAGAAAATTATTATCATTTTTAAGTCAACCTAAAATTTAAAGTGCATGAATTTCAATGAATATACAATAATAATTTAAATAAAATTATACAGAATGTTGATATTTTATTTTCTACTTATATACTTACATATGTACTTATATATAAACTACTCGCGTATAATTAGGCAAACGAATTAAAAGTAAATTAAATACAGAAAAAAAAAATAAAAAATGTGGCTAGACATGGTGTGCGCGCGGAATTGTGGAGGTTGGTGATCTCAATACTTCCTTTATTTTTTTTTTAATTTATAGATATTGATTAATCTTTTGAACGACAATATTGCTAATTAGATTATGTTGTACGAATTACGTAATATATTTTATTTTAAATTCCAAGAATTTGATGTGATTTAAATTAAAATGAGTTGTCATATTATCATTTGTTTTTTTCTTTTGTAAATTCAATGAAATCATTCACCTTATAATTAGTTACAGGTAGAAATAAAATATACGAATATTTTAATTTGACACCACCACATAATCCAGCATTATATAATCTGCATAATACCGGGAAATGTCATGGCTACATTAACATTGAGATAATCTGTATTATAATTTATTCGTAAAGGATCATCGAAATGTCTAACACTAAATACCATAAATAGGCTTATTTGATTGATTGTAGGTTAGCATAGACACAAACTGGTTTATAGTTTGAACCATCCTGAGCTTTCCACGAAGCGTTGAATATCCTGGTGCCGTCGAAGCGATATCAGTTGGTCGGATATGGACCGGTACAGTTTAGGCCAGATCTATAGTTATTATACCCGATTTGGCGGTATTTAACGAGTAGTATTTCAATATGTAACCGGCTGGGCTACCTTCGACGTAAGGAAGTATAATTGTAGCGTATTAATGAAAGCCTTACTGTCCATTAAAATTCGAATATCCTTTGAATATCCGACTCTCCTATTCCTTTTTGAACCATCCGTGAAGAAGTACTTAATGACGTACTTTGCCTTACGACAACTAGAAGTCTCAGTGGCTTGAAGTACTTCATTAAGGAGTCCAATTTGAGGTCAACGAAGTATGCTTTATCTTTAAAAATGAACCAGTTAAGAATCTTGGTAGCGATTTTTACGGGACATGGCCGTTTTAAAGATCATTTACATCGTATGTGTTTCGCTCATGATGTTATTTGCGAGGACTGTGTTGAGGAAGATGATGACTGGCTTCACTTCGTGAGCAGTTGCCCTGCTGTCAGTTCTATACAAATTCATTGGTTTTCAATTTTAAAGGTTTTTAAATTTAGATCAGTTGTCTTCTCTGCCTTAGTCTAAACTTGTTCAGTTTGCGAAGGCAGCCGTGCGCGTTTGAGAATTGGGATAGAATCCTAGGTTTGTGGCTGTATTTACGTATATTGTTGCAGGTTCTCATATAGATGGATTTGAGTCTTTCAAGATCCAAGGAGGTGAGATGAAAGATAATGTCCAAAGGAGGAGTTGGTGTGCTCCTGAGTGCTCTCATAAATAAGCAAGCCGTTCTTTGAACTTTCATCAGAAGTTTTCGGTTAACCATGACTTTCAGAGCTGGCCAGACGACAGTCTTATATACAGTAGTATCGGTGTGACTACTGAAACATAAAGTAAGTATACAGTTTGGTGCTTTAATCAATATCATTTTTTTATCAGAAATTCAATTACCAAAAAAACGGCGTTATAGTAGCTTTCTTTTACTCTTTCTAAAATGTTTGGTTTCCCGCTTAGTTTTCTGTTCAAAATAAGCCCGAGGTATTTTGCTTTGGATGTTAAGATCAAGCTGGCCCCATTTAATGTTGGCGAAGTAATCTGAGAAAGTCTGTGCCTCCTAGTAAAGGACAAACTCAGTTTTCTGTGGATTTGCGTTTAGTCTGCAAATGCTGGCCCATTTAAAAGGAGAAGACTGAGTGGGTATTGCATTTGCTCTCTCAGCGTATGGGAGTACTTGCCAAGGTAGCAATGGTTGGAAACACCCTGAATCCTTGCCCCTCCAGGGCTAGTAGCCGATCATTTATGACAAAATTCCAAAGAAGGGGGTTCAAAATCCCACCTAACAATATGCTTCTCAATAGGGCCAATAAAGTAGTGTACAGCTGTTTCCACCGGTCTTCCCTTACTGTTCGCATGATCAGATTTCGACAACTTATTCGGCTTGACTGCACCTCTAAGATGACCTATTTGCCTTTATAAATATTTTGGTAGAAATAAGGATAAGCTTATTGACCTAAGGTCTGTAAGATTGCAGTGAGAGGTTTTTCCCGCCTTAGGTATAAATATTACTTTTAGTTGAGTCCATTTGCTAGGCATTTGACAAAGTTCCAGACTATGTTTGAAGAGTACTTCAAGCCAGGATATAGAGTTCCTACAGGTCCTGTCGACTTATATGGCTCAAAACAGTTTACTGTACAGAGGATTTTTCTCTTATTCACTATATAGTTCTCGGGCATACAGCCCTATTTATTTTAAGACATTCTGGATCCACAGAAGCGAATACCTTGGAAAGTGCGTCTCTAATAGAAGTTTCAGAGATCCTCCACCACTCGTAGTCCATGATCTATGCGGTCGTTAGAGATAAGTCGTGATGGAAGACGGATTTGAAGATAATATTTTATGTAGCCTAGCTGCCTCTAAGGATTTTTGTATTTTACCACTGTAGAGCCTCTAAGCTCTTGTTTTTGCACTTTTTAATTCATATTTGTATGTTCTAAGGACTACTAGTAGCAGTCCTAATACGCAGCAGCTTTGGATTTTGGATTAACCTTAGTCCTTAGATTTGAAACCGACATTGGTATTGAGCTACCCAGAATTTTTCTAAATGCATCCTGTCAGTTTTCTTCCTGTTACTGAAAATTAGTTTTTTAGAAGGTTTTGTAACCAATTCATACTGAATATGGTCAGAAAAGGATGGTCTTCAGACTCATTTCGTTTTGGCCATCCATTATTATGCTTCCTAACTTACCGGGTGGTATCTATATTTTCCTCCTCAGCAGTACATAGTATATAAAAACAGTTAAAATCTTACTTTCTTGTTCGCATAGTGCAATTTATAGCTAGGAGTCCAAATTCCCATTACCTGGTCACCAATGAGCCCAGGTTCCTATATCAGAAAAACATTTATCCTCTCAGCTTCCATTCCGAGCAGAAGGCGCTCGAGGCTGGCTTGCAGTAGTAGAGGTTAATTTGCATAAACTTTACAATATTAAAGTATGCTCCCTCCCACGACAGTTGTATCGGACCCACCTCCAGACAGTGAGTCCGAATGAGAGTCCACCTAAAAGGCGCAGTGCAAACCCATCGATTTGGAAATTCCGGCGTCGATTGACTTAGTTTCCACGAAGTCTGGAGCACTCCGAGCGGTTGTGGCATCAATGACTCTAGGCAGTACTTCATCAGGGATATCCTCATCTATTGTCGATGTCCCCGAACCAACGGCTCCCTCCCTCTTATAAATTTTGAGTGTGATTGCTATAAAACCATAGCTAACCAAGCCATTGGTCCATGCCACAGCGTCCAGCGAGCCTTTGTTCAAAATAACGGCAGCCGACCTATATTCAGTCTTCGTTTTATCCAGTCCAGCAATCCAGTTGGAAGTTGGTAGCCCCGGATTGCTTATCTGAAGCATTTTCAGTCTGGCTCCAGGCCAGTTCTCAGCTATGCTCTCTACCGCCTGTTAGTAGGGGGCAACCGACGTTTGATCGCCACAGGCTGTCAACTTGGTATGACCCTGGTGCCATTCTTCATCCCGGCAGGACGGAGCTGGTTCAGGGTTTACCGTCACGATCATAAGGAAATTGGCGGCTAATTATTCTTTAGGTATGATACTAACGGTTGTCAAAATACATAAAATTTATCATTAATTATTTATATAGGATAACATGTCAATTACCATTTCATTATAAATCTCCAGCATATATGCGTACATGCAATTAGTATTTAACATTTAATCATATACATTATATATACCATGATTACAACTAGAGATTATCGTATAATAAGCTGTGTGTTAAATGGACACTTCACAATTTGAATGACCTAGAAACTACATGTACAATGTAAATGTACGTACTTATATCAGTTCTTTTGATCATAACAGATATTTTGGTTGCTTTTCTTCTTCCTCCCAATGTATAATATATACATATGTATGTTCATACTACGTATGTAACAACAATCATATCTTAGATCATTTATGTATAGAAACATGTGTATATACACTATATAGTGGAAATAATAGCATATTGCGTGTCTGCCAAAAATAAATTCACAACAATTTTAGTTTTTTTTTGTTGTTGTTTTATATTCTTGTTCTTGTTGTTATATAATTTTTAACAAATTAGAAGTAAATAGATCTAATATATAAAAACAAAGTATAGTAATTAACAAATTGTAATAATTAACATTTATATACATATACTCGTATATGTATTTATAAGTTGTGAATTTAATAACAACATAAGATAAAAAAATTTCGTTGAAACACAATTGATCGAACAATATTTTATCACACAGGGAAGTTTATAAGAAGTGGTTGAATAAAATCAACGAGGCGTATAGCCACTCGGTATCCTGAAAATGTTCTTTGCGATTTTAGGCAAAGCGGCAGGAATCCCCATCAAAAACCAATAATAAAAGTGCGCATGGAACAGTTAAAGATCGATTATTTATAACTTTTCAGGATTTTAAAATAAGCTTAGAGGGCAAGAATTATCTATATAAGTTCCATGTAACGTATATTCCATGTAAGTACAGGGAATTGTAACTGACTCTTTTTCATTGGATTGGTTGTGTACATATTACGTCGCAGAATAAAAATTCAAAACGAAATAACTAATACCAATACATTTTGTTTTGTTTTCAAAAATGAATTTGAAGGAAAATAAATTTTTTTATAGAAACCACACAAACTGCAAATAACTGATGTCAGAGCCACCTATATATACAGAGCCGTAAGGATCAGCCATGTTTTTTGTCGAGCTTTTTCTAGAGGAACTACTTTTTGCATTATCCCATAAGAATCAATGTAAAAATGACCATTTTCGAATTACTTTTCATCAATGAAAAGTTAAACCTTTCATTTCAAGCAGCACATGTCTGAAAATCAGAACCTTAAATCTTTTATTAATAAACATTAAATCAAAATTAAATATGAATTTATCATATTTATGTAAACATGAATTTATTTGAATGTGTAGGTAATATAAATAAACAAAACATATTATATTGTCATCCTTTCGATCGATGATTTTGTCTCTTTTTTAAAAATTTAACCTCACACATTTTCTTTTTTTAATTTCGGTTTTTCTATTGCGATCGCAGCATGCTTGAATAAAGCATTCTATTTCCTTTAGTACATTTGAAAATGTATCACCACATATTTCTATTTCGTTTATCTTGTAGCGAAATCGGGAAAAGGGATAGAGTACAAAATTATTCTAATAGGTTGAGCAATAGAAATAAATCAAAATTGAATACACGAAACAGCGTAAAATTTAAAAAGAGAACACAAACATCGATCGATAGAAAAAAAATAGTGATGTTCACAACTTACAACATATCATAGGGAGTTCCAATATCAGCTGCACAATTTTTTTAGAATCATAATTATGCACAAATGCGTAACAAAACTTTACCAAAATAAAATGGAACCGTGCCAGAAGGACTGTGATAGTCATGGTGTTCCATTTATAATCTAAAATCCAAAATTTACGTTGAAATTGAAGTGAAATTAGTTTGAGATTTATTAAAACAAAATCATGTAGCTTTTATTGAAATACCCTTTAAGTATTTTATTTTATTCACAAAAATATAATTCGAAAGGGAACATTTTTATGTGTTCTCTTTTCGTCTTGCAGTTTAATTTTATTGCGTTGGTATTTGTGTGTATTTATATCAATTCAATGGAGAAATGCTTTTTTTCTATAAATTTTATTAATAAATATATCAAAAATTAAACAACTTCTTTGATCAAGCTGTGAATCAATTATAAAATGATAATTGTAGATTCTATTTCAATGTTAAAATACTTAATCCATTGACACTTTCATAGAAAAATTATGTTTCAAGAACAATTTTATTTTTCATATGCCTTAAAAACGTTTTCGGTAACGAGCTCAGGGGCCCTACTATCACTTTCGACAACGATTTTCGACGACGGTCGTTTTCCTATAGTCGGCAAAGGAAGAAAAAGGAAAACAATATTATAAATTTACTATTGTTTACCTTTTTCTTCATTTGCCTACTATAGGAAAACGACCGTCGTCGAAAATCGTTGTCGAAAGTGATAGTAGGGCCCCAGCTTATGATCGGTTAGTTTAACCTGAATTTTTCATATAAGTTGCCAGCTAGAGCATATTTATATTTAACGTATACTTTATATATATACATATAACGGTTTCTGAATTATGTCGAACAATAGAACTAAACAATTGATTCCACTGAAAATTATTTATTGGATTTTCATCGCCCATATATGTTTGTGAACTTATTCACAAGGCGACTTTATATGGATGAAAATACTCTCTCATAGCAAATCATCATATTGGCCAGCGCACGTTTAAAATATAATATCGATTAATATGTCCAAGACTAAAGTGTAATGAAACAATTCCATGTACTTACATCTATCGATTTAATTTCTATACTTTATCGTCGCCGTTCATACAATGCAAATAACGCTCAAAATTCGTCAACAACATAAGTTAAAGATTAATTATTCACTCACCATCCTGAGGGATCGTCAAGACAATTAAGCAAGCCGAACTATACATCTTCAATGCCATAGACGGGTAAAAGAGCGTTCCAGGTCTAAATCAAATTTTAATAATACAAGCTGGGTGAAAAAACTGGCTACACTAGCATACGATGTACATGTGAACTCTAATTAATAATTATAACATCTTTTTACTCATTCTTCAAAATACTCGATTTGTATATGGAATAATAACTGGTTGAACTTCTCACAACATACGATACATAAACTAGAAGATTATTCGATAGGTGGCACTATTTGAAATCAAACTTCTATTTCCTATCAAACTTCATAACTCGGTCAATTTTGAACGAAATTTCATAACACTATTTTGACGTCATATAGATATGTTTCGAGTTTAAGTCTTTAAAAAAATATTCCTTTGAATAATTTGCATCTTCAATTGTTCATGATTTTAAAATAGTAGAAGATAAAGATATTGGATGGTATTAGTGAACAGCTGTCTTCATATGACGACCTATATTAATGCCTATGTCCTATATTAATATGCAATGGTTTGACATTATACAACTTAAAGGTCTTAACCAAACTTAATCTATGTGCGCTTGTAGCTTTAGAATGCTCTTTTTGAAGCTTAATTGAAAACGGATTTAATGTTATTTTAATTAATTCTATTTGTCCAAAAAACTGTTGGGGGCCATGTACTTAGGTTGTTGCCGCAGATGTATGATATGTACATTGAGTATATTGCATTTTGCAATTTATTTTGCAGTAGCAAATAACCAACTTCATGAATAATTTAATTTACTCATGCGTTTAAAAGTGCAGATGAAGTCAAACAGGCAATGCCGGATTATGTGTACTGAGGGCCCATGGGGCAGTATTAAATAAATGTCTACGAACATCATGAACATTGAATGCATTTTTTTTCTTATTGGTTTGAGCCTTAATGCGCTCTTGCAATTTGCATCGATGAGACGTCCGATTTAATTCGAATCCCTTGTACATCCTACCTCAATTGGAATTCTAAGCCGGTATCTCCCGATACAAACGTCACACCTGTAACTAGTGTGCTCGTTGCTCGGTGTAATTCGAGTATTATGTCGAATATCTGTAAATCATCTTAATTTCGATTGAAAATTCAAAATTTAAAAAAAGATCCGAAAATCTCTCTAGTTGGCTTTTTTTAAATTTGTGAATTTTATATTTTGAAAAAATTGGAAAAATGCTCAAAAATGTCCACCATAAATTGGAGATTTTCATCACCGTTTAATAATTAAAAAAATCAAAAATTAGAATTTTAGATTCTTTCTTCAGAATTTGGATGCAGAACATCGAATCTTAATATTTAATTGTTAGCGTGAAGTATACGACAAATAACAAAATATTTGTATGGTTAGTAAATTTACATTGCGATACAAAAAACAATTATAACAGCTATATACTTATATATAGCAACAATAGCATTAACAAAATGTTAGCGCGACCCATCGAACACTGGTTTCTTGAATTTTCTAAAATACTCAACACTAAAAAAAAGGGTAATCTCTGTTTGACGCCAATAATATAAACTCGTAGAGATGGCTTCCAAACTCCCAGTTTGCCATTATATTTTTCTCTTTGAAGTACATGCTTTACAAGTATGTGAATATAAAACGTCGCATGTCTATGTGGAGTTATGGTTCAGCCACGTTAAAAATATTAACGTTGAAAAAAAAAATCTTATAATTGGACGATTTGTGGCACTACCAAAACGTAAAATCGAACTTCTGGTAAATTCGTTAACTATGTCTATCGCTCTTAGACCAACACCAAAGTCCCAAAAGAGAAAATCTTTAAAGTCCAATGATTCTGATGAAAATCCGGACGACCCAAATAATTCTGAAAACTGGAATAAAAAATTCGAATATATAAATCTCGAGGCACATTGGCAAACTTGTAATTCAAAGGTATTCCACAAAACAATTATTTAAAAAAAAAACCTAAAGGAGATAATGCCTGTGTAGAACCGTCACTCAACAAACTGCTTTTAACGAATAGCTTTTCTTTTAAAGCAGAGGGCAACAATACAATTAATATTACCTCCACATGTGGTTTTGACTCTTTGTCACAAATAATTTGTAATGTATTATGAGATTTTGAAAATTAAAATGCTAAAGCGAACGAAACTGCCGTTTTTTAAGAAATACACATATTTAACGACCAGATTTAAGTTTAAAATGCTTTAATATATCAAAAATGTTGGGCAACATTCAATTGAAATGTGTTTCTTATATTTCAAAATATATTGAGTATTTTTGAAATCGGGCAATTCAATTAGACGTGTGCCCAAAGTGTACCGCAAAAAAAGGACAATTTTTACATTTTCAACAAATTAATTGTTGCTATAACTTATTAATGAGTAAAACTATTTTAATTTAAAATAATGAGCGCCTTTTAGTAGTTTAAGATTCGATTTAGCTAAATTGTACTATACTCGGCATTAAAATTGATTTGTTTTATATTTTTTATTAATTTAAAAGTATTTTGTGAGTAAGATCAAGTAAAAATTCAATTAATTACTATCGAAAGAACTACATAGATTTATCTTAGACATAGATTTCCATACAGTCCTGCAAATAACATAAAAAGCATGATTTTGTATAGTAATTCTGTCTTCGATATAGCTGCGTTCTGCTGGGAACTGTTACTCTCAAAGCCAAGAAGGTAGTAACTAGTGAGTTTAATTCGAATAACCAAGCATAACATCTTCAAAGTTATAAATTTGGTCCGCCTCTTGGACCTAAGGATTTTAGGCGTAATATCTTTCCTAAACATCCGTTTTGTATCCCGACAAGTTGAAGTTAACAGTAAAATAATTCCCATTTATGAGATTAGTAATCATTTTTCAGTTTAAAGCTTTTAAGTTTAAAGCAAAGTAGTCAATAAAAATGAACTCCAGTTTGAACTATACCATACATAGCAATAGTTTAAAACGGACCATAATTTATGCGAACATAAAAATCTCAAATAAAAATCTTCAAATCTCGGTCGGGGCCAAAAGTTTATTAATTTAATTTCTGGTTTCAAAATAAAATTTTCTAATTGCTCCATTCAAATGTTAAGTATTAAAGAACGATATAACCTAGCTTAGTATATACGGCGATGGTGTAGTGGTTAGATTGATGGACTATAGTTTCCTAGACTTAAGTTCAAGTCTCGGTTGGGGTGAAACTTTTTAAATTAATTTTTTCCAAATTGGGACTTAGTGTCTGTTAAAATTTTCAAATGCAAGTACTTAATACAAAAAAAAAAATTGATGCATGTAGAAATTGAACGACGGTGGTCGAGAAATAGATTTATTGACTGGTGTCGTCGGCCTGAGCTAAGCTTCGGTTAAGGGCCATCAATTTGTGTAATTCAATTTCTTCTTATAAATTGGTTCAACACAGCTATTATTACCATTTTCAATTTTCTCTATTCAAATGGTATGTATGAGAGGTGTACATATTCATATATCTTGTATACTGGGAGTATACCACTCTTTCAATGTGTACCGGTGGTTAAATGGTTAGAGTGATGGACTATAATTTCATGGATCTAAATCCAAATTTCGTTTCGGAATCACAACTTTTTCTTTTTTCACAAAGTGCGAATGAACTTCTGTAAAAATTTTCATATTGAACGAGAAACATGAATATTTTATTTCAAATTGAAAAGTTGAACAACAATTGATAGACATTTTTGTACATTTGTACATTTTGTACATCCATTTTTTATATTAGCAATTTGAATAGAGAAATTAAATTAAAAATATTTGGGTCGAACCGAGAGACTCGAACTTGTGCCTACGAAACCAACGTACATCACTCTAACCACTCGACCACCGCCGCATGTTTTTTTCGTTCCACTAATATGCTATGCATGATTTTTTATATTTAAAATCAAGTTTACTGGTAATTTACCGGTAAACTGGGTTTTATTCATATATTTACCGTTAACCGGTAAAGCCGATGGTATATGGTACATGATTGATCTTCGAAAATGAGTTCGAACCGCTTAAATTCGCTTATATCTTGCTTTACTATGAGGGGAACGTAATCATTTTCAAGACGAGATCTAATATAAATTTCAAGTAGTTTATTTAATATTTCCAATGACTCCATGGCACATCAATTGTCTTTTTTCCAATTTTAAAATAGATACTTTAAACATTTCGGCCATATTTCGGGCTAGCCATCTTGTGGTAGAAAATCTAAGGAGCTTCTTATACTCAACGTCCGATTTCTCACAAAATACTTTTAACGATTCCGTCCGAACTGTAAAATGTCTGAAATACATATACATATATAGTTTTGGTATAGCCGATTCTACATAAATATTATACGGCATAATAACAGATGAAGTTTTACGAACATATTTTCTTTTCCGTTTTTGTGCAGAACACCAAAATTGGTATTTGTACTATCTATGGATATAGCAACTACTTTGATAGATAATATGTCAGATGTTGCACATTTTATGCATGATACGTTTAAGAATTTAGTTTGAACACCTAGCTTATAGTATTAAAATAATGAACAACAATCGGGTACATTTTTGTTGCTTTAGGTTTTGACGAATCTGGCAAGCTGGTAATAAAGGCTACATAATCTAAAGAAGATTTTACAATTTGTCGGGCATATGGAAACAAAATATTTCAAGCGACTGCATTCGATTTTGTCCTTGGACATCTAATTTTTTTTTAACATAAGTTTTAAATCAAATGCCTTATTTTAATTCATCCTACGATAGGATTGACTGTGAACCACTTTATGGTAACAAAATATTAATTCTGATGAAGCTAGTTTTGCTTCAGAAACATCAACATTGGTTATATTTGAACAAGTAGCAGCTGCGTTCACATACATTTTATGGTTCACACTATTGTTGTTTTTTACTATGTTGCACTTTCCCTTATTTCCGATTACGCTAACGGGTTGTGGGTGATGACTCAAAAAAAAAAATTCCCATTTGGAATAAAAGAATTGTTGTTAAAGCAGTCGAGTTTTGTGTTTTGCAGCTATTAATCGTCAATTAAATTTTAAGTTTTAAAATATATTAAACATTTAACAATATAAGAAAAACGATTGGGTATAAGTATTATTGTCGTGAATATGCTATATATTGATCTCCAATAATTTTAAGTTCTGGCGATAGAGCCTCGATTTGCTAATGCTTCAAAACGCCCACGCCATCCACAGAGACTTAGCTAGCAATATACTTCGACTTTACAGTGATGAAGCACTTTGTGTCTTGTTGCTACAGTGACACTTAAACTCTAGCATCCTATCACTGAAGTCGTTGAGGATCGTTACAAAAGTATTGTGCATAGCTGTTATGTACTGGTAAGAACATAAACGTTTAAAGCAATTAATATTTCTACGAGTATTTAAAAGATTTCGTCCTATTTGGACATCTCACTACGACAGACTTGAATTTTTTGTGTTCTTTGATATTAACCAAAAAAAAGGAAAGTTGAAAGTCGACAAAGAAAGTTTATATTAGGGCAGTCCTCTACAAAAGAGGATGAATGGTCAACTTAAGTTTATACATTCTGTGTTTTAGAATGTATATCATTGCAGTACTACTGCGTTACTGAACGTCTGTAATCCTATAAACTTTAATGACACCTACACATTCAAATATTACACAATTTTAATTAGAAAACATACACCAATCCCACTTTCATCATAACAATTGAATAGTTTGGTATAAAACAGCAGCAGTAGTGCACACGTGCTTACCACAAGTCATAAAATCTGCAATCTATAACATTTGAACTTTTCCATTTTTTTATGTGCCGAATTACAAAAAAAGTTGTATAGGTAATACAATTTTTACTTTAGATAAAACTTTACATTTAAAAATACAAAACACAAAAAAATGTATTTACAATACTTTCTTTAATAGTTTTTTTTATATACATGTACACATATTTTAAAATATAGAAAAATAGAAAACAATAGCACTCGAAATGGTAACAATCACAACTGGATGTACATATGGTTACCAAAATAAAAATCGTTGTCTAAAACATATTTATTCATTTTATGTAAATGCATACTCGATATGTTGCAAATATCTCATGTATTCACAATATCTTTGATATGAATATAAAATTTTCAATATAATCAAATGTTTACCTACTCGTATACGAAAATATTAATTTATGTCGTAATCTAATCAGGAAGTTTTTGTTTTACAAATTTAGAACGCCCAAAAATGGTATACCCATTGTACAATAATTAAACTATTTTTGTGTTAAGGTGATATTAATATCATTGTCATCATAATTATGCTATTATACACATATATTATGTATATACACATATACATATGATATAAAGGTAGGTGTAATCATTCTAACGTAAATGATGACATATAAAAACCCATAAAATTCCCCTCGTCTTTCAAAACCTAGTGACTAGAAAAAAAATCTAAATTATGTTTAGTTATTTTTTAACATTCGATCCAAAATGTCATATTTTATGTGATGGATGAAGGGATAAATGTTAATGAATAGAGCCGCGAGAAGCACACACCCAGTTTTTTGTTGTTGCTGTTTTCGTTATATTCGTATTTTTTTTTTTTTTAATTGTTCAGAACATTTCTTATATATGTATATCATATAACAGTTCGCCGTATACAGCCAAGCATAACAAATTTTTTGCTCAACATACACAAAACAAAAACTATGATTTACATATGTATACAGTTTTATAGTTAAATATATGACGAGAGATATGATAAGCTGCAAAGGGAAGTAAATAACAACGCAAAACACTGTAATTTATCATTATTTTTTTTTTATACCTTTTATCTTAGAGCTGTCTGATTTTTGCTTAGGTGATTTTTATTTTGAATCCAGAATTATATTTTTAAATAGAGTGATTTGCAAAATACGCTACATACATACATATATGTATATACATAAAATGGTTAGTGTTATAGTTTTTTCAGCTAAATTAAATAACACTTTTACTTTAATGAATAGAGGAGCTTTCAAAAAAATATGTTTTTTTCTCGTATACATGTACATACATACATACGTATATTGAAGGTGGGGTGTAAAAATATTAAAAGATTATGTATCTCCAAGGTAAAGTATATTTTGATCATATGTATACGTATATATGGTGAGATTACGTAATCGGCTAAATAAATCGTCAAATTATGAACGACTGTTGAAATTAATCAAAAAAATTAAATTACGCGTGCTTTTGTAATTTTAATTACCATTTTGGTTTCCTTGTGATCGACGTGCAAGTTACATTGAGTTCATTTTATGGGCTGGATTAACTATTAATCAAATGCTAACAAATGCTTTTTTCCGCCTAATTCCTAGAGCCTTATTTCACAGCACATATAGTAAGTTTGCATCATAATGTGAACATCTTCACAGTAATTACCATTATTAAATAATTAAGATTTTAGTCTAATATTTGTATTCTTGAGATAGCCTAAAAATTTAAAATCTGATAGAGTTGCTTCATATTTTTAAATTATAATAATAAACAGTCTGATATTAAAATAAATACAACCGCGTATCTCATATAACTGTATTTCGAGCATGCAACTCAATGATTGAGCAAAAACTGATGATTCAAAGCCAATTTTTTATTTCGTATGTGTTAATCTCGTAATAAAGCAAAATATTATTTTAAAAAGATGACATATTTTTTCACAAATTTAAATTCAAATCAAAGTTGATTTAAAAAAATTGCAACCAGGAAGTAATGATATTTAAAACGATTGTTCCTATTTGCATGCTCCTTTAATCTATTAGAGGCATGTAAAATAAATAAATACAACCGCGTGTCTCAATTAACTCTATTTCGAGCATGCAACTCAATGATTGAGCACAAACTGATGATATTAAGCCAATTTTTTATTTTGTGTATGTTCATACTCGTAAATAAAGCAAAATACTATTTTTTAAAAGTTGACATATTTTTTAACAAATTTAAATTCAAATCAATGTTTGTTTAAAAAAATTACAAGCAGGAAGTAATGATATTTAAAATGCTTGTTCCTATTTGCATGCTTCTGTAATCTATTTGAGGGATGAAAAATAAATAAATACAACCGCGTATCTCAAATAACTATATTTTGAGCACGCAACTCAATGATTGAGCAAAAACTGATGATATTAAGCCAATTTTTAAGTTCGTGTATGTTCATACTCGTAAATAAAGCAAAATACTATTTTATAAAAATTTACAAATTTTTTAAAAAATTTAAATTCAAATCAAAGTTGGTTTAAAAAAATTGCAAGCAGGAAGTAATGATATTTAAAATGCTTGTTCCTATTTGCATGCTTCTGTAATCTATTAGAGGCATGAAAAATAAATAAATACAACCGCGTATCTCACATAACACTATTTCGAGCGTGCAACTCAATGATTGAGCACAAACTGATGATTTTTAACCAATTTTTTTTTTCGTTTATGTTCATACTCGTAAATAAAGCAAAATACTATTTTATAAAAATTTACTTATTTTTAAAAAAAATTAAATTCAAATCAAAGTATGTTTAAAAATATTGCAAGCAGGAAGTAATGATATTTAAAATGCTTGTTCCTATCTGCATGCTTCTGTTATCTATTAGAGGCATGTACAATAAATAAATACAACCGCGAATCTCACATAACTCTATTTCGAGCATGCAACTCAATGATTGAACAAAAACTGATGATTTTAAGCCAATTTTTTATTTCGTGTATGTTCATACTCGTAATAAAGCAAAATATTATTTTAAAAAAGTTTTCAAATTAAATTCAAATCAAAGTTTGTTTAAAAAAAATTACAAGCTGGAAGTAATGATATTTAAAACGATTGTTCCTATTTGCATTCTCCGCAGCAATCTATTAGAGGCATGGAAAATAAATATATTAAAAATATAAAGGTATGATAGGAAAGGTTGATTTTTCAATTCCGATTAAGTTATACTAATTAATTTTAAAATTCCAATGTTCTGTTTAATTTAAATTTCTAGCTTTTGAAATTTGAAATATCGATATTAAAATTACTGTTTTAAACACCAAGTTCAGTTTTAGTTCTAGAAAATTCAAATTTTTTATTTAAATTATAAAATAAATGTTCACAATTAAAGAATTTTTAATTTAAAATTTTTTATCTATTAAAAATCCTATATTTTAAATTTTATTGAATTTTTAAAACATCAGAAAAATTAAAATATAAATTTTAAAGTTGTTTAGAATTTTTTTAAAAGGTTATTGAATTGAATTTGGAATTAAAACTCAAATCTAGAATTTCGTAAAATTTTAATGTCGATGAAAATTCAGACCAATTTATATACATTATACAATACTCTTAATTCGAAATCGATTTAACAATTTTAAAGGTATTGAAGAATTCCATATATTTCATTAAATTCAAAATTTATCGTGGAAAATTGCTATCACTTTAATACTACTAATTACGTTTAATTAATTCTTTAAGCTAAGATTGAATTTATTTAAAAATTTAATATACAAATATAATGATTGCAATTGAAACTTTTTAGAGCTTTTTAAGTAAATATTTTAAAAATATAAAATTTTAGGTATATTTAAGGTATTAACTTAAAAAGTATTTTAACTTAAAGCTTCTAAACATGATAATTTTATAAATTTTGAGATTCGTAATGCTCAATTCTAAAAATTCCATATTCAACTAAGTTAAAAATTTTAAATTAACAGTTTTAAAAAGTCTGATTTTATATATTTTATGTTTTAGAAAAAATTAATATAAAGACAGAAAATATAAATTTGAAACAAGTTGAAAACTTTTTGGAAATTATAGTTCATATTTGAGTTAATTCTAATATGGTGAATTTACTAAATCTAGAAATTACGATAATGATATTTTATGTGGTTACAAACAACTTTAGGTATTATTTGATTAAAATGTTTGTTCTAATTCTGTCTTAAAAAATAGCTAAAATAATTTTTGCTTATATGCGGTAGTGTTCAAAGCAGAATATCTCGATATAACGAATTTTATCATTAGTACAACACAATTTGGTACAACAAATACATGATTTTATGAAATTTCTTGAAAAATTCTAGGAAGCTAACACCATAATGACTTTTGAAGAAAAAAGGGTATTAGAGGGTTTCGGATTAGCGTGTTTGGTATGACCTCATATCTGTCTTTTATACGATTTTTCATGGGAAAATCCTAAAAAGCCAGCACCATACTGACGTACATATATACAAGAGGTCGTTTGGTCTTAGCTTACCAAAAAATACTTCAATTTATAAATATAAATATTTCGAATAGATATTACATGATGAGAAAATCGTAAGAAGTTATCAATATACTGAAGAAGTATACGAAGTCATTGGGCCAAGGTATCCGAAAAATATTTCAAATTATGAAAAAGAAAGGAATTAGAGAGTTTAGGACAACCAAGTTTGGTATGACCTCATGTATGTCGATTAATATGATTTTTCCGAATTTTCTTGATGTTTTATATTATAAGATTTATCGATTTATCCGAATAAAATGTGATATTCTCACTAACACATGTAAACAATATGAGAAGATACTTCACTCGTCTATATAAAAAAATACTAAACTTTGTTTTTTTTTAGATTGATTTAGACCAAATTTACGTGAATCATTACATGTTTAACAAATATCATTACATTTATATAAATTTGACATATCAATTTATATTTCTTCACGAAGCTCAAAATCTAGATCCACATCATTCTCGGAACATATTTTTTACTATTCGATTCATTTAATTCAATGAACTTCACGGCACCATATAAGAAATTAAAATCAATTGTACATTAATAATTGTATATACATCTCATTCCACAAACAATTCCATGTATAGCCCAGTACAACTAAATCAGCTGTTTATTTAAATATTTCATCATTCTTCCCCTTACGTGACACAATTTTTATCTTAGATTTCTTCGAATTCTTTTTGAAATAGCCGCCATATTTCCTATTAAAGTAGATTTTTTTTTTGTTTTCTTTTTAAATTATTGTTTTATGATTTTTTATTATTAATTCGAAAGATTTATTATCAACCATACACACACTTAATCGTGTATAATAAAATTATAATTATCATAAAATATTTATTATTAATAAAAATAATAATTTTCGAGAATTAATAATTCTGATCATTCAATTTTTCGTTTCGTCGTTAATTTGATGGGGCTATATGACATACAAAAAAAAATTTGTCGGTGAATAATTAAAAAAGTCAAGAAGACATAACAATCCAAAATAAGAGGAAGTCACGATATGACAAGGACAATTAGTATAATTAAGAGGCAACCAACAAAAATAAAAATAAAACGAAAGAATTTACTTATTTATGTTGGTATCGCTTGGACAAAATTTGAGTTAACATTTTTGGAATTTTTTTTTTTTTTTGTGATTTTGTGAAATAATGGTGTTTATTTTAAAAGATATATATATATATAATTTTAATTAATTATGAGCCAAAGTCAGGTAAATGTAATAATAATATATCTCTGCGATACATATGTATATATGTATGTACATATGTACATAAAAAAGGAAACCTGGAATTATTTTATATAAATATATAAAACTAAAATCTAGGTGTGTGAAAATATATATAATTATAGAAACACATTTCTAAGATTTTTATAGAATGTTTACATTGTGTAAACAATAAAGTTTTATTTTTTTAGTTTGTGTTGTTGCGGTTATTTTGGGTATCATCACATCAAGAAGTAAAAAACAATTAAAATTTAACATGACCACCCACCGCATAGTATGTTATCACTATCATATCATTGAACAAATTAAATTATGTTTAGTGGACATACATATACAGTTTTAATGAAGAAATTAAACCTCCATAGAATATGCTATTTGTGTATTTAAGGTGCGGGATGGTAATTAGTAATGCATTTCTTGATATAATTTTTATTTAAATTAATTTACTTTATATTAGTGAGCGCTACATAAAACAAACCGTATATATATGTACGCAGACTAAATGGTCATTAGTGTTGCTTCCCTATATATACTCGTATACAACAAAAAAAAAAACGGTAATGAATGAATTTTTTCTTCTTCATATTTTAATATAAATTAAATTAACGTAATTTATCATTATTTATGTAAATAGGAATAATTTGTTTGTTGAGTTGTTGTTGTTATTCTCTGGTTTTGTTACTCGAGTGAAAATTCTTTTGAAATAATTAGATTAAGTGTATATATATATATGTATATAATATTATGTGTAAAAGATTTTGATAAATTAGATGAATTTGTAATAAATAAAAAATTTTTTGACGCTGATATATAATCTTGTTTGGAATTGTTAAATAAAATTTAATTATTAATTTAAATAAAATTCTGAGCCGGTATATATAGTATAAATACATAAAAGAAAAATTTATTTGTGGATTAAAATATTACATGGATTGTTTTTTAAAGATTAATTAATTTTACAGTACACAATTTTAGTGTACTTGTTTAAATTTATAAGCCGATTAATTCAGAAAAATGTTCTAATTTAGAAATTTCATGAGAAATGCTCGAAATTTAATAAATTTTAAAAATGCATGTTAAAATATTATTAAAGTTGTCAATCATTATTAGAATAAAGTTGTATTAAAAGTAAGTTTGATGTTGAAATTTTTAAATCTAATTAAAGTTGTTAACTCTACAGACAGGTGATCTGTGGAATACATCAAATAAGATCACTCTTACTTCTCATCTCAAGAATCGTATTTGAGAATATATGAAAAATCCAATTACGGTCTCTGTCAAACAACTCGAAACAAATAAATATTCAGGCTAAGTTTGAAGAAGAAGTTTTCTGATTTCCGTATTGATTTACGGTGTCGTCACAACGACTTAACAATTAAAATTATTTCAGATCTAATTGTGTTTAATTTCATGTAATGCAAGTTTTCATAAAAGAGCCTCAACATCTTTAAGTAAATCAATCAAGAATTTATTTATTTTTTTTACCGAATTTCCATAATTTAGTTCAAAATATTTGAAAAATTGATGTGGATCACAAACCTGTTGCCTCACTCCTAAAAGAAAAATAAATTTGTTTCATTAAAAGTGACTGGCGGGATTGATGTCACAGATACAAATCTAATTGACATCTCATTTCTAGAGAAACTACTACTATTCATAATTTGATTTCTTGCAAACAATAAAAGCACGCATAATTTCTATTTTTTTTTGTTAACATTGAATTTTAAATACATATAGGTTTTCAAAATAACACCAACAATTTCTGTAGTCTTGAAATGTTTTGAACACAATATTTTTAATTCAGAACCTCGGCATTTTTAGAACTACATTTTAGAAGTTGAAATTTTTAAAATTCCTTCGAAATCTCATATCAGGAGGTTCTCAATTCAATTTTATAATTTAAATTACTTAAAAATTAAAGTGTTAATTCAGTGAATTTAATATTTATATTTAATATCGTATTTTAGGTTTTTTTTTTATATTTTAATCTGAATTTTAGGTAATTAGATTTTTAAAACTATATTTTTGATTTAGAAACCCCCTAACCCCCTTAGCGAACTAAACATTTTATATAAGGCTCCTCAAAATTCTAAATCTCAGATTATTAATTCTTATCTAGAAATCTATAATACGAGTATTTTGAATCTACAACCTTATTAAAATTTGGTAAAAATTTGGAAATTTTTAAACTTTAAATCACTGAATTTTTGAACTTCAATATTACAATAATTTTGTTATTTTAATAAAATTAAAGTTGAATGGATAAATGCAGTACTGAATGCCACAAACACGGGGCCACGATGCAATACACAGACAAAAACAAACATTGAAAATATCCAACCGTGGTTTTTGGTCACGATCGGGATTCGAATCCCCAAGACCACCGAAATACCAACACAAGAATGTTACTTACTGCGCCAAAAATTAATTTGAATATTTTAAAAATGAAAATAAAAAACGATTTTAATTTTTCAGACAGTGGATAAGCGTTTTCTAAGCGATAATTGACTGGTAAATACGATAAAAATATTTTGAGTAAAAACACTTATGAAACAAACGCCAATCAAGTGGAGCTTGGTTTCGTTGAAGGTTTACATCGATAAGGTTTCTAATTTATGCGAGTTTGAAAATAGGATTTTAACATTAATCTAAATTTAATTTAACAAAGACAAATCGCTTGATTCGTTTTTTTCGAATAAATTTAATTTTGATATATGTAACTATATTTGATATACTTTTATCACATTGTGCTTCATACGTACGGCTTCGTATGTTAGTTATGATCGACGAGTCATTTTGATTGCATTCATATACGAAAATGCTGATTGACACTTCCTGTGTGTTGCCCCTAAAAGGCGGTCATATATTCTAGAAACTAGAATAATTTCTATAGGAACCACACTTGATGGCTTCAGAAAGCTTGAATAGCTTCAGAAAGATATTTGTTATTTATTGTTTTGTTTTCGAGGTCCTCTTGATCTGTTTCTAGAAAATCACTATTTCTCATAGCGATGTCTTCGGCATTGATGATTTCGATAAAATAAAGAAAAATCATGAAACTGATGATACTTTCGAGTTTCCGGAAGTTCACAAATCGTCCGTCTCTTTATATGCATAATTTATAACGTTCATTCATAACGTTCATCAGACAATACTATATCCCATTCCAGTTTTTATCTTAAACAAAATAAAAGTTTGCTATTTTTCAAAACTGAGTTTAATAAATGATAAAATATCTCAACCCAGGTTTTAGTAAAATAAGTATAAAATAAATCATGAATTTAATTTATATACATAATTTAAATAAAATAGGTACAAATATTATTATTAACTCCTAAGAACTTCCGGGGCCAGAAATAATTCTTGATGATTTGAGTTGGCCATGATAAGAGTGAGCTCTGGTAAAATCACCAACACCTGCCGTATGGTAGAATTTGCACAATCGTTGGGAATTTTACCAGAGCTTGACCTCACTATGGCCAACTCAAAACTTAAGGAACTATTTTCGACCTCGGAAATTCTTAGAACTTAGATTTTTTTTAATTTTATATGGGGCTATATGAAGGTTGTCCGATTGTGCAAATTGTGTAAAATTAAGGATTTTACCAAGCTTGCTCTTATCATGTCCAACTCAAACCAAAATGAATTATTTCGGACCTCGAAAGTTCTTAGAAGTTAGAAATTTTTTAATATTAAATTATATGGCACCCTATGAAGATCGGCCGATTATGCATATGGCTGGTATTGAAATGTTTACCAGACTTGCCCTTACTATGGCCAACCCAAAACATAAAGAATTATTTCCAGGCTCAGAAGTTCTTAGGAATTAGAATTTTTTTTCATATTAAATTATATGGGCCCATATGAAGGTTGGCCGGTTGTGCAAATTTTACCATATGGCTGGTGATGAAGATTGAATCAGAGCTTCCTCTTACCATAGTAAGTTGGTTAACTCAAAACATAAAGAATTATTTCCGGCCTTAGAAGTTCTTAGGAGTTAGAATTTTCTCCAGATTAAATTATATGGGGTCAGATGAAGGTTGGCTGGTGTTGGGGATTTTACCATAGCTTGCCCCCTTACTATGAAACATAATGATATATTTCCGACCTCTGAAGTTCTTAGGAATTCGAATTTTTTCATAATAAATTATATGAGGCCATCTGAAGGTTGGCCGATTGTACAAATTGCAGTATACGGCTGCTGCTGGGGATTTTACCAGAGCTTGCTCCTCCTCCTAGTTCCAGGAACTTATTTTACCAGCTATTAAACACATTTTACAAAAATTTCACACTTTTATTTTGTTTAAGGAATTAACTGGGAGGGAATAGAATAGTATTGACTGAGGTGAGTTTTTGTTTTTTTCTGGGATCAAAAACTGGGATAAGTTTTATATTCCAATTTATAAGAGATCCTAGGCAACTTGTTCCTAGTAATTTTAAATCTAATTCAGAATTAAATATTTATTGACTATTTTAAATTACGAATGCACACATATAAATTAAAAAATTTACGCAACTAAAAATATGAAATTTAAACTGTTTAATTTTTTAGGAATTCAGAGAATTGTGTTCTGTCTTTAGATATACTTTTTAACAAAATATTCTAATTTTACTTGATGAGAGAACCTAATAAACGGGTTACCTGTAAAACCACGAATTGAAAGACTTACATTGATTAGACGACACAACTATATACTTGTATACTAACGGTTCAAAAATAAAATCAACGTTTACGCTTAAACGTCGACTATACATTCAACTATGGTTGGTAACGCAATTTCATGTTGACTTGTTCAAATTATCTCATAACTGGTTCACAGTTTATATATAGTAATGTAAATTATTTTTGAATTCATCGTGTTATTTTTTTTTAAATAAATCTTAAATTTGACTTGTTAATATAATAAGTAATATTTTAGTTATACTATAAGCTAAAATAAAATGTCACCAACATTAATTTTGGAAATGACAATCAAGAATATGGTTAGAGTGAATAAAACCGCGCGACCAAACCAATTACCTCGCATATAATTAAATAACCACAATATTCATTTAATGTACATATGTATATTGTACTTGTATAACACTATTTATCATTGCTTTGATATAGATATCCATTCTAAAATATATATATACGTTAATTTATATTTCAGTTAATTTTTATTTTTATTTTTTTGTTATTAGCTGACCAACCAAATTAAACCGACACAACAATGATAAATGAAACAAAAACAGCAACAACAAGTAAAATCAAAAACACGAGAAATGAATTAGAATTTTTCTAAAATAAAAAAATTTTAATTGTATTTTATAAATAAATTATTTTTATATTTAAAAATGTATTTAATGACAATTTTTTTTTTGTGTTGTTAGTGCTGCTGTCCATGATGACAATCATTGTAATTTTAATTTGTTTAGCTAGTATACATAGTAAATAGTGTATAGTACATATGTAACTATGAATGCATGTATGTGCACAACAAAACTAAAAAAATACTATATAATTGTTATAATTATTACATGTTAATTACTTAAAAGCAATTCCAATTTTTCATAAAAAAAAATCTTGTTTAGGTTTCTTTTGCTTTTTGATTTAAATAACAATAATAAAAGTGTTTTTTTATTTATTTATTTAATTTTTTTTAATGGAAATAAGAGATGCATGCATTTATGGATATGTAGTTAAAGTTTCTAATTTAGAGTACACCGCATGTCAAAATAAATAATACGTTTTATATGGGTTTTAGATTTTAGATTGTGTATAAATATATAAATAAGATATCAACCTTATATATCACAAATAAATAAATAAACATGATTCTGGTTATATATTGTCTGGTGGTCAAATTAAAAATATTCATGTGTACATAAATTGTTTTGTGTATATGTGAATATACATACATATACTTAGATAAACGATATACATAAGTACAATGATCTCAGAGACGTTTTTAGTTCATTTTTAGCGGTTAATCAAATTTTCAGACAAATTTGTAGGTGGAAATATAATACGAGAATATAACTACACATAATGTATAATTTTGTAATTAAATGTTGATGTTTTGTTTTAATTTTTGGCTATCGTGATTTGCTTGCATGCAATTTTGATAGTACGAGAGTACCTATATACATAATTTACGAATTAATTATAATAATAAACCTTTAATATGTTAAGCGATTTTGCAACAAATTTTACTTCTATAGGGTACGGTCATGTCTGGTTTTTATTTAATGGATGATACGTTTTTGTTTCAGGCTTATAATAATTAATTTGTTTAAAATCACTTTTATGAGAGCCGGTGATGGATTTAGTAAAAGTCGCGAGTGGAACAGTTTTGTCCAAATAAATTTAACTTATCTTCTTATAGAAAAAAAAAAACGATATATATATCGATTTTTTCGATTTCTGCTTCGCAAAATCACCGTAGAAGAACCCAAAAATCGAACCGGACCAGTACAATGCATCAATCACACAAAAGTTAATTGCACGTTGAGTGAAGTTTGCGTTATCTGTGGCGAACTTCATGATTTAAAAATATGTTGAATGATGCGAATGTTACAAGCTGTTTTGCACAACCAGGAGTTTCCTATGCCAACATTCTAAAAGGTGCCGGCCCAAAAATAAAAGTTCATTTCAACGAAGAAGAATTAAATATTCACGAAACCGTCAACTAACTGACCGAAACGATCCAAAGTTTCTTGATGATGATGGAAAGACCAATGAGCATGATGATGCAAAATATGAACACACTAATGCAAATTATTGTCAAAAGCCAAAAATGACGCTCCTAAAGATAGCTGTATGGAATGCAAACGGTCTTTCATAGCACAAAGCTGATGTTCTTTTCTTGTCGATCAAAATATAGACATCATGCTAATATCAAAAGCACACTTTACAAAAATACCTTTTTTTTAAATCAACGGATAATCAGATTATGCCACCAAACATCCTGATGGAAGAGCATACGGCGGCACAGCGGTCTTAATCAAACGAAGAATAAAGCATTATATGAACTCAATAAGTATAATAAAGGTCACATCCAAGCAACTTATATCTGCCTACAGAAATGGTCTGGCAATTGTGTAATATCGGCTGTCCTATGTTTACTGCCCACCGAAATACGCACTACAAAGCAGCAGTTTATCGACTATAGTAATCATCTGGGCATTAAATTTCTCGCAGGGGGCGACTATAATGCTAAACATCTGCAATTTGGTTCGAAATTAACAACACCTAAAGGAAAGCAAGATTATTTATCTTCTGGACACCCAACTTACTGGCCATCAGAATGATTTAATAGATTTCTGTATAAAAAAAGGAATTGCACGCACCAATGCTTAGGTAGAAGATTGCTATGACTTATCATCCAATCAATGACCAATAATAATAACTCTGAGTACCAGAGCTTTAAAAGCAGAACCACCTCAACGTCTAACAAATTAATTATCTAAATGGGCTCTATATAGAAATAATAATTGATGCGGCGGCGGATGATTTAACACATACCTATATTGGAACTCTATTAGCAACTCTCACAAAGTTAATAAGCCGTTGAGAGAAGATGAAGACTCAGGAATCCAGAATTACCTTACTGAACTCTCGGCGACCGAGAATACAGATTATTTACTATGGAAGGCAACAAAAAAACTAAAGAGGCCAACATTATCGAATCCACCAGTTAGGCAACCAGATTTACATTGGACCAGAAGTGACGTAGAAAAGGCTACTGCTTTCTCTAACCACTTGAAAGAATTATTCACACCAAACGAAAAAACTACCAACTTCGAAACCAATTCCTTTAAAAATACCATTAAAAATTGTATAAATCCAAAGAATGAAAGAAAGCTCCACGACACGATTTTATTACCGGAAAAATGATCACCTGATAAATGCATAAAACTCATAACTTATATCTTTAATGCGATTATCAGATGTGGGTATATTTCCATAAAAAACGGAAAATATCGCAAATTACAATGATTCCAAAGCCTGGAAAAGACGAAACACAAGTCCGTACAGACCAATAAGTATACTTCCGATGATTTCTAAACTTTTTGAAAAAAGTACACTCTAAAAAGTAATTGTAAAATTACACGAAAACATTTTAACTCTAAAAAGTATTGCAAAATACACAACGGCGTGTAAAAATAAACTTACGAACTATAATTTAATTAACTAAGCTGGATTTTAATCATTTGTTGTATTTTCCAACTTTTAAAGTGCAAAATAACAATATTTAGCGTGAATTAACAACAGATGACTAGTATCTTACAATACCAGAGTGTTTTACAATATTATTTGTGTGATTTTACTCACAAAATGTGTACGTCAAACGAACAGACAAAAACGAAAGGAGAAAAATCATTTCGTTGGTCAAAGTGATCTAATGCAGTTCAGTTTTTTGTATTTACTCTAATAAACCATAACCTATAAAATATCACCGCATGTGGGTATTAAACTAAATTAAGCTAATTTAAATATAATAATCTAATTTAAAGTGTATTTTAATTGATTTTAACTTCAGTGCAAAATATATATTTATATATATGTATATATAATTATAAAAAATAAAGGTATATAAATAAATATAAAATGTTTAAGTGTAATGTGTGTAATTTTTTTATAACTGATTCGGTAGTGGCATATCATGCGCATTTGTATTTGCATAGAAATAAAAAAAATATTCAATTTATTTGTATATTTCCAGAATGTAATAAAAGATTTGCTAGTTATAAAACATACAAACTCCATTATTATCGCATACATTCTGATTTTGTTAAGTTAAATAAAAAAAATGCAAACGAAAGTCTTCCTATAGAAACCATATTCAACTGTAAAGCTTTAGATTGCAATTTTGTAACATGTAATTTAAAAACGATGGTTTCTCATTTAAATGATCATTTGAAGTTAAATTCTATAATTGAATGTCCATTTTCTGAGTGCCACATTAATATTAAGACTTCATCAACTTTAAGAACCCATATTTATAGAAAACATAGTAATAATTTTAGAAAAAACAGTCGTAATGATGAAATAGATATAGTTTCTAACACCGCGGCCATAGAGAATATTAATATGTCCGTTATAGAAAATTCAAACATTTACGCTAACATTTTTTCTCATATGTTTGTAGAATTAAAAACCAAATTTAAATTAAGTGAGATCAGTTTAAAATTCTTAGCAGATGAACTTACGAGCATTTTTACTCTTAATATAAATAATACCGTTGCAAAAATTAATTATTTATGCCGCACGCTAAACATTACGGAACATGAGAATGATTTATTCAATTTAGTTCAGAACCAAACTGTAATCTCAAATTTAAAACAAATAAATTCTTCATTTAAATTATCAAATCATATTCAAAACAATTTCGCATATGTTTTTCCTCAGAAAATCATCCTAGGAAATGACCAGTATCATAAAACATGCTTTTTTTATTATGTCTCTATTTTAGAAACCATACAAATGTTAATGTCTGATAAATCTTTTGTTGAATTGCTCAATGAGGAAAAATCTTCGGTACATAATATATACTCCGATTATACTGACGGATCTGTCTATAAGAAAAACGTGTTCTTCAATGATGGCAGAAAAAAAGTTGAATTAATATTATTTCAAGATGGTTTCGAAATTTGTAATCCAATTGGCTCATCGAAGAAAAAACATAAAATGCTCGGCATTTATATGATCGTCGGTAATATAAATAAGAAATACAGATATTTAATTAATAATATCCAACTCGTTGCATTATGCAAAGAGTCCTTTGTTAAAACTTTTGGCATGGGTACAATTTTCGAACCAATCATTAAAGATATTATTGCGTTAGAAAACGGATTGAATATTACTGATCCTAATACCCTTTCAACAACTCTGCACTATGGAACTCTATTTGCAATGTTAGGGGACAATTTAGGTAGTCACCAAATTGGTGGGTTTACTGAAAATTTTAGTCATTCTGAATATTTTTGTAGGTATTGCTTTTTCACCCGTGAAATGCTAAACAATTTTAATATGGTTCACTGTGATAACAGAAATGTGGATAATTATAATTATAATATTACTGAACTAAACATTAGTGAACAAACTATTTTCAAAGGAATAAAGTTTGAGTCATGCCTAAACAAATTAAATAATTTTCATGTTTGCAATCCCGGATTGCCTCCTTGTCTAGGCCACGATTTATTCGAAGGCGTTATTCCATATGATTTAATGCTAATCTTAAAATACTATATTTCTGTTTTAAATATTTCTTCCGATTATATAAACATTACTCTTCAGTATTTAAGAAAAAAATTTAAACTACGCTTAAATTTTCCAAAAATTGAGAAGAATATGAAGAAAATCCCTGGCAAATGCAATGAAGTTCAGCATATGTTAATTCTGATGCCCTTAGTCATGTTGGGTAAAATAACAAATACCGAGTGCCCGAAATGGTATTTTTTAACAACTATGATAGAAATGGTTCGACTTATTATTTCACCCACTATATCTGATAGCGGCATTGGCTTATTGGCCCATTATATAACTGTGTATTTTGAGTACAGAAAGGAGTGTTTTCCAAATGACAAATTAAGACCAAAACATCATTTCATTTGTCACTATCCGGAACTTATTACAAAATTTGGTCCATTGAAAAATTTATGGACTCTACCCTTTGAGCAAAAGCACCAATTTTTTAAAAATAAAGCCAGATCCTGCAGAAATTATAAAAATATAACATTTTCACTTGCTAAAGCACACCAAGATTTCCAAGCAACCTGTCATGAAAATCGTTTTAAGTCGTATATAGTGGCTGATCAAATTGAACATTTTACAAAAGAATTATTTAATGTTAATATTCCACCCGAATTTATATTGGTTACGAAGCAAATTTCGTATTTGAACACAGTCTATAAAGAACATGATTCCATATTATTTAATGTTGACGAAACCGGAAATGTAGAAATATTAGTAGTTCAATCCATTTTTATTAATAGATCTTACGAGAAAGCAATATTTTATGGGACTCTAATTAAAATGTGGTACTCCGAAACATTAATTTTATATAAAAGTTATAACATTGATAAATCTTATAAACTTGTTAATTTAGAAAATAGTTTTGATATGAAACCTATCAATCTTTTAAAATTTAATAATAATTATTTTTATTCCCCAAACTGCACGCATCATTTAAACCAATTTTAGAACTATTTAAAACCTTTTATTTTAAAACTGTACTATATCTAAATACATAAAATAAATTTACAATTAATAAATTAGTATTAAATATAATAACAATTAAAAAACACATATAATGGAAAAATGTATGTTCAATGTATGGAGCAGCGACAGAAAATTGCGTAAGCTGTTCATGAGTTACCCCAAAATTGAAGTGGTTATTGAAAAAGGTAAGATCCTATAACTATATATATGTTAAATTATTTATATGCGTCAATTACTTAATTATAAGTTTTTGTTTCAGCTGCAATGTATGGTATCAACGGAACAAAATTGGTACTTGAACACAATGGAGCCGACATAATTATGTGAAAACGACGTTTTAGAACATTTAATTAAATCCAACCCGGACTCAACATTTATGGTAATTAACGACAACGAGCAGTGGAGTTCAGCTAGTGCAGAAACTTCAACCGGCATTTAAATCGAAAACGTTAATGTAAATTAAAATAGTGCATTCTAATAGTACTACATTTTAAACTTTATTATTTTTTTTACGCAGCAAACACAACATATTATCTGTAATATTGTCGACGAAGCTGTTAGCGAGTGATGCATTCACTTTCGTCACTCACCAATGACGATCTTGACCATAGATATTCTGATGACACACTTTCAATGAGTAGCACAGCTATGTCATCAACATCAAGCACCAATTCCGAATGTAGAAAATTATTTTCAAATTTTGAAATACCTTGGAATAAGATGCCACATGATATCTCGGTACTTCTAAAAAATAAAAGCAAGCTAGGTAAACGAATAAATGTCTTTGCCAACATCATTGTAGACGAATTAACGGCTTCTTCACTGTATATATCAATGGGTGTCTTTCGATCGGTAGCTCAAAGAGCAGCTGAAATTTATCCCGATTCCATCATAGAGAAGGATAGCGAAGGAAAATTTTTAACCACCGAACCAACCATTAGCGCTTATTTCTAAAATGAAAAACCGAAATAACACATTAAACCGCCAACCAAAACAGAAGAGTCTCTTGCGTATGCATATCAAACATCGAAAAACAACTAACGTTTTAAAATCGACATGCTCTAATTGGCAGTCATTCGAAAGCGACAAAAGTTCTGTTTCAGCAATTATATTTAAACAAAACTATTTACAAGAAATCCATAAAAAGGGCGAAATAACTGCAAAAGAACGCCAATTGGTAGAAAATTACATGAGCGACTGTTTTGCCGCACAACGAACATATTTAAATAATCCAGAGAATATACCGGAAATTACAGATGTTTTGAAAGAATGGCCATATTTGTTCGACAAAATTGCGTTACATCAACATTTTCATAAATTAACGAATATTAATATAGATACTTTTAAAACGAATTTTGAAGAATCTCGATCGAATATTGCCAAATTTTCTATAAGCTGTGCATATCTGAAAATTCCCGACACGAATTTTGCAAATTTGGACTTATTTAAATATATATGTAAATATTTTAAAGAAGATATACAATATCTTTTAAAAGAATTTGAAGTAAGTATAAGTTGCATAAGGTTTAGCCTAATATTAACACTCTTAGATATGTGCTTATACTAGATAATTCTTTTTTTCAGTTTGGAACAACTTTAGATGACATAAAAAAAGTAATACCCACGAACACACCATGGGCAGCTATTTTAAGTAAGTTCAAATCTTAATTTGTTGTTGTGTGTTAAATGGAATTGGCGGTGCTGAATTGATAAATATATATAAACTTGGGTCGATACATGACTTATTACTTCATGTATCGATACAAATTTATATATCTAATTTGAGTAATTAAATGTTGGAAACATTCATCGCTTACCATAATTTTAATTTCCACATGCATCGACAGACATAGAAAAGGCTTGCGTCATTTAGTTCATTAAAGAAATACGTTAGAGAGTCACAATGTTTAGTGGATTGCGTTACCTAAGCAATAAAGCCTATGATTGAAAAATCTCGTTTAAAAGATGCAAATACAGTTAAATCACAAAACAATAAAGATTTATTTGTATCTAATAATGTTTTATTTGACTTTAATTACAGAGAATTTTGATCCAGCAGATACCAGTATTGAAATGTACATATTCGTTGAAAAAAAACAAATAATGTATGGATCGAATAATATTTTAGAAGTAATACAAATTATAATATGTGTATATTATATAATGAATTTAATGTATCCGAAGCAAATATCGCAAGTAATGGAATTTTTGACTAGATTTTTTTTAAGATATTATCCGGAATCGGTCAGGGGAGGTAAAAAAAAACAATTAATAATTTAAATAAAATCAACTCGTTAATCAATAAGCTCTCAAACAATTCTTAAATTGAATACAAAAACATCTGAATTTATTATTTTATTTTTGTCAACAATATAACAAATGTTAACATTAAAAGATTTTTTTATTTTTATTTTTATAAATTTTAAAATAATGCATTGTATAAAAAAATACATGTATAAATTGAATTAAAACATTTTATAACAAATAAATATCAATATAATTAAAAATGAACGTTTCTGTTAGTGTTTTTATTTTAAGTTCATAACCATGATGTGTAATTTCCTACTTTTGTAGCGGATTCTTCCTCTTAAAATCTGCGAATTAAATTATAAATTTGCACTCTTGTAGTTGTTTTTCCCATTTTACTTACTTTATTTAACATTTAAAATACAGGAATCCTCTTTCTTTTTAAAATTAATTCACGCTATGTTAGCGGTCCGGTAACTAGCCTTGGAGGTGTATATTTTACAGCAACTTTAAAAGTAATATACATTGATGAAGTGTTCTTTTCCAACAATTAAAATAAGAATTTTACTCTGATAATTTGCGATAACTCAACTTTGAAATGTAAAATCCTTCCAATAATTCACACATTTTTAGGGTATTTATTTTTAATTCCCACTACGATGGAAATTTACCACAATAATTGCTGGCAACATGTATCCTACATTAAACGTAGTGAATTTCATCAAAAAATTGTTAGAGTGTATATTATCTGAAGGACAGATTATACCAGACGACCAATTTGGATTTCGATACCAACATGGCACTGTAGCACAGCTGCACAGAGTTGTTAACACAGTTACATTTGCATTAGAAGAAAAGAAATATTGTTCGGCAGTTTTCCTAGATATTGCGCAAGCTTCACACTTTCAGACACACTTTGAGTTAGTTTCGTATATAAAGAAAAATTCAAGAATAAAGCCATTGGCAGTTAAAAAAAAAAAAATATCTATTTTTTGTGGTCGTTCTCGATAAAAATTAAAATGATTTAACATTTATTGAAACATTTATAACTATATCGATTGTTTAACACATTTTTGAGAAATGAAAGTTTAATTTTCGTCAAATTAAAATTATAATTTTAACTAAAACAAAATATTTTTTTTTACTAATTATCGTTCCAAAATTAAAATAGAATTTCATTTTAAATGCGAAATCGTTCCTATCAGCTCTCATCCAAATTTTCGTTTAATAGCAATACCGTAATTCGTGAATAATTTAGGATCAGTACTCAATATTCAGGTCAGCGCAAAACAAACTAATATATGATTACACAAAGCTAGTTATTTGTTGTTCCGAACCGTTCGCGATCTGGTACTTATCTAATTGCTTCTGGGTATATTAACAAATTTAACGGAGCCTAACCTATATTTCGAATATTAAATATTTTATTTCTAATACGGATTAAACTGTTTTATAAACAAGACTCTGTTGAGGTCCTTAAAAACGTATGTGTAATGATGAAAGAAGTATACTTATGTAATATGCAGTCATATTGTAACAAGACCCTTGGAGTAATATCGGTTAAATGCTATACCCTATGACGGGTAGCTAATATTACTACGGCTTAAATGAGTCCATATTTCTTCTTGGTGTAAGGTTTGGACTACTTCAATCATTTCGCGCATATCCGACTCCATGCTAGCTTCCTCTATAGGTCTATTAGCTGTCTCGTGGTCTGGCTTAGATTGAATGAGGGATAAAACCGCACGTGCTTTTGTCATGTACGAGTATATATTTCTCGGAGTATATGTATTCCCTACCTTTGAAGAGGCACCCTGGCTCTAAATTCAGCAACCTTTTAAGGTGATGTGTTGCAATGTATCATTATATATGATATCCATTATTTCTTTTTGTGCTTAGGATATTATATCCACTCCACATGTTTGCCTGAACAAGTGGCCTAATGTATGTTTGTATTTTTATGGCTCGTATATGGCACTGTTGGCTCTTCATGTTGTAAAAGTTGCATCTCACATGGGTTGGTGTTTTCTCTGGTAATGTGCAACGCACCCTTCTGTTGGCATACCCACTGTAGGTGTACCCAGTGTTGTACAAAGTCTATAGTACCTGCATGTCCGCTGATGCCCACAGTCTTTTTCCACACAAACATTGTGATATGAGCAGTTAGTTGGAGTGCCAGTACTGTGAATTCAACGTGATCGACAAGTGATCGTATCGCTGGTTCGGTTTGATGGTACTGTGTTTGGATTTGTTCTTGTTGTTTCGTGACCAGGTTGGTGGTTACCTCCAATACGTGTGTTTGTTGTTGTATCAGCTTGGTCATCTGTAACGATCCTGTTTGGAGTTCTTTGGTTTGAGCTTCGTATTGGACCGATTCTCTTCTGTCCAATACCCTGAAGATCTCATTTAGGAAGGTCCCCACGAACTCTAAGGGCTAGTTGCTCTTGTTGGCAACCTCAACAATGGTATTACGAACCTCCATACCTGCCATTGTTAATTTGAGGGACTCGAGTGTGTGATCACAATCGGTCGGTAGCCCTTCGATTGGCGTGTTGATGGTACTGCCGTTCTTCATTTTTGATGTGACAAGTTGTACTCATTCGCTTTACGGTGGGGCTCAAAGCCTCTCATTCAGGCTTTTACATTGTCTGTTTACAATAATATAGGCATTGTAATTATAAATAAGAAACGCGGAAAGCTGATATTTGCTTCTTATGACCATTTATTTTTTTATACTTTGCCTCTTAAAGTGGCAACAAAAATTCGCTGTATTTTCATTAAACTTTTAAATTTAAAAAAAAAATAAAAATTAAAACTAATTTAATTAAGTTTAAAACGAAAAAAATTTGGGAATATTCTAATTTTGTTTGTTTCTGAAGCTGGTAAATAAAACTGGTTACTATGTACTCTAAATGAAAAATATTAGAACGACTACCATCTTTCCACGCCATGGAATGAACCAAACCATTTTTGAGTCAAACGAGGAAAGGAGAGGGTCTGAAATGACTTGGTTAATAAATAAAACGAGTTAATGGTTTTACCCAATGACATGATCATGCTTGCTCTTGTATAGCCACAGTATGCTTGCTCTTGTATAGCCACAGTCCGTAATCTACTCCATCATGAAGGCTTTCAACCGTGAGAGTGACAATGCCATGATATGCCCTAACATTGGGAACGATAAATCGCTGTTTATCGTTAAGAATTTCCATTATATACATTCATACATTTATTTAGTTTATGTTCTTGGAATCATACGCTCGTCGACTAGTGGAACCTAAGACTAACAACTAGATACCTAGGCAATGGATGACTTAAAAATAAATTCAGCGGACTTGCGATACCCATTCCGAAGGATGCAAATTTGATAATAAAACTGAGGTGAAACTTACACGAACTCTAACCATATGTTGTTTAACCTTGGAAATTCATATTTGAAAATGGGAGTCATTTGTGTCAAGAATTGAACAAAAAAAATTGACTTACTAAATGGCAAGATGTGCTGAGATCACCTTACTACAATGACAGGTCACTAATACCCCTTTCGCGGATAATGCTGTAATGTATCAGTGTTTGACGCTGTACCGGCTGAAAAATTGAAAACGGTACCCCTACAAAATAAATTATGAAGAAACATGACCAACACGAGAACAACTCACGCCTTTCCGTGGAGAATATAAACACCAGCTTATAGTGGAAAAGGTATTTAAAAAAGAACTTATGATTTGGATGATTCTTAACCGCATCACCCATCGATTGACCGCCAATTTGTAACATGACTCTTGGAGTAATATCGGTTAGATGCTACCCTGCTACGGGTAGCTGGTACTACCCCGGCCTAGCTTCATAAGAATTGTCTTACCAGTTGGGACACCGCGGCATTAACCTGAAGCTATGGTCGGTAGGGGTAATATTTATAGTGGGTTGTGGTGGAAACTTATAGGACCTAGATTTTACCGCTTAAGTGTTTGGCCAAAGCATACAAAGAGGGAGGTTTTGAGGTAAATTCGGAGCCACACATTTTGTGGATTCCATTGGCGTGTTCCGAGTATAAAATAAATAGGAAAAAATAGAAAAAAAGACGATAAAGAAAAACAGAATAGTGGGTGTGGTAGACACTACTTCTATACCTATTATTAGTTAGTATGTGGTTAATTGATCGGTGACGCGTTGTCATCAGATGGGAAGACGATGCGTAAGCAATAATACTTTAGGTCCCGTTTGGGACAACTGATAGACCCGTAGCCAATTGGGCCTTTTAGGTTAGTAGGCTAAACGTTTTCTGACACTTACCAAATTTACTTCTAATCCCAAAAAAAAAAGAATAACATTTCCGTTTTTTCAATATCACTAATGAGTTTCTATTCTCTTGTTCGTGCCAAGTTGGACTCCCCTGTCCCGTATCATGGACAAAACCGGACGGTTCCATATCTATGTTCCCTGAATTCAAATTGTCCATTTTTGAAAAATGTCTGAATGTGTGTCTCTGTAGATGTGATTGATTCAGAAGGATTTTACATTTTCATTTGTTTTATTTCTTTAACGCCCTTGTGTTATCAGATCTGTATGACAGTCTTTTGATAGAAATCTACGCAAGAGAAATATCCAAATTTCGACATAAATCTGCATACAAAACCAATTTTTAAAATGAAATTTTTTTCATAAGTATTAATGGAGTTTTGTAGAAATGGATTAGAGGAAAGAAAGTTATAGGTAAAAAATCACCTGGGCCACATGTTAGATGAAGGACCAACATTTTAAATTTCGATTATTTCATGTGATATATCAAATGAAACGTACTTTTAGAAGCAATCTAGTGGCACACATATTTTTAATCAATTATGATTATTAATTAATGATTAAGATTTGACAAAAAAAATTCTTTCCGGAAAAATGCACACACCAGAATTTTTGTTGTAAAAAAATCATAAATTTTGGTAAAATTTTCATGTTTAATGAATTTCTCGATACATTGTTAGTATATGGATTACAAACTTATTATTCCCTACAGTTCTTAAATTGCTAATCGTATTATTAAATTTGAATATTCTGAAATTATGAACGAAGTCTTCAATAAATTTTAATAATTACCCAATTTAAAAATATTAAATTTCTAAATCGAATTGATTTGCCAAGTACATGTACTTTAAAATTTTCACTCGATTTTAAATTCCATAGTTCAAAAATACTACATTTTACCGATCGTTGAATTTTTTAAAGCAGTTTCTATTTTCAAAAGTGTGTGTCGAAATATCTAAAATATTTAAAAATGTATTTAAACGGATTTATTAAAATTCGACTTAAATTTATATTTTAAAAATTTCTTGAATGTGAAATTTTTTGAAACAATGTGATATTAGATGATACAAATTATGAATTTGTATAAACATAAAATATGATCAAATCAGAGTCTTTTTAATATATGTATTTGAAAAATTGAAAAATTTTTGAGGAATGGTGTAGCCAAGTAGTTAAAAATAATTAATTAATTTCAAATATAATTGATTTAAAGAAAGTTTTTCTTTATTCTGGTTCAGTCGGTTCATGAGAATATAATTTCGACGAATTTTCTTGTTCGCATAAATTTTTAGTATCGAAAATCAAATCAGCAATTTATTATGGCAAGACACCAGGCCAAGTCGAAAACATAAAAACTTTTTCCGGTACTCATGGTTCTCGAGTACTATTAATTAAAATCCATGTTACATGTATGGATCCACATATCAAATTTTCCAATTCGGACATAACAATTTTAGATTTCAATAAAACACAGAATAATTGAGATATTGATCTGAAATTTGTTAAGGTGAAGTGTAATCAATTTTCCACCACTCTTTGACGTGTATCGACCGGAACGTTGGTACGGTCCCTTTTTGGTGGTTGTAATTGAGTCTCTTAAAGCGTCTCTCAATGAAATTTGGGATTTTCTTCAAACTTTAGCAGAGCCCAATCGGTGAAGTTTCAGCTCTTAAAATGATCAAAAGACCTTAGTTCTTGAGTTAATTTGATCTTGTAAGAGTGTAAGCCAAGTCCTTTAAATTTTAGTAATTTCTAAACATTGCTCGTTCGTGAACTATAAAAATGTTAACTTTGACGTAAACGATAAAAAAATTAACTTTGACTGACGTTTTAAACGTTGATAGATCATGAAAAACGTTCAAACCCTTTATATATGAGCCAATTGCGCCAACATATGGCTAGTGTTGAACGATTTATCATTGCAAATGGATACCATGCCAAGTCGAAAACACAAGAAACATTTTCCGGCACTCATCGTTTTCGAGAGCCATTAGTTAAAATCTAAATTTAATATAATGGGCCATATTCGTATGACTTTCTTAGCCTATTACTTCGTGGGACAAGAATATATAAGCAAAATTGTTGTTTACAAATGTTTAAAAGAATTTGGGATGATTGTGAAAATCCTGAAATGGGATGGCAATATCTGCCTGATGAATATTATTTATTATCTCTGGGATGGAATTCTGGGAAAATTTCACACACTTGTTAAGAGCCTACGAAAATTGTGTGTGTTTCTCAGATTAAAAATTATATTAAATATTTTGCAGTTTGCTGGAATATAGACAACAATTATGTGAAGGAAAATTCGCATTATAAGAAAGATTGATGATGTTAAGATGACGACTTTAAAATCTCTTAAAGTGGGCGTTACATAGAAAAGGAATGCTGATTAGAATTTTCGATGATCAATTTTGTGTTATAATATTGTCTGTTAACAGTTCTATTAATTTCGAAGGTAAAGATTCGGAGATCTGTCAATTATAATAAAAACTTCCTATTTATAGGGTTATGCCGCGTTCTATTGGATTTGAGTTTGAAGTTTCTTTTATTAAAATTATCAAGACTTGTAACACTGACACAATGACGCACATTGGTAAATCAGCAGGAATTTTTTTAATTTTTTGGTGTTCAAAACATTGTCCAAATTTTATATTTTTAATTTTATATAAATTGGGCTCTAATTCGTTTATATATGATACAGAATGTTGAAAGCTAATACATGTCAGACATGTGATAAAAAACCGGCATTTCAATTTTGGTATGAGCTTTGCATAAATTACCATACAATCTATACATACTAACTTGAGAATTAAAACTGCTAATTTTCATTATTACTTTAGTAATAAATAATCATAAATTAGTACAAGAAATTCTAAAAAGTATGTATTTTGAATTTGCACAGTTTTAACAATTTTAAAAGTTTAATAATATTTACAGAAATACTCGAATCCTGTAATCCTCTATTGTTATAAAACTTCGTCAAGTTTACGTCAATTATAGTTGTAAGCTTTTAGTAAAAACTTCACAAAGTCATATAGCGAAATATTTAAATTTAATTATTTAAATTTTCAATCCATTTAATAAATCACAATTAAACTTTTATTTAGAGAAGTTGCTAGGAAATTAGGGCGCGAACATGAAACGATAGCCAATGGTCAGAAATCTGACTAAGTATGGTACAAATAAAACCGGAGATCTAAAAGAGAGGGCATATCGAGAGATTCGTCTAGTCTAGTTAAGGCCGCCAGTAATTCTACAACGGTGTAGTAAACCATTATTCATTAACAGATAAATAATGGGTTTCCGATTATAAAAATTGTTACTTGACAGTCCAATTCAAGATTATTATTCGATGAGAACCAATGCAAACATATCAAAACAAAATTTTAAAAATGGAAATCTATGCTTTGCGTTTGTTGTGTGCCTATTCATAAACCTTTCTATCCACCAGAATTTTTAGTAGTTATCGAGATGAATGTGGGGCTTTCTAATACCAAAATAATGAATTCATCAGAAAATGACCGCATTTCAATTACAATATATTTAATACACCGATCTACATACATTGTCTAGACGGTACGGTACAACACTGATTACAACGATACGTTAGAATATTCTAAATAAAATTTTAAAAATTAATATGAGCTAACATGTGATGATTGATCTCGAATGTGTACAAAAAATACTTTCCAAATTAAATTAAATGTTTGCATTAGAGATGTCATACGTCAAATCGGTTAAATTTGAATAATTCACAAAACTGAAAATTTGCCGGAATAATTGAGAAAACAATTAAATTAAATCGATGAAAAATTCTTAGTTCCATAAAACTATAGTCGTCCAAACAGTTTTAAAATGTTTAGAAGCAAGGAAATAATCTAAAACCTTGCAGACCTACCAAGCATGATAATAATCTTCTTTCCCAGAATGATCGGTGAGTTATTGGCAACTTCCCGCACTTTATCTCATACATTTGGTATCCAAAAATGATAACACGACCAAATTAATGATTTGTTAATTCTAGTCTGTCACGGCACTCGGAGCCCAAATTTTATTTTACGCCATGAAGTTTTCAATATTCTGATCAGACTGCCATCATGGATATTCCAAGGGATAAAGTTACCAATTTTATATGAATTTACAGAAGATCAAGGAATTAAACTATACGTAACATATAAACTTTTAGTGTATACTTCAAACTCGCGTTATTCATAAAATAATGGCATGGTCTTAAATTATTTACAGAATTTTGAATTTTATATTCTTTCATCACGTAATCAAAATAGCACTTTACATACCAACCATAATTATTATTATATTTGGTTATTTAATTTTTTGTTATTTTACTATCTTCTTCTTCTTCTTCGCTGGCGCTACAACCCACGTAGGGATTCGGCCGCCTCAACGATACTCCTCCAAATAGTTCGATCCACTGCAAAAGAACGCCAGGTACGATCACCGAGTGTTATTAGGTCCCCTTCGCCCATACACCGAGCAGGTGGTCTTCCGCGAAGTCCTACTTTCGTTGATGCCGACTCTAAAGCCTGTTTGGCATGGTCCGATTTTGCGAACGAAGAACGTGTCCAAGCCATCTAAGCCTTGCTGATTTTATGAATCCGATGATGTCAACTTTATCGAGATTATTTCTGATCTTGTGGTTCATACGCATCCTATATAGGGGTATTCAACATTTTCATACTGTGTCTCGCCAGAATTTAGGATGATTTGTAATATAGGCAGCTGGCCTATGCTATATTAAGCTGACAAATGACATATTCTAATGATAAGCTGAAAATAATCTGAGCTATCGGGTATCCTTGACGCACTCTAGATGTTATCTCGAAGGCATCCGAAATTTTACCTTCTATTTGCACCTTACATATTGAACCATCCATTAAAAGCTGACACAAGGAAACCACTTTTGACGGTATGCTCAGATAGGACAAGGCGTTCCATAACGCATTTCTCTTAATGCTGTCGTACGCCTGCTGGAAGTCTGCGCATAGATTGTGCACATAGGGATGTCTTTTTCATAGCATTTTTCTAGCACCATCCTCAGAGTGAAAGTTTTATCAGTTGTTGATCTATTTGGGCATTGATAATCACTCTCGGTGTATGTTGATAACTTTCTCGCGAAGTATACTTTGGCCAAAACCTTATAGCCTGTATTCAGCAAAGCTATACCGCGGTAGTTGTTGCAGTTTAACATTCCACTCTTCTGGGATGTCTTCTGTATATTGTAAAACAAATAATCGCCTCCATATTTGAGCATTTCGTTGCACATACGATCCTTACCAGGTCTCTTGTAATTTTTCATTTTCAATATCACGTTTTGCACTTCGTTATATGTTGGAGGGGGCGGTGGAGCTATCTTAAAGTTAATATCGCGTTGAAGTAAGAGAGCTTGTTGCTCGGAAGGTGATGGCTGTCTGTTTAGGAATTGGGAAAAATGCCTCCGCCACACTTCGAGAACGGTTTTAGTGTCAATCAATAAGTCACCGGATTCGTTGCGAATACCGCTGCTATGCGGATGAAAGTTGGTAGTTACTAGTTAGAGGCAGGATCGTGACAGCTTATCTGGGTGGGACGTCTGCCGCCAGATACGTGAGCAGAGGGACACCTCAAGGTGGGGTTTTATCCCCCCTTCTTTGGAACTTGGTCATAAATGACCTGTTACTAAACCTGGAAGGGCAAAGCTTCAAGGTGGTTGCTTACGCGGATGACGTTGCTATTGCGGTCTTCGGTAAATATCCTAGTACGCTGAGTGAGCGCATGCAGTGCGCGCTTGGCTACCTTTCTGAGTGGGCACGCGGCTGCGGACTGAACGCAAACCCACAGAAAACAGAGCTGGTCCTCTTTACCAGGAAGCACAAGCTTCCTCAGTGTGACCCGCCAACATTAAATGGTACTCGCTTGATCTTTACGGATAGAGCAAAATACCTCGGACTTCTTTTGGATAGCAAGCTAAGCTGGAAACCAAACATCGTAGAGAGAGTAAAGAAAGCTACTATAGCGCTCTACTCCTGCAAAAATGCCATTGGAAAGAGATAGGGTATGGAGCCCCACATAGTACACTGGCTCTACGTTTCAGTGGTCAAACCTATACTGCTGTATGGGGTTGTCGTCTGGTGGCCAGCGTTAAAAATTATGGCCAACCTTAAACTATTGATGAAAGTCCAAAGAACGGCCTGCTTGTGTATAAGTGGGGCTCTCAGGAGCACACCTACTCAAGCTCTGGAGATTCTCTTTCATCTTACTCCATTGGATATTGCGGCCGAGCAGCTTGCATCTTGCACAGCCATTCGGCTCAAATCCATATCTATGTGGACCTGTAACAATGCAGGGCACTCGTCTATCCTATGCAACAGGGGTATTCCGGAAGCTACCGACTACGGTATTCCCTTGCCATCTGCTGAGGTGAGATTCCAAACTGAGTTTCCCACCAGAGAGGACTGGGTGAACGAAACGGTTATGGACAATGAGGCGCTAAGCTTCTTCACGGATGGCTCAAAAAGGGATAAAGGGGTTGGCTGCGGGGTATTCTGTGAGGCACTAGGGGTTAACCTCTCTTTTCGTCTTCCCGACTTTTGCAGCGTTTTTCAAGCTGAACTGATCGCGATAATGGAAGTCATGGACTGGTTGAAGTATAATGTAATATCTACGAGGGATATTCGCATTTTTACGGACAGCATGGCTGCTATTAAAACGCTACAATCATACTCCCTGACGTCGAAAGTAGCCCAGAACTGTCTGGCATCTTTAAATGAGATGGCTGATCAGTTCAACATCCGCTTGACGTGGGTGCCAGGGCATTTCAATATCGCAGGGAATGTAAAGGCAGATGAGTTGGCCCGCAAGGGTACAGCACGCCTAATAACCCAAAGCAGGCGGGATATAAAGATACCGCTTGCTTCATGTAAACTGTTGCTTCTGGAAGAAGCTATAAAAGAAACGAACGTCAGATGGTCTAACGCCAGTTCGTGTGTAATAACCAGGCAGATCTGGCCTGGTCTTGACCGGTCTAGATCAGACCAACTGATATCGCTTCGACGACACTATATTGGTATGGTCGTGGGAGCTATAACGGGACATTGTCTCATTGGGATACATGCGCGCAGACTGGGTGTCCCAGCCCACGATTTCTGCCGCAGCTGTGGTGATGAGGAGGAGGAGGAAAATGTGCTCCATCTGCTCTGCACCTGTCCTGGTCTAGCGTACAGCAGAACAAAATTTATGGGGACTTCCCCTTTGAACGACCTCACGGATCTTAGTAAGATCGGGATCCGGGACTTTAAACGCTTCTTGGTAAGCTCACGATGGTTCAGCGAGTGAAGAGGAGAAAACTCGAATGTGGTACAGCTACGGACCAATTTTGTGTCTATGCTAGTCCTTTAGGACGGCCACCATAACCTAACCTAACCTAACCTACTAGTTAGTTCTCTTATGCAGCGATATCTATCTCTCAGGCTAGAATTTTCGATGTTGAGCGCCTGTTGTTCTTGCCATTCTCATTCCTTCCGTCTGCATAGCCGATCGGAAATTTTCCTTGCAGTCATGTAGGCGTTGTGAGATTGTCTGGTTCTTTGAGATAGATTTCATTGACGTGCGCGATCTCTAACGGCACCTAGACAATCATCGTCCAACCAAAAATTTTTAGGTCTGGATGGTGTTCGGCCTATAGTGGACGTTGAGGTATCGGTTACCGCCGTTTTGATGATGTCCCACTGTTCTTGAACGGAGTCAGGAACTGGTTTATCCTCCAAGATATCCGATAAAATAGTCTCGAAGGCGGTCTTGGTAACTTTATTGTTCAACGTCGAAATGAGAAGCGAAATTTTAATTCAGCAACTATACTAGGAAGTCGTTCGAGTCGATATTAGCTCCACGTTTGTGGAAGCGTTTATGTGGGAAGTATGTGCTGGCGTCCACCAAGTTGTAGAGGAAAGCTAGCTGGGTTGGAGTTTGGGCTGATGGTGCTTCGATAAGTACTGCCTGCACTGCCAATTTGAGCACTGGAGTTGCCCAAAACAATTTTAGTATCGTTTTGCGGAGTTTTTCTCAAGACGGTTTCAAGCTCGTCGTAGAAAGCGTCTTTGATTTGTTCCGGCTTCTCCTCAGTAGGAGCATGAACGTTCACAAATTTGATGTTAGAGTGACGCCCATGAAGCCAGTCACGAATTGACGGAATCGGTTGCTAATCAAGAAACCAATACTGAGTTCATGTTTATTCATGTTCTTGTTGCGGCAAAGAGTTAGTGCGTATCGACAATAATCGGCGATGCCGTTGCCGATTAGTCGAGTTGATCGAGGGTCTCCGGTCGATTTAGGCTAAGTACGGTCCATGTTCCAAATTTAAAATCGTTGTTCATATATCGTGTCCGAGGTCATTGTTGTGAATCCAAAAATATCCGAGGCTCATGTTGAGGTTTCGTAACAATAAAATTTGACAGGTTGGGCTGTTAACCCAAACGCTAACACTCTATATAGGAGGACCACAGCCCTCACACTTTAGCCAACTCCTGTAAAAGATTAAATTATAACGGCGGCCACGAAGAAGCATTGTGAGCGCTTGCTGAAGTTGTACGCAGATACGGCACATGAAACATACACAGCAGCCTGACAGCTATTATTTTATTTTTTTATTTTACTATGCCATAAAAAATTTATGTCAAAAAATGTGTTTCCACGCGGGTTATTAATATAACTGGATATACAATTAAATGTTAATCAATAAAAGTTAAAAATTATCGATTTATTATTTTTTTTAAATCCTATAATTTAAGTCAGTACAGTTTATTAATAAAAACAACGCCCTAATTTTTATTTTCATCCATTTCTAATATTTACTTATTCTATTTTCTTATAGACTGCGAAAATTATAGATAAATTAGATCGCCGAAGGTTGGTAACAAACTTTGCAATCTTTCGAAGAATTATGATTTTAACTTTTGGGTCAACAAATAAACAAAAATGTATAATAAATAATGTATTTCTGCCTTTTCGTATAATAAAATTATTTTAATATTAATAATTTTCACCGAACAATTTATGTCAGTTAAATTCAAATTATTTTTAAGAATTTCCCCAAAATATAATCATTACAAAAAAAAAAACAAATAATTTCACACGTACAATATTTATTTATTTATAAAGTCAAATTCATAAAATATTTTATATTTAAGCAATTTTAAATAAAAATAAATCGAGTAATAGAAAATTACAATAGGCCGTGAAATATAAACCGAGTTATATACTCACTAAAATTAAATTAAATGAAATTCAAAAAAAAAATCGTATACATGACTGATAAACAGACGAAGCCATAATTTATATCTGTATACATATATAAATGCAAGAATTAAATTAATATTCATAAACATAAAACATGAATATGTATATTTCGTTTAGCATAAAAAAACGTATTTTTATTAACTTAAATCGTTAGTAAAATATGTACAATGGATATATGTTCACAGTGCCACATTGTGTGTATGCCAATTTTTATTTTTTTTATCTCAAGCATATACTCTTATCATATTTGATTCTATGCTATATAAAGGTGTAATTGTTCGGCCCTAAATAAATAGTTTAAGTTACGGATCAAAATCAGGTGAACCGGAAATATAATTTCAAGGTAGGCGGTTTACTATTATTTATATACATACTATAATATACAGTATATTTACATATGAAGGGGGGTCATAAGATATTATTAGATTTGTAATGTGTTAATTTATTTTATTTAAAATTTTATTCACTTTTTATTAGATGTTTGTATTTATTTGTACTCGTAAATATAACTCACTTACCTTTGAATATACATCTATATATATAGAAAAATACACCACGGATAATGAGATGTACAGAGGTATATATGATACGGTGCATGGGTGGGGTTTATATATGTATGTGAAATTGTTTAAATAAATACATATATAATCATGTTCAGTCAGACAAAAAATTTGATTTATTCATTAAACAGCAAGATTACACACAGCTTTACATAATCATTAAAATGTTGCGCTTCATTAACTACATCACATAATTCAACTGATTTAAATTATTTTTTTTTTTTTGCAGATATATTTTTTAATGTGCTGATTTCTTCGACATGAAAAATAGTTTAAACCCTTTGATGCGTAAATCTTTTAATTTATTCGGTGTACAACAACAAAATATAGGTACGTCTTTAATCTGCCCAAAAATGAAATAAAAAAAATTTGCCATGAAATTCGATTTCTTTTGAAATTTTTTTTTTCGAAATGTAGAATATTATAATCAAACCGAGTGTATGTATATTTGTTGTAAATCAAAAATGTACATAATGTAACTGAAATGTTTCAGTTTATATACGTTGTTGCTGTTGTATTCAAATGAAGGTTATACAAATTAAAGGTGGTTTAAATTTAATTACGTTAAACTTTTCTATGAATTACTAAACAAATATCTTGCTAAAGTATCAAAATATAAGAGAACCGAAAAGTTATCCAACCGGATATATCTTTAATTATCAATGAACTTCCAAAAATTATTTATACATTTTATACATACTTGTGTGTGATTTAAATTTAATGTTTGGATAATCAATTTGTTTTGATTAAATAATTAGAAATATTTTACCGAATTTAATTATGCGTTGAATGGTAATTCGTCTGCTGCTTCCAAACAGTGTGGGTACGTATATATGTTTTTTTTTTAACGGAGTCTAATACTCATAGCGTTCCTCAATTTTGTGGACGCCTTTAACAATGTGCGAACCAAGGCAATTCTGGAAGGATTGAGGATGTGAGTAAGATACATCAGCACGATTATTGGGCCAACAGATGTGGAATCAACCCGTCCAAAACTGAGCTGGTTCTATTAATGAGGAAATTCAAATTTCTAGTGGTGGATCTTAAACGGTATTAGGCTAGCTTTTACAGACAAAGCAAGTTTTCTGGGTGTGATCTTAGACAGTAAGCTTAGCTGGAAGCCTATTACTTTGGAAAGAGTAAAGAAGACTACTGTGGCTAACTCATAGAACTACATCGTCAAACTGTTGAAGAGTAAAGAAGTGTAAAAACTAATTGTCTCATTGTACTAAATTTGGTCCTAGAATAAATAAAATTAATGTTATTTAAATTAAATTAACTAATTTAACTTAATAAATATGCAGAACTACTATTAGTGATTAATTATTTAGTGAATTTTGTGTAATGAAATTAATGTAGCCGTATGGTGTGATTAAAAAAAAAAAAAATTATAAAAACTACAACAAAAAATCTAACAATTACCATAGTCAGCTGGTTTACAGTTGCAACCTGAAATATCATACGATTTTTGGTATTGCATTCACACTTACGGCAAAAAGTATTGTCATTATACATTTTACACTTGTCATTATAGTGATTTAAACTATTGTATTTAGTGAAGTTTTGTGAAATAAATGAAAACTGTATGGTGTGATTGAATAAAATAGACCATAATAAAAAAAAATAATTACCATAGGCTGCTGGATCTCAGTTGCAACCTTAAATATCATTCGGTATTTTATTCACACTTACGGCAAAAAGTCTTGTCATACACCAAATTTCCCGCTACCAGTGACATTACTTAATTTTTTTTTCTTTTTTTGAGTGTTTGTAAAAATGACTGGAAATTGCACTAAGTGTTGTAAAAGTATTACTAGAGAACGTTTCCCAGGTATCAAATGCAATAATTGTTTAAAGATTTATCATATTAAGTGTGCGGAAATTTCTGTCGAGTTGTTGTGTGGTCTAAAAACTGGATCTGCTACTTGGGTATGTCCTGATTGTCGTACCAATACTAATCTGTCAATAATGGATAATGATGATGACGAATCTGATATTCAACACCCCACTGATACACTAAACATTAGCGATATTGGCAAAACACTCAAATGTATCCAGAAGCAGTTGGATGATTTCAAGATCTCTTTCAATTTCTTATGCAAAACTTTGGATGATCTTAAGGGAACCATAACCAGCCTCACCAATGAAAATAAAAGCATTAACGCCAAACTTACCAACCTTAGGCAAACATTTGAGATTCGTGAAGAAAAAATCAACTTTTTGGAAGCAGAGATTGATCGTTTTAGTCAAAATACAATCAGAAGAAATCTAGTTATCGTCGGTCTACCCGCAAATTGCAGAGAAGTCCTTCACACTATAAAAAATCTTATTGTCCAGATTGGTGTCTCAATATCTGATGATGACATAACATCTGTTCAACAAATGTCTCACAACAATACATCGAAGTCATTTTTAAAAAATTCTTATGTAGTGACACTAAAAACAATTGAGTTAAAGAACAATATTTTAACTACATTTCGTAAAAGCAAGTCATTACCCAAAGTTGATGAGTCTTCTTTGGTTCATCAAATTATTATTATGCATCATCTTACTATATTGCAATCCAAATTGTATAATGAAGCTAAAAAAATTAAAATCAAATATAAGTTCAAATTTTTATGGTGCAAAGATAATAAAATTTACTTGCGAAAATCAACAGAATCTAATGTGTATTTCATCTCATCCTTCAATGACATCACACGGATCAATAAGACTTTGGAACTCGCCGAAACTCCAATCCAAAATCAAAATATTGAAGTTTCACAGATCAGCGGAAGTACGACATTTCTTGATACACCAACTGTTAGTCAAATCAATCGTCGAGCTGATGCTTCCGGAAATAAAAAATCATCATAGTTTGCAATTAAGTATTACACTAATTAATTCATTCACCTTTGTTTTAATCATACCTCTTAAATTTTATAACTGTTATACACTACTTTTTATTTTATTTTTTATTTTGTTTTTATTTTTATTTTTGTTTTGTTTTAATTCAATTACTATTAAATTATCATTTTTATTAGTATTTATAAAAAAAAAAATATTTTTGATTATGAAAGGTATAATTGAACCTCATAAATGCTATTTTTGTATTCTAAAATTAGTCATTCAAATTTTTCTATTACACTGATCATTTTTATTTTTTGAATTTTATTTACTATTTAACTCGTAGCTGTATTTTATCCATGATTATATTTGAATGCGTAATTATTAGATTGACATCGTTATGCATTATGATATGCTGTTTTGGAATTTGTATTGTGATATATTATATTTGTGTACATTATAATGGGGCGAAAGTATAATGTTTGTGAGAACATTGATGACGATTCGGTTGTGAATTTCTTGAATAAGAATATGAATGGGTCAACTGATCTTTTGAATATTGCTCATTTAAATGCACGTAGCATTCCTGCTCATATTGATGAAATATCTCATTTAGTGACATCTACCAATTTAAATATTGTGGGAGTTTCTGAAACTTGGCTTCGTGACGGAATGCCTAATTGCGTATTCCAGGTACCTGGGTTTTCACTATTAAGGAATGATCGGATCAATGATAGAACTAATATTGGTGGTGGCGTTGGGATATATGTACGCAATAATTTGAAGGTCAAACTAGTTAATCGATCTTATCAAGAGCGATTTGAGGCACTTTTTCTGGAAGTGATGTTATGTACAGGGAAATTGCTAGTTGGTATTATGTATAATCCTCGTGTTTGTTCTATAGTGCAAGCTGATGAGTTGATTGAGTTTTTATCCAATTCGATGGATGAGTACCATCGCATTGTCATTATGGGCGATTTTAACCTGAATATGACGGATCCAGTTGCTGCAGCTAAACACTTTGTTGATTCGATGACATCGCTTTCCATTGACATTTTGCCTTTCTCTAATACAAGATTAACGTCTTCATTGGATTTAATGATGATTGGCAGCATGGATTGTGACAATATAATTGCGCTGGGGCAAACGGCTATACCAGGTATCTCGGATCATGATTTGATTTTTATGTGCTACAGATACAGACATCCTCGCTCTAAAATGAAATATCAGCATGTTAGAGATTTCAGCAAATTAAACGAGGCTGCATTTTTAACTAATAGCTTGTCGCTGGACTGGTCTAATATTTACATGTGTTCCGTCATCAACAGTAAAGTTAATTATTTTAATTTCAATTTTATTAAACTATTTAAAGACCATGTTCCAATTAAACGCAAGTTATGTAGAAATAAGTCAACTCCATGGTTCAATAATTTCATTTTGGAGTCCATTAAAAAACGACATCGTACGTTACTACTCTGGCGCAAGAGTAAAAATCCTGCAGATTGGTCGGCTTACAACATGCACTTTCCCGGATTCGTGGAAGAAGGCTATCGTGATTCCTGTACCAAAAGTTTCAACACCATCTCAAGCATCAGACTTTCGCCCAATTAGTATTTTACCCTACTTATCAAAGGTCTTTGAGAGTCTTTTATGCAAGCATATGAAAAAATATTTATATGATAATAATCTTTTAGACCCATTCCAGTCTGGTTTCAAGAGTAATCACTCCACGACTACTGCTTTAGGAAAAGTATATTATGATCTACTGCAGAGTATGAATCAAGTTCTCTTCAAGTTTTCTGATTACTCTACACGTCTTATCATTTCATACTTAGCAGACAGACAAGGTGTAGTTAAATATCAGGAGGAACTATCATCCCCAATGTTAATTTCTTCTGGTGTACCGCAGGGTTCTGTTTTGGGTCCATTATTATTTTCATTATACATCAATGATTTACCATTGCGCATTCAATACTCAAGATACCATGTTTATGCTGATGATTTACAAATATATTTAGCTGGTCCTTTGGATAGCATGGATGATATTTGTAGAAATTTGAATCAAGATTTAGCGTCAATTTATAGCTGGACCGAGACTAACGGTTTAGTTTTGAATGCAGTGAAGTCCCAATTATTACCAATATATAAAAAGAAGCTTAATGTTCAGTTACCTCCTATAGTAATTAACGGTGTAAACTTAACGGTATCTGATACTGTCCGGAACCTCGGAGTATAATGTTCAATAATACCTTAACCTGGAGTGCACATACAAATCTGATCTGTAGAAAAGTTAACTATGTGTTGTATTCACTTAGAAAACTGAGTTGCATAACTCCTGTTACAATCAGGTTATTGTTGGTCAAGAGTTTGATAATGCCATTATTTACTTATGGCGAGATATTTGTATATAATTCCGATTATCAGTCAAAGTATCGTTTGACGTTGGCTTTTAATTCGTGTATTAGATATGTTAATTCTCTGCGGAAGTATGATCATGTTTCTTGCTTTCAGAAAAGTATACTGGGTGTGCCATTAATGACATATCTTTTAATTAGAGTTCTTTGTTTTATATTTAAGCTATTGCACATTAAGCATCCAGCTTATCTGTACTCATTGTTGTCATTTAGCTCATCACCGAGAGTTTTTAGAATCACTTCCTTGTCATCTAGATTCGCTTGTCATCAGTTTTCATCATCCGCTTTCGTTCATGGAATTATTCAGTTTAATTCGCTGCCAGAAGCAATCAAACTTTCAAAATCCATTAATAAATTTAAAAAAGCGTGCTTTGAGTTTTTTCAAGACAAATAACAGTATAGCGAACTATTGTATCATGATGTCAATGTAATTTTTACTAGTATCTATTATGTATTATGATAATTGTATTTATAACTCAAAATTTATGGTTTGATATTATGTATATGTACCATAGTATTAAAACTTTAAGTGTATTGTATACTGAGGCATACATCGACAAGGCTTTTGGCCTTACGTGCCTTGGGTGTGATGAATATAAATAAATAAAAAAAACTAGGATCAAGAAGGTTGAATAGATGGCCTGTATGCATTTAAGCGGGGCGGTGAGAACGATACCGACATGCGTCTTAGAGATAATTTTTACCTTCTTCTACTCGATATTTTTGGTAATCAGCTATATCACAGTGCAAATGCTTTCAGATAGTATACTAGGCGATAAGTAGACCGCTAAGGAAAGAACCAACGTAGAAACGGTCCTGACATAGTAGAGACATAGTTGTGGTATTCTCGATTAATATTGCAATCTATGTGAATGTAGTCAGCGGCACTTTACCTGGCGTCAATGGTGTCGCTGGCTTGCCACGCAAACCGCTTAATGAGATGTGTGAACATTTCAACATTCGGACAGTCTAGGACAACACTCGGACAACTGGGGTAAACTACAGAGCAGACGAACTGGCTAGGCATAGTTGGAAAGAGCAAGCTTGGATGGCCTATTGCGGTGCTTAAATTAACGCTTAAGAAAGAGGCAGTTGCCTTGGTGAATCCAAGATGGACTAACACCTTTACTTGTTGTAGCGTTTGGTCAGAACTGGAGCAGGAAGAAACTTTAGTTCACTTCATTTGCTCATGTTCGGCGTTAGCATACAGAAGACATACGCTTTTGGATATAGATACACAATGGACAGCCAGCTCAGATTGATTCCACTATAGATAAAAGAGAAGTAATATCCTGTGGTATAACAACGGACCATAACTGGTCTGAGTGTGCCTTGGCAGGCACTCTAACCTAACCTATGATTTTTTAATATTGAAGAAAAATAGTTTAAATTAAATTGAGGTTCCATTTACCTTCAAAATATGCTTAGATTGTTGAAACTTTTACTAAAATTTGAAAATTAATGAAGTTTCTATATGTACTCTTAATGACTAACCATTTGTTGGCTTTGTCAACTGTGAAAGTGTTGGTGATTCATTTAAATACATAAATAAACGTTTCTATATTGACTTTAGTTAAGAAAATTGAGAACCAAAATATAAGTCTATTAAAAAAAACGTTCGTCCTATACTCTTACTTTATATAGTATAGGGAAATTTGCTCTTAAATAGCATTTTTTCACTCTGCATTAAATATTTTACTTCCCGCCTCAAAAACTTCACAACAATAAAGCACTTTAAAAAAAAGCTGTTCTCAGTCATTTCATCTTGAAAAGTTGAAAATATTATTTCCATCCATTTTTACCATTTAAATCATTTTTTTTTTGTGTGCTCATCAATTTTATCGCATTTTTTATTTTGTATTTTTATTTTTTTCATTTTCGAATATCATCATCATTCATGCCTATTCAAATTCATTTACAAACACAGAATAGCTATACAGCTAGTTTATTTTTTAACGAAGCGAGAAGAACTGGAATATAAGAAATCCTTCTTCCACTTAAATCAAAAAAAAAAAAAAATATCCCAACAACAATAACAACAACAACGATACCATTATAATGACAATGAGAATCTTGAAAGGACACTAGTTGAATTATGTATACTCGAGTATAGAAGAAGACAGCAACGACGACGATGACGATGATGACGACGACGACGACGACGTCTATGAACAAAAAAAATGTTATTTTTGAATTTAGTTTTTGCCTTTTGGGAAATATGAAATTGTATAATGAAAAAAAAAAAAAAAAAATTTTAGCAGCAACAAAAAAAATTGAAGGATGAGACGAGACGAACTAGTCAGACAGACAAGGTTAATCGTTTGGTATAGTGTGGAAAACGAAAACCAAAAACAAAAACATGGTTATATGAGTATTTTGTTCTAATTTTACGTTATTTTATTTATTTATGTTTAGTTTGTTTAGAATTTTCTGTAGACTATCATCATATCACAATAAATGAAAATAAAACATTTTGGGGCATAAAGTCGGATTGGTATGAGATTGGAAAATCCATTGATTTATAAACCAAAAGCGAAAAAGATTTAGAAATTTTATATATTCATACGTATATATGTGCATGAACTTCTCGTTTTCACCCCATATGCGATGTGGTGAAAACGAGGAGTTTGTTTGTATTCTTGTAGCTTATATAGTGCTTACATAGACTTATTTACCAAAAATATAAATAATTTTTATTATATTTCTATTTTTGTTATAGATAGAGATCAAAGTGGAGCAACCTACGTTTCTGACATGTACGTGATGATTTGAATAATAATTAGATTATCATTTTTGTTTTTTATTAAATTTGATAATAGCACAGCAAAGAACTGTGGTTAATTCCATTTTATACTGCTTTTGTCTAATATAATTTAAAATGGAATATGAAAATGGTATATGGCTTTAGAAAATCATTAAGTATTTCTTAAAAAAGCGGGTGATGGATTTCTCAACTTTTTCTAAATCTTATACAATACACTGCTATATCCAGAAAACGATTTTAAATCGAATACTTTACGAACACAGTTCTAATTCGCATTGAATCATTATAATGCAGTGAATAATAATATTGTGGACTTTATTTGGAGAAGTCGTTGAACATAAAGATGAACATAGCCCCAAACTAAATACAATAACAATAATGAAAAAGGTGCTTCTATGGCCAATTTAGTAACACCGCCTTTTAATGCAAAAATACAAATGAAAAAAAAATGCTTCAACAGCATGTCAACAAATTATATTATTTTTATTAGTGAGATAGGCCACTTAAATAAAGAGGATCTTGTCCAAACCGGAATGGACAGATGAATGGTGCCGATGACGGAACAATTAAAAATGCAAAGGTCAAAAAGCCAGCCTCAATATATTTAAGAGAGGCATCAAACAATGAACTCGTCACTCTTTTGAAATTGATGCTTTCAGAGCGCTTGTATAAACTACTTCGATCAAAATGTAAAGCGATACTAAACTTACCAGCTAAAAAGTCAAAAAGGATTCACCGTTCTTTTAAAAGGAATAGAAAGGTAACGGCTCTCGCTGATCAAGCTGCCAAATCTATCACCAATATTTTAATCCGGAAAAGGCTTCCCAACTGGTGATATTTACTGCACCGCAAAATCGTGTAAAAAAGGTATAAAGGTTGCCCCAAAAATAAAAATTCATTTCAATGAAGAATTAAATATTCACGCAACCGTAAAAATAATCCAAAGTTTTATGGTGATGAAACAATCCAAAGTTGTATGGCCCCTGTGATTGGGGGGCCAAGACTCATTTTACAATGACTTGAACGATCTGATGGGATCTATACCCGAACACGATTTAGAATAGTAATTGGGGACTTTAATGCTAGAGCTGGCAGAAATCAAGCCAACTTGTGTGAAAACTTAGAGTAGCAAGCACATTCTTCCCACAAAAACAAATACATTTAGAAATAAGGATTCATCCTCGCAAAACTTCACGCAGCCAAATTGACCACGAATTAATTTCAAAACGGCGGACTTGGGTTGTGCAGTATGTGAGAGCTTATCGGTCAGCAACCAAATACGCAGGCAGCGATCATCATTTGGTCGTTGCAAAGCTACGATAGAAATTTTCGTACAAGTCTGGGAACACAGCGAAACGCATGGTACGTTTCGACTGTGAAGGTCTGATAAATGAAGATCAGAGAAACGATACCAGGATTTTTTAAGCGACAGCATTGGGGGTACTAATTGCGGTCTGACTGTTTGAACTCTGTCTGGGAGGTATACTGAAAACTTCGGTTGTTAGTGCTGCTCAACCGATTTTAGGAATAGTCTCATTCCAGACCCAAGAATGATTGTTTAGATCATGAGTCGAAGTGCAACAACGTCTAACAATCGCAAGGAAAAATAAAGCTGCTCTTGATCGGAGGGCATCTAAGCGGATTTGTAGACAGAAGCAGCGTGGATGGTGGAAGGCCAAGGTTCTGAAAGCACAACAACTCAGCAATGAACGCAGTTCGCGTAATTTCTTTAAGCGAATTACTGGATTGCACTTTACTTTCAGGCCTGCGTCAACCGGTATGGAAACCTCTGTGTCAACATTGATGCAGTACTCGACTTATGGAGTGGACACTTTACCAACGTGCTTAGTTTTCATCATGCGTCACAGACTGTAGATGAGTCACCTCAAATACAGACGGCAGAGATTTGCATTGAGGATCCATCCCATGAGGAATCCACTAAGGCCATGCAGAGACTAAAACGAAACCGTTCACCTAGGGCGGACTGCATTTATTCGGAGGTCTTGATATTCGAAGGAAATACTTTGTCGAACTGTCTTTTCGACCTTATTCGATTAGTATGGCGAACCGAAGTTATGCCTGATTAATAGAAAGTGGCCGCAATAAGCCCCATATTCAAGAAGGGAGACCACTTGAAGTGTGAGTATTATAACGGTATAGCTATCCTTTGCACAGAATACAAGTTACTGTAATACATTGTATTGGATAGAATCGCCCCTCTAACGGAAGATTTGCTTGGTGACTATCAAGGATCATTTCGTCCGAATCAATCAGTCACTAACCAGGTCTTTTGCAAATGATTCTATCTATATATTACGAGACATCTCTATCCAAACATCAGGTGTTCCTGGATTTCCGGCAGGTTTATGACTCGATCAATCGAGAGAGTTTGTGTTCTGCTTTGGAATTTCTAGCAGTGCCAACAAACACGGTACAACTGTGTAGGATGACAGTGACGCAGTCTCAATGCTGTGTTAAAGGTGAGAACAGGCTATCGACAATTTTTCCAGTTAACTCAGTTGTTCGGCAGGGAGATACTCTGTCCCTGATACTCTTCAATCTCATGTTGGAGTACATCTTTCGTAAAACTGAAATCGCCAGTCCCTCAGCTTGCATATTTAGATGAAATATGCGTTATTGGACTGAATAGCAACGGAGTGAAAGAAATACTTGATCCGCTTGTAGAGTTTTCAGCTTCTGTTGGACTCCAGATCAATGAGTCCAAACCTAAATACATGATCTCTAGTTATGGGGACAATGGTACATCAGATTTTAGTAGTGGCCACTACACGTTTGAAGGAGTAAGGAGGTTCAAATATTTGGGCTCTATAACAGTAGCCTTCAGGAAGAAAAATTTCAAGGTGTTCAGAATTAATTAAGTGAGCCCTCGGCAACAGAGAGAACAGACAACTCATTGTGGAGAACCACAAGAAATCTACAAAGACCAGCAAACTCGCTCCCACCTATTAGACTGCCAATGAGAAATAAGGCAAGAGACGACGACGTAAAAGCAAACTATTTTTCGATTCATTCTAAGAAGCAAAAAGTATCGAGGAAATTAAATAAATTAAATTCCGCATGAGCAAATTAACAACTGCATGCTACCAGAACAATTGATGAATGACTCGACCATAAAACCTAAAAAATAAACTGGAAAGGAGTTATGAATACAATTAAATATTCCTCAAAAGTGAAAGAGAATCACGATGATTTTTAAGGCTGGAAAACATGAACCTTAGAGGAAAAGAAATAGTGTCCTGCTGTCGTCTTGGCAATTGCACAAGCCTTTGATAAAGTTTGGCACAATGCATTAATTTTTAAAATTAAAAAGGCTGCTGCAAAATAATTTTCATGTAGTCCTCGAAAACTATTTAAACCAAAGACAATATCTGGTTAAACAAAATGCAGCAACTTCTAGGCCAGTATTATACCATAGTAGTTGTAGACAGCCGATTTATACATTACAATCATAGTAATAGTATCATCATTTGCTGGTGACACACCCGTTTTGGTCTCTCACAAAAACCGCAAAATTGCCTCAAGGGAATAGCAAATTTATTTAAATTAAATTGATGAATACATCTGGTGAGTTAAAGTGAACCAAACTAAATCACTGTCCTGTCCAACCGTGAAATCAAACGATGTAAAGTCTACATATGGATATAGAAGGTTGGAGAAACCATATTGAAACAAAGCGCAATCAAATAAAAACAAAAATTTCAAAATTGTATTAGTTGACTGACAAAAATTATCATTGGACATTAAGGTGCTACAATATACAAAGCGAAATTAATGCCAACATAGTTTATATACAACAGATATAATTTGACCATTTTATTCAGTCTTTCAATCAAAAATAAAATTTTCTTAAGACTACCGTATCACTTAGTGCTTATAGGAATTATTAATTTTAAATTATATTTGGGTTGCTTCTGTGAACAAACCATCTAATAAAATTTTGAATCTGATTTTTTTTCAGATTCATATTAAAATGAAAAAATTTGTACAAAGTTGTAGACTTTTACAATTATATTCACATTTGTTTGCGGTAATTTCTCCAAGCAGACTGCACGACTGAAAAAGCTCTGTCCCCTAATCCGCAAATTATTTCTTTATTAAAGCTAAATTTTAAATTAAACAGATCAGATACTTTGAAAATGTTGCCTATATAACTGTAGCTCTTTCTTTAAATGTAATCTTTTTTTTAACCAAAATTGTAAAATGTGTTGTAAATATTAGGGGTATATTACGCCGAGTAATTTACACGTAAAATATTACGTAGATTACTTGGCAGTATTTTTCATCAATGTCGACAATTAAGACAATGTCAACCACCTACGATATTTAAGCGATATGAAATAAAATGCGATATTTTGTAAAAGGGCGATTCAGTTAAGCCGTAAAAAAAATTAAAGAAAAGGTTCAAATTAAATCGGGAACCACAAACCAAACTATAACCTTTGGAAATATAGCTTGAAATAAACATTCAAGAGGTTTAATTAAAGAAAGTGTATGCACTATACGTTCGGATTGGTCTTAATTTCAAATTTTTGTATAACGGATAAAGCCAATCACATGCTGTAGAATGAGCTCCCCATGAGATTCTACACAACTTCTGATGTGATTTATTTAGGTCAAAACTTTGATTCTAGACTGATTTATTACAGGCAGTTCATCGCAAACAATTTACCGTTACCATTTCAAAACACGGTAAACAATCGCAAAGCAGCGCCGTCTATCACGATAATGTTCTGATATTTGGACTATAATAGATGAGGATTAGGCTGTTTCTTGATCAATTACGATAAATCTCAACATATTGGATGGAAATGCAATTTTAAATTGAATTTTGAATAGAGTTCTGGGTGACCAATTTTGATGAAACTCAGCATATTGGAGGACAATGGGATAATCATTGATAGAATGAAGTTCTATGACTTACCGATACTGAAACTTAACTGTGGTATTTCTTAATATTACTAATTGTGCGCAGTAAAATATTATTTTTGTATTATATTGTGGAGTATGGCCAACTGGAATGACACTAGGCTATTTCTGTAAAAGTTAAGTTAAGGTAAATTAAATTTAATTTAAACCTTTTTTTTGCTTTTGAACTGAAGGTAAATCTGTTCCGGGTAATATGTATTATATTACACTAATTTTAAGGACAATTTTTCATAAAGAGGACATATTTTGTTACATTAAGCAAATGAAAATTATTTTATAAGTGCAGATGAAATTTAATCTTAATCAGTGAAAGTCACATTCGAAAACTATTCTAATTCATTATCAAAAACTTATCTCAATAATCATGTTAGAATTCGCATTTTAACCTAACATGTTGAATTACATCATAATCGGTTATCGTATAATCTCAAAACTCATTTTTAAATCCTATTTCTATCGAACAGATAAAGTTTCGTCATAATCGGTTAATCACTTTTTTCAAATCAAAAATCACTTAAAAACCCCATTTCCATCCAACATGTCGAGTTTCATTATAATCGGTCAAGGGTTAGGGTAGTTCCGTTGGTGATTTTCCTTACCGTGGCCCATGTTTCCATCCAATTTTTCAAATTTGATAATATCCCTCTTACCACACCAGCATATATTGATGCGGCGGAAGAAAATTTAAAAGATGTCCTGGCATTATCAGCTGAAAAGGCTACACCTGTCTTAAACAGTACAGAAAAAGTTAATAAACTTTCACATAATATACAGAAATGAATCCAGAAAAAGCGGAAAATTCGCCGCCGATACAAAATCACTGTTGTTGAAATGAAAATTTAATCGAACTATTATGACTCTAAGATTTGCATAGCGGGAAGATGAAAACCAGAGCGTCCAGAATTTTTTTAATGAACTCTCGCCAACCGAGAGGAGAGATTATTCTTTGTGGGAGGCAACAAAAAATTTAAAAAGGCCAACAAACTCGAATCACCCGATTAGACTACCAACTTTAAATTGGTCGAGAAGCGATGAAGAAAAGGTCAATGCTTTTGCTGCTCATCTAACAACAGTATTTGCACCACACGAAGAAAGTAATAAGTTCGTGTTACCCGACCAAATGAATGATGGTTTGTCCTTCAAACCCATAAAATATAATTGGAAGAAAATTAAGAATACAATTTAAAATTGTATAAGTCCAAAAAAGCCACCAGGGCATGATCTTATTACTGGAAAAATGATAATGGAATTGCCAGACAAATGCATAAAACTAATAACATTCACATTCAACGCAATCATGCGGGCTGGTTATATTCCTCAAAAATGGAAGATATCTTTCATCACAATAATACATAAAGCTATAAAAAATGAAACACAGATTTCTTCATATCGTCCAATAAGCATGCTGCCTACAGTCTCAAAGTTATTTGAAAAAATGCTACTAACCGCATATTATTCTAGGCCATCAATTTGAGTTCCGAAACCAACATGGTACTACAGAACAAGTACACAGAATTGTAAATACAATCAAAAAGACCTTCGCGGAAAAGAAATATTGCTCTGCTGCATTCTTGCGGATATTGCACAAGCCTTTGATAAGAGTGGGCTAATATACAAGATTAAAGGACTTCTACCGAAGAAATTTCACTCAGTTCTGGGAAACTGTCTCCTTCAAAGGCAGTACATGGTTAAACAAAGTAATGCAACTACTTGTTTAAATGATATTAATGTTGGTGTTCCACAATCCAGCGTTCTATGACCAATATTATACCTGCTGTATACAGCTGACTTACCTGTAACCAACAAGGTAGCAATATCAGCCTTTGCCGATGATACGGCCGTCCTGGTGTTACACAATAATCCTGAAACTGCCTAAAAAGGAGCTACAGCATCATCTAAACAAAAATGAGATCTGGCTGAAGACATGGCGCATAAAGGTGAACGAAAACAAATCAACTCACGTCACATTCTCGCTAAACAAACGCGCACTTGCCCACCAGTGGAATTAAACGATATAAATATTCCTCAACAAACCAAAGTCAAATACCTTAGGGATGCGGGATGCACCTGGATATAAGGCTAACGTGGAAAACTCATATCAAAATGTATTGGTTGATGGGAAGAAAATCTCAGCTATCATTAACCAATAAAGTTGTATTGTACAAAGTGATAATCAAACCCATATGGACATATGGTATTCAGTTTTGGGGACCCACCAGTACGTCAAACAGAGAACTCCTGCAACAAACAGTAGTATAGTATAGTAATATACACGATGATCTTGGAATTAAAACTATTCAAGAAACCATTAGAGAATTCAGTTCAAAATATTACTCAAAATTAGAGACACATCCCAATGAATTGGGACTTTTTCTTAGTTTCTTTTGTAGAAAGATTCAAAAATAAAGCCATTGGCAGCATTTAAAAAAAAAAAAAAAATTGATAATAATTTAATAATTAATTGTCGCGCTGAATTGCCATCACGATTCGTAATGTATTCCTTGCGATGAATTTCTGTCGGGATGAATTGTTATTGCGACGAATTTCATACGATAAATTGCTTGCGATAAATCGGACCAAAGTTTACTGTTCTATCGTGTTAACGAATTATAATCAAAATACGTTTCTATAGCTATTATTTTATGTACACATTTGCCGCTACTGTTGTGAATGACACAAAGACCATGACAACTGTAAATCGCTTGCCATATTAACTCTTTTTGCAAATTTATCTAAGTTGAAGTGCTTATATAAATATTTAGCGGGAGCGCATTGTCACTATTTCTGGTAAGATATATATTTTGACCTGCTATCCATCAAAACACATTCATTAAATTTTGTCAAAACTTGCTCTTTCTACGCTGATGCCATCTTTATACTATTTTAAAACCATTTATATCTTTGGTTTGCAATTATCCTATAAAGAAATTTGGTCACCTACATATATAGTTTGGAACTAATTGACAAAATCACTCTAGGAATTGGCTACATTATTGACGTTGTCTACGGGTTGTCGGCACGTCGACGTAAAAAAATAATAGATCCATGATTGTAAGGCTGGGGTTGTTTCAGCAAAAGCAAGAAAACTTTTCTGCTCATTTGAGATTTTTAATACTATAAAAAATCCTTTTCCAATTCACGCCTGTCTTTTAGTACACAAAGTATATTTCGGGCACACTGTATAGCATTGCTTAAATCTTTCTATAATTTATACAAATTTAATAAATTTTAATAATTGGCCATATAATTTATTCTAATTTTCTGCCTTCGATAAACCAAAATTCCTAACAAGATACAAACAAAAATACTATTGCGACATTTTTTTAGTACATAAACTTTAATAAACAAAGTGTGAAAAGTGATTATATTTCATTTCAAATTCGCACAATTCATCTAATATATTTATCAGCACCCTTCAATTCACGACTGCTTGATATAAAATGATGATTGATTCATGATTGGTTGAAAACTGGTAAAAACAAATTAAATCTAACGATTATTATTTGCACTAAAAGAAGATGTGTATCCAATTTTAAATATTTAAATAATTTTCATGCATTTTAATATCACATGTCCGTATACTTTAAAATGGTTTTTTGCTAAACTCATTTCGACAAGAAAAACTCATGCAAGCTTTCATATTTGATCAATATTATTATTTATGTTATGAAACAATTTTGAATGCTACTAGAAATGTCTGTCCTACATAAATATAAGGTCTGTCGATTTACATTCCAGTTTTATGATCAACAATATAGCATCTAGATAGTAACAATATCTATCTTTGGTACGATTGAAACGTGTGCCTCAAACCCATAAAATATATTATATAAAACCGATATATATATATATATATATACAGAACAGACATATAAATACAAACACCCTTGAACGTTAGAAATACTTATTATACGATGTATATGGCTTAAATCGATTTCTTTTCAATCGCTAAAAATAAATATAAACAAAATAATAAACAGAGCTTTCAGAGATTTCAAAACCAATATATATCGTTAAAAATGGGAACATTCAACATATAGAAATTGCATATAAGCGCAAATATACCAAAAAAAACATAAAGCTCTATCCACATATACAAATACATATATTCAATTCGTTTCATCTTTTAGAAAATTGCAAACTAATATAAAACATTTTCAAAGTGAGCGATTTAAAAATTGTATTTTTGAGAAATAAAATAAAAATAAAATTTTTCTCGCTAAATATCCCAATTCAATAATAGCATGGCAAATCAGTTTTCACACATACATGTCTAGAAAATGTTCCCTTCAAACCATATTCGTATAAATATGGAAAAAGACGAAAAAACTTTTTTTTATTTTACTTAGCCAAGATAAGTTCTACATTTTTCCATGCTCATCTTGTTATTCACCAAAACGTATATTTACTATTATTTAGTTCAAGGACTAAGTATAAAGGAAATAATTTTTTTTTCATTTTCTTCGTCTTTATATGTTTCCTTTCCCCTCTTATGTCTTTAGAAAATCAGTTTTCATGTACCCCATATGTACGTACATATTCGCTTTTATATTCTCTCGTATATGTCATGCGATAATCATGAAAAATTTAGATTTTTTTATTTTTTTTTTTCGATTTTGGTTTAGGGAAACTATAACGTTTTTCTTTGGAAAATCCTCTATTCAGAAACATGAATCGTTTTTGTCTCGAAGGATTCTGATTTTTTTGCTATAGTCAGTTTTCCTATACCAAATTGCACTTTTCTATTTTATGTGCAAGTTTATTTAAATAATCTCTGTAAACTATACATACATTTATTTATTTTATGTTTTTTGCTCTTTTATATGTTTTGGTGATAAACAGTTTTACTCCAAATATAATACTTTGGTTCTTTTTTTTTTATCTTTAATGCAATCCGGATAGATTTTAGTATAGTGGTTGGTGCGAGTGAGCTAAAAATCTTATGTTTTTCACCATTCGATGTAGTAAAAATAAAAAAGTTTTTTGTTTGCTATTTTGGTTGTAACAAAAATACAAAATTTATGTTTTATGATTATATGTAAGTCACAAGTTAGCCATAAATTTCTCAACTGCATTTGATTCAGTTATCAAAACTCCATTAACAAGTTTGCGAAATAATTCAATATTATGTATTTCGTACACTAACTATGTATATTGTACATACTCGTATATACATAGAGAGATAAATAGAAAATAATCATTGTACGTTCGTTAGACTGTATATATATATATATAACATATATATGTTATGTATCTAGTTATATACAAGTACATGTTTTTAAATTTAAAGTTTTTATTATTTAACCATTTTGTAATTACAGTAAATCAACCCAACACAATGTTTAACAACAACAACAACATCAACAAAATAAATTATTATAAAACATAGTTAGATAAACTAAAATAAAATTTATGATTCAGAAAACTGAATTTTATATTATTATATGAAGAAGCGCAAAAAACTGTAGTAAACACAAACTTTTAGTTTATTTTCCATCATTTACCAATGATCAATAGAAAGATTAGTGCACGTTCGTTGCGGATGATACATTGTTGTGTAGTGCTTTGGGAAACAATTTAAGACAACATGTACATACATATAGACTACGCTGAAAATATAGTCTAGCAATTATCATGTACATATATTATTCGTATATTCCAAGAAGTATATAGACTTCTACGAAATGTTAATTGATATGGTTGACTGAATAACTAGGAATAATTAACTAACCATTAAAAAATTATCTCCGATTACCTTCGAATCATTCCAAAACTGTTTTTATTTTATTTATCTTTTTGGTTTTTGTGTTACTTTGTGACAGTCTAATTGGTGATGTCAATTTTCCGCTGCACAACACATAACATTTCGCGGAAATTTTTATTACAAGCCGCATGAACAAAACAAAAACACACTTTGCATATAGCATATATATACTCTCGTACATGTACGAGTACATATTAAAAATCCAAAAAGGAAATAAACCCCAAAAAAAAAAAAAAATCGGACAGTTAATGAATTTATTATATCTGAAATTTAGGTTAAAATAATTCATTCAATTTTCATGGATGATGGAACTCTCGTATATAAATTGTTCTTAGTATATTATATTTATGCGCGATAATATAAATTTAACTGTGTTCTATACCACAGACCAACCTCAAATGTTGATTTAAAAAAATTAAAAAAAAATTATAATTTACATTTTGTCAAGTGACGCGCGGTGACGACAAACATATATCTATATACAACTTGATATCTATTTAACCGCACCATACACAATGTGTGTGTGTCTGCATGTGACATTGTAAGCTATTGTCTTTTATCTGTACGTATATACATGAGATTGATGGACAAGTTCTTTGAAATTATTAACTCTATATATAAAACACAATACCTATATATGTATCATTTTCTCAGATCGAACAAAGAAAACCGGTTGATTCCATTTCCTTTTTGGTATACGTTTTTTCAGACTTGCTATCTCAAAAATTAAAAAAACATTTAAATGTAATTAAATTAATTTTCGGTTGTGTAAAATTACCTTAGACATTGTTCTACCACAAAAATGTATAGATTGATACCCACAATTATGCTGATAAAATAATTTAATTTGACATTGATGCGAGATTTTCAAAATTTCCGAAATTAGCAGATTAGATATGATGAACAGTTGTTTTGGCGACACGCAATATATGTTAAATATATCTTCATATATTCTAATCTTACAATTTAATATATATATAATTTTGTCAATGGCATTTCCTTTACACATAAATAATTATATAACAAATTGTCTTGTCTTGTGTTTCGTTTGAAATTTATATGAAACGATTATGGATTTTTTATGCCGATCATATGTTAAGATTATTAAGAATTATTTATGTTATATAACCCGTAACCATAATATACATTTTTCAGATAATATTCGGTTGGTTTTTATTCTTTTATCAATGAAACCACAAATTTTACAAAATACTGTGAAATCTAAAAATAGATATATAGGTGTAGGTGAGTTGGTAACAAATCCAACGATAAAATTTGGTAAGAAAATGTACGACGCAGATTAGAAGAAAGATCAAGTTGATGCTTAAATCAAAGATATTTTATATGGCCAAAATTACCTTGACAACATGGGTACTGCATATTTTATTAATATGGCTAGCATGAGTATCATAAAAAATTAGAATAATTATTTATATGAACAGTATGTGGAGTTCAATGGTTAGAAAAGCACAAAAGATTAAAAACCGCGTTTTGATTTCAATATATGTTCGTACTCCGACAAACTACATACCAATAGAAAAACTGGCTTTATTCACAATTTTCTATACAAAAACTAACTATTTTCTGGTTTAGATCCAACTTCCATAACATTTAAAAAATTCAAATATAACAAAATGTAATTTAATGAGCCGATCCTGAAGATTTATATGCGCAATTCAATTCTAATATAGACACCATGATAAAAAGACAAAGTAACAGTTTAGTGATAGAAAAATGATGGGTCCAAGCCGATTGGCCTGGAGCTGTTTTCTGTCAATCGGTCAGATACTGTCACATAACTTAACCATATAAAACTATAACCTATACGCTTAAATAATATTGCTACATTTTCATAAAAGTCTCTGTCAAGAACTCATCAAAATGACGTATCCTATGGCGATATAAATAAAATGTGAAATTTGTTAACACACAGACACACATTTAATTATTAATTAATTAATTTAATTAATTTATTTCTAAAACCAGTTTTATCATCTATGGATTAAACTTAACGTACATTCAAAATGTCCACTCGTTACGGATCACAGTTCATAAATTATGAGCCTTTGGCATTCGGACAACGGAGTGAAACGACAAAGGTTCCGTTCCGTTTTACATTTTATGTATACGGAACCCTATAAAAACTGGCAGATATATTAATTTTAATCAATAACAGAGGTGCTTGTTGGCACCGCAGATCATATACTTTAAAACAAGGCAAACACATCACTATTTTTGGAAAGCTAAGGTAGATATGTTCTCGCCCATTTAGCAAAATTTGAAAGTCTGTTGAAAAGCTCTCGTACGAGATTGGTGAAAACCTAAACATATTATCCGAATATTCCATAGTTTGCTGGGAACTTAAACTAATTACAATACAAGCTTTTCTATATGCAACAAACTTGGCAAAAAGCTGGAAAGTTAGAATTCCTATAGCAATTTTTTCATCTATTTTAAGCTTAAAAAGCTCTGAACTATCGTGAGACCAACTTCAGAAGAGGAATAAATGTAATATCTAGTTTTTTAAAAGCTGAAAGTCAAATGTTTTTGAGCCAAAATTGAGAAAAAATCATTCCAATTCAAATAAAAAGATGAATTCTTTCGGCCATCTCTACTGTTTAAAATAAATTTGTATGTCTAATGAAAATGAAGCACGATAGAATTCTTAAAATGTGAAATATTTGCATTAATTTTAACGAGCTAACAAACAGCGTTAAACAAATAATTTTAATCAAGATTCAGACGCATCTCAGAAGATTGAATTCTTAACAATCGTTACTCAACTTCGAACTAAGTTATTTTAGCGAAAATCGCTCGGAGAAATAACAAAAAACCAGCTAGTTTGAAGAAGTTTATCGTCCGTCCTGGCCGACTTAAGGACGACTTAATATTTGAAATTATTATTTTTCATTTTTTCAAATTGAATATACGACAGTCGGCAGGTTTTGTGATAATCCTAAAACTAAAAAATTATTCGAGCGAAATCCTACCGCAAAACATTTATTTAAGACGATAGATATGTGGATAAAGGTAATATTGAGAATAATTCATGGGGTCGGTTGAGTGGCGAATGCCATGAGACAGACAACAATATTTGAGACCGCTTCAGAGACATAGCTGAATTTCTGCCAAAATAAAATATATTGATGAAGAAAATTTAACAATAAATAAATATATCCACGGATCATTCCGAAAATAAAAATTAAAAAGGAAGATTCCAATGGATTCGATATATGGATTAGGGTTTCGACGGAATTGGATCTGTGACACTTACGTATATACAAGAGAGTATCGAAATAGGTGAAGTCGAAGTTATAGGCATTTGAAACCAAGGAATCCAGTTTAATCCATAGTAGTGTTATAGCTTACTATTGAACCTACCTTGTTGATCAGCTATATACGGCCCAAAAACCGTTTCGAGTGACGCTATTCTGCAAGAATAGCTTTTAAAAAAATTGATTCAAATTTTACCAACACAAACTATTAATGAAACAATGATAATTTTATTTTAGCGCATTTCAGCAGATTACAGTGCTCAGATTATGCTTACGACACAAAACAGTATTCTATCATTTTACTAAATTCTCATATCCTTAGAAAATTTATCGCTCCCTTTCATCAGAGGAGCATTTATGTAAACACCACCTCTAATTACATCGTTGCTACTACATATTTAGAACAAGCTAAAAATCTCTTGGGTGATTTTTGCGGGTGCTATTCATTAGATTACCTATGAAAAAAACCAAACGGCATCATAAACAGAAACCGGCAAATTGATGGCATCGTGTTGGTAAAAGATGTTGTCAACATAATACCTCCTTGAATTTTTACAAGCTAAGCCTATTGAAGTTCATCCTAGCATTGACAGAGTGGCGCGTGTTACAGTCAAAACATCAAAATGCATATTAAAGTTACCACAATTAGTAAAGCCGTCCAATGCCTTATTTAATAATGGTGGAACCACGGCTATGCTGTATCATTTCATAAACGAAATAATTGTCATAGATGGAATTTAAATATATGTAAAAATATAACCCCATGATATGGAATTAAGGAACTTCGAGGCGCTTTGTTTTATCACAGGCTAACTGGCCATATACGCCACTACTTGGATTTACCAATTTACCAGATCCAAATATTATGAAAATAAGGTCAGGTGATTCAGCTATATTAATTAAAGAAAATGTCAAATATTATGAAGGAGAACTCATCGACGAAAATATAATGCAAGTTGCATGTACAACAACCACAACAAATGGACAGTATTGTGGCAATCCAACGTATACTGGCCCGAAGATACAAATAAGATTCCAGGTCTAATAGATGTCCTTGAAGCAAAAGCAATATCACACAACTTCAAGTGAATTACTTCTCAGGAAAACACATTCGTACAGGCTTACAAATAAGAAAACTATTTGGGATCTGTTTCGGATCTTCTCGGAAGCAAACATCTAAAAAGATAAACGTAACAATAAGAAATACTCTACAACTGTGGAATATATGAACTTGAACTGCTTATTGAAATAATTCAGTTTGCTGCCTATGTGAGTTCGCCGAATAATCAAAATATAAGAAGAACTTTGATAAAACGTATCCAGTGCAAGTAAGAGAATTGATCAAGGAAACATGTAAGAAATGCAAAAATTTGGCAAGTCAATAGATCGCCAGAAAATAAAACAAAGCTCTACAACTTATTTTCCAAATAGAAGCCATTTAAAAGAAGTGGCTTTTGTTGACTCATTTTTAGTCAATCAATAGGTACTTATGTGTGGTCGGAACCTAGGCACGAAGTACTCACGAAGAAGTAAATCACCTATGATGACAGACGATCTTATAGACCTATTTCTATGCTGCCGGTATCGAATCCATTTGAGAAACCGCTAATCGTGAAACGATTAACGGTTTCACGATTAACGATAATCTCATTCCATCACATTAATTTGGTTTTTAAGAAAAGCACTCGGCTGTTGAACAACTAAAAACGCTCTGAGAAGTAAAAATGAAGTATGGCAATTGAAAATAATGTAGAAGTAACAAGCTGCAGAGCACTACAAACGAAATTTCCAACTGAACAAAACGGTAACGCAAAAGTTCAACGAAACGAAATCCAGGCTCATTAACTTCACTAACGAAAGAGCTAATTGAATAATAATAGAAATTAATTTAAACCAGGTATCGTATGCTAATAAAGCCACTAGGCTTGACCCATGACGATAAACTATAGTGGAAAAAGTATGCGAAAACAGTTAAACAGAAGTAAACATTAAGTTTGAAAAGATGTACTGGCTTATTATGGGCACAACTCACGAGCTAATTATACACAATATAAACTGTTCCTCTATAGATTAGGTTTATAATCCTATAATCTAAAGAAGATTTCAACTAAGGAAGCCGATGGACATAATGGACAGACCAAACTAAAAATTCTTAAACAAAAATACGGACTAGCATGTGAAACAGCCTTCGGTGCACATATTTGTTTTTATTATATTTCATAAATGTTGAGTGTAGATGGAAAGGGGAAATTAATTTAATCGGTGGTCAATAAAGTAGGCATAAACCGTGGAAAAGCATGTCCATTCATCACCGAAATTACGTTCATGCGTATACAGAAACCGCAATTAACGAACGTTACAGCAAAACTTTGTTTGAATTGTTAATCGGTTGGAGTAACATATTTAAAAAAACTTGAACATTGTAACATTCCTAAAAAAAATTAATTCTTGATGTCTTTGCCGTGAAAAACCCCGTGAAATTTACCATCTCCGCTTTCAATTTCATTATTAACTATACGACTTCGTATTCAGTATTTCTTGAACTCCGAAGCAAATTTAGCGCAAAAGTATGTACTTTAAGTTTTTTTGAACTCCCTCATGTGTAGCTTGCATCCTGAGAGGCATATGGTTAACCTCAGCTTCATTTTCATCTAAACAGTGGATGGCTCGTAACAAATCATATTCGTGTGCATGGTTGATTCGGTGGTAGCCGCATACAGTAGGAAATCAGGAGAGAAGGCGGCTATTTCGTATTTTGAATTCCGAATTGTCACAAGTATCGGCCGATTCAGACGTTCAGACGCGTATTACCCGGTCTGGAAACTCTATGGGCTAATCTTTAATTTTGGAGGTTAAGTTAATATAGTCAACGTCACTGAAGTTGGCTGAAGTTAAATCTACTGCGGCAATAAGAGGCAAGTCATTCTTCAGTTCATGCAAAGTGTCATAGAAAGCCCTTTACGAAGCATCGGCCGCCACGTTCTGAGTACCTCTTTGGTACCCGAGTAAGGCTCTGTAACGCTATAATTTTTTTTTGTTTCATTGAGCTTTTAAGATACATAAGAGATTGGTCTTTCGTTGCTATGCTCGTCCAATTGATAATACTCCTCCAACTCCATCAGTGCTAACATCCGTTTGCGGACATGACTGCTATACCATTCAAAGTGTTGATGTTGTTTTGGGACATGATTGATGTAGCATTCATAAATATTTTCTTTTGTGTTACCAAAACGGCAAACCTCTAAAATATTTCCTCGCTTCCATTTACATCAAATTTTATTATATTTCATTTAACTAAGGATCACTAACACAGCTTTAGCATTCATCGTTTCATGACAGTCATGACTGCCAAACCAGTTATTTGTAAGGAATGTGAGAAAAACATTTGCAATTGCTAAATGAATGCTATACCAGCCAAAACTCTTTTTGTTTAAAACAAGCTTTACATTTTTAATTTTTCGATTCTAAGCATATTAATATACTTGCAAAAGTTATAGAAAGTGTGCTTCCGAGTAACTCAACGATTTAAAAAGTGTCCGCGAACGTGTTAAAATTAGCATCAGTCAGAGTGGGTGCACTTGTGAGGAGAGTTTTTATCATCTGAAAGGCGGCTATTCTGCATCTTGGTTCCAGTCATATATTTTTTTTTTCAACAAATTAGTGATCAGAGTAGGTATGGATGAATCTCCGATACCATGCTGTCATGCCCAGATGTCTTCTAGCTTGTTTGACAACCGTTGGACTAGAAGGATTTCAGATTGCTCCTACATCGGTACGGAGACCATCCTCTCCAACAAAAAATGTTAAGTAATTAATTTCACGCAATACAAAATTATTTGGGATAAAGTAATGGTTAGGCCAACGTCCGTCAGAAATTTCGCTACGGTTTTTAGGAGTTTAAAATGTTCCTCAATTGTCGCTGAGATAATTAATAAGTCCTCCAAATATATAAAAAATCATGGTACTGGTATGGTATAGCTCTATCCATTAGGCGGCATATTGTTTGCGGCGCATTACTAAAACCAAATGGCATCATAGTGAACTGGTACAGAAGTCTACCAGGAAATATGAAGAGAGTGAAGTTTGCCAATAGGCATCTTTCAGATCCACAGAAATTATATATTTTGTTTCGTGAAATCGGTTTAATAATCGATCTATTAGAGGAAAGCGGATAAGCATCCTTTTTGTTGACTGAATTCTACTTACGGGAGTTTAAACACAATCTAGGTTTTCCATTTGCTCTTCTTACCAAGACCTCAGGAGAGCACCATGCACTATTGTTTTCTTCAATTTCTCCTAATTGAATCATACGGTCTAATTCTTGGTACACCAAATCCTAAATTGCTGGTGACACGTTGTAAAATCGTTGTTTAATAGGTTAAGTCTCGCCAACGTTTACGTGTTCCAGCATCGTGGTTTTACCCCAAAACATTAGCCTCAAACGATGGAAACTTTCTTTTCAAATATTCTACTTGTTCCATTTGTTCTTGCGTAAATTGATGTTGGTTTAATATAGATTATTAAACAATAAAAAACATGGTTCACATATTTGTATTACTAAATAAAATCCTGAATTTATTTCAGGATCTCCTGTGTGCAGTTACCGTATGAATTCGTTTGATTACATTTAGTTTTATCAAGTATATGCATGAAATTTAATTGATCACTGAATTTTATTTGTATTAAAATCCAACAAAAATCTGGAAAACATGATGTTTTCGAGCACGTGGTCTAATTGAATTAAATAATGTTAATCCTATATTGAAAAGCACCCTGAGGTTTATCAACTGCCAATGTTTTCAGAGTTAGACAAACTATTTATGGAATAAAAAATACTTTATCTTTTGTTTTGCTGGCTTATAATTTATATACGAACAATTTTTACTAGGAATAATTAGGGCGTTGTTTTACGAACCAAATATTATAATTCAATACATGTTTTAAATTATCAGTTAATATTATTGTTTTAATTCCAAATTTAGGTCAGACTATTTTATTGTTAATATTATAAGTATTTTGAAATAAAATCAACGCCCTAATTTTTATTTTTTTTATTGTTCTTTAATCCATATTTTGAAATCACATTAACGAAATTTAAAGAATGTCCAGTATTTATAAACAGAAATTTCAAAGATTTGAGGCTTTCTCAGGTCAATGAGAACTCCAAATTGGTTTTATTTATTATGAGATCAGCTTTAAAAGATCAATAAATTATTTAATATTCAAAGATTTTTCAAAAACAACAATTAATTTTACAATACATGGCAATTTAGGGATTTTTCATGACTTGGGGGTGCTCAAAATTTGTTATGAATTTTATAAAAAAAAAATTAGTAACAAATTTTAGTCGACCTTGACATAGTAAAACACACGAAAAATTGTCTAGCACTGTTGAAAGACAATTGTTCGTGTGTTTTACTATGTGAGTCCTTGAAAAAGTCGACAGAAATTTGGTATTGAGAAATTTTAATATTTTTATTTTATTTATATTATTATTAATAGTATTTTTGAATATCGTTACTGTATCGGCTACTGTATACTTCCTACTTTTTGATTTTTATATTCCAATTTTCAAGGAGCTTTCATTTTGTATATTAACGACCAATAAATTGTAATCAAATTTTTAGTCTACCTTGAAACTACATATTTTAATACATGTTATATTTATTATTAATTGCATTTATATTTTGTGTAATAAACTTGGGCACAATTTTAATACTTATTGTTAAAATTTAAAAATGAAGCATTTGAATATAGGTAGGTATCATCGATTTATATTTCTTCTCGATTTTAACATACAATATTAAAATGTTGTTCAGTCTGGTTTAAAACCTATGAACCGCTACTGATATCGACGTTACATTTAAAGGCTATAAAACGTGTAACAAATTGTTATCCAAAATAAAAGTCAAAGTATAATCAAAACTATAAATTATCGTTTAACCTACATTTCTGGAACTTCTTGTGCACACGTATAAGGACACAGAATAAACCATGCATCTGGTTCTAGGATAGATAGACTATCATCACGAACAAAATTGAATTATCACAACGTTGTTTGTTTACGAAATGAGATTATTATATATTGTCGACACCGCACGATAATAAAAAAGTAACCTCCAGTCATATAATCTAAAAATTTGCGTTTGCATTTTGTATAAAGCTCTTAAAATGTATAAACAAGATGTCACAAATCGTCTAAAAAACAAAACAACCAAATCGCATTCAATATTCAATTATAAAACCATCTTAAAAGATAATATTTAAAGTCCTTCACAGTTTTGTTTGAATGTCAAAATATAAAATAAAAAAAAGTTTGAAGGAAACAACATTGGAAGGAAAACCTTAAGCTTTCTAAACATAGAAGAAAATGAAAATATAACCAATTTGATGGGTTTTCGTATATATAATGTAGATGTATATAGCGTTATACAAGAATACATACCATATACATTCGTTTGTGTTTTATTTATTAGATATAGAACATTAAAATCAAGAATAAAAACTTTATTTACTGTAAAAACGAGAAAAGCTATTTTTTTTATGTTGTATATCACATGATTCAGTCGTCTCAAAGTTATTTTTAAAAATAACCATCTGAATTTAATATTAAAATTTTCATTTTATATATACATACATTTCTAAATCTATAAATATATACATATGTATATCAATAATATATGTATACCAAATGGATATATCCAACAGTCATCAATAATTCAATAATCACCATTATCATCACAATCATTATCAATATCACTACTATTAATGATAAAATAACATGGAAAATCTAGCTGTATGTATATATATATGTATATATATACATATAGTATATATACATTAAATTTCATGTTGTGAAAATATAAAATACAAAAAAATATTCGTCATATTACATGTATTAAGATGTTATATAATGCTTTGTATAACATTGTGATATAACCGAAGAACCTTGGCCCAATTGTTTCCAAAAATAAAAAAGCTTCTGTGTATTTAATCCATTTTATAAATTTATTTAGCATTCATTCATTTTATATAATATATGTATATACCACTTCATCTTTATTATTTTGTTGTATATTATGTATAATGTACTTCTTATTCATCTAATGTACATTCTGTTCTTATTTCGCCCCGTACATGTGCTTTCATATTAGATATATGAAACTATATGTGTATACATACGAATGTAGAAAATTGAACGAAAAATTACTGAGTTGAATTTCCAATTTTGTGTGCGGTTTTTTTTTTTCGTTTGGATGCTATTTGTTTTATCCATTATGTTTGAACATGCAGATTGACATGAGCTTTATTATACATTCGTACATATTATATAGATTTATCTAAACACGTGTATATATACTTTAATTTATTAAACTTATTAGACTTTTTACTTCTCAATCCGTCATTCCTCAAAATGTACGTTGTGTACTAAACTCCTGCAAAACGGTTTACTTCAATCAAATAAATTTAAATATCAAATTTCCAATTAATAATTTAAAAAAATAATTATGATCGAGATTCGAATTTTAATTATTTTTCTTGAAAATTGCTCAATGTGTGGGTTTAATAAATTAGCCAAGCAAATTTAGATAAATTGCAGAAAATGGTATACGCGATAAGCATATCAAGCATTTAAGCACATAAGTTGTACAAATCGTTCAAATTTTGTGGGAGATGTATTTATTTTTGTAAAACGTTCTAAATAATTTATTAATAAATTTAATAATTATTAAAAATTTGTATATTGGGCCCATCTCGTAGACAACGTCAACAAGTGATTTTGTAAATTATTTCTAAAATACGGTGACCAAATTTCGTTAGAATCAATGTGGGTGGTGACAATTTTAAAATTTCCTTCAACACATCTTAATATAACTTATCCTCTCAGAAAATAAAATTAGGTTAGAAAAGTATTAAATGATTATATTTCCATAATTTGTCTTTAGAAATGTAAAATTTCAATGTTCACAAAATTAGTTTTATCTGTTACATTCAGGGTTTCAAACCAGCGAATATTCGGGATTCGAGTTTGGGTTCACGTTCATTAGTACAAATTACAAAATAAGTTGGTTCGGGTTCGGGTTCGGTATGGGCTCGGGTTCAAAGAAATAAAATATAAAACATTACAAAGAAAATTTATTTTTATTTTAATTAATTAAAAAGTTTTCATTTAAACGTACGAACAGAATATCTCTTAAAGATTCGATGTTGATGGTGTATTAATTGTAGTTCGCTCTTTTAATATTTTAAAACCAATTCGACCATACTTGATTCACTTTCCGATGAACTTGTGATTGGAATAGCACTTGTATTTGATTGGAATAGCACTTGTATAAGAATTTGCTTCTGAGCATTGATTGTATTGCCGTTGCTGATTAAGCGAAATCTGGTAGCTACTCGTAGATATATTGCGGCATGCAACAAGTCATTACAAATAAAATTATTCTCCCGTATAATAACATTTACATAAAAGTCCTCAGCTATTTTTTTTTTCTTATTATATAAGTTTCCATTTTTAATTTAATTTTCAACCAAAGCCCATAAAAGTCACCCAGATTTATTTGCTCATTTTATAATTTTAAGGTTAATATTTTGACTGCCTCAAAAATTTTGGCAACATCTAAACAAAACTACCAAATATTTTCTTAGACACTTAGTTCTGGATCGATGGCACCTGTACAAAATATTCTGTACTTTAATAAACGCTTAATCATGCCAAACGTTGAATTCGACCGAGTTGGACAATCAAGCATAACATTTTTTTAACCCAAGTTTTTTTGCTAATATAGCTCTGATAGGGGCTCATAATTTTTTTGACACATTCTGCATTTATCTATTGATTTTTTTATTAATGGAACTGAACTAAGAGTATTCGATACTGCCAACTGACAAGCACGATCCACAACATTTAAAATGCTTTAACATTTGAATGTAAATTTTTGAATGTCTGCATTTTTAGCTCTCCATATCGGATTTTTTTTTTCAATACCACTAATGGGCCCACTATTTCACCCACATCACTGAATAAATTTGGTTAGATTGGTTGATTTGCAGTATAATTTTTCCATTGCGAATAAACTGAGCGTTTGTGCCAATTAAGCCCACACATTCCGCGTTGCTGAAGCCATTATTGGATCAACTATATTCTATTATATTTTAGAGTTTATGTACGGTTCGGAAAAATGTTAAAAATGCTTGAACCGGAGCGGCTTCACATAACTAGAGAAGATAAAATTTATAATTAAATATATAAATTATTATTTATCAATTTCCAACTTTGTTTTGAACAATTGATTGTTTGAGTTCCAATTATTCGAAGCGTTGTTAAAATCAGCGGCAATAGTAAAAGTTATTAAAGATGGAATTAAACAATCGAATACTAATTGTCCACAAATACCTTGAAAATCCTTTTGTGTCAGGTTTATCCATTGCTAAATCATTAAATTTACCCAAAACAACGGTCTATTGTGTTATAAAACTGTATAAAGAAGGTCTTAGCGTAGAAAGAGCAGCGAAACATGGTACAACTTTGATAAAAATATTTACAAGAAAGTTATAACTTCGATTAAAAATAATCCGGTGATCCCTGACCGTGCCTTAAAATTTAATACATTCAGCTCCATGGTAAGACGAATTCGAGTTCAGGAAGACTATAACAGCTAATATGTTATTAAAAAGCCAAATCGTTCAGGTAACCAGAATTTATCCGATAAAAACCAAGCCACACTGCTGTATGACCAAGTTTTAACAAAATTCAGTGGATGTGTTTTGTTGGATGACAAAACGTATGTGAATTTGAAACAGTTAGAAGGTGAAAAATGGAATAGCTTACCAAAAATCGTGGCAATGTTCCCGCTTTATATAGGCACTTCAAGTTAGATTAATTTGCTAACCAAATTATGATTTGCAGTTGTGAATTTAAAATCGGATTTAGACACTACCTCCACAATGACGTCGAATGTATATTCACAAAGGAATGACTATACAAAAACATATATTACCCCTCATTCGTTGACACGATTCCGCAGTAATATTTTGGTCTGTAAATAAGAATGCTGTACAAGTTTAAGCGGGAGTTCCACAGGAAGATTTTATTGATTTTATTGAGGATGATAGAAACAAAATTTCATTAAAGTAACAAAGTCAAAGAATTCATGTATTTTAATTTTTTATAGCATGGTATTATAGTTGTGCTTAAGCTTTACAGAGCCTTGGTCATCCCCGTTGTTGCGTCAAGATCAGAGATCTGATGAAGGTCCCCGACATTGTACATGAAATAAGATCTCAGTGAGTACGCTGGCTTGGTCACTTTCTACGTGCTGATCCGGAATGGATTGTGCAGCGATCTCTGAAAGGAGAGCCACCATATGGTAGGTGCATAGCTCGTAGCAGGCGACAATGGCCCCACGGTGTAAAGAACGACTAGGGTTCTTCAGACTGTTTAAGACAGTATGAAGACCAAGCTCAAGACCGACACCGGTGGAGCCTGATTGTTGACTCAGTAAGGAGCCAGTAATGGCCTTTAATAAACTTTTAATAAATACAAAAAATTATTTTATATATGTATGTACATATGTTCGATTTATAGGTTTGGTGTTCTATGTATATAGAATAGATCAAATGTTTCAATTTGACTCGAACAGATGACGCGGTTTTCTTTAAATTCGCACGAACAAAAATTGTAACAAAATATTTAATTTAATAAATCGGATCTAGTCGCTTACAAAAGAAATGAATCACATTTATCTATAAAAAATCTAACAACCCGAACTTATAATGGTGTGCAGCAAACGTTAAATTAGCACACAAATTTTTGTACATGTGTTCAACTAATCAAATTAATGTTATCTCAAAGGAGCTGAACCCACCGGTATTCGAACTATCCAAAAATATTTGGCAATAATGAAAATAATGCTGAAGAAGGATGGCGGATGCAATGAAATTGCTGAAAATATCCGTTCTATAATTGGAACAATATTGATGGCTAGGTCACACCGGAATTTGTGCAGAATCTCGTGGGGAACATCACACAACATGTGAGTTAGGGCGAACTGGCGCTTGTTTATTCAAATGTTGCTAAAATATCAAAGGTTGTCGACATTGCCTTAATTGTCGACGTTGACCAATAACCGTGCCAAGTGGTCTACGTAATATTTCACGTGTCGACAACCGCTTAGATTTCACATCGTAATCTGCATCGCCCACACCATCTTTTAAGCAGATAAGCAAGCAATTTTTACACAATTTTTGCCGAATTTCAAAAAGTCATTTATTCGATATTTTTGTCTTGGATAGCTAGCAAGCAAACAATTAAAATTTCGCGACCGATTTAATTTATCCACAATTATTTTTTAATCTAAATTTTAAAGGTTACAATATTATTTTTCATTTGGAAGAAATTTACTGACGACTCTTTAATATCAAGACAGTGAAGGGTAAAGAAATCGCTTTGGATACCGCGTAAAATATTTCAGGATCGTGAAAACCCATTTCGGTGCAGTGATCTCGGTTTTGTTAAAAGTGATTTTATAAGAAAAACCAATCCCACCATTTTTAATTGTAAGTTTTATTAGTTTGAAAATACGGATTTCCAAACGTAATTGAGGCCATACACGGTACCCAAATACCGTGTATCCAAAGGCACCCTTATTGGAACGGCTTCATCTTTATGAATAGAAAAACCGCATATGCAAGTTTTAAGATTAATAATTTAAATTTTTAAATAAAGTTTGTAATGCCGACTAAGTTTGTTGATGGCCAGGGTCAACACATGATTCACACATGTATAAATCTAGTGATCTTTCTGATCATTTACATTCGATTACATCCCGGCCACTTAGGATATCGTAGCCTTCTGTAAAATGAAATACATCATGCTTAATTTTTCAACTTAGTTTAATCTTTAAACATAACAGCCGTCGGATAATTTTTTTTTTGTGGTTTATATAGTCCGATCTCGAACATTCCAATTTAAACTGGGAGTGGGGCTGGATATAATTGGAAGTTAATTTACCGTGGAGAATCCAGTAGAATATCACATCAAATTACGCTGTTATGTCGAATGTTAAATGTGCAGGTTGCTTAAAAATACCTAATGACCTAAACAAACTCGATGCGCGGGATCTGAGCATTTTGCAAGTATTAACTATGAAACTATAATGATCAATACATAATATGTAGATGTGCGCAAAAGGAAGACCATGCCTGCTATACACAGGCTATATACAGATATTTATCTTTGGTATAGAATGATTTTAGCAGGGTACCTAACACCTTTGTCCCCATTAAAGATGGTTAATAAATTGATAAACTAGGCTAACTACATAACTAAATGCAATAAGCGGTATTGGACATTAGATTTTAAGTTTAAAATTTAAATTGTTAATAGTTTACAGTGGCTGAAATTTTTAAATTTAATTGACTTAAAAATTAATTTTTGATTGAAAAATATATAAGAATAGTTTGAAAATTCTTACTTTTGAATTTAGAAATTTTCAAACCTCTGAAATTTTATAATTCTAGATTAGAAGAAACTGAATGGTTTTGTGTCAAAAAAAAATTTTGGAATTATAAATTTCACATTCACGAAACTTCTAAAAATTATAAATATATTATAATTTTTAAAAGTTTCGTGAATGTGAAATTTATAATTCCAAAATTTTTTTTTGACACAAAACCATTCAGTTTCTTCTAATCTAGAATTTAGAAACAAGAAATTATTTTAATTAATAATTTATTTTAAATGAAGGCACTTTTAAATGAAGAATTTTCCATTTAAAATTTAAATTTAAGCTAGAAAAATTTTGGAGTTCAACATTTAAAACGATTATGCCAAATTTAAATCCTAATTTTTAAAATGTAATTATCTTATTATAAAGAAATTAAAACTTTAATAATAAAATTTCTAAATCCGATTTTTAATTTTTAAGGCACCAATGTCACATTAATATTAGAATCTAAAATTTAAATCTCGATCTAAAAAAATTATAAATATCAAAATTTAGTTTAAAAATATATAGAACCTATTACAGAAAATTGTTAATTTTGAAAATTAAAATTACCCATTTTAAAATACGGAATTAAATAGATGTCAAATTTAGTATTTATAAATTTAAAAGATTCAGATTGAAAATTGTTCAAAATAATTTAAATTATAGTCATACAGATCAAAATGTTAATTAAAATTTGTTTTCAAAACTTAAATTTAATTTATCTTAATTAGCTTGAGATTATTTAAAAAGGATAGCTCGGATATAATTTCAATTATCAAAATTTAAATTACCTAAAACGACGGTTGAAATTGGAAATTTTGACCCTAAATTCTTAATGTTTAATTTGAATTTGATTCAAGGTCTAATAATAATTAAATTAAAAAATAAAAATCATTAAATCGTAAATGTTGAATTCAATTGTTTTTAATTTATTCAAAAATTTAAAATATTTACATGTAATTTCTTGCCGCTTCAGTAAATTATTGTATAATTTTTTGAACGAAATCTTCCACCCAGAATAGCAAAATTTCCAATTTAACAATGTATTAATTATCAATTTACATTTTCAAAATAATTAAAATAATTTAAAATATATTTTCCAGATGTTAATTAATAAAACACAGTTGAAATTAAAATTACTCTTTTTAAAACCCGGAATAAAACAGATGCCAAATTTAATATTTAAAAATTTAAAAGATTTAGATTGAATATTTGGTCAAAATAATTTAAAAGTCAAATATATACGTATATCAAAATTTTATTTAAAAAAAGTTTTAAAACATAAATTTAAGTTATCTAAAGTATAGCTTTATACGATTTACGTAATTTTTACATTCTTTAAACTTAAATTCTAGTTCAGATATAATTTTAATTGTCAAAATTAAAATTACTTTTAACCGACGTTTGAAAATTTTGAGCCAAAATTCTTAATTTTTAATTTGTTCAAGGTATAATTATAATTAAATGTTTTAATTTAAATTATAATTTTAAATTCTTGATAAGCGATTTTCCTCTGAATTTTATTAAAAATTAATTATTAAATCATATATTTAATTTTTTTAATATATTCAAAAATTTTAAATTCTAAAATTTATTATTTATTAATTTACATTTTTCAGGTTCAAAATTGTTAAAATTATCATTTCCAGGTCAAAACTCAATTTTTAAAATTTATGTAGTAAAGAATATTAATTCATAAATTCATACACGTATATTTAAAATATGTATAATCAATTCTAAATTTTTTATTATTTATATTTCACAAACTTTGGTTTATGTGAAAAAGATAACGAATATTTTTTAAATCTTAATTCTCAAATACAAGAAACGCACGTCCCGCGAATGAAGTATGTTTAGGCCATAATTCTCAAACGGCAACAAAAATTTAAATTAATTTTCAATATGTTCAAATATCCACTCTATAGAAATGTATATCTAAGGTTTGCCCTCAATTTCTATAACAAATTTTTTTTTAAATTCTAGAATGTCAAATTTAAAGCGACTTGTCATATAAAAAATCGAAGTGGATTTTAGGAAGCCAAACTCTGAATTTGAAATTTTAACTAAATTTCGAAAATCGACAGGTTAATGTAGTTGACCAACAGTTTTAAAATTAAAACTTTTTAAAATCGAATTTATATGTGTAATTCATTAAATTCCCTAGTCATTGTAGTGGTCATTTTATCGAGACGATTTCTAATTGATAAAACATCGTGTTCTAGTTTAAATAAAATAACGAATTTTTGAATAGCTTATAGAAGCCGAGATTACTTGAATTGGCTCAAAACTTATTTTATAACGAATAAAATAATTGCCTGGTGGTTTTCAATGTTTAATTTTTAAATTTACATATACCAGGTTATAAATAATTCATCTTCCGAGGATTATGTTAAGTTGGCTTTGATTCAACGCCAGTCAGAATAAAATTAGATACACCGGATACACTTGCAATTTCGTACTCGTTATAGAACTTATCTTTAATTGCTTCAGCACTTCTATACGTCTGGCTGATAGAAAATATTGTGCCGGTTTTTCAAATAATTTTTAATATTAATTATTGTTGATTAATGATAAACGAAACGTTCAAATATTTTTCGAATTAATTTTGATATACAAACACAATATTAAAGTTTATATTTTATACCCAGCAGATTGACAATTGCGTGCTGAGTGAAAAAGAAATGTTGCTTTGCATATATCGACTAACGAATGTATATCAATATGTATATGTTTTGTATGCATATGTGTATGTGAAATTGGGAAGAATAATTGATCTAATTTAATTAACAAAGCACTTTATCAGAATTTAAGCAAAATTGAATTAGAATTCGAAATATTTTCAAAATTGTTTAAATTAAATGTTAATCTGTTGCAACCGAATCGTTTTGCCAAGAGAAACTAATAGAATTTGGAATAAATATGTACGTGATTTTTTATCTTTTCCGTTAAATTCCTCAATACATGACAAGATCTTAAATTCAAAAAATTGTTATACATATTCTGATTAATTTAATTAAATGGTATTATCAAATACAATTCAATTTTAAATTCAAATATTAATTTGTAATAAAGTTTATCCAAATTTAAATTTTATATTTAATAATATTGATAAAATTTCAATTTCAACTCGCTGATCGAATTCAATTTTACCATACCTTAACAATAAGCATTAAATATTAACGGTAAACATTTCCAATTCTACGACCGTTCGTTGGACTGAGAAAATGTAATTTATTTTCAATGCAACACATATTCCTAAAATCGTGGGTACGTAACTATGTACATATATCACTTTCCGTAATTAAAAGCGTATATACACGATAACATATTTATAAATAAAATCCTACGCCACATAACCAAAATCAAAAATACCCTATCAATAGAAATTCTTCGAACAATCAGCCAACAACGGAAAGAAAAAAAATATGTTGACAGCAATCATCAACCAAAAATTTAAACGCAAAACGAAACATTAAAAAAAAATCAAATTTAAAAAATAATTCAATAAAGTTCCCAGAAATATTCAGTCTAGTCAATTCTTGAAAATTATTCAAATAAATACATAAAAGTACATATACCGTACCATTGAAAAATGAAAACTGAATAAAACAAAAAATCTGTATATGTAGGTAAACTGAAAATCATGAAAATTATTCATCAGTTTTCCTTCATTTTGTTTTTAACGTTATGTATACAACACACACACACAAACACACATAATATTATATTCACAAAAAATAAAATTTAAATTCAAATATTTAAACAAAATAATAGTTTTTTGAGTAAAGTGAAACGAAAGAAAATCGTAAAAATGCATGCATAAAATAAAATTATAAAACTGAAAATGTACTATGGAAAATGGGAGAACTGAAAAAAAAAAGAATTGCTGATTCGTGAAAAATAGAAAAATTCATATTTTGCAATATTATTTCCATAAAATGAAAATTTGTAAACGTATTTTTTTTTGTACATACATTTTATATATTTTCTAAGAAATATTTATGTATATTTGCGGGGTAGATTGAATACTCTTCTACTAATATATAATATTAAGAAAGGTAATGAAATTTCTATATAGCTTCAATGCAGGGTAAATATTTTTAAATTATAAGTACTTCAAAGATTACGAATATAGAATGTTATTTGGTTGACAAGTATAAAACATTAATACCTTTGCAGACAATATTATGTATATAGTTTCGGTATTACAAGAAACAATGTTACTGGATATGTCTGAAAATTTTTATTGGCATCAATAAAAAAACAAATGTAGTAATTTTAAACAAGCAATATTTATCGTTTGGTTTGGTATGAAGTTAAGTGGAAAGACTGTATTGAAAAGAATGTATGTAGGTACATAAATTATGTATGCGTCTGCTGCCATAATTATGTATAATTCATTTATAACTCGTTGGTATTTTATTTCAAGAACAAATTCAAATAAAATTTGGTTTTGCTATTTATGTAGTATTCCTATTATTCAATAGATGGCAGGTATCTTAATAGAAACATTTTGATTTTTGGAAGACATTTATATTTTTCTAATATTTTTTAGGAGGGGAAACTAACTAACTATCCCTTTGAAATACCGCATCAAAATGTTTGCCTTATCCACGTACCACCACCAAACAGTGCGAAGAAAAGAACGCCCAGTAATAAAATCGCAACTTACCACCTAAAATCAATACTATAAATATTATATTGAATTCTACCATACAAAAAAAGGATAAAAGCGGTGAAAATAAGATTAATGGAAATAATGCAAAGAAAATAGATAGTGTGACAAAATTTCATAAAGAAATTTAGATGATGTGAGGGCAACTATGTAAGAGAAAACTGCTAAACCGTTAGAAAATATCAGCTAAATTAAAAGGATTGTATTAAACCAATTCCACAAGTGAAGCTAATCATTACTCAGTCTCATACAAACAATTTCAGGTATTCCATGGTAAAAAAAATTCAGGACGGTAAAAAACTTTTAATTTTAAAATTTAGGTTAATTTGGGAAACACAATGGATGAAGTGAATGAAGTTACCACGGGTGGTACCGCAGCATATTAAGTATTCACGCAGATCTTCTAAAAGAAAACGGGAAAGAACTCTCAGTCAAAACAGCTGTTTTTTTGTTGTAAATGAATACTTTAAATATAAAAAAATTCAGGGCGTTTTATTTACTGCATCGTAACCACGATGGCGTACGATACGTGCCAAATAAAATTATGTTGTTCTATTTATAAAAAATTTCCTAAAATTCAACCATTTTAGAAAATAAAAAGACAAAATTAAAAATTTTACCATAAGCTGAGGTAAACCAATTTGACAGAACAAATTAAATTTAACAAATGTTACCTCTAACCGAGAGTTGAACTCAGTTCCATGAAACCAAAGATAGCATTTTTTACTTGAACACCGCCGTATAATTTCGTTACTCTATTACTCTATTTCTTATGCTTTCCGTTTGTGTAATAATAATAAATAGAATACGCCATGTAATCTACGCGGTTGTCGACACGTAAAATATAACGTAGATTACTTGGCAGAGTTTTTTGTCAACGTCATTTGTAATAATTTAAAATCGAATGCTTCAGTTCGCGGGAGTATTTTGTAAAAGCGTTTATCTAGAGGTGATTTTTTCATTTGTTTCTTTTTGACAAAAGACGAATGAATAGTTCCAAACTGTCATCGTGTTTTTATTTATTCAGTATTGTTTGCCATTTCATCATAAAAAGACGGACGCCGGCATAGCGTCTACAAATTGTTCAGCTCTGTTACGAAAATCAGCGTTCTGTGAGGAATTTGTTTCGTGCGCTTCAACCAAGTTACGGTTGCCATAATCGGCCTGTCGAGACCGCCATCTGGAATAAAATCGAAAAGTTTGAATCCCAGTTTAAAGTATTGGATGATACGCGATTAAATACACGGTTTGGTTTGGTTTATGCGCCTGTGATATCATTCGTCCATATTTCTTCAAAAACGACGACGGCCAGGACGTACTTGTGAATGGTGCTCATTATAGCGCCATGATAACGGAATATTTGCTGCCTGAAATTGAAGCCAGACCTCGACGACATTTAGTTCCAAGATGTCAGCGCTATTTATCATATAGCGCGCGAAGCAATGTACTTATTGAAAATTCATGTTGGCGAGCAATTAATTTCACGGTTTGGATCGTTGAATTGGCTATTTAGATCGTTTGATACCTCTAGACTCTTTTCTTTGGGGCAACGCCAATTCTAAACTCTATGTGAATAAACCAGCTAGATTTGGGGCATTTCAATCCAACATTACTCGTGTCGAATGCGTCATGAAAAATTGGACCTTGAGAAAGGACCATCGAAGTTGCGGCTATCATTTGAAAGAAGTAATCTTTAAAAAATTAATGGCAAGAAATGTTCTTTCGAATGATAATAAAGTTTCCATACGATTAAATTGAATTTTTTGAGTTTTTTTAATTTTTGCACAAACCACCTCTATCTAGATTTCGTTATTACAGATAAAATCACGCACTTGTTGTTTGAAGCTCCATATTTCTGGCATAACTGCCGGTGTTACTTTTGCACTACTCTTTCCACTATACTCCAAAATTTTTCGATACATCGAAAACCTGTGGACTCTTTGAGATAAGATTGATTTGATTAATTTCTTGCAAATTTATTTCCTCTGTTGGAATTATAGAGTCGTGTGAACGAGCTAAATGGTCAAAACTTTACTGCTGAATCGTGTTGAAGAAATAGCGGCAAAATACGTCGTAATGAAAAATGCGATAAAAACCTGGATCCACAACTGCAAATTGCTGGCCAAATCATACAGTTTTTTGCAAATGTATCTAACTGGAAGTGTTTCAAAACCAATTTCATCTACGTTTCGTCATCCATCAAAACATATCCATTAAATTTTGTGAAATTTTTATAATCATATTTTATCGAACAAGTGTTGGTTATTTCAACGAAGTGGCTTTTTAATAACTCGGTAGCACTCATAGCCTTCCTGAAGTCGAATTCGTTTTACCATGGAGTGGGGTGTGTTAAATTTTATGGCACGGTTATAGTTAAATTTCCCCGGATTATTTTTATTGAAGGTTATAACCTTTTCGTAAAGATTTGTATCAGTTGTGCCATGTAAAGATTGCTATCGTTGTTCAGCACCAATTTTTTTATACGCCGATGGTCGAGTAAGCAGAGTCAATGTTCTTGAAATCGTGGACTCGAGTTCAAGACTCGTCAGAACCAATAAGTTTATGATTTAATTTCTTCTGTAAAATTGGTTCAACACAACTTCTGTTGAAATCTACATTCAATTTCTGCAAATATAAGAGCCATCTCTTGTGTATTACCGTAATGAAAATGTAAGAGCGATCTCTCGTGTATGAGAATTGTCCATTCCTGATGCTAAAATTTTCAATTTTGTCTATTGAATTGGCAAACATAACTATACAAATCTTTTATTTTATTCAACATTATATACGCCGGTAGTCCAGTAAGCAGAGTCTTTGCTGTTGGAATTGTGAACTTGAGTTCAAGCCTCGGTTTGGCATTAAATAATTTTTAATTTAATTAATTTAATTCCTCCCTTCAATTGGCAAATATAAAGGGTGAGTATAGCGAGCGGCAAAGCTATATATGGAAATGGTGAGGTGGTAAAGTAATCAGTGTCGTAGGATTTGGAATCGTGGATGTTGTGCAGTGTTCGAACCTTGATTAAGAGTAAAGAAATTTCGCGGGCATCCACACATTTATCATTAAATGAAAAAAAATCTCTTTTTGATTTATAAATGACCAATTTGACAGCAGAAATTAAATCAAAAATGTCTAGCTCGATCGAGAATCGTACTTAGATCCATAAGTCCAAAGTCACTGGTCTTTGCTTACTGCACCACCGCCTCATATATATTTCATGCTATACAAATCTTTTATAACTGTCATTTGAATAGAAAATATTGAAAATTTTAGCAAAGGCAATGAATGGTCTTTGCGTTTATTTCACCATCGATATATACCCCATCTTGTGTACATGACACTACTTGAAGAATATGAAAATGTTTAATAGAAGCTGTGAGTTGAACCAATCTAATGTTTAATGTTATACAAATCTTTTATACTTTCCAATTGAATTAAGAAACTTGGACGGGGAAATTTGGTAACAGAAACTGAGTTGAACCAAAAATGTCCCAACATTAATATTGAAACTTAACTGAACTGCATAGTGCTAGGTTACACATTTAACATTTAATGCGATGACATTCCAAGCAGTGTATTTCGAAGAAGTTAAAAAACTGGCAAGCTATTCCTCTTTATGTTCTTAAAAATTATTAAACTTCCGTTCCAGTCAATGATGCTTGATGCGATTTTCTCGGCGGGCCAGAATATTGACCACTGACCATACAAGTTTCCGTTCAACTATACACAAAATGAACTAATGGAATGCAAATGGAATCCAAATTTTAGTGGGATCTCTCAGAATGGCCAGAATCCGCATGTATTTCGATTCAGATGGTTAAGCGAGCTATGACTGATGAGAGGTTTTCTCAGTTGCGATACACTATCCATTTTGTAGATAATTAGAAACCCGCCCTTTGATTGGTTGTATCCAAAAAAAGGTGATTAGAACACACAGTTGAGGAACACCTGTCTATAATGAGCAAATCATCTAATTCAACGGTCAACTTTGCATAAAGCAATACATAAAAGGAAAACCATATCCGTGGGGTATAAAGGTAAATCGTTATACGAGTATATAAGAATAATTTAAATCAACTGGGTTTGTTACATATATTGTTTTATTTATTATAGGTTTTGTTATGCAGGAACAGTGGATTACCTTATGCTTTCATTATTTATCAAGCCTCAACCCACGGATTAAATCAATTGACTAAAAAGCAACTTGGATTTGGAACACTACCGGGCACGTTTTGCATTTTGACAATTACTTCAGCTCATACCAATTATTCGATTGCATGAACCAGCTTCAAATTAATACCGTTGGGACAATTAGGGTTAATCGATTTAAAAGCCCGCACCTGATATAAATGATAAAGTTTTAAAAAAGAATGGTCGTGGAGCTTCAGATGAAGTAACGAGTAACGATAGAAAAGTATGCGTTGTCAAGTGGCAAGACAACAAAGCAATTTATTTATCATCAAAGTTTATAGGGGTTGGTGAAGAAGCAATTGCCCTTCGATACGATAAAACCAATTTGAGGGTGATTGCACATTTTATAGATTTTGCTGTTAATGCTAGCTGAATCGAACATAAAAAAATTAGTCAAAATAGCACTCGTAAAAGAGGAAGGCCACTATCGATAACTAATACAACGACTGAAAATAATGTATCTACAAAAAGAGCCAACACGAAAAGTCGCCTCATTGATGAAATTCGATATGACGATATTCGCCAATTTCCGCTGCAACTGTTTTTCCGCTGCAATCAGCCGTTGCTAACATGCTACTGAAATTTCCGCTGCTGTCAGCCGTTGCAAACATGCAGGGTGTAAGGGACAAATCACTTCATTTTCTTCGATCACGAGTGCGTTTACCAATTTTAATATTATTCAAACCATATTCTGATTCATCGAATCAATGCCCAAGTCCCGTATAATTGAGACTTAGTTAGATGGCTCATCAGTGTCTGTCAAAGTAAGGAGGAGTACTCTCCCCCTTGTTGTGGCCCATGATTATCGATGAATTCGTGCAAAGCTACGCGGATGATCTCGTTTTGACAGTTTCTGGCAAATACCTGAAAGTCTTATCTGATCTGATGCAGAACGCCCTTAATTTAGTAGAAGTTTGGTGTCTTGAAAAAGGGTTCCACGACAAACCCTCGAAAACTGATCAGGTTGTATTTTCCAGACATAGAGACAGTGTTAATATATCTGTTCCCACTATATTTTGTAGAACAATTCCAAGGACAGAGCACGTCAAACACCTATTCGTTATTCTAGATAGTAAAGTCTCCTGGAAATTTCACCTTGATTATAAGCTACAAAAGGCTATATTTAGACAATGCAGAAGGGCCTGTGGCAATTCCTGGGGTCTGACCCCAATATGGTGTTATTCATCTACAAATCACTGGTTTTACCTTTACTGTCGTATGGAGCAGTTGTATGGTGGCCAGTTGTGAAACTGACGTCTTCTTTAGCAAGGCTGGATGGACTGCAGATGCCCGCCTGTAGGGTTCCCCTTCTTTCTATGGAGTCTATTCTATGCTTGCCCGAATTGCAGTCTTACATTCTTGGTATGGCGTGCCCTGCTGGGTTTAGACTGAGGTGCCTTGGGACATGGGATGCCTTTGGGACTTGTACGGGGCATAGACAGATTCTTAATAAGTTTAAATCACATATTCCGGAGATTGAAATGGAGAATGACACACTATTGCCCGATTTTAACTTCACCAATTCATTCTCCGTCGTTTTCCCGTCGAGAGAACTGTGGCTCTCTCAGGATTTCTATAGACAGTTGTCCGAGTCAATAGTTTATTTTTGCGGATGGCTCTCGTTCAGAAGTCAGTGCAGGGTTTGGTTTCTTTTGTCCATAGTATGACCTCAGATTCTCTGGTAGTCTGGGAACACTGAACGGTTTTTCAAGCTTTATTAATTGCACTTGCCCATAGTGTAATTGGGGCGTTTAAGTAAAGTGATTTAGGCAAGGATATTACTATCTACACCGATAGTAATGCCGTTCTCAATAACGTTAAAAAAAACCCTTTGACTGCATCTAAACTGGTCAAAGAGTGCAAACACTACATTAATCTCCTTTACTCTAATACGAGAACAAGAGTCATGTGGGTGCCTGCTCATTGTGGCGTTGTGGGAAATGAGGTTGCTGACTTTTTAGCGAAAGCTGGATCGCGCAATAAATTTTTTGGTCCCGTGCCAGCAATTCATTTATCCTTCAACGGAGGTAAAGACGCTATTAAGAAATTCGCTTTATACTTGAACTGGCACAGAAGTGGCGTTCTACTCGTAGCTATCGAAAGGCAAAACGTTTCATCATTGAACCCAACGTGAGGGTCGCTAAATATCTGTGATCCTTAAACAAGAGCCAACTCAGAATTCTGGTTGCTCTTATTACGGGCCATGGACGTTTCGGGCATGGGACTTGCTCAGGATGATCTTTATGACGACTGTTTGGAGGAAGTAGACGACTGTCTACACTACCTTTGCAGCTGTCCGGCCTTTGTCGAAGCCAGATCTCAAGTGTTCCCGTGGGTGAATTGTGGCATTGAGTGCGGAACCTCTGTAGGTTCCAACCGTTTTAATAAAAAATTAAAATAAAAAAGGATAAAGCAGAGTCTACTGCTGTCAATGCATTGTCCACCTTTGTTTTGCGAAAGGAAATAATTGTTTTTATAATTTCCATTGCAAGAATGAACAAAAAATATAATTTTCATGCACTTTTTTTCGTATTCTCAATTTAAGACGATGGCAGAAATACGTTACACAAACACATTACATAAGCATATATCCCGTTTTGATGAGTTAGAATTTTTACGCAACCAACTTACTGGCATTAAGGGTATGACTATTGCCTCGCACTATATACAAACTGAAAGTATTTTTTGATAAACCATAAAGGTATTATTTCTATGGTTTTCCACGCAATATCATTTAATATTCCACAACTGGTTTATGCATTTACCATTCATTAGCTTTACCATCAACTTGGAATTTTTATGGATTTGCAAACAAAATGTTTTGCGTGTCAATATTCATATATACATATACGTATATATTGTGTACATAATATATGTATATATAAAATTGCTATTAAAGTATTAAACAATAAAACGATAAGTGTTGACCAAAGAGGTTTTATACAGTACCGTGTATTCAAGTCAATTAAAAATTCAAAATGCAATAAATTTTAAAGTAGGTACATATAAATACAAGCAAGAATAGTATAAAACGTATATATGTATATATAATTGGCATATACATGGTCATACATCAAAATATTTTGTGACCAAATATAATTATGATTTATCACCGAAAAATAAAACCTGTAAAGCTCATGTGCTGTACACATATATAACATGTGATGGTGCGGGTAATAAATATATAAGTTATAAAACTATTTAGTAAAACGATGGTTTGCCTTGTGGAAATTTAATAACTTTCAGACACTCATAAAATTATGTATATATATTAAAATATAACACAACCGACCATATGCTCATAAATTTATCCTTTTTTATACTATGATAAAAGTCATAAAAGTTAAAAAAAAAAAAATATATAAAATTATTGCATACGTATGTATATGAAAGCTCATTTTTCTTGATTTATTATAATTCAATTAAATTGCGTGATTAACCTTAAAAAAAATATTTGTACAAAAAAATTCAAATAATTTAAAATACTCAAAGGATTTATATTTTAAAGTTAAAAAAAAATTGTATGCAAATTTTTCCTATTTCCTTAGACATGCGATCAAATAACAAAAAAAAAAAAATTAAATAAATAAATAAATACAAAACTAATGGAAAGTTTTTAATAAGGGGAACATTTTATATGTATTAAGTTTTTTTTACAGAAGTTAAAGAGTATTAAATTTATGACTGGAAGTGATAGAATTACTTTATTGCTTGAAATATAACGCGATGGAATACAAATTTGAATATAATTTTTCCTTATTTCAGCATTTTGTTTTTTACTTTATGATTATTACATTTTTTGTTTGTTTTACTCATTATATACATTTTTGTTAATTATTTGATATGTTATATATAATTGGTTCATTATTTATGGTAAAAGTTTTTTTTTTAGTTATCATTGGAAATTATCTGAAGTTTTATCCTATAAAGTTAATTAACGAACTACAATGTGCAAGCCGCACATTTAAACCAAAATATTTATTAAAATTTAATTAAATGTTAGGGGGTAAAAGTAAAATAGTAGGTGAATAAAGGATCGCTTATTCGCAGCCATCATTTTGAGTATTGCGTTATTATCGATCGATCGTTCCAATCGATACGAGGAAATCAATTGTAAAATCTTGTGAAATTGTAGTTGAATTTTGATATTTTTTCCAGACTTTCGAATTACAAATCTGAAGTAGGGGTTTGATCTTCTCGAAATTTTTATAGAATCGGCATGAAGTATGCAGCCATTCCACGCGAAATCAGACAAAAAAAGAGACATTTACGAGGGCAAGGTGTCCAATTTTTTTGAAATTTGGGGAGATGGTAGATATAGATAAAAAAAATATAATTTGAGTAAAAACTCGGTGGGGTCAGTCTCGGTTTGCTATATTTTAGTACTTCTTCAATTTTAAACCAATTAAAATTTAAGCTTTTCACGTAACAAAAACAAATAAGGTTCATTAAAAAGGCAAAAAAATCGATCACTAAGTAATTCTGTGCATATGAAACAGCTATTGAGCTATTGTGGATTTCAGTGACCTAATTCATGTACTATCAGGATCTGAGCCCAAATCTCTGGCATTTTATAATTAATGGCCGTTTATAATTTTCTGGGCTTATTAGGCGAGGAAATGTATGAGCTATTTAATGTACTTTCTGGGCTTCAATTCAAATCTCTGGCAATGGGTGTTAATAGCCATCTACTACTTGTGGCCAACCTTTCCAGAAAAAAAATCGGGGCCATTTTATTTCTCTGGTTAATGGATTCCTGTTAAACGTGGAATTTAATGACTTATTTCATGAACTATCGGAACCTGAGTCGTAATGGCTAATTGGCCAACTTCCTAGAAAAAATTTCAGGGCCAATTTTTTTCTCAGAATAATGAATTAGTTTTAAGCTAGTTGGACGAGGAATTAATTAAGCTATTTCATGTACTACTGAAACCTAAGCCCAAATCTCCGGCATTTTCGGCCAAACTCATATTTTTCAGAAAAAAAATCAGGGTCAATTTATTTCTCTGGATAATGGATTCTTTTTGTACTAATTGGACGAGAAATTTAATGAACCTGAGTCCAAATCTCTGGCAAGAGGTGTTAATGCCTAATTATCATTTTACCCAATTTATGTTTCTGGATAATGGATTCCTTTTGGGCTTGTTGAGCAATGAATTCAGTGAGGTATTTCATGTTTTATCAGGCCCATTTACCATTTTTGGCCAAACTCAAAAAGGAGAAATTCAGTTCCAAGATTTCCAAGGTCATCTCCACTGTAGAGCAACGTATTGTCCGAGAAACATGGTCTCCACTTTTAGGCCAGCGATCTTGAGGAGCAACGAGTTCCAGCCGATACTCCAATATTGCACGATCTACGGGACGATCCTAAATTTCGTGTTCGGCTACTTGAACGGCGTTCCAATGTTGGTTAGGCAGTATCCATATTTTTTCTTGTTGACTTTATCAACAGCCTATGGTCAGCCCAGCGAACCAACAGTTTAGTCGCATCGTACGAGAAACATAGAATGGTGGTATTCTTGGAAAACATTTACGTGCAATTTAGATTTACGAGACATGTCAGTGCCCCTGACCACAAAGGTATCTTTTAATCCCAAAAAAATCTACCCCAAAAAAATTGTAATTCATAGGTTTTGTATGAGTTCGTATTATATTTTAGTACTAAAAATTTCATTAGGACTCACATTTTTTCTTATTGAAATTCAACTTAACAGTTTGATACAAAAATATAGTACATTAAATCTGTGAATTTGTTCAAAACTGCAAAGCAGATCAAAATGTACGTGTTTTTACATTTCAGGAGTTGCAGTCTGACCGGGATACAAACAGAAGACGGCGAAGACTTGTCAGGTAATTGGTAATTCTTCGAAATAATGCATTCGTATAGTTCTGGCCGCCAAATTATCTATCCGCCGTTGGCTCTACATAATCAATGTGGGGCGTATTCAAGTAATCTCCAAAATAGATTCACCGAATGAAGTACGAAACCATCACCTGAGCCAGAAGCAACAGAACCATCTAGCAGCACGAGCAATTTATCAACGCAAATAGAAGCCTGACCGTCCAAGGCTAGCTGCACCAGACAGTTGGCCAGTAGTTGGAGCCGGGATGTGTTTCCAAAACATAAAAATAAATCTATAATACAAAAAATATTTTCAAAATACAAGGAGTCTAAACGGCAAAAGAAAGAAACAAAATACTTCTTTTATTTCTAAGAAAGGTTATCGTAGCATGTGGGAATCCTATTTGCTAAGCCGTTATACTTTGAATCATGGAATTCAGAATAAAAGTAATTTTTAGAATAGTTATTACGGTGATTAGATAAACAAAAAATTGTAAGGAAAATTCTTTTTTTTTCCATTTTTTATTATATTTTACAAAACTGAATTAATATTAAATTTATTTAATATACAAATACATTTATTTATTTTTATCAAGCATTTAAAAATCTGTAGAAAAAATCATCTCTTCAGTTCACTATTTTCATCTAATAACAACGATATGTCATCCGGTGCATTATAACAAAAACACTAGTTATACTATGTGAGTCATTGTGAGCACTATCGATAGCGATAACCACCTTTTCAAAAATTGTTGTTCTGACCCGTTGATTAAATGACCAATATGTGGAAGTTCAGTTGGGTGCCATAATGTAATAACTCGTGGCATTGTATTATCTACCGTAAAACCTAACATTTTACGAATAATAACACAAAGTGTAGATCTAGAAATATCCATTATCGCACCTACTATCCTGTAACTTGTCCCAATTGCCAACTACAACAAAAATACTAAAAGTTTTATCTCGGGGTCCTCCAACCATCATTTTTATTGGGCGAGTGTTTGCAGATTTCTATAAACGTCCTGAAAGAAATCCTCAAGTGCATGCGATAACAAATCATAGTATGATCGAGTTAACTATACTCTATGATGATAACCGTGTATACAATGGTGATCGCTAAAATAAATAAAATGTCCAAAGTTGGATATGTCATAGACCTCCGAGATATATAGATCCTATAATAAAAACCGTTCAAGTTGCCCTCATAAACTGCTTTTAACAATAGTCGTGTTTTTTAATATAAAAATTTTCTTAAAAATAATATTTTTTTATAAATAAGATACATTTAATGTTAAACTACACATTTTAATTCACTATTATCGAAATCAAATCAAATTTAACTTTATTTTTCAGTGTTCTGGATAAAACATTGGTTTTTCCAAGTTACGCGATAAATTCATAGTACACGAACTCGAAAAAAAGGAAATATTTTAAACAAATATTTTTCATTGTTTTATGCTTGATACCTGTATTATTTCACAATAGATATAGTTAGAAGTTGAAATTTATTCAAATAAATAGAACTTAAATTAAATATATTGGTTAAACTAAATAAAATTTCCCAGTATTATTCCCGATGTTCTTGTAGAACTTGAAGTTCTGTTAATAAAAAAACGCACCTAATATGTACTAATTATCACCATATAATTGAATTAAATTCCATCATTCTTATAATAAACTTAGTTTTAGAGACACCATATTTGTTAGTGTCCAAACGCCAAATTTATTACCACAAAATAATTGTAGTAATAAAATAATTGTAGTAAAGTATTTGGACAGTAATTGAAATTATTTGAAATATGGAAGTGAAAATTATTTCAAAACTGTAATATTTATTAGGTACAGTAAAAATAATTTTTACAGACATCGAACACGACATAAATCATCCACTCTTGAATGATTCAAGTGTCCTGTATCAATTTTTTTTTTTTGCATTTCAGGACATTCGGTTCTATATTCATTGGAATGTGTTCTTTCTGAATTTTACAGATACTGCTCTTCTGCATTAAAATAAAAATTAAAATATTAAAGTTTTAGTTGTTATAAAAAATTTGGTTTGTTACCATATTGCATCTGTCTTCCATCTAATCCTTGATGTAAGTAATTGTAATGTGCTCTTTACGCTCCTCGATAGCTGGAGGATCCACAACATTGCTTGTTCCAGTCTCGTCTGGAATAAATGTCAATCGCAGTGTAGGAGTTGCGTGGATTCAATAAAAGGAATCCTTCCCTCTCTCTCTGTATTAGAGAAGGCTGAAAATACCAATGTGACTCTGCTCCGAGGATTAAGATCAAAATAAGCCTAGCCTAAATTAAAAATACAATACTCTGCTTTGTGTAGCCGTTTGAATCAGTGGTATTAAGGCCATATATAGCCATATAATAATTCAATTAAAAACAAACAATTTGGCACAATATGAACATTTTTTAAACATCTTTTAATCTTCCTGGTTCCATTTTATAATCTGCACAATTTGAACCATTCTGGTATTAATCCTAAAATCGTATATCAAGTCTGAAAAAGACCACAATAAACTGAAAAAGAGTTCACATTTCGTCTTATATAGTATAAAACAAAGCATCTAGGGAAACTGAAGATTATATGATGTTATTTTGCATTAATCAAGAGACATTTAATAAATTATTGCGTATACGATTTAAGCTTTTTAACTTTTTAGTTATTTGAAATTCAATTTATTTCAAAAATAAATTATTAAAATTAAAAATACAATAAGACTAGATTACGGATCGAGTTGTCACCATCAGTTATACTCAAATAACAATCCGGTAGACTATAGACTCTAATGGTTTAGGGTGTATTCTATTCAACAAACGTGTGCCAAAATGTATATAATTCTTTGTTGGTAATTTTTGTTGGAGAAGGCAGATTTCCATATGTAAGTGTGTCGCATTTAAAATTTTCAAAGATTGGATTTCGGAGCTTTAAGATTTTTTCTTGCATGGGATGAAAATAATTCCACCGATGTTTTACGTTCAATTCTAAACTGAGCTCATGGCCAAAACCGATACTTACCCGTTGTTACATTATATCATTTCATTAAAATAATTAACTATAGCTCGCACTTTATTTATGTAAAAACTTTCGGAGGGCGCATCAGTTATTTATATCATCGATTTGTTTTCTATGTCATCGGTGTTTCCGGCTTCACGTTCGCTATCAAAATTTGTTTTGTCATTTATTTGTGCTCTACAGTAGAACGTATCACAAACAGAGCATCGAACGGATATTGTTATCGTTCCGGATTTGAATTCAGCTCCATAAGATTTTTTGTTCCGTTATTAAATACTTGGAAATACTCCTCATTCTGATTCAGTTCCGAAATTGAACGGTTTCAAACCGGTTAGGAATAAAAACCAGCTAACTATGTAAAGATGCTACTCTGCTTTGTGTTATATTTTATCATGCTCATGAATTATAAAATAGGAATTAATAAATTGATGATGTCATACTAGTTGCTGTATGGACGTTTAAGCGAAGCTTTCAGGAAAACGAATGAAAAATCGTAACAAACCAGGTTGATTTCAATTTGCGAAGATAAATTAGTAAAAAATTGTTTTATTTTAATCATTTTCACTTTTTTTATAAAAAAAAAATGATCGTTTAACTGGAAAATGAACTTAGCCTTTAAAGTATTATTTGTTTTTCCGAATCGTTTGTTTTTCATGGAGCTTTTTATACAAACTGGATGAAGATAACTTCAATTTATTTAAGACGTAAATTTTTTTTAATTTCTCGACGTGTTCTGGGTTACAAAAGGCTCTTTAACTATTTCGCAGTTTGCGTTTAGCGTCCTTTATATTTTAAAGCATTACTAGCGAATTGGAAAAATAATGTCTACATATTTCCGTATATAGTGACATGTATTGATATGAATATAGTCCCATGCGAATTCTGCACTCTCAACAGACGGGTCATACATATGTTTCAAACCAATGACGAAAACTCCATTTTACATACCCCGCCCCATACTAGAATTCGAACCTGGTACCTGTCGATTTAAACGCCACAGCTTTATCTACTGTGCTATATATGCTCGATTACAAGAAATTGTTTATCATTTGATTTATTTACAAAACAAAAATAATATCGTTCTGGTTACGATTTCGGTTTTATTTTATTTTTAAATCCGGTTATCCAAAAAATGTATAAATTGGTTTTCTTGTTTTGCGTATTCCTCGTGAATGAGCGCCATTGTCCCAGACGCGCTTAGTGGCAATTTATAAAAACCCTGTCTGAACTATAAGCTTAGCTATTAAAATTAGAACCTGTTACACCCCTAATAGAAAACCCGAGCTTTTGTAGCTAATTCATCTACAATTTCAATTAAGGTTGGTCTTTTAATGAACACGTAACTAAGCATCAGGTTATATATATCTCTTCCGCAAGTAAATTTGAGAATGGTGAGCCCATTGTTAAACCGTCTTCTTGTATGTAGAAATAGTTGTTAAAAGTAAAGTAATTTTGTTTCAAAACTATTCTGAGAAATCCTAATGGTTCTTGAATTTATAATGTGCTAAACTTATAGTTCTTTTTTTTTTATCTACATTCGCGGTTGTCGACACGTAAAATCATACGTAGATTACTTAGCAAAGTTTTTTGTCAGCGTCGATAATTAAGGCAACGATTTGAAATAAAATACGTCAGTTTGCAGTTGTATTTTGTAAAAGGCCGATTCAGTTAAGTAGCATAGGAAGAAATTAGAGAATTATTCAAATTAAATCGGGAACCACATAACATACTATAACTTTGGAAATATATGTTGAAATAAAACAAACAATACCTTTAATTAAAGAATATTTATTGCACTAAAACGATCGAATTGGTTTAAATTTAAAAGTTTGTTATTACGGATAAAATCGTACAATACTGTTCCTAGTTAGAATATATTTAGCTCGAAAACCGTTTCGTACCAATTTATTGCGCCTTTAGAGTAGTGCTAGCTAGCTAAATGTTTGCCGCACACCAATATATCTCTCGGTTGTTAGATTTTTATAGCAAAATGCCATTTGTAAACAAGCAGTAACTCGGTTTCTAAAACTAAATATTTTACTACAATTTTATTTTAATGCGAATTTAAAGAAAACCCCGTCATCTGTTCGAGTCAAATTGAAACATTTGATCTATTTACATAGAACACCAAACATAAAAATTGTGAATACATTAATTAATTTTTACGCTGTTAAAATGGTCTCTGTATAATACTCCTATTAAAATTTAAAATAAATGAACTCCTTGTCTTTAATCACTTTAATGAAATTTTGTTTCTAACACAAAAACCAGTGGGGCTTCCTACTTGAAACTAGGGTTACAACATTTAAAAAAAAAGTGGTTTAGTTAGTTTTACTGGAGAACAGTTGTTAGATAAAATGTATGCAATGCACTGTAACCAATTAAATTAGGATTTGAGGCATTAGGATGGGAAAACACTATGCTTATAATAGCAGCAACTGTTACTAGCTTATGCTGACCAAAATTGAAAATTTAAATACAAATATTGGTATGCAGCTATTAAGTGCTCTCAGAAATAGGACTATTTCTCAAAAAATATTAAATTAATTTCTTTAATCAAATATTTAAAAGACTCTGCTGTTGGTACATCTGATATAAATGAAAGTATAAATTAAAATGGTGAATTTCTTTAGCAAGTGTTAATTAGACATAAAGAGTTAAAATTGAACTTTGAAACCACAACATCCAAGAAATTTAAACATAATAAATTTATTCAAAAAAGAGTGCGCTGTGTTTGAACTGTCGGGTTAAGTGTACTTCCACAGAAAAATGCGTTGTTATTTTTACAAAGCGGACATGTTTTGAAAGCACTTGTGAAATTTGAATCAATTGATTATGAATTATGCATAGTAACTGAATTTTAATCTCTAATCCTTCTCAAGTCACTCCATCAGTGATTTTATTCTAACTATAGTTTCTGTGAGTATCTCTAAGCTAATGGAAGTGATCTCGATTGACTAAACCCATTTCTCATTTTACTAAAAAAATCTCTTAACATCAAACTCTTCCTGACCAGAAAAAATCAATCACCTATATAGACTTAAACTTTACATTCAGTTTTATGAAACTTTAAAAGGATGAATACAAACTAACAATATCAGGGTGGTCATTCTGTGGTGCTATCTCGCACGTTTATTTCACAATTGGAGACTTTTTTTGGCGATATTATAGTAAGGGGAAAAGTCTACAAATCCAACCCTGCGAAATGAATTTTATGGGGAAGTTGGATGAATTTTGTGGTATTTTGTCGTTTATTTATAACCTCAAATCAAGAGATATGAATATTTTTTATCGAGTGCTATTCATGGTAGTGAAATCACTATGAAAATAATTTTTTTAATAAAACTTAATTTTATTTTTTAATTTTTGAATTAAATATTCAAAAATTTTAAAATAAAATTAAGTTTTATTAAAAAAATATAAATAAATTCTTTCTTTTCTGTGAAAAATTTATTTTTATTAATTTTATTTCTCGATATACATAAAACCAAATTATGGCTGATTGGTTTTGTTAATCAAATTGGTACTCGTATTTAAATGTTTTTGTTGTGTATTTTATATTTATAAATATATATATATATATATATATATATATATATATATATATATATATATATATATATATATATATATATATATATATATATATATATATATATATATATATATATATATATATATATATATATATATGTATATATATATAAATATATATATATATATATATATATATATATATATATATATATATATATATATATATATATAAATATATATATATATATATATATATATATATATATATATATACATATATTGTATATATGTATATTGTATAGCTAAGTATATATATGGAAAAAACAACAAAAATATTTAAAAATATTTGGTAAACAAAAACCATCAGACTGAAAGTATTTTCGTACGGATAGGTTATACGTATAACATTGTTTTTATACGGAGTTATATATACGTAATTTTTCACGGAATTATGACACAAAAGTAACAAATTGCGATAAACAGTTTATTTTATTTACATATTATAATCACATTAAAAAATAAAACAAAATATTAAAATTAAAAATTATTAAATAATGTGATAAGGGTTAGACTGTTGTCTCTGCTCCTCATTCAAATTTCGCTACCCGTGCCAGTAGTCATTTTTTTACCATTGCCGTTTGCGGGTTGATGGATTCCATGATCTACAAAAATAATTTCACAATTATGGACGTTATTAAACATTATTGTTTTTGGCAGTAAAATACCCGAAATTATGTGGAAAAACTGCAATCGTCCTGAATATTCCCTCGTTTTTAAAATCAAAAAAAAATCCGAAATTATGGAAAAATGGCACTTTTCCTGAACATTAGCTCGATTGTAACAAGACTGAAAAGGAAAATCTTGTTAAAAACGAGCTAACATTTAGAAAAAGTGCCATTTTTCCATAATCAAAATGTTGAACATCTTATTAATAACGAGGAAATTATATTCGCAGAAAAAAACAAAAAATATGTGTAAAACTGGCCTTTTTTAAGCATATTTGCTCGTTTTTAACAAGATTTTCATTATTTTTGGAAATATTTTTGCAGAAAAAAACCCAAAAATATGTGTAAAACTGGCCTTTTTCGAATATATTTGCTCGTTTCTTTTTACATATTTCACCATTTCACATAATTAAATTTAAAGAAAAACGCTGTATAAAGAAAATATTTGGGACAAACACAATCTCTTCCTGTGAAAATAATTTCATTTATGATTGTATTTGTTTACCAACATGGCATTATATATACATATTCATCCATATTATAAATTCTCACTCTTCAATTCACTTTAAAATTCATTATTGATGTTTAGTTCCATCCAACCGGGTAGGATAATATATTTTGAGCGCACTACAACTTCTGTCAAAACATATTTTTTTTTTTTTATTTCTCTCATTTTTTTTTTTTGTTTATTGCCACAGTCGTACATAAAATTATTTAATTTTTCATAGGGTTAAAAAAAATTGGATTTTTAGAAATTTATGAACATGTATAATGCACATAATTATGTACCACAATACAAAATTGATAAATATTTATTACAATATACTTGTAGAAAATAATTCCACCCATTTTATTTTAGATATTATAATTTAATTTTAATATTTTTTTAAAGGGATGATTAATCTTATATCCCGTTTACACGAGAAGAATAAAAGTTTTAAAATTAAAATTAAAATAAATTAAAATAAAAATTTTCACGCATTTTTACAACAGAAAAAAAAACCCTACAAAAAAAAAATAGTTTCGCCGGCTATGAACGTTTTTATATAAACATCAAAAAAAGCAAAATGGCCGCGTAATTTTGTTCTATTTTTGGTATACAAACAGTTTAGTTTTAATTATTTTGATAGAAAACTAAAACTGATTTAAACTAAAATGGGTGGCCATAATAAGGATTAAATACACTTCAAAACTGCACAATTATTTTTAATTTTCATTCGTGTGAATTAAATTGCGATCGAAGGGATTAAACATTTTTTTAAAAAATATGCACTTAATATTTACCTAAAAAAGTTAATTAAACACTTTTTATTATTGTTTTTTTTTGTATTAATTTGCTTCGTATTGGAGCAATTTGTCACACAACAATTAATTAATTTAGCCATCTTATATTTTTCACTTATAATTTTTAATTTTATTTCGATGTAAAAACACACAAACACAAAACATGAAATAAACAAAAAAAAAAAATTTTTTTTGACAGAAGTTGTAGTACGATTTTCTTATTCTCTTTTCATACATTTTAAGTTTTACACTCTCTCTATATATCTTTATGCTCGAAGGTTCCATCCCATTTTGGTAATGGTTTAGGAATCAACTAAATATCGCATATTTTTTAGTTAATCCAATTTTAATTAGATGTCGTAAGTGGCAAAAAAACAATTTTTTCATGGAATATTTTGTAATTTTCGATTTAAATATCGACATCCATTTTGATTTTTGTTCTAGGTAAAGTAGAGCCTTAAGTAAAAGTAAGTAAAACACTGTATTTGTTGTATAAAATTTGTCCTAAAAAATTAAAAGCAATTAGAATTTGTTATAAACAATTTATTTATTTAAAAAAATAAATAAATTATCAACAATAGTGGATTGAAATAATAATTATTCGGTTAATTATAAATTACTATTAAAATTATGAAATTGAGGTAAAATAAAATTCTTCACCACTTGATATTGTTATAAATAAAATAATTTGTTAAACTAACAAATTAATGTTTAATAAATAAATGTGTGTTTTTTATTAACAAATACACTTGAAATACAAATTTTATAATTAATTTATAAATTTTTGAATAAAATTTAAAAATAATTGGGGTGAATTAACAGACAAGTACCAAATAAGCAAATAAGGAACATTCGCACATAATTTTGTGACGTCATTAAACAAATACATTTGCCAATTTTGAATTTTATCTTATTTAAAACTATTTTTTCGCCATAATTGGTTTCATATAAGTGCGGTAATTTTATTTTATATATAGTTATAATTTTCAGAGAAAAAAAATTACGTTTCTATATAAATCCAATAGTACAAAGCCACAATGGCGTGTATCCATATATATCCAATAGTACACAGTCACACAACCTCTCCATTGCTTTTTTTACCAAAATGGGATTGAACTATTTTTCTTGTTTGTTTTTGCCACTAGTAAAAGTAGGACGGAAGGATATTGTGGTCTTTTTCATTCAAATTAATAAGCGACGTGACGTTATTCATCCACAATTCATCCACGTAAGCTACGACAATTTATAATTTCCCCACTTTGTAATCGCCTAATATGAGATAGCACCACAGAATGACCACCCAGATTTAACAAAATTTCCCTTCACCATCGACCGATGGTTTTTCTGGCAAGTAATATCAGCAGTAAACTAGAATTCGTTTGGGGGATGACTCAATAAACGCCCTAGTCTTTCTTAAGCAATATTTTCAGCAATTTATATAAAATTGAATTATCTATTTGTTGTTATTATAAATTTTTAATTTAGAATAGTTTTGTTTAAAAAAAAAACGGGTTTCAACATTTTCCGGGTTTTGCTAACGCTATTTTCTACAGGTCAAAATATTACTGCTGAATGGTCTCAACGAATTAGGGGTAAAATACGTTTCTGCATAGTCATTCTTTTATGTATATTATTCGACGGTATTGTGGAAGATATGATAAAACTGGCTCTTGATTTCACAACAGCAAATCGCTTGCCAAATCATAATTCTTTTTGTTAATTTAATCTAAAAAACATTTAAAGTTGCGCGAATCACTCCAGCACTTAATGTCACAAACGGGCCCACGGTGTAACACCCGGACAAACACATTTACATACACATTAAAAATAAACACACAACCGGAGTTTTTGGTCAACATCGGGAATCGAGCCTGGGACCCGGGAATACCACAGCAAGCACGCTACGAACTGTGCTAACGACTAACGAGGCCGAAAATTTATATGAAATAATTTATAATTTGAAGTATTACATTATGTTTAGCGGGAGTATTGCATTTTTGATCAGATACAGTCACAGACAAGATATAACTTCACATAGGTTTTTCAACCAGAGATAACTTTTCAATTATAATATCACCGTATATATATAGTTGCAATAAATGTAGCCAAAACATTTAAATAGAACCCGATCTGTTAATGTGTCGCTAAACAACTAACAATCACATTTTAATTTATGTAGTTAAATTCTTAATTGAACTTCCATCAAATTAAACATTATATAACAGAGGACATTCTAAAAAAAATATTTTAAAATTCCGTTATCAAGCACATAATAATAATGTACAAAACTATTTAAATATGATGATGAATCAAAAACTAATTTTCCACTTCAAAACCAACAAATTATACTGAACGACATTTACATATAAATGCATAGATATGTATACAACAGTAAAAACAAATTAGATCAACCCTCATATTTTAAATTTCTCATTTTCTCCCCATTGTTTTTTTTCTTATCAAAATGTATATCATGTCTTCAATTCAAAAACTTTTAAAACTATATATATATATACAAACAATAGCAAACAGTACTTCAAAAATACAATAATAATAATAATAATAGTAATCATAATAAGATATGAGCAACAAAACAAAAAACTACTGTATGGTTAATATAAGAAAATGCATTGTGCAGACTGTTTGTACATATGTATGTATATATAAGGGTAAGAGTTGCGGAATATAATTATAAGGAGAAAAAACCTTGAGCTTTATCACTTTTGTGTACCTATATATGCTACGGTGCTGGTACGTTTGTTGTATTCCTTCGATTTTTTTTTTTTTTGGCTTAAACATTAAATTTTATCTCACACAAATTCAATTGTTTTTCTTGCGCTGCTGTGCACTCTATGTAGCTTTCATTTCATTATTACATAAATACGCCCACACCATGTATACATATAATAGTTAAGTGCTTGAGATACTTTTTTACACAAAAAAAAAGCGACGTTTTACAGGTTGTCATGGAATAAAGTTTGTAGATCGTGTTCGTGTTTCAAACGTCTATCATAATTACAGATCAATGTCAATCGATTTTGCAGTTAGCAAAGATTTCACAATGAATACCGTTGCATTCTAAAATATTGTGTCAAATTTTTAATTGCAACCTTATACATATAAATATTTTTTATTTTATTTCTAATCATAATTGATTACCTGACACCAATTAGATGGAAAAAAAAAATGTTAAAAAACTAATCCCTTCACATTTTTATTTACTACTTTTGTAATTCAATTACAATAATTTGAAACGGTTAAAATTACAACTTGAAATAATATAAATTCCCACGAGCCATCATCAACATCATGATCATAATATGTATATGTATGTATATAGTTTTGTGTAGAAGTAATTATACAATTTACGCTTGTATATAGGTACATAAACCGTTTATATGCAAATAAGCTTCGTACTGCATATAATCAACTATCTACCGCGCACTACTACCGAATGACATATTATAAACTAAACACAAAAATTAATTAATTTAATTCATTTTAATTAACCTGAACATAATTATAACTGACTTGAAGTTAATTAAAATTTAAAAAAAAAAAAAAAAAAAATTACTAGGTACTTGTCATAAACTTGCAAATCAATACATTATAATTTACGAATGACTTGTAGTGACATAACGGTTGTAAAGGTAATAATAATGGTAATAATAATAATTGTTATTATTACTATTGTCACTATTTATAAATTAACTTTTATTATTTATTATATATATACAATCGTCAATGGCACTTTTTTTTGTCATATATATATGCTGCACATACATATGTACATTCATAATATATAGAATGCAACTGTACACAGTGTACATGTTCATATCAAAAACATTTTTGCATGACATTCTCTAAATAATATATGTACTCGTATTTTATACAGAGAAACGTGTACGAGTACGAGTATACCATATATACATACATAATATTACACAGACGATGGTACATGTTGAAAAATCTAATTTTCAATTTAATTCGTCGATTTAGAAACGAAAAAGCAAAAAAATTAAAGTGGAAAATATTTTGTGTCCATGAAAAGTATATATAGCTAAAAGTATAAAAAAATATGTTATTTAATAATGAGGTGGTGACTGCTGGAAAAAATTATTCATCAGGGAGATATTGTATACGACTCAAGGATTTAATTAAATCATGGAATGTTATGGTAGTGCAGCGTGCTAATATTTGAGCTTGACACAGTATTTACTGACTAACATTTTTTTTTGTTGTAATTTATATTGATAAACGGTATTGTGGGTCAAAGTGAATTGATTTTAAAAACCATGTATTTGTCGCAGCCGGCTTGGATGAGCTCATACAGAAAAAAATATCTCATTACAACCAGAGCGAATATATTATTTACAAGGCAGAATAGATAAAGTACATCTCGCAATTAACAAAAATATTGCTTCAGGGCTGAAGGAAAATCAACGATGCAGTTATAATTGAATTCAAACTCCACGGTATGATTTTCTTGAAAAAACATTTGATAAGGTATAGTTATAATACTCCCATCCCGGTCCCTGAAAGCTTTCGCTAACTTTTCTCTTCCTAAATTGTGTAACCTTAACAAGCAGTGGGTGCGAGGACCGAAAGGTCTTATCTTGCAGGTTCGAGACACTTTCAATGACAGTGAAATCCATACTAAAAAAAATAACAGAAATTACACTGTTAATTTTGGCAATTTATCCAATTGGAATTTTATTTATACGAAAATTTGAATTTAAGGTGTTTTGTAAATTGTATGCTGCCGATTCTAGAATTAATTGCATACTCTGTTGCGAGAATTAAACTAGACTGAGCCGTTAGATTTTCACAGAATTTTGAAGTTTCGTGATTTTAAACCCATTTTAATCATTTTTACTACCGATCTTAAAGATGTTCACGGGTACTCATGTATATTTCCGGATAGTTTAGACCACCTAGGATTTTTGTGGTGTTACAGATTAAATTCTGATGAAATTTTCTATTTCTTTATGGAATTTAAAAGTTCTTGATTTTGATTGATTTTTAATAATTTGTACCGCCGACCCCAGAGATGTCCACGGGTACTGGCCTTCATTTTCAGATAGTTTTAGTTAGTTTAAATCTGTATGATCAAGAAAATTAAGTTCTGATGAACTTTACTATTTATTTTACATAATTTAGAATTTCAGTGTTCTGAATAATTTTTATTATTTTTCTATATTGAATTTTTTGTTATTTTTCCCAATTGTAGTTTTTATTATTTTTTACAATTGAAATGCTTAAATGGGCGATAAAATCTGTATTTATTGTGGTCAAGGCGACTCAATTCTGATGGACTTTACTATTTTTCATATTAAATAAACTTTTCCGATTGTAAACGATTTTTAAAAATGTGTACCACTGATCCTAGGGATGTCCACGGGTACTGACCTACACTTTCAGATAGTTAAGGCTATTATTTACTATTTATTTTAAAAGACCAGTATCTGGAGACATCTCTGGGATCGGTGGTACAAAATTATTAAAAATCAAGAACTTTTAAATTTCATAAACAAATAGAAAATTTCATCAGAATTTAAACTGATCACAAAAATCCTAGTACCCGTGGACATCTCTAAGATAGGCAGTAAAAATGATTAAAATTGGTTTAAAATCACGAAACTTCAAAATTCAGGGAAAATCTAACCGCCCAATCTAATTTAATTCCTTTGGACGCAACGGTGGCAGGCGCTCTAAGCTATTCGAATATGTACTCGAGAGTATGTAATTATATGAAGAATCGGCAGCATACAATTTACAAAAACACCTCAAATTCTAATTTTCGTATAAATAAAATTCCAATTGGAAAAATTGCCATATTTTACAGTGTAGTTTTTTGTCATTTTTTTTTAGTATTGATTTCACTGTCATCATTTTTCAATGGTATTTTTCGCCGATGTTTTAGAAAATGCGATCGGAAAATTTGTAAAACATGGAGATTTATTTTTACATTAAAATTGAGTTAAATAAAATATCACTCCAAATACATAATATATATATTATATAAAAAAAATAGTGTAAATGTTAAATTTAAAACCAAATAAATTCTACAGGCGAAATTTGAAATATTTCTGAATTATTAAAAATCCAGAAATAGGATTCTAGAAACATACCCAAACTATTTAAATCGATTTAAAGCTTGCAAACAATTTAAAATCTGCTTCACCCTTCTCTTAAAACTTAAAAAAAAATAAAAAAATTTAATTTAGTTCCTAATTTTATGTTCAGCTATTCCTATTAGATTCTTAAAACTCACTGTATTCTAACAGTTATAAAAATTCGAGAAATGTTTAAATGAATTATTAATAAAAAATTTAAATAAATTTGTACATTTACTAATTTATAAAATTATGAAAAACAAATAAAATTTTTAAAAAAATTTCATTATGTTAATTTTATAATCAATAAAATTATTAATATTTTTTTATAAAAGCTTTCATATTTAATTCTGAAAAAATGTAAAAAATTAGATTTATGAAACATGCATATATATATATATGTATTAAAATTGTTAAAATTCTGAATATGTTAAATTAGTAAAAATTAAATTAAAAATGTTGAAGCGTAGAAACGCTTTACAATAAATCTGTAAATTCTTTAAAATAGTAAAATTATTTTAATTCAAAAATCGTGAAATCGACTAATTGGTTTTAAAAAAAATTTATATTGAAGCTATCATTAAAAATCTAAAAATGAATGATAAATAAATTTTAAATTTATAAAATTAGTATTTATACCTTAAAATTTACACTTTGCCAGCTAAATTAAAATTATACGTCTTTGATTTTTTTAACCCGATTTTATTATAGATTTCAAAAGTTTTACTTCAAACTAAATTTAATTTTCAAAATATGGAAAAAATTAATTTTGCACATAACATTTGAAAAAAAATTCACGTAATTTGAAAAATATCCTAAAATTATTAGTTACAGTTGCTTATTAAAATTTTGGACTTAAATAATTCAATATTTATTAACTTAAAAGTCTTAGTGAAAAACATTGAATTTCTAATTTGTTTTTTTTTCGTTTGCAATTAGGATTTGCAAAAACCAGGGAAATTTCGATTTCCGACATTTAGGAATGGAAATCCAAATCCGAGAAAATTATTAATTATTATTCCCCGGTATTATTTATTTTTGTACTATTTTGTATATAGAGAACCTTGTTACAAATAATAGTATCAATTAAATAATTATAGAACCAATCGAATATTTTAATTCATTTATTTTAACTCAAGTTATTACTAAAAACTAAAAATTAAATTCAGTATAATGCAGTAAAAAAAACTCCCTCGAAGTTTTCACCGGATTTTTTAAAAATAAAACATGATTTTCAAAGAAAACTAAAATTCAAAAAAATCGTATGACCAATATTTTGTAGGGACAGCTATTTTCTCACAGAGATTAAGTTTGGAATTTCCCTAACATAAATAAATGTGTCGTTCACTTCAAATGTTTAGTAACTTCAAAAAAAGATAAATTGAACAAAAAATCGTATGGCCGTTATGATGTTTACAGAGTCCAAGCTTTTTTAAGCCCAGAAGAATTTTTTTCCACCAAATAAATTTTACATATCAAAAAAGTCTGAGATGGGTATTTTGGTACCAACTGCATAACTTTTTTAGTTAACGAAAAAGTCTGGGATAGTATAAATGTAAAAAATCCTAGGATGAACCAACTATTTAAACTATGTATGTATTTTTAAAAAGCCTAGGATGGGTTTTTTCCGCTTGGGTTATAAAAGGCATTTTTAAAAAATCCTGGGATATCTTCAAGGAGGTTAAAATAATGTTGTATATAAAATAAATTATTTTGCATTTTGAAAATATGATCGCAAAAAACACAATCTATCTAAATCACTTAACCGACATCGGATTTTTCTACAAAATATTCCTTGTTGTCGCCAGAAAACCCATTTCCAAGGCTCCAATTCTTCACTAATGGTTTTCGGTGTTTCATTATTTTTAGCGTAAACTTCTTCTTCACTTGACAAAGTTAAGTTAAGGAAATTCATGGATAATTCAAATTTGTGGCATTTAATCTCTTAAGTAGCTCCAACATAATGTATCAAAAAGTTCTTGGTTTATTAAAGCATTTACTTCTTAAATTTCATTAGCATAAACTCCAATGCAATATCAATAGTTACAAGATTTGCATCTCGTCGACAAAGCGCATCCAGTATTGCCTTAATTGAACCTAGAAATTTCACAAGTTTTGACACAATTTCATACTCGCTGTCTACCATTTTTATGGGCTCATTAATACTGATATCTGAAGCGCCTTTTGGAAGCAAGCGGCTCTACTTTGTTTTACTATCCTTGATTAAAAGAAATGGTTTTTCCAAAATCGTTGGTTACTTATTTTTGCGTTGGCAGTTACCATTTTGAGTTAGTGATCTTTTAAAAATTACCACGATATTTCTGACTTTATTTCAACTTCCTAGTTTTGCTGATTGTCTCTGTGTACGAATTGATGCTGATGTGGTACATAAAATGAAATTGAAAACTTAGAACCATCGTCTATTTTTATAGTAATTTACTTCTAACAAATGAAACGCATATAAGTATACATTGGCAGCCACAAAAAGCTAATCTGTTGAGATGGATTATCTTTCTTGCATTTTGTCCAGTGAGTTATTTACTAAAATAAATAATACTACATTTGGATCTAATTTCACATCCATCTAAAGCAAAACGGTCCTTGCTGAGCGAACTGATAAACTGCTGTACATTTGTAGGTGAGAAATGCGTTTCGGATGGAATATCTGATTTTACTCAAGTGGATTTCTTAAATAATTAACTTTCAGTCCTGAAAATGCAATTTATTTTTGTAAAAATTAAAATCGATCACCAGGAACATGTATAATCACTGAAGCAGGTCTACAAACTGTTATATAAAACAGTAGATTATTACCAATGTGTTCACGCTCGCTCGACATGTTTGATCAGCATCACATAATTGCGTGTTGTGTCTCTTAATTCCTTATTTATAAATTTTCTGAATTTGAATTGGAACAGGTACACTTCCTTGCAAGCCATCTAGAACCAAACTATTACATTTTAAATTTTTATTTTCATTTATTGCTTGTCCATTACGTCCAACTTTTTAATTTGATTTGCCGGAATTATTTTATGTGCTCGCTCGGGATTACAGTTCGTCTTTCGAAAAATCAGTAAAAATATCAAATTCGTTTTGTGTGTGCTGTTTTAATTTTATGTATTTTGCCATGAGCCTTTCTTTCAGTGCACCAGTAGAACATATAGTTATTGAAATATGGTTTTCTAGTTTATGAAATGCAATAGTATGTAATAATCTGGAATACAGTTTGAACAAAATAATATCGAGAACGTGGTATAATGGCATCGAAGCTGTTTTATGCCTTGAAATAATTCACTTTTTGATTCAGAACGATGTCACTATAACAAAATAAATTTCAGTGTTACCGATGATGCATGGTAAAATATGCGAGATATAAAAATTTTGATTCGAATAAATTTTCCGTAATGAACTGCACGGTATAAATTTAATTTGAGTGTCAACATACAAAAATAACACGAGAAAAAATAAAAAATTTAAAATTTAAAAAATTAATAAAAATTGTTTCAAGTTTACCTTTCTTAAGGTAATGTCATAAAGGTGGTCAATTTTGTTGAAGCTCTTGGACATCATGTTCATCTGTTCATTATCACCCTAGTTTGTTCTATGTTGATTCACATGAAGGAGCTCATCATATCTTAAACTTCTACTTGGTGCATTTATTTTAATTGATACTGTATGGAGGGTGTGTCGATTTGATCAAGTAAGATCTTAGCAAAAAACGAAGATTTTAGAATCTCCCATTTGTTTTGGAGTGTTGTCATATTGTAGGATTTCAATCCAGTAAGGGTATGGTATATCGCGGTAGTAATTCCATCCATCATTCCATGTTATGTGGCGTATAAATTTATTTTGGATGTTTTCTCAATGCTGCGGATATATTCGTCGTAAAAAGAGCACCAGACATTGATGGCATATTCAAGTTGGTATCTGACATAGGCATATTATATACGATCTTAATTGTTTCGAGGTCATAAATGTCCCCTATTTAGCGCTTAATAAAACCAAATTCACAGTTTTAATTGTGCGGAGACCAGTGTGTTATAGGCAACGGCGACAATGATTGTCATCTATCTGTTTTATATGTTGTTATTATAATGCTGCACAAATTAAAACTTGAAATAAATAAACGATGAGCATTGTGTGTTATATTATATATATATATATATATATATATATATATATATATATATATATATATATATATATATATATATATATATATATATATATATATATATGTAATATATATATATATATATATATATATATATATATATATATATATATATATATATATATATATATATATATATATATATATATAAATGAACTATTTCACGCTCGTGAATGTGGTACATATTGGTAAACAACATACAAAAAATGATCTCATAATATTCATTAAAATACCACCCAACCACCCTTAATTTATATAATATAGCTAAATATGTACATACTCCACTATGAATACATGTGCATTAAAAATAAAATTCATGGTTGATTCCACATGATATTATTGTATCCACATGCTTAAATACAAAAACAATATAAGTATGTATATGTATTCCCCATATAGTTATACAAATTTATCGATTTTAATTATTTTAATGCATTTCTGGTGTTCTCATATTATATTTATTTATGTATTTTAATTCACAAGTAGAACTAATAAAATACAAAAACAATATAACCAAACAAATCTTAAAGAAATAGATATATGTATGTGTGTGTGTGTTTGAACGTATAATAAAAATCAAGATAGCGCAAGCAAACATCAAGAATATAATCATCGACATCAATATTATTCCAACTGTATATATAGAAAATTATCTATAGCTAAGCTATTATAATGTTGATGATTTCATAGCGAAAATTGATTTCGTTTACATAAATTTCCAACAATCTTAAAACGAAATGTTTAAAGCATTTGTCAAGAAAATTCATTCATCAAATGATTATTTCCATCATTTAAATTTATTTTAACGATTCCAAAATGTTTGAATGAATGCCATGAAAAATACCAAAACAGAACTATACAATAAAAACGGCAGAAAAAAAAGCAGCGAAAAGAAAATTTTTGGGTGGAGTTCAATGGAAAAGCACAAAAAAAAAAATTAATGGTAAATAAAAATTCAAAAAAAAAAAAAAAAATGTTTACTACTTTTTTATTTTCTTCAATTTTGATTATTAGATTTCTTCTTCTGATCTCTATATATGTACATATATATTACATAATATATAGATGTGTACGTACATACAAATATCGCAATACACATAACTTTCCTACATACACATTTGATTATTTCAAAGAAATTGACATATTAAGACTGATGGATGGATTTGAGATGTGAATAAAAATTGTATTTCGGTTTATTTTTATTTATTTTTTTTTTCTCCCGGTTTTATGATTCTAAGATTAGTTTGGCGACAATCTTTAAAAATAAAATAAAAACGAAATAAATAAAATGAACTTCAATTTGAAGAAAAAAAAAAAACTTTTATTATCCTGAACATAAATTTTGTTCATTTCGTTGTATTTGATTTTTATTATCCTCGATGTGATTTAATTTAATCGAGACTATACACAATTGAAACGATTTAGGCATCATCGTGAAAATATTCGAAATGGTTATTAAATTAAAAATGATCGAAAAGACAAGAAAATAATAAAATAAAATAACGGTTTTATGTCAAATGCGTACAATGCGTATATGTACTTTAACAATTTTATTTGTTGTACTATTCTGACGCTTTAAAAAATTAATATTCAGACAAGCTTTTAATACAAATCTATTTCTACGTATATGGGATTTTCACGTTCAATTCATTTAGTACTAAAGACTGCGGGATCATTTTAATGGCAATATTAATGGACAATTTTTTTGTTAAAGATTTATTTCTTTATTATCCTCTGACGATATGATAATGACTTTATTTATGAGAACTAACGTTAAACTCGCTTTTTATAATTAAGTAACTTTTAATTGCCACGCAGAGACAGACCTCTATGATCCATAATTTATACTCGCATACATAATTTATACTAACAACACTTCCGTCACTTCATTGCAAGTAAACTGCAGGTTTCGTTGTTTATCCAATACAATATTCCCAGATTCTTTAATCGAACTATCATTAAGTATGATACATATCTGTTTCTTTGAACTCTCGATTATTCCTTTCAACAAAGACCCATCAAGCAGATGATAAATCGTTTCTTGATATATTGAATCTTACTTGCCTAATTCGAGAAGAATGTTTATTTATAACACAATTTTGTTCATGAAAAAAGAGAGACAGATGTCTATCGATATCAAAATTGTAATGTTAGCACTGTTTATTCTGGGGATGGCCATTATCATTGATATATATTATTATATTTTTTATGTAACTACATTCTGCAAAATTTCAATGACACCTCTGGAGCCTCTCTGGTGTATCGTATACTCTATTTTGCATGCTTGTTGATACTAAATCGCACAGAAACTTTACCGCTACTAGAGATTCCTAACCTTGAGCGAGTCTTACCTTTTCCTTTGCTAACATTTGTATACACTTTTTTTATTCACAACAATCTATCGAAAATAGAAGCTTTTCATCATGAGGGCACATCGACATCTTTGCATATCGATTCACTAGAGAAACATTATTACGTAACGTGCATCGTTAGCTTCTTCTGATCTTATTTAGATTTACGATTTTATAAACGTATTTTTAAATATTTGAAAAACTATTGCCTATCAAATTTTTTAAAATGATTCTGCACAATCCATTCGATAGCTAAATCATTTCTTTATAAATTGATTTCATACTTCTTCAAGATAGTTTAGGAGTTTTCCTTGTAAAGCAACATGATGGATTCGTTTGATATACGAATTACTAAAAATCATTTGAAATAAATAAGCGAAATTCTCGAAAAATACAAATATGTAGTAGGAAATCGTATGTCTAGATATAGCCGTGACGACGTCCTTAAAATTAAGATTTTAACATTAATTGGCAATATTACGGTTCTACATTAAAGTGTTGGACGGAAAGTCCACCTTTCTTAAGTTAGCCCAAAATTATATCCCCAAAAATTAGAAATCTTGCATATGGTAATTTTATTTCAAATTTTGCTTAAATCTGTTAGCTTCTTTTAAATGAAAAGTTAGATGAACACAATTAAATTAAAATAATTTTAATTATATCTTTATGTCGAAAATAAATGCAATCCACTCCATCATGACTTTACGGGGCTATATCGTAGCTCACCGACATACACAAATTCTAAAAAAAAATTCGTCTGTATTAAACCGTACACTAATTCATGCCTTACTCATTCGAGCCTGGCAATCCACTCCATCATAACTTTAAGAGACTATACGATATTATAACTCACCAACATACAAAAATTCTAAGAGAACCGTCCACTATCACATGCTTGACTCATCTGTGCCAGAAATCCTCTGAAATAGTTTCTGACTTTAAGGGACTATATCTCAATTCCGCGACATAGAATATATTTCCAAAAATTGCAGAATGTCCATTTATGCCGAATGTAACATGATTAAGCCACCTGTTTCTTTTTAATTCTTCATTAATTTAGCAGTCGTTAGTGTTGCCATGGTATTTTTCAGTTTTTCAAAATTGGGCCATCTTCACATACATGGAAAATTCAGTTGAAAAATTTTAATTAAAAATATCGTTGGACTATGGACAGACGTTTTTAATAATTTAAATTTTTTTAGTGGGGCTTTCAGTTTAAATATTTGTTTAGCTGTTCTTTTTAATGATGAGTTAGATAAAGGGTTTTCCAATAAGAATAATACAATTTGAAACGGTTACAATCTCAACACCGCGTATTATTTGTTGACATTTCTTATGTAATTTGTGTTCAGTAGGTTGTGCCATTTAATCATGGAAAGATACACGCTTCAACAACGTTTAGAAATTGTTAAATTGTTTTATCAAAATCATTTGTGAATACTGTGAGAAATTTAAGAAGAATTCATGAACGACATTATTCTGTTAATCGACTCACTATTCGTCGTATTCTAATCATATTTGAAAGTGAAGTTTCTTTACACGATACAAGAGTACCAGTACGACAAAAATGCACGCACACAAGAGAATATTGATTTGGTAGCAGCAAGTGTAAGAAAAAATCCAAATGTATTGCTTCCACGTCGTTCTCAACAATTAAATCTTTCTCAAACAACAACATGGAGAATTTGATGAAAAGATTTGGGATTACATATTTACAAAATTCAACTGGTTCAAGAACTGAAGCCATTAGACCACCATTAACGTGGTTTATTTTCTGATTTTGCTCATGAACAAGTTGAAAATGATGAACATTTTCATCGAAAAATTTTATGTAAACAAACAGAACTGCAGAATTTGGAGTGATGAAAATTCAAACAAACAAAACTTCAACACAAAAGTGTTGTGTGCAATTCATGCTGGTCGAGTGATTGGTCCATATTTCTTTAAATAAAATAGTCGAAGAGTAACAGTCAATGGAGAACGATACAGAACAATGTTAAATAATATTTTTTTCCTGCTGTTGTTGAGAATAATCTGGAAGATTTGTGGTTTCAACAAGACGGTGCCACCTGCCACACAGCCACCTTAACAATCGATTTATTGAAAACAACATTTGGTGATGATTGGTCCAGTTATAATTATCCTTCGAGGTCGTGTGATTGATCACCTTGTGATTTCTTAAACAACTTGTGAGCAATTAAAAAATTAAAAATCAACATTTATGTGAAAAAGTGATGATAAATTGGGCTCACAAAATGCAGTACGTACGGAGAAGTCGTGATGGTCATTTGAATGATGTTATTTTCCATACATAATGGCTTAATGCAACCTATAAAATAAAATAAAATGTTGGCCTCACTGAATAATTCATGGGTATTTTTTTTAATTTTTTGATTGTATCATTCCTATTGGAAAACCCTTGAGTGCGGGATACATTAAGTATTCGGAAAATTACTTAAATTATAAAGCCCACCTAAAAATTATGATATTTTATCAATGCTCAAAAAACAATATGTGCTAAACGTTTGGAACTCATAAAATTGATATCAAACGTGTTAGAAACTTGCGCAAGCTTAGATGATCGAATTTTCATCTACAATTACAATCGTCAGATACAAGTAATAAAATCACCATAAACAAAAGATAAATAGAGGTACTTTGCCAAAGGCAAGTACTGATGACAGTGTTTTAATGTTAGGAGTTGATGCACTTGTCAATTTTATATTTTCAATCACATTTTCCAACAATAAATACTGAGTGAAGCTAAAGCAATTTCGGTCATCTGTATCTATAATTGTATTCCACAATTTTGCATGTATTCAATAGTGTAGAAATCTAAGAGATGCAAAAATGTAATAATAATTTAAAAAAAAAATATTGTTCATTTCAAACCACATACTTTAATTACACTACATACTTCCCGATTTAAAACTATTCATCAAACTTTTTGATATAAAACCGAAGAATATTAAATACGAACCAAATCAAAGAAAAATTACCTAACAAGCACCTTGGTTATTTTATGTATTCCCCACAAGTATGTAGTATATAAACTAAAACCAAAAACTTTCATATCATTAATGCTAATCTTTAACTTCGTATACAACAAACATAACAATCCTACCAGAAATATACGTAGGTATAATACGTTCATATACATAAAATAAGTGTATTAAATAACATTTCACCTTTAACATAAACATAAACTATTCAAATATTCCATTTTTTTCTGTATGTATGTATATGCTCGTTTGAGTCTGTTTTATATACTCCTTATGATATTCTTCTGTTTGGTTTTTTTTTTACTTCCATTCCATGCTTTTCATCTTTAACATACTTTTAAAAAAAACAAGTTTTCTTCTTATGCTATGTGCTTTCTTCACATAGTGAAAACTTTTTTTTTTCCTGGGTTTTCTCTCTTTTACATTTGAAGTGTATTTATGTACGAAAAAAAACAGAACTTTTTTATTTTAGTTTTTTTGTGCTTTCCTTTTTTTTTTTTTTTGTAAGTTAAACTTTGTAAAGTTTGATTTTTTTGTTTTTATTTTTCATCGTACTCGGTTGTACTGTAGGTTTCACAGATGTTCGACATTAAGATAAAAAATTTATTTTATTTTACAATTTATTTTTTTTGTTGTAGTTTCCATCCAATTTTTTATTTATTTTTTTTTTTATTTCTATTTTCTACGTTTTTTTTTTTATTTAAAAAAACAGAAATAAAATTAAATGAAAAACGGAAAATTTGATATAAATTAAATAAAATTTTGAATTATTAATTAAAATAGAAAAATGTACAGAAGTATAAACACAAAAATGGTACAAAACTACACTAACTATACAGCTACTACCCGAATACTGTACAAACAAATAAAATAAAAAAAAAAAGGAAATTTAATTTAATTAAATTATTGTTAGTTTTCCCAAAAAATAGATAAAAACATTTTTTTTACTTTTTTCTAGAAGGATATAAATGTGGATAAGAAACATAAAAAAGGAGTATTTATGTTTTTTATTTTTATGTTGTATGTATTTACTAATTTTTAATTTTTATTACGTTTTTTTTTTTTGTCTAGTTTTTCGGATTATGGAGATGGAATTTAATGTTTAAATTGAAGAAAATGCATTATTCTATTAAAAAGTTTAATTTAAGAAATTTTATTATTTTTATTACACAGATATATACTCCGGTAAAATGAAGAAACAAATTCTTTTATTATAGAATTCTGCAATGTGCATCTGTTGCAAATTGCAATTTGTGTAGTATATAGTGGATGAACTATTAAAAAGTTTATGGATTACATGATTATGTAATACGGGAATGATAAATTTTATGATTAACTATTTTTTAATTAAAGAGTACAAAACGAAAATCTACAGAAATTAATATGTTTGGTTCCGTTTATGTGTTATTGAATTGTATTCTACACACGTTTCAATCATCACTGTAACGCTCGGCACTACCAAATGTTGAATTTTTTTGTTAATTTTAGTGAAAGAGCAAATATTTTCAAATTTCAATAAATCACTATACTCGTCGTGGAAATACATTAAAAAATCGTGATGCAATTTTTATGCAAATATAATTTTAAATTTGTTTGTGCTAATATTTTCTGCTGAATACTATACTTTTTGTCATTCTCTGCCATAAATCACTGGATCAAAAATTAATAATTAATGTAAATTCTATTTAAATTCTTGAGCAAATATTATTCTGAAAGATTTACTTTAGTATCTTAAATCTTTATCAAATTCAAACGTTTGTAGAACTATAAGTAAAGCAAAATCTGAATTTTCTTCAAGGGTTGTGTTCGAATAGTCGTGTAAAATACAACTTATACTAACTTGTGTGTGCGGTAAATTCATTTAATTTTCTAACAACAAGGATAAAATGAATGAGAAAATTAAGCTTTTAACATTTAGATTATTTTATTGTGATAACGTTTTATAACGCGGCATGTTCAAAAAATAGAACGGAATTAGACTTTGTTCGCAGTTAATTTCTCGTGAAATTTAACTATTATACATTTACCTCATCGACCACAAAAGCAGCCGCCGGAGTAGCCATCTACTGACACGTCTTCAGCAAATCAAATTGCAGGACATTATGAACTCTGATATACCTATTGTGCTTGTCGGCGACTTTAACCTCGATCTAATCGTGAATCCCAAATTCGTCCGTTCCGTCAAGGACACCTTCAATTTGGACTGCGTTCCCAACTCACTAATCCCGACGACTTTGAAAGGCACTTGCTAGGATGCTACATTCGTCAAGAACACCATCGCCGACGCACCACTTTCATATCATACTAATCACACCATCGCTCAATACTTAATCGTTGACACAACCCCGGTACTAACAATAAATAAATTGATTTCAACAAACCCATACAGTATATTATTTGCCTCACCGTCTAATGCCTATGTAGACGTTATCAGGTAAAACTTCAGCCATGTAGACAACATAGCCCACCCCAAATTTTTGTATTGATTTACAGAATGAGTGCGTAAAAAGTAGAGAATAAATCGTATTTCAATAAAACACAAATTTTAAAAATCGACTTTTGGCGCCAAAAATGATTAACCTGACTATTCGAACACAACCAAGTTATGAAATACTATATTTTCCTGATTTGACCATATTTCAGCAATTTGTGATATTCTATGAACCACTCAATTTATTTTAAATGTCATCAAATCTTAAAATTAACTAAATTAAGAAATTAATTTTTTCAAACTTCACAAATAAATTCATCGAACTTGGTAATGATACTTCACTAGATGTTCAGATAATAAAACTAAAAATGGCATATTTGGTTGATCTTTTTAAAAGATCTTTCATGGATGTGGAATTGAGGGTCTTACCCACAGTATTTTTTGAGTACCACTATAGTTATCATTAATTGAAATCAGGCTGAATTATTGCAGGTTACTGGTCTTAGAAAGATACTTTGCAAGCACAATTTGAAACTGGGTAATGTTTTATTTCTATATTCCTTGGTATTTACATATCTTATCGAAATTATTTAAGTTTAACTTAAAGTCTTTAAATTTACCTATCTAGCCAATATTATTTTATTTGAAATTGCGGTATTGAAATTTATTTGAATTTATTTACAAATATTTGAAATTGTTGTACCATACCAATAACCATAATGAAAAAAATTTACTATCAAACTTTCATAAATTTGTAGAACGATAAATTACTATCCAGCCAATAAATTATGTAACCAATTTAAGATTTTATAATACATACCGGAATACCGGATACTGGTAGACCGTCATTGGCCATTTCCTCGATTGTTAAAATTTATTCAGTCGAAACGAGATCGATTCGATTATTAACTTTTGAATATATATAATCGCGACTATAAGAACAATTCAAAAAATTAATCATTATCAACTCATGTATGTATGTGTATTTGTCGTCATATACATACACAAGTTACATACAATTGTTTAATCCATCTAGATTATTTCAAGAGAGTGAATGAAAAGAAAACGGAAAAGAAAAATTGATCTATATCTGAAACTTTAGTTTTATCACTACAATTTTTTTTTAAAGTTACCAACAACATTTTTTAGGAATTGAAATATTTTCATCATCAATAATCAACGTCGTTTTCACAAGAAAATTTTAAAAGCAATAAAACGAAAAGAAAAAACAAGTTTTTAACATTTTCATTTAAAAAAAAAATCCTATAAGGAAAAATGTTTCCCGTTTTGTACGTAGTATATAAAGTACAAGGTTAAGAAGAAAACTATATAATTCCAGCTACTTTGGGACAACTTTTCAATTTCTCTGGTTAGTCTGTGTGAGATTATTTATAAATTATGTAGAGTATAACCATATATATATATATATATATATATATAATAAATATATACGTATATACATAATATATGTATTTATAGATTCCAAGTTCGAGGAATACGTCCCAAAACAATAATTGACATTAAATAAATTATTCAGTAATGTTCGAATAAATTCTGAGCATTGAATTTAACGAAGAGTTTTGGAATATATCTTCTGTTTGAATGCTTGAATAATGTATATATATGTAGGTCAAACCAGTTTAGTTGAAACAAAAAAAAACCACATGAAAAAAAGAAAATGATGAAAATTTTATATTTTCATTTCCCACAAGGATTACGGTTTGTGTATATCCCTTTTTAATGAAAGCTATTTATTTATATAGAGATCGAGTATGTGATAAACAAAAATGTAATACTTATAAATCAAAAATTTAAGCCGCAAAATCAATATGAACGTGAATTAGCTCGTATATCCTCCCACTCATTGTATGTACATATGTCTAAGTTATACAAAATCAATTGATACGTATATACATACATATGTATGTATGTATATGAACTTGAATTTTATCGATTTTTATACATAACACTCAAAAATAGGGCACTGGTTGGATACCAAATTCTACAAAGTAAATGTAACTAGAATAAAGTTTATACTGAAGCGACGCGGGTTGTATATTTATATTTTTTTCCCCTTCTAGGATAAAAATTCCAGTTTACAAATTTCTATATTTTAGACTTATGTGCTTTTAATTCTGACATTCTAAAAATTAACAACAGCAATTCATTTAATTCGCTTTTTTTAAATTAATGCATCAAAGTTCTGGGTTATTTTAAAATTCCAGATTCAGAATTCCTAATTGTTTCAAATTTAAAGTACATTAATTTAAAAATTTAAATTATTCTGGGGAAAATATTTATAATTTTTTTAAAAATTTAATTTTAATTCTATTTTATTTTTAATTTTTTTCAAATCTTAAATCTAGAATTTAATAACATCCAACTCTAACGGAAATGAATTACTTATTTTACAAGAGTGTTCGTGGAGTTTTGTAGAAATGAATTAGAGTACAAAAAGTAAAAAATTATCACATATTTTTAGAAGCTTCGAGGATCTAGTGGCTTTTTGATCCATTATGAGAATTATTAATAAACTATTAATTTGCATAGCGATTTTATATTTAAAAATTAAATTGAGATTTAGATTTTAAAGGGATTACTTAAGGGAGCACTTTGTCTAAATTACATTCAGAATTGTCATTTCGCATTTGACAGATAGTTATTGCTTTGTGAAAATCCTCTGATATTTGCTATGGGCAACGAAAAATCAATCTCTTTGTATAAACGTCAATTATCATACATCATGTATACGTGAAACACAGTTATGTGATGTATTATTTTACCAACCACTTTTAATCGCTCAGAAAAATCATGTATGATCGAGTAGCGCGAGATAGTTTTCATCAACTTCGTCTTCAGGCCGTTCTATAAAAATGCTTGTTGGTAAATTTTATTTATTTATTTTATTTATTACCTTTTATTGATAAGCATTTTCTGGAAAATTTTAAGGGAATACTTATCAGGATTACCTTACTTTTAAGGTAATGCTTAGTCATAATTTCGTTCGATTTGTACGAGCTCAGCAAAACTATGTGACACGCACGCATATTAGTTTCTAAACACGAAAAGCAAACTTTTATTTACAGACGTCCTCCATTGTGGAAGATTGTTACCTTCCGTCATATGTCCGTCAAATGTTCTCCATCAAAAATAAAATAAACCATCTAATTCTCATTTCAATAAAACATAGGTTAGGTTAGGTGAAAATGGGCTTTACTTTTCCAAACATATTTATCATTCAACTTTTTAGAAAAAATTATTCAGTATGTTTGGTCTACACCTTAGGCTAACGTCGAATGCGAGAGGATGGTCGCTTGCCGCAACGACCAAAATAGTCTTGTGTTAGAAAATTTAGAGCCTGAAGTAATGGTGAAGCAAAAATGGATTGAGTTGAAAGTATTTTCAAAACATTTGGAAGAGTAGTGATAAGTAAGTTTAGATAATTGCTAAACCATTTTTTAAAATATATAATTAAGGAGTTCTGTGTTAGAATTAATTTGATATCTTTTAAATTTGAGTTTGTCCCGCTGATTTTGGAAATCTGGTATCTCTATTTTCAGATGAAAGCAACTTACATTTACATGAAAGTGGCGGAAAGGCTAAAGTAGTGTGAAATCATAGAAAAAATTATAAAAAATTTCTGGCATAAAAATTATCTGGATAAACATCATATGTTAAGTCAATTAGGTTTGAATTAGGCTTTCCAAACGCATCAATATTTTATTTTAAGCACGAAAAATACTGTATTGTTGTCCTAACTTGTCAAAGAATGGTTGGATTTGAACGGGACAGAACATTAAGAGAAAACCTTGAACTCGCAAATATAAGATCCTCGTAATAGAAAATTCGATAACAAAAAGAAGGAAAACTGAGTAAGAGCGTACCTACACACTACTGAAATTTGGTTATATCACTATTGTTTAATATTATCATTTATCAATATTCCATAAATATCAAATCGTTTAAGTTGTTAACTTTTGGTTAGGTCTATTTAGGCCGCTCACAATAATTTTTGATTTTTTGAAATAATAAAAATAATGGCCGGAATTATGAAAAATCCTGACGAAAGAAAAATCATTTAAACTAAAAAACCAAAAACTCGTATTTACGGGAGAAGTAAACGTATCCACTTTTTTATTCACAGTTCAAGAATATACTGGAAAAATGTTCAGTGTTTACTTGTAAGAGCTTGAGATTCACTTGAAAGATCTAACTACTCCACTACTCCACTAACTTCACTTAATTATACACATTGAACAACCGTTGAGCGAAATTTTTAGTAAACATTCTTGTTGTTAAGTTCTTTGGAATTTATAACTATTATAAAATTTATCGAACTCAGATTTGCTTGTGTTGATAGATTATTTTTTTGTGAATTTATTATGCAGCCCCAATTTTATCCGCAGGTCTCTTCATGGAAAGAAATGAGAAGACTAGACGCTTTAAAGATTATAAAATTAAAAACCGAATCATGTTTCAAAATTAATTTCGCTTTCACCAGTAATTTGGTGTATCAAACCAATCGGCATAGTTCTACGTTAAAAACAAAACGAAATTAAAAATTAATGATTTAAAACTCTAAGTTTAAATAATAAATTATAATATTTGCAGAGTAAAAATTCCATAGCTTATACAAATTCTAAAATTTTAGTTCTTCAGTTATTCAAAAGATTCAAAAGATATATTTAATATTTATTTCAATATTTTATAATTTATAATTCGCTGACTAATTATTTGAAATTTTGAAGATCTACATTTACCGGATTTTTAATTTCAATTTAAGTTTCTAAGAATTATAAACAAATGCAATTTCGATTTCCTAAATTTTTAAGCGATATAGGACATTAGTTTACCATGGAATGTACGACAAGTTAATTTTGTTTTGTATACAAAAGAAACTAATTTTTCCTATGACCATTTAAGAGATTTGAAGGTTTCAATAGCACCAATAAATTTTTGTTATAGAATATTAGTTGTTGTGTTCACCACTAGTGCAAAACTAGTGCTTTTTTTAACAAAATTAAAATATTACTAAATAAAAGCATCCAACTACTCTAAAATCAATAATAACACGATTAAAAAAAATTATTGAATTATATCATTTATTAAAAATTCCAAAAAATCTTATAATTGGAATATGGGTATTCAAAAATAAGAAATATGTATAGATGGTATAAAGGGTTGGCCTATAGCCTCATCATTACAATAAGGTAGGCAAATTAAAAATTGTTCCAATTTAAGTCTTTATAGGGTTCTTCAATGAATCAATATTGATAATTTTTAATTTATTTATAAATAAATTTAAGTATGGTCAAGCTCCTACATACAACAAAAACTGGATACTAATCGAAAGCCATTATAGTACTTTTAACTAAACATAGAATATGTATATGTAAATTGGGTAACATCCAATGCGGTAAACAGTTGTTTCAATACACACTGGAATCGACCTTGACTATTCCGATAAATACAAAAATTTTTACTAAAAAAATTGACAGTATTTTTCGTAAATTAGCCTAAAGGACTTCGATATTTTTTCCACGGTCTCATAGGAATTACATTATCCTGCGGTAATGACAAAATTTTTAATTACATCATATTAATAAATTAGGGACGACTGGAAGGATCCCTCACTTTAAAAGAGATATTAATACTTTATTCAATGTCGTTTTGGGTTCTCCCCACCTGAATTAGATATGTAAAAGAGAATCATCCGATTAATATGACTAGTCCAAAAGCTCTTGTGGGTTAAGTAGTAATCCATTGTGTCGAACGTATTATGAATTCTAGTTTCAACAACTGCATTAGTAATTTGTTGCATGTAAGCCGATCATTGAAAAAAATAAATTCGTCCATATAAAATTTAAGTTGTTCACAAGAAGTTAAACTAATAAATGAGAGCAGCATTGAGTGCGGTGTCTAAAATTTTATGGCACTGTCATAGTTAAATTTCCCCGGATTATTTTTAATGACGGTTATATAACTATTTTGTAAAGATTTCCATCGTTGTTTTATACGCCGGTGGTCGAGTTAACAGAGTCAATACTATTGAAATCGTGGACTCGGGTTCAAGACTCGTCAGCTCCAATACTTTTTAATTTAATTTCTGCTGTAAAATTGGTTCAACACAGCTCCTGTTGAAGATGGTCATATAATCATAGTCATAGGATGGTCTTATAAGCATAGTCCATTCCTGTTGCTAAAATTTTCAATTTTCTCTATTGAATTGGCAAATATAAAAGATTTGAATCGCCTTATTCGGCGATGGTGCAGTTAACAGAGTCATTGCTTTTGCATTCGTGGACTCGAGTTCAATTCTCGTCAGCTTCAATACTTCTTTTATTTAATTCCTTCGGCAAGTATAAGAGCCATCTCTCGTGTATGACCGTAATGAATTGTCCAGGTTGTCCAGTTCTGTTGCTAAAATTTTCAATTTTCCCTATTGAATTGATAAACGCATAAAAGATTTGTATAGTAACAAATTTATATACGCTGGTGGTCCAGTATAAGCAGAGTCGTTGCATTTGGAATTGAGAACTTGAGTTCAAGCCTCGGTTTGGCATTAAATAATTTTTAATTTAATATATTTAATTTCTCCCTTTAATTGGCAAATATAAAGGGTGAGTATAGCGGCAAATCTATACATGGAAATGGTGAGATGGTAAAGTAAGCGGTGTCATAGGATTTGGAATCGTGGATATTTTGCGGTGTTCGAACCTCGATTGAGGGAAAAAAAATTTAGCGGGCTTCCACACATTTCTCATTAAATTTAAAAGAAAATCGTTTTTTGATTTAAAAATGACCAATTTAAATTAAAAATATATATTGAGGCTTGAACTAGTCATGATTAATATCCAATCACACATCTTCTTTTACCACCAATCCACCACCATGCATATAAATAGTGATATTCCTAGCGTTTATAGGTGCCACTTGAATAAATTGAAAATTTTAGCAACGGCAACGGACTCTGCTTATTTGACCATCGCCGTACAATTATATTAACGCTCTGTTACCCACCATACCACCAAGCTGAGTTTGATTATTTTTATTTCACCATACCCAAATTTGACAGGAGAAATAAAATCAAAAAATCTTTGCCGCGATCGAGAGTCGACCTTAGATCCATAAATCCTAAGTCACTGACTTTGCTTACTGGACCACCGCCGCATATATATTTCATGCCTTACAAATCTTTTATATCTGTCATTTGAATAGAAAATATTGAAAATTTTAGCAAAGGCATTGTACTCTGCGTTTATTTCACCATCGCTATATACCCATCTTGTATACATGCCACTACTATAGAAAAATATGAAAATGTTTAACAGAATCTGTGTGTTGAACCAATTTGAATACAGAAGAAATTCAATTAAAATAATACCGTCGCTAATGGGACTCGAACCTAGGTCCATGGATCCAAAGTCAATCGCTGTACTACCTCGCCCATCACCGTATATACATTTGATGTTATATGCAAATCTTTTATACTTTCCAATTGAATTGAGAAACTTGGGAAATTTTTTAACAGAAGTTGCGTGGAACCGAAAATGGCTCAACATTAATACGCTTGAAGAACTCAGAGTATTGTTTGTTTTTAATAGAATGTCTTGGTGGACAGTACTATTCTGCCACAATAATAGGAAAGTTGTTGGCTTTTATATAAATGAACAAGAATTTTTTTATTTGAACGATTTGGCTTTTCAATTACTCGATAGCACTTATAGAATTCCTGAACCCGAATTCGTTTTTCCATAGAGTGGGGTTTGTTAAATTTTATGGCACGGTCATAGTTAAACCACTCTAGGAATTGTCAACATTATCGACGTTATCTACTGCAACGACAGCCAATTGGTTATTGCGCGCTGCAAAGAATATTGACCATAATTATGTAAAACATAAATTTTTTTTTTTAACGAAGTACAACAACAACAAGTACATGATTTGTTTTGCTCTCAATTATTAAGCTCATAACAAAAAAAAAATAAAATTTGCATGATTGGCGCGAAATGATAAGATTGGCGAATTTCAGGTGGTACGATTTTTTTTCTTCTCGGTGAGGGTGGAGATTAACATGGGACGATGATAAGTATTTTTTTTGCAAAGTGAGATCATTCGATTTTTGGATACTGTTCAAATCTGATCTATTTTTTTTTTCGATTTTCATAAAATAAAATAAAAATGCAGTGATGTCTGTGAATTAAGTTATTAGTTAACCATAAGTTAAATTTTTTTTTTTGTTTATCTTTCTGTAATGAAAAATTTAAATAAGATTAGTAATATTAACTTAAAATAAACTACAAAAAAAAAATAACCATTATCATACATTTTTTTTTTATGGTAATAATATATTTATAGTGTATAAGAGGATAATCATAGTGAAATATAAAAAAAAAATAAAAATAAACAAAAGAATTAAAATACTTAATTTATAAGAGTGATATGTGGTATAAAACCATCTGAATATCCTATCATAATATATAAGGTGTATGTGAACTTTACGACACAACAAAATAAAAATAAAATAAATGTGATTATAGTAGTTTAATAAATTAATTAATAATAATATAATAACTAATAAAATAATAATAAAAATGCAATATAAATGAATTGAATCTGTACATAGATTAACATTAGCATTTACAGTTTATATGTTATAATTAAATTATAACGAAAATTAAATTACCGAAAATTAATAAACCTATAATCTTAAAATCAAAAACAAATTAATGTTTAAAAACAGTAAATGTGCAAAATTGATCACATATGATCACAAAACTAAAATTTTCATATCGCCTACAATCAACATTCAACGAAACTTTCTGACGTCATTAAAATCCGGATTCTTCAAGGTTATACAATTTTTGTTAATTTTTTTTTTATATAATTATTTTCTAAGTTTTCATTTTCTTTTACTTCTTTAAATTTTTAGTATTAAGTTAGAATAAGTTAGATAGTTAGTTAAGGGTTTAAGGATTGTTGTTTTATTATTACTAAATCTACATTTTTTTTTTTTCTTAACTTTTTCCATTAAATAACTTAGTTTTAATAAATAGTTTGAAATATCAAAAGATCAGACATATTTTCTTTTATTTTTTTTTACTATTATCATTTTTTTCACTTTGTACTTTTATCCAAATCGAAATGAGAAGTAATTAAATTGCGTTGGCCGGGTTGAGTTCAAGGTAGGTATGGGTGAGTAGTAAACAAAAGAAAAGAAATATGTAAAGATTGTTGCTTCCATTCCACATATTTAACATCCTGCGGTTCATCTAGATTTTCGTCATTGTCTCTTAATAAGGCCCACGCACCCCCTGAGCTTTAGCCGCAAAACGACCGCTTAGAGACATTATTTGACGGAGATATCTGTCAACTGATATGATCTTGGAGTTTGGATCTAAACATAAAAATTCAACTCAATTTCATTTCGTTGCACTACGTTGTTGACGTTATCTACGGTGTAGAAAATAATAGATGACGCGTAAATGCTCATCCCTGATTGTAATACAAATAATCTTAACCAGGTGAGGGTGACTACTTCCTGGATCAATCAATATAATAGTTGATGTCCTAATGATAATAGCCATGACCTTAAATGGACGTAACCGCATTATCTATATTCGATTAAATACACTGGACATTTGTTTACAAACGGTCATATTGATATTCAACTGGCAGTTAAATCGAAATTCAGTAGAAAAATTAGGACGTTTTTTATATTTCGTACCAAACATAGCCACATCCATTGCTTTAAGGTTGACAATTGTCAGTTTCCACCTTTTTTCAAATTAACATTTAAGTAGCCATATTTTGTATAATCTTTTCTTATTTGGTAAGTTATTTCCAGCTTTCATATATGAAATGAAACAAAAAAAAACGCCCTAATTTTTATCTTCATCAATTTTTAATTTAATATAATTTTATATATCCTTATAAGACACAATTCATATTTATTATCAACATTTACGGTTTAAATTTTCGTTTCTTACAATTTTAATTTGAAATTGCCCAAAAATGTTTATTACAAATAAATAAGCACATTAAGTCGTTTAAATATTACACGTATTCTATACGTTAAAAATGTGTAATATATAATGTTTATCACCAAGTGTATAGCTTATTCCATATAACTTGAGCATAAAACAATAGATTTTATTGGCATATTTACGAGATTGTAGATTGCTCTTTATTTGATGTAATATAATAAATGTTAAAACAATAAATTTAAATCAGAAGCAGATGATGACAATGAATATATAAATTTAACTAACATGTATCGGTGATCACTGATCTAGTACCACCATAGAATTATTTTGTGTGGTTAGATAAAATGTGATCAAATTCGAGTGTAGTCAATTTAAAATATCCTCCTATAACATCTTACGATATCAGTCAAACTGCAGGGGATGACAACGACTAATCTATTAAAACCAAGTCATAATTTAAAAGTTATTATGCCATTCGAATTGATTTTAATATTTAAAAATGTAATTAACATTGTAAATTTGCTTACCTTATTCATAAAATTTTTTAAAGTTTATGTTTATTTAATGTATGAATATATGTATACATACGTAAATCGAATAATTTACGATCTGTGAACAAAAACGTAAATATAGAAACAGTTTAAAAAAAAGAAAAGAAAAATCAAACTAACCCGATTAAGAGGTGAACATTTTACGTCCCGCAATAAAATTATTTCGAATTTGCTTGAAAAGTAGTAATAATTAATATTTAAAGTTAATAAACGCATTAAGTTTCCTTTTCAGTTTTAAGTGATGAGGGCATACATACATTGTTTACATTGTTCACTATAATATATGTATATTTATGTAATATATAAAATTTTCTTATTTTAAATAAAAAATAAAGTAGATTATAAAATATTAGTAATATTCATAATATTAAATTTTCAAATTCAATTAGTTTTAAATTTCATATAAGATTATTGTGCAACAAAACAAAACAAAATAACTAACCTAGAACAGTATTTTCCATTATTAGTAACCTTGTGGTGGAAATGATTAAAAATAAAAGTAATTAGTAATTAGCAATGCTACTGTAATATTGTAAGACGAAAAACGTCAGGTATGTTTATAAACTTTGAATTCCTTTCAGAATACAAAAGCGCGCAGTAACAAAACAATCATTTTTATTTCAATGAAATTCATAAATTTTAATTAAAACAAATTTTTTCTATTCTTTCTACATCTTCAATTAACACAATAGAATAGACAATGCTCAAATTATTTAATGCATTAGAGGTAATTAAAATATCAAATACTACAGTATATATACATAGAGTTAGTATTAGTTGGAGTCCTTGAATGCAATTTTCCAATTCCATTTGTATTTTGTATATACGTATGTATCTACAAAAACTGTTATTTAGTTTAATTATTTTATCTATAAATATTTTACTTGTAGAATGGGTGAAAAATCCATAATGTGCGGTGCGGAATGGTTGAACGATACTATTGTGATTTTTATCTAAAACTAAAACACAAAACTTTTCCACATTTTCATCTAAATTCAATTATTTATCCTACTAACCGACATTTGAGCAAAAAATAAAATAAAAATACTTTAAGTGAAGTAGAAATTTTTATATAGTTTTTTTTTATCGCAGCATGAAATTAGAAAAATGTAACAAAAACAAGAAAAATCAATGGAATAAATAGAAAAAACATCATAAATAAACAGCAGAATAGTGATATTTAGTGGTGAAACTGAAATATATTGATTTGTTCACTATATATTGGCACAATTTTTAGTACATTTCAAGTTCGTTTTTGGAAAAGTGAAAATATCCGGAATTTTCATTTCGTCACAAATAAAATACGTGATGCAATGTTGGAGAAACATTCTGGGCTCCTAACTCCGTTGATTCATAAACATTTCCAAAGGATTTTCTTTTAACAATCACATTGAACAAAATAGCGGTCCAAATGGTAATGGAAACTATCTGAGATATAATTTGATAAAAGGAAATAACGCAACGGGGGCATCCAAAACATGCACTCGAGAGGCTTTCGTTGATAAATCAAAAACACACGTAAGTATCGATGCAACTATGTTTGTGCGTAGGCCATGTCATTATTGTGGGTAAATAATATGGCCCCTGTGGTCGGGGGGCCCACATGTCTCGTAAACCTAAATTGCACGAACGCCATTCTCGCTTCTCCGATCTACAGAAATCAAACCCATTGAGTTGTGTGAACCCATCATAATTTGGTTGCTGCAAAGCTAAAAGTTGGAAGTTTTCATACAGGTCTGGGAACACAGCGAAACGCATGGAAAATTTCAACTGTGAAGAAACAACGCATGAAACATTTCAAACATTTCAACATTTCGACAATATTGAAGGACCTAATTATCAGTCAGACTGTGTGAACTCTGTCTGGGAGGCACTGAAAACTTCAGTTGTCAGTGGTGCTCAACAGATTTTAGGTATAATGAAGGTCCTATCCAAGAGTTGGTTTGATAACAAGTGTCGCCTTGCAGTCGAGCAACATAATATAGCACACAATTACCAGGAAAAACAAGGCTACTCTTACTAGGAGGGCAGCTAAGCGAATTTGTAGATCGAAGAAGCGGGAATGGCGGAAGGGCTGATCCTCAACGAATTGTGCAGCGATTTTCGAAAGGTTCCATCCTACATATGGTAGGCGCAGAGGTTGTTGCAGGCAACGATGGATCCACGGTGTCGGGAACGAATTGGCTTCTTCAGGTTGTCTAAGACAGTATGAAGACCAAGGCCAGAATCGAAACAGTTGGAGCCCGATTGTTGACACAGTAATGGCCTTTAAACACTGTTTTATTATTATTATTAATTGGCCACGCTGTTTGGAAATGGGGACATAAAATTGAATAAAAAATCTTGATTTTAATACTTCGAGCGAGGATGTGAACCAGAAGAGAAGAAAAAAATTAAACATTTCAAAATGGATCCCGAACATTGAGAAATAATTTTCATGAAAGTCATATTGAGAATTTAAAAAATAATGACGTAGTCGAAAATTTTGTATATTGGAAAAATGTATTAACGATAAATTTAAAATCAGCAGAATGTTTAGATTAGTGTTCATTGATTTATTGTCACAAAAAGTCTTCCTCATATAAACCATTAGGAATGGCCTTGAACAGTTTAAATAGCAGCAACACATTTTTAACATTATTAATCCGATATGGTCACTAATCATTATGCTTTAGTTATAATATTTCAGAGGAGGTATAAATAGAAGCAACATTTTTCGTACTATATTGAAGCTAGTACTCGCCATAAAAACAAAATAAAATACAATTCGGAGTAAATAGATTCACACTCAACAATACAAAACGTGTTTTTAATGCATCGGAAACTGAATCCCACAATCTCGATTGAGTGGGTGAAACTGTCAAAACAAACATTTGAAACCGGTATCGTAATTAAATTTTATTTATCGGAATATCTTGTTACACCAACATAGAATAATCAAACATGAAATTCTGCGTAAGTTTAGGTAAAGTAACTAATTTTGCAATAATATTCTACCGTGCCTTCATAAAATTGAAAAAAAACATTTACATTGTTGGACGATCCGGATCAAATCATTCAAAATGGTTTTCATGAAAAATGTTATCTGATCCGGATCACTTGGTGTCATGGAAAGCGGCTATATTAGTGTATATTCTAATACACGCAGATTAGATTGATTCGAATGGCGATAACAGAACTGTATATGTATATCGCGGTATAAACCTTATACAAGCCAAAAAATAAAAAGTGGTCATAGTTTAAATTTTCTGCCCGGAAACAAGTTATACGCTCAGTGGCGATGTTGAGCAATGAAAAATACAAGGTTCTATATGTGCTTGCTGGAAGGAATATTAAAGTTCATAGTAAGTCAAACATTCTAAAAAACATTCAAAAATATTTGCGTAACCCAAATTTGAACCTAACGAAATTTTAAATACACCAATATAATTAACATAATGGAGTTCAAAATTCGTTTTTAACCGTTCGTGTTTTTTTAGTTATCACCCCTGAGCCAAACTATCCAAATGACATCATGTTTCAAGGCCCTAAAAGTGATAAAAGCATTTGTTTTATATATTTCAGTTTCATAAGTGTGGTTAAAATTGTGATCACAAAATTAATTAAAGATCCCGGATTACTGCGGTTCAAAGTTTAAAACCATGCACTGGTCGATCGAAAATATTTAATGATGTGGAATTAATTATTATTAGTAATTAGGAAAATGAAGAAAAATCCTTTAACTAACAGCCATGTACCATATAGTCGAGTGACACAGACAAATCCTTTAAAAGAACATTTAAATTTGATTGAAATAATTAACGATTTTTGCAACGATGGAAAGGTTTGGGTGTGGAGAAAATGAAATGCATAGTCGAATCATATAAATCGTCGATTTATGAATATTTGTGCCAGACTATATTGCCTAACTCCAATGTTGTGTTCAGCTACGCCACACATAAGTATTTATATTGATAGAAAATTCTTGGGAGTTGGCACGTCTGTATTAATATTAAAATGAAAAAAATGTAATCGACACCAAAGTCAAATAGGAAATAATGTTTGGAAGAGAATTATTACGAAGAAGAACCGGATAATTTACAAAAATCGTCTGCGTGGTAGATACGAGCAAATCAAAAATAAATCTTGCGAATAAGAATTTTAAATTTCATCAAATATCTTTTGAATAATGGAGTTCACATTCAACAAAAATCATGCTCGTATTTGCTCCTTAACTTCAAGTCGCCGCAACCATATTTTGGTAGAATGGTTCTCGCCGTGAGTGCGACGTGAGTAAGAGAAAAATCAACTATCCTCAGAATTTATTGGCAACTTGAGGCGAGGATTTGGTAAAATTAGGACCCCCCGCCCCTCCTTGTAATTGGGGTGGGGGCAACTTCGAATCTAAAATAGGAACCCCTATTTTTTATTGCAGATTCGGATTCTACGGCTAAAAGTACGTAGGTTTTCCTTGAAACTTTTTTTCAACATAATAGTTGCCTAGTAGATGACGAGAATATAATAAATAACGCATAGCGCAGTGTTAAGCAATAGCCAAAATAAAGTGAGAATCATAATATACCAAAATATGATTTACACGACTTTAGCAGCGAGAGAGTCGGTGAGGCGAGAACCATAATATAGGAATATTAACCGCAGCAAATTATTACTTAACTGTTTAATTATTTTTGCATATATCTAATAGCCCTATTATGGTTCTAGCTCATGATTAAATTTTACCTCAACAAAACTTGTACTGGCTGATCTAATTCATTAACCACATGCACTAGGTAGAAAATCACCAGGGCACCAAACTGCATATATGTATAAAAAGGAAATCAAATTCATGAACAAATACGTGATAATGTATCTGTGTCCTTCATTGAAAGAAATCTACGAGCAATGATTTATGCGGCATCTCGATATAATGATTAATGCGGCATCTCGATATCAACTAATAAAGCTGCTACTGTTGGTGTATACAAACTTTACCAGAATAAAAGTAATTTAATCTATAAAAATCATGTAAGTTTTATCTCCAGAATTACTTCCTTGGAATATCTACTACAAATACACTTTTTTATATTGGAAAATTGGTTAAAATAAAAAGTTCATCCCCTGAAAGAAGCGCAAAAATTTCGTCTGCCACAAATATATATAAAGCCTTACTGATATATAAAGCCGTACCTATATCTCTAGGAAACTTGTCAATCTATTCTGTCTGGCATAAATTCACACAAACTATCGACGATTTTTCAAGGTTATGTAATGGCATACTTTGACTATAGACTAGAAGATATCCTCAGGCAATGGCTCCTTTTTTGCTTAGTACGCCACATATAGTAATATTAATATTAATAAACGTTACAATCGACTCAAAATTTTGTCCTCGAAAATGACTCAAAATGGATTTCAAAACATTCCGTCTCGTTGTGAAAATATAATATTTTGTTTCAATTTTAATTTGATTATTCAAACATTTTCATTTTGAGAATCCTATACGAACATATTTGTGGTCTATCAGAAGAAGGTGATATGTGATTGTGAAGAAAAGGAATTTTTTGATCTGTGTATCCAAATTTGAAGAAGAGATTCATAAGTTTTATCAAATTGAATAACCAAAAACGGTTGTATAGCTTTAACTGCCCAAAATAATGCTTGGACATAGGACACGTATTCCTCCTCATTCCGTCAAATATGCTGACAATATTTTTTATCTCCCGTAACCTTAACCACGGCTTCTAAAATGTATAATTGTAAAATGTACTAGCAAATCATATTTAGTCAAAACATAAATGAATTCTTATACATACATATATACATATGTACATAAACCTATTTGAAGCATAAATAAAAAACAAAATATATGGAACAATGTCAGAGCAACTGTTGGAGTTTTCTTTTTATGTTGTTCTTGCTGTTCGTAATGTTTATAATATATTTATTTATTTATTTACTTTTAAGATTGCGAACTACGAGTATATGTACGATAGAAAAACACATTTTTCAATATTTTTCCATTTTATAAAAATAAAATAAAATGTAACTAAATTTAATTCCAATAAACTAAAATTTTATTAGTTTTTCGGGGTTTTTCCTAAATACATACATACATACACATATTATCCGATCCGGGTTCCTAATTAAGAAAAATGAATAACAACATAAAAATAATATTTTCTTTTTGTCAGTGTTTTTCCTATACATTTACAAGTTTTAGCTTTTAGTTTTTTTTGCTGTATATAGCGCTTTTATATTCCGAATATAAATAGTTTTTTAATTAAGTTTTCTTAACTGATTGACGAACAAAAAAAAAATTGTGAATGATTAGAGGGAAACTGTTTTTATGTTCGCTATACATATAATGTATAAAGGTTTGATTACACAGCAGTTTTATTTCCGATTTTTTTTTTTTATATATTTATATATACATATATGTATTTATGTTTGATGATTGATTATAAATTTTGATTACAGAAGCTCTATAATTTAATTTGACTAACACAAAATATCTTATATATACGAGTATATATGGATATAATACGAGTAGCGCCATATCAATGAAATGGAATCGAGAATTTTTTTTTTTGGATATAAAAAATGTGTTTGTTAAAAATTGTAATCAAATCAACTAGGTCACGAAGATTAAAAAAGTTTCATGGGCGCCAACATTGTGTACGTTTTTAAAAGCTGGCCACAACAACAATAAATCTTTTTACTTTCCAATCACATACATACATATAATATAGTGAAAATATATAAATAATAGTATAATCATGCTTAGATAGTCGAATTTATTGTGGTTATTTAGAACTCCAGAACTTTTTCTGACTATTTTTTAAAACAACATTGAACTGGATTGTTGAAGCAGGGAAGAACAAGGTAAAAATAAAGAAAACATATTTTCCATATTATATTTACTGTCACGGGGTTAACAAGTAATGGGAGCGACACAGTTTGTGAACGTAGCCCCAATAATCTCATAAATATTCGAGTATCGCGAGTATCTAAGAAATTCGTCGTCACTTGCATTGGCAATTAAGATAGCCTTCGCTTCTTCTTATCACCAATCAAAAGAACAAACCTTTCTGGAACTCTGACCTTAAAAAATAAGGAAAATCTACTAGGAAACTGAATAACAAAACAAAAACGTCTAAGCGACAGATTGATTGGGATAACTTCTTCAAAGAGCCTCATGATTGAACTTCTACGAGGAAATCAACAGCCTATCCGCTGTCGCGGGACTCAATAAAGCTTTGCCTAAGAACAGTGTGTGTAAACTTGATTCTCTTCGACTTCCAGACGGACAACTTACCTCTTCCAACAAGGAAATTGGTGAGCTGCTCCTTTCTGTTCATTTTCATGGTTGTGACATCGTCAACTCAGATGATGTTGGTGCCGAGCTTACTAGGACGTCTGTTGCAAGTCGCGATTGGAATTTGGCCCACAAGCTGATCAATCATGGGCTTGCGATTGAGCCTATTTTCCTTTGCATCTTATAATGCTGGCGGCTTTGATGGTATTTTTCCTGTTGAACTACAGCAGGGCTTTCCGCGGAACTACAGCAGGGCTTTTCTCTAATTCAGGATCATTTACTCTACCTCCTTGAAGCGTGCATTACTTTTAGCACTGCTCCAAATACTTAGAGCAGGAGAAGAGTGGTTTTCATAAAGCTGGTAAGCCCGAATCCTAAGTCTATCCTCAACTTTTCATAAAGTTCTGGAAGGAATTGTCGATAGATTCATTAGATATCATTTTCTAATCACCTCCCGACTCAGTAACATGCAACATGCTTACAGAGTCGTTAATTCCTTAAAACCGCCCTATATGAATTTTTACCAGGATTGATAAAGCTTGTAAAAATAAGGAGGTTCTTATGTATACTCTCCTGAATATTGTGAAAGCTTTCGATAGCACTTCGTTTGCCACGATTGCTACTGCCTGTACCAATTTTGGTATTGATCGGACCATTATCTTGTGGATTGTCTCCATGCTCAAGTCTAGCACTGTAGAGGCGGGGCTGAATGGGGTGTAAGTCTCTGTTAAGGTTACCAAAGGCTGTCCTCAGGGAGGTGTGCTCTCGCCCCTGCTGTGGCTTTTGGCAATTGACGAGTTACTTGTAAAGCTGCAGCAATCTGGCTATATTGCACCGAGTTATATATTGCATAGTCTCAGTGTCTTATCCGACCTAATTCAGCATGCCTTATCTATTGTGGAGGCATGGTGTGCTGAGAACGGTCTTCACGTTAATCATTCTAAAACTGATTTAATTGTCTTTACAAGGACGAGGAATACTCTTGAACTATCTGTTCCGTTCCTTTTTGGGAGAACGCTCTCTAAATATGACCAGGTCAAGCACCTTGGCGTTGTCTTGGATAGTAAACTTTCCTGGAAGAATCGCTTGGACCACAAGCTTCAAAAAGAAACTACCATTTTTTGGCAATGTAGAAGAGCTTTCTTTCATTTATAAATCACTAGTCCTATCGCTAATATCGTACGCTTTTATTGTTTGATGGCCAGTGGTTGACCTGAAGGCTTCTGTATAGTCAAGCTTAGTGGTCTACAAAATCTTGCGTGCTGCAGAGTCATAACTGGGGCTATGTCCTCAACCCCACTTCCCACTTGTCTCAGTTACGCACCTTTATTTTATACACACCGCCTGTTCTGATGCCTCTCGCTCTAACCTCAGAGCAGGTTTTAGAATCTACTGCCCTTGGACGGATCTGATATTTTTCGGTAGTCTTGGTTCACATTGTGCAGTTTTTCAGGCGAAACTAATAGCGCTGACACGTAGTGTTATGGAGGCTTTGAATTTTACTGTTAAAAACAAAAGTATTCTACTATGTACAGAAAGTAAAGCTGTACTTAAGAAATCCCTTGACTGTTTCTAAACTCTAAACTAAGGAATGCAAACATTACATGAACCTTCTTTGTTCTAAAAATAAAGTTACGGTCATGTGGGTATCTACTCATGTGGGTAAAAGCTGGTTCCCAATTAATTTTAATTGGTCCTGAACCAGTCTCAGTGACTTGAGACTTATAGTTGTCGTAAGGCGCAGTACTTCATTAAGGAGTCCAATTTGAGGTCAATGAAGTATGCTTTATCTTTAAACAAGAACCAGTTAAGAATCTTGGTAGCGATTCTACGGGGCATGGCCGTTTTCAAGATCATCTACATCGTATGTGTTTAGCTCATTGTATTATTTGCGAGGACTGCCTTGAGAAAGATGATGACGGCCTTCACTTCGTGAGCAGTTGTCCTGCTTTTAGTTCTATTCGATTCCAGGTATTCAACTTTAGGTCTTTAAATTTAGTTCAGTTGTCCTCTTTGTCTTGGTCTAAACTTGCTCCATGGGTCTTTGTGGCATTGAGTGCGAAATTCTCGTGGGTTCCAGCCAATTTTAATAACAATAATTATATACAGATTTATAAGAAAATCAGGATTTTTTATACGTAAAATAATGGAGTAGTACTTCTACACTTCAACATTTTAAAATGTATTAGCAATCTACTTTTTTTTTTTAAATTTTTAAGTATGTAAACTTTTAAAAATATTTATAATTTTGAAAATTATAGTTTTAAATAGTATTATTATAGCCCAGTGTTACTGTTTTTAATTTTAAAACTTACATAATTATAGTTTTATAATTTTATAAATTTAAAATATACAAATTTCAGTTTTAAAATTTATTTTCTATATCTAGATTTTAAAAAATTTAACATTTTTATTAAAAAAAAATTAATTTAAACGTTTCTTTATAATTGTTAGAACAAAGGGAGTTTTCGAAATTTAGTAACCAAGAATATTTAATTTTCTTGCGAAATTGAATTATTGTCTTTTTTGGTATTTCAAAATCTTGAATATTTAAGAAAATTAGAAATTTTGTTTTTTTAATATTTTATCAATATTATCGATTTTTGCAATTTACACATAAAGCAATCATATTCGTTTATTTAGGATTTTAAATAATTTTAAATATTTCAGGGAGTAATTTAAAAACGTACATAAATTTTAAAAATTGATTGAATTTAAAAAAACGAATTAAAACTTATTTTGAGAGTTAAATTTAATTTGAGATAGTATTTTTGTTATTTATAAATTACTAGGTTTTAATCATAAATTTTATAAATATATATAAATTTTTCAGATCGTTCCAGAATTTTAAAAATGATTTCACTAATTCCATTATTCTATAAATCCGGTTTTTTTAATTGCAATAATAAAATATTAAGATCTTAAATTTATTTTTTTTTTAAACAAAATAATATTATACATTTTCAAGACTTTACAGTTTTTTTAGATAAATTTTAAAAACTCATCATGAGTGTCTAAACATAATTTTATAGAGTAGCATTTGTACGCTTCAAGATTTTAAAATTTATTAAAAATCTATTTTTGTTGAGAAAATTTAAGTAGATAACTTTTAAAAATACTAAAAATTTTGAAAATTATAGTTTTAAATAGTGATATTATAGCCCAGTCTTACAGTTTTGAAAGTTTTTTTTTTTAAATTTACATAATTATAGTTTTATAAATTTAAAATATACAATATTTTTAAAATTTATTATTATTTGTAATAATTTAACATTACTATAAATAAAATAAAAAAATTTAAGCGTTTCTTTATAATTGACATTATAAATTTAAAATATTCAAATTTTAATTTTATAATTAATTGTTATATCTAGATTTTAAATAATTTAACATTTATTTTACTAAAAAAAAAATTTGACGTTTCTTTATAATTGTTAGAACCAGAGTTTTCGAAATTTAGTAACCAAGAATATTTAATTTTTAAATTGTTAAAATTGTTAAAATTGGTTAAATCGAAAATACCAAATTAAAAATTATTTTGAGAGTTAAATTTATGTTGAAGTACTATTTGTGTGATCTATAAAATAACAGATTTAAAAAATTTAGTTAGCTTTTTAGATCGTTCCATAATTTTAAAAATAATTTTATGTAATAATAAATTTAAGAACTCGAATTTAACTTTTATTTTTAACGAGTTACATTGCCTTTGGTCCCTCTTCCTGGTTATACCTCTACGGATTATAAACCTTGGATTATATATTTTTGACGTTTAAATATAAAAATATGTAGTTTTAATTTGGTTGTGTGTTATAACACAACCAATTTTTTGTATTAAAAATAAATCACCTCAATTGCGAATTACGACACAAGGAATTAAAAATTAAGATAAGTATTTTTGAAAAAAAATTCTGTAATTTTAGTTTAAAAAAGATTTTATTCAGACTTCCTTCATATATCTTCTTAACTATAGCTCGATTTGAGATCAAATTACGTGGCCGATCCTTGATTTTGGAGAGGTTTGATAAAAGGCTCGCAAAAAATTACCACCAAAACGATTATGGCAGTATTTTATATTATTATAAATATTTAGTATTTTATTTAGAATAGGCAAAATATGTAAATTTCCTTTAAAAGTATATTTTTTACTAATATTTTTTCAAAAGATTTCTCAAAGTTTTACATTGGGCGGGTTAGACGTCGTTCAATCTATGCCACGACCACTTCTTTAATTTTGAAGCATAGCTATGTGTATATTTATAATACTCAACATAATACCTTTATGAAAAGGAGGCAAACTGAATCATAATAACATTAAGTGTTGCAACTGGCACCATCTTAAGGTACATACTAGTCTATGCCGCTCAATTAAGTTTCAAAGGTCGATATTTGAGAAATCAAATCCACTAAAAAGTCATATGTACCAAGTTTAAGCCAAAAAAAAAATAAGTTTCTTCCAATTTCCTGTCACGTTTCATATGACGTGGTCTTGACAATTTGCTCTCAACGCAACGGTAATAAGTTTCACTATTGATCAGTTTAGTGCCACTTCAGTTGCGAGTAATTTTGAAGAAAATTCCTGTAAACAAATATTTGTTTTGATCTGCATTTTTACAGACAAGGTTTACGCTCAAATAATCATTTTAAATTTCGTGACGGATGAAATTTAATTTCAAATAGTGCTAAAAACTAAATGGACCCATGGAATGAAGTATAGCACCACTAAAATGCAACAAGCACTATTTTGTAGCCAGAATGTGCCACTCCACACTTTAAATTCTTACATTACAAGATTCATACGTTAAGTTCATCTTCCGCAACATTTAGCTCAGATTACTCCACAACAGACTTGCAAAGACATTAAAACTTATTTAACTTTTGTTGCTCGTACTTTTATGCAATTTTAGAGGTATAACAGGTGTAAACTAACATGTAATTTTCATTTAAAATTTGTTGTAGCAAAACCTGAAATAAAACTAACATTTTGAAGTAAAATTTATTGGGCGTATTTCTGTAGAGCCAATACTCTATACTTAATTCCTAAGGAATGGTACTTCAGTAACTTTTCGTACAAACTTTGTATGGAAATGTTAATCAATTTAGTATAGGTCAGGCTAAACCTAAAATGTTTCAAGGAGTCCCAACATATACATTAAGTAGGTCATACTACAAGCAGCTCTGAAATATACAAATCATATTAAATACAATATCTTTCTATTAAATGTGCAATTTGATTAAGTAAATAAATAGGAAATCATTAACTTAGATAATATTAAAGTGCGGTTTTGGTTGAACATAATGTTTAAATCTACCAAAATACTCTTGTTCAAGAAAGTCGGGGGCTGGATACCACAGAACACCCTATAAGAGAATAAATTGGAAAGTTACTATGATGAACCCATCTTTTGTTTTAAATTATCTTCACTGCGCTGTATACCACACAAAAATTAATTCTTACTCTAAAACACAACATTTTGCAATTAGTATGTATAAATATAAATCATAATTTTATTTATTTAGTTTTTGTAAATCTCAAGCTACCGCAGGTAATTATAGCAAAGTAAAAATAAAAATAAAAATTTCATAATAAAACCATCACTGTAGGATACTTCATATATACATGTGCATTATACATTAATGTTAAATACAATGGATATTTGTTATAAGTATATGTAAATATAAGCATAATGGTTTATAACATAAATTTTAAAAATAACAAAAATATTTTCTTTATTTATTTTAAGTTAATTAAAAAATTGTAATAAAATATAAAAATTTATTGGTAAGAATGTGGCGAAACTTCATGTTTTCGTTTATATTACAGAGAAAGTATGATAATCGTATATACGTATTAAGGAATATAGTTTTATATTTATGTATAACAGTTTATGATATATGCAGCTACATAAAAACTTATAATACATAAATTATGAAAAAGAATTCTCTAATAGCTAAAGGGTGTAATGGATATCCTTCCCAGTCAAGGAAAAACTTGAGCACTTAAACATGCGTATTATGCTTTTAACTAACGTAGAAACGTTACATCAATCATTATCTTAATTATGTATTTTAAGAGATTTTGCAGATAATTATAATAAATATGTTGGACGGAGAAAAATAAATCATTACCTTATAATATTCAGAATTTTGAAGTGTCTCAATTTAAAGAGAACAAAAAGTGTACGTATTATAGTATATGGCGTAGAAAATTGAAAAGTTTGAAACGTTGAACCTCCAGTTCACTGAATTTATAAAAATCTTTCTCAGAAGAGGTTTAATAAATTTTTTGTTTGTACCATCAAGTAATTCAATGTTTTGTTTTTTTTTCAGAACTTTCAAAATATTATTCAACAGAGAATAATAATAATCATCATTATTCATGTACAAAAATACTTTTATCATTATAAAAAAAAAAGGAAGAAGCTTCATGTTGTAATGCACTGGAGCTGTTGTAGATATTTTTATTTGCAATGTTGTTGTTAGATATATACAAGAACAAGTTATACTTTTAAACTTTACAATTTGGAAAAAAAACACTGAAAATTTAAAATATAAAAACATAAAAATAACATTATTGTAAGTTAATTGACATAAAAGCCAATTTAAGTGAAAAAAAAGTTATATTATATTTATGCAAAACGTCAAGTACCTTGGATGAGGTATATGCATGTATGTATGTAGATACATAAGTATATATAGTCAAGTCTTTTGAGTATATAAATTTCTACCGTATCGCAGAGTGGCTGCATGAAAAAGCTTAAAAAACTTGATATGTATAAGTTTCGGAGCATATTATGTATGAAGATACATAAAATAAAATAAAAAGTTTTTATTTTTGTGTTTTATAATTCTCGGTTTATTCAGAATTAATTTTATCATTAAAAAATATGATTATGACTTTTTTAAGTTGTTTTAACTCTTTTAATGTTATCTTATAGCGAAATTAGATACAATATATGTATTATCTACATTACATAGATAATATGTATGCGAAAAAATGTTCAAGATGGTATTCTAAAAGAATGAAGATTGTTTATAAATAATTATAGAAATATCATTTGCTAAAATTTAATATCAGTTAAATATAACATATAGTTCAAAATTTATAATTTATCAATTTTCAGAACCAAGTGTTTAGTTATAAAGATTAGTGTCTATAATTCTAATCCATCGTTTGTACTATCAAGATATCGATCATAAATAGAACCTTATAACTTATAATCGAACATATCTTAAATATCCTGTAAATGGGGGATTAATTTTAAAAATTTGTGAAATATTTAAATTTTAAAACTGGTTGTGGAAATTACACATTTGATTCAAACAATTGTATAGTATGAACAGTTAGTAAATAAAAATAGTCCTGCTTATAAATAGGTTCAGCTAATTTGACTCCTATTATTAGAGATTTTCCAAAAGACAGTTTTTTTTATTTGCCTCTATAATTTCAAATAAGATGATCAATTTGATATGTCTCTGCCAGTAAATCGTATCTTTAAATAACAGGCTTTGTTTAGCTTGGAATCCGGATTTAGAAGTTTAATTCGTGGTACGGCATCTATTCAGGTAAAATATTCAATATATATTTGAAAACGAAACTTTTCATACTTTAAATTGCAAAATGTCAACTAGGAAATATGGTACGTCGATATTTTTCAATTAATATAAAAAAATCTAATTACCCGGTTCTGTAATTATGGTTTTTCTAAAATAATAACACATCAATGAAACCTCACCTTACGTAACAAACAGTATTATTCAAGGTTACAACCTTAATGTATATACATTTGATTTTTATACATTTGAAGCAACTCTAGCAACATCACTTTTCAATGAAGACAAGTTTTGATTTTCTAGAATTTTTGGACAAAATTCCATGTTCTTAAATGGAAATCGCATAAAAATGAGCCATACTACCGCTTCCCTAAAGAGAAAGAAGAGAAACAAATATCGCTTACGGCAAAGCTATCTTTCCGCACTAAAAAAAATTAATTTTGTTTTAATATTGTGCTATGATATGATATGATAAAAGTCTGTAATAACCTTTGCTTCAGTTTGGTCGCTCCAATTTCCTCAACAATTTTTGCAACCAAAATGAATGAATATCATTCGGATTTTTGAAACGAGTTAATTTTTAAGATCTTTAAAAGTTAAGATCAGATAACGCCAACCAGATGCAAATCAGTTATTGAATGTACAATAGCAAAAATTTTATTAAATTTAAAAGCAATAGTATTTAGTAATAACCAAGGACGATATAAAAACCGAAATTAAATAAAACCTTTAAAACTCTGAAAATACTTTTATTAAATGAACGTTAAGAATCAGGATCTATAACCATTATATACCCTGTGGTCGAGAGGCACTCACATGTCTCGTAATCCTAAATTGCACGAACATATTTTACAAGAACATTACCATAGTATTCTTTGCTGGTCGTATGGGAGGCAACTAAACGGTTAGATCGCTGGACTGACGACCCCCCTTCGTAAAAAACTCAACTGTTGCCATATGAACAATAGACAAAATGGATACCGCCTAACCAATACCGGACCTCCCCTCAAGTACCCGGACACGAGATTTAGAATCGGCACGTTAACGTGCAGTCACTCAAGAAACCAGAAGCGTTAAGGGGCCTAATCACATGCATGAAGGAGTATCGGCTGGAACTAGTTGCCCTTCAAGAAACTGGCTGGCCTAAAAGTGGAGACCTTCTGTACCAGGACTATACATTGCTTCATGAAACTGGATTTTTTCTTTAGCCGTAGGATAAGCCAACCTGTCGATAATTTGTGTACACGCGCCTACAGGCATTGGCCGTCCCCAAGATAAAAATCCATTTTTCAATGGCTTGGCCGAAAACGATATTAGAATGGTAATTATGGGGACTTTAATGCTAGAGATGGCAGAAATCAGTCCGACTTTTGTGAAAATATAGGTCTGTACTCTCGATACGAAACTGCGACCGATAATGATCAAAGAATGATGTACTTTGCAATTGCAAACGACCTTAGAGTAGCAAGCACATTTTTCCCACGCAAACAAATACATTTAGAAACATGAATCCATCCTCGCAAAACTTCTTGCATCCAAATTCACCACTGTGTCATGGGAGGTACTGAAAACATACTTTAGGTATATTGAAAGTCAGACAAGCAAGAAAATGTAGCCCATAATAAAGTGCAACAACGTGTAAATATCACTAGAAAAAACAAGGCTGCTCTCAGTCGGAGGGCAACTAAGCTGATTTGAAGACGGTAAAGCGAGGATGTTGGAAGACCGTGGTTCTGAAAGTCATGTCATTGTCATTGTTGTAGTCATTGTTGTAGTTGGACGTTTTTCGCTTAAGAATGGCACCCAGGCTGTGCCTATATCCAATTCTAAGCCGTTTTGCTATTTCTGTGTGTCAGTACTGTTTAGTATGCTTAGCCAGGTCCGAGACCTGTTTCCATCCCTGCCGCATGGAGGCGCATACTTTTCTACTATTGCTTATGCTTGGTTAAAAATTTACTTGGATATAGAAGTATATCCTGCTTCAGTTGTTAAAATACTCAATATAAGCTTTATTCAGCTTTGTGTTCCGTAGGCCAAAAACTAGATTCAATTATTTTAAAAATCTTTAGGTTTGCAACCTAGTGTCATTACTTTTAAAACTCCTTATAACTAGAATAAAATTTTCGGGCTATGCCGTTGTCATTTGTTTAATACCTTAAAACGAATCTTCGATTTTTCGCCTACCTTACCCAAAGCACAGTGTCACAGAATCTTTTAAGATGTGCGATATTTGCAGGCATCATCTGCACTAGCTTACTTGCCGGCCATTCTGCGTTAATTGCATCAATCATGTTTTCTCTAGCATCAGTGGCCAGAGCGCAGTCGAAAAGAATGTGCTCATCTGTCTCAGCAGCTTGTCCACATTCACACATGCTTGAGTCCGGCAGATTAAGTCTGTACATATAATCTGCGAATTTTCCATGACCGGCTTGCATTTGCGCAAAAGAAGCTACCTTCAATACTCGGTAAGTAACTAAAGGTAGTTCTGCCCTTTTCAGATCGCCTCCATCTGTCTTACCAAATTTCAATGGATTCTTTACGAATTTCTTTTTTGAGGGATGTCTTGTTCGATAGGTCACTTGGTGTGCCTTGCCACTGCATACTGCCACAAATGAACTCCTGATTTTTCCTCAGTTTGTACTTAATTAACCTTTCGTTAAGTACTATGCCCATGGGAATCATGCCGAAACCGTACGTTATCCCAAGAAGAATTGATCTTTGAGCGCTTAATAGAGTTCTGCGATGGTAACAGTTCATCCTGTCGGCCCATCCCGCACAAGCGTATGTCATGGTCGCAACCACTAGGCCTTCGTATAGTGTGCCTTGTTTCAGGCCCCACGTCTCTTTAGTAACTCTTCTTAGTGGTGAGAAAAATTGTTTGGTATTTTCTGCCACCCTTTTCACGTGAGTAGTGACTCCAAGTCTTTCGTCGATGTCGACTCCCAACCATTTTACAGAGTTCACCATTTTTATCCTTTCGGTTCCGACATACACCAAGGGTGGTCTCCTTATGTCGAGTGAACCTTTCAATTGGATCATCACTGTTTTGGTGAAAGATAACTCCATCTTATTTATATCACACCACTTAACCATACTGTCAATTCCGCGCTGAGTAGCCTCCTGAATTGCCTGTCTAGAATTTCCTGTACAGATCATAATTTTATCATCCGCGAATGCTACTTCTTGGATTTCGTCATGCATGCTACTATTGAACACCAAATTCCAGATATGCGGACCCAAAATGGAGCCTTGTGGACAACCTTTGTTTACATTCTTAGAGAGTGTGCCCTGGTTAGGTATTACAATTGCGGTTCTATCAGAGAAGTAACTGTACAACAAGGAGTAAAGAGTCGCTGAGCAACTCATCTGCATACCGAGCAAATAGCGCAGTGGTTAAAGCTGCGACGTTTGGATCGGGAGGTACCGGGTTCGAATCCCAACAGAGGCGGGATGCAAAAGGGATTTTTCATCTCCCGATTACGATAGGTGATTAAATTGAAAACATCTATGGTTGGAATGTAGAACTCATGGGCCGACGCGTCTTTCATGTCACTGTACAGGGTGACATGGAGCTATGCAATGCGCAGATGGTATACTGTACTTGTGTGAATGGGAATGAATGGATTGAATGAATGTTGTGTGAATGTAAGGTAAGGCTATGGACCGTAAAAGTGTCTATGCCAAGTCCTTTTTTTAAAAATAAAAAAAAATAAACTCATCTGCTTCAACTCCCTCATTATACTTGGCCACCACAGATTATCCAAAGCACCAGATACGTCTAGGAATACACCAAGGGCGTACTTGTTGCTCGATCCATAGTCGATCCTCTCGACTATGTTGACCATCTCAATTATAACGTCCTCTGTGGATCGTCCTCTTCTGAAACCGAACTGCTTCTCACTATATCTACCGCTACTCTGAAAAATGTCCATCAGCCTGCCAGTAAGCAATTTCTCAAATAATTTACCTAAGACTGGCAGCAACATGATCGGTCGATAAGCTTTAGGGTCGGTCGGATCTCGATCGGCGCCCTTCCTTATAATTATGACTTTACCATTTTTCCAAGCTTTAGGAAAAACTCCTTTATTCAGACAAGCATTCATGAGATCGGTAATGCTAGGTCCTATAATAGACCAAGGGGAAGATGCGTAATGCCAGCAGTACAACATCTCAGCAATGTACATAATTTTGTAATAATTTGTTGTTAAGTTAGAAAATGCTGGAAGCTTCAGAAAATTGTATGAAATTTTTCACATTTATTTTTAATACTCTAATGAAAACTGACATCAGATTTCGTAAGTAACAAAGTGATTCCAAAAGCTGCAACACTCCCAAAATTCTTCAAAGAAAAAGCTTCTACAAAAATTTAAGCCAACTCTGCAATAGAAAAGTTTTTTGATTTTTATGAGAACACGCAACGGTTATAGAGTTCTATAAGAAATCGAAAACTTTCAAAAAAAAAACATACCGCATCTAGGAGCTTGTTTATATACCGCTGAAGTTTTCGCAAATCTTTGGGTGAAATATGGCCGGTTCTCTAAAAAATACTGGGAGCTGTATTATATATTTGAATCGAACGACGCAGATTTACCAACAAGCACTAAATGAAAAATTAAGGCACATAAAAAATGAAAATTGTGAGTCATTACAGTTATTGATCACACTCCGTAAACTTCTCTGTGTGCCATTGTCCGTTGATAACATTATCCTACCATAACATCATACCGTTGAAATGCGCTAAAATGGTCGGGAAATATTCAAACTTAATTCTAGACTGATGCAATTTTTAGTGCTTTGGAATGATTTGAAAATATCAGAGAAACCTGTTTAACTATTATTACCTAAGCTAAAACCATTGAATTATTCCCCGTCATTAGCGGTTTGCTTTAAAACACAAATAATTGCCCACGACCATTAACTTGTGGAAAATCTAAACCAACTTCTTCAGATTCAAGTATTTTTTGTTAATGTGCTTAAGCAGCTCGAATTATATGGTTCGTTGATTTCTAGTGATATTATTTTAAAGTTCTCCAAAATGTGTTAAATGTCTATTTTTCAGCGTTTCAGAATATCGTGCAGGTTCTGTAAAATTTAGGCACACTCATTTGTATAAAAGAAATATGATTATTATTTAGAACGATTAGTATAGCAATAAATTCAAATAGATAGTACATACTACTTATAATGTTTATATATTCCATGGAAAATACTTTAAAAGCATTATTATCAGTAAGGCGAGAGAGAGAGAGAGAGAGAGAAGTTGAATTAAAATTAAATATACCACCACTGGAAGAACATTGCTGATCTTGAAATACGATATCGAAGTAATTTTTGGAGCCCGTTCAAAATAATTAAATATTTTCCTATGTTTTAAAATTCTAGGAAATTGTTCCCCGGTCATCATTGTACGAAATGACTTAAATATTTGTAAACTCCACGGTGGAAAAACTAAAAAAAGCGGAGTGACCTTAATATGACGTTGTGGGCAGTTTAATATGATGATGTGGGCTGATCTCGGTTCTTGCACGCACGCATATTTGAATATATTTTTAATATACATATGAGAGATTAGATAAATGGCTTTGTCTGATCTTTCGATGCTTCCTTTGGACAGTACATGTACTTACTACATATCTTGATTGGTATATACATAGTGAATAATTTTTGCTATACAATAAACAAACATGTTATGTATATCGAAAATCGAATTATCCGATTTTAATTTGAATGCAATATCAAAAGTTTATATACGAGTAATAAATAGAAAATTTTCTATTTCGAAAATAAAAGAAAATTGGTAAATATTTCATTAATTTTTTATCATTACCAAACATAATGTATGTACGTACATATACATACATAATATATACATACAACATATATTTATAATTTAAATATAAATTTCCATCCAAATACAATATCCACAGGCACATTTAAAAATATATTTCATTTAAAATTATTTCAAAGAATTTTTTTTTAATTTAAATATCCTTTGAGAAAATTTAAATTTATTAAAAAGAAAAATAATTTAAAATGTTTTATTTTTGTTGTTGTATTCGTTTTTGACATATTCCCTCGATAGTAGTTTGTAAATTTATATGTATATATGTATTACATGAAAGAAAATGTATGTATTACAAAAGAAACATAAATAAGTTCCAACAAATTATTAGTCCCAAAAAAATAAAAAAGAAATAGGTCAAATTAATTTTTTTTTCTATACTTAATCCTATTGTAATATTAATTTATAAATTATAAGTAATTTATTAAAATTGAAAACGAAAATTGTTTAGTTTTAAGTTTTGATTTTAACAAAGTTTACTTCTTGTCCGTATTTACATATTATGTATTGTATACACCGAAAATTTATTGTTTTCCCTTATGATACTCGTAGTCCTCCCCCAACAAAAATTTGTATATGTATATTCGTACTTATATAAGAAAAAATACAAAACATGTATTTAAAATAAAATGGAAAACAAGAAATACTTAATTTTCTTTAAGAAAATAATTATATCTCAAGAGAAAATATTTTCCTTTTGTGCTGCGTTGTTACGTCGTTGTTTAGTGGAAAATGGGCTTTTTATGAATACAAATTTTCGTTTTATCAAAATTAAGCCCAGTAAAAAGGCAATTTGGTATGTATTTATTTTTCTTCCCGCTACCGGTTTTATACACATTTTGGAAATCTAGATAATGAATTTACTTATGTACGCACTTTCTTTTGTCTAAAAATAACCAAATTATTATATTGCAAAGTGAAAAACAAATGGTTTTTATTTAAATTGACACATCGTTCAACTAGGTATATCTAAAATGTGTATTATCGTCCATTGAAGCACTATTTATTATACTAAATCGTTAGATAAATGCTTAACAAATCTTAATACTTAATGAATAACCAATTACCAAAAAATAATATTGATACCATTGAGAATTCCCGAAATGGTATTAATGCATAGTTGATATAACTGGTCAAATAAAATGCGCCTAATAAATATATGGAACTTATAAAAATATTTTTAAGATTACATACATAAAATCTTTAAATTTGAAAAACTAAATCTCCAAATCTAAAATTGTTATACTAATATATTAATATGTAAATTTAAAATTTTTTAAACTTAATTAAATATCACATACCTAATGGTAAAGTTATTTGAACAAATTTAAAAAAATAATATATTTAGAACTCCAAATTTCTTTTTTCATACTTTCATCAAACCTGTAAGGCCTCCTTGTATAACCAATATAGAGTCTTTGGTAGCCAGTATGTTGTTGAATCTATTACTTATGTCCCATAAAATCCATAATAGCTCAATGTTAACCTATTACAAAAATAAATAAAAATAAAAATGAATTTAAGCCTGGATTTATTGGTAGTGGTAAGCTTTTGTTTGCATAGGCTATAAGAGCGATCTTCGGTGGGATGACGAGACAGTTTTTTGGGAGAAAACAAAACAGAATAGTCAAAATAGCTGAGTATAGTTACATAAGTGGTGATTTTCTTTTTGATCGGAAAAATAAATAATTTTTTTTGTGATGTGTTACCTAAACTTAGAACAATAAAATTAATTAGAGGAATAACGATTAATTTATTAAACTTAAATGTTAAAGTAGAAAAAACTACTAAACAATCCTCTAATTTAAACATTGAGTTAATCGTTGTGAAAACAAAATGATTTGTATATCAAAAAGAAAAAAAGAAATAAGTTTTTTTGTCTTGGCATAAAAATGACCAGACATCTTTAAACTCGGTGTAATCTATTGTAAAACTGTTTGTGCATGTGAAAAACAAAAAAAAAATTTGTTTAAAGTATAGTTATAGTTTATTTGTAATTTTAAATTATATTCTGAATTTACCAAGATAAAATGTGATTTATACTAAACTAGTGAAAATTTATAGCATTAAAATAAATAAATATATTATTATTAAAATAAAAACTATAATATTATGCAAGTATGATGCTTGTAATTTAAATAAGATTATGATATTTGATTAATCAAAAGAAAACAAAAAAAAACATAAAACAATAAGTGATTATACATGTGAATATTGAAATAAAATTGTAATTCTAAACTCATGATTAATATAGACTATGATAATATTAAATTCAATCTGGATTATATGAAAATCCTAGTCATAAATATAATAAATTTTGTATTAAATTTATTTGAAAAAAAAAAAAAAAAAAAATTTGCTTAAGTCTTAATTTTCAAAATCAACACCAGCATTATCTTAACATGATGGACGCCATTGACCAACAATACAAAATCCTTGCGTGATTTGATAAAGTTTTTTTTTTTGCCAAAATGTATAATAATCAGTTTTTTTTTATTATTACTAATTGTTATGAATATTTAAATTAAATATTTTTTTTTTATATAATAATTATTATTATATATAATTGTGATTATTATTATGTATTTAGTTTTAGTTAAGATTGTTATTTATTTAGTTTGGTTAAATTATTTCTTATATTTATTACTAAGTTCTGTAGTTAATATTTAATTTTTGTTATACATTTTTTTTTATTAAAATTTTCTTTTGCTTGAACTTATTTATTTATTAATTAAATTAAATAAATTTTGAATGTTACGTATAGTTTTTTATCAAATGAACAGTTTTACATTTAATTTATAAAGTTATTGAGAAAAAAAAAATATGGATTAAAGTAAATTACAACATGGGAACTTAGGCTAGTGTAAGTATGTGTTTTTCAAATTAAATTGGTTGCAAACCTTGTTCCATGCTCTTCTCATCGGTTCAGTAACATCGATTCATGCTATCAACAAATGTAGAACCTACCCAAGGCTGAGCGCAGCTGGCAATAAGAACCGCGATTGGTTGATATATGTTGAATTGATAATTCTGCTAACACATAGGTTAACAAAACGGAGGCCTGTGTGTTACAAACCTCTAAAATAAAATTAAATCAATTTAACATCTTTCTTTAATTCTTACTATTTTAAATATTCTTCATCTTCAAATTCTGAAACATATTGTAATTTAAATTCGCAAGGATAATTTTATATGCTTGCGGCTATTAAATTCCAAAAATCCTCTCCGAGTTCTCAAAAGTTTTACTACTTTAATGAAGCATTCGACAAAATGTAAAATTTATTTTTACTAAAAAAGTGTATATATTTAAAATCTAGAAATAAAAATAATTTTTGAAAATTTCAATTTGTATAATTTCTATAAATTTTAAAATCTAATTAAATCCCATAAACTGTAAAATTCTACTTTAAAATTTATTTAAAACTAAAAATTTGCAAAAAATCTGGAAAAAAAAGTTTTCATTTAGTTTAAAATTAGGTTTTCAGGGAAAAATTCTGAAAAAAAGATAAATTCAAAATAATAAAAATTAAATCAATAAGATTATCTAAAATACTGAATATTATTTAAACTTGATAAAAGTTTGTAAATTCTTTTCTTTCAAACTAAAAATTAAAACTTGCATATTCTTTTGAAATCGAAAATGGTATGTACATTGTACAGTCCTAATTGGCTTTTTCTAAAATAAAACCTATCATACGTTTTTAAATATTTATATAATTTTTAAAAAAATTTCCGAAAATTATTAAATTCGAACAAATTATCAATAAAGTCCTAATAAATATTTTGTTTGGGTGCGTTTTGTTCTAGATTAACCGGATTATCTGTTGAGATGAAATATTGCGAGAAGGACTGAATAACTGAAAATTGTTGAATTCTTCAAATTAATATTAATTCGTATATTTTAAAATTTATTAGTATATTAAAATTTAATTTAATTTCACTCGAATAAAGCAATAAATTTTATTTAAATATATTTAAATAAAATAACAATTGAAATATTCTTAAATATCTAAAAATGCTGTGCATATTACATTTAAAACAAAATAAATTCTCTAAATGCAATTTGAAAGTTTCTGAAAATTTTTATAATGGAATTCTTAAGGATGTGTTTTTAGTTGTGCTGTTGACCGTTAAAATCTTAAAATTGAAAAAGCATATTATTAGACTTTCAAAATTTCGAAAATCTAAATAATTTTATATTTCCTAAATATTTCATAAAAGTTATTTGAATTAGTGGGTATATTAATGAATTTCCCACCTGTCCTATTAAATGAAACAAGTATTACTGCGGAAAAAACCTTGTTCGAGTGTTTAAAATTGACGATAGAAGATGTAGTCGAATTTTATGTAGAACGTGTGTCATACAAAAAATATTCTATTGTTGGATTTAAATACTACAAAGCGTAGTCTAATATCGTTTACAAAAACAAAACTATCGTGGAAACTCATCGTGATATGGCGCTTGGACTTTTATTTATGGTTATATTCATGAAACTCACAAAATTTATCTGTATTCAGATTTTTTAAATTCATTGACTCACCAAAAAATTAACGCATTAGATTATTGAACCCAACTGTTTATTTAATTCATAAAAATTGGGACGGTTTCTTTACTTTAACAATTTAGGTACTAATATGAAATTTCGAAAATGAAAAATTACCTAAACATACATAGTTTGAAATAATACGATTAAAGGTAAACAAAAATGCCTGTTAGATTTTACTTCACGTTGCTAAATTTAATAGTACAAGAAATAGTACAGAAATACACCACAATTTTAAAAATGACTCGAAAGCATTCAATATTATCTGCGATACTTAACGCTTCGTGGAAAGCTCAGGATACCTACTCTAACCTAACCTTACCTAGCAATAAATCACTATATATTTTTTATTATTATTATTATTGTTATCATTATCTTTATTTCCAAGTGAAATTTTATAAAATTGTTACAAATATTAAACCTAAACATAAATATATGGAAATAAAGTTATAGCTCCGTGTAGGTAAGTTAAACCTGTAGTGGAGCAAATTACAAAAAAAGAAGAAAAACTATGATTGGTTGGGACGTTACAAAAAGCTTATATAAACAAAAAACACAAGTTCAAATATAGTTAATAATTAAAATACATTAAAAATGAAATAAATTAAATAAATTAAATTAAAATAGATTAAATGTCACAGAGAGATAGTTGTTACTATTTAAAAGTAAGTTTCAATATTGGTAATATACATCAACCACTTACGGGCCTCACTCTCGAAATAATGTTTGCGGTGAGTAGGGATGAGCTTTATATCTATGGGTAATTTATGAAACCAATATGGCGCCATAAATAAGTAAAATCTTCTAAACCCCTCACTGTTGCAACGCAGCCTTGAAAAAATGTTTGGATTTCTTATATTATATGTATGAGATATGCGAAAATGAAAACTACCACTGCGGACAAAAAACATTTTTAAAACTTTATACACATACAAATATCTCAAAGGTAACAGGTTTAATTCACGAAGCAGTGGAATTGTTGCAGTGGTAGAAGGACGGCGATAAATTAGTTTAATAATACGTTTTTGAGCAATATACAGAGCCTGAATTCTAGAAAAATAAATCCCACCCCAACTTGTGATGCCATACATTATTATTGATTCAACTAAGGCATGATATAAATTTCTCAAAATTGACTGTGGACAAATTTGGCGTAAGTGGTAGAGTTTATAAATAGAAATAATAACATTCTTCCTAACATTGGCAAGATGAGAATTCCAGGTCAACTGGGAGTCAATTGTGACACCTAAGTATTTAAATTCATCCACCAACACCAATTCAAAACATTTTGATGAACAAAGGCTACCCGTACATTGCTCGATGTGGTACTTCACAGGGACAGGGAACGAACGACCGAAATGCAAAATTCTGGATTTACCAGTCACTGCAAGGCGGTGGTGGTAAAACCATTTGCTGAGAGTGGCTAAATCGGTTTGCAGTAAGCATTTGACCTCCAAGGGATTTGCAGATGTATAACACACAGCTATAAGTCATCTGCAAATGCGGTCACATTGCCCAAGAGGTTGCTCTCAAAAACAGAGTTAATATAAATGATAAATAATAATGGTCCAAGAACTAAGCCTTGAGGAACGCCATAGCTCAAATTACCGGGGTCACTAATCGTATCATTTATTTTAACAACTTGGCGACGATTACTAATATAACTTTTGAACCAATTATAAATTTTACCTCTTACACCCAAATTAAACAATTTACTTAAAAGTATACAATGATCAACAGTGTCAAACGCCTTTGAAATATCGAGAAATAATGATGTAGGTTTTTGGGAATTATTGATAGCTAAAAAAACATGAGTTAGGTGGTGCAATAGCGCTTGTTCGGTAGATTTACCTGTTGTAAAACCAAATTGATTAGGATGCAAGAAATTAATTTTATTTAAATACTTAATTAGTCTGCATTTAATCATTTTCTCAAATAGTTTGGAGAATGTGCTTAGGAGCGATATCGGACGATAATTGTTCAACTGCAGTACATCACCTTTTTTATGAACTGGAACCACGACTGCTAATTTTAAAACATTAGGAAATATTCCAGTATCTAAGCTTAAATTAAATAGGTACTTCAATACGTCTATTAGATACCAGGAACACTTCTTAATTACTAGATTATTTGCAATTTTAATTATCAATTTATCTCCATGCACTACATTGGTTCGAAAGTTGCTAATTGAGTGACTTGCACACTCAATAAAAAGTGTTTTTTTTTAAATTACAGGTGGTAAATAGAACGTTAAAATCTGTCTGAAATAGTTTCATCAGTTTAAAGACTAAAATAAACCGGCCTAACTCGTAGAACATTTAAAATATAAAGAGATGTAGGTTATGTGGTAAATCGTTCACTAAGAAGAAAATTTTTCAACAGCTTTTCATGTATGAACTGAACAGTTATCATTGGGACCTGAGACTTTGGCAACCAATTCAGATACCAAAAAAATTAATTGGAGAACTAATCGTTTCACCTAACCCTTCCATGTAAAATTTTAAAATTTGACAGAGATTCAATCAATCCAATCCAGTATCAGGATCGGGTTATAAAATACTTAATAATAGTAATAATATTAATCGGCTACATTACACTAGGCAAATATAACGAAGTTCAACTAAGGTCAAAGAAAAGGTGCCCTTTTGCTAAATGATTGCATTTGTCACAGCCTTAATTTAATGAAAATTGCTGCCGCATCATAATTACCTAGTATGATTGACTCAGAAGAAACATCAATCTTTATTTTTGCAACAATCCCAGCCACTTAGATAATTTTCAAGTGGAGCGAACCTTCATGTAATTGGAAAATATTCAGCTACTCGTTGGATATTAATTTTTTTATAATATATAAAGTAAATAATTGGACTCTCTTAACTTTTTTTTTTTTTTTTTATATACATAGATATTAAAATAAATTAGATTAACGAAGAAATGTAAACAAGCGCCAGGATGCGTATTTTTCTTTCAAAAATAAAAAATTTGTACAGTGGTTTAAGTCTAAATTTTATTAAAATTCCTTATTAGACGAGAGTAAATTTCCTAGCAACGTAAAAATAAAATTAATAAATAACCAAATTCCGACTGATAAAGTCTATTGCGGCTAGCCGGCCGACCAATTTAAAATTAAAATATTACGAATTTGCCGGTAAAATAGTAGGTAAATGTTTGTATGTAATTGCATTAGGTGGAACATATAGGCAATTGGTAAGAGCACGCTTTTCACCCTCATTTTTGGCACAACTAATTGGATTTCGTGTTCATTATAAATATTTCGAACAAGACGATCCACATTTGTATCTAAAGAAAATTAAGTATATCCTAGACCCAGATCTAGACGCAAGCGATAGTTTAGAGTTGTATTTCGTTGAAAAAATGTATGACACTGCTGGGCAATTATCAAAAACTGTGAATTTAATTCCAAACGGTTCTAGAACCAGAGTAACGAACGCCGCTAAAAATCAGGTAAATACTATTATATTATATTATTATCTTATTATTATTATAAGTATCGAAATAATTTTAGAAAAAGAAAACTGAATGAATACTGAAATTGAAATTTTAAACTTAAAAAGCCATTCAATATTATTTTATTTAACGATCTGAACTTTAAAACGCATTGATTTTAATAAAGATACTTCTATTTATTTGGTTAAATTTTCGACCAAACGGAAAGCAAATTTTAATTAATTTTTAAAAAATTTCCGGATTGCGAATTAACAAATGCAGAAAAAACTATGAAGAATATAAAGCATTGGCGGATTATTAAGAACTTAAAAAAAATTTAAAATTCTTCAATATCTAAATTTTAGAGTGGAGTTGGTGAAATTCAAAACCAATTAAATGCGTTTATATTCAGCAATATATTTCATATTGCACAAGAGGTTTTATCAATAGCAATAGAGGTTGTATCATCCGCTAATGTAGGACGAATCTTTTCGATTCAGAATCTTATCAAAACCAAACTCCACAATCATCTAACCATTTAAACATGTTCGGCGCTTCTACAAACTAGAGATTTGATTAAATCAACAGGTAGTTCTTGCCATAATTTTTAAATTACAAAATCTGTTATTCCTAAAAATTTTACAAACGTTTTTCTGGCAGAAGAAGAGTTGATTGAATTTAAATACTAAAATTTAATAATTTTTAACATTGTTATTTAGGATATGAAGAAATTAAAATGTTATTTTTGCAATAATCATAAAGTGATATTTTTCAATTAATTTTTATTGTATGGCAATAAACTTTGCGATCTGTATTGATTATGTATTGTTAGTTTTTAAATTAATATAATAGTTAAGATGAAAATGTGAATCAAATAGCCTGAATAGAGCAAACATCAAAGCAATTTAATACATATAAAAAGTACTTTCAAATCCCAAAAAGTACTGTCAGATGCAAACAAACAGTCATTCGATAAAAAAGACTAATATCTTCCTTGATCTGTATACTGTGATATTGTGTGTAACGATACCGTAATTAAAGAGTAAGTTTGCTAGCTTCTATATACTAAATAATTGTTTCATTATTACGAAACAAATAATTGTTCGTACCACAATTTAATTTATTAATTTATATAATAAAATATAAAGAGTATGAAGTTTGTTTTAGGTTGAAAAGTGCAAAAAACAAAATTGAAAATTCCATCTGGTGTTACGTTACGTTCTAAAAAAAGAGAAAGGAGGTTGTACAAAATGCAAGAACTGTTCAAATGTTATAAAAACCAAAGGTGGCTTCAACAAGGAAATAACGGATCGTAAATTAACTGGAAAGCGTGGTACTTTAGATGAGGAAACCTCTAAAAAAAATTGTTGAACCAAACAATTATACAAATTGAGAAAATATTTAAGTTTACTAGCACGAACAAAGTATCTCAAAGTTATATAAATCCTGATTTAATTTACTGAATATTTGGGATGGCTTTGGCTTTACTTTCTCTAATATCAAAGTTATTAGAAGAAATTAAAGATTGTTTCTATTTATATTTTTTTAAGCTATCAAAACGTAGTCTGCCAATATAACATTCAACCATAAAAATCAAAAAATATCTAAAGCTCCTGGATGCCATTGCTAGTGGCATATTGATGAGGAGTTAGGAGCGATTCTAATTATTATTTAGCGGTTGTAATCGCTGAAGAGCACGAAAAAAAAAATCGCGAAATAAAAGAAAATGTTACGGGGATCCATTTAAGTTAATCTATAATGTTTAAATGTTGTTTTAAAAAATCACCTTTGAATGTCAATAGATTAGTTTTAAAATGACCAATCCAGAAAATCATTACTCACAATCTGCTATTTTCGTAAAAGTGGAGTATGCGGAATAACGTCAAGTATTGCCGGTTACATTTGTATTTACCAAATGAATATAGCTGCTTATTCTGATCTATTCAAATTTCAAAATGATTTTACTCCAGGGTATCTCTTACTCTTTTAAACGATAATCATGTACATAACGGTCAAAAAGCGTTTTTATCGCATTTAAAAATTCCATCGGTCCCTCCTTCACCTTTTTTGTGGAGAAAATATGTCTAAGAAAAAATTAAGTAAAAATAACTTTGAAAATATTTCTACTCCACCGGAACTCATAACACGAATTTGGAAGTGGAAGTATAATTTCCACTCGGCACCGGAAATCATGATATTGCTGGTAACTATATAAAAATTTTAAATTTGGTGAATCAAAGCATAAATTTTGCGATGGAAAAGCTACATTTTAATGGATTTCCGAGTAACAAAGCAAAAAACGGTTCCGCCACGACCTTACTATGCTTGCACGCCCCATTTTAATAAAAGCTTGATAGTTAATTATTTAAACCGACCGGTATTAAAACAAGATTTTCCTATCTATATAAAATAGGCGATTTAAGGTGGTTGAAAATTGTAAAATTAATAATTTTTTGTTTTACAACAGAACTGTAATAACCCTCGAATCTGGTTACTAAATAATTATTTTAATAAGACGTCTTACTTAGTATATAAGGTTTTTGCTACGACGGTTTCTACTAATTTAAATGCAGGAACCCATAAAATTGTAACAATTCAATAATACGCAACTATCTACCGTAATTCTAAGTGTTTAAAGAGTTCCGTGCGTTAGTAAACCAATTAATTCAATTTGTTAATCGTGCGTACACTCAAATAAATTAAACATTTTAACATTAAAATCTATAAGATTTATATATTCTTATCATAAATTTAATCCGGAATCTAAATAATTTTGATTATACCTTCGATTAAGTAACATATTTCTATACAAAAGAGCGTTTGTAAATAAATACATACAATGAGGAATCTCAAAATTGTGCCGCGTAATTTATTCGCTATTTATGTGTATGGAGGTATACGCGCGCTTATTAAGAACTAATTAAATTCCGCATGCTAACAATAATATAGCATCAAAACTAAACAAACAAACAGCTATTAAATTTGTCAGATAAAAAGAGCCGCAGCTCTTTAAAATTTATAATCTTATCTTATAATTTAATCTCGACATATAGAATTAAGTATACACTTTTTAATTAATTAACTTTACGTATTTTTCTATATTACATATTTAGTGTTAGGAAAATCCAACAGTAACAATTATAAAAATTTAATTTATGTTTCTTATGGTAATAATACGCCATCAACACTTTTTGATTCTTTTGAGATATCACAATTTCAAATACACAATAAAATAATCACGTATATAAGTATTTTTTTTTTTTATTAGTAACGTACCTATACATCTCTTAAGACGTTTTTATTTTTTAATTTTTATTTTGTTTTGAATGGAAGGTGAAATCAATTTATTATTAAAATTTATTTCTTAAAAATTCTAAGAATTTCGTTTATATAAGTATATAGTTGATTTGTATGTAGATATTTTGTATTTTTTAATTAATTTTTTTTTTTCATTACGCTGAACTGTTTTGTGCCATAAATTAACAATATACATACATAAGTACATATATTATCAAAATATATAATATGTAATAATTAATTCGAAAGGAGTCAAATTTTACAAACGTTGGTTGTATATTTTAGTAGGTTTTATTAATTATTGACTTAATTTTAATATTCTATAAGAAAGTCGAAAGAATTTAATTTTATAAAGAATTTTTATTTTCCTGGAAATGTGCGCTATACGTTATTCGTTTAATAAATAAAATGGTAAATCATGTTGGTGGTCTTCTTAGATTATAATATATGTATGTGGACTAAATTAATATTCAGTTAATATACTTTATAATTATATATGGAACGTACAACATTGAAAAAAACGAAATTAATAATTTTATGTGAAACTTAAAATATGCAAATTAAACTGCAGTAGATTACTTCATTTAAAGTAAATTAGTTTTCGTTAAAATCTATTAAATCATAGTTTAATTAATTATTTTCAATTTAATTAATTTTTTATTTTATTTTTATAATTATATTATAATTTTTTTCTATTTTTTTTAAATCATGTACCAAATATTTAAATTAAAACAGTTTTAAAGGCCATTACTGGCCCCTTACTGAGTCAACAATTCGGCTCCAGCGGTTTCGATCCCGAGCATGGTCTTCATACTGTCTAAGACAATCTGAAGAGGCCAAGTCGTTCTCTACACCGTGGAGCCATCGTCGCCTGCAACGGCCTCTGCGCTTACCATATGGTGGCTCTCCTTTCAGAGATCGCTGCACAATTCGTTCCGGATGTACCAAATATACTTGTTATAGTTCAATTTTTTTTACTTGCGATAATAGTTATTAAATCAAAATACCATTTATACGGAAATAAAAATGTATAAAATTTGCGATAATGCAAACAATCTTAAAAGAAATTATTTCAAAATTAAAAATTACATTGAATCACAATTCATTATTAAATTAGAAAAGATAATATTATTAATTCATCAAAATACTTAAATCTATAAAATAATGAAATTTATTTTATTTATTTTCATCCACATCAGTGGCTACCGTCTCTTCAATAGGTAAATTACTTTAAAAGTCGTGATATTTGGTATCGATTAAGTTCGGCTCACAAAGGGAATTCAAGTCTTTCCATTTCGCTTCTGATATGGGGATACAGCCGCAGAATAACTTAGACTTGGTGTGCAATTGGAAAACGAATCGGGATTTTTTAACGCTTTTTGACCTCGGCTTTTGGTTTTGTTGACTAATATAATTTGATGTTGCCAATCATTCCAATCTATTTTGTACCCAACTGTAAGTGAATTTACACATGAAAATGCCATTTCTTTTACTTTCGAAATTTGGAAATTATTTTGTTTAAAATTTCCTATTTCGCTCAAAGGTTTAAAATTAAAAAACTCCGAAATGGTCATTGACCTGGTGAAACGGTTCGGTGACTTCTTTTTCATGCGCTTTTCGATTGTTGCATGGACCGAGTCCCCTTCATTTTGGGTGTGTCCTTTAGGCAAATACCTTTGGATAATTTTTAATTTGTATGTTTTGGTAGCCCACGAATAAAATGACAATAAAATAATATTTTTGTTTGGTGATGGCAATTATCAGCCCAAAATCTAAATTCTTGTTTGATAAATTTATATAAACTGCTTACTACTTTATTGGCCCCCGCTTAGCAGTGCATTCGAGCCAGATGAAGTAAAATGCTTCTTTTGTATTTAACTTATATACCTTAAAATTTTGAAATTTTGTTTATAATAAAACGTCGAAATTTCAGAATTAGAAGAAGTACTCGTAGCTTGTGAAAATCGAACGTAGCTGCAACTATACCTGGGCTTTTCACGGATTCCACTTTATCTTTTTATTTTATTGATGTCGCAAATTTTCGCTTCATTTAAATGGTGGACAAATTCACCAAATTCGTATAAATCATGTACAGAGTACAGTCATTGCATGGATCATGGTATAAAAAATGAAAGATTAAAATGGTTATTGAATGTGTAATTGTATTGTTGCTGGAACCACTGCGATATTTGTTTTATCAATGTTATCTCCTCAAGTCTGATTGAATCGTGCTGTGGTGCAATTTTTAAAAAATAAAATGTAAACGGGCTATATAAAATGAGCTAAATTTAACTTACCGAAACATTTCATAAACATGGTTTTACAAACTCTTATTCGTTCATTCCCGCAGCGCTAATGGTTTTTGCCATTAAATAAAGTTGATTTTCTGTTGGGTCGACAATTTTTAACATTTTTTAGTCGAGGTCGTCACATATCTCAATATGTATTTCCTTTGAAGCGAAATATTACCCAATGCCCAAAATCTACTAAATATTTCTTGACGTGTGCAGATGTGCAAACAAAATTTTTTGTTGACAATTTTGTCCACATGTAGATTTACATTCTGAGCCAATTTTACATGCTTTATGAACTTTCCATTAGTATATTCTGGCCCAGCTTTGAATGCAGCTTTAATTTTTATGACTTTCAACTCTTGGTCTGTGGTTTTCATTGCTGGCCAGGTCCTTCAGCGATTTCCGTTTTTCACTTAAAAGGGTTGATACAATTTACATATTATTAGGGTTGTTAGTAGAATTTATTGATCTTAACATCTGTACTGCTGGCATTGTGCCGCTTATAGAAGAATCAACTTTAGTATTATTTTTTCGTCCATGAGGAGTAGAGGCTTGAATTAAAAGATTTGCTTTATGATTCTGAGAAATACTCCAGATCTTCGAAGTCTTAGTTTTATGAAAATAATCATATTTGTTTCTTTAAAAAGTTAATGTAAAGTTCGTTAAATATTTACCTGAGAATTCCTCAAGCCGCTTATTGATTTCATTGACCGTTTAAATGGTCCTGTCTTTTCTGCTGGATTTTTAAATTGTGCAATGTTTTTTAGATTGTGCAAATTTGTTTGTGATTTTAATTTTCTAAAATGATACAACTTGTGGGTGGTTCAATTAATCCCACATTAGGTTTGCTAAGCCATTCTTCGGGCATAGTTGGGTAGTTTAAATTTGAAATATTTGGTGGTGACAGTAAAATTTGGTACGCTTCAAACTTTTGCAAAGTTCTGTGTTTTGTTATAATATAATAAATATTTTCATAATATTTCATTCCTTGAAATTTTCACAAATACATTAAGTTCACTTACCAAATACGAATTTGTACAAATTTTCAGAACAAAATATTTAAGAAATTTTGGAATGTTCAAAATTGAATCTTTAAAAAATTCATACGTGATCACGTAAGGCGGGAGATTCTAGAACGTTCTGAATTTAATTTGAATGAATTTTATAACTTTTGTTATAAAAAAAATGATTAAATCCCCAGATGAATTCAACTATCGAAACAGGCACCTAAAAATTATGTTGTATACCAATTACATGTACTGATAAATAAAATATCTTGCATGTAATGTGAGTTAATCAATTCACTATTTTTAACTTTGATAGGCCATTTCTTATAAAGTTACTTATTGCTAATCAGCGGAAGGTACAACAATTAGTTCTACTACTTGATATATGTATAGCTGTTTATTGACTTGTGCCAGAAAATTGAGGTTAAGTAAAAATGTATCAATTCCAAGTGTTTCTTGTAGTTCAACATTAACACATTGTATTTGTGTCATGTTGACATTGACTATATACATATTTCGATTTCATGGAAAAGTTATTACACGAGATACAGTTTGGTTATATGGAATATGAGCATAAGGGCTTTCGTTTGATATTGTTGTTTTAATAATTTATTTTTCAACATAATTAACCCCCTTGAAGTTATCCCATGATTTCATCCCATGATTTTTTAAAATTACCTCTGACAACACTAGTGTAAATAATCCATCCCATACTTTTTAAAATACATATAAAATTTGTATAGTTGTTTCATCCCAGGATTTTTTACATTTATACTATCCCACACTTTTTGGTCTACAAAAAAAATATGTATGTATACAGTTAGTACCAAAATACTCATCCCATACTTTTTTAATATGTAAAATTTATTTGGTGGAATATAAATTGTTATGTGCAAGTCTTTTTAAGGACGGCTAATTTCTCATTGCGATAAGGTTCAAGACCCTGTTAGTAACCATTACGCCAGCTTTAATTATTTTGTGACCGTTGAAATTTCCGCAATATAAATAAATGTGGCGCCTTTGCCAACTTTTCTATGAAAGCTACAATAAAAAAAAACGTTTAGCCAAGATTTAATAGGGTCGGCTTTTTTCTCATATCGGTTGAGTTTGAGACCTTACTGGCCACCACTGTAAATGTGGCGCCTTTGCCAACTTTTCTATGAAAGCTACAATAAAAAAAAACGTTTAGCCAAGATTTAATAGGGTCGGCTTTTTTCTCATATCGATTGAGTTTGAGACCTTACTGGCCACCACTGTGCCAGCGTTGATATTTTTGTGACCGTTGGAATTTCAGCAATTTAAATAAATGTGGCGCCTTGCCAACTTTTCAAAGTAAAGCAAAATCGAAAAAAAATTCGTATGGCCAAGCTTTTATAGGGTCGGCTGTTCTCTCATATCGATTGAGTTTGAGACCTTCTTGACCACCACTGTGCCAGCGTTGATGTTTTTTGACAGTCGGAAATCCGCAATATAAATAAATGTGGCGCCATTGCCAACTATTGCCATCGCCAAAATACGATTTTTTTTCTATTTTGCTTTACTTTAAAAATTTGTCAAAGGCGCCACATTTATTTATATTGCTGAAATTACAACGGTCAAAAAATCATCAACGCTGGCACAGTGGTGCCCAGTAAGGTCTCAAACTCAATCGATATGAGAGAACAGCCAACCCTATAAAAGCTTGGCCATACGAATTTTTATTCGATTTTGCTTTACTTTGAAAAGTTGGCAAAGGCGGCACATTTATTTATATTGCGGAAATTCCAACGGTCAATAAAGAATCAACGCTAGCACAGTGGTGGTCAACAAGGTTCTTAACTCAATCAAAATGAGAAAAGAGCCGACCCTATAAAAGCTTGGCCATGCGAATTTTTTTTTGATTTTGCTTTACTTTGAAAAGTTGGCAATGGCGCCACATTTATTTTTATTGCGGAATTCCCGACGGTCAAAAAATCATCAACGCTGGCACAGTGGTGGCCAACAAGGTCCCAAACTCAATCGATATGAGAAAAAAGCCGACCCTATAAAAGCTTGGCCAAACTTTTTTTTTTTGGTTGTAGCTTTCTTAGAAAAGTTATCAAAGGCGCCACATTTATTTATATTGCAGAAATTATAAAGGTCAAAAAAATATCAACGCTGGCACAGTGGTGGTCAACAAGGTCCTTAACTCAATCAATATGAGAAAAGAGCCGACCCTAAAAGCTTGGCCATATGAATTTTTTTCGATTTTGCTTTACTTTGAAAAGTAGGCAAAGGCGCCACATTTATTTATATTGCGGAAATTCCAACGGTCACAAAATAATTAAAGCTGGCGTAATGGTTACTAACAGGGTCTTGAACCTTATCGCAATGAGAAATTAGCCGTCCTTAAAAAGACTTGCACATAACAATTTATATTCCACCAAATAAATTTTACATATTAAAAAAGTATGGGATGAGTATTTTGGTACTAACTGTATACATACATATTTTTTTTGTAGACCAAAAAGTGTGGGATAGTATAAATGTAAAAAATCCTGGGATGAAACAACTATACAAATTTTATATGTATTTTAAAAAGTATGGGATGGATTATTTACACTAGTGTTGCCAGAGGTAGTTTTAAAAAATCATGGGATGAAATCATTGGATAACTTCAAGGGGGTCATAATTAGAAGGGTATCCCTATGGTATTATCCAGTTTCAATTGATCTTAGCTTAGAATGCTTAAGCATGTATGAATAAAAGCTTAAACATATTCAACGAGTTCTTTAAATGTTCCAAAGCTCGTAGTATATTATTGAAAAATTAAATTTCCTTAGCATTAGCTTTTATGGCTTTAACTATTCCTATAGTGTTCCCAACTATTTTTTTAAGGTAAATGCTTTCGAAGTAGTTCAACCGGTTTTATAATCAGCAATTAGTTTCAATTTCTCTTTCTCATTCAAAAGCACGTATTCTTGCAAAATATAATATCTTATTGCATTTTAACCTAATATGAGTATATTTATGTTGTCTCGAATGGCTGATATTGTTGTACCGTTGTATGCCTGAATATCACGTTATTTTTTATTATTTACTCCACAGTACAAGGATCGGACATAGGATTCGATCCACGTGCCAAAATAATTTACAATAAAATTTTAAAAAATTCGCGTGCCAGCTATGTAACCTCTTTTATACCTCAATTGTACAAAACCATTAAATTACGAATAAAAATATATGCTGCTACAATGGGTGAAGAATAGTAATTTTTAATTTGTTGTCACCAAATAGAATTAATTTAGTGTTCTTGGAAATAATCACATGCTGATCAAATTCTATATACTCGTATATAAAACAATCTGAAAAGGAAGATTATCATCGTCACACAGTGGCGTAAAACAGGGGAAAATCAAAACCAACACAAATACACTAAAAGCCTGATTCTTGCAATATTATTGTTGTGAATAATTGCTGTTGATATCGGTCAATGAATTCAAAGCATTAATGTGATTTTCATAATTCCCCTTAAACTTTAATGTCCTTGTTCTATTAAAAATATCCGGTGAATGAAATGAAAGGCTAATTCCGACGTTCAAACATCTTAAAAGTTATATAATCATTCTATACAATCGGCGAGAAGTGACTTTAGGGTTAGTATGAATAAAACCGAAGAAAATCTCATATTAATATAGGGATCTTGGAGATTATTTTCAGAATCGTATGAATAAAAATTCTATACTTAAAACTGAGTTTAAACTTAAAGTTTATTATTCAATTATGTAACGAATATGACAAATGAGATGCCTTTTGCGAGTTTCAACTTTGATTATTTCAATTCTAGTAAGTCGTAGAATCAGCTTCGTCGTGTGCACATGTATAAAAGCACAATAAATTACTTTATCAGTTCACTCGAAAAAATGTTAAGTATGTTCAACCATTTTCTTGGATAATATTTAGAAACGTCAGGAGGAACTTTTATCAAATCAACTGCGGTTTAGAAATTTTTAAATGTACATTAGTGATCTGGGTGGATTTTCAGATTGGCGTGGTTGAACACTTAGGGATAGATCAGTCCACTGTGTCAAAAACCATTACTTTTGTCAATCAACAAAATTACCAAAAAAATATTAGTTTCCGTGACCAATTGAATCTGTAGATTGCACATGTTACAATATTAAAAACTCCCGTCCAAGGTGAGTATACTCAAAGTTAACGATTAGGATCAATTTTGGTTAAGCATTACACATCCACATTAGAAGAAAATGAACGTGACTGTTAAAAGTTAAATCAAACAAATTGCCTTGTTTGAGTATAGAAGTGCACTCGAAATTGAGATTATACTTGAAGAAACTGCTCATGCTCAAATAATATTCTTCCGAGCTTATACTTTATTTTATTCATACCAACTGACGCATTGGTATTATTAAATATTCATCGAGACGTGGATGGATGTATCAATAGACAAGGAAATGTCCAAGTTTCACGACTGTTAAACCTAAAATTATAATAAATTTGAATTAAAATATAAATTATTTGTGGATGAATTATATATCACATATCGAGAAGGAAATAATCAGGTTCGTAAATCTACATGATAATGCCACTTTTCAAGTTAAATCTGCAAGGTACTACAGTCTTCATCATTCTCTGTAAATTAGTTTCTAATTTAAACGTATAGATTAATACTATAGCTTTAAATTAAAACACCGAAAGACTGAAAGTTATTGAAATACTCGATGCGTGAATAGTTTAGAGTTTTTAAAACTTTGTAAAAACCTTTATGGATCCAAGAATTTTAGAAAAGGTTTAATTAAATAGTTTTTTAAAATAATTCAAATGTTTGTACTTTGCCCATTAAATTTTTCAGTTGTGAGACATATTCAATTTAAAGCGGCTTGCTGTGTCCAGTGAAAATATTAAAATTAATTTTAAAAGCGTAATTTGTCTAAATGGATTTATCATTAAATACAGTTTTTCTCTATTTCGAAAATTGTAACCCTCTCAGGCGCAGCCAGCCATGTTTATAGAACAAATTTAGTCCGGATATTAGATGTGACAGATAATCAGGTAAAAGTGTGTTTAACAGTTATTTACAAATAACAGAAACTACAGTTTCAAAAACCAATAAAATATAAATACCAAATTTAAGTTGGACTTTCCAAGCCCTTACATAGTAAAACACACGAAAAATTGTCGAGCTCCGTTGTAAAACAATTTTTGTGTGTTTTACTATGTAAGTGCTTGGAAATGCTCACTAGATTTCAACAATATAATAATGTTCACAGCAACAATTTCGGGATTTATTTTTGAAATTCAATTCCTGTGACCTTGAAATTTTTTATTTTGTATTAATAATGTGTAATGTGTTTGACCGGCAAATTTTTGATTGTATACCATTTGAGAATAGAACTCTTTAAAGAATACTTGGAATCTAACTCCGATAAAGACCGGTCAGTTGCAAAGATAGTATAAGCAATCGCCCATTGAAATTTGAAAAATATATTTAATTAGTTTGAACTTTGGGCTTCGGCTCCAGGCGAATTTAATTTAAACAAAACGAAATCGATTATAAATTCTGAAAATCCATAAATTTTAGAAGTGGTTGTAGTAACGAGAGCAGTTTATGCAGCACGCCGTATTCTTATTTCCATATAAATATAAATGTAGCTGTACTTTTCAAAATGATTGTTTTAATGTACGTATTTAACTATAAAATTTAGAATAAATTTTATAAATGGGATGGAGGTCTCGTAATATTACAAAAGCATCCGCAGCGAATAGACCTGATGAGTAACTGATCGATCCGGACGAAATCCTACTTGATAATCACCAACCAGGCCCTGTGCTAGAGGGGGGATCCTATCCAATATAATGTAGGACAGTAAATTGCATGCTGTGCAAAGGAGAACTTTACCGAGATAATTCTCATACTTCAAGCGATCTCCCTTATTGAAAATGTGGCACATCGCGGCCTTTTTTCATTCGTAAGGAATTACTTCGGTTCGCCATACTTATCGAATAAGGTCGAAAAGTCAGTTCCACAAAGTATCTCCTCCGAATATCAAGAGCTCGGAATTAATGCAGTCCACCCCAGGTGAGCGGTTTCGCGTTAGTCTCTGTCTAGCCCTAGTGAATTGCTCATAGGATGGATCCTCAATGCAAATCACCGCATCACTATCACAAGTTGTTGTTGTCGAAGTTCGAATTGAACAAGAAAAAAAAGAATAGAAAAATTATTTTGGTTAACCAAAGAGTTGGATGATCAAGTACGAGTATACATAAGACAAAAATAAAAATACTGATCATACTTGAATATAGTAAAACCACAAAATCAAGGTGTTGTCTAAATCTAATTTTTGTATTAAATACATTAAATAAATTAATTAAGTTAAAATAAATTCAGTTGTGTTTATATTAAATTGTGTACAACAGAAAAGACAAAACTGATGCAATTATATAAGTTAAGCAAAAATAATGGCAATTTTGATAAATTGTTACCAAAGCTGTACAAAAAAAATAAAAAATTCCTATTTCTACCTACAATATTGTGATTGCCTCCATATACAAGAGTCCACCCCGGTGTATCCCCGGCGTAGCTTGTTTCAAAAAATATACAAGAGTTTGCCCGACCTTAAATTAACCGCTTTTTTTCTCTTTTACTCGTATCTTAAATTGTTTATAAACCTGTTTTTTTTTTCTTTTGATTTTACTGTATCTCATTCATTTATACGGTACCGCCAGTTTATTTATCGAATGTCGTTGCTTTCTTTCAAAATTTTTCTATTTGTCCGTTCTTCTTCTTAGGTTATTGATTGGTTGAACAAATCATTGAGATGGAGGAGTTTCGAGGTCATTGCATTATTTAAATTTATCTCTCCCTGCAAACACAATATGGTGATGACATTGGGATTAACCCACGGCCAAAATATAAATTAGATACCTCTGAAGGTTGAGCTTCCAATGCTATAATTCACCAAAAGACACGCAAGTGTTTTACGTTTGCGGGTGAACACTTGTTAGGTATATACATACCCATCTAAGATTCTGGATAGAATTTGTCATTGAGATAAACGTGTTTTGTTGGAAATTTAGGACATTCTTTAGTGATTGATTGACAGTCCAATCGATATAATTGTTTTATAAGACCCTGAACTTTAGATCTAGCCAATTGTGACTTCAAGTAGCCCCACAGAAAATAATCACGTGATGCTAAGTAGAGAGTTGAGGGAGCTCATAAATTAGGATGAACAAATGATACGTTGTTTTGTTGAAGTAAAGAATGTGTTTTCTTTGCCATGTGTGACGGAGCTGAGTCTTGGTGTAATATTCAGTTACCATTTGGAAATAATCTGCTAGGAATCTTGCTAGTAATCTGCAGTTACCTAGCTGAACGAAAATGGGTACTGTTGTGCCAAACTTAGATATCCCTAAGAATACCATAAAGTCTTTCGGATGAGACAGTTTTGTGAAGGGCAATAATTCCGGTTTAGTTGGCTCGCAACTCAAATATTGCACAATTCATTGGCAATCGGCATTTGTTAAATAAAACCAAGCTTTGTCGACTGTGATATATATCTTCCATTTATCGGCTTTCAGTACACGGTAAAGGCCCATGGACCGTGAGTGTCTTTTGGTGATTGCTTGCGCAGACATATTATGACGCTTCGGCTTCTTCAAAAATTATAGTCCCAATTTTTTTTTCTGAGTATATTGTATGATTCCAACCTATGTGTTAATTATTTTGCCAAATGTTACTGCGTCGGTGGTTGTGGTTTGGTTGCCATTTTTTGCAAATTAAAAATGTGGCGTTTTGACAAAGATAATTTCGTCCCGCATTTTCAATTGGTTTATTGTTTCTCATCAGTGGGATTTCATTTTTTTATATAATTGGTTAGTGTACCTTTTACAATACTAAACATCACCTTCTTACACTCTTTTACAATTAGTGAAAAACTAACGTTTTTCTTTTAAAAAAAATTTGAAACAAAGACCTGCTGTTCTTTTGTCAACATTTAAAATAAAATTGCATTTGGAATGTATATTTATGGATGAATTTTGAGAAACGATATACGATTTATTCAAATTTGAATAATTTGAGAAATTGGAAATCGATCATTTACTATAGTTGAGAACAATTATATATAGTTAAACATTATTTCAAGCAATATGTATTTGAGAATGCAAAATTGCCCCTCTTTGTTCAAAATATTTTCTAATTTACAAATTTCACCATTAATTATTTTAGAATGGTAACACTAACGTGGCCAATCATCTTCCTGTATAAAATACTCTACATCATTGTAAGATCATCAATTAGAAATTGATTTTCCTCAAATATTAGATTCGGCTTTATTTTAAATTCACTAAATTATGATTTTAATCAGCTGGCGATTGATTATATACGAACAATATAATAATGTGGAGAACAGAATCGAAAACCAGCACTTATTTTTAATTTAAAATAACATTAGTATATATGAGTAGATTTATATGCAAATGATTATGATTTGAGAATTTGGAAATATAAGAAGGAACAAATGAGAAAACATTTAAATATATATAATTTCAGACACGACATTATTTTATTATTAAAAACGATTATTGCCATTCACACTATAAAAACCATACAAATTACAATCAACAATTAAACCTTAAACGCTGGAAGAGATGAAAATCAACTGGAAATAAAAATAAAACCTTTAAAGAAACGATAATAATAATACCTCAAGACATGCAATTTACGTATAGTTTTGTACCTCTTCATCGTTGCATTGTGCGCAGTAAAAATTAAATTCAACTGCATATAGAAAATAAATTCAAATTTACAAAAAAAAAAAATTAATTATGACAAATTACCCGAAAAATTCTGTATTTCGATTTTGATTTAAATTGCAACAAGTGTGTCATCAAACATTCGGCTATATATATGATTGTCATTGATTATTAAGAAATAATTAAGAAATTTGTATATGTATATAATTAACACCGCACAGTTGGTAATTATTAAAAACAAAAGCCTTAAGACATTTTTAAGATAAATTACGATACGAAAAACTTAAGTACATCATTATATTGAAAATACCATTAGTATATATGGCTGGGCGGTCTCATTTATTTTATTTATTTATTTTTATTGTTATTATTTTATATTTTTACGTTTGTATTTTTAATTTACCGCTAAACTATATTATTTATATATTATAAAGTGACTTTTTCTTCATTTGGTATACAGTAGTTCATAAAAAAACAGAAACGTCGTATTCATACTCGTAATTATATATCTAATTACAGAGAGCTTATTGACATGTCTTATGATCATGATTTTTATGCAGCACTATTCTCTTTGATGAAAAATGGTTACAATGAAGGATTTTATTTAATGAATGTTTTATTGTAGTAAGCGCGAACTTTAAAAAAGAGGAACAAAGATTGATTAAGCCGTATGTATATGGTTGAATCAGAAGCATTATTCTTGACATTATTAATTGATTGATATTACTTTAATAGTGTGTTAAGTTACACATATACATATACATATGTATATATTTATGACAAACATTTTGTTAATGAAGCTTTCAAAAAAAACCTTTTAAGTGATCAGCTCTTACGGTTTTTTCTATGCAATTAAATCAAATTTAAAAATGGCACGAAACACGTGCCATGTTTGGTCAAAGAGAATTATAACTTTAAAAGAATAGTTAAAATTAATTAAATTAAATTAATACAAATTTTCAGACGGGTAGTTTTCGACAAATATCACTTTTATTTAAACCGTATTAAATTATTTATTTATATTAACTTTAATTTTGATGTATATACATACCGAGAACACATCTGAGTTTGGATTGTCTAATCTTTTATTATTTATCTTTATTTTCAAAATTTGTATTCATTTAATTTTATTAATTTTAAACTTTCCCTTTAAACTTTGATTTCTCTTTAGCCAAATGGCACGTATTTCTTACCGTTTATAAAACTTAAATTAAATAAAATCTAAGATTCCGGTTCCTCGTTATAATTTACATTGAGATAAACGTGCTTTGTTGGAAACTTGGGACATACTTCAGTGATTGATTGACAGTCCAATCGATATAATTGTTTTATAAGATCTTGAACTTTAGATCTGTTGCGGTCGTGGCACGTCAGCGATTTTCTCAACATTGTTTGTTCCATCTGGATTTCTTAGGTTTTACTATTCGTGTGTACGTCATTACCACATAATAACCAAATAAATATTCGCTTTGCACAGTATAAATTTTATTCCAGTTTCTATTTATGTATTTGTATTGGTCCATATAGATTTGTAATGTATTTATTTAGATTGTATTTGTTATATATTAATTGTTATATACTATGTATTGAATACGGTATGATTATACACACACCAAGAATGTAATTGCATATATACTTAGATTAAGATAAACATGTTATATATTGTAGAGCCAAGCTAAAAAATAAGTCTTAGGGCATTCGCTTACTGTCATTCGGATAAGAACAAAATCAAAGTTCTAAAATTAAAATTAAATAAAAACCAACTTTAAATTGAATATGGTTTTATTTATATGTACGTGATTGAATAGTTTGAAACGAAATATTAATGCCAACAAATGGTGACCTCGACGTGAATATTCAGAGATAGAGTTTATCGACGTGATTTTCGTTTATCGACGTGAACAGAGATATAGTTTATCCACGCGTTTTCTATCGTTTGAATATTTTTCTACCGACGTGATTATTTTTCAAAAGGAGTTGGCTTAATAGTATTCACAATTACATCACAACTACATCTATTTGGCGTTATCAATAAAAATTTGCTGAATACACTCTACGTATACAACCCAAGTCTACCGGTAAAAAGAATTTGCTGTTGGATTAAATCTACGTTTTTGCTGCTAATTTTGCTGTTTCATTTAACAAACGTTATTTCAACCGCTATTGCAACCGGCTGTTCTAATCAACTTATTTTCGACTCCAATTTCATCATTTACTGTACATCATAGTGTCATCAAACCTTCGTGTAAAATCACAAAAGAAATTTAACTTTTAAAGAAAATTGGTTTTCAACAAAACGACAAATTAAAATTTTTGTTTTTTTTGCAATTTGGGAAAGGAGTAACGGAAAGCCGCAAGCAGAACCGCATGACCAGATAAGCACTGCAATTTGTCAAGGTGAAATTGCACATGGATTACTATTTATTAATATTGTACTAATATTTATTGGTGTGTATAGATGCTACCATTTATGTGTGAGTAAATTTTATTGGAAAATTTTAATTCATTTTATAAATTTTAGTTAATTATAATATTCATTACTCGTAAATTTGTAATTTTGTAAATATCTGTGCATCGTGATTTAAATTGGAATTAGTGTTTTTGCGTAATATTTTGTTTCTATTAGTCGTTATGTCGGGTGATGAAGCTGATGACAAAGGCGTGAATAGAAACTCCTATAAGGGTGAAGTTCAGGCTGTATCTGTTAAGTTGGCTCCATTTTGGACAAATTCCCCGTCGCCTTGGTTTATTCAGGCGGAAGCGCAGTTTGTGTTAGCCCGGGTTTCTTCAGATATCATTAAATTTAACCATGTTTTATCAGCTTTACCACAATCCGCGATCGATTCGGTTCTAGATTACATTCAAAATCAACCTGCGACTGATATTTATAAAGGTCTTAAAGAAAAGCTCATTGAACGACATTCGTTAAGCGAAGAGCGACGCATAGAAGAGTTGTTATCAAATACGGAGTTGGGAGACAAAAAGCCGTCGGAATTCTATAGACATTTCAATCAATTAGCTGGCACTTCTGGCACGTTTGGTGAAAATTTAATTAGAAAACTCTGGCTTCGCAGATTGTCCCCAGTTATTAATGTTGCCTTAATTCCTTTAATCAAAGATGGCAAAAGTATATCACAGCTCACTGACATAGCCGATAAAATATTCGAAGCTTCTCCTGGATTTTCAGTATCCATGATAAACACTCCTTCCACCATAAGTTTAGCACCAGTTCAAAACGATTAATACGAACAATTGGCAAACGAAATAAGTGATCTTAAATCTGTCGTGCGTAGTTTACTAAATCAAACTAGTTGTCCGAATAACCAAAGAAGTCGTAGCCAATCGATAAGTGCTTTTCGGTCGAGAAGTAGAAATAACAAACGTAATACGACCAAATATCCATTGTGTTGGTACCATCATAAGTTTGGAAATAACGCAAGAAAATGCGATAAGCCTTGCAATTTCAATACAAATGGTACTCAACCAAAAAACGAATAAGTTCTGCGGGCGATACGGCGTCCAGCAGAACTAACAAAACCCGCCGTTTATTTGTTAGGGATTTAAAAAATAAATTAAACTTTTTAGTAGATACAGGTGCTGACCTGTCAGTTGTTCCAAATTCAATGTTTAGTAGTTATAACAAACATCCTGATTATTATTTGTCTGCTGCTAATAGTTCTACAATTAGCACGTATGGCACAAAACTGTTACATATTGATTTAGGTTTAAGGCGTAGTTTTGTACACCCATTTTTACTGGCGTCTATTAATAAACCGATAATTGGTGCAGATTTTTTACGTAAGTTCGGATTGTTGGTGGACCTTAAAGCTAAGCGTTTATTGGACAAAGAAACTAATCTTAGTGTTAATGCCTTTTGCAGGTACAGTGACATACCTATACCACTTTATTATTCATTAGAAAGTGGGTACGGCACAATTTTGTCCGAGTTTCCTTCGTTGGTGGAAAACTCAAATTACAGTCTTCCTGTGAAACATTGTGTGGTACACTATATCGTAACCAATGGATCTCTACCATTTTGCACTCCTCGAAGGTTGGATCCACGCAAACACAATGCTGCAAAATTGGAATTTGAGCACATGGTACAACTTGGAATTTGTCGACCATCTTTGTCCTGCGCATCTTCACCACTCCATTTAGTTGCGAAGAAAGATAGCAGTGATTGGCGTCCTTGTGGCGATTACCGCCGCTTGAATGCAATAACAATACCAGACAGATATCCAATCGCCCATCTTCACAATTTCTCTTTATGTCTGAATGGCTGTACGGTATTCTCAAAGATTGACTTAGTGAGAGCTTACCATCACATTCCAGTAGCTCCGGAGGATGTGCACAAAACAGCCATCATAACACCTTTCGGATTGTTTGAATTTACCAGGATGCCTTTTGGATTACGGAACGCTAGCCAAACCTTTCAAAGATTTATGAACAATGTGGTTCGTGGATTAGAATTCGTTTACGTTTACATAGACGATATCTTGGTCGCGAGTCGAGATGAAGCGGAACACAAATCCCATTTAAGGCGATTATTCGATCGTTTAGTCGAATACGGATTAAATATTAAAGCAATTAATGCGTTTTTGGTGTCTTTAGCATTTTTGGGGCATACTATTAATAAGGATGGATTTTCTCCCTCGTCGAGTAGAGTAGAAGTGATCTCTAATTTTAAATCTCATCATCGGTGAAACAATTACAACAATTTATTGGAATGATAAATTATTATAGTAGATTCATACGCAATATTGCTCATCTGCTAGCACCTTTGCATTCGCACTTGGCCGTAATGAACAAAGTAAAAAAAACTCAATTCACTTGGCCAGAAGAATGTGATAATTGGTTCCGGAAATGTAAAGAGGCATTAGCTACACACACTCTACTAGCACATCCAAAATCTGACGCAGTTTGTAACATCACCACCGATGCATCCAGTTGGGCTGATGGAGCAGTACTGGAGCAGTACTGGAGCAATTCAATGATGGCAAATGGGAGCCTTTAGCATTTTTTTCTAAGAAATTATCCCCATCTGAATCGAAATATTCAGCGTTCGACCGGGAACTGTTAGGCATTTATCTCTCCCTCAAGCATTTTAGATATTTCGTTGAGGGAAGACAATTTTCCATATACACCGATCATAAGCCGCTCACGACAGCAATAACATCAAAAACAGAGCGTAGTCCACGCCAAGCGCGACAATCGGATTACATCTCGCAATTTACTAGTGATATACGGCACATTAGTGGAAAAGATCACGTTGTTGCGGATTGCTTATCTCGAATCGGTTGCCCTGACATAGCTAGTGTGGGAAATAAATCGCTAGACCTTAAAGTTCTTGTCGACCTACAAAAGAACGATGAAGAGCTTCAATCCATACTGTCAGACACAAATCGGAAATCAAGTTCTAAATTCAAACTTGAACACACGGAATCATCAGAATCAGATGAGTATGTTTGGTGCGAAACCACTACTGGGAAGTGTCGTCCGTTTGTGCCTAAATCTATTAGAAGACAGGTATTTGACATGCTACATGGACTGTCACACCCATGGAATACGTTCAACCCGTAAAATAATAACATCTAAATATTTCTGGCCCAATATTAACAAAAATTGCAATGAGTGGTCAAAAGCGTGTTTGCAATGCCAGAAATGTAAGGTAAGTCGTCACACTCGATCTGAAACTGGTACCTTCGACCTTCCCAGCGTAAGACTTGAACATATTCATATGGATTTGGTAGGTCCATTACCACAATCTAATGGATGTTCATACATACTAACCATTGTGAATAGGTTTACTAGGTGGCCAGAAGCCTATCCGATCGCTGATATGACTGCCCACACCGTAGCGAAAACATTTGTGTCACAATATGTGTCCCGTTTTGAAACCCCACTTGTTATGACAACGGATCAAGGATCCCACTTTGAATCAAAACTATTTTCAGATCTGACTAAATTGTTAGGAACACATAGGATACGCACAACCGCCTACCATCCCCAATCAAATGGGATGGTAGAGCGATTTCATCGTGATTTGAAGGCGTCTCTAATGGCGCGTTGCAATACAGTAAACTGGCACGAAGATATTCCATTAGTTCTTTTGGGTCTGCGTACGGCAATCAAGGAAGATTTGAAATGTTCTTCGGCTGAATTGGTATACGGTGAGCAATTAAAAGTTCCTGGTGAATTCTTTACATCATCTCAATCTAACATTCCCACGGATCCTAATAGTTTTACTGAACAATTAAAATTGCGAATCCAAAATGTAAAACCATCAGAACCTCGGCAATCTAACAAACTCGTATTTGTTCCTGACTCGCTCAACTCGTGTGAATTCGTTTTCGTTAGAGTCGATAAAATCAAAACTGGTCTTCATCCTCCATATGAAGGACCTTTTAAAGTTTTAAGAAGATTACGGAAATATTTCATTGTAAATTTTAAGGGTAAATCATTATCGATTTCTATCGATAGATTGAAACCTGCGTATGTTATTTCAGATGCTGTTTCCAGTTTGAGTATTCCAAGTCGTCATGGTGTTTCATTCAAATGAGTTAACTTATACATATATACGAACAATATTGTTTTGTCATTGCGTTTCACTGGAAGGGGAGTGATGTTGCGGTCGCTGCACGTCAGCGATTTTCTCAACATTGTTTGTTCCATCTGGATTTCTTAGGTTTTACTATTCGTGTCAATCGTGTACGTCATTACCACATAATAACCAAATAAATATTCGCTTTGCACAGTATAAATTTTATTCCAGTTTCTATTTATGTATTTGTATTGGTCCATATAGATTTGTAATGTATGTATTTAGATTGTATTTGTTATATATTAATTGTTATATACTATGTATTGAATACGATATGATTATACACACACCAAGAATGTAATTGCATATATACTTAGATTAAGATAAACATGTTATATATTGTAGAGCCAAGCTAAAAAATAAGTCTTAGGGCATTCGCTTACAGTTTGTCATTCGGATAAGAACAAAATCAAAGTTCTAAAATTAAAATTAAATAAAAACCAACTTTAAATTGAATATGGTTTTATTTATATGTACGTGATTGAATAGTTTGAAACGAAATATTAATGCCAACAGATCTAGCCTATTATGACTTTAAGTAGTCCCACAGTCGAAGGAATGCAAGTGTTTTCTTTGCCGTGTGTGATGGAGCTGATACATTTTAAGCAAAGTAAAATCAATTTTAAATTAAATAAAATAAATTAAGATAAATTGAATAAATACATATTAAATTATAATGAATAAATTTTTAAATTTTATAAACACAATAATAAACCGAGAATGAAATGTTTTCATAGTCATTGAAGAGCAATTTTAAAAATTTGAAAGAATTTTGTACATTTTTAAAATAAAGATTTATTTCATGAAATTCTCTATCAAAAACACAGCAATGACAAGTCTGTAAAGTTATACCAGAATTCCATCCTAGAAAAATTTAAAATGTTCATCAGGCAATGCTATTCTCAACCCTTTTCTAAGAACCATTAATTAAAATTAATCATACACAAATACATATATTGGACTATACATATGAGCCAATATTGTGATAATTACAACATATACGGGTAATCTTCAAACATTTGCCAAGAGAATCATTAATTAGAATCCATAATACATGAATGGATGAGCCAACTGCGCTAATTACAACATACGGCTGGTCTTCAACGAATTATCACAGCAAGTATACATTATTTTCTCATTTGTTGAACAATCAAGACCTGATCATTGTTCCGTAGTTAAAATTGAAGTTTAAATAATAATAACCAATAATTACAAAATCGATTAATTAAAATATACATGTTGAACTATATTAGTTTCTATTTCTCGTTCATATTAATGAAACATCCCCGTCAACTGTATCAAATGTAAAATGAATATAACTAAACAATTGAGGAAGTTTATTAAATGTGACATGTGTAAAGTCGTGATGCATTAACGTTATGTTAATGCTCCTGATGATTTACAGAAACGTGTTCAAGAAGGAGTGGCAATTTAGAAGTGCGATGACATGTCGGATGATGATCTAAATGCTTCTTTTCTAAATAATTTTTTTCTCATAACTAGATGAATTGAGCAGCAGAATTGCAATAATATCCGATGAAAATAAAACGCATTGAATCTACGATAAACGGATATGAGATACAGTATATCAAGTACATAATTCAAGCTGAGATTGGAGTATTAAGGTGATGTATTTTCGATAAATCCGATCAAAGCTAACATAAATTCTGGAAGTGGAAAACCGAGAAATTCACTAGTTGTAATTGATCTGAGGAATAAAGAAATCATGTCATTCTTAAAAAAATCGTACCAAAACGAGCTTGCGTTTATCGGATTTGGAACTGCGTTTGTCTAATAATATAGCAATACCTGTGGGTTCAGGAGAACAATATTTTGCTGCGGAAAACGCTATCAGATTCCTGATGACTCCCTTTTTTATCAGATTCCTTCAAGGCCTGGATGGGAGAGCCAATACAGCCGAAACTCGATTATCCGATTATCCGTAAACCTCTATTAACCGGGATTTTTTTTTAAACCAAATATTATTTTCAGTTACTCTTTTACCGTGATTTGAATTAACTAATCGTGATTTTTTTTGGAACACTAATAAATTTTGCTGTAACATATTAAGAATATTATGTATTTTTACATAAGTTTTAATTTATTTTCTAAATGAATTCGAGTTTATTGTTTTTTTGATGAATTAATAAGATTAAATTCGATGTTTTTCTTTGAAAATAACCAAAAACTCCATCAACCGGGATTTTCGATTATCCGGTAAGAGTCTGGTCCCGAGCATCCCGGATAACCGAGTTTCGACTGTACTTCATCATAATAATTTATTAGGTTATATGAATACTCATATTCCAGCGCTGCTGGCAAATTTTTCCCATTCTATAGCATATTCTGTTATTTCCAATCGTCAATTGAATCTTATATAGTACTGTTTGCATTGATGGTGTTGCTTATGATTTTCAATTCATACTACATTATAATTCAATTGAACTACAGTATAAAGACTTAATAGATAGTGAGATTGATCAATTCGTTGAAACTTTGGATCTAGTGTTAAGTAGTAAAGACACGTTAATTTACCCATAAACAAACATATTAACAATAGCAAACATTATTTCCACTTATAACTTATAACTAAGACTTATAAAACAGTGCGAGTGGAAGAGTGATCCAATAGGAGCTACTTTTTCCAATTGGGATTCTCATTGGGATTCATGCGTGAGAAATGTCATGTTCGTATGACAATTGTGTTCAGTATTCATCGACAGTTCACCATAAATAGACTTACGCGAGAACAACGTTTACAAATTGTGGAAATTTATTTCAACAATCAGTGTTCAGTGAAAAATTGTTTTCGTGCTCTTCGACCATTTTATAGTGTTCATAATCGTCCAACTGAACGCACTATTCGCGAAACAATCAATAAATTTCGAACCACTTTTTCGTTGTTGTTTATTCATCACTCGACTAGAGTGCGTACAAGTCGATCCAATGTGAATATTGCTGTTATTGCAAAGTGTACGTGAAGACCGCAATCAATCAGTTCGTCGCCATTCTCAAGCTCTAGGACTCTCACATGGCACATTGTGGCGTATTTTGAAGAGAGATCTTGGTTTGAAGGCATACAAAATACAGCTTGTTCAATAATTGAAGCTGGTTGGCCCTCCATTGAATGATCGATTTGGTTTATGGGCGTTGGAACAGCCCCAAATTGATCCGTTTTTTTATCGAAAAATTGTGTTCAGCAATGAAGCTCATTTTTGGCTGAATGGATACGTCAACAAACAAAATTGTCGTATTTGGACTGATGAACAACCAGAAGAGATTCAAGAGCTTACAATGCATCCTGCACTGTTTGGTGCGGTTTCTGCAGGTGGCATCATCGGACAGTATTTCTTTAAAAATGTGGAAAGACAGCGTGTAAACGTCAATGGCGCAAACTACAAAGCAATTATCAATGAATTTTTATTTCCAAAAATTCAAGATGTTAGTGTAGCCGACTTGTGGTTTGGTGCAACGTGCTACACAGCAGGCCAAACCATCGATTTATTGAAAGAAAATTTTAATGAGAACATCATATCAAGAAAGGGTCCCGTGAATTGGCCTCCGCGAAAAATTTTGTGATTTGACGCCGTTAGATTACATTTTATGGGGGTATCTGAAACACTTGTTTATATCGATAAACCATAATCGATTCCTGCATTAAAAGCGAACATAACATGAGTAATTAACGGAATATCGGGCGAAATGCTCGAAAATTGGACCCATAGAATGGTCGCGGACAACATTTAAAAGAAATTATTTTCAAACATTAAATGTCATAAACGGAACTTACATCACAAATACAATTTTTGATTATTAAATTGATTTTAACGTGTTTATTTCCAAAAAAACTTCCGGTAGCTCTAATTGGATCACCCGTAGTTAAGTATGTTGATGCAAAAGTTAAGTCAACTAACTGCCCTTGGATTAACTACTCTATATGGAAACTTTCTCGACAAAAATTAAAATTTTATTTTAAAAAGGTTTAAAGAGAAACAGGAATAATATGAATTGTATTGGATTAAGAAGCGATATTTTTTTAATAAATTCAATACAGTTGAGAGTATGTATATACCAGTTCAATATTTACAACCTAATTAATGAACTAAAGCGGAATTAATAAAGATCTGTTTAATCGACCAATGTCAACGGGATTGCTTAAAATCAGGTAAAGTGGTTACTGTCTTCAAATGTGGTAAAATATAAGAAGAATAATAATAGAAACTGTTGATATAATTTATGAAATGTTAAATGGTCACTCGTATAGAGTGGTGCATTATTTTTAGACTTACGCAAAGCCTTTGATTGCGACCGCTCTATTTTGTCAGAAAAATGGTTTCAATATTTAGAGGTACTACGGATAATTTATTTAAATGTTACCTGGGTAATCGTCTTCAATACGTCTCCATAAATGGTACACCTAGCGACCTACGACATATTGTGATCGAAGTTCCTCAGGGAAGTACGCTTGGCCCGACACTATTCTTAATTTTCATTCACGATATTTGTCAACTAAATTTAAATGGTAAAATACGTCCCAGACTCTTCATTAGTTTATATTACCAGTGATCTCGGAGATTTTAGTGTAATGATGCAAAGAAACTTGAATATCTTGAATCAATATTTTCTCAATAAAACTTACTAAATCGAAGTTTATGATATTTTATTCCGTTGATAAAAAAGTTGATATGGATATTAATCCATATCAACATTTTTATCAACGGCCGTTGGATACCATGCCAAGTGTTACATATGTGGGGTCATATACATATGAGTCAATTGTGCCAATTTCTACTTACGGGTAGTGTTCAATGATTTATCACAGCTACCATGCCAAGTCGAAAACAGAAGAATTTTTTTCTCGGAATCATGGTTCCTGAGAACCATTGTTTGTCGAAATTTCGGAAACATCACTTTAATGATATTATTCAAGATTAAAAATCTGCATTCTTATGTTCGTGCAATTATCGTCTAATTTGTAAAAAACTGTAATTAGCTGACAAATGCGAAGATTCGAAAGTATTCCCAAATCGGCATTTTTCCATAAAATAAAATTTTTGATCTTAATCACCTCTTATTAATTAATCTACACAGACGTTGTTTTAAGAAGGTTTATCGTTTTAAATAATTAGCATTTCCCAAAAATAATAAATAATATTCTTTGCAGGTCTATTTTTTTTTTTTAAATTGTCCTTTTTTTCTAATTTTATAATAAATTTCTTTTTAATAATATTTCCTTAAAAAACCAAAATACCTTTTATACATAGCAAACAATAAAAACTCTTGAATTATTAATTTCATTTCTTGAAATTTTGTATGGTGTTTTTTTCAAACATCGGTTTGATTTATTCTTTATAATATGTTTTGGGACTGGATGCTCTCCCAACTGTGTGGCATACGAATGGCGTGTCTAAATTCCTCAGCTTTACTTTACACCAACGCCAGTCAAATCAAGGGCATAACGAGCCATGTTCACTGTTTGGAATATTAACATATACTCCTTAAAAGCTATTTCTTGTCAATCAAAACAAAAGTACCCATATGAGTGCATCAAAATATGCTGAATGATTATGCGACCGAGATGTACTGCGTTTGAAGGGAAAACCATGTCATGTCAGCTATGGAAGTATAGAGCGAGATTTCACCAACTACAAAAAGCAAATGTGAGGAAAGCTGAATTTTGTTTCCAATCACTTTAAGACCGGATCTCAGAGAATTAATTGAATGAGGTGATAAACTGGATTGTATAGGCACTACATCACAGGTGTCTGAGTTTGAATCAAATTAAACAATTGTTAATTAATTCGATAAAAAAAATTAAAATAAAGTACATGCAACGCGACAGTCGAAGGCAGCTAAACCGGTAATGATTTAGTTCAAGAATTTGCCCCATAGGCGATTATTACAACGGATTTAAAATTTATTCTGATTTCTCTAGAAATCTTCGATACTTACCTTAGCCATTATGGAAATAACGCTTGAGATTGGGAGACAATATAGTATTAGTAATGTATTATTTTCAATTTTTGCAGGCATATCAATTAGGCACGATTTTCTACTACATTAAATTTAACACCATCCATACACCGCAAATACTTTTCGATATTCATTACTTATTACCATATAGTCACATATACGCTCTTTTTGCCGGTTGGCATTTTCTTTGATTTGACAATGCGTTCTGATACACTCAACTATTTCTTCACTATCAGGACAACACTTACACCAGTAGTCCTAGCTTAACGCTAGATTTAGTAGTATAGACTTTGGTACCAGTACCAGTACCACAAAATTCAACTTTCGTCTCCCCATAAAATTAAACTTGGCCTTAATGGCAGTAATTACTATATACTGGTATTTTAATTCTATAAAAAGCAGTTACGTTGAATGCCAATACATCGAAATATATAGAACTTTTTTATTGCTTCACACAACATGGTATAATATCATAGAAAAAAGATGTAAGAATAGTAACTTTCATATAACAAAATGACATTCGAACCACCAAAATATAAAATATTGCACTGGCTGTATGCATGCTCATACAAAACGAGACCTCAACATATTTTTAATTATGTGTCTATCCTTGTTGCGCCTTATTGTGAAGTTAAAAAATCGAGATTGTTTATTTTGTATACGCAAATAATAAACAAAACTATATTATGAATGAATAAAACAATAACATCAAGATCTCATCAGTATGTTCGTATATAAAACGACCGATCGCTTCATTGCCATTCTCTTTCTCCTATATGTATAATTTTGTTTTGAGAGTTTTGTTAATGTTATTCACGATCATGCGCGGTATTAGTAGCGCGAATAATATATTTTGGTTTTTGCTTTTTGATGATTTTTAAAAAAAAATTCCTTATTTACCAATCCTATTTTTGAGGTGATTTCATTTCCAGATGTCTGTTGTTGTATTTTTTTTGTTGTAATCGGTGGTGTTGGTATATGAACGATCTCATGATCATGTTTTTCGTTTTTTTGTTTAATGAATATTTTAAAATTGTTCCTGATTTTGATTTTCCTATTCATATTTATAAGTTGATTTTTTTTTCAGATTGTTGTTACAATTATTGTATGTATTTCTGTTATTGTGATCGGGGTACATGAGTAAGAGGTAATGATCGGAATCTTTTATTTTCGTATTTTCGGATTACAAGCAGTATTCAGGATTTAAATTTTTGTGTGTATGATGAATTTTTGAAAAAAATGTTTTTTCGTTTTAAGGTTATTTATTTATCATATTGGAAACGCATGATTTATAGGTATTCGTAATCTTTAAATAAGATTTATTAGTATAGATTTTTAGCTCTGCGTTTATAAAATTTAGAGTTATGCAGATGTGCGATAATTTACTTTTCATTTGAAACCAAAAAAAAAATCTAAATAAATATAATTATTATATGTAAATGATTCTCTTTCAAATCGTTGTGAGGTTTGGACGTGGAATCGGAGAAGTGTAATCGACAAAATAGAAATAAAAAAGTGCAGTGATATTAGTTTATTTTTAATTATTTTGTATAAGTGCATATTGAACATAGTGAAAAAAAAAAAAAAAATTAAAAGTGCAGTGTTAGCTTTTTTATTTTTTTTTATTTTATTCAAAATACACTCCCGGCCAAAAGTATTGGGTCGATGAGTTGTTTGTTAGTTTAAATTAAGGTGGTACACCAATAACTATATTGGTAAATCCACGAGAATGAGTGATTCAGAAATGGATAATATCGATCCTTTCCAAAAGAGTCAGGTTCTACCGAGGTCTGCTACGAGAGCCTGTAGCACGTTCACCGCGAAGATTAACAAAATAATACCTACAGAACTTGTGGAGTTACCAAGAAATGCTTTTCCAGAGGACAAAAATTCTAAAAAAGAAGAAATGCTCTATCAGGAATTGCGTAAGGCCAATGCTGCATTGGTTGAATCTAATAATATAAATAAGCAATTAAATGATGCAATTGCTTGGATGCAGGAACATATAAGAATTCTTGAAGACGAAGTTAAAGCCCCTAAAGCAAAGGAAAACGTTGATTCTCCTCCTACCCAAAAAGTAATGGAACAAGAATACCATACGGATGAAGAAGAATTAGCTCACGAAACTGAGTGGATTAGAGTCAAGAGCCAGAGAAAAAAAAGGAGAAGGAATGATACACCTACTCCTCCTCAACTAAAGGAGACAATTCCTAAAATAATCCAAAACAATCCAAAAAAATTACCTCCACCACCCCCAATAGTTATAGATGGAGTTGAAAACTATGATCTACTGTATGAGAAAATTAAAACAGTAACTAAAACAGATAAGTTTAATACAAAATTGATGAGTGGAAACAACATCAAAGTAAACTTAGCAGATGGTGAAACCTACAGAGAAATGACAAAAATGTTAAGCGAAGAGGGACATTCTTGGCATACGTTTGAAAACAAACAAATCAGACCAATTAGGGTAATGGCTAAAAATCTGCACTCTACATGTAAACCAGAAAAAATAATTGAGGACCTGAAAGGAAAAGGTTTTAATGCAACTGAAGCATCAATTAAGCTAAAACGAAGAAGTAAGGAGCCTCTGAACATGTATATGCTGACATTCAGCGCAGATGATGATATTGAAAAAATACATCAAATCAAGTACATCTTGGGATGCAAAGTCAATATTGAGCCCCTAAGAAGATCTAGGCTTATACCACAATGTAAAAAATGTCAAGCATATGGACATACTCAAAAATACTGTAACAAAGACCCCAGGTGTGTCAAATGTCTAGGTAAACACCATACTAGAGATTGTGTCAAACCCACAGATGTACAGCCTAGATGCGTACATTGTGGAGAAAACCATCCAGCTAACTACAGAGGTTGCAGTGTTGCTATTGAATTGCAAAACATCAAAAATAAAAACATAAATGCTAAAAATACAAATGTAATAAAGAAGCAAACTGTTAGAATAAACAGGCCTGAATCATTTAAAGGAGAGTTAAGGCGTGAATCGTTGATAGCCTCTCAAGGAGAAGTGGGCAAAAAAACTTACGCTCAAGTAATGATGAGTAACGAAAACAAACAAAAAACTCCTCAAACAGACGACATAAATCAAACGCTTAAGCTGATATTAAGCAAACTTAATACTTTTGATCAGCGATTACAGAAACTAGAATACAGTACTAAGGGAGCCATCCCTAAACAAAGCCATGTCTAACGACTTAAGAATTTTATGCTGGAATGCCAATGGACTCCAGCAACACCAACAGGAATTGCAAATGGTTCTGGACGCAGAGAAAATCGATGTCTGTCTCATCTCTGAAACTCACTTCACTAGGCAATCAATTATCAAATTTAGAAATTATAAAACATATCACACTATCCACCCGGGAAATACTGCCAAGGGAGGTAGTGCTGTTATAATTAGAAATAGCATTAATCACTTCGAGGAATTAAAATATGAAACAGAACAAATACAATCAACAGCTGTTAATATCAAGACCAAAAATAACTCTATTAGTGTTATTGGAATTTACTGCCCACCGAAATACTCTCTAAAAGAAAAAGATTATCTTGAATTTTTCAGTAAACTAGGGAAAAGATTTGTAATTGGAGGAGATTTTAATGCAAAAAATATCCACTGGGGTTCTAGACTAACAACAACCAAAGGGAAAGAACTCCTCAATGCTATCAAAAAATACGGTTGTGAAGCCTTATCAAATGGTAAACCGACCTACTGGCCAACTGATCCAAATAAAATACCAGATCTAATTGATTTCTTTATAGTGAAAAATATATCTGTAAATTATATACATATAGATGAAAGTATTGACTTAAGCTCTGATCACTCCCCAATACTTTTGACATTAAGTGAAAGGATCATTCAAAAAGAAAGCTATCCCAGTTTAGTAAATAAGCACACAAATTGGGAATACTTTAGACTGTCGTTAGAAAGAAAAATTAACTTAATGGTTCCGCTAAGGAGTGAGGAGCAATTAGAAAACGAAGTTCACAAGTTCATATGTGACATACAGCAGTCAGCTTGGGAAAACACACCTCAAGTTAAAAAGAAAATTAAGGGAAACAACTACCCTAGAGAAATTAGAGAGCTCTTGGCAGAAAAAAGAAGGGCAAGGAGAATATGGCAACAAACTAGAGCCCCTCAAGATAAAACTAAGCTAAACAATCTGACTCAGCTACTTAAAAGGGAAATCAAAGATTTGAAAGACGAATCTATCAGTAACTACCTCAGAAAATTATCTAATGATACTAGTACTGATTATTCTCTCTGGAGAGCAACCAGAAGAATTAAAAGGCCAATAATGCAGATTCCTCCAATCAGAACAGAAGATAACAAATGGGCCAGAAATAACGAAGATAAAGTACGAAATTTTGCTGAATACCTGGAAAAAATATTTGAACCACATGATGACCAATCATTGGAAGCCGAAATAATAACTGAAGAGGTTGTACAGGAAAGTGACGAAATCCTACGAGCAACACCAAAAGAAGTCATGTATGAGATAAAAACAAATATGAATCCGAGAAAAGCGCCGGGTTATGACCTTATCACAGCAGAAATTTTAAAAGAACTACCAAGGAAAGCACTATTAAAGCTCACCAATATTATAAATGGCGCCTTTCGATTGAAATATGTACCCAGCCTCTGGAAAATTGCAGAAGTAATTATGATTCCGAAACCTGGGAAACCACCACACAAAACTGGATCATACAGGCCAATATCACTATTACCAGTTATGTCTAAACTCTTTGAGAAGTTATTAGTGAAAAGGCTAAATCCGATAATTGAGAGGAAAAACCTGATTCCAAATCATCAGTTCGGTTTTCGCAACCAACACTCAACATTAGATCAAGTACACAGAATAACTAATATTATTGAAAGAGCATTACAGGAGAAAAAAGTCTGCTCGACGATATTCTTAGACGTTGCACAGGCCTTTGATAAAGTTTGGCATGAAGGACTTAACTATAAGTTAAGAACTGTACTACCAATGCAATTCACTACAATATTAGAATCATACTTGAAAGATAGATTCTTTAGAGTAAAATTAGACGATTCCTATTCTGAATTGAAAGAAATCAAGGCAGGAGTACCGCAGGGCAGTGTATTAGGTCCGGTCCTATACCTTTTGTACACTAATGATCTCCCTGTATTAGAAAACAACACTGTGGCGACCTTTGCTGATGACACGGCAATCTTAGCTGTTGGAGATAGCAACGAAGAATCAACACAGAGTTTGCAGTTGGCTATTACTCAAATACATAACTGGACCAAAAGATGGCGAATTAAACTTAACGAAACTAAATCAGTTCACATCAATTTTACAAACAAACGACTCGAACATATTCCGGTTACAATTAATCAAGAAATAATACCGTATGCCAACACGGCTAAGTACCTTGGCATGACACTAGATGCAAAACTACGATGGAAAGCACACGTCAAAAAGAAAAGTAAAGAACTAGGGCTTAAATATAGACAGATGTATTGGCTGATAGGAAGGAGCTCCGCTCTATCAACATACAACAAACTTCTATTATATAAACAAATATTAAAACCGGTTTGGACTTATGGTATCCAACTTTGGGGTTGTACCAAACAGAGCAACGTGGAAATCATCCAAAGATTTCAAAACAAAGTATTAAGGAACATCGTTGATGCACCATGGTATGTTAGAAACAGAGACCTCCATAGGGACCTTAAAGTGGACACTGTTTCAAAGGAAATCCAAAAAAATGCACTGAGACATAGGCAAAGGCTCGAACAACATGTTAACACTGAGGCAACTAAGCTGTTAAACAACACAGATATTGTACGCAGGCTCAAACGAACTAAACCTTTTGAGATGGTGTAATTGCTAGTGTAAACAGCGTAATGCTGATATAAAACCCACAATAACGACGTGGTTTAATTCAATTTATCAGACACTATGGAACACCAGTGGGAAGAAGCCATAGATTAATACAACATAGTAAATTAAGTTAGAATAAAATTGCTCATTAGTCCAGGTGACTAGATTGTAATAATTGTTTATTTAAAATATTTAAATAAAATTGAAAAAAAAAAAAAAAAAATATGTAAATATTTCCAAATTAAAATTACCTATTGCCAAATAAATCGCCATATTTTTGAATGAGTGAAGCAATAACAACAAGATGATATCCATACTCTCGTGAGTTGCAATAGTCTGTGTGTTTAAAACGTACGATTACTCATTTCGTTTTTTTGTTTTGTACGATCGATGGTTATAACGAAATATTACGATTGACTTTTTTATATACGCAATTAAGTAGGATTTGATTCAGTCCCAAAACATTAGAAGATCTTAAAACAAATGAATTGAAGAATGTCTAATTTAGAAAGTAATATAACTTCCCTAGCGGAAAGCACTTCATCAAGTAAGCTTGTTCTATAATAAATTTACATAATATACTTACATATGTATGTAATCAATTATATGAAAATCGCACATATAATTGATTTTAAAACATGATCATGTTAATTTTTATTACGATGGTGTAGTTCGTAAACGATACTTTTATTGATTTAAATACATACTTAGTTTTAGAACATCGAAATATTTGATTTTTGATTTTTTGGATAATGAATATTATTTTTTAATCGAGAAAATCGTAGAAAGACCATCGTAGGAAAAATTGTATGTGACATAATTGGGAAAAGTAACTATTAAATTTACTACAATACATACATATATGTACTATTTCGTATTGTTTCAAAGTTATTGATTTTTTTATTTCTTAAAAATTTAGGACCTAAACCACAATTAGAAAAAAGAAAACAACGCGTGACTTGCATAGTGCCGAATTGCAAGTTGCAATCGACTAAATCAGATTTACGTTTTTTTAAATTTCCACGGAATTCTGTAAAAGCACAAAACTGGATTGATTCTATAGGACTTGCTTCGAATGAAATTTCGAATAAATATAACTATGTTTGTGAGAATCACTTTTTAAATGAACAAATTACTTCTTGTAACCATCTGACGAAAAATGCGGTGCCTATTTTAAATATTGTGAAAACTTCCAAATCCAAAGAAAATGACCAAAGCATGAACACTCAACTACCAGAAAACAAATTCAATAATTTTATATCAAGTAAACTGAATTCAAATTCGTCTAATATTTTAAAAGCGTTAACAAATAGCATAAGCACTCAAACCGAAGCTCCTGATGATGAATCTGATTTTTTACGTCTAATCGATTCAATAAATTGTGCCCATTGCGCAATTACAGAAAAAAGTGATATTACATGCGGAAAGTGTCAGAAAAATATTAAATTAATTGAACTTTATAAAAAAAATATTCAAAAACACCAACGAAATTATAAATTATTGAAAATGAAGTATAATAATTTGACACGAAGCTGCAAAAGGCTGCAGATAAAATATTGCAAGGTAAAAAATATTGGCAATCATATCGACACGCTTAAAGTAAATGACAATACAAAAAATGTTTGTAAACTTCTTGTTAAACAAGCATTTTATTACAATGCAGACGACAAACTATTCGCACAATCTTTATTTTATAAATCCGTGTCAACATACAGGTATTTAAGAGATCAATTAAATTTAAAACTTCCGTCAACCTCATCAATATACAAATGGTCTCCCATTAAATTTATACCTCCGGGAATGAATGACGTTTTACTTGACCAACTTGAAAAAGTATTTAAGCCTATGTCAAGTAAATCAAAAATATGCATTTTGTGTTTTGATGAAATACATATAAAAAAAGATTTGACTGTGAATGTCTATTTAGATCGTGTTGAAGGTTTTTGTGATGATGGACGCCAAAGGAAAAACGAGTTAGCAACGGCAGCTTTATTTTTTATGCTTCGGGGATTGATAGATGATTGGAAATATGTACTAAATTATGTATTGATCAATAATTCAAATAAGCCTTCAGAATTATCGGAATTAATTAAAGAAAATGTTCGAATTTGCAAAGATGTTTTAAAATTAAATGTTGTAATGGTAACATGCGATCAAGCTGCTACAAACATCGCTGCGTATAAAATACTTGGGGTGACTCCTGAAAATCCATATTTTTTTGTTAACGAACATAAAATTTTGGCTGGATATGATGCACCACATTTGATGAAATCAGCGCGAAACTCACTATTAACAAATAAAATTCAGCTTTCGGATATTGGAGTCGTTGACATAAATGTAATCCGTTAAAATATTTGATTTTGATTGCCTCCAACATGTAAAATTAATGCCAAAACTATCGAAGCAGCATTTTGAAACGAATGCATTTAAAAAAATGAATGTGAAATTAGCAGCACAAATATTGAGTAGTATACTGTATCCAGTGCTATAAAAACAACTTTAAAAGTAAAACCAGAATTGTTCGGTAATTTTCTCAATAATGCCATACCAACATCTCATTTCGTGCAAAATTTTAATGACATTTTCGATAGCTTGAATTGTCGAAATTTTTCATCATCTGCTCCCTATGAACGACCATTGACAATAAATAATAATGTGTTTAAACTTCTAGAAGACAGCTTAACATTCTTGGACAAACTAAAAATTATCTCCAAAAATGAAAAATATTTCAAATTTATAATGGGTTTTAAAACTACTATAAATGCACATATTTTATTAATCAATTTATTGCAAGCGGAATTTAATGTAGACTACTTGCTTACGGGTCGAACAAGTCAGGATTGCCTGGAAAATTTCTTCTCACTTTTGCGAAGTAAAGGTGGTAACTACATGCCGTCAAGTCATGAAATAGGCGTACATTTTGCCAATATTGTGGTGAGAAAAATAACATTACATTCGCCCTTTAAAAACTGTATTGCCGATGAAGCAGAGAACATTGAGTTAAATTGGCATAGTTTCAAATTGGAGTATGAAAATAGTTTAAAATTTCAAAAGGATTCCATTGATAATTCTGCACCAGATGAAATAATTGAAGAAGCTGATTTCGATATTTTAAAAGATAACGCAATAATGTACTTCGCTGGCTACTGCATTTTTAAAAAAATCGATTGTCCAAGTTATCGAGCGAAACTATTGAAAGCTGGGGAAGAAATTAACATGTCAGAAGCATTTTTAAATGAAAAATTTTTTTATAAGGATAAAAGTAATTTTGGCTCTCTAACAGCCCCTTCAGAAGAATTTGGCCAGATAGCTAAATCGTTAGTAAAGTTGTTTCAAACATATTAACACAATAATTGTAGCTCTCCAAAATAATTAAATTTTTTTCAAAAAAGTGTATTGATATGGTGGCACAGAAGTATACCTCTTTCTTACCAAATCATAATAATATGTGTTTCGAGCACATTGAAAAATTAATTTATTTTTTTATATTGGTTTTAATGAGAAAAAATTGTAAATGGTCTATTTTAAATAATGAATTTTTAAAACCACCAAAACGATCACTTTCAAATCAAACCTGTAGAAAATTAAAAATATTAAAAAGTTAAATTAAAATGTTTTAACATTATGTTTTATTTGAGTATTTAATTTAAGATATTTAATAGTCTATCAATTATTATTATTATTATTTCAGTTTTGAGTCAACAATCTTACTCCAGCGATTTCGATCCTGAGCTTTGTATAGCTTCATCTTCACGGCACTTGACAGATGTTTAGATTCCAAAAGTGGTCTTAGAGGATACAAAGCACGACTGCCTTCTGTCTGCCTAAATATTTGAACCTCCTCACTCCCTCAAACGTGTAGTGACCACTACTAAAATCTGGTGTGCCATTGTCCCTATATCCAGAGATCATATATTTTGTTTTGGACTCATCTAGAGTTTATCAATAAACGAAATTATTGATTCTAATTTTTTGAAAATAATTTAATTTTAAAGTGTTTATTTGGCAATAGATAACTTTAATTTGGAATTATTTACATATTATTATATTTATTTAAATTATCGCACATCTGCATAACTCTAAATTTTATAAACGCAGAGCTAAAAATCTATACTAATAAATCTTATTTAAAGATTACGAATACCTATAAATCATGCGTTTCCAATATGATAAATAAATAACCTTAAAACGAAAAAACATTTTTTTCAAAAATTCATCATACACACAAAAATTTAAATCCTGAATACTGCTTGTAATCCGAAAATACGAAAATAAAAGATTCCGATCATTACCTCTTACTCATGTACCCCGATCACAATAACAGAAATACATACAATAATTGTAACAACAATCTGAAAAAAAAATCAACTTATAAATATGAATAGGAAAATCAAAATCAGGAACAATTTTAAAATATTCATTAAACAAAAAAACGAAAAACATGATCATGAGATCGTTCATATACCAACACCACCGATTACAACAAAAAAAATACAACAACAGACATCTGGAAATGAAATCACCTCAAAAATAGGATTGGTAAATAAGGAATTTTTTTTTAAAAATCATCAAAAAGCAAAAACCAAAATATATTATTCGCGCTACTAATACCGCGCATGATCGTGAATAACATTAACAAAACTCTCAAAACAAAATTATACATATAGGAGAAAGAGAATGGCAATGAAGCGATCGGTCGTTTTATATACGAACATACTGATGAGATCTTGATGTTATTGTTTTATTCATTCATAATATAGTTTTGTTTATTATTTGCGTATACAAAATAAACAATCTCGATTTTTTAACTTCACAATAAGGCGCAACAAGGATAGACACATAATTAAAAATATGTTGAGGTCTCGTTTTGTATGAGCATGCATACAGCCAGTGCAATATTTTATATTTTGGTGGTTCGAATGTCATTTTGTTATATGAAAGTTACTATTCTTACATCTTTTTTCTATGATAATATCTCAAAGTAAAGGTATTGAAAAGGCAAATAAACCGTGCAAAAAAAAAGAAGAAGAAAATTTTAGAGCAACATTTTTTTAGGGCAATCATTTTTAGGGAAACCATTTATTTTGCGTTTAACATTCAAATTTGATCGTAATTAATTTTATTTTTATTCAGTCACATTTACGTTTCACAAATAAAAAAAAAATTAAACATATTTTTAATTTACGGCCAGTATATTTACATATTTATTCAAATCCAACAACATTCATAAAATTATAAAAACAATTGAAAGCTTAGGACGTTTCATTAGAACAGAAATCTATTAGCATATTTTATTGCACATCACATCAATTAAGATGTACTATCTGACTTACAACATGGCAAAAATTTTGAACGGGATGGTGGTACTGATAAGGGGAAAACAGCCAAAAAAGTTTAAATCAACAGTACCCAAATCGTTGCATTGGTACTAGGGACCAGTATGATGGCCTGCCAGGTCACTAAATTTGACACCGTTACATTTTTTTTGATGGGTCGCTCCAATTTCGAGTAATGCTCTGCATGTATGTAAATTTAAACCAAATTGATGTGTCACAGTCGCCCTTAAAGTCTACAAATTAAGTTTTTACTACTAAAACTAGGTTTTGGTGCTATATAGGTAACACCTAAAAGCAATAAATAAAAACATCAAAATTATCTTCAATTAATATTTAAAAAAAATTATTTTTGGGTTTGGTTCGAAACTCTATATTAAATTTTGATATTGCGTTAATCACCTTTCTTAGTTTGACTAGACTTTGACTATTTTGTATAGAGACAACTTTCGATTTTATATAGCGAACATGGTAACAAAGAATGAACTGCTCTATGAATAAAGATCATGACTAATACAGTTCATTATACAGAATTTATCACGAATAATTTCTTTAATTGCGTTTTAAAAACTTTTGTAATGTATTCTTAATTCGGATGCTGATTGCATTTATGTATGTACCTATAATTATATTATTGCTATACGGAAATACGATAATTATAAAATACATACCGTTTTTGTACAAAATTGATTAAACATTTTAGTAATTGCTTTTTATATATACTATATATATTTATTCCAGATTATGTATTAAAAACTATAAAAAAAATAATAATAAGTAGTTTTTATGAGATCATCGAAACATATACAAAATAAATAAGAACTTAAAATTAAAAGTTAAATTGTATTTTATATTAACCTTGAAATGTAAACTAATTACAAATTATTTTCTGTAATATCTCATTCAATCGAAATATATAAATAAATAATTACAAATAATTATGATCGAAATATAATATGTATATATATATATACATATGACGCTATATTTGTATTTAATTTATATTATTTAACGTTAACGTAAGAGCAAAAAAAAAATTCCATTAATCTTTGATATATGTATACATACGGGCTATAGGAGATACGAAAGACACCTTACGATTTGCAGTAAATTTACATTTTCATAAGAATTTTTTTTATTTTTTTTTGCTTCGATATAATATTATACACAAAATAAAATAAAATAACAACAATAATGAACAAAATATAATAATAATATCATAATCATAAAAATTACCAAGAAAAATGTTCATAATATACAATATATACCGACAAAACAAATAGAAACCGACGACATGCAGTCTGACTTGAAAAATATTTTTATTTTTGTATTTTTAATTAAAATGCAAAAATGTATTTTATAAACATTCAACGTTTCTTATGAAGCGAATAACACAAAATGTAAATAAACAATAAATAAATAAAAATATAAATGATAACTTTTGTGTACGTTTCGTTGTTCTTCAAGATTAGAAATCAAAATTTTGTAGACTATATATATTACACATTTCGTCATGTTCAAATTTTTGGGCACATATTTGTCAGATGAAGTTTGATGTTATTCGAGAATATTTATCTATGATAGAAGATCGTGTTATGGCATTAACTTTACTTGCGTAAATGGTTATTTCAGATTTTCCACCCATTATGAAAAGGTTTAACGGCTGATCAAATATATACATATATAGACGTAAGGGCAGCATTAAACAATTTTTATTTAAGTAAGTTCCGCAGCTGTTTTGCTACACTTTGCGATCTTTTCCTCATATTCACATAGTAAATTATGTAGTTAGCAATACTGCCTTGAAATTTCCTTTATTGGAGATTAATCGAGATTCGTTTTAAACCCTATATTCTAAATAATTTGAATGCTAGACTGAAAAATAAAGTTTAGTTCTAAAAACGTTCGAAATAGATAAAAAGTAAAGATTAAATCTTAAAATTATGTCATACGTTGTGACTTTATTTCAAGCTTACATCAACATGTTATATGCTTTTATGCCACAAAGATATGTAATAGTACAAATGAATACAAGGCAAGATTCCTATCAATATTAGGTGTAAATAAACGCTCGTCGTATTCAAGTCTTAACAAACAGCTAAACAAAATACCACGACCATTGAAGATGTACTCATGGTTTTAATGGAGTGTTTAACAATAAAAATAAAATTTAACTAGTCTGAGGTTCCAATTTAACCTGAGTGTGGGGCTGAATAGTATTGGAAGCTAATCTAGATACTTCGTGCTGGGCTGTGAACGTAAATGAATTTATAATGAAAAATTCAGTCAAATTCCTCAATATGATTGGTTTGCCAAATTTACGTATATTCACTCTATGTGTATCTTATCTTATGTTTGCCTTCACTTTCAATAATTAAATTTATTTAACATATTGTTACATTTTAGCCTTTTCAAACAAGATATATCGGTAACGCTACCTCCTATAGGAGGTATATACTTAATCCTAATTCGTCCCGAACAGGATCTAATGCACCTCCACTGTAAAGTGCTTTAAGTGCTCCACCTTTAGTTTTCCTTGCTGCCCCATAGAACTCGTCGCTCAACTAATGACCGTGTACAATCAGAAAAAAATCGCACCATAAAATTAATTGAGCGCATAGTTGATTCAATTCAATCAAGTTTTCAAATGAATTTTTAGATTTCTTTCTGTAACATTCCTGATTACAAATAAATTGCTTTTATTTTAAATTGTTTCTTTTTGAAGTATTATCGTAACTATATTATCCATTAGTTTAAAATATATTAAATTGAATCAATATACTCGTATATTCGTATTTAAAAATATTTTGATAAATTTCACCAACCTATGATTCAATTTTTTCGAAAGAGCATTAGTTTTACAAAATATATATTTGAAACCTAACTGTATAAACAATAAATGGGATTTACCATCTCAATTTCATCATTCGTCCAGTGAAAGTAATAAAGTAAACACCTACACAAATTTAAGTTTTGAAAAATATCATTTTTATTAATATTTCGAATTATAAATTAATAATTAATCAATTAATTAAATAATATAATTAAATTAAATTTTTAAAAAAATGGATACAAATTTATTCACGCTAATAGACGAAATTTCGCATAACAACGACTATAGGAAGCATACGGATCTTCAACACAAAATTCTCGACCTGTGTCTAGCAATCAAGTGTGTGTAAATAGTAATCTATTGCCCGAATTTAACTTCACCAATTCTTTCTCCGTCGTTTTCCCCTCGAGAGAACTGTGGATCTCTCAGGATTTCTAAAGACAGTTGTCTGAGTCGATAGTTTTTTTTGCGGATGGCTCTCGTTCAGAAGTCAGTGCAGGGTTTGGTTTCTTTTGTCCAAAGTATGGGCTCAGATTCTCGGGTAGTCTGGGCAAACACTGCACGGTTTTTCAAGCTGAATTAATTGCACTTACCCATAGTGCAATTGAGGCGTATAAATTTAGTGAAAAGATGAATGGAATGATATGAGTTGGAATGAGTTTTTAAATACTTAAAACAATAATTAAATATTAAAATACTGGATTTTCATTACATAAATTTTATTTATGTAAGAGTCTTTAATTTGAATATATGTAAAATAAGGTAAGGATATTATTATCTGCACGGATAGTAAAGCCGTGCTCAATACCCTTGATAACCCTTTGACTACATCCAAACTGGTTAAAGAGTGCAAACACTTCATTAATCTCCTTTGCTCTAATTCGAGAGTAAGGGTCATGTGGGTGCCTGCTCATTGTGGGAAATGAGGTTGCTGACTTTTTAGCGAAAGCTGGATCGCGCAATTTATTTTGTGGTCCCGAGTCAGCAATTCCTCTTTCCTTCAACGGTGGTAAGGATGCTATTAAGAAGTTCGCTTTACTTGAACTGACGCAGAAGTGGCGTTCTACGTCTAGTTGTCGAAAGGCAAAACGGTTCATCATCGAACCCAACGTGAGGGTCACTAAATATGTGTTATCCTTAAAAAAGAACCAACTCAGAATTCTGGTTGCTCTTATTACGGGCCATGGACGTTTCAAGGCTCATCTCCAACGCATGGGACTAGCTCAGGATGATCTTTGTGACGATTGTCTGGAGGAAGTGGACGACTGCCTACACTACTTTTGCAGCTGTCCGGCCTTTGAACGTAGATTAGTTGTTATCCATCCCTTGGTTCAAACTTTTACAGTTTGCTAAGGCTGCAGTGCGCTTATGCGAGCTAGGATAGATCCTCAAGGTTTGCACGATGGGCCCATTGTGGCATTGAGTGCGGAACCTCTGTAGGTTCCAACCGTTTTATAAAAAAAAAAAAAAATAGTAATCGGTGTCATTTAATAAGTCATTTAATAATTCAAGTTAATGCTTGAGCAAAAGCTGATGATTTTAAGCCAATATTTTATTTCCTGTATGTAAATAATACAGCAAAATATTATTTTAAAAAAATTTACATAATTTTTAACAAATTTAAATTCAAATCAAAGTTTGTTTAAAAAATTACAAGCAGGAAGTAATGATATTTAAAACGCTTGTTCCTGTAATCTATTAGAGGCATAAAAAATAAATAAATACAACCGCGTATCTCACATAACTCTAATTTGCGCATGCAACTCAATGATTGAGCAAAAACTGATGATTTTAAGCCAATTTTTTATTTCGTGTATGCTAATACTCTTATAAAGCGAAGTATTATTTTTAAAAAATTTACATAATTGTTAACAAATTTAAATTAAAATCACAGTTTGTTTAAAACAATTACAAGCAGGAAGTAATGATATTTAAAACGCTTATTCCTATTTGCATACTCCTGTATTCTATTAGAGGCATAAAAAATAAATACAACCACGTATCTCACATAACTCTATTTCGAGCATGCAACTCAATGATTGAGCAAAAACTGATGAATTTAAGCCAATTTTTATTTCGTTTATGTTAATCCTCGTATAAAGTCAAATATTATTTTTAAAAAATTTACATAATTATTAACAAATTTAAATTCAAATCAAATTTTGTTTAAAAAATTACAAGCAGAAAGTAATGATATTTAAAACGCTTGTTCCTATTTGCATGCTCCTGTAATCTATTAGAGGCATAAAAAATAAATAAATACAACCGCGTATCTCATATAACCCTATTTCGAGCATGCAACTCAATGATTGAGCAAAAACTGATGATTTTAAGCCAATTTTTAAGTTCGTGTATGTTAATACTCGCATAAAGCAAAATATTATTTTAAAAAAATTTACATAATTTTTAACAAATTTAAATTCAAATCAAATTTTGTTTAAAAAATTACAAGCAGGAAGTAATGATATTTAAAACGTTTGTTCCTATTTGCATGCTCCTGCAATCTATTAGAGGGATAAAAAATAAATAAATATAACCGCGTATCTCACATAACTCTATTTCGAGCAACTCAATGATTGAGCAAAAACTGATGATTTTAAGCTAATTTTTTATTTCGTGTAAGTTAATACTCGTATAAAGCCAAATATTATTTTTAAAAAATTTACATAATTTTTAACAAATTTAAATTCAAATCAAAGTTTGTTTAGAAAAATTACAAGCAGGAAGTAATGATATTTAAAACGCTTGTTCCTATTTGCATGCTCCTGTAATCTATAAGCGGCATGAAAAATAATATATAATTATATTAGGAATATTTTAAAACAAATGTTAATTATATTATGTATTTAATTATCGGATTTATAATTTATCTAGAACTTGAAGTTCTGTTAATAAAAAAAACTAACTACGAGTATAGATAAAGTTAGTACAATTTTTAGTATCAAATTCCGGTTGAACTAGCCCTAAATAACAAATTGATTCTGCTTACACCATATGCAGAAATTGTTTAAACCACTATGATACTTTTTATATAGAGTTGTAGACAGCCAATTATCACATTCCACTTTGCATTTTTTCCATGTCTTCGTCAGCAACAGGCATTTATTTATATGATTGAAAAAAAATTAAAAATTAAATAGACGCTGGATTTCTTTGAGGAACGTGACAGCCAGACGCAATTTTATTTATACGCAATCGACATTTAAGCAAATCTTAAATTTTCATTTACATTGTTTTCGATGCTAATTTAAAATTGTTCGAAATATTGATTGCCTACGTCGAAACTAAACCGTTTCAACTGAAAACAATTCTAGTACAGGGCTTTAAAGTTCAATGCGCCTCATTATAATATTATGTCGGCTGACGAGTATAAAAAATCTCCTATCCAGTAGGTGCGGATGTGCTATAATCTAGACACGATATACATAACTGAATTCAAAACATTAAAAAAAATAAAAGTTCTGTTCTACAGCAAAAACTAAAAAAAAGGATTAAAAAATTAATCAATTAAGTGGAAAAAAAGAAGAAAATTAACTGAAAAGGTAATGTTGTAAAAAAGCTTTAAAACAAAAAAAAATTTAGGAAAAAAATTTCCTATGCTTTTTTATGTTTATTTTCGCCACTGTTGTTGTATTTTCTTGTTTGTTTCGTCTAAACATAAAATATAAACTTAATTAAAATTCATTTTGATTTCAAAAATACAAAAACAAAACAACAAATATTTAATATATTTTTACTTAATACAGCAATTCTAAAAATTTCAATTTTTTTTTATTTCGTTCTGGAAAAATATAACGAAAAGAAGAACAAAAAAGTTCTCTCCAAGGAAAAATCTTTATCTGGGTTGTATACTTGTCTCGTTGTTGTTGTTCAGTTTTAAATTTTTTTTTTTCGTATTTTTTTTTTATAAATATAAACAACAGAAATATAAAAATCGTGTCTCAAGTACATTTTATATAACATAAAACAAAAACAAGGTAGAGAGATATCATAAATATAATGATAACAACGGCAGAGTGGAAAAGTGGAAAATTATGATGAAAATTAAAAAGAAACGAAAAAAAAAAACTAGAAATATTTTTTTTTTGTTTTAGTAAATAATTTGAAGGTGGATTATTATGTTTTTACGGGTTTTTCCAGGTTGTAGAGTTTTTACTTCTTTTTTTTTTTAATTATAATTTTATGAAAAGTATTTTATATCATTGTCTGTAAATTTACATTGTTATCAACAAAAAAAAATGTATTTAGAAAATATAAAAAGAAAAAAATAGTATTTTCTGTTAAATATTTTAAATATAATCCCAAATAACACGAAAGAAAATCCTTTGAAAATTATTAAATAAAATAAAATCATTTATTGTTGTTGTTCATACTCGTATACCATATACATACTCTCTCATGTACATATTCCGTATCTCAAGGATCATATGGGTATAAATATGGATTGGAATGAGTTTTTAAATCCTTAAAACAATAATTAAATATTAAAATACTGGATTTTCATTACATAAATTTTGTATTTATGTAAGAGTCTTTAATTTGAATATATGTAAAATAAGGTTGCTTTAAATTTTATATAACATATACAATGTATGTATATATATACACATATATATAGGATTTTAAATAATGTTGTGTTTTCCAATTCAAGCAGATAATATATTTAATATTCGAGAATAACCAAACATCTGCATTATAATAATAATTATTATTATTATTATATTATGTAGGTAAGTGTCTATTCAACAAATCCATGAATGTTTGTTTAAATTTCAAAGCAGTTTAAAAATTTTACTTTTTTGAATAAATTTAATATGATTTTTTTTTTTTTGTTACAACACTATTTTAGCGTAATTTAAATAAATTAAAAATATACATAATATTTATAACATAAGTAAGATGTATAATTCATATATCGTTATGTCAACGGGAACATAAAACCAGAACTCATTGCGTGATTATATTTACTCGTTATGGTATACAAATTAACACAACACCGACATAGATTTTTGCTGATGGTGTAGCGGTCGCTACAATATGTATATTACTTGGCGACTGCACGACAAATAAGTTATATTAAAAGTACCACAGTTCAAAAGTATTGTGCTGCAATTCAAAAATTGTTCATCATATTTGCTCCGGATATTCGGATTCAGTTCATAAATATATAATTTGCATATGGGTATACAAAATATATAATCCGTGATAACGCAGAATCTACGTCATCATCACAGGCAACCTTATTACCGTAGTACAATCTTACACTAAACGAGCTGAAGGTTCAACCACATTGCATGCAAGGTTGAACAGCAAGTAGAGGTCAATAATCAACAAAAAATTATCAGGGCTAGTTTCAAAAAAAAACTTTTCTTATTTTTAATATTATTAGAGAAATACAAAATTTACATTGAGAAATATAAAATTTACATTGATAAATTATTACCCTTTTGGCCGAATAATCCTACCGTTTGGTTTGCACAAGTGGAGGCTCAGTTTAGCATTTCCAATGTAACGGCGGATTCAACTAAATACTCGCTCATTATTTCGGCATTACCAACAGAAATTTGCGAATCGAATCGGTAATAGAGTTGATAATAAATCTTTCTACGGAACGACACGTCGAAAAACTATTAGAAAGGGCGGAATTGGGTGATCGAAAACCTAGTGAGGTGTATTTCTCAATTAAAACGCTTGCAGGTGAAGCGTTCCAATGATGATCTGCTACCGGTAGCAAACAAGATTTATGAAATCACAACAACCAGTGTGGCGACGATTTCTCGTTCAACACCATCAAACTCCCGTGCCCGGAACTATCGAAAGTTGTAGCAACCATCAAACAACTAGCGCGAACGACTTGTTAATGTCGAATCGATGTTGTCAATAGCTACAAACGGGTCGCAGCCGCTCACCAGCTTCGGGTTATAAATCAAGGAACCCTTGGAGACCAAAAATGGCAGCAGACGTCGTTACAACGACAATGGATTCTGCTACTTTCACAAGAAATTTGGAAGTACTGCAAGGAAATGCTAACGAACTTGCTCTTTGCATAACAACAACAAACCGGAATCTACCAGCAGTAATAAAAAAAAAATAATTGCGATAGCGAGTGTGGCTACTCATAGGATACAACTTTATCGCCCCTTATTTCTTACAGACCCAACCATTAAACTCCAGTTTCTCGTGGATACCGGTGCTGACATTTCTGTCTTTCCCGTAAAACAGTTTTCCGACAACGCGTCTATAATAGATCCTGACCTGGTCCTGTCCGCCGCTAATGGTTCAGTAATTCAGACATACGGGACTAAATTACTGAATGTTAACATTGGCTTACAGCGGCAATTTCAAAACGTTTTTACTGCAGCATCAGTTGACATGCCGATTATCGGTGCTGGTCAAAACACCTATACACCAATATATCCATCCATCTGCTAAAAATGGATATGATTCACTTTTGAAAATGTTTCGAGCATATGGTCCAACTAGGCATATGCCGACCGTCATCTTCTGTGGTATCATCACCTCTTCATATGGTAAAGAAGACCGATGGCATCCATGTAGAGATTGTCGTTGACTAAACGCCGTAAACACACCGGATCGTTATCCGATCCCACATATTAAAAATGTTCAATACACCTAAATGGATGCGGTGTATTTTCAAAAATTGATTTCGTTCGAGCTTATCATCTTATCACAGGCAATAACTACTCCCTTTGGGTTATTCGAATTCACACGAATGCCGTTTGGTCTTTCAAACGCTGTGCAAGCTTTGCAACGCTTCATGAATGAAGTTGTCAAAGGATAAAATTTTATATACGTCTACATCGTCGATATACTGGTGGATAGCAAAAATATGAAAGAGCACAAGTGTCATCTGAAACTTTCAAAACTTTCAGAATACGTTTTCGGTGTTCCTGCTCTCGAATTCCTCAGTCACCAAATTACCCAAAATGGCATAACACCCTCGCTACGCCGAGTTGAAGCTATCGAAAATTTTACCGAACCAACTTCAATCCAACAAATTCAGCGATTTGTCGGAATGGTCAACTACTACCATCGATTCATTCTAACTTTGGAGCCGAATCTCTGTCTCCAATTTATGCACATTTGGCAACATTAAACAAAATGTACAAGAACAAAAATATTGGTGTTTTTCTTACGAAAGCTCTCAACAACAGAGATAAAACACTCAGCCTTTGATAGGGAACTCCTCGCTATTTATTTACCCATCAAACACTTTGGCAGTTTCCTGGAAGTTAGACAATTTACTGTCTTCACGGATAATAAGCCTTTAATCAAAGCAATTGTCTCCCTGAACGAATAAAGACCACGGCAGACTCGACATTTCTACTATATCGCTCAGTTCACGACGGACATTCATCATATAGAAGGTAAACAAATCGTGATCGCTGACACATTGTCACTGACTAGCGATCACGTTTCAACAATAGACTCCGTCAATCTAAATCTTAAACATCTATCTGAGACACAACAGTCTGACGATGGATTACTCCAACTATTGATTAATTCATCATGCTCCTTCCAGATTTAAAAATTTATTGCGAAAGCATTGTAAATCGACCATTTGTTCCGGCATCTTATTGACATCTAGTGTTCGATGCCCTGCATGGTCTGTCTCATCCAAGAATAGGTGAATCACGTAAATTAATTTCCAGTATTCGTTTTATTCGAAAATGAACGCGGACATCACACATTGGGTGAAATCCTGTATCGGTTGCCAGAAGAGCAAGGTTCATCATCATACAAAGTCCGAACCCGGATAATTTAACACCTGCCTTCTGAACGGTTCGAGCATATACACATGGATATAGTGGTACCATTGCCAACATCTGAAGGTTTTGTGTATGTGCTCACCATTGTCGTTCGATTTACTCGTTGGCCTGAGGCATACCCTATTCAAGATAGCACCGCTGCCAATATTATGCTAAGATGTTTGTCCAGCAATACGTTTCAAGATTTGGGATATCTCTTAAAATCACGACAGACAAGGACAGTTGATTAGAGTCTAAACTCTTTTCTGAACTTACGCGTTTACTAGGTGCTCATAGAATTGGTACCACTGCCTATCACCCACAGGAAAATCGTATGGTCGAAAGATTCCACCTACATCTTAAAGCTTTGCTCATTGCTCGAGAAAATACCACTATATTGAGCACTGAGCTTCCTATCGTCTTTCTGGGAATACGAGCAACAATAAAGGAAGAATTAAAATGCTCCCTAGCTGAACTAGTTTATGGTCAAACCCTCAGGTTACCAGAAGAATTTTTCGAGATAAGTTCCAAGGATAGTTTCGATCTACATGACTAAGTCGAAAGGCTTCGCGCAGCCATGCGCAACATAATTCCCATTGACACAACATTTATTCCAAAGTCCTTAAATAGTTGCAGTAGTATGTATGTATGTATGAGTATATACGTATTCATTCGTAATGACCGAGTACGAACGGGCCTAACACCTCCGTACGAAGGACCTTACAAAGTCATTCGTCGTTTTCGTAAACATTACATTCTTGATGTAAAAGGCAAGAATGTAAATGTTTCTATTGACAGATCATAGCCGGCATACGGTATCCTAGCTGAGTGTAACTTAGTATTTAACCAAACAACTGTAATAGAAAGGCTGTCCGATCCCAAATTATTCCTTTATTACATTTTATCCAACCATACCCACCTCTAACCTTATTATTTGGGGGGATTTTACTTGCAGGGGTGTAATGTAGCGGTCGCAAAATATTATGAACTTACCTAATTTTAACATAATACTTTCTTACTTTTTTTATTGTTGCAGTTCAAACTACTATGTAACTTCTTTATCATTTATCCCAAACGATGCACCAGCCTGGCCTGAGTCTCAATTAAAACTAAAAATACCAATAAACCATAGATAAAGAACTCTGTCATCTTTACGCACTTCTAGTATCCAATCTAATATGTCTAATTGTATAGGGCACTACATCTAATTGTATAGGGCACGTCATTTTGTAATCGCAAAAATAATATAATATTGGTTCATCGCGTATGTACCTGAGCGAATAGTATGACCTCTATCTTGTTAGACCCGTGTTGCTAAAAATTAAACTAAAATAATTGAACCTGACCGTGCTGGAACTTGAAACATGGATAAAGAAATAATGGAGAAACAAAAGAGTTGTGTGAATTTAAATGTATAAATTACTGACAAAAAATCCTAATCTAAAGCTTAACTATACTACCAGTTTAAAACTTACATTTATCACAACATAGATTTCTCTTGAAAATTCTTTATTTTTTGTACAACGAAACTTGTCAAAACCAAAATCAGACGAGACCGCAAAAAATTGCTGGCTTTCAGAAGTTCCCAGTTTTCGTAAGTCCGAAGCAAAATTTCTTTCAAATCCTAATTTGCAGGGAAATCTAATGTTTAAGGAGCTCATTTATTACATTTAGTATAACAAAAAAAAAGTTACATACGTACTAGTAGATAAGTTAGTCGCTCGTCAGTAGATAAAAAGTTTAATGTTCTACAAAGATCTCCGTATATGGTATATACTTGCAATCACATATTCTGCAGTTCTGTCATTGAAATGGGATTTAAACTATCCTCTATATTTTCAAATTCATCCCGCATACAAATCACAAATCCAAATTATTCTTTCTGGAATATCTACAATAAAATAAATAGCACCCAATACGTTGGTCAGTTTCGACAAATCGTATGCTTTTGATACTGAATCCATTCTCAGACAACAATTTCCAACATTTTATTTTATACATATAGACATAGACCGTAACCTGGCTATTCCAATCGTTTTCCAATTTTTTCGCTCGCTATAAAAACATTACATACAGTCAGAGCCGGGCCAACTAGAAATGTTAAAGGAGAGGCGTTATAACGTTCGCCAATAATTTCAACTACAATTGCAATGTTTTCAGTTTTGATTTGAACTTTTTATTAAACCATTAATAGCTGAACGAAAAGGTATGCTTTGTTTGTTTACCCGAGCTTTGTGTTTGGAAATGTTATTCTGTTTTCGACATTGTTAAATATTTTAAATTATTTATAATTATTAACTAATTACATATATTAAAAAATCGCCATCAATTAAAACATTTCTCCGAAATAAATTAAATAGAAAAATATATAATTTTCAATCTGGTTGATATGTCTTGTTAAGATGTTGATGCAACCTTGATGAAGTAATAATTGTCTGGTTGACATCGAACTGTTTGTGCTGCATGTACATATGTAGGTATGTATATAAAGAAAATTGGTTTGCATATATAATTATTATGGAATGCAGCAGATATAATTCAGTTTGTAACGTGATGGTGATGCCAAACGATGAGTAACTATTTAAATAGCGACGATGGTACCTGTTTTGTGGTATGTTTAACAGTGTGATGCAAAGACAAATATTTCAAGATCGATACCAGTATAGTTCTTCTGAATTGATCGCAACACCATCCCAAATAGTTTTCATTTAATCTTCGAGTTTAATATGAATTAAAAATTGAGAATCTCATTAAAATGAAATTGCAACTGTCTACGATGCAGATATTCACAGTTTCAACGATGAGCTAAGAAAAACATTCCTTAAGCAAAATTTAATTATGTTTCATATCTCTGAAGAAACGTTCCGCAGATCAATTGGAAGACTCTTGAAACCATTTGAAATTTGGAGACGCTTATTTTTTATCAACAAACATTATGCAAGACTTAAGACTTCTAAATCTCATTAAATTTAAGGCACTTTAAGAGACGAATATATTCGATATTTAACGCAAAGTGTGATGAAATTTTTTAAAACTATAGAGCCAAAGGTGGTAAAACATAAAAAATGTCTATACAATTTCACAGATAAATATCTTGACTATCTTTGGCTATAGTATGGATTGCTAGCTCCACTAGAGGCACTTTAAAGGTGAAGATATTCCGTAACCAAACCTGCGATGAATCATTTTTTTCATACCCAAATTCTACTCAAATTTGAACATTTACGACAAGTTTCATTTCCATTAGGTAAAATAAAATCTGTAGTTCGTATACGAATGCAATTATATTCAAAATATAAATTCGAATTGTAAAAATGTATGTCTCTGTACAAGTCGTGGATCTAGATTTTTGAAATTGCCGCTAATGAAATTCCGCTTTTCAAATGAAACTTAAGGAAGAAAACACCTTTTGTTCAAGCTTTTACAAGAACGGATATTTTCTCATAGCGATTAAGTTAAGCACCCTGTTGGCCACCACTATGTCAGCGTCGATAATTTTTTGATCATTGAAATTGTCGCTACATAAATATGTATATGTGTAGGTTTAAATAACATACATAAATAAATGATGCTCCAAACTAAATTAAAACCTTAAATAATTAATTAAAATATTAATTAAAAAATCTTATGGCCAAACTTTTGTAAGGATGGCAATTTTCTAATAGCAATTGTTTAAAGAGCTCGCAAACTATTCACATTTATTTATTTATATAGTGATGGCCAGCTGTAAAAGCTTGGTCATGCGATTTTTCATTTCTGACATTTATTAATGTAAATATTATGAGCGCTGATATAGCGATGGCTATGGATGGATAATAGGGTTCTTAATTCAATTCTTTTAAGAAAATCGCCCTACAAATTGGCCATGCGATTTGTTTATCGATTTTAATTTTATTTGGAAGTTTGCAAAGGCGACACACTTATTTATGTGTTATATCTGGGACGAGTAATTTGGTACCAACTGTATATTTTTTTAAATGACGAAAAAGTCTGGGATAGTATAAAAAAAGTAAAAAAATCCTGGATTAACCAATTGTATAAATGATCACTTTTTAAAAACTCTGGTTATGCCCCAAGTTGTTTCGACCGCTCTTCTTTAATTTATTGTATCTAATTACCGGGGAGTTTTAAAATGTATAAGACAAAAAACTGTATTAAGATTCATTAATTGGAACGAAAGTTATAAATGTTCTATTCCGACAGGTCATCGATCGACGCAAAAAGCTTTTTTTTCTCAAATTTTAAATTTTCCTGACATGAAAGTCTGGAATAACTTCAAGGCAGTCTATTACGGACCATCCAACACATCCCTAAAAACCACATTTAACTTAATTTGTTTAAAAATTTAAAAATTTTCGAGCATTCCAGATATCTGGATTTCTTTATCTTATTCGGTATCTGGATATCGATAAAGTTGATTTTATATTAAATTCATATCCGATACAGCCTTTCCTTATTCAATCTATAGTTGCATGACCCATAATCAAGCCAAATCGATGTAATCTGGTGGGATTAACACTGAATTTGAACGAATGTCTACAGCCAGACTAAATACAATCCCATCGAAAACAAAGCAAATAACAGTAAAACGAATTGGGACTGAACCGGCCAGTAATTTACGAATCAAGATCAAATCCGTCTCGATAAAGCTGCTAGAAACTATTATGAATACGTTAAATATGAACGCACCCACGTAAAATTGTATATGAAAATCCATCAGGCTAATAGAAGTTATTATTATATCCGAAGAGTTCTAAAATCAAACTATTTACAATGTAGTATAGCCGTATATAGATTCGATAACGAATATACTTAATTAATTTTAAAAAAGGCATGATCTGGATTATTCTTAAGTTTTCGAACCAACTATTTGTATTCATTAATGCGGACAGATTGATCTCGTACAGGATTTGTGATCGCATAAAATGTAGACTTGTAATTCTTGTAATTCTATCCATCTATTATATTTTCAGTTTCAATGAAAATTGAATGATCTCCAAAAAATTTTTAATTTTTAAATATTTCTGAATTAAAATTTTAAAAATCAAAATTATCTATCAGTTTACTTATATAAAATATAATGAAAACTTAAACAAATCACTCACCCGATATACATACATACAACTCGGTCCAAGAGTGGAACAGCAAACCCCATGAATCCTGTGGCCATAACCTATAATCAATGCACGATGTCTGCGAATGCATTTATGTTCCACCGATAAAAGCTGGGTAACTGCCGGATTACTTAGGCCTAAAGAATCATTTATAAATCGTCTCATTAAATGTTTATTAGTCTGACAGGATGTGCTTTTAGCTAGAATAATTATAATATTTAATTCGACCACATGTATTCTTCGGACATACTAAATCCTAGGTCGTTAGCCTTTTAAAAATTTTAAACTTGTGAATATTGAAATTATTATTAATTGAATATTTAATAATTTATTAAAACATTACTTTAGGCATGAAAATGCCGATAAAGTTTATGACAATCTAAGAAGTAAGCAGAAATATATAGCACATGAATAAAATTTGAATTTTTCAATCCAAGGAATCAAAGAAGCCTTAACTCCTATTGTCAAAGCACACCCTGCACCCTGCCAGACTCATTAGAAATTCGAAAAACGATTTCTCGATATATCTTGAGTCTTGGAAATCTTAGAATTGCTAAAAACTCAGAAATTAGTTAGTATGGCTGGATACGTCTTCGGATACATTAGACATTATAAATTTTCTAGCTAAACAAACACCCCGACTCGTAAGAAATTCAGGAGACGATTTGTCAATGTTCCTTTAGGCCTAAATAATTCGACTGGACCAAGAAAGTTGATGCTATAGCATATAAGGGATCAGTTAGGAATAATATCCGGTAATTCCTGCACTAACCTGGTTATCGCTTCAGTTTATGTGCCGTAGGGCTCTTCCTCTGAGGAACTCTCTACTTCTGAGGAACTCAATAACCCTATAGATGCGAGCCTACTTTTGTTAATTCTCTTCGTCGTTAGGTGATTGAAATCGCTTTAAGCTCCATGTCCATCATTGTTTAATTTTAGACTGGATGGTGACGGATGATATTCTCACTTCTGATCACCAGTGTATTTCGTTTAATATTAACTTTAAACCATACCGCAATGGAAAACCTGACCTTAAAAAAATAGGTGAAATCTGCTAGGATACTAAAGAACAAAAACAATCTAAGACAGATTGATTGGCATAAACTTATACGACTAAATTAACAGCATATCTGCTGTCGCTGGACTCAGTAAGGATTTGGCTAAGAATAGTGTGTCGACTGGACGGACAGCTTATCTCTTCCAATAAAGAAATTGGTGGACTCCTTCTTTCTGTTCATTTTCCTGGTTGTGCTAAGCGTACATGCTATAGTTAAGTATAATTAAGGCGCTAAGTTATTTCGGTTTACTAGTCTGTCCTCAACTTTTGTTGATAACTTCTTGCTCACCAATTTTGGTATTGTTCGAACATTATCATATGGATTGAATCCATGCTCAAGTCTCGTATTGTGGAGGCTGAGCTGGATATATGGTGTTCGTTTCTGTCAAAGTTGCTAAAGGCTGTCTCCAGTTAGGTGTGCACTCACCCCTGCTGTGGCATTTGATCATTAATAATTTACTTATTAAACTGCGGTAATATGGCTTTATTGCAGTTACGCTGGTGATCTTGTTTTAACAGTTTCAGCTAAACATCTTAGTGTCTTATCCGAATTAACTCAACATGCCTTAACTTTATCGATAAGGCATGCTGTGTTGAGAGTCTGCACTGGTCAATATGTCTTTACTAAGCGCATGAATACTCTTGATCTATCTCTTTGTTCTCGTTAAGAAAGGTTTTAGCCCCAGGATATTGTTTTTCATTTATAAATCGCTGTTCCTATCAATATTATAGAATGCTTTTATTGAGTGATGGCCAGTGGATTAACAAGAAGGCTTCTTTAAGCAGGCTTATTAGTCTACAATATATTGTTTGTAGAGCCATTACTGGGGCTAAGTCCTCGGCTCCCTTCTTACTATGACGTCCATTCTTTCCTTGGGTCAATTATGCACCTTTGCTTTAATCGAGAGACAGTCTGTTCTGCAGCATTTCGCCTGAGATGCATTGGGGAGTGGAATGTTCTAGGTTCTATCGTGGCACATAGATAAAATCCACTTGTCAAATTTAGATAAGTCCATAGTCTTCTTCTCAGATGACTCTCGAATTAACCTCAGTGCTGGTTGGGAATCTACTGTCCCTTGGTCTGATATGAGACTTATCGGTAGTCTCGGTGACCAATTGCACTGTTTTTTAGGCAGAATTAATTTCCGCAAGCTCCCAATTAACTTCCTGAACCAGCGGCTCCTTTATCTTTAAACTACTACAAGAGAACTAAACTGTGAAAGACCTAAGGTTTCAGTGGGTTGGGACTTCTAACTGCTGTAAGGCGAAGTACTACATTGACATTATAGGCGTGGACTGCCTTGAGGAGAACGATCACTACCTTCACTTCGAGATCAGTTGCCCAACTTTCAGGTCTGTTCGGTATCGAGTATTCAACTTTAAATTTAGGTCAGTTGTCCTCTTGCCTTGGTCTGAACTTGAGCAGTTTGCGAACTGTTATTTAATCCTCGATTTGCACCATGAACCTTTGTGGCATTATGTGCGAAATCCTCAAGGATTCCATTCAAATTTTAATAATAATAGTCTTCGCTTAAGTGTTACATATTTTATTGTGTTCGCTTAAATGAGTTCATTTTTTAACCTAAACTAATACAAAAATTTAGTTTTTGTAACTTTTAGATAAAATTAGCAAAATTTTCACTCGCATTTAAATGAAGAGGAGTTTACAGAAATATCTCCGCTTATAAAAAACTTTATAGTTATGCTCACTTCTATAGATATATCACCGCATAAAATATACAAGTAAACTCAAATAGATGTCTCACACCATTTATTTCACTTCACAATCTTTTAATTATAAAGTTCATCTATAAATACCTGCTTAATTTAATAATAATAAAAACTTAATTTTCTATTGTTAATTATTTTAAAGGTATTAAATTGGCCCCAATAATTGTAGCAATTAAAAGGTATTTTCAACCATTTACTTATAAATTTTATTTGTGAAGAATAAAAATTTCATCAAAATATCCAACAAAAGGAAACTAATTAAAATTATTTTAAGGAATTTAAATTTCTTTTCAACAAAAGAATTAAGTTTTTTTTTATTCTTTTATATACGTATTTAAATAAATAATTCATATACATATTTTATTATTATTATATTTTTAAATCTAGAAACTTCTACAAAAAAAAAACAACAACAACAAAAAATAGGATTATTAATTGTTTTGCATTTCTTATGAAATTTGAGTTTACTTCTTTTAAATTACATGATTTTTGATTGTTTTATTGTTAATTTATTTTACATAATTTTTTTTTTCTCGGAGCACATATTTAAATAAATATACTATAAATAAATTTAATAAATAATTTCTTATTAAAATCTATATAATATTTTTTTTATAAACATACAAGTTAAATTATTGTTTTTGTGATTTTTGAAGATTTTAATTTTTAATGTCCGGAAATGTTTTACAAAATGAAATGCAATTTTTTTGTTTTGTTTTGTTATTCTTAAATATATAAGTTGCTTGCTTGTTTTTGTTGAATTATTTTGATTTAAGCTTTTATTTGAACGATAACATTAATAATAATAATAATTTATTTTTTTTTTGTGTCGGATTTAATTTTTTGGAAAAGAGTATATAGTTTTACGCCAAGTTTAACTTTGATAGTTAATAAATAAAGCGCAGTTGAATTGCGGATGAAATTATTTATGCCATAATGCAGATTAAGATATAAAAACTTTTTGTCTGAAATTTGTTTTCAAAACGGAAATTTGTATATAGGATGTGAGTGTGGGTGTTTTTTACATCTTACTAAATCGTTTATTTTCTAAGTCCTTTCAAAACACATAACGAACTATTTTTCACGAAGGTGTCCTTTTTATGTGTTTTGTACTTTATACAGTGAATTGACTAACTTAGTGTGGAATCATTTATTTAGAACAACTTCTGATATTATAATAAAAATCATTTGTTGTCACCCTAATACTGGACATATCGAGCAGCTTCTTTGGTATATCTTGCATTCGAATCGTAAATTCTATAATCGTCGAATATTTAGAAATTTTTCGAAAATTTAACAAGTGTTAATATAGATGGCATAAGTAAAAACGAAAGCGTTCAATTTCATATACAGCACTGACTTGACTGATTTGTGTTAATTGGCGTGCTATACAACCACGATTTTCATAATTTTTCTCAATATTACCGATTTTATCTAATCAGCACATCCAAACCATTTTATATCAATATCAGATATCAGTTTGGAAATTCTGAGATTCGTGTTAGAGGGCCTCGCGTACAATTATGTACTAAGTACTAAGTACAATTGTGATAAAAAAAAACTGTCCTATAGATACTCTGAAGAATCCAAGTCGTTCTCTACAACATGGAGCCGTGGGTGTTCTTTCAGAAACCGCTGCAGAATTCGTTCGGGATCAGCACGCAGAACGTGACCGACCCAGCGTACTCAACATTGTACAGAGTTCGATATGTACTATCTACTTTGAAAATCACACGTATGATTCTTCTCTCAAAGTAAGGAGGGATCTCTCGTACTCATCCGTCAGCGTTCAACTTTCACATCATACATAAAAACGGACCTGATCAACGCTTTGTAAAGCTTCAGCTTCACGGCACTTAATATGTGTTTAGATTTTAGCAGTGCCCTTAGAGGATACACAGCACGACTGCCAGCTGCCAGCCACACTTTAATCTCCTCACCCACACTGTTATCGTGTGTGATAAGGGGAGCCCAAATATTTGAACCTCCTCACTCTCGCAAACGTGTAGTGGCCTTCATTTGTCCAATTCTCATTGCTTATTCGTATATACATATGCGTATCTGTATTATCGGTCTTTTTATTTGTTTGCTTACTTTCCACATTGGCTCATTATTTTTTGCGTACGTCTATGATTGATGTAGATAATAGATTGTATCATTTGTTATACCCTGTATATATCCATGTCGACTATTGTATATCGATTATAAATTTTACAACTTCGCCGTCCAGTTTCCACTCTTTTGTAAGTACGTTAAGCTTTGTTCAATTTGGTGTTAGCTGAAAATTTTTGAATCTAGGAGATACAGGATTAACTGAATTGAGCTGCGTATTAAATAGGGTATCCTGAGTAGATTTAGAAAATTTATATTCCTCACTATTTATTCCTACTACTATAGTAAATTTGTACCATTTGCTAAAAGCTCTTCTTTTTAATTCTTTCAGTGTTTTGTTAGAATTCCCACCTATATAGAGCACTTAAGTGTATCTAATTAAACATCTATGATTATGAATTATCAGATTCAATGCGGCAATATCCCCCTTTGCTATCAATACAATTGCCACAAATTTTAAAAAATCAGAAAAAAATCCCAAACAAAACTAACCACTTAAGCATATATGGCTTTATCAGAACAAACGAGAATGGCCATTAAGTCTTTTTGATCTGTGTCTTAAAGATGGACGAAGCAATTTAATTCAAACAGATATTTCTTTATTATATCTGACAATTTCTGAACTTTTTGTTCTTGATTATTTTGTCTGATAAGAATTTTTGAGTTGTTACTTTACTCTATGTATCTGAAGTTAAGTTCTATCCCTTAATAAAGCAATGGCACCTCCCAAATATTTTAATGGCACTGAAAAATAATTGTTTGTGTAAATTTAAAACAAAAAATGTGGTGAGGGATGATACGGTGTGATAATGGTGATCAATATAACAAAACCCATTATAAAAACTGGTGCGTAAAGCGAATGGCAAAGTTTTGGATTATAGTATACCATACTCTCCACAGTAAAATGTAAAGGGAGAGAGATTGATCCGAACTTTGATATTCCGACTGCAGATTTTTGGCTGTAATGCGTATAAGCCAAAGAACTCGGATATTTAAAAAAAGTTAGACGACAGGAGCAAAAATATAATTTTGTAGGTATAGTTCAAATGGATATAGCCTCTAAATAATCATGGAATATTTGAAACTTTACGTTCAATTAATAAATCCGTAGATGAAGGAGAAACTGTTTCGAGATAATACAACGGTATCATATAGAGGAAAACGAAGAAGAAGAGCAAATAACCAGCCAAGAAGTAGAGGATGGAGAGAAGGAAACACAGGACCGATGAGAATAGCGATGTTCAAAACGTCAGGCACGATTACCAAAAAAATGATTACGTCAAGCTAATATATGAAGAAACTCTATCTGAACAGAAAAGTACAATGTAAATATGAAAATATGAAAATATCCTGAGAAAAATGGGAATAATAAAATTGTAACAAGTGGATGGATATTCAAAGTGAAAGACGATGGAAGATTAAAAGCCAGCCTTGTATAAAATAAATATAGATATAATTTTGAGGAAACTTAACAAAGTAGTTATTGATTTAATTTAATTTGATTGGAATATTCAACCATACATTAAGCAGGATCTCCCGGAGATGGCCGGGCCATCTTTAATTGTTTAATTTACATTTAAGTTTAACTTAATTTAGATCAACTTGTTATTATTAATTCCATATATTTGAGCTGTGATAGACCCTGTAATCAATGATAATTAGTTTAGTGCCTCTTAAACATATACCCATTTACCTCTTGTTGATATTCCATCAAATAACTTATAACACCATAAGGGAGACCACTTCAGATTCCCATAGTAAACTCGCGTGATTTCATGTTATTTTTCAACAAGATTTTTTTTTTTATAACGTTTATTTGCTAGTGGTGCCATCTAGTTAATATAGCCTAACTACGATAAACTGCCATATCTTGATACTCAAATCTGCAGCAATCTCCCCCGTCCTACTACAAGTCATTTGTACTCCATATACCTATTCAGCTAACCCACATTCCTCGTCCCTACCATGCAACTAACAATTAACTATACCACTAGACCAAACTTTAAGAGTAAAGCTATTGTTGTCGTCGATAGTTGTCGATTATCCCCAACAGATGTCTCTCATTTTTTCGTTATTTCTTCGTAGAAATTATTCCTCATTAAATACTAAATTTTGACATTAGTTTATTGTTGCTTTTATGATTTAAAATCTAAAAAACCTATACAAAGCGCTTGTTAGAAGAGTGATATATAAGCCTAAATTTAAATTAAATATAGATAGATTTATTTAATTATTGTGTTAGATAAAGCTATTAGGTAAGTCTAATGGAAGTTCATCCGATACCCGGCGATGGTAATTGACTTTTCAATGCCGTGATGCATCAGCTGCAGCTGGAAAAGATTAGTTCATACGGATCATTTAATGAAATAAGGTCCGAAATTGTGAATTATGGATTCCGCCCGTATAGTTTACGGAGCAAACCAGAATCTAAATCCAACTGAAGGTGGATTAATACAAAGATATAGTTCTTAATTATTTCTTCCTTTTTTCCCATCTTATTTGTTAAAATTTCTTATATAGGTACTATGTACCTTAAATAATAACTTACCGTAGTTAAATATAAGTTTAAATTAAAGTTTGCAATTTGTTCCAGATATTTGTTGGATCTTCGAATTGATGGTTTCTGGGGTGGTTCTGGGTGTACTTCCGCTATTTAAAAATTAACAAATATTAAAGTTACTGTTTGTTATGCCGGCACTGAGCACCGAGTTTCCTACCGGAAAGTGGTGAAAATAATTTTGAAATATTCCTACTTTACACTGGTTCACATTATGACAGCTTACTTCCCCACACGCCCATAACCTTATCGTCCAATTCTAAGAGTCCTTATGTTCAAAATATATCCGATACTATAGATCGTCCCATTCAACCCAGTACTAATCATTATACTCTCATTGATGCGTCACTACCTGTTCCGTCCTCTTTATCACCCTTATCATGTGCCCTTTGTTTTGGCACCTGGAATGTCCGCGAGCTCAATTCGAACGAAAAACGCAATTTGGTCGATGGTATTTTATTTCGATATAATATTCAGGTTTGTAGCATTCAAGAAAGTAACATAGGTGCGGGTGCCTGTTCAACGTCCCATATGATACTTGGTATGAAACTTACCAAAACTGTATAGTGTATAGTAATTCTCTTAGCTATATTTTTGCGATTGCAGCAAACAGGGGAGCAATACAATTATGAAATTCGGCATTAACACCACTTTTCTACATTTATATGGGACTTCCTGATGGATATGAAACTTAAAATGGTACATGAAAATTAAGAAAGCCTTAAATAGATAGCCCTTATTAGAAATTGGAAACGAATCTGAAATAACCATTATATTTTTAATCGAAAATGTATTTTAGGTTTGGAAATGGATATCGGTTCAACAATTAAACTTGGTTAAAAACTGGGTACAAACAAACATATTAAAACCTTTCAAAAAAGGCGCAGCTAAACCAATAGCAAAACCCTTACTATAGACACAAAACAAGACCTAAATGAAAATTAGTCTTCAAGAAAAAACATAAAACTTCCATATCAACATGCGAAATACTTACATAGAGAAATTGAATATTCATACGAACAAATAAAAGCATATTGTGCCTAAGATTATGCTGGTGAGAAAGAAACTCGCAGCAGAATGTTGCACGAGTAATGTACTTATAAAGTTAGTTAGAAGAGTTCGTATGTGCAGAAATAAAAGTAAATTTATTAAATAAATAAAATTGATTTAAAATTAGTTTTTAAATAGACACACACTTTGTATAAGATATCATTATATCAAGGAAACAGTATCTGATGGACTTCTAAGAAAATGAAACACAGTTGGGAGACATTTTCATTGCGTATGACTTCTGGTATTGATCAAACTGGAAATGAATGACAAATTAAGGGAAGGTGTTGAAATATAATTCTATCCGGTTGCGTTCACCCGTAAATCATATCATAGTAAATTTGATTTATTTAAATAATTTGTTTTATCTTACAGGTTGGTCACATTTATTCAGTCTGGAAAAAACTAAATTATCGAGAAGATATAAATTGTTCAATAGAATAAAAAAAATAGTATATTAATAAAAAATATTTATTGGCCCGGTCTAATGGTTTTATCTTTTGATTGAGGTATAGGTTTAGCTACCGAAAACAATATTTCTAGAACTTCGAATAAATGTCTCTAATTGTAAGTGTAATACAGAAAAATTATGCATGCGGCTTTTTTAATAATGCTTAACACATATTATTGTATCGTTCAATCTGGAACTACATATACGTCTATAATAAGTATCTCGTAAATATTATGAATATAGAAAATAATAACTGAACTTCAATGTCAAGATCACATTGCTCTTAGAAATTCCAGCGATTGAACAAATTACATCCATAATTGGAATAATTTAAATTTAGTTCATGTACCTCTATAAAATGTTTAGTAAACATATGTAATTAACTTATTATTTATTTTATATTCAAATTACAATTATGTACAAAAATATTAATATAATTTCCCTATTAACGAATAATGACATAATATTACACAAACAAACTGACTAAATAATTGATCATAAACGAACAATTAAGAAAAAATGAAAAAAAATTAATTAATTCATTGATTGATTGATCCTGGTCACGCTTTCGATTTTTTCCAATTAAAAAATATAAAATTTTAAAATCAATTTTTATTAGTTTTCATTGCTTTGACTATATGCTCGTGTAATTTATTTATACCGAGATGAAAACGAGAAGAAATAATAAGAAATAGTTTTTTTATCTTCAACCAAAATCTTCCGCGCGCACAGTAGATTTATTTTTTTATTGGAATTGGAATCAATATAATTATTGTATTTATTTGTACTCGTATATATATTTTAAAATACTTAGAAATGAATTTTTTTCCGTCGAAAAAATTAAATACAATGTTATACAATTATTAACTGTAGTGATATATATGTATGCATATGTATACAATATAGAGTACGTGAATATTTAACAATTAAATACTTATTAAATATAACATAAATCTTATATGAGAGTGTTGTTACATTTTGTAGACAAATTGTGTACAATGCTGTGGAGTTGATATGAAAATTTTGCTTGTCACACACAATTCTCTTTTTATACGTATATATAGCAGCTAGTTTGAGTGTAACATATCACACGAGTTTCAATTAAATTTTATTGTAAAATTATGATGTGTTGTGTAATAATATCATTTTAGGTATTTATAGTAACCGATTGTAATTTTAAATTATGATCGTGCATTTGTTTATGTACTTGCACATACATACTTTGTAATTGTTCAAAATTTTGGTAGATATGTGTGAAATCATTTATTAAAATAACTACAGGTGATTAGTATGAATATATGAAGTTCATGCTTATACCAATATATATTGTTTATTTTGTTTGTTATTTAACCCGAATAACATAATTATTATTTTCGATAAATTTTAAAGTTTAAACTCGTATATACGTTTTCTTTATTTGAAAGATTGATAATGATAACATAAATTGTTATCCAAAAGTATTCGATTGTGATTTTCATAACACTATAACCAGCTCCTAAAATTTAACATTATCTTAAATTAAAAATTTAAATATGGAGAATAGTGCTTTCTTTTTAGTGTTATTTTATTTTAATTTTTTTCAAATTGAAAAATTAAAAAAGTTAATTAAAAATAAGAAACTATAGTCGCGCGCTCACGCTCTGTCAACATTAAATTCTATTACATGTCAAAATTTGTTCTATTTTATTTAATATTTCAATTTGTAATAATTTAAAATAATATATTACTAAAAAGAAAGCACTTATCTCTATTTAATAAAATTTAATTTCTTACTTATTTAATTTTAAAGTTATATTAAATCAGTATTAAAAAATTAACTTCAAACGGTAAGTAGCATACCTAAAATTCTGGTTTGGTTTAGCTAAATTATATTTTGCTTTATACAATGCAATTGTTGTTATACGAGTAAATTAACCAAAACTGCCTTTTCGATTGATGTGAATTAACTAAATTCAAATGTGTATCGATTGATAAATTAATTATGGATCAACCGTATTTGTGTAGACGCATTCAATATATTGATCTAGGAAATAAAATAATAACAATAAACAGTTTAAATAGGCCTATATTAGCCACTTACTGAGTCAAAAAATCGGCTCCAGCAATTTCGATTCTGAGTTTGGCATAATGAATGACAATAATAAGTCATTCTTCACACCGTGGAGCAATCATCACCTGCAACGACCTGTGCCTACCATAGGGTGGCTCTCCTTTCAGAGATCGCTGCACAATTCGTTCCGGATCAGCACGCAAAATAGGGGATCTTCATCTGATTTCTGATCTCGATATTGTATGGAGCTCGATATGTACCATCTATATTTCGTGTTTTGGGCCGTAAATTAGACACATGATTCTTCTCTCGCATGATAACTTTCACATCTTCATAAGCTAAAGTGCTGCTAGCCGCACTTTAATATCCTCACCCACTCTGTTGTCGCAATTGATAAGAGAGCCCAAATATTTGAACCTCCTCACTCCTGTTGGAGAAAGTTTCCAATGTTCATTGGGTATTTACCTAATAAAACTATTTACCTAATACAAAGAATACAACTTCATTCTTATATTTCAATAAAAAACTTAAAAGAGCTTCCGGTGAGAAGCAGTAATGTAACAGGATACATTGTAAAACAGATAAATAAAAATACTTAAAAAGAACAAATCATTTTGGTAACAGAACGTAATTGCGATAATATAGCAGTGATGTGCGAATTTTCAATTCTTTATTTAATAATATATTATAAAATAATACATTTATTAATTGTAATTAATATTAATCTAATTAGTAATTATTATCTTGAGTATGAGTTGCAATTTCAATAAATAATAACAGTGTTAAAGGCCATTACTAGCCCCTTACTGAATCAACAATCTGGCTCCAACGGTTTCGATCCTGAGCTTGGTCTTCATACTGTCTTAGACAATCTGAAGAGGCCAAGTCGTTCTCTACATCGTGGAGCCATCGTCGCCTGCAACGACCTCTGCGCCTACCATATGGTGGCTCTCCTTTCAGAGATCGCTGCACAATTCGTTCCGGATCAGCACGCAGAACGTGACCGAGCCAGCGTACTCGCTGAGATCTAACTTCATGTACAATATTGGGGATTTTCATCAGATCTCTGATCTCGAAATTGTACAGAGCTCGGTATGTACCATCTATTTCGCGTTTAGGGCCGTAAATCACACGCATGATTCTTCTCTCAAATGTAAGGAGCCATCTCTCGTACTCATCCGTCAGCGCCCAACTTTCACATCCAAACATAACAACGGGCCTGATCAACGCTTTGTAAAGCTTCAGCTTCACGGCAGTGGCCTTAGAGGATATAAAGAACGACTGCCACCTGCCAGCCGCACTTTAATATCCTCACCCACACTGTTATCGTGAGTGATAAGAGAGCCCAAATATTTGAACCTCCTCACTCCCTCAAACGTGTGGTGGCCACTACTAAAATCTGGTGTGCCATTGTCTCTAAAACCAGAGATCAGGTATTTCGTTTTGAACTCATTGATCTGGAGTCCAACAGAAGCTGAAAACTCTACAAGCGGATCAAGTATTTCTTTCACTCCGTTGCTATTCAGTCCAATCACGCATATGTCATCTGCATATGCAAGCACTTGATTGGACTGGCGATATAAGATGTTGCGCTGAGGTGTTTCAGTTTTACGAAAGATGTACTCCAACATGAGATTAAAAAGTATCGGGGACAGAGCATCTCCCTGCCGAACACCCGAGTTAACTGCAAAAATTGTCGATAGCCTGTTCTCAACTTTAACACAGCATTGAGACTGCTTCACTGTCATCCTACACAGTCGTACCAATTTTGTTGGCATTCCTAGGTATTCCAGGGCAGACCACAAACTCTCTCGATTGATCGAGTCGTAGGCCTGCCGGAAATCCAGGAAAACCTGATGTACGGAGATGGATGTCTCATAATATTTAGATAGAATCATCCGCAGCGAAAAGACCTGATCAGTGACTGATCGATTCGGACGAAATCCTCCCTGATAGTCACCAACCAAGCCCTCCGCCAGAGGAGTGATTCTATCCAATAAAATGTATGACAGTAACTTGTATGCTGTGCAAAGGAGAGCTATACCGCGATAATTCTCACACTTCAAGCGGCCTCCCTTCTTGAAGATGGGGCATATTGCGGCCACTTTCCATTCATCAGGCATAACTTCGGTTCGCCATACTAATCGAATAAGGTCAATTTCAATAATCATCAGATTTATCCGAGTCTTTAAATTTTAAGGTATGATAGCAATATATTCATTTTTTGGAGTTCTCGAACGTTAACCGATTTCATAAATTTGAGTGTAAATACGACCAATTTGAAAAAACTTTTTCAATTTGAGCCGATGATACTCGAAATCGTAAGTTGCTTTATACTCAAGCTCAACTGTATACCAGTAAGTTAGAGGATCTTTAATTGCTTTTGAATTTAATTTTTCAAGATTCCGATTTCTCCTTTAAAAATTACTCCAACCTTCAAGCCTCATTTAGAATTTCCATAAAAAATTTTTGTTTTTCCTCTAAATTATTCGATGAAAGTTTGTTATTATCGTACTCATTATGCAAATAGAAAGCACTCAAGCTATAAATGTTAAACACCATGTCCTTTATTTTTTTTTAATTCATTCTGGAATTTTCCGTAAACCCCAGATTTCTCTAAATCGATCCATAAGTTGACGGCATCAGCTAGCGAGCAAGTAGCGTTATCTGTCTGTCTTAATAAATTACAAATTGGATCAAAGAGCTGCAAGTTATATTTAACATTTTTTATAAATTCATCGTCGACTAACAATATCTTGATTAATTTTTTTATATTTTGTATCGGCAGCTATTATTCGCATATAGGGCAGATTCCTTATTAAGCATGCCAATGAAACCATGGGAACACCATCTTCCGTTTCGATCAATAACGGGATTCTCCTCTCCAGATCGGGATTCTTGCATTCTTTTAATACTATTACCATATTCTGCAACCAACCGTCTACGTTGTTTGATAAGATGTCTTTTGCTAGTAGGTTGGCTTTGTGTTTGTGCAGCTGGAGTGCCAAATTGACCACAAATTGCCCATTTTTCTAATGTTTGCTGCATTGTCTGACACAACCGCATATATCTCCGTTCCGTATACTTCTTTTACCAATTTGAGTGATCGCTCCACAATATTTTGAAGCGCTTTGCCCGCTTCAGCTATTTGTGTGAAATCCCATGCATCGAGAAAAAATGCGATCCGCTGCCACTGAGACAGTTGGCTGCATTGTGAATAAGAGTTACGATCAATTTCAAATTGCTAGCAGTGTTCATCCAACCATCGATCAATTACTCGGATTCCAATGAAGCTGTTATTTTTGTGGTACATTTTTTATGAATGATATCAAGCAAAGAATGTGTCAAAACTTTACGGGATGGAATAATGGAATTGGTGGAATTTGTAATAGCTTGGTCGCAGTATTTTGACCATTTTTTTTTTAACTGGTCCTTTTCGACTACACTAAAGGGAATGTTTCATCCAAAGAAAAAATGGCGAGCGCCTCTGAAATAGAGTCTTCTTTCGTTTTTGTTAGGACATCAATGTACGATGAAATAGAGTGAGAACTTCTCTTTAGTTTATTTTTGTCTTTTGTTGAAAGCTTTTATTTTTGCCACTATTTCCAACAGTATTTGAAAGATTAGAAATGGGCGAGAAAACGACGCTTCGAATATACATCTTAAAATATAAACATAAATTAGAAATTGCACATGATAATTTTGTTGTTTGTTTAATCGATCGCTTGCAAGGTCGACAGTATAGCAACACCAATTTCAGTTTCTTGTTCAACTACGATTTCACAGTTTTCTATTGATCAAAATGTATGTTCTCTACATTTGAGCTCTACATTGCTGCGCGAAAGTATATGCATTTAAATCACGAAATATGTTTTTTAAAAATTAAATAACTACATCGAACTAAAAAAAGTTACCGGTGAGATTTAAAACGACTGACTTTCTGCATTATATAAATTTTTGTATTTATTTCGTATTTATCATTTTTTACTTCAAAGCGAAAGAGATAACACGAAAAAAGTGCATTTTTATAACAATTGTCTATACATACTCTTTATAGTCCACACATTGTTTACATAGTCTATACAATCTAACGTAATCTACGTATTGTCTACATGTTGCGTAGACAATGAATTGTCTACGCGTAGAGGCACATCACTGGATAATATAGTGACCAAAAAAAAAAGAAATTAAATTGGGCGGATTACTCCAGCACTCAATGCCACTAATGGGCCCACGGTGCAATACACTCAAAGAAAAAACTAGGTTAGAATGATAAAATTACAGGTAAATTTAACAAAAATTTGAACAATATACAGCACACAAAAATTTTTGTAAAATCTACAAATAAACAAAAAAATTTCTATTTATTACAAAAATTGATGAATGAATATGAAAAATATGTTTGTCAAAGTAATGAAAGAAATTAGTTAACTTAATAAAAGATTTTGTACAATTACGAAAACGCAGGGTAATTAATACAAAAAGAATTGTTAATCCAAAAAATCCATTGTTTAAATATATAAAACCTTTATAAATTCAACAAATCCGTTCCTTTAATTTAATAGAATATTTTTAAAAATAAAACAATAATTATAAATTTCATAAATAATTTTAATTATTTTAACAAAAAATTTGTTACGCTTTAAAGCAAATTTTGTAAAATTGAAAGCGATTTTTGTAAAATTGAAGGAAATTTTATAAAACTTAAAAGCCGATTTTGTAAAATTAAAAGCGATTTTTGTAAAATTGAAAGCGATTTTTGTAAAATTGAAAGCGATTTTTGTAAAATTGAAAGCAATTTTTGTATACACAAATATATATATACATATATATATATATATATATATATATATATATATATATATATATATATATATATATATATATATATATATATATATACATATATATATATATATATATATATACATGTATATATACATATATATATATATATTTATATATATATATATATATATATATATATATATATATATATATATATATATATATATGTATATATATATGTATGATTATAATGATAAAGAATGATTAAAAAACAAAGAATGTCAATTTTAAACCTTTATTTTATAAAATAAACTTATATTTCAATAAATAATAATATAATAAAAGGAACATAAAAATTATTTTAATAGAACATTCATTATTTTATATAAAATACAATATATGTACATATTGATGTATAAAAACTAAAAGTAAAATAATATAATATATGTATTAAATACAAAAATTCAAAATATATTGTAAAAAATAAAATAAGAAATATATAATTAAGTTGTTATTTAAAATTAAATAAAAAAATTAAAATTAAAAATTATATTTATATGCCTTATTTTTCCAGTCTTTCAATTAGAAATTTGACGGCTGTGTTATGCACGTCGTGTTTGGTTTTAATTTTATAGAAATAGTGTTGAATAAACATCCAAACATGTATGGATTCTAGAGGATATTTAAGATTAAATAAATTGAAACAGCAAAATTAAACGTCGATTGCCCGTAGTACCGAAAACATTTTAAATTTAATGCCGTCGAAGTACACCATTATTTGTGTTGGGTTGCAGATAGTACCAGTTATTAAAATAAATGGTTGTATTGATTTGTTACGGCTAAGCTGGAACTGCAGCTTCTCTTCTAATTCCGAGGCAGTTGCCCCAATTAAAATAAAACTTTTCTGTGCATCCTGCACGCTGAATCTAATGTGAACTTTTTTATTGTTCTCCTGACGAACTTCTCTGGAGGTTGGCTGTAAGACATGATGTATTAAATAAAATAATATGGCTGCTTGTCCGTCTGTAAATAATAAGAAATACTTAATACATTAACTAAATAATAAAAAATTGCTTTAATTTGCCTAAATAATTTTAATTTTAAATTTGAATGATGAAATATTTACACTTACTTTCATTGTAATTATCGCTAGCTTTAAGCACCGCGAGTAAATTTAAGTCTGCTGATCCCTTCACCTTCTCCTCCAATAATGGAATAATTTTTATAAAAAACTCCGGAAATGTATTTTGAATAGCTGGTATACAATGTATTCGGTGATAATCCATTTCAATCTGTAAATATTATTTTTGATATTTTTATTAGTTATAGCTATATCCCGAAAACACATTTAATTTATTTTATTTATTTGCAATAAATTTTTTTTATTTAATAAACTTACGTACCAATTTATAACCTAGGGGTTTTTTATATTGTGGCCATTTTGCTAGAATTTCCGCGGTTGAACCTGCATTTTTTATTGCCTGAATCCTCAAACTATTTTTTTTTTTTTTTTTTAGAGCATCGATACTCTCCTGACAGTTGTTGTCCTCGTGATTTTCTGGGAAATAGAAAATTAGAATTATTTGATTATAATAAATTATTTGATGGTGTTTGATTATAATAAATAAAGAAATAATAAATTAATAATATTTAATAAATTTATTGATTATTTAATTTTTTTGTAAATGCACACATATACCTGTCGTTGTTGTATTATTATGCAATTCTGCTTCCTCGACGACTGGAATTGGCTTCCTGGGTAATACTCCAACATTCCGTAATTTTCTTATTTTATTAAAATATTTTGCATATATTTTGCCCATTGGGGCTTTCCCACGTTCTTTGAAGAAGTATATCACCTGCATAGAATAAAATCCTTTTAGAATAAAATTTTATTTTTAAATAATATTTTTTTTATTTTTTACCTTACATTCCGTTTTGAATTCTAAAACGATTTTATCTGCTGTTATTTCCGCCAATCCCACCGACATTTTAGTGTTATTTTTTATCATAAAATTTATTATTATGTCAATCAACATTGACCGATGGCCCTCATTAAGGCTAGTATTTGTTGTATAATATTTTATAATATATTGCCCGTCTATCGATTCTTTTAAAATATTTAATATATTTATAGTATCTGGATCTCGTGATGTGTCAATTGGCGTTTAATTGCTTACTAATAACTTGTATGGATTGAAAATTTAAAATTTAATTTAACTTACTTCTAATTCGGAGCTTACTGTCGAAGGCGTTGAACTTATGGTGGCAATCCATTCTTTAAACTTTGACGCAAATTTGACTTGGGTTCCAAATCCAAAATGATTCATAAATTGATGTTTATAATCACCATCCAGTGCCCTTAGTGATGTAATGTCCATATCTAGTTCTGAAAACAAAATCCAATCGCCGAAAATGCGTCAAAATTAACTGTTGTGTAAAAATAATCTACGTATTTCCTTACCAATGCATTTCGGAAACATTGATTCCAAACCCCAAGAGTTTAGTAATTTTTGAAGTTCCGTTTGACCATCGCTTAAAGGTTAGGATGTTGAAGCTTCTTGTATTGTATAATATTGTTGATCATTTTGTTGCGGATAAATAGAGACTGGAGTTTCTTCTGGGAGTAACTTTTGAATTGAAGTATCTGACTGGTGTTGAAATGTGATATCAGTACTATCCTCATAAATACATTGTTCGTTTAAATCCAAATCCAGGATAAATTGTTGTTTTGCCATATAACACATTATACTCACATTAATTTTTTGCCAGATGCTTATTTGATGCTTTAATTTTATTTGGAATGGGTAATTCGAATTTCTTAAAAAATAAATCCCAATGCTCTGATTCCAAGGAAAGTAAAGTCTCAAAGTCGATGTCAGACTCTAAAAATAAATACCGATTTAAAAATTATAAAAACAAGCCCAAACAAAAAAAAATGTGCATTAATTAATTAAAAATGTAATTACATATTAACTTATATTAACTTATATTTAACTTATAAATAATTAACATATATTTAATTAAGGCCGTGACTCGTGAATGAAATAGTTAAAAAAATTGCTAAAAATTAAATTTTTAACGGAAAATTCAAATTTTTTGATTAATTTATGAATTCCTTGATGAACAAACAAAAATTAAATTAGTTTTTCCGTCATTTTAAAATTTTAATTTTTATTAATTTTTTTAACTACATATTTCACTCACGACCTAAGTAAAACTATTAATAAAACTAGTATAAATATTTACCTTTTAGTGCTTTTACATCGTATTTTTTTAAAATTTGTTTATTTATTCCAATTTTTATTAAAAATTGCTCCATAATAATAATAATAAACCACTTTATTAACTTTATACTTTACTTAACTAAACCACTTATATACTTTTTCACCACGTTGCACGTTTACTTTTTATTTTTTTTACTGTTCACGTTAATTATAAAACTAATAGCTATGCTGTTTATTCAATCACTGATAAATTAGAACTAACTCGTATTTAAGGATCCAAAAATATTATTTTTATAGTTTAATAAAAATAATTTTAAAATTAACAAAACAAACTCTATATTTCACAAAAAATTTGTAAATAATTACAGAAGTTTTGTAATTATTACAAATCTTGATTAATTACACAAATAAAATTGTCTAATTTATAAAAACATTTGTTAAAATAAAAATCACCAATGTAAAATGCATTTAATTTTTATAAATTTTACAAAACGATTTCGCAATAAAAATGATAATTTTTTTTATAATTTGTACAAAAATACTGAAATATTTATAATAATTTAATCATATTTATTAAAAAATGACGTCACATTTCAAACACCCGGCCGTTAAGACATGAACGGCTATATCTTCGCCGTAAATTACCTGAATAATAAAACTTAATCATATTAATGTAAGTTCAAAAGATATACATATAAATTACAACATTACTTAACGTTTATTAATAGGATTAAATTCAATTAGCTAAGCACATTGTTGTTTGTTCTACATGATTTGTTTTTCAATTGACCATTTTACTTGGAATACAATTAGCAAAATATTCAAATTTAAATGAAATAATATGTACATATGTATATAATATAGATAATCGTACAGTTTAATAGGGTTTTAGACGTTATCTATACCTTGGGATTAGAAGTATTAAATCTATGTCACCGTTTCCTGTTTGAATTTGTTTAAAAAACCAATATACATAATGCAAGATAACAAAAATTTTTAGAAATTTAAAATTTACTATCGTAATCCAAAATTGAGTAAAACCTCCTTATAACATTAGGCAAGTTAATTGACTTCATGTAACAAGAATTCCAAATATAAAAGTTTAAGGGTCCTCTACTTTGGCTGATTGAGGCTTTATAACAATTAAATTTTTGAAGATTAAACAGGATGATAATGATAGAACAAAGAACAATTAGAACAAAGGTACAGCAGTATTAGTTTTGGTCTTTGGTTTTCATAAATCAATCCATATTATTATCAACATTATTATACAGAATCAAATCGTCTTGGAAATTTAAAATTGTAATGATAAAAATTTAAATGTTATCTAAAAAAACGAAATTGTACATTTAAAATAAAATTTGTATTGATAACAAAAAAATTTGTAAAAATTACAGATGTTTTGTAATTATTAAAAATCTTGATTAATTACACAAATAAAATTGTCTAATTTATAAAAACATTTGTTCAAATAAAAATCGCCAATGTAAAATGCATTTAATTTCTATAAATTTTGCAAAACAATTTCGCAATAAATATGATAATTTTTTTTATAGTTTGTACAAAAAACTGAAATATTTACAATAATTTAATCATATTCAATAAAATGTTTTGTCTGAAAAACAAAATTTATTGTAACCAAAATAATTCTTCACAGAAATTTTATATTATTTACAAAATTTCTTGATTTTCCATTTTAAACTTAATAAAAAATTTTGTATAGTGTTTTTTTTTCGCTCATTTTCATAAGTAATAATTATAAAATTTTTGTTTAGATTATTTCTAATTGTGTGAAGATAATAAAATATTTAACTAAATTAAATAAAACCCAGCTAAAATTAACAAAATAATTATAAATTTAACAAAGTTAATGTATATTTAACAAAAATGTTTTTTTGTTTATTATTAATTGAAAAAAATATATATATTTTACAATCAATAAAAATAATCTGTAAAATAAACAAAACTTTATCATATTATTAATTTTTTAACTAATTTTTAAAATGTTTTTGTGAAAATTATCAATTTAATTTTAATTTTATAAATACATTTTGTAGGGTATTTTACAAAACGATTTTGTAAATTTTACCGCTAAAATTTCTTTGAGTGTACCCGGACAAACACATATACTTACACATTAAAAACACCCAACCTTGATTTTTGGTCACCACCAGGAATCGAACCCGAGACCCTCGAATAACAAAGCAAGGACGCTACTTACTGTGCCAACGAGTGATTCAAATAATGGATTTATACAATAAAATAGAAATGCTCAATAGCACGAATTTTACCATATGGACCAATAGAATGGAAGCGTTGTTGGACGCAAAATTATTATTTGAAGAAATAGGAAACGAAGAGCCAAAAATCGTAGAAAATGATACTGACAGCAAAACGATGCACAACAATTGGATCAAATAAAATAAAGAAGTGTTAAGCTTAAATATTTTAATTTTAGCACCAGATCAAGCGCTAGCGTTCAAGGGAATAAAAAATCAAAAACCCTTTGGGAAATAATAAAGCACCGTTTTCAAGGTACTACAGAGGACCGTTTTAATATGCAGTAAAAGTTTTAGTGAAAATATGCTCAAAATTAAATTGTCACCTAATAAAATGATGAATACAACATTTGGAGAAAATTGTTTCAAAGTTGATGAACAATCTTACGAACTTTGGCACAAAAGGTTAGCTCATATAAATAATATATATATATATATATATATATATATATATATAAAAATTGAAAACGAAGAACATGGTCTGGGGTTTACCAAAGTTAAACGGTGAAGTTGAAATGTGCAGTTCATGTGTCATAGGAAAAATAACCCGAACAACATATACAAAAATGTATGAAGAGACGGTTACTCAATCTCTTGAACGATTAATTGTCGACCTGTGCGGACCTATGTCAACACCCACACTAGGAGTTACAAGAAATAATCAAGCGAAGAGAAAATGAATTAAGTACAAAAGTTAAAATAATTAGATCAGACAATGGATCGGAATTGAAGCATGAAAAAGCGACGTATTATTTATCTCGCAGTAACGGTATAGCTGACAGGGCTAATAGAACATTACTAGACAAAACCAGATGCTTGCTAATTGATGGAAATCTGCCAGTACAATTTTGGGGAGAAGCAGTATCAACGGCGAGCTATACCTTCATAACTTAACACCTATTAAGAAAGAAACGAGTAAAACTCCTATGGAGATATGCGGTGGCAAACCTTTTGTACGACACTTACGGAGATATGGATGTTTGGCCTACAATAGAGTTAACAAGCCAAATATGTCAAAATTACAATCACGAGCAAAGAAGGGAATTTTAGTGGGTTATTCCAAAGAAAGAAAAGCATATAGAATATATGATGAACAAGAAGAAGAAGTATACGGAGTGGGCCGCAAACAAGAGAGTATCACGTTATTTAAAGGCACCTTAAAACATGTGTTTAAAATTAAGTGAGAATGATGGGGATTTAAACGCTACGGCAGACACTGAATGTTGCACTACTGCTGATGGCAAATCATTTAGTGGTTATATCATACAACTAGGCGAATCAATATGGTTAACTGGAAAAGCGGAAACCAAAAAATGGTTACATTATCCACAATGGAAGCCGAATTTATCGCAGTGTGAGATAAATTTCATGACGAATCTATTAGTTCAGCTCTACGAACAAATTTTTATCAAAAAACCAATCAAAATTTACACTGACGATGGATAAACACCTACAGTAGATGGGACTTATCACCCATAGTAATGAATTAGAGGATAAAGAAGGGAACTGTTGGAGAAAATTTCCAGAATTAATGTACTAACTTTATTTGTGCCCATTAGGTATTTACCTAATGTACGTATACAACTTAATTCTTATATGTCAATGTGAGAAGCAGAAAACGGAAACATTGTAAAACAGATAAATAAAAATACTGAAAAAGTTTTTCCTTCACACCGTTGCTATTCAGTCCAATCATGCATATATGTGATCTGCATATGCAAGCACCTGATTGGACATGAGATTAAAGAGTATCGGGGATAGAGCATCTCCCTGCCCAACACCCTGTTCTCAACTTTAACACAGCATTCAGACTGCGTCACTGTCATTCTACACAATCGCACCAATTTTGTTGGTATCAGGAACACCTGCTGTACGGGGTTGGATGTCTCATAATATTTAGATAGAATCATCCGCAGCGAAATGACCTGATCAGTGACTGATCGGTTCAGAAGAAATCCTCCTTGATAGTCACCAATAAGGCCCTTAGCTAGAGGGGTTACTCTATCCATTCTAATGTGGGACTGTAACTTGTATGCTTTGCAAAAGAGGGCTATACCGTGATAATTCTCACACTTCACGCGGTCTCCTTTCTTGAAGATGGGACATATCACAGCCAATTCCATTCATCAGGCATAACTTAGGTTCGCCATACTAATCCAATAAGGTCGAAAAGATAGTTGCACAAAGTATCCTCGCCGAATATCAAGAGCATCGATTTAATGCAGTCTACCCCTGGTAAGCGGTTTCCTTTTAATATCTGTATGGCCTTAGTGAATTCCGCATGAGATGGAGTCTCAATGCAATTCTCCGCAGTCTGTATTAGAGGTGACTCAACAACAGTCTGTGACGCATGATGAAAACCGAGCACAATATATACAAATCATTTAAAAACTACTATGGTTAAATCTTTTTGGCCGAATACAGGCGAAATTGAATTAAATCGTTCGGCGTATCTTACGAAAAATGTTTAAAAAATATTACCCACAAAATTGGAAACTAATATTTTGAATAATTGCATAAAATCGATGCAAAGCTAAATTAATATTATAATCGGCGGCAATTTCAATTTCATAAATATGTATGTATATAGTTTCACACTAAACAGCCTATATTTAAAACATTTAAATTTCAATGGAATTACAAAATTCAAATATATATTTAAAAACTATAATAAATATTTGGGGTGCCGAAGTAAATTAGTTTTTTTTTGTATATAGACATAACCGACATAACCTATAAATACAAAACAATTAAACGGTAGCTTAAACAATTTTTTCATAGTTTAATGGTTTATTGAACGTCAATTATTTATTAAATCAAAAAAAAAAGTTGTTTTCGTGGATTTATACAATCTAAACAAACTATATAAATTGATCAATAAAATAAATAAATATTCTAATTATTTTCTGGTCTACTTACCATAACTATTTAAAACACATAAATTTGTAAATCGAATCTTCATGTTTGGGTAATGTATACGAGTACATACATATAAGAAATAAAATTAATTATTTTGGGGATTGTCTCGGACAAACAGTGGTTAAGTAATAATATTAACTGTTTACAAATTTGTCATTTATTTATTTTTTGTAACATTTATTTGTAATAATATTATTAATTGATTTTCTAGGCCATAGCACATGCAAATAAAATGGTGATTTTATATCAAAACTAACAGATGACGTGAAATTGTGAAACCTGATTTAATTTTCTGTATCAAATCAATAAATTTGGTATAGCAAATGTAAACTTAATACAGACAAAATCATTTCAATCATTGTATATACTTTGCCATTTGCTAATATGGGGCAAACAAATCCGTCGTTTGTTATGTTATTCAAAAAGTGCTGATAAAGTATGGTGTTTTGCCTGCAAATTATTTTCCGTTTGAAGTACATCCTTATCGTAAGGATTATGTGATTGGGCGAAAGTATATCGAGCCACGAGCGAAGTGCGCCAGCTTTTAGAATCTTTACAGATTTGGATAAATAGCATCGACCATACACGTCAAAAATATTTAGTTATTGCGTCGCGTCGCAAAGATGGACAAGCGTTTTTGAACGCATTATTGCAGCTATATTCAAGACGAATAAATTAATGCGATGAGCAATAAAGTTTAACAAAAATTTTAGCTTCGATAAAAAGGCGAAGTATTATTCCGTAATATGTTAGCCATAAGGAGCATCTCTCTGTGATTTTCCGCTTTGTATTGGATATTAATGAATTTGCTGTGGAGATTAAACAAAGTTTTTTAATATTGGAGGTGGTCCACGAAACAACCGGACGCGTCATCAAAAATTATGAGCAATTTACAAGGTCAAGGAGGAGATCAATTTGTCAGATTGTTGAGGGCACGGATTTGACAATAGAGCAAATATGTGAGTGGGATATATAATGGAGTGCAAACCCATATTACAAGGGAGAACTCAAAGGAATTATTCGTGACATGTGGTTGTCATAATTTAAATTTAATACTTGTTGATGTCGCTAAATCTTTTGTCAATTTTTTTGGTATTCCTCAGAAAGTATATATACAACATTTTCTGCTTCAACGGCACATCAGATGGGATCTTTTAATAAAACACGTCAAAGATCTAACCTCTTACATTCAGATACCAGAATACCGTAAAGATTGTGTCAAAGCTATATATCTAAAATTTCCAAAATGTTGACTTAGCTTCGAAATACCGTATAACTGACAATAAAATTAAACATGAAATTTTGTCAATATAGAACCAGTGCTTATATATATATATAGCTATATATAAGCACTCCGATTTAGTACGATTTGTTGAGTAAAATTGGATTCGTTAGTAAAATATTGCAAAGCTCGACCATTCAAATAAATTTGGCAATAAAACATCTAAAAGGATTGTTTTCATGTTTTGAAAAATTTAGAGAATATGCGGTTTCTCTCTGTCTTTGGCTTCAACCAACGATATTGAGTTAGAATTAAATATTGAACCAATATTTGCAATCGTGCGACATATGAAAATTCGACCATTATTTGGTTATGAAGCTGGCGATGCTATAAATGATGCAAAAGAAAATTTTAAAACAGATTTATTTTTGAGAATTTGCGATTCTGCTATTGTGTCATTTAAGAAACGACTCGAATCATATGAAAAGCACAAATATTTATTAGAATTATTATATAATGTAGAGAAATTAAAAAGTATGAAAGAATTAGGCATTTCTCGTATCCAAACCTATAATCATTGCACTGAAAATATTATTAGCAACAGCGGTTACAGTTGCGTCAGGCGAATAATCTTTTTCAAAATTGAAAATTATTAAAAATTATCTTCGCTCCACCATTAGTCCTGAAAGATTTACATCATTATCAATCTTGTCAATAGAACACAAAACAGCAAAAAATATCGACTTCATCGATGTCATTTCTAAGTTGGCTTCAAAAAGAACAAGAGCAAGCAATTACAACACGAATTCTTATTGTTTCTAGAGGATTAGACAAAAATCCTTAATTTTCCTCAAAGATCTAATTCTTTGTAATAAATTTGTTGTAATTTTACTTAAATAGAATCTAAGTACATAAAATTAAGTTAAAGTATTTATAATGTGTATCTGATTTTTTTAATTATTAATGTCTTAGCCATCGCAAATCGTCGTGCACAGGACCTCGCAAAAAATCAAGCCGGGCCTGTATAAATATTTATGTATGTTTTGTGTCCATGCATCAGACTACATATTTTATGTCATTACATTCTATTTATTCATATTCATATACTCTCTCTATCTATCCATACATATTACGTACATATACAAAAGTTTATGAACTATGGGTAACAAAATTCTTCTCGTTTATCGTCTCATACCACACAAAATAATAATAATATCATATATAATTTTCCAATAAATTATACAAACACAACAGCTGCTGGAGTCTTGTCTTACATTTCAAAATGTATGCATATAAGTATGTACGTAAAAAAATCTTCTCGCTAAATTTACAATCAATATCACTCAAGTTCATTATCTTCAGTCACATTAATCCTCCACATAAAATAATTTGTTGTTCCATCATATAATATGATACATGTCTACCTATTGTCTAAAAAGCACGGCACAGTAAAAAAAAACTATATATCGTCTGAATATTATATAAATTACTAAAAAAATTAAAAAACAACAAATTTAATAGTTTTAAATTTCATCAGTGTTGATAAAAACGAAATTAAAAACTGAAATAAAATTATGCAAATTCATATCAGCCAGGTAACATCCTAAATCATACTCGCATATATGTACGTCCAAAATTACTTTCATCAAATTAATTTTTCAATAAATTCATCATCATATTTCACGAATAATTTTTTTTAAATAAATCATCGATCCAGCACAAATTATTATAAGCATTTTTTGATATGAAAATCGTGTTTTATTAAAGTATATATTATGTTTGTATATATACGAGTATATATATATATATATATATATATACGTTGAGTGAAAAGTCATCGACCCGGTTCACATCTTTTATTTCGCCAACAAAAAACCAATCTTTTTTCCATGGTGGATGATTTTTTTTTTTTTTTTTTTTTTTTGCGTGCAAAATCTGTTTGTATACACACACAACACCAACAACTCTCGTTTCCAAATTTTCGAAACCATCTGATATACATATACATAGGTTTCTTATTGGACAAAAAACAAAAATAAAACGCGAGACTAAATAATAACTAAAAAGAAGTTAAAAAAAAAAATAAAAATAAATAAATAAAAACTTCAAAAATTTGAAAATAATAAAACAATAAGCAGATTTGTAAGGTGGATTAAAGGTATTAATGAACTCAATCTTATAATTGATAGGGCGAGTGGCCACGAACAATATTGAAATTTTTTTATTGCGTTTTTGGATCACGGAATCTGCGGTTGATTTATTGGAATCGCAGACAGTAATTACAGGTTTAAAATATAAAAAAATTGTTATAGTTATAGTCTTGTACATTTAAAGTATTATTATTACTTTTAGTATAAGTCTGATTTTATGTATATATACAACCATTAGAATTTGTTGTTTTGTTTTTGTTTTTCTTGACTTAGCTAATTTTATGATATAAGTAAGTATATATCGTCTTGAGAGAGAAATTCAGTAAATTGTTGGTCAATTATAATAAAATATACTAGTGGCCTGCAGCCTCTATATACGGTACGGGTCCTTTGCTTGTCGTAGAAGGCGACTAAACGGCTTGGTCGCTGGGCTGATGACCCAAGGCAATACGTTGATCTACAGTGGAGATGACCTCGGAAATCTTGAAACTGGATTATAACTATTTTAGTGGCCTGCAGCACCTACATATTTAGTTCACTAAATGATACCAATTTTATGTGTGTCGTCTGTTGCTATTTTGTAAATTTTGTAAAGTTAGTATGCCAAACTTAAAAAACACCCGAGCTATAGTCCGACATTGACCCGAGTGTTTCAAAGTAGTTGTTTTTGTTGGCCAAGTTTAAAAATAATTTACTTCGTCCGCCACTTTATCACAATCTTTTCTGAATCCGACTTAATAAATCAAATGTTTGAATGGTTCGATTTGTGTTCGATTTGTGTATCTTTTTTTAATTATAGTGATTACCTGGAATGGTCGTTTTATGTAACTGTTGCGACACTAGGACATAGTTTTTCTGGGATGGGCCAAATTTATAGGGTGATAGTTAATCCTGGGCTGATAGTTGATATAAAAGTGTCGCTATAGTTATGGTGTTGCCATTGCGTTTTTCTGGGATGAATTCTAGGCTAAATTCATTACAAATACAATGAATTTCCAACCTATTACAAATGTAATGCACTTTACTGTATTGTATAGTAAAATTTCGTAGTAAATTGTTGCTGTTGAATTAATTGCAACTGAAATAAAATATATCACAAATTAGTAAAATATTTTAACAGATTTGTGATGCAAATTTAACTGTGTTAACAAACTTTAACTGTGCACCTGTTCTACAGTGCCATGTTGGTCTCGAAACCCAAATTGGTGGTCTGGTATTATCTGTCCTTCAGATAATATTGGTATTAATTTTTGTAATACCATTTTTTCAAAAAGTTTAGAAATCATCGGAAGTATATTTATTGGCCTGTACGCGACTTGTGTTTTGTCTTTTCCAGGCTTCGGAATCATTGTAATTTGCGATATTTTCGGGGAAATAGCCAAATCTCATAATAGCATTAAAGCTATAAGTTATGAGTTTTATGCATTTATCAGGTAATTCTCTGATCATTTTTCCGGTAATAAAATCGTGTCCTTGAGCTTTCTTTGGGTATATGCAATTTTTAATAGTATTTTTAACATTTTTCCACTTAAATTTTAAAGGAATTGGTTTCGAAGGGTCCTCCGTGAACTTTGCTAGTTCACTGTTGCTAGTTTTTTCGTTTGGTGTGAATACTTTTTTCAAGTGGTTAGAGAAAGCAGTAGTCTTTTCTACGTTACTTCTGGCCTAATGTCCATCTGGTTGCCTAATTGGTGGATTCAATATTGTATTGTAATTGGCCAGAAAGTTGGGTGTCCAGAAGATAAATAATCTAGATTTTTTTATTCATTGCTTCATATAGTTGCTTTCCTTTAGGTGTTGTTAATCTCGAACCCTGTAGTCGCTCCCTGCGAGAAATTTAATCCCCAGCTGATTAAAATAATCGATAAATTGCTGCTTTTTGATTGCGTGTTTCGGTGGACAGTAAACAGCCGATATTACACAGTTTCCAGACCATTCTTCTATAGGCAGATATTAGTTGCTTGGATGTTATTTTTATCATATTTGTTGAGTTCATAATGCTTTATTCTTCGTTTGATCAAGATCGCAGTGCCGCCGTGTGCTCTTCCATCTGAATGTTTGGTGTCATAAACTGAATATCCGGTGATTTTAAAAAACGTATTTTTTGTAAAGTGTGTTTCTGATATTAGCATGATGTCTATATTTTGATCGACAAGAAGGGTCTGAACCTCAGCTTTGTGCTGTGAAAGATCGTTCGAATTCCATACAGCTATCTTTAGGAGTGTCATTTTTGGTTTTTGACGATAATTTGCATTCGTGTATTCATATTTTGCATCATCATGCTCATTTGTCTTTACATCATCATCATGAAACTGTGGATCGTTTCGGTCAGTTTGTTTACGGTTGCGTGAATATTTATTTCTTCTTCGTTGAAATGATCTTTCTTTTTTGGGGCGGTACCATTTAGGTTGTTGGCATAGGAAACTCCTGGTTGTGCAAAACTGCTTGTAACATTCTCTAGGTCATTTTGTGTGGTTGAGTGTGCATTCGCTTGTTGGGAGATTGTACTTCTTGGAGTCATATCTCTTTGGTTGTAACAGGACTTACGCATTCGTTGCTCGGATCGCAACTTTGGTTTGGACTTAACCTTTAAATCCAGATATACTGGGCAACCTCTGTATAGTTTGCTGTGTGATTTTCACTGCAATTACTACAGTGTTTTATTGATGGAACATTTCTCGTCTTACCGCATTTTTTTAAATCATGAAGTTCGCCACAGATAACGCAAACTTCATTCAACGTGCAATAAGCTTTTGTGTGGCCGTATTCTTGGTACTCGATGAATTGTACTGGTCCGGTTCGCTTTTTAGGTTCTTCTACAGTGATTTTGCGATACAGTAAATATCTCAAGTTATATATACTGTGGTTTCCTTTATTTTTTTCATCTGGCTCTAATTTTATAAACATCGGTTGAGGAACCTCCTCCCGATTTAAAAGGTTTGCAATAGATTTGGCATGGAAACCTTGGCCTGGAGAGCCGCATGAATGTCAGTCACCTCTACGCTGAAGAAACAAAGTATGGCATGCGGGCCTTATATACAAAATTAAAACTCGCCTGCCAAAAAAATTTCATGCAGTCCTTGAAGGCTACTTGTTTCAAAGAAAATATCAGGTTAAACACAATTCAGCCATTACTGAACTAAATGATATAAACGCAGGGTTCCACAAGACAGCGTATACTGGGGCCAATATTGTATTTGGTGTATACTGCCGATCTACCAACAACTGATAAGGTTGTCACATCAACATTTGCAGATGACACTGCTATCATATTTCACACAAAAATTTTCAAACTGCATCAAGAGAATTGCAAGATCATTTATACAAAATTGAAAATTGGCAAAGAACGTGGCGGATCAAAGCGAATGAAAACAAATCAACACACATAACATTTACGTTGAATAAGCGTACATGTCCAGCGGTTAAATTAAACACTGTTACCATTCCTCAACAAACAAATGTCAAATACTTATGAGAACATGGACATGGAGAAAACACATTGAATCAAAGCGCAACCAAATAAAAATAAAACTCTCAAAAATGTACTGGCAGATTGGAAGAAAATCAAAACTATCCCTACAGTGCAAGGTTCTACTATACAAAATGATCCTAATTCCTATATGAACATATGGAATTCAGCTATGGTTCTGTACAAGCGCATCAATTATTGATCTTTTACAACGAACGCAATCAAAAGTACTTCGCTGTATTACAAATGCTCCGTGGTATATCCGAAATTGCAACATCCATAGAGACCTTGGGATTAAAACGACCAAAGATATGATCCAATCACACAGTTTGAAGTACATTTCGAAACTGAAAACTCACCCCAAATAATTAGCAAGACAACTATTAAGGCAACCGAAATATAGACGGCTTCGCAGAGTATAGATCCACTAGATCTAATGTATTGATAAATTTAATTTAAATACATATTTAAGCTAACACACATACTCGTAGGTTAAGGATTTAGATAATAAACTTTTTTAGTTTGTAAGCTTTGCACACTTCTTGTTAGTTTCGTATAAATAAAGATTCAAGAATAAAGCCAAATGGCAGTTTAAAAAAAAAAAAAGAGTTGTGATGAAATATACCACAAGCATAATATAGTTTATTATATTCGTAATAAATCGTTGTAGTGGAACTTATAGCAAACGAAGAATAATTTATTACTGTAATAAAATTAAATTGTGCGCTTATAATAGGATGGAAAAGTGCGATTCATGCTATATATAATTCTGATACGGCTGTGGAACAAATTGACCAGTCTGATGAGTGCCATTCGAGCCATTTCACCCTTTGGCATTAGAGGAATGCCGTATCACAAGATCCCAGTCCGAGGCTGTCCGTTAATTAAATTTAGAAGAACCAACATCGGTCGTTTCTTTTACTACAACCAACACTGGCGTTGCCAACACAACGTAATCCTGCCACCTCCGAAATTATTACTGCCTGCATCGAGAATAGAATATGTAACAACGACCTTTTCTAAAACAACACCAACTAACTCAAAAGCGAATGTATAGCAATTAAAGTGTTACCACAAGAACCGCATGTGTAATAACATCTCCTGCAGTAACTAATGAAAGGTAGTCGCTCCTCGACTATGGCGCTTCGTAAGCAGAAATTTAATATTCCATCAAAAATAGAATGAAATTGGATAGTGCAGTTTGTATCGAAATGCCTCCTAACCACCTGGACTGCTTATCAGAATTTGAATGGAGACCGCACCAACAAAATTCGTTCTATAACCTAAGACTGTTCACGTTCTATTTCCAAAACTTAGGATTTAATGAGCCTCTTGGTCCATGTATTTTGCGTTAAAGTTACTATATAAATCAGGTTGTTCTTGTCAATCTGGGAACACAGCATATATAATATTGTCTCCGGTTTTAATTTTCTTTTCTTTAGACAGTGCAAATAAAAAATGGGCATGGGAAGACCACGGTTTTAATGTTTTATAACGTACACATATGACAGAATGCCCCTCAGAAAAATTTATATTTTATTTAAACTATATGTCATCTAAAAATACTTTTAATTTCAAACGAAATACTCGATTTACCAAATCTCTGATGAATTTGGAAATGATTTAAGTTCGGATTTTAATTCCTCCCATTTGGGATTACATGTCAAAGTAATAAATAAGTCCGGATGACCAAATTTTATAATGTACTTTAAAATGACTTATCACATGACATACCTCCATTGAATTATTAATTAATTTATTTATTTAATTTTTATCTGAAGCAATAGTTGAATAACTGTGAATTAAATGACTTAATGTGCATGCAGCAATTCCACTCATGTCAAATTATAGTTCAAAAGTTATGGGGCTATGACAGATCGGACAGATGGACAAGGAAGACCATATAGGGTTTCGCTTTATATTTTATGTACGGAACCCAAAAAACAAATCAGACTATTTCAATTCAAATCACTTTGATTTTGACTTGATGCATTTAAAATTTCAGCATTTGTGAGAATTTCACAGCACTCCTTGTTCAAAATTGAAATTGCAACAAAATCATCCCTGTTAAAATTACATTTGCAGCCGTATAAACCATTTTTGCAGTCGTCTTAAGTTAGCTACATTAGTGTAAGCTTACTAAAAATTTTAAAATGCACATCATTTTTATTTTTAGTATGGAAAACGAAACCGTAATGCTGTCTATCTATAGTCACAGGCTCATATATTTTTAACTATATCATTCGTAGCGAGTGGAAATATGCGTAATATTTTCGATGTGAAGCGCTTCACAAAATTACCCCTGCACAATTTCGTGACATCCGCAAATCTGTTTGAAAAGTAATTCTGGATTATACATTAAAATTTTATAAAATAATTCCTTTTTGCTATTTGAACTATTTTAAATATGTATAAGCAAATAATCTAACTATTGTTCATTCTGGCTGAAATTCCTATAAATTCAATGAGTGAGTTTTTAAAAGGATTTACCATTTTATCTATATATGGGACATCTATAGGTTAATTTGACAAGGTTAACTAAAATTTGATATCGACATTTTATTTTTTTATAAAATTCTATTTACTATAATTTATAAATAGTAACAAACATAATATTAATCGTAGTCGTAGCAGAAACCCTGTTAAAGTTAGCCGATAGTTTCCATTCGAAAAATATCGATAAGGAGTTTTTTTTTCCTTTACCTGAGAGAATTCAAATTTTCAAAATCAATATGCATGTGATGTTCATGCAAAACTAAAATTTGTATAAAATCAATGTCTAGTGAAAAGAGTAAAAGCAAAACAAGTCGTTTTCAGACATAACACTCTAGAGGCTATACACTTGCGGTCTCCAGTATCAAAAATAAATTTGTTAAACCGCGTAAAAAAATGCAATGTATATATCAACTGTTCTAGCCGCAAGTATAAAATCGGCTAACTTTAACAGTATACTGTAGCATAAATTGCTAAGCTCGTAAGTCTAAATTTACAGTACAACTTAGACTAATACTCATACAAAATTAACGAAATACCCGTATGTATGCCGCGTGTTTATGAGAAGTTATTTAGTTTGACACTCGTGCTACCACAAAGGTTAATGTCATTCGATAGAATTTAAATCGGCAATATATTACTATTTTTTTTGTTGAAAAGGGGGTTGAACCACAAACGAAGGATTTTTTTTGCTATTCTATAGTGTAAGAAAAAAACGTTTTAGCGCAGTTAATTTTTAGTAATTGGATGTAGTAAAAGTTTTTATCTTAAGAAATATTTAATTTGTAAAAAAATTATAAAAATGACAAAAAACAAAACGTTAACTGAATCCGAAACGGCACTTATCGAGCACAAAAATTATATCGTAGCCAAACAGTTGCCATTAATTATTTAAAGAAATAACACGAGTTAAGCGATAAACAACGCGTTGGCTAGGCCTTACCACTAAAAGGTATTCTTACTTTCCACTTTCCAGTATTATCTTATAACTTAAGAAAGCCTGAATATTTTTTGAACCATAGTTTATATGTGGAGTATAGAGGCATTAACTGAGACAATTAAAGCGGCTTGGAGTGAGTTTAAACAACTGAAAAAAATACCACAAACGAGCAACCAAACCAATTTTTGTCAAATTAATTTTTTTTATATATATATATGTATTTGAAATGTATGGGTCGAATTTACTTGTCAGTTCGCTACTGGAAAGTGGTAATGAAAACTATAACTACATAAAAAAATTGAAGGTGATGTACGTGGCAGGTCAAAACTTTTTTGCAAAAACGTAAACAGATAACGTAAGATCTTCGTAGCGCCTTCTGCGACATTAGGTCGTATTGCCTAACATTTGTTTTACTACTCAGCTCACGGATGTCAAATCAAATAATCTGCCCCTAAAATATTTTATACATCGGCATAATTCTAAACTAACCTCACGAAATAAAATTATGCACAATGGTGGAAATCCGAATAAAACCAGTTATCAAACATTTTTTTAGTTGCAAATTGCTGAAGGAAAATTATTTAATATGTAATGTTGTCGATCGGTTGAGAAAACCACAGAAATAATTAAAAGCCACTGCGTATGGTTATGATGTGTTTCAACATTTTTGTGAAAATAATTAACTGTTTCCTATACGTACAGAAAACACATTCGCACTATATCGTTTTAACGTTTATCTTAAGCATTTAAAAATAAGTGCTTAAGCTTAGATTTTGTTGTTTTCGAAATTTATTTATAGTAACGCTATTTAGAAAAACTTTTAGAACTTACTGCTTGGAACGCAGATTTTAATTACAGCTCTCCACTTTAAAAAGACGAATAAATAATTAATTGCTAATCTCTAATTAATGCATTGATCCACCATCGTTTTAGATCAGATCACAACCAACTGTGATAACGATAAGACATAATACCCTATTCATATACATTTTTTATTATTATATTCATTAAAATTTATACTAAAAGGAATTTAATACCGACAGAATTAAAAACGAACTAAATAAAAAAAAATGCCAAAAGAATAAAATTATATGCTTTCTGCTATTATAGCATTAAGGAATTTTTCTTTATTTTTGCATTTAAGCAACAAAACCATCAAAATACGATATAATTACTCATATATTTTGTATTCACGTCTCTGCTCTATGCTCGTAAAACTGATAAAAAAAACTCGAAGACGACCAACAACAATTAAGTTACTTAATAATACATTTAAATTCACTTTATATCTCTATTAACTTTATGTTACAAAAATCTAATTAAAACAAATAAAACATTTGATTTTATTGTTTTGTTAATTTTTTTTAAGTTTATAACAAAATCTAAATTTCTATACAAACAATTAAATTCAAATAACATGAACGCTGTACATCTAGTGAAAAAACGACGTACTACCGATTTTACAAATAATGTTTAGCAAAGACACAAACTATTGTTACCTTTTACAGTTGTTGCCCGACATCTAATGTTGAGTTTAAATACTTGAATTTTATTTTCAGTACTTTTTTTAATTAATAATAATTTTATAATAAAATAACTAAATTAGTACATTTTAATAAAAGTTTTAAGGTTGGTTACTCCATAATTAGTTTTACTACGCAAATTATCCTCACATCGACAAATCCATTTATTAGCAGATTTTGACGTAGGAATAGTATAAAATGTATGAGCAGATAAATAATAAATAGTATGAACAGAAGTGTGCATTTCCAGCTTTGGTATTAATTTACACGCAAAAATTGATATACTTATTGCGAAATCTGCTATTAATGTTAAAGTAATAGGCTTACGACCAGGGATGGGCGAGGTAGATTACGCTATGTAATCTACGTGGTTCTCGACACGTAAAATATAACGTAGATTACTTGGCAGGGTTTTTTGTCAACGTCGACAATTAAAATAATGCCAACCACCTACGATGTTAGCGATTTGAAATCGAATGCGCCAGTTCGCGGGAGTATTTTGTAAAAGCGTTCATCTAGAGATGATTTTTTCATTTGTTTCTTTTTAACAAATGACGCATCAATAGTTTGAAACGGTCATCGTGTTTTTATTTATTCAGTATTGTTTGCCATTTCATCATGGAAAGACTGAGTCATAGCGTCTACAAATTGTTTAGCTTTATTACGAAAATCAGTGTTCTGTGAGGAATGTATTTCGTGCGCTTAGACCAAGTTAAGGTTGACATAATCGGCCTGTCGAGACCACTATTTGGAATATAATCGAAAAGTTTGAATTCCAGTTTATAATGTTAGATGATACGCGACTAAAAGAAGACGGCAGGGACGTATGTAGGTGTGAATAGTGCTCGTTATTGCGACATGATAACGGAATATTTGCTTTCTGAAATAGAAGCCCAACCTCGACGACATTTCGTGCCAAGAAGTCGGCGCTATTTGCCATAAAGCGCGCGAAGCAATCTTTTTATTGAAAAATCATATTGGCGAGCCATTAAATTCACGTGTGATACCTCTAGACTCTTTTCTTTGAGGCTACTCAAAGTCCAAAGTCTCCGTGAATAAACCAGCTAGGTTTGAGGCATTGGAAGCCAACATTACTGTGTCATTCGCCAAATACCATTCGATATTCTCGAACGCGTCATCAAAAATTGAACTTTGAGAAAGGACCATCGCAGTTACGGCCATCATTTGAAAGAAGTAATCTTTAAAAAATAAATGGCAAGAAATGTTCTTTCGAATGATAATAAAGTTTCCGTACGATTAAATTAAATTTTTAAGTTTTTTTAATTTTTGCACAAATTACCTCTATAGGTTTCATTATCACGGATGTGACTTTTGCACTTTTTTTATTTTGCACTTCAGCACTCTATCCACTATACCCCAAAAATGTTCGATACATCGAAAAACTGTAGACTCTTTGAGATAACATTGATTTGATTAATCTCGTGCAAATTTATTGCTTCTGTTGGAATTAGAGTTGTGTGAACGAGGTATATGGCCAAAACTTTACTGCTGAATCGTGTTCACTCAAAAAAATATCGTAGATGAAATTGAATAATTGATTTTATTAAACTTTGATTAAATTAATTTATTCAATTTGATAGCACAATTGTACATTTAATTATAAACCAAATCCTTTCGAAGAATGAATCATCAACTTATAGTAAAAACTAAAAATTAACTACCGTTTTATTAAAATTATAGAGAACAATTTCTTCAAATTTAGTTTATTTTTTTTTTGTTTTTTTTTATACAGTTTTAAAGGCCATTACTGGCCCCTTACTGAATCAATAATTTGGCTCCAGCGGTTTCGATCCCGAGCATGGTCTTCATACTGTCTAAGACAACCTGAAGAGGCCAAGTCGTTCTCTACACCGTGGAGCCATCGTCGCCTGCAACGACCTTTGCGCCTACCATATGGTGGCTCTCCTTTCAGAGATCGCTGCAAAATTCGTTCCGGATCAGCACGCAGAACGTGCCCGAGCCAGCGTACTCGCTGAGATCTTATTTCATGTACAATATCGGGGATCTTCATCAGATCTCTGATCTCGATATATGTTCAGAGCTCGGTAGGTACCATCTATTTCGCGTTTTGGGCCGTAAATCACACGCATGACTCTTCTCTGAAATGTTAGGAGCCATCTCTCGTACTCATCCGTCGGCGCCCAACTTTCACATCCAAAAATAACAACGGGCCTGATCAACGATTTGTAAAGCTTCAGCTTCACGGCACTTGATAAGTGTTTAGATTTTAGCAGTGGCCTTAGAGGATACAAAGAACGACTGCCACCTGCCAGCCGCACTTTAATATCCTCACCCACACTGTTATCGTGAGTGATAAGAGAACCCAAATATTTGAACCTCCTCACTCCCTCAAACGTGTGGTGGCCACTACTAAAATCTGGTGTGCCATTGTCCCTAAAACCAGAGATCAGGTATTTCATTTTGAACTCATCCAACTGAAGCTGAAAACTCTACAAGCGGATCAAGTATTTCTTTCACTCCGTTGTTGTTCAGTCCAATCACGCATATGTCATCTGCATATGCAAGCACCTGATTGGACTGGCGATATAAGATGTGTTTCACGCTGCGGTGTTTCAGTTTTACGAAAGATGTACTCCAACTTCAGATTAAAGAGTATTGGGGACAGAGCATCTCCCTGCCGAACACCAGAGTTAACTACAAAAATTGTCGATAGCCTGTTCTCAACTTTAACACAGCATTGAGACTGCGTCACTGTCATCCTACATAGTCGTACAAGTTTTGTTGGCATTCCTAGGTATTCCAGGGCAGACCACAAACTCTCTCGATTGATCGAGTCATAGGCCTGCCGCAAATCCAGGAACACCTGATGTACAGGGATGGATGTCTCATAATATTTAGACAGAAACATCCACAGCGAAAAGACCTGATCGGTGACTGATCGATTCGGACGAAATCCTCCTTGATAGTCACCAACCAAGCCCAACCAAGCGCTAGAGGAGTAATGTTATCCAATACAATGTATGACAGTAACTTGTCTGCTGTGCAAAGGAGAGCTATACCGCGATAATTCTCACACTTCAAGCGGTCTCCCTTCTTGAAGATGGGGCATATCGCGGCCACTTTCCACTCGTCAGGCATAACTTCGGTTCGCCATACTAATCAAATAAGGTCGAAAAGACAGTTCCACAAAGTATCCCCTCCGAATATCAAGAGCTCCGAATTAATGCAGTTCACTCCAGATGAGCGGTTTCGTTTCAATCTCTGCATGGCTTTTGTGAATTCCTCATGGAATGGCTCCTCAGTGACTCCTTTAAAGAAATTACGCGAACTGCGCTCATTGCTGAGTTGTTGTACTTTCAGGACCTCGGCCTTCCACCATTCTCGCTTCTTCCGTCTACAAATCCGCTTAGCTGCCCTTCTTGCAAGAGCAGCCTTGTTTTCCTCGCGATTGTGAGACGTTATTGCACTTCATCTATATTTTGCGGGCTATATTTTGTTGCTCAACTGCAAGACGACACTCGTCATCAAATCAATCATTCGAGGGTCTGACTTTCAGTATACCTAAAGTCTGTTGAGCAGCACTGACAACCGAAGTTTTCAGTACCTCCCGCAGACAGAGTTCACGCAGTCAGACTGGTAATTAGCTTCATCAATGTTGTCGCTGACAAGATCCTGATATCGTTTCTTTTGATCTTCATTTATCAGACCTTCACCGTCGAAACGTACCATGAGTTTCGCTGTGTTCCCAGACTTGTACGAAAACTTCCATCGTATTACTTTGCCATAGTAATTACATTACTAATTAAATTGAAGAATTGAAGAAATTTCTGTTAAATTGACGAATGGATATTAAAAGAAAGTGCGTCAGTTTATATTTCATGACAGAACAAGTGGTCATTTTACTGGATATGGTTATGGTTTAAGTGGAAACAAATTGTTAATATAGAGAAAAATATATAAGTGAAAAATAAGTAACGGCAGGACGTAAGGGCTTATGATCTTAATTAAATAAATAAATTAAAATAAATGTAAAATATATACGTATTCATTTATATAACACTCATTTAAAAATCATGTATTTTTAAACCTAATTATGATTTCTTTCAAAACTTGTTTCAATAGCACCACAAGAATGCAACACCGGGCAGCTCGAAGCTATATTTGCTCATGGGTAGAAATATAACTGCATTGGCAAGCTACGAAAAATTATAGGATAAATTATATTTTAAATGCTATTTCAACCAATGAAATTTTGAATAAATGGAAGCAGTATAAAAAACCAATGGGCTACAAATTGGTACATATTTTTATTTTATCATATTGTATTTAACATATTATGTATATGCATTTAAAATATTTGTTTTTCAGATAAACATTGATTTTAATCAATTGTATCCATCCGCTTTAAGTTTAATATTGGACTATGAAATTGTCTCCGATAAAATAGTTTCAATATTTTTAAATAAGATTAAAGATCACAGCTGTAAAGCATTGTTGGAGGAACTTCAGCGTGAACTGTACGTTACTGAAAGTAAGTTGATTTATTTCATTTTTAGGTCAGACAATATATATTAATAAAGTTTTCTTTGGTTTAGGTGATCTGCATAGCTGTACAATATTTTATTTGTTGCACTACTTCTTAGTACCAACCACAACCACAATTGAAAATATAAGCAATAAAAAGTGTGAAGAGGAGATCGACGGCGGAATTTCGACAAGACTCCCATTCAGCCGGTTATTCTAGTCATTGGCACTACCCTAAAAGAAATTTTTAGTTTTTTCCAATAGGATCAATTATGTGTTGAACTCTTTTGTGGAAGCGGATAATATTTGTTTTAAAATATTTATTGTTCATGGTCATTCATTGATCCAAAAATATTTTTGTTTCAACCCAGCTATGACAAGCATAATGTAAATGTAGATTACTTAATTTCGGCAATTAATTAATCACGAAAATTTATTATTATTTTAAAATAATATTTAGAATTGCCAATATAATAAAAGTTTATATAGTTTATATATTTAAAATTAAATTGAAGTAAATAAATGAAATTAAAAACACAAATAAAACCTACACTTGTTCTTAATTACTATACCATAAAATACAATTTAATTGAAGAATATATGTCAATTTGATTGTATATTTAATCGAATCAACAAAATAAATTCTTTAATTTTTAATTGATTTGATAAAAATATGTTTAAATCAACGAATGTACTAAAATTTTCATATTGATTTGACGAAATATAGTCAATTTGACAAAAGTTTTTTGCCAAAACTTTTGAAGAAAATTAGTTGAATTCTTAATTTATTATTAAATTGTCAATTTAAATAAAACGTAATCATATTGATCACCCACTTTCATTGACGCTATTTTAAACGCTTTTTATTCAATTTAGATACAAAATTTTTCATATTCACTTCTTTATTTTTTTGAGTAGCGGCAAAATACGTCGTGATGAAAAATGTGATAAAAACCTGGATCCACAACTGCAAATTGCTGGCCAAATCATATATTTTTTTTGTAAATGTATCTAGCTTGAACTGTTTCAAATCCAATTTCATGTATACGTTTCGTCATCCATCGAAACCCATTCACTAAAGTTTGTGAAAATTTTGTCATCAGTCTGGCACATATTTTATCGAACAAGTGTTGGTTATCTCAACGATTTGGCTTTTTTAAAACGCGGTAGCACTCATAGCCTTCCTGAACTCGAATTCATGGTAACGTGGAGTGGCGTCTGTTAAATTTTATTGCACGGTCATAGTTAAATTTCCCCGGATAATTTTATATGAAGGTTATAACCTTTTATAAAGATTTCTATCAATTGTGCCATGTAAAGGTTTCTATCGTTGTACAACCGCAATTTTTAATACGGCGATGGTCGAGTAAGCAGAGTCGATGCTCTTGAAATCGTGGAGTCGAGTTCAAAACCCGTCAGCGCCAATACTTTTTTAATTTAATTTCTGATGTAAAATTGGTTCAATACAGCTTCAGTTGAAATCTACCTTCAATTTATGCAAGCATAAGAGCCATCTCTTCTGTATGACCGTAATGAAAATATACGGTGATACTGCTGCTAAAATTTTAAATTTTCTATATTTAATTGGCAAATATAACAGATTTGTATAGCATTATGTATATTCGGCGGTGGTGCAGTTAACAGAGTCATTGCTTTTGCATTCGTAGACTCGAGTTCAATTCTCGTCGGCGTCAATACTTTTTTAATTTAATTTCTTCTGCAAGTATAAGAGGCATCTCTTGTGTATGACCATAATGAAAATGTAAGAGCCATCTCTTGTGTAAGACCGTAATGAATTGTCCATTACTATTCCTAAAATGTTCAATTGAATTAGCAAATATTAAAGATTTGTATAGCACGAAATTTATATACGCCGGTGGTCCAGTAAGCAGACTCGTTGCATTTGAGATTGTGAACTTGAGTTCAAGCCTCGATTTTGGCATTAAATAATTTTTAATTTAATTTATTTAATTTCTCCGTTCAATTAGCAAATATAAAGGCTGAGTATAGCGTCAAATCAAAATATAATGGTGAGGTGGTAAAGTAAGCGGTGTTATAGGATTTGGAATCGTCGATATGTTGTCCAGTGTTCGAACCTCGATTAAGGGTAAATAAATAAATACATTTAGTGGGCATCCACACATTTCTCATTTAATTTAAAACAAAATCGCTTTTTGTTTTAAAAATGACCAATTTGCAATTAAAATAAAAATATATCTCTAAACTGAGGTTTGAACTAGTCATGATTAATGCCCAATCACACAGCTTCTTTTACCACCGACCCACCGCCATACATATAAATAGTGATATTCCTAGCGTTTATAGCTGCCATTTGAATAAAAATATTGAAAATTTTAGTAACGTCAATGGACACTGACCATCGCCGTACAATTTCATTAACGCTCTATACCCATACCCATCTTATATACTTGCCAATTTTACATGGAGAATATTGAAGTTTTGAACAGAAGGTTGGATTTTAGTATTTTTATTTCACCATCACCAATTTGACAGCAGAAATTAAATCAAAAAATGTTTGGCTCGATCGCGAATCGAACTTAGATCCACAAATCCAAAGTCACTAACTTTGCTTACTAGACCAACGCCGCATATATATTTCATCCTATACAAATCTTTTATATCTGTCTTTTGAATAGAAAATATTGAAAATGTTAGCAAAGGCAATGGACTGATCATCTTGCCACTCACTACTACTTGCCACGTGTTGAACCAATTTGTATACAGAAGAAATTAAATTAAAATAATACCGTATCTAATGGGATTCAAACTTTGGTCCACAAATCCAAAGTCAATTACTCTATTACCTCGCCCACCACCGTATATACATTTGATGTTATGCAAATCTTTTATACTTTCCAATTGAATTGAGAAACTTTGGAAATTTCTTAACAGAAGCTGAGTTGAACCAAAAATGTCCCAACATTAATATCGTTTGAAACTTAACTGAACTGCATAGTGCTAGGTGTAACATTTAATGCGATGACATTCGAAGCAGTGTATTTCGAAGATGTTAAAAATCTGACAAGCTATTCCTCCTTACGTTCTTAAAAATTATAAAACTTCCGTTCCAGTCAATGTTGCTTGATGCGATTTTCTAGACGGGCTACAATATTGACCACTGACCATACAAGTTTTAAGTTTCAGTCAGTACATGAATAACGTTCAAATAAAAACTTTCCCTATACAAACTGAAAGTATAACTAAAAACAAATTTAATTTAATTTCTTACAAATTAATTCAATTCAGATTCTATTAAATCTTCATTTTTCTCTATTCAAATGGTGAGTATAAAAGATGGATTTGTCAGTATTGAAATTGTACGGCAGTGGTCAAATAAGCAAAGTAATGGGCGTTTGATTAGTGGACGTGAGTTCAAGCGGCATTCGGGCTAAGGTTTTTTAAATTTAATTTCATCTTACAAATTAGTTCAACTCGACTTCTATTAAAGTTTTCAAATATTTCCAATTAATTGCCAAGTATAAAAGAGGAATAAGCAATTGAAATAAGCAAAATCAAGAAATACTTTCGGTTATAACAAAAATCGGTCAGGTCAGATATTTTTCCTGGGTCAGTTGGCCAATATGTTGATTTTCCAGTTGCAACGAATTCACATCCATTTTCCTTAATGGCAATCAGTAATTCATTTTCTTTAGTTGTAGTTAATCTAGAACCCCAGTGAGTACTCTTCGCATTGAAGTTACCGCCTATTATGAACCTATTTCCCAGACGCTTGAAGAACTCTGAGTATTGTTTGTTTTTAAAAGAATGTTTTGGTGGACAGTACAATCCTGTCACAATAATAGGAAAGTTGTTGGTTTTTATAAACATGAACAAGTGTTGGTTATCTGACCGATTTGGCTTTTTAATAACTCTTCCTGAACTCGAATTTGTTTTACCATGGAGTGGGGTGTGTTAAATTTTATGGCACGGTCATGTTTCTGATTTTTGTGAGCCATTTTTTGTGCCAGCTGTCTTACCGTTCCACTGTTATAAAGAGGGTCCCATTCTATATATAACGCTATATATTGTTGTTTTGGGTCAATTTAATAATTTTGTAATGGATAAACATGATGCTGAAGTAAATTCATGGTATTTGAGCACGATTTGTTTTATAATCCGCCGTTTTTGAAAAGAGATTTAAATGCATTAACGGACATTCTATAAAACTATCACCAATAACGCACTGTTCCTAAAGAAATATGGTCAGCCTTAATTTAGAACTAATTGACAAAACCACTCTAGGAATTGTCTTCATTATCGACGTTGTCTCCGTTGTTGACGTTATCTACAGGTTGTCAATGACACGTCAATGTAGAAAATAATAGATGACGAGTAAACGCCCATCCCTGCTTACGATGATGGTGCAATATTATTGTACAGCAAGAAGTCTCATTAGTTATAAAGCCTTAACGAAATCGGGCGCGATTCCACCCGTCGCCGCCTCAACATGATGTTTTCTGCGTTGATTCATGCCCGGTTGCACGAAAATGTTAGATAATCAGCGGTTAAACGTTAAATTTGTTTTCATTTCACAACCAAAATTCAAATCAATTTAAATTATTTTGCATTTTACTTGGAAATATTAATATTTTCTATCGATACAATAAAAAGTGTTATCCGGGATAAATGGCATCCTCAACTTTCAAACGTAAAAATTTGTCTACTTTAAAAAAGCCCCTGAATTCAAGATTCAGAAAATGCAAATGTAGAAACGATTACAACAAGAGAAAAGCGCATCCTAAGAATCCAATATTTTAGCGTTTTGATTATTTGATCGGTATAGTAAAATTATTTAAAGTTTATGTAATTGTCTGTAGGTGAGGCAGTCTTTCGATTGAATTTAAATAGATCTGTATTCCAGATACTTTACTATCGTTATCATTCTGACGTTAACTTTTTTAACATATGGATCACTTCTCCACATACTTTTGAACGTGTTTAGCTCGACCAATTCAAGTTCAACAGTTGTACGAATTGTATATGTTACTGTTATCCCCCAGTGACCAGAACATTTAATCTTGAGGAATAACTTAATTTTTAAATTCGTAACCACTCTCATAACTAACTGATGACGAAAAAATAAGATTAATTTTGGAACTGAGAATTCTAGATAGGGAATAAATATCTCCGAGCAAAATAATCGTTGAAATGATGAATCTAGATGAATCAATTCTATAACTTAAAAATAATTGAATAAAAATGTCAATCTGTTTGACATTGAGGAGGAATGGCTTGTGTGTCACAATGTGTAGTTAGTACGAGCGTATACGAGTTTTGCCAAATATATTCAACAGCAATTGTATTCCAATTTACAATAAATTGCCAAGACTACTCATGACTCCATGGACAATTACACAAGCATATCTCCATATTCAGACCAGCAGCAAGGATATCGAGCTTGTGTATCTTAATCGGCATCATTACTATTCCAAAAATATCCAATTAGTAGGTAATGTCAATGATAATTATTTTTTTTTAAAGTCCAATTTAATTTATAGATTTCTGACGCTAACCTGAGAATTTTAAAAGTAACCGGCAAATATGGAGGATCAAACGACGATACAGAAATATAGACAAAAACGCGGCCAAAGCATTGTTACATAACAAATCCGATGGGGGCGAATCACACAACACATATTTGTTAGGTAATTAATTTGTTATAGCAATTAATATAACAAATATAATAACAACTATAAAATCTAATAATAAATTTCAGGTGATAGCTTTTATCCGCTTCAGGTTTGTCTAATGACTCCAATCCAAAGTCTGACCAATGAAAGTGAGGAGTGATATAACATTACACATCGCGCTACATGGAGTTGTGTTGAAAGACTACACGGAGCTCTCAAGTCGAGATTTAGATGCCTAACGAAAGACAGGTGCATTCACTATTCCCCTTTTATACGCTTTTTATAAATACATGTGCTACACCTACGCTATATATTTTTTCAAATAGACAGCCACAAACTAGGTGATGAAGATGTCGAAATACAAGCCAATGAAGAAAAATATAATAATCAAACCTATACCGGCTTATTGGTAATAAGTCGAAAAGTGCGGGATTCTATTGTTATTAAATTTTTTTGTAAATTAAATGTTGTTCTAAAATAAAATAAAAACTGTCCAAAATTAGATTCCACTATTTCATTTGTCTAGGCCATTCTAAATTTTACTTTCACGCCATTATAACGACAACATATATTTTAACAACTACACTGAACTTCATATTGCAGGCTTCGTCGTCGATTCGGTATGAACGTACTTTTGCTATCGGTTACAGTTCAATAAATTTAATTGTCAGTTTCTTAGTCGAGCCATATAACAATTCCATGTTATATTGAAAATCTGAGATCACAAATAAAAGGAGATCAGTCAAGAGTCAATTTGCTTATTTCCTATTCAAATTGAAAGACAGATAATCAGCAAAGGAATTCAATATTTAAGAAGATAACGGACTGTTAAACACCAGCGGTTTGGTGGTTTAAAGTTATTCCAACATTCATAGAAGTTTGAACATTTTACATACCATACTTAAGCTATACGAAATTCGCACCTATTATCATTCTGAATTTAAAATTTTAAAACAGACTTACGGATTCGATGATATATTGATTCCTGAAAAAGTGTAATGTGTATTTGTGTATATATTAAAGTGTATATGTTAGACCAAATAAAAATAAACTATATACTTGTATTGATTTGTTGGTTTTATTGATTATCAATAAAGTACAATGTAAAATAAAATTAAAATTCTTATCAACTAAATTTTTTTATACTTATGTTTATATTTAAATTTATTTTTTTGCTTTAGGAATATACGATTTTTTAATTATTCATTTTTATTTTCTAAATAAAATTAAATTAAATTGTATTTAAATTAAATTAAATTATTATAAACTTTGGTCTGGCATTTAAAAAGGTTGTGTCTTTCATTCATATTACAAATTATTTAGTATAAATTTTACGTTTCATTTTATTATATTGAGGTAGTTTCACAATTTTCAATTTTGAAAGACTACCAAAATTAAAAAAAAAAAACGCGCAGAGTTACTACATACTTAGTCCTTCCGATGAGGGGTGGTTAATTAAATGTAATTTACGAACAAAAATAGTTGATTAAAAAGCGGAATTTCGATTTATGGTATTTGGCATAACGACTAAGCTGGACACAAACAAATTTCTTCTTTTTTTTTTAAATTATGAAACGTAACATTACAATATAATTTAAATTAATTTAATATTTATATATAAATAAGTTGTTTTATTTTATTAATGTTTATTATTAAATTATTATATAAAAACTACAAATATTACGTCTTATATAATATATTAATTAATAATTAATTATTATTTATGTTTGTTGTTCTTTTTATTATTATTTAACTTAATTTAATTTTAATGTATATATAATATATATATTTATAATATATATATATATATATATATATATATATATATATATATATATATATATATATATATATATATATATATATATATATATATATATATATATATATATATATATATGTATATATATATATATATATATATATATATATATATATATATATGTATATATATATATATATATATATATATATATATATATATATATATATATATATATATATATGTATATATATATATATATATATATATATATATATATATATATATATATATATATATATATATATATATATATATATATATATATATATATATATATATATATATATATTTATATATATATATATATATATATTTATATATATATATATATATATATATATATATATATATATATATATATATATATATATATATATATATATATATGTATATATATATATATATATATATTATATATATATATATATATATAAAGATAGAACTACATAATTTATATTAATTTAATTTCTAATTTATTGTTATTATACAGTTTATGTTGTTAATATTTTATTATTAAATTTGTTTTTGTTTATAAATTTTAAATTATTAATTTTTTCATTAAATTAATCGAAAAAATATGGTTTGAGATTAGAAATTGGATAAGGTGGAGGTAGGTAATTTTTATAGCTTTGATAGTTTTAAGCTCAAACTGAAAAATCCTATCGACTAGAAATAAAATTTAAAAAAATCAAATGTTTTAAAACAGACAGTTTATGGGGTTTTGAGATTCATTGAGAAATGGCAAAATTAGACGAAAACTGGTTTTATTATTAAACTTGGTTGCAAAGCTGTTTGTTTTATTAATATTCCGCATTATAATTATCGTTCTGAAAATAACTCAATTAACATCGGCCTATTATTGTTAATTTTGTCTAATTATACATGATATAGATAGTAAACATTTGTGAATCATAATCTAGAAATTATTTGTGTAATGACACTCTTGAATTATCGGTGTAGCTACAATTTCCTAGATACATATTTGCTCAAAACTTTACTTCAATTGTAGTGCTTAAAGTTACTTAATATTTTTGTGTTGTGCGTATGACAAATAAAGGTTCAATATCGCAAAAAAAATTCTAGATTTAGTTTAATTAATTACATACAAAATAATTAATTTTACAATTCGCTCTTTTAACTTACAATAACGTGTTACATTTTACATAATAATTCATGTTTTAATTTTCTAGTTGTGCTGGAAATATAGCAACTTAAGCATGGGGCAGTCCATGTTTAAACGGCTAATTCACTTAGCGATTTGATAATTAGAATTCGATAAGGTTGATTGATTTTTCTTACGTTTTGCAAAGTGATAAACTGAACTATGTACTAATAACTTTTGACTAGCGTAATTTTCGTGGAAATCTTAAAATTGAACAGAACTGAGTAGTAATTTTACAAAGCTGAAATCAATATACTTTGATTAATTTGATTGTTATGACAATGATGAAATATATTCATCAGTAAAGTTTTAATAGCAGATATTTATATCAAATTAAAATATTAAAATTTAACATTTAATATACTGCTAACGACTTCCGATAAATCACCTACCTCTTCAACTTTAGCCAAAATAATAAAAACGTACTCAACATTACTTTTAAATTGAAACCATTATTAGATTATGTATACACAAATTAATTTTTCTTTCCTAGAACATAAAATAGTTTAATTAAAATATGGATATCCTTTATACAGGACCTACTACATAGATAAAAATACATATTTTATCATCATTTCATTTAGATTAGAAATGCATTTGCATTTGACATTGATTTCTGTTTAATACTCTTTTGTTAAATAAAATTAGATAAAAAAAATACTAAAAAAGGATATAGAAAAAATTCTGCCTTAATTATTTATGCTTTGTATACATATTATATTAAATAGAGAGAAGATAAATACCTAGAACATTTTTATCACAGAATATTTTTCTTTTTAATTAATTTCTATATTTTTATTTGAATTATATTTTATTTATCTTTTCAAATACAAAAAATTCTTAAAGAAGTAAATAGAACACTAATATTGTGAGATTTATTATGTTTTTTTTTACAATGAAACCGTTTTTTCCCCATTATTTTCTTACCATTTTTTTTAAATAATAATTAAAATAATTCATTCGAAAACAGAAAATGTAATAAATAAAATTTATTCAACAGAATTATTACAATACTATTTTAAATTTTAAATTTTCAATATGAAATTTATTTTGTTTTCTTTCCTAAATAATATTTATTTATCTCAATCAAATGCAAAAACATTTCAACAATTTTCGTTTTCCAGTTTAATTTAATTTATTTATTTTAATTTCAAAAACGAACAAAACAAAATTATATAATTAAAGGAATGTTATTAAATTTATTTTAAAAATTGTTTAATTTGCTCTTCTATTGTAATTGATGAATTTTTAGAATATTTGATTGTTAAATATTGATTGTTTTAATACTTTGTTACTTTTTATATTTTGTAGTTAAGTACAAAATTATGTTTATTATATGCATTGGTTATCGTTTATAATAATTATTATTTTCAGGAACTAATATTTTATTTATTTATTTAAATACGTATATATACTTTTTAAAGAAAACACAAAATTTAAAAAAAAAATATTTAAAAAATATAAGTGGATGAAAACAGTATTAATAAATAAATTAAATGAAACCGTAATTCTTTAAATTCTAATCTTGCACTTCTCGATAAGGTACTTCAGAAGTAACTGTAAAACTTTCAAAATAATGATTTAAAAATTCAAATGTTGGACGTTTCTCGGGTATAGCGTCCCAGCATTGTAACATAATGTGATAGATGTCATCGGGTAAATGATGATTTGTCGATTTTGGCATACGATAACCATGTTCTAATTGTTCGATAACTTCGCGTCCGTGCATACCCGGATATGGTACTTGGCCATAGGTGAATAACTCCATCAATAAAATACCATACGACCATACGTCAGATTTTATTGAAAATTTGCCATAGACGATAGCTTCGGGTGCTGTCCACTTCACAGGAAATCGGGACCCTTGCTTCGGACAGTATTCATCATCGGCTATTACTCGTGCTAATCCAAAATCACATATTTTTGCTATGTTGTTTTCTCCTATTAATACGTTACGCGCTGCTAAATCTCTATGTATTAATTGTTTTGATTCTAAATATTCCATTCCACTAGCCACCTGGGCTGCTATATATATTAGATCTTCAAATTGCAGGAATTTACCATCACCATCTCGCAAATAATCTAGTAAACTACCTTTTGACATATATTCCTGTATTATATAAATAGGTTCTTCTTGTGAACAGACAGCATATAACGCAACCAAACGATTGTGTCGAAATTTTTTCATAATTCCGGCTTCTTGTAAAAACGCCGCCGTTGACATTGTACCTTCGCGTAAAGTTTTCACTGCTACATCGATACTATTGCGCCATTTACCATAGTAAACTTCACCAAAATTACCTCGCCCTAATTTTCGTATTAATTGTATTTCAGATCTTGGTATTTCCCATTTATCACGTAATTCCGGACCTAAATCCCACATTTGTGGTTGCGGTTTAGGGCATGGTCGTGATAATACATGACATAATCCTAATGCATTTTCTGTAATTATAAAATGAAAAATTATGAAATTTAATTTAATTTAATTCTGTATATTATTGTATTCACTACAGATTTTATTAAATAGTTATCCTGTCTAATGTCCTTTATGTGGACATTTGAATTTCATTTTCTTTAATGTTGTAAAGTAAAATTCCATTCAAACCCATTTAAAAGGGAACTTATAATTGTCAAAAATTAATTTCTAGTTTTTAATTACAATTTTATTTAAATACTATTCATATTCATCTCAAATATTACGGAAAATTTATTTATAGTTCCATATAATTCAAATTGAGCTCAGCTTGGCATGAATATAGAGTAATTTGCTTACGAATTATAATTAAATTGAAATTAAGATTTTCTTAATTTTTTTATTGAATGATGGAATTAAAGAAAATATATATGAGTTAGAACCAAAATAGATTTTATTTATACCGAATAATATTTGTAAATTCACCACTAATTCCCTAGACTACAAATTAACAAACAAACAAAATAGAGTGATCAGTACAGCCTAAAATTGTATTGGAAAGTACTATAAATTTTAGAAACATATTTACGCTATGTTAAAAACTTAAGGAAATTGAAATTGCGATACTTGAAGAAGCCCTTATTTGAAGCTGTTTGCTTAATGTTAAAAGTATGTTATATTATCTCTATCATATGCATCTGATCGAAAATATTTGTATGATGAATATGGAATTTTACGGTGTTTATAAATAAAAAAGAATTATGCAATGGGAAATGTATATACCAATATGATTTATGTATATAAACAATTGAATTTAATAGAAATTATAAGAGTCGATAACTTATTATGCTTATTCAAATATACAAATATTTATCACATCTAAATTTATCTAAAGTTATAATTGACCAATTTGCAATAATGCGTTCGTTCAACTATAATTTCGTTTGCAATCACAACACACGTCACTAAATAAAACCGGATACATTAAATTGAACACCATCGTTCCACAAAACCAACAAAACAAATTATTTTGTCATAAGTATTTAAAAATAAAATTGCATGCAGGCAATACTCATAAATTTTAATGGAATTATATTTATAAAAACATTTATCTAAATTCGAATAAAACAGATCTGAGTGGATAAATTACTGAATATACAGCAAATTCGGAAACATAAATCTTCTCCACATAAATTATTCTTTAATTTATATTGAATTAACCAACGATTATAGTGCTGTAATTTTTAATGCAGTTGTATTAAATAACATATTAATCGACAAAACTATTTAATCTAAATAATAGTTAAATGAAAATAATGGTATTTCATGTGATTCAATTTATTTGTACAGCAAGACTGTATTGAAATGATTTGAGTTTCATAATTTAAGGAAATAGAATTTTTTTTTGATTTTATGTTCTTATAAAATATAAACAAAAATGACTTATCAAATACTTACTACTATAAGCCATAACAAGAGCTTGTAAGGACGGGAACGTTTGATTTGTTGCAATATAATATCCACCATTATCCATTGGTTTTATTTTATAGTGTTTTACATGATATCCTCGAGATTCTTCCCAATCTTTAAGCGATAGCGAAAAACCTTTAGGATTATGTTCAGACGGCCGTACCAAAAATGTCCCTCGTGGATTTTCTTCGGCTAATAGTAATTTGTCTGCTTCTTTTCGGGATACATTCTCAAAAAACCAACTAAAATAGAAAACAGTCACATAATTAAACTATATAGCTTATAAAATATCAAATCAACTTACTCTTCACTTTTATTACTACGTTCTTCAGCTACAAAATTCCATGGTATCAATCCTTCATTTCGGGTCGTTAAATGCACCACACGCCACCAATCTGATTCTGTATCATCTAACACTTCCATACGATCACCTTTAACAAAACTAACATCTGTATTTTCACGTGCTGTATAATTGTACAATGCAATCACTACTCGTCGTTTCAAATCTGCGTGACCTAGAAATATACATAACGATAATATTATAATTTAATTTAATATGAGATATTATCTATTTTCTATATGTTAGATATATATTTTAATATTCATTGATCAGATTTTACTTTTTCTATTTTTAATTTTCCAGTAAGTGGGTTGAATCTTTTAAGTAATTTAAATATTTTATGTGTGGTCCAGCATTGAGTGGCTTAGTAAAAATATATACCATATACGTCCTACTAACTATTCAGTTAAACAAAATTAATTTAAAAGCAATAACGACAATATTATGAGAAACATTTCGAAATGTGAATATTGTAAATATATCAAAATTGATGGAAAAAGCTTCTATACATCCACAGAACTCTAAGTGAATGTATGCGGCGGAATACAGAAGCAAGAGAAACAGGTCTTTTTAGTTTTTTCCATTTCATTAAAACAAAAAAGGTAAACATTTAAAAAAGTTCAATTTCAATTCAATTTAATAAACAATTTCGAGAAATCAGCAAAAAATTTATTTATATTAGATTTCGGTTCCAGAATCTTAACAAGAATTGATATGAGTAAAAATTATATGAATATACATGAATAAGGATAATACAAATATTCTATAAATAGATTTAACTATCCAGTTTCATTACAATGTACATAACTGCACACTGAAAATACAGTCAAGCAAGATTTCAATATAATAAAATATCTACGGAGATGTACATACATATGTATAACAAAAACTTCACAATTTATTTTGCTGTCACAAGAAAGCTTTCCATAAGATCTAAATATAAAAGAAAATTTACAATTTGTGTATGAAATAAAGCGTCAGAAAATATTTTCTTGGAAAGACAAGTTCTATATTGACCATATATATTAAATAAGACTGATGTACTTTTCTTTTGCCCCAAATTGTGATGGTAGAATGTAATCTACCTTTAAGCTTTTAATTGATAATAAATTTTATTTCTATAGTACAGAGTTATAAACTGATGCGTCAATTTAATTCATCCTCTGAATTTTAATTAATTCCAATTTTATAAATCTTATTTCAAATTAATAGAAAAATAGTAACAGACTAGTATAATATATTAGCAATCGCAAATGCTCTTCGGAAGATAATATGCCTGGAAATTTATTATTTGTATCCAAAAAATATTAAGTTCATAAGTGTTTGGGACGAATTTGTCGATACCATAAAATCGGATATCGAAAATATTTCATAATATTCTCTCGAACATGTTTTGTGAACTTTTGATTTTAATAGTAAGTCTATTCTATTATTTAATTTGACAGCATGTTCACTTAATCCCCTTATTAACAGGATAATCTCTGTATCTATATTCTCAGACACACAATATTTGTAATATTTACATATGTTTCTCATTTAATTATATAAGTTATATATGTCAATGATTTGCTAGACTAAACTATTATACTGTTTCAATTATTATTCTTTTATGTTACGATGTTCATCAAATTTATTCTAACATACTTAGATCGTAATTGAAAAATGTTATCGAATAAGCGGTATATTGTATTTACAAATTTATACTTGAAAACATTCTATAACTGGTGAATAGTGCTACACTGGAATCTTTTTATCGTAATTTTAATATAAATTCTAAGACTAAATGTTGTGAGGAAAGGATAAGTGGTCGATAATTTAAGCAAATGATTTTTGTTAGGTTTCCGAAGATTCTGATATATACAGTTAAATTCTGATATGGTACAAGGCATAAGGCTTATTTTATATTTCAGCACCTAATTTTGATATATTTATTTAAATTACGATAACCCCAAGTTATGTACATTTTAATTAATTATAGCTACTTAATAACTAACTCTAAACATTTTTTGACCTAGATACCTACTTAAACCTAAAACCAGTGATGATATTAATCTATTACGAATAATCCATCAAAGGGAAGGTGACATTTAGTTTGATTTATTCGTTTATAATATTTTATCACAATAGAAAAATAAAAAATTAAAAAGGAAAACCTAATGACGGGAAAATTAATGGGTGAAAAGAAAAAATCGTTTTTCATTTTAATTTATTATTATTATTTGTAAAGGTTAAGTGTTATTAAATGAGCAAAAATATAATTAAAATAAAAATTATACTCTTATATCTAATCCAACTTCTATGAACAAAAAATTTAAAATGTATATTGAATATTAAAAGTAAATAACACGAATTTAATCGACTGGTTTGATTATTTGGACGATTTGTCAAACATGATTTTTGTGGATTAAGGCGATGATGCCACATGCAAATGTGAAAACGGCAAATCCGTACGGATTTTCCGTTTACTATGCCACATGAAAAAAAAAATCACGGACGGCAAATGACGTCACACTATAAATGAAACAAACTAATGACATTTAGTTGACATTTTAATTTGAAGTGAAAATTGAATATATAAATAATTAAGTTATGGTCCTATCAAAAGAAAATAAAAAATTGAAATAAACAAATTAATTTTTGTTTATTTTGGCAAAAAACTAACGGCAAAAAAATTCATTCATGATTTTGGAAAACGGGGCGGCGTTCGTTAACTTCAAAAATTATACCATTCAGTATTTTGCCGTCCGGATTTTAGCTTGACGGACGGCAAAACATAAAATAAGGTTTTTTTAAATGAAATTGTATCAATTTTAATAAAATTTTGTAACAATATCATAGTTATTGTTCATTAAAACTATTTTTAATTAACTTTAATGTTATAAATCCTATTTTTCTGTCAAAACTTGTATTTGTCGGTTTTCAATGCCGGTTTGACGGTTGTGCATGTGGCATCGCCTTTACTAACATTTATATGTTTCTTTGTTAAACAATCGAATGTGGTGTGCAGACAGGTGTTGACCGAATTGAAATTGGTTTGAATCCTTGGCGAATCACATTTGTACATGAAATATTTCAAGACACATTTAATATAAAAATGTCCACCCCATAACCATATTTTCAAATACGCGTAGAGAAAAAGCTCAGTTTTGTTAGGTTCGTTAAATGATAAATAAATTTTATGCGCAAGAATGATTTTTAAATTTTGTAGCAATAAACATTATATATTTAATCAACCATTTACTTTTAATTACACGATTAACTTACTTTCTTAAAAGAAATTTTATATGAGCTAACATAAATAATCGAAATATCGTTGAACAAGAAAATATTAAATATAAGGAAAAATGTATATTTTGAAAACAATTTCATAATTACTATTACTCACTTCATATTTTTAACGTAATATATTAATAAGCTCGTAATAATATATTGAATTCAAGTTTGTGAAACAAAATTACAATAAATAAAGAAAGCTATGTATGTATAACAAAAATAAAAACATAAACTACATATTTCAAAGGTTAAAGTAATTACATTTTTATAACAGTAGGTAATCTAAGTATATCGAACCACACCGAAATCCCCAACGCAAATTAAAAAAAATTCAAAATATGTTCAACCAAAAAAATACAAAATATGTTCAAAATATGTGTACAAGAGCTTGTTTGCTAAGATTTCATTATGTAAAGTAAACAAATATACAAATCACAACTAGCTATTGGTGTAAAATAGTTTGAATATTTTAATTAATTTGTACACTTTAAAACAAAAATGACCACAAATTTATTTTTGCATCAATAATTAAATAAAATAAAATCAATATTCGGCATAACATAATTAGAACGAACGCAGTTAATTACAAATATATAAATTAATTGTAGTAGGTAATTTAATCAAAAATTAGATAATACAAATATATATGTAATGTAGTTAAAATAGAACATTAGAAAAATCTACAAAAGTTATCTAGTTCTCGACCTTGAAAAAAATCGATATCCCTTATCATATTCTAATGGTTTTTAATTAAACACACAATTTCAAGTTTAAATTTATCTATGTAGAACTCTGTATAAATATAAAAATTGTAGAAAAATGTAATGTTTAGAAAATTTTAAATATACATAGATAATGTTTTTGTTGTACTGTATTGTGCATTAAAAATGCTATTGAGGAAGTATATATTATTATGATACCGCGGCGTGTTGGATATTTTTCATTGGTATCAAATTCTCAATGGAATTATATAATTTATTATTACTCGATTTTTAATTTTATGCGAAATATAATTAATTTTGAGTAAAATAAATGTCGGCTATTTGTTTAGTTATTTTTTAAGTTAATTCAAATGGGAATTAGTACCATCGGGTAAAAGGGTTGGAATAATTTTTGTAAACGTAATACCGTTTTTTGAATTGTTCAAGAATTTATTCTAATTTATAATGTAGATTAACATCTGTTCTATATGCATATGGTCAATATCCTAGACATTAGCCTATGATTTTTAGTTTTTTTTTTAAAGTTAACGTTTTCTTAGTTAAGTATGCTTAAACAAAAGACTCGGGCCTAAACAAAGGACTCCGATTTGAAGAAGGTAAGTTTTTGTTCATCAATATTGAATTTTCAGTCATGAATTATAATAACAATGCAACTCATATTATTTATATATTTATGTAGAACGCAGATACATACCTACTTTGTGTAATTTTACGCAAGTATGTATTTGATATGTAAATTTAATTCTAACTGTCATCAAACTTTTTTCATTATTTCATTCATGTGCTGATCAAATTTCAAACGAGATTTCACCTCAACAAACCTTGAGGAAGCTCCCGAAACCTCTTTGGTGCATTGAGTATACTATAATTTAAATACAATTTAAATTTGAAGTTAAATTGAACTAATATTTAATTGAGTTAAAATAATATTTCATATTTTTGTAATTTATTTAAAATTTCAACAAGCGAAAGTAGTAAAAATTCCTCGATTTTGATCAATATGGGATGATTTAAGGCGAAAGTATGGTATCGTTGTTGAAGTTGCATAGGCAACCCTCGCATGATAAACATAAATTAATTTGTAATTAAACTATTTTATTTATTAAATATTAATTTAAGTGGAAAATAAAAACATATATGCACAGAATTTATGTTGGTTTATTGAAAATCATTCGATTGAGTTTTCAAGAAGAACAGATTTTGTAAGATAATGTGTGAAACCATCGTGCTCAAGCAGTATTTTAAAATTGAACAAACTACATACATATTTAGTCAGATTTCATTATTTGTTATGGACTTAATTTAATTTGAATTCAAATTATAATTGTGTTTTCATGCGTGGTCTTTGAAGTAATTTAGATGAACTATTTACCAACATTTTCCAAGAAGATAAGGGAACTCAAATAACAAGAGACTTTATGACAAGTAAAAACTCGTAGAATTTTGTGGTGGCGTTGGCAGATGAATCTGTTATAAATTTAATGTTCAGTTGTAATTACTTCTAGGTAATATATTGTGATGTGATCAAAAATTCAATTTCCTCTAAGCCCATAAATACGAATATAGTTGAAATTTTGATTGGATCAGTAAGTTTGATAAAAGCCAAATTATTTGATTACCTTAAAATTTAATTAAACAAATTGAATAGTTTTTGGATGAGTAGGATTTCATACACTATATTTCCACTTTTTAACGATGTCATCTTGAAATAGAATTTTAAATAAATGTTCTAATTAAATAATTATCGGCTTATATATGTACACAAATTAGGAAAAAAAATTGCTGATCAATCATTGTTTCAGCTTCATTTTAATTAATCCACCGAAATTAAAGTGTAAATCTATTATCATCCAAATTTAATTTGCCTAAAATTAAATTATGTTTGGTTTCACACTTTAATATTTTCAGCTGAAAATAGACACAGCTAAAATATTGTTGCTTTTTTTCTTGATTAGATTAAAACATTGTTAGTATAGTAGATACGTGTATGTAATATGTATACGATTGTCAAGACTAAATTTAGATATTGTATTCTCAGTCGTCTCATATGTATTTATACATATACAAAATTTATGTAATAGGAAATAATTAAATGCGTCTAACTATGTGTAACACACATCGAGTGAATGAGCCACTGTCCCAAATTATTTAATTTCAAAAAAATTGATTTTAATGTTAAGAAGAAATCGATTAGTTTTAAACACATTACTTTGATGACATGTAAAAAATAACCACATTATGAGAAAAATAAGAACCATTATAATATAATGTTGTAAAACATGACGCATTTGCTCATCACATACATGTTCATACATACATATGTTTTGTATGTTTAAACGAAGAAGAACTATTTCTACATCCACATGCTATTTATCACGTTAGCGCAGTTCCACACTCCCATTAAAAAAAAATTATTTTTGAAAATGTATATAATGTGTATAGTAACTGTAATTTTCATCAATGTAGTTATCAACATTTAATATATTTGAAAGAAATTACTTCCGGTATTTTATTGCCTATTTGGCATGGAGAACAATTATCTACATATTATATACGACAAGATAACAAAAAGTATGTTTTGTTTATACTATCTATATACATGTTGGTTATGCAAATAGAACATATTAGCTAATTTATTTACTTATACGAGTACATATTAGAATACATGATTATGAATGTAAAGATTCAAAACAAACTTAAATTTACTATATATTGAAATTCTAATCATGTTTATTGATTATTTATTTTAAATTCGCGAAAAAAGTCTGTTAAAATATTTAAATTGAATAGAAGTTTGCATTCGCGTTATTATTTTTTATTTTATGCATTGTAATAAAAATAAATATATAATTAAAAACAATATAGTAATATTCAGGGTATGGATGATATTATAGAAAGACCTATACATATATGTATATAGGCAATTCTTTAATCTGTATACTTCTGGATTACTGGTATACAGTTTGTGTCGCGGATTAAGTATCAACTAATCTTAATCCATTTTAATTTCATACAAATACAGATTTACAATTGGAAAATGTTACAAAAATGTAAGATACTTAATTTTATATGGATCAATAAACTAAGCAACGTTTTAGCAAAATACAACTAACAAACTATCAAAATGAAAATGAAAATTATTAGTCTAATGAAATTTGTGGATTCGAGTCGATATTATATTTGTAAGGAATATTTTTCTATAATATTGCATAATTCTATAAAAATTGAAATTTTATTAATTTTATGAAAGATAAATAATGACTTTTATAAATTTGTCTACTGCCAACAACTGACCTATACTGTACGGATTGTACAAGGATTGCAAACTAGCTTGCATTAAAAAAGTATCAATTTATTCTGTCTTGTATTTATTCTGCATTCAAATAGATATCATACTATATGATGGATGCTAGAATATTTCATAATAATATTATTGCAAAATTGATGGCAATGAAGACATTATCTCATTCTGTCTGTAATGTAACAATATTACAGCCGGTGGTCGTCTTCACTCAAAAACAAAAATAAATAAATAATAACACTCCGACAAAGTTAAATATTTTGTTTGAATTAAACCGAAAAATTGTCATACAATCACATTGTGTACTCGTATAATGTGTAAGCAAAGAGCTCATATAAAAAAGAAAATCGAACAATAAGTTTTCTATGAAACTAATCTTAACAAAAAAAATCAAAATCATCTAAATTCTGGGAACTAAAATAAAATAATAAATTTTTCAAAACTAAATCAATCCCAAATGTGTACAGTACACATTATAAATGTACACCATATAATATTTACCATACTCATGAATAACATTATCAAGATAACAGCATAAATCACACGCATTATGTTCAAAATATGTAATATACAGTGTACATAATATAGTTATCATTAAAATATAATTTTAGATTAAACGACGAAACAACCAAAACAGTTTTGTTGTAAATTGATAAGATGCATCATTAATTATGGTTTTTGTGTTTTATTTTGTTCGATAAATTAAAACAATATCGTTTTATAAATAAACATAAAAAATAATTTCATACAATGTTTTATTTTATATTATGATGATGTAATCAATCATTTGTCCAATTACATTGTGACAACAATGAGTGGCTTTTGGCAGTGTCCCGATTATTAAACAATATATGATCCAGGTGATTTATTAGAATATAAAAGCGATGTCGGCATTTATATTGTATGACCCGTATTAAAAAATTATAAGGTAATTTGCGGCGCATATTTTCTTATCAGTAGCATGTTGGTAATCAAACTACGGTCTGATTATTTTAACATTATATCGTTTAACTTAAAATTAGTAATACAACATATTATACACAAGGTGAATCATAATTTTATTTCACTATCCTTTTAAAGGGTCTGCGACTTTTACAAATAACGTCAAGTAAACACAGAATAATTAACTGAGTCTCACACAAGCCAATTTGGTCAACAAAATAAGTGTACATAGTTAGCTTTTGACTGATTTATGATTAGCATTTTAGAGAGACGAATTGCTAAATTTTATATATTATGTAGGTATGTGTAATTTCATAGAAAAACATCAAAAAGATTAATCAAAATTTCTTGATCGCTAATAAAGTAGTTTTGTAAATCGTGAAATTACGCTACTTTAATAAACTACAATAAATTTGCATATTTCAAATTAGCAATTGTTGTATTCAGAAAATTGTATCCAATTCTAATTAAATGCAAATTGAATTGTCTTGGAATCACTAAACTATCACACTACAAAATATATTGTTCAATTCTAACTTGTTTGCCAAACTAATAAATCAAATAGTTAATCATATTACATAAGATGATTAGGAACATGAATGATTAGGAAGTGTCCCCGAGGCATGAAATGAAATCATATAGAATGGTGCCCTTGGATTTAGCACCTGGTTACTAAACCATCAAATCGTGTTATCCTCTCAAAATTATTGCATCGTGAAATCGATTAATTTACCACAATCATGTCAATCATGAAACCCGCGAAAATACATTGAAAATTACTAAAGAAATAAACAAAAATTCAAAACTTCATAAAAAAATGATCAGTAAAAAAAATTATTTTCTGTTTCTCAAAGATAAATATTCGGAAGCTAGAATATTAGATTTATATATAAGCTATTTTGACATTGATTATCAGAACATTTTGTTAACTGTGTAATGGAATGGACTCGGTTGTATAAGCAGTTCTTTTCACTGATGAAAGTCAATTTTAAAGAACAGCTCAATTTTTGACCATAAATTTTAACACCTTGACTTGATGGGGAAAACGCTTTCAAATGATAAATAAAATAGGACAAGGACATTTTTTCAAAATGAAAATTAACTAATTTGACTACCGCGAATTTGTTCCGTAGGATTGATCTAAATTTGCGTTTACTAGTGGTGTTGTTTATCATATTATACATTCGATATTTCGACCAAATTATTAAAATGCTGATTATTTAATCGCTTTTAACAAATTAATTACATGAGATTAGGTAATACCAAAAGAACTAACAAAACAAATCAATGCACATTCCCATAATGCTTTCTTATAATATATTACAATTCCATTGTTTTTTGAAAATAGTAGACGTAGTAGTAAATAGTAAAACGTTAAATAGTTAAGTATTATGTTTAAACTGCCACTCAATCTTTTTTGATCTAATTTTTAAAACTAGCGAAATCTATAAAATTTGCGCAAACATCGGCAAATTGTATAATTTTAATAGTTCAGATCGAACACGTAGCGAAAATTGAACTAAACACAATGTAATCGTACAGAAAGGCTAAATTTGTCAAAAAATTAAAATTTTAGTGTTTCAATTTGTTTTTATTCCCTCACTAACAACGTCTTCTAACTCATAAAGAAGACTAAAAATTCCAATACTTTAAACTGAAAGCCTATTTATTATATCTTTTTACAAATAAATTAAAACTTTTTACAATAAATTAAATAAAACGGTCTAAATTATTTTTTCACTATCACATGACTAATTCTTCCCATTCCACAAACTGTATTTGTATTTAATTAATTTGCTTCCCTTGAATAAACCGAAGATTGGCTCGCGTTGTGATAGCAGCTCCCTTAACAATCATATTATGCATTTTACAACGGATAACAATGTCCGGGTTTAATATGCAGAACATTAAAAAAAACTGGAAAAGTTAAAGAATTTCTAAACTTCTTACAGAATGTGAAACATTAAAGAAACTACATATTAAAATTCTAAAAACGGCTTTAATTTAAAAAGTGTAAAATTCGTATGATGTTTGAATACAATATTTTCATGATCTATTAAAACTTATATGCGATATATACTTGATATGCGCATAAACTGAAAATACTGGAAATATGTATACTTCCATTATATTCAACTAAAATATTGATAAAAATTAATTAATAAAATCCAAGAATAGTTATACAAAGGAAACATTTTAATTGCTTTCATCAAAATGCATTTAAAAAAATAAATTGAAGTACTTAATGTGCCAAAATAAATAAATAAAACAGATTAGAAAATATTTTTATATAAATTTAATTTCACATTTACAAAAACTTCTAAGCGGTTATTAACCTAATTAAAGTAAGTGGATTTTTGTCTTAATTTAATTTATTTTTACATTGAACGATAAAAAATCTTGATTGTATAATATCAAAATGAAGAAAACTTGTATTTCTTCTATATACATATTATGATACTACATACGAGTATGTACATATATGTAATGCTGTGAACGCACTGATAAAAGCTTATATGGCGATGTAATATATGACCCGAAATCATGATCGCACAAAGAAACAATAAATTATAATTAACATCATTTGCGGGGCATATGTTTCTTTATACTACAAAACGAAAAGCCACATTTATATGTTGTTTATCTAATTTCTCTTCTCTTATCACAGATTTTTAAAGTAAAAATTTTGACTTTTAATAATCGTTACATATATACAGAAAAAAAATAACAAACACTTCTGTAGTTTGTAAGTCATGCGATTAAATTTTATCAATCATCCATTAATTTTTAAATGTTGTATTATACTGGTATGTATGTATGTATATATTAAAATTAACTGAATGAAATTTCCTCTCGTAGTTCAGAAGATCAAATATATACATGTTATGTTATAAAAAATTACATACATATATAAATGTGTATGCACATAATATAACACATTTTTATAAACAGTTAAAAAATAAAATCATTTATATGCGAAACGTTTTACATAAGTACATAAGGTTTAAGGTACTTGTTTGATTAAAACGTGTTTAAATAAAGATTTACATGCAGTACAAGAAAAAACTCGAATCATTTAAATATCTATGGGACGAGAGATAGAACAAAAAAAAATCTAGACAAGTGACATAAAAAGTATTAAATATATATTATATATATTATATGATGCTGGTATTTTATCTTACGTCCTATGATTATACACGCACATACAATCAGAGGCGACACGTTTTAGTTGAAAATCGTTCAGAATAAAAGTATTAAAACACTTTATTCTCACGAGCATCTTTTGTTACGCCACATCGCAATGATTTTAATTTGTGGGAAGAAAGGATATTTATGTTAAATTCAAACAAGATTTGATTGACGTGCTCCAACTTCGAATCAAATCTAAAAATATGTTTGTACTTACATATATGAAAATAAAATAAAACAATACTTTAATTACTTACACGGTGTCGTTCTCGATCGTATAATATCCACTCCAGCGCCTTTCAGTTTATTTATTTGGGTACGATTTGGATCTGGTGTATATCGAGAATCCAGCGATCCTCCATTATTGTGTATATTATGTCCGGCGGATACATTTGAACTAAAACTACATTCGTTTTTTATATTATATCCTGTCGGATACGTTAATTGTAAGTCTTGATCTTGCCCTTTACTACAACATTTATTCCCCATATTTACTAAATTTTTGTTTGTATGTATATTTATGTAGTTTATTGTAATATACAAAATTAATTTTTAATTATGAAGTCATATAGATATTTTTAATTAAATATAAATATTTGTTTTATATTTTATATATGTGTATTTATTAGTAAATAAATAAATCGAAAATACTTATTTATATGAAAGTATATATAAAAAATGTTTCTTTTTTTGTTTTGTAAACTATATAATTCTAAATAAAAATCAGTCACGTTGAAGACAAAATGATGTTTGTAATATTAAATTAAATCAAAAGTAATAGTTAATTTAAATTAAATAATAATAGTAAAAAAATCTTTAGTCTTATGTCTATAATCGTACTAAATTTTGCCTACAATCCCAAAAACTTTTGATGTTGGATATAGAGGAATTTATTTTTATTCCATTTATATTCGAGGCCCCAAAGATTCACCGTTTCTAACTATCATATTGAGTTAGATAAACTGAAAAGAAAAAAAAAATTCATATTTAATAATTAATAAATAAATAATATTTAAATTGTAAAAAATATAACAAATTTGATGTAAAACTACTACTACTACTACTATAATAAAGTGTATGGTTGCACCCTTTTTGTATGTATAACATATATAATATTTCATGTGTAGAAGCAATTAAATAAAAAAAAATGAAAATTTCATGCCAAATTAAAATTTACAATTCTTTCCAGTATTAAATAAAATAACTGAAGGAATGAACATATTTTTCTGTATTTGTGTTAACATTCATTTAATTACACAGTATGTTAAGCCTATTGGCAACCTACTCGCAATCCATATATAAATAAGTTATATAATTAATTTCAACAAGTTTTTAAATCAAAATGTTGATTTTCGGCTGAAAGAAATTTATGAAAAATATGTGTATCTTTCTACGGTAGTCTCGTGTAAATAATTGGAAACTGCTATATGTACTTGATATCCGGTTTTTAATAATTTCAACTAATGATGGATATTTCAAAATAATAAATTGTTAATTTTACTAATTATATATACTAAGTATAAATCGTATCATCTTATGAGGTATCTTATATTGGAAAATAATATTTCTAAAACTAAAAACGAAGGCAGTAAAACTAAACAAAAGATCAAATAGAACAGATCAAACACAAGAATTGTAAAAAACTATAGTAAACATCGATTTTGAACTATGCATAAATGTGTATACTATATGAATATGTACTTAACTTACTTAATGTGTTCCTGCATTGTTTGTTGATAGCATAATGCAACTATTATAAACAATTTAACCTTAAAAAACTTGAGCAGTGTGGGAATTATAATACTATATTATACTGTATGAATAGTAGGAAACTATAAATCTAAACAATTTTTTCGTTTTTCACTTCAATTTATTGCAACTTGAGATTTAAAATATTCTTATAGCACGAATTGAACGAAACCAGAGCACAGTTGAAACATTATTTTCAAATTATATTATTAAACTAATAAGTCATAAATAAACAACAAAACAAAATATTATTTCTATTAAAATTCGGAAGTGGTGTTTATAAACGGAATTTAAAAATGAATCATTTTGAATAAACTCTATCATATATAAACCCCATATAACGCTAACAACCTAAACAACTAAAAATAAATTGTTACTATATAAAAACTATTTATAATACATAATTTTGTGTTACGAATCTTCGTTGTGGAGAAATTTTATTTAAATCAACTTGGCTTAACTTCAAGTATGTCGTAAAGAAATTTCTGAAATATATATATATATATATATATATATATATATATATATATATGTATATATATATATATATATATATATATATATATATATATATATATATATATATATATATATATATATATATATATATATACATATATGTAAGTATATACATATCGCTCAGGATATTACTTATACACTATAAAATATAAGACCCTTGTGACAAGAATATCTGTATACCGGGTGTTTTTTTTAAACTGAGACGATCAAATATCTCGAAAAATAGCCACTCTACGGAAAAAATGTCCATAATCAAAATTTAATCATACCGCGGGGGAAATACATTAGTGCAAAAAAAAAAGTCCCCCCACCCCCGCTTTGTAGGTGGGGCGGGGGTAACTTTTAAACTAAGATAGGAAGCCATATTTTTTATTGCAGATACGGATTCTACGACTAAAAGTACGTATGATTTGAATAAAATATTTTGTTCGGTTCATGATAGATGGCGTTGCAATCGACGAAATTCAATTTTTTCAATTTCTCCTTCTTAGAACACACGCATTCGATTCTGCAATACGTTTGAAATAAAAAACATCACGTTTTCGTTGGAAATACTCGAAATTCGTCATCAAAACAATTTATTCAGTTTTGTAAATCTAAATAAGTGTTCAAAATGATGGCCTGAATTTTGTATTTTTGAAATTTAATAATAAAACTTGAAATTAATTTTGAACACTTATTTAGATTTACAAAACTGAATAAATTGTTTTGATGACGAATTTCGAGTATTTCCAATGAAAACGTGATGTTTTTTATTTCAAACGTATTGCAGAATCGAATGCGTGTGTTCTAAGAAGGAGAAATTGAAAAAATTGAATTTCATCGATTGCAACGCCATCTATCATGAACCGAACAAAATATTTTATTCAAATCATACGTACTTTTAGTCGTAGAATCCGTATCTGCAATAAAAAATATGGCTTCCTATCTTAGTTTAAAAGTTACCCCCGCCCCACCTACAAAGCGGGGGTGGGGGGACTTTTTTTTTTGCACTAATGTATTTCCCCCGCGGTATGATTAAATTTTGATTATGGACATTTTTTCCGTAGAGTGGCTATTTTTCGAGATATTTGATCGTCTCAGTTTAAAAAAAACACCCGGTATAGTAATTAAAGAAAATAAGCATATGGACCGTATCGTTTTTCAATATTTTGACATTTTTTTGATAAATTTAGTACCTACTTCCAGATCATTAATGTACAAATAGCCGCCTGGGTGGTAAAACATACATTATACATTTTTGTTTTAATTTTAAAATTCACTATAGCTACTTTATAGCAAAAACAAACACTTTTATTACATCATACTACTATTTAAACACTAATCTGAACAGAACAATAATATATAAAAATGATATACCATAATTTTTAAGGTTTCTAAATTTAATTTTAGAGAACAAATTTATTTTATATTTACATATCTATGTATATTTTTGAAAATTTCTTCTATTCAAGTCATCTGCATGACAAATGATAAATCATTTCTAGTCCCACACTTTAGTTGGTATACGAGTATTATGTAGAAAGTAGAATCTAAGTAGAAAAGCAACTACACAGCTATTTTATAATACATATTAGAAAAACTACACCTAAAAGAAGAATATATTATATGTATATTTAAAACAACATGAACGTAAAAATCAATTGTTTTATCTTACGTTTCGTGCATACCATAACAAACACAGATGGCGTTATAACTTATAATTGAGTTTTTCTTAAGAGTAATTTTTATTATTTATGTTACCGACCCTTGAACCGAACAACCTTGTTTTATTTCTAGTATTTATAATCTTGCGATTTATACATAATCCGAAACAAATTACTAAACTATGATTTTCGGGTAAGTGATAAATTTTTAAAATCAGTACTCTACACTTTTTGGAATTTTGAAATTAATTCATAAACACTCGACACACAAACTTTATTTGATGAGTAAATCAAGAATCACTATAGACATAAAAGTTAAGTATTTGTTTTTCTGAAATTATAGTTGTATTTTCTGTGGATTAAATGACTTAACGTACATGGGAAATTTTCCACTCGCTACAAATTATATTTCAAAGTTATGAGCCTGTGACAGACTAGACAGACGAGGAACGGTGTAAGACCATAAGGATTCCGTTTTACATTTTATGTACATAAGCCTAATACAAAAATAGGTTTGCATTGGTTTTTATTATCTGGAACAATCGCGGATGAAAATAAATATGTATATGTTATGTTAAATAAACCTGTTATATTATATATATATATATATATATATATATATATATATATATATATATATATATATATATATATATATATATATATATAGTTTAACGTTTTTTTTTAAAACCTTTAAGTTTCACCCCTCAGATTTTTTGTCGCTATTTTTATTACGTTAATAATGGATGCGTAGAAAACTACAAAATGGCATACAAATTTAAACCACCATAAAACATTATCAACAATAAATATAAGACAAACAAAATAAAAGATTAAGTGATAAAATTTTCCATTTCACACCATTTGAAATTTATTGACGCTATAATATAAAACACATTGTAAGTATTGATATTTAAAAATTAACCATGTGTAGGATGCTGCACTGTATAATATTATACGATCAAACCACTCAACGATTAAAGGCCTTATAAAAGTTCTCAACTATTTTTTATATGCACGTAAGTTTGGAAATAATAAACCAATTAAATTAACTGAATTGGATAGTACATTTTGATGTAGAATTAACTTATAGCAAATATTCAATATACATCATAAAACTATGCCACTTAAACGTTTGCCGAGCAATTATAAAAATAATTTTAGCGCTACCCTGTATGTATATAAACCCCACATATATTAGTAGAAAAATAAAAATAAACATTTTTTTCAGTCTAATAGGTACATCTACATATCCTCACAGTGTTTAAAGTATTTAATCAATTATGGAACAATTACAAAAAAAACGTATGCTCTATATAAAATTCATTTAGATGTGAATGATTTGATTTACTCAAGAGAGTGAAAATATATATACACAAAAAAATGCTCCATTAGATTTTATCACATATTCAATACATGTAAATACAACCTTATGGCGAAAATATACATCATATATAAATATTTACATAATATAACGCGATGTAAAGGTAGATCTTAGGTTTACATTTTTCGTTTTGTACGACATTTTTATTGTTATAATAAGAAAAATTAAATAATTTAAAAATAAATTAGATCCTAATGATAACTTTATTAAAATTACATTAATATTATGTAATTAGCAAAAAAAAAATTATAATTTTTAATAATGCGGGATACGTATATAAAAATCCAAGGGGTGAAAATACATTAAAACTTAATATAATATGATTCGCGTGTATTTAATCACCAACCGAAAACGGTATGGTATAAGAGTAGAAGGATAAATTAAAATAAAAATAATTATAAATTTTATAAGTAGAACGGGCGTTATTGAGTTGATTATTGCAGGATGGTAATTTAAATCCATTTATAGAAAAGAATTTTATATTTATATTCTATGATGGTCTATAGAAAACAAAAACGTTATAAATACAAGGTGAGTATTAATCGAATACCCAAAGAAATTTTTTAATTCGTCAATATGTATTACTCATGTTTCAAAAATGTAATTCTTTCAAAATCAATACCTGTTGGATGGAATCGTCGTCGTCATGCAGCAAAATATATACATATACAGATTTATTATCAAACAATCGTAATATCGTGACAACTTTTTAAATATAAAAATTTCATTTTAGTTATTATTTATAATAAATTTATAGTACTGTTAAATAAATTATAGTTAATCAAATTATTATTAACTAAAAAGTTGCACGGATTTGGAGTTTCAACGATGCAGATACTCGATAGTGTAGCAATTTGCAAATTGGTAAATTTGGCTACTCGTATCCGATACAGTTTTGTGATTATACAGCAAAAACTCGATAAATACGAAAAATTTGTTGAGTCCGCAAATAAAAGTACCATGTTACAATTATTGAATACCAATTGTAAAATGAAATCGCAAATAATTGCGAATGTTTTTCATATAAAAATTGCTCGACAATAATTTCAACTGTAGGATTAGTCGAAAAAAATGTATTTGTTTTCTAAATAGCATTTCAGTTTAAGCAAATGAACCAACGAAGAGTTGTATACTCTATATATACTCTATAATTCTGAAAGAAGCCGTATTAAATAGCTCAATTCGGCAAAAGAGGACAGCATGAACGAAGCATGAACGAATTATAATCAATTCCAAATCTTATTTTCGAACAAATAATTTTGAATGATTATAATTATAATTATTATATTCATTTGAAATGGAGAAAATTTATTATATAAATCGGTTTTCCATATAAAATTTAGCAAAAAAAATTAATTATGAAAATATAAAATAGGGAAATGCTTTCAAATATTTTCCTTTTATTTGATTTTTTTTTTTCAAACATAATAAAAAAAACATTAAAAGCTTTTCCTGGGAATGCAACTTCGTATACTGTTGACATATAGCTTTTTTGCACGAAATGAGCATTTTTTATACATAGTAAGATAACACTTAACATACATAATAAAAACGAAGGAATATATTATAATAAACTGGCATATATCCTGATTATTGGCCACGTTACCAAATTGTACAGTTAATTGCATATCCGATTTAATTATGTTTAAATTACATACAACATATAATTTTTTGGTTTATATAGCAACACTTTATTATGCTGGTGTCTATTTTGTGTCATCTTATGATCCGAATATAAACTTTAATAAGTTAAGGTATAGTTTTTTTTTACTTTTAATTTTAGCTATAGCTCTTTATTATAAGCAAGGTAAACACAAAATTTACAAAGCGTTGATCAGGCCCGTTGTTATGTTTGGATGTGAAAGTTGGGCGCTGACGGATGAGTACGAGAGATGGCTCCTTACATTTGAGAGAAGAATCATGCGTGTGATTTACGGCCCTAAACGCGAAATAGATGGTACATACCGAGCTCTGTACAATTTCGAGATCAGAGATCTGATGAAGATCCCCGATATTGTACATGAAGTTAGATCCCAGCGAGTGCGCTGGCTCGGTCACGTTCTGCGTGCTGATCCGGAACGAATTGTGCAGCGATCTCTGAAAGGAGAGCCACCATATGGTAGGCGCAGAGGTCGTTGCAGGCGACGATGGCTCCACGATGTAGAGAACGACTTGGCCTCTTCTGATTGTCTTAGACAGTATGAAGACCAAGCTCAGGATCGAAACCGTTGGAGCCAAATTGTTGATTCAGTAAGGGGCCAGTAATGGCCTTTAACACTGTTAATTATTTAAACACAAAATATACATGCTATTTTCATGTACATAATATAAAATAACTTGGCCATGCATGCGGTTTACGAGTTTATATATACACAATTTCCTTGATCTCCGTAAAATCTGTTTTTTTTTTTTTAGAAAATGGTAAAATTTTAATGGAAATAGTGAATGTGCGGTTTGATAAAACGTATTTGTTTCCTATATAAACATTGTTAAACCAAGCTAAACTAGCAATATGTGTATAAAAATATATATTATTTATAAGGGTGGTTTATTAATATTTGGAATAATTTTTTGTGTGTAGGCAATTAATGAAAAATATTTGAAAAATATCTATTCTTTCATAGCTAGTATCTCCATTTTTAACGTATACCCTAAATTATACAAACATATAAAGATATATAAATATATTTTAAACAATTTGATGGCTTGTATAGGTATACTGTACATACTACTTATATATAGGTATATATATAATTTTATCTTTTGAACATAAATTGCAGGAATCGAAAAAGTAAATAAAAAGCAGTATACATGTACATAATGCAGTTCCAATTATATTTAGGGGAAGAAATTTATATATTGAAGAAAGTAGAAAGTCATTTAAACTAAATAAATACGTTCATTTTTATCTCGATTTGATTTCAGGATGAACTGTTTCTTATTGGAGATGTATCTATCATATAGGTACAAAAGACAACATTTTGTTATCAATATATGTATTTTATAATAATCGAGCAATCACCAATTTAAAAAAAAACATATTTGTAAATATACATAGTTTTTTTCAAACTCATTGACAGTTACATGTAGGTTGTCAGATATCATTCAATGCTAAACGAGTATATACATATATATATATCCCCTTTATAAACAAAAAATCACATTCAAATAAAAGCAAACTTTCTTAAAGACACTTTTATTCAAAAAAAATTTCATTTTAAGTGTATGTATGTTATTACATCACAAATCACTTTAAGCATTATATTGTTACATTATCATATCGATGTTGCTGTTGTTTTTTGTGTATAGAATGCATTATAAAAATGTATAGGTACTATAAATTTGTATACATAGTTTTTGGTTTGTTTAAGTATAATTTAAAATTTTAATAATATGTGCATGAAGATATTATATAAATAATACATTATTCTATTATTTTTTATTTCATTTTTGAAACAAAAAGGAAATTCTAATATTTTTTTGATATTGAATTCAATTTATTGTGTATAATATTGTGAAAAAATTTAATTATATTTGGAATATGAGAAAGCAGTAATAAAATGGGAAATCTCAAGTGGAAAGATAATTTTTTAATCAAAAGTTTTGTAATTTTTTCTTTCAGCTTCAACAATATTATTTGACATTTTTAACTGGGGGTTAATGTTTAATTTTAATATAATATTTATGTACATTTCTGTTATCCCTTTCAATTTTTAAATAAACAATTTGTATTTTTGTTAGTACATTTTCGGTTTAATTTTTAAATTCTATATATATACATAAGTGTAAGAACGTATGTTTTTAGAGCATGCACTAAGTCTGCTCGATTCGCGCTTGTTATTTGCTTATATATAAGGAGATTGAATTTGATTTGTTGGATATTTTGGTTGTCCAACTAATGCACATGGTCCCCTAATAACATTGATGATTGTGTTCGCACTAAATTTAATGTTTTAATATAGAGAAGCGTTTTTTCTTAATTGGTATCACAAAGAACAAAAAAACAACTTTAAGTATATCCAACTTTGTAGATACACACTATATAAAAAGATTTTATATATACAAGCGACCAAATTATATCCAAAACATTAATTGTTCGTTTAAGATTAAATGTTTATTGTAAGCATCTCGCACGTGTCATTTTGGCATAAAAATTGGTTTAAAATTACAAGTTCCGTTAATAAATTATTTTAGCATTTAATAAATAAAAACGCGTAGATACGTATTTGTAGAGTATAGGTTGCAATTGTTTTGGTTCAAAATGAATTTTCACTGTTGGATATGTAATAATAAACAAAATTTTATCACTTATATACAATCTTTTGGTCTTCTTTTGTGTTCAAACAAAGAAAATTGATAAATGTGAAAATGCATAGCACGTGTTTGTGCCATTGATAACTCACCCTCTATAATTTAAATTGTATTTATTCTATTTTGTAATAAGAATTTCAGAGAAAAATCTATGTACATATCTACATAAAATATTCGAGAAAATTGTTTTTATTATGTGAATAAACAATTTTCAAAATATTGGTGCTGCTCATATTTTCTCGACAATTTAGCATAATTATTATGTATACGATTTGGCATGATTTACGACTTGGTTTATAAGCTATCAAATAGTGGCATTTTTTTGAACGCCTAAATATTTTGTATCTAAAAAAGATTTTAAGTTTCTCGTTAAGACAAATCTACTCCAAAACAAATTGTAGAAATAATGAAAAATTAATTAAATAACCAGATCGATTAAATATGCCACGATTAGCTTTTATGTACTATAAAATGATATATTATATATAGTATTGAATGATGGAATTTTTCAAAGTCAAATCTTATGGAAATTCCATAATAAATTTACAGTTGATAATTTTATTTACAGAACCAGAAATCAAATTTAATTTAATGTAGTGACTGAACTGAATAGCGAACGTTTATAATAGTAGACCATATATTCATTGAACATATGTACGTACACATATTTACGGTTATGAACCAGCTGACTCATGTTCTCCAATATAAACGCCTTAATTAATAATTTATTTTACAATTAAAAACAATGAGGGAGCTACAAATTTCATAAAAATATAAAAGAATGAAGTGCTACCAGATATTTAGATCAACTTCAATTACGCTTTATGTAAATCTATAAGAATAAACCAAATAGTAATTAGATTCAATTTATTTAAGAAAAAAAAAATTACTTTATATGTCAATATTCATAATATGTATGTATATTATATTTATTTGTACAATATACATACATTTTAATTTATTATAGATTAATTGTACTATGCAGCAACACTGACAACTATTTAAAGAAAGCTGAATTAATTTGAATATTATACACGAGTCGAGTACATATATAAAGTAAAATTTATATAACGTATAACATATACAAATTATAATGCCAGAAAAATTAAAAAGAATAAAAAATTGGAATTAAATTTCATACTCAGATAGATATTTTAATAAATTTTAAGGTTGGATGACTATGCAATTTCAAATTGAATTTATTCATAAATATTAATTGTGTATGTAGCTATATGGAAAAAAAATATCTATTGAATCGAGATAACGAATAATATATGTACATGTTTTTGTTCTACTAAACTATATATTGTAAAAGTAAAATTAAATAAAATTCGATTTTTCTATTTGCTCTTTTAGATTAACCCAAAATTACTGGAACTTTAAAGTTTAACAAACTAATATAGAACAATAAAAAGAAGCAACACAATAAATAGATAGGATGGTATTGGTATAATAATCTACACATTTAGTAAGATTATTGATAATTTTCATTTTTCAAATAAGATTGCGTTGCTATCAAAGAAATTAAATAATATACATTTACTGGAACCTGCGGTAAAATAATATAGATTAACCGAAATTTAATAGAAATCCATTTGGAAAATAAATTAAATATTCATGAAGACAATATTTTGAAATTGTAATAATGATTAGGTAAAATTATTTAATACTGTTAACTTTGCAAATTAGCCTTTACATATGTATAATTAAGTAACATGGCTAATTTTATTTTTTCTCTTCAATCGAGTGAGTTTTTCTAATGAATAATTACTTGCGCAATCATAAATCGATATTTCCGGACATCGCATTATTTTTATTTTACCTTCACTATGTATTTATCGGTTTATCATAGCACTATTATTATAATAATAATTATTTTCTACACACAGAAATATCAAAAAAAAAACAATATTCAATAATTTGAAACTACGTAAATTATTCTGTATTCTGTAATCATCATACAATCATATATCTCATGTTTTATTAATAACACATAATGCGCCATAATGTATAGTAATTCACATCTTGAAACAACACACACGTATATTATTTTACATACATAAAAATACTGAGTAAATATTTTGAGGTCATCTATTTGAGTGATTACAAAACAACATTAAATTAAAATTAAATTGATTATTCGTTACCTTCTGAGCCACTATAAAGTTCACGCAATTAGCTGTTGCATTGAATCTGAAAGAAAACAGGAAAATATAAATTGATTTATTTATTTATAATGTGTAATTTACATGGAAAAAACAAAAATTGAATTTTTCATAATTACATATAGTAGTATGTGTACATTTATATTAAAGTTACATGTATTGTAGATTAAGATGACTGGATTGATGGTACCGATTTCCAGAGAATTTTGTTGTTTTTATTTTGTTACCGAATTTATTTTATTTTAATTAATCTATTTTCTGTGTTACAACATTGATATGTAAATCTTCTTGAATATGGCGAACAATTTTTCTGACTGAGTTTAGTTATTCAAAAGTTAATGTTATTGCTCAAAAGTTTTTTAAAAAAAAACCTTTATTTTGATAACTTTTCCATTTAATGTTACTATAAATTATTGAGAATATAACCAGAAAATGAACTGGTAATAATAGTTTGGGAATACGTACTTAGTTAAGTAAATCATAAATACAATGTTCCACATTATCGCCTAAACTTTAGCTCTAATAATGTTATACATATATAACTTAAAAGCTAGAATTAAATTATTAATACCATCTGTATATCAAATTATGAATGTGATTTTATTAAGTTCTATCAAATATAAAATTCTATTAATTAACACAACTCTATCTATAAATATTACATAAATCATAATCTTATATCAACTTCTAATCTAAATATTAGTTTTAATTAAATAATCTGTATATCTCTCTTTCATTATAAAATAATACTAAAGCAGATATTTAAAGCAACACAATCATAATAAAATATATATATACATACATACATATACATATAATTTATGTATGTATGTATACAGTAGAATCACTAGATAGTCGCAGTCAGTTTGTTTTCCTTTCATGATTTTTATCTATATAGAAACGTCATTTTTATTTTAAAATAACATCAAGAGAAAATGAGGACAAATATTTAATATTTTTCCATGTACAATGTACATATTATATAGTTAAGGTTTGGAACTATAGGTTTCGTTCCCAGAATAATTATTTTGCAAAATATATTTGGATTATAATGAGATTTGAATATTATAGCAATAATGGAAACGTTTTATAAAAAAAAGAAGCAGACAAATGTTTATTTATGCGGCATTTATAAAAACAACTTCCTATTTTTGTGATCATTTATGAATTTTTTAATAAAAATGTATATCAACTTTTTATTTTGGATAAGGTTCCAACATACAACAAGATTTAAAATATAATATAGCTAAGTAAGTATGTAAATATATGTATATATATGTATATTTTCTTAACTTTTCATCCTCAAGGTACAAAAATTATTTTTAAATCACTTTTCTCCAAGAGAATTTTTTATATTTTTATTATTTGAATGAAGGTAGAATAATAAACCAACATTTATTTTTGCGAGGATATAAACCGCTATAAAGAACGTAATATTAAAAAGAGATTTTTATAAAGTTTAGTAACCTACTAACTGAAAATTATAGAAAATAGCTTACCTACATATACCTATGTACTTATTAAAAATTTAAAATAAAAATGACCAACTTTTATTTATTTATAAGAAGTAACTTCAAGCTTTTAATCTTACCAAACAAATAAAAAGATCTCAGGAAAACAGTATAAAATTGTGTCAAATTAAGCATTCGTCTATAAGGCAGTACGCAACTGTGGAAATCATACGTAAATAAGAAGACAGAAAAATAGATAAACAAATGAATAATATTAGCATTTTTATAACCATATGCTTTCATTTCTCGTTTTTATGATTCTGTGTATTATTTGAAAATAAGAATCGAGTACATCTGCCGTTTATTGTATTCCTGGAAAATCCCCCAAGTAAATGCGCTGTTCTCTGATATATTATATGTATAAAATAAATAAATATTTGTATGAATGTATAGTGTATACACATATTTACACAGAGAAAAAATCAGGATTTTCGTGAATCCAGCTTTAAAATTAAACGAAACAAAATCATCGGAGCAATCAGCAAACAATACCTACATTACATATTTATGTAGATCCACAAATTATTATTTTAAAATAAATTAAATTAAACGTACATAATTTGAACTATAATACTTATATAAGTTTTAATTAATAATTGCATAAATGTTATTTTAAAAAAATATTTGTAGGTACGTATGCTAAAAAGCTCTTATACAATAACAAATAATGGGATGGCGCCGTCGTGACTTCATTTTTTGACGCCGATTCATGTTATGTATTACTGCTATACACCAAAAACACATTCAAAGCAGAATGGGAATGAAATACTTGAATATAATTTTCTATATTTAGCTTTTGGAGGGAAAACCAGGAAAACCATTTTCATTTTGAATGAAATATGGAAAAATCAATTTTTTTATCATAACAAAATTTTTTTTTTGGTTAAATAGTCGACCTGTATGTATTTAATAGGATTATATAATTTTTGTTTGTGTGTTTTCCTAGCCTTATGAATTTCCTTAGTATAAAAGAGTAATTATAGCATATAAATTATTTATACGCATGACAAAAACTAGACGAACAAAAATATAACAAAACAAAACTAATATAAAACACTACAAATAAATTACTTGTTATTAGCCATGCAATTACATAATAAAATAAACGTAAATTATTTAGTAAAACGAACTGCATTGAAAGGTATAACGAATCTCATTTCTTTTTGAATTTGGTAATTGAAAAATGTCTAGAATTATTGTTATATGACGTTTGAAGATTTATTTCATTTTGATTTATTGAACATCATAATAATTAAATTTGAAAATATATTTTTAAATTTCAGCACGTTTTTTCAAATGTAAATACAAGGTATGTCCGAAATTGAAGATGGGGGAATATACTATACATCAATAATTTATTAAAATGCCAAATATTATTAGAATTAGGTCACATTTTTTTTTATTAATTTGAATAGAATCATATACAGAATATAGGAATGGTAATTTGAATAAAATTGTATATAAGACTGGATATAAATATAACTTAGCGATTATATAAACAATGATGTTTGTATAATACTTGTGAAGAGGGACATCTCCCTATGAAATATCAAATGTAAAACAACACATAAGAACTGTCATAAAATGTATATACCCGCGCCAATTACAAAAACCAACTGTAAATACGCTTATCCATATCACGAGGTCCGGTTGAATTGATTATAAACTTAAATTGGAATTGAATTCAAGCTTCGCCCAGTTTTATAATTTTGACCGGCACCCAAATTGCTACATTTCCATGTACTTATAGCTAATATATTCAATTTGACGCAATGTTGGGGAAATTTCGTTTGCAATTTAAATTTGAAATATTTAATTTATATAAAATGAAATAAATAATATACATTTTTATAATAATAACAGTGATAAAATATTTTAAACAAACAAACCATATTTTTAGTTAATGTATTTTAATCGAATCCGCAAATTATAAGAGTAATAAATTAAAATCTAAATCTAAAGACATTCTTCATTACAATTTGAGATAAAAATTCAAATGTGCGATTTTTTATATTGTCATATGCATAATGTATACATAAGTATTTAGTTTTGTATTATTTTATAAGCAATGCTATTAATATTTAATAGATAGCAATAATAAAATATAAACCTTTATACTTACATAGTGTCAGTGGGTGACAATATTAAGTAAACATTTATTATATTTTTGAATGTGTTAATTAGTTTACTTAATATTGTCGAGCGTCAAATATATAAATATATAATATATGTATGTATATTCTATAATAAATAAAACTATTTGACAGTTAGCAGATTTATCAATATGTACTTTACTTTTTTATATATAAGTACCATATGGGAGTTTACTAAAAATTGTCTCCAAATTATTCTGAGTAAATTTTTCATTTATCACAATCATATATAACATAAATAGATAAGGAAATAAAAATAATTCTGCAGAAATGATTACTTATACAGTTTTTGATCAATCTGGACGTGTATAGTCGTCTGAACGGAAGCTGACAACTTTTGGGATAGTAAATAAACGTCTATCTGATTATCCGTCTCACTTTTTGGCAAATTCGAATAATTTATATCGCAAAAACAGCTAAATCAAACTAGATCAATGTTATTTATTACTTATTTATATTATTTATACAATCAGTGAGTTGTAACAATCCACTGGTATAAAAGGTACATAAATGTATATAGATATTTAAAAATAAATAAATTAAACAATAAAAACTAGACTTGAAAATGCAACAGATCATTCCCACTCTAGCAGCTAAATAAAATTATTTTTAAACCAGACTTAATACATTTACATGGGTCAACATTTACCATATATAACATGGATTCGCCTTAATCAATGCGATACCTTCTTCTATAATTTTCAACAGTTCCCCGAATTATTTCGGCAAGCTTACTCATAGTTTTGCTGAGTCCTGGTATTGAACGCTCTGAACGTGCAAGATCACCTAGAACGCAATAAAATGTTTGAGAACATTTTTTCTCCAAGCAGAAGCCAATTTCATTATTGAATCAGAATTTGGTTTAATCCAATGTTTAAGCTTTAAAGAGTTATGTGAAGATCATATTTCTGATACTAGTAACTTTGTAGTTTTTGATTTGCAGCAACACTGCTTACCGACTCCTGTAATGTTTATTCTTAAGCCGTGTATACGAGACCGAATTCAAATCATAGGATTCAAACTTCGTACTATTAAGTTGAAAATTTTTCAACTCAAAAATAGAAAAAGGGGCTTTTTTTGTCATTTTAGTTAATTTGACTGGAAGAGAGATCGGATCTAAATTGCTATAGGATTTAAATTCATTATCTTGTACGCCGCTTTATTGTAAGAGTAATTGGAAAGATATTGATATAGTCACACCCGGTTTTTGATTTTTATATGTATAATTAGTAAATTTAACAATCGTATCAGACTGGTATTAGACGATTTGTAATAACTTTAGCATGACTAATAAAAAATAACATAAACATCTGTATGAAAGGCATACCCCATAACATAATTTTGTTTTAAGTCAAAAATATGGCAACAAATTTATTGAATTATAAACTTAACCTAGAATCGTAAATATTGATCCGTATATGGTCACAATTGCTGTCGTCTTTCGAACGTAAATATATAAAAGATTGTGTCGAAATATAAATACTTATATATTAAGTATATATAATATATACAATATATATGTATATATGTATATATATATATATATATATATATATGTATATATATATATATATATATATATATATATATATATATATATATATATATATATATATATATATATAATATATATATGTATATATATATGTATATATATATATATATATATATATATATATATATATATATATATATATATATATATATATATATATATATATATTTATAAATATATTTATATATATATATATATATATATATATATATATATACATATATATTATTCAGTTTTATTTTCAAATATATATATATTACATCTCGACGCGAAAGTCTTTGAAGTAATAATTGTCTAAAACACGTATTTTTGACAATTATTTCGTGTTAACCCAATTTAAGAACTAGCTATGTGTATGTGTTATATACGCGTTTTTATAAAACTTGTATATTTTTAGTTTAGTTCTTTAATACATACACATATTTTCGTGATATTTTTTTATTTTAATTTTGGAGTCAGTTTGGCTCTAATTTTTTCTTCTATCTTTCGTTTTTATGTTGTTGTTTATATGTTAAGAGAAAATACTTATATTTTCTTGTTATATACTGGTAATACTAGAAAAGAAAGAGAAAATTTATTTATCCAGTATAATCAAGTCGGGTTAGAATTAGTATGTCGAACTAAAGAATATATTATATAGAAGATATGTATGTATGTGTGAATTACGTTGTAATTGGGTACTATAATTTTTCTTATTTGATCGATACCACCTACGTATTTTTAAATTATCATTATATTTCTTTACTACAACAGCGTCTTATAACTTTCTTTAGGGTTAACACATAAAAGCGTTCTATAGTGTTTTATGTATTCTTAAATAATATATGAATATAATATAAATAAATGAGGAACAGTACATAATATACACATATGTACTGACATTAAGAGTTTGTTAGTCAAAAAATAAAACTTGTATGTACTCATAAGTAGGTATAATAAAATTTTGATGAACAAGAAAATAAGTAACAATTTTCGTATTTGTGTTTTCCGTTTCAAAATGTTAAAAGGCACAAAAAAAGTCATTAACAGCTAAATTATTTTTAATACATATTATATATTTTGACCAACGCACATTCGACGTGAAATAATCTATTGTAATGTCTAACAGTGGTAGACGAAAAATAATTTTCTTTTTCGCTCAATAGTAATAATAATCGATGCTATTTTACATTTACATGATAAACGCAAATATGTTTGTATATCATTTCTATTTTAAGTATGTGTATTTTATTTATCTCGATGTGATTGATTTGGAAAAACACAATATTGCTTTTAATTTTACTCTATAGTCTATATGCGTATATAATACATTTACTCAAATGTGTAAAAATAGTAAATACTTATGTTGAATTAATTTATAAACAGTACAATTTTATTGGAATATCTATAAAAAAAAAATCCTCCACAAACCATGATTATTTTTATCTACATTCATATATGAACATATTCATTTTAGTGTAATCAATCAAAGTTGTGATATCAAAATGGTTTTTACCTTATTCTTAGAAATATGGAAAAGTCATATACCTGTAATTACCTACTACTCACATTATATTAAATTAAGTAATTTGCTTTATATAATTAAAACAGATTTTAAATGTTATTGCTCCCCCATATGGCGCAATTGGTTTCGATCCTGATTTTCAACTTTATTTTATCGTAAAAATAATATCAGTCGTCTTCTATGTCAATGTCGTCAAAAAAAACTCCACTTTGTCGATCGTTAGTGCAATATCAGACAATACGGGTTAGTACAAACCTTGTGAGATTATGTGATGAGCTATCATTGTTGCATTTACTCACTTCCATAGAAAACACCAGGCCAGGTAAACATTCAAATAATTTGCATTGTCGATATTCGTAAGGTAATTAAATTTTAGCCTTAAAGAAGCTTTATTTTGCTACTGAAAAGAAGGTATTTGATAAAAACACATAAACATTAATCAGTTATGAAATGTGTTGAAAATATTCTGGTACTAATGCTCATTCACCCAAATTAATGAAACTTGTATAATAATCAGATTTTCTTCTCTATTAATTTGGAACTATAGCCATAAACAGATAAACCTTTATGTTATATCCATGTCCATATTTTGGGAACCAAATTTTATTAAAAATTGAGGAAAAACTACAATCATAAATTTCAATCAATCGTGATTCTTTGTTTTTACTTGAAAGATGTTGGATTTGGATCTAACAAGAGCGATAAATTTCGTTTTGCTATACTCATCACAACTAGACTGGCCAGTTTAAACATTCATAGACGGTCTTAGTTATCAATTGAATAATAAGCTTTATTATTCGACAACTTGAAAGCTCCTACTCCGACTTCGTGTTAAAATGGTATTATTTAAGGACAACTAACCAATCATATTTTTTAATTAATCTTTAATTAATCTTTAATTAATTTTAATTAATTTTAATTAATGCGACTACAACCATTGTTATCTAATTAATTACTACTACGCCAAAAACTGATAAATGGTACATGTCATTTAATTGAAGTTTAACGAACAATTCAAATAACGCTCAGCCTAGAAATAACGAATCCATTTTCATAGCGTAAATAATTAATTTCAATACTATGTACTAATTTACATTAACCATTATAAAATATACAAATGAATTAAGAACACAGTCGTAATAATAATATTGACTGAACAAAAAATATACACTATCATTTTAAATAAATGGCAGAAGAATATGTAAGTTGATTATAAGTATCTATTCTTCACATAAATATATTTTGGAAGTAAAATTAAAATTACATACTAAACTCTTTTTAAAAACAACTTATAATCATAATTAAGTTAACAGGTTTCTGAATTTCTTTATGTACTTATAGTATAATTTTTTGTTTTAAGTTAAATATTAAAGTGAATTGGTGTGAAATATTATTGATGGGAACTTTCTAAAAAACTAAAAAAAAAAAACAATTGTATATAAAAATGGAATAAAAAACTATTTAAATATTCAAAATTACGATTGGTTGAATTTAACCATTAGAGAATTAGATGTTTATATAATCCATCAAGGTTGTTAAAGGCCATTCGGTGACCTAATTATTAACAAAAAAAAAAAAGTTACAAGCACAATCAAAATTATTCATTATTAAAACAAATATAACTTCAATTATTCAAATGTAGATCATATGAATTACAAAAACACAACAAAATGTAATGCTTATTACTGATAACATGATGTATACGTATACAGTACAGACTTACAGAAAAATTAGGTTAATATATATTTCAAATCAATTTCTAAATTGTAAGAAAACATTTTAAAATAGATACTGATATGTATAATATTTAAAATTGTTAGTGTACAATATAAAGTGTAAAATGAAACGTTGTCAGATTAAAATAAAAAACTGTTTTTATATATTTTCTATTTTCAATTTATTCTTTTGTTTAAAATACCGAAATTTAGAAGCTTATAAATAATTATGATAATAATTGTACGAAACATGGTTTTCCTGCAATTAACTAAAATATTTTCTAGTATTTCAAAACTAACACGTATATCAAGATCAACGTTTAAAAAAACTAGTAATCGCTATTTTGTAATATGTAATTGTATTTTAAGAAATTTGCTAATTAAGTCAAGAACAATTACATTTATCGTCGTAAAGAGCATTACCAATCAACATATGTACATACATATTATTATGATTTGGATATTTTATTTTTAGAAATTTTCCACAAATAACAAACACGAAGGTGCAAATAACGTGACACTTAGATTAATCATGATCAATGACTTGACGATGATATTGACAAAGTAATTAATTTTAATTATATAAAAATCTATTGTTATATGGGCTTTCATGTTTTAATATTTTGCACGTTTTTTTATAAAATCTAACTTTATAAATTTTGAACTCGATAAAAATAAGATTTTAATTATTTTTAGTCTCAAAAGTTTCTAAATCTACTAACAATAAAACAAGTTGTCCCACGCAAATCTTCTTTTGGTCGTTCTCTATGCTTTTATATTTTAATGGAATGCTAACAAAAAAAAACTATACAATAATAAGTACTGCATCTTTTATATTTACGTATAATGAAAGCATTGAATTTAATGTCTATTATATCTCTTAAATAAAAATCAATAAGTATTTTATATATGAATGTATATACTTGTACGGAGCCAGTTTTATTTTCGAATTTCTAATCCTTATATATACATTGTTCAATTAAAATTTTTATATTTTTTATTGATTAAAAGCATTTACTTATTTTACAACCAATTTAATTACTTAATGTGAAATATTTTATTTCAATAAAAAGATGTACCTTGAGATTTAATTAGTATTGGATTATATTCTTATGATTTACACTTAGATGCCCGATTACCGTATTTTGTATGGCGTATACAATACGAAATTAATTTCACTCAAATAATTCGACAATTTCATAGTAAATTGTATTTAATACGCATCTGTGAGCCAAAATTCAGAATTCAGACAAACGGAAAAATGTTAATATTTAGGGGAAGCCATACATACATATTTATATACATTTAGTGCCGAATATGTTAGAAAATGTACATAAAACAAATTTAGTTTAAAATATCCTAAGAATCTTCTCGCATTACCTTTGATTTGAAATTATTTTGCTAGACTAAATGTATTACTACACATTAATAAACACTACAAATTCAAACAATAAATATAGGGAAACATAATAATAACTATTTTTTATAATCTATTCATGATTTTCTTTTATTATACATTTTAACAATTTCAATTGGTACATAATATATACTTATTAATAACAAAAATGCATAATTTTAACTACTTAGAGCAGTTTTCGATAGTTTTACTTTTAATCTCTTTAACAAGCTAGATTCAATTCATGTCATCAATTTAAAATTTAAATGACGAAAGTCTAATTTCTACCAAAATAAGGAAAATAAATTTTTAAACAGAACTTTGAAAAAAAATACGTTATTTTATTTCAAATGTTACTTTAATCACTTACAATTGCAGTTATTTAGACAGTGTCATATAGACAGTCATTTACACATGGGTGTAATTGATGATCCTCAGCGCTAGTAAGCGCTCTAAGCGGCTATTTCTAATGGCAATTTAGTTTTTATTTATAATTTTTTGCAACGTAGTTTTCTAGTTTTAATATTTTCAGCGTATAATATTTTGGTTAATATTTTTTTATAGATAATAATTTCAAATGAACGTTAAACATGAAATGTCAAAAAAGCGCTCTTGATATATAGAATAACCCACAGCACTTATAAAAAGTGCTGTTCAGCATAGAGCGCATTTATCAGCGCTTCGGACTGCCGATTACACTCAGTGCTCCAGTGGCCAGAAAATCATAGTTTATTTTTCATCAAATCCAAAGAGATTTGATATTTTCACCTGAACAACGAATCGGTAAACGAATAATTTCTACGATTGTTCCTACGTTTGTGCGATTTAAACAAACAAAATGAAATAAGGCAACCGATTGTGTTGCTGTAAATTAGTTAAATTATGAACAACTATTAAAGTGGCACATCCATCTTAATATAATTCATTACTGTTGTTAGAAATGAATAGTTCAGTTTTGTTTGAAATTAAAAAAGTGAAACATTCGATCTTTCTATTAATCTTCATATATAAACCATCCATTTTATTTTCATTTACATAGTTAATGATCTATTTCTATGTGGTTCGCACGACATCCTTATAAGTAATAATAATTATGGATGATTGAATATTTTCAATGAATTTAAATCAACTTAGATACCCATATCTGAAGCGCATAATATTAAGTCAAACTTTTTATATACAATTAAACGAAGAAACTGAAAAATGAATAATTTTTCATCTTTCTCATGCAAATTATCAAAAGGGACTTAATTTAAAAAAATATTATTATTTATTTATTATTATTATTTTATATTGTCTATTACATAATAAAATAGAATATAAAAATTAATCATTGTTTATAGAAAATCATTATCAAAAAAAATTGTTTTCAATTTTTAACGCCCCAACTTAAGTATACATATATATGTAATATATAATGTATGACAGTATATTTCATACTGTTATTTTATTTTGTATGACAACAAAAATTGCAAAATAGAAATTGTTTGTTAAGTTTACTATTTTGTTTTTATTATTTAAAAAATAAAGCATGACATGTTTCTTAATTTGGAACTATGTGCATATATAGTTTATGTTAAAATAGTTAAACAAAACCGAAATAAGTATAACCACTAGTTGACAGAGAAGATATACACAAGACAATGAACTATAAGGATAGTATTGATTATCTATAAGGACTGGTTGTTGAAATAAATTACAATATAAGTTTCAAGCTCTACCCTGGAATTCCGTTTTATTCGCCTTTCAATTTTACTGTTCAGATTAGAATCATATTTTGTTTTTAATAAAATTAGTGTACTACAAATGATAAGAAAAATAAAATAAGAACTCAGGAAAACATTTACTTAAGTCAATATTATATTTGGACGGTATAGATCCCATTTTGATTTATTTAACACACGCTTCGCTAAATTTGTTTACATTTATCAGACAAGTTTATTTGATTTATTTTAGTTATTTGATCGCTATGTTTTGTTTTATATTGCATATCCATGGAAGGAAGCATGACAATTTTGACATATCTCGCGCAGATAAATTTGTACCACTGATGTACAAATTTACCGTTAATAATTTTGCGTTTACATATTTTATTTCAAAGGATGTACCTACATTTGTATTGTATTTCTATACAAAATCATAAACATGTAACATACATATATGATACAATAAAATGTAAGTATATAGTAATACAATTTAATCTTTTTTTCGTGGTTTTATGTAGTTTTACAAATACTTTTAGATTCACCCCTCTGATTTGTTGTCGATTTTCTAGCTGCGCAGAAATATAAAAAAAAATTAGTACACGATATAAAAATATATCTATATACATATGTGTCTTTTGGAAACTTGAACTAATTTTATTGACATTTTTACGTATGTAGTCATTTTAATTACAATTTAATACAAATACGAGTGTATGTATGTAGGTACATACATCATTAAAATATATTATGCATTTCATTGCAACAAACGTAATATATATTTTACGGTCAATTTAAACAACAATAACATATGATATTATATTTTTAATGTTTTATTATTAATTTTTTAATAACTAACTACATATATGTATGTAAGTATATGAATGTCTTTGAGTAAAAAATAAACTAGAACGATTAATAAACTATAAAATTATTTGAAAAACAATTGGCAATTGGAAATAAAGATAGTGTTAAATATAGGTACATCTATAATTTTTACATATACATACGTATATAGAGAAATGTTCAAATTCAAATATGGTATATATACATATACATATATGTATATATAAGAAAGTTAAATATGTTTTATTTCAATAGACTTTCAATTTTAAATTTTCTATTTTTAAAATGAAAAAATCCTTTATATGTATAATTCAAATGACAAAACATGATTCTATTAAGTCAATAAGAATCCTATGAATATAGCAAGGAAATTTGAAACAGTTGTATGCTACTGAGTATACAATAAAATTAACAAACTTGTGATATGATAATCATACAAAGGGAATTGAAAGTACATAAGTATATAGACAGATATTGTTTACGTTCGATATAACTATGTATTTATGATGATATAAATGTTAAGATTAGCAATTTGGATAACATAAAATTATTTTTTTACTGGTTAAATGTTTTATACGTAACTACCTATAAATTTTAATTAATATATAGTAAACTATTTCGTTTAGTAATTCTGCAGCTTTATGTTTAATTATTGTAGAATAAATCCTAAATGTTTTTAAATAAAATTTAAAACAAACATAACAAATAGAACTTAATATTTTAGTTAGCAATTTATTTAAAATTTTCAATATCATAATCCAAAAAAATATGTGGCCACTTATTTGGACCTTTAATGACCTTGAATAATAATATTCATTAAAGAGCCGGTGTCTTACCTAGAAGAAAGAAATAACTTATTTAGAAACTTTTAAATACGAAAATTTTTTATGTTAATTAAATAGAAATATTATTGTGTTTATATTTTCTAAATAGTTTAAACACACGTCCAACTCAATATGCCAAACAGACATTTCACATCAATTTGGAAGAAACTAAAAAACAATAATTTACCATTGAAATAAATATAATTAGTTAAACTAATAATTTGTCAAATTACATACTTATATTTTTATATATATATGTATGCACCTAACATAAATTCAATAATAATACCAATAACATAAATATTATCTAGATACATTATGTAATATGTATGCATGTATACAGAATTAAAATTTCAATCTGTATAAAGTATAATCGTCTGGTATACTCGTATCATACATGTATAGCAAAATAAATTGTTTTATCGATCGATTAATAACTAAAAATGAATTTTTCAAATGAAAGTGAATTTAAACTTTTTATGTTGTTTTCGATTTACTTTAAATAATAATTTTGAAAACCAATTTAAAAAAAAAAATTATTATTTTTTTTCAAATGTTTAAAATTATGCAAATTAATATTTGTTTGTTTTGGAATACATAGACAATTGTTTTGTATAATATTATATTGCAATATTTTTTTATTAAATCTATTGTGTGGAATTTGGTAAATAAGTAATAAATATTATTTATTCATTATTTAGGTTTTTTAATTAATAAAATATGATAAAATAGCATTTTTTGAAATGGTGTTGTAATTAATTCTAGATTTGTGTAACTATCTGCGGAAATTTATTAATATAATGATAATCTAATAGATTGACTTGCTTTGGATTCTATTATTTTTTGGAGACCATATTTTGAATTTCATACGTCTATGCATTAATTTAAAGTATATGAAACATTGAACATAAAATATATTATGTTAAATAATTATAAATTATAATTATTCAAATATGATGTATACGTATCACGATCCATTTTTTATTTTTAGCTATTTTGATACGGATATATGATAAATAAATAAATCAAATTAAAATAAATATGTACAAGCATAAAGTTGCCCCAATCAATTGTATCTGTTTGCTGCATTTTTGTAACTTCATTTATTAAACTAAAATCAGGACCGAGCAAATCAATAATTGTATCTTCTCATGTGTGCGAATTTTAGTTTGATGGGTTATAATTTTTTATATGTAATATCTCAATATCATTCCTTAGACTTAGACGACTGGCAATACGTAAAAGAATTTGACCATGAAGAATATACAATTTTTGTGCTTTTAAATACATATGTAATAAAAAAGTGGTTTTGGCATTGTTTTATTTTTTAGATAGATTTTAAATATGTATAGGTGTGTATTAAATAAAAAAATGTGTAAAAAAAGCATATCTAAGTATGTACGAGTATATATGTGTGTGTATATATATATATATATATATATATATATATATATATATATATATATATATATATATATATATATATATATAAATATATATACACATATATATATATATATATATATATATATATATATATATATATATATACACATATATATATATATATATATATATATATATATATATATATATATATATATATATATATATATATATATATATATATATATATATATATATATATATATATATATATATATATCCATATATACAAATAGCAATGATAGCATATAATTTACTCAAACATTTACTAATATTAAAGCATTTAGAAGTAATTTTTAGCACTTGATGCTATTTCTCATACGAAATTTTCAATTTTTAAGTTGAACGTTTTTTGTGTATTGATTCAAACCATCTATATACTATAATATAAAAATAAGATGTTGAACTAGCTGTCGATTTCTAATAAAAAACTAAGCATGATTTAATATTAGTTTGGTAGCTCTAAACAACTTGTGAAAAATTACTATATGATACCCACGTATAATTAAATCAAAATTTATCAATACTAATTAAAGATCGAGAATAACGCAAAGATGAGAAATATTCAAGGTGATCACAAAAATGAATCTTACTTATATCAAGGTTACCTAAATTAAAAACGCATGCATATGATTGAAACTAATTCTTTACTAATTGCTAACTGACAATCGGCCTCAAAAATTATTTTAACAACAGATACTTAATAAAGATTAATGGACAGAAATATATAACATTAGATCCGTATATAGCAAATTACCAAAATTTGACATCACAAAACCTATATACTCGTACTGGTATATGTATCCGTAAAGTGAACAACTATTACGGTTCTTATACTTTATTTACGATATTATTTTTAGACCGGCAAGCAAATCACGCATCTCCAATTAGATTGTTGAAGATTAATTATAAATAATTAATTAGATACAGTAAATCCAATAAGTTATGGTTGAAACATTCGTTAATTGTTTAAGTTTACTGGTGTCAAAAAATAATGTATGAGTGCTGAGAGTGTGTGTAACTCAATTTTTATAGACCGTTGCGTATCTTAACATTTAAATGACATATTTCAACAGATAACGATCCGAAACATACGTCACTATTGTTAAAGAATGGTTTATATTCAACGTTCCACAATAGTTACGCTCACCCCCACAATCATCCGACTGCAATACCATCGAGCATTTATGGGATCTGCTGGAACATCGTAGTAAGAAAGCATAGCATAACGTCCGCCCACACATGACATAAAATAAAGGTGTGTGGGAGATAATTAATCCGCAAGAAACATCAAACTTCGTATTTAGTGTGAAAAATCGATTGGCTGGTGTTATATAGGCGAAAGGCAACCAAACAAAATATTAATCATGTTTTTTAATTTAAAAAGTAGATGTACTGTTGTTTGGATGTGATATGTGTATGAACATTTGTTTGATATAAGTTTTCTTATAAAATTGAATTATTTTATTTATTTTCAATACTTAATGAAATGTGTTGAACTATTGTTGTCGTGTTGTACACAATAAAAATGTCAAATTTATATTAATATAGAAATAAAAATTAATAAACTTTAATAGTAATCTAAAGTAATAAGAACTGAAACTGTCGACTATATGAAAATTTTTTTGATTCACTGAATATATATAATATGAACCAAAAATATTGTAAACAGTGTTTGTTAACTATTTACAATTTATCTTTAAAAATATCATAAGTACGATCGACAATGAGACAATTGACAATGATCGATTACCATCGATCCATCAATATTTGTCAACCATAAGTAATCATAGTAATGTTTTCGTTAATTAAGTATTCTGCTTCTATATAGTCTATATTATCCAAAACGATATTGTTATAGTCACTTAGACTATAACAATATCGTTTTGGATAATATAGTTACTTACATATTCTATAGTTCTTAAATATAGCTGTAGTTTATAGAATATACGGTAATTTTCAGTATTAAAACTTTATTATGATCTCAAAACATTGAATTTTTCAAATAACCCTATATGTTGAGATAAATGGTAATTAAAACATAAATACAAGTACAACACAATATAAATGTGTTTCCGCATTATCGAACACAATACATCATGTGTCAAGGTCAAAGTGAATAATCGCTTCACTAATATTATATATATTTCAAAAATGCAAATATCGTTTTCTTTATTAGAAAGTAAATTATTAAATCCACACAAATTAAAACTAAATAATAGATAGGATTCAGTATACATTTTCGTTCTAAAAAAATATTCCTATATCATTTCTATGAAAACTTGATAAGAGTTTGAAACAATTCATAAATTTTTATGAGCATTTTGAAAAAATTCTAATCGACTTTAAAAATAATAGGAGACAAAAAAATTTTAAATTTGTTTAAGTACATACATATTATGTAATATGATGGAATGGATAATCATATCATATAATTTCAATATAATCAGGCTGTAAATGCGTTAGTTCCGACTAGATCTTTTAATATCGTTTACGTGTTAATTGGAAGGAAATTAATTATACTTAATATTTGAACAAGCTAAAAGTTATGTTTTCGTTATATACAACATCAAAAACGTGATCTAGCCAATGCACAATGTTTATTTACTTCCACGAATGATGACAAATTTAGAATTGCGGATGATGTTGATAAATTTGTTTGTGTATGTATTTTACTGTTCTGAATTAGACAACAAAATTTCTACATGTTTTGTGAATGAAGTTCCTTACAAATCTTCAATTTCAATATATGTAAATACATAAGTAACATTAATATGGCAATTGGTTCAACGGTTAGAGCAATAACCTATACTTAATACCTACATAATGATTATATGAATGTAATGGCAAAAACATAATTGTCTCCAAATAAAAGCTAAAATCGCCAAATGAACAAATTAAGACCTGAATTGATAATTCATGAACTACCAAGAAGAACTTTTGTATCATTAATATCATCGTCATGGCAAATCGTATAATATTGTCATGCCGTCGATCTAAAAATAATCTTCGCCGTGAATCTGACATTATCATTTTATTTGGAACTCAGGTTAAAATGAATCTAATGAGCAGCGTTGTTATGTTTATTAAGATGAACACGTTCTTATTTATTAATTAAATATGTACATTACAACACAAAGGATCAGTTAGGATTACTCCAACGGTCAAGATTAAGTATAAGTCCATCAACTGCGAATACACAAGAACAAACCAGAGCAGTAAGTCTATGATATCGTGAACGGAAAGAAAAAAATAACATTTAAGTACTTAATATAGTTTATGTACTCGTATATAATATACATATTATGCATTTAGTAAAATCTCAACAAAGTCATCTATATTTTACTTCATACACAATAACATATAACTTTATGCAGAACAGTCATCATAATTAGGTATTGTACAAAAGCCAATCATTTCGCTTATTCTCTCTAATATTAAGAAATAAAACCACAGAAAAATAGTCTGACTGAAAAATCGCCATCATTCAATTAAAAATCCCCACTCCACAACATACTTCACAAATTTAAAAATACTTATGTAGTAAAGTTATTATAGGCTTAACTAACATAAATCTTCCATAAATATAGCTATATATCCATAGCTTAAGAAACCAATGAAAAATCAAACCAATATTTCATAGTATTGATTGCGATGGATTATAATTTCACTTTTATGAAAAACCATATGTCATAAGATACATGCATATAAAACAGAACAACAACAAATACCTTATCAGGTGATTTAATATAAGAATATACATTTTTATTTATGGTTCATATAAGCATATATTATATATATAAATATATATATATATATATATATATATATATATATATATATATATATATATATATATATATATATATATATATATATATATATATATATATATATATATATATATATATATATATATATATATATATATATATATATATATATATATATATATATATATATATATATATATATATATATATATATATATATATATATATATATATATATATATATATGGTGAAAAATACGTGAAATCACAAATTTTTGTAAGTCATATTTGAATTTTATGATTTTTATGTTTTCAATGCATAGCCTTGATTAAAAAAAAAATTTAAGAATACTTAATTTTTTTTTATTGTTGTTGTTGTTAAAAATACAGGGTGTCAAATTTTGAGAAAAATGATAATTATGATGTTGTATTTATGGCAATAAAAAGAAAACTAATTGTCCGATAATTATGATTTTGGACTCACTTTAAAGATAAGTTAATAGCAATTAACAAAAAAATATAAAATTAGTATGTTGTTTAATTTCTTCTTCTTTAAATTTCCCGCCAAAATGTTCTTTTTCAATTTTCTCAAAAACTTATTTTTTTTTTTTTTTTTTTTTTTTTTTTTAAATTTGGCAACTATTATTTTACAACATATTAAAACACTGGACCAGCGTTATTTTTTATATTCTTGCAAAATCTGTTTTAGTAAGAGCATTATTTCATTTTTATATGGAAAAACTATACCGGGTGTTTTTTTTAAACTGAGACGATCAAATATCTCGAAAAATAGCCACTCTACGGAAAAAATGTCCATAATCAAAATTTAATCATACCGCGGGGGAAATACATTAGTGCAAAAAAAAAAGTCCCCCCACCCCCGCTTTGTAGGTGGGGCGGGGGTAACTTTTAAACTAAGATAGGAAGCCATATTTTTTATTGCAGATACGGATTCTACGACTAAAAGTACGTATGATTTGAATAAAATATTTTGTTCGGTTCATGATAGATGGCGTTGCAATCGACGAAATTCAATTTTTTCAATTTCTCCTTCTTAGAACACACGCATTCGATTCTGCAATACGTTTGAAATAAAAAACATCACGTTTTCATTGGAAATACTCGAAATTCGTCATCAAAACAATTTATTCAGTTTTGTAAATCTAAATAAGTGTTCAAAATTAATTTCAAGTTTTATTATTAAATTTCAAAAATACAAAATTCAGGCCATCATTTTGAACACTTATTTAGATTTACAAAACTGAATAAATTGTTTTGATGACGAATTTCGAGTATTTCCAATGAAAACGTGATGTTTTTTATTTCAAACGTATTGCAGAATCGAATGCGTGTGTTCTAAGAAGGAGAAATTGAAAAAATTGAATTTCGTCGATTGCAACGCCATCTATCATGAACCGAACAAAATATTTTATTCAAATCATACGTACTTTTAGTCGTAGAATCCGTATCTGCAATAAAAAATATGGCTTCCTATCTTAGTTTAAAAGTTACCCCCGCCCCACCTACAAAGCGGGGGTGGGGGGACTTTTTTTTTTGCACTAATGTATTTCCCCCGCGGTATGATTAAATTTTGATTATGGACATTTTTTCCGTAGAGTGGCTATTTTTCGAGATATTTGATCGTCTCAGTTTAAAAAAAACACCCGGTATATATATATACGTCTATAATACTATACAATTATGAAGTGTAAGTTATACAAAAACAATAACATACTAAATATACAAAATAAATAAATAAAGCATAAACAATTTCAATTTTAATACTTTGCATATTAAATACTTTTCTATAATATATACATATGTACATACAAAAATGTAATTCAATAGACAATACTACTAGACAGAAGGTCATGGATGAAACGGAAATCCGTTTACTTTAACAACCGCCACATATTAGAAACACATTAGAGTTCTGATAATAATTAAAATCGATAGTCAAAATTATATGAATACACATTATTTATTTGGTTGTATAGTAAATGAGTAAATTGAATATTAGATAAACAAAATAAATATAACTGCTGATGGAAATGATTATTACCAAAAATAATTTATTTGCCGGAATTGAATCTATTGAATTAAAATATAAATACATATTTTATACTTATTGTGAACATTTTCAATGTCGTGTTAATTTAAATTTATAAATGGCGCTATATCCACAAGACATAAGTACTAATTCCAATTACATACTAAAACGAACCACGTACTTAATACTCGTTGAAATAGAAAATCGATATTCATATACGATTGGTCACTATATATTAATTGGATCATTATCAATTGTATAAATTGGAATTCATGTAAATCGTTGTTTATTTCGCATATGATACGATAACATAAAACCGGTGAAAATAATGATCACACTTCATTGAATTATCAACTCATTTAGAACAAATCAATGAATATATATATACAAAATCATCTTACTTCATAAAAAAAAAAAAAAAAAATTATCCGAATAAGTAGACAATATAAATTTATGATCTCGACTAGAATCTAGACTAGACTATATACGAGTATGTATAAACATACATAAACTAAACAAGATTATTTCATAGTTCAAATATTCTAACAAGTTTACAAATTTTACACATCCTAAATTTTAACTTAAATCTTAAGAGAATGTATAAGTATACTTATGTAGTATTGAAAGAAAATTAAACAAGAACAGAATACAATTTATTAAAGTATAGAAAACAATGAGAGATGACCAAGAAAACGTATAATCTAAACTTAGGTAACTTATCTTTCTTCTAAAACGTCTGCTTAAACAGTTATAATTTTTTGTACAATATTGTAAAATTAAAAAATATACTTAATCAAAAAATTTGCAAATTGTAATATCACGCCGATTTATTAAGACCAAAGTAAATTTTAAACAAAATTTGCAAATTGTAATAATGGTCAAAAGTTCATCGATCTTATTGTAGTTTAGAAATTTAAACTATTATTTATTTTCGATATTCCATAATACAATATACTTACTTATATCTAAACAAATCAAATAAATATCTTACTTAAACTTCAAGCAGACAGAAAAAATCTACTTGAAAATTCCGACACACATTCTGCTCCACAATAAAAAAATTCAATGCCAAAATGTAATTTACTTTTTAAATGGGAAATATATTACCAAGTTTTATTGTTATCCGGAGACCATAATTCGTGATTAAAATTGTAAAATATTAAATATTATATTAGTTTAGTAGTTATATACACAATGTCATTAAAAAGCTTATAATTTAAATATATACTTTAATATTCTTATTAAATATTATAATTGTTAATAATTATGGAAACCGCAGCAAAAAATTCAAGAACATATATACTTAACAAACTAAAATACTATAAGAAGCTAGCTTGTAACAACAAATTATTACATATTAACTAAAATACTTATACATTAAAAAAATTGGAGGAGGAAATAATGGAAGGAAAGATTTAAGGGAAAATATCATACATATTATGAAATAAAGGCGAAATGCGCAGAACAATAAATAAAATGCCTAGTGATTAGCTGACTATAACGTTTATACATTTTTAGCACATCATTTTATTTACCTAATAAATTCAAACTTGACACTCAAAAAGGGTTTTATTTAAATCTACTAATTAAATTCATACCATTAATAACAATTAAAGCAATTTAAGAAAATAAAATATCACACAACACCTAAATAACAATTTTAATATAAATCATTCAAAAAAGGTAAGCAACATTAAATGTAAAAGAATTATAGAAAGTAAAAACTGCTACCTTAAATATAAAGAGTCACTTTTTCACACATACATATATAACTACGTATAAGTATATTACTCAGCCTTAAAACAATTTAAATATAATTTTCACTTAATTTCACTCCAAATATAAATTTAAAAAAAATATGTATTGCCATTCAAAATATTTTTATAATTTTAAGTGGTTTTTGTACACATACAGATATTTTAATTATTGTCGATCTTCGTTGAGGAAAATCATAGATTAGCATGTAATATCACTTATTTACACATACAAACGTGTAGATTTATGATATAAAAATGTCAATTTATACAATATAATAAAAGGATTTCTAATTTTTCCTCCCATCTTTTGTATTCTACTAAGGACGTACATAAATATAAAAAAGGGTATATATAAGAGGTCTTGAATATTTTTTTATCAAGTGATGATATGAATAACAAAAATATATGTATGTACATACATATATAATATAAGTAAGACAAATTTAATAAATAGAAACTCTATAAGTATAAGCAACAAATAAATATAAATTAATAAAGTTTTTTGTTTTGTAAACTACGAGTAATATATACGAGTTGAATAAACAGGGAAATGCAGATGGTAATACACAATTAAAAAGCATCGGCTTGGTAGAATATAAGACAGATGTTTAAACTATTTTATTTTAAATATTGTCTCCACCCCTACAAAACACATGCTGGTAGAATGATAATCAAATATTCATGTAATTAATAAGAAAACTAAACAGTTTTCTTCCTTGTTACTTTACACTCATCACTTATGATTTACTACAATATATTTAAATTGCAAATAATATGATGATTTTCTAACAATGAAAAATGAATTTTATTGACACATGCGCGCATCTCAAAACCAAAACATACTACATATGTATGTTTATATATAAAATTTTACTTCTATACATAAAACCTAACCAAAAATAACATTTTTTGTAGAATCTACCACATTTAAATATTTATTATTATAGAATTTTCATTTTCATTTGTAAATTTTTGTGATTTCCTTTGCAACGTACATTTTTCCGTATTAATAAAATATCTAGAGAAAAACTGAAAAAAATATTTTAAAATATGCAATATTATGTTTAGAACAAAAAAATTGTATGTGGGTAAGTATATATAATATGTAAGTAATCTAGATACACATTTAAAATTTATTACAGTGGTATTTAATCATGTATGTATGTATTACAAAAACATTCTATACTCGTAGGTATTCTACGAAAATATCGCACGAAAACTGTTACCCGAAAATAATTTATACTTCATTAGGTTTATTTTTTAAAATCTATATTTTATATATCGTGTTTCCGTTAAATTAATCATTTTATTTTGCGGTGACTAAGCGCTATTAAATATTTTCATTACATTCAATGCATAAGTGTATTACATAAAATGTCGTTGAACCACAACTACTCGTATTAAATATCATAAATATTACAAAATGTGTAACTAGGTTCATAGGAACCTGAAAATGTTTTTGTACCTTATTTGGACGCATTTTTATGTGACTGACTAATTCATTTATAAGTAAGTAATAAGTATATTATACATAATGCATTTTGAATCATTTTTTGAAAGCTATCATCGGCTTCAACATTATAATTTAATCCATTATTTGCATAGAAAAAGTATTAACAAAAATTCATGGCAGAAAAGTTATCACCAGTTTGCAAAACATATTTCGGATTTGATTAATAGAATTAAATACATTGTGCTAAAATCCTATGCTTTTACTTTTTGTTTTTTTATTTTTATAAACATATTTTTTGGTCATGTTGTATTGACTTTACATTTAATACTTTAATCTAATTTGAGTTCCAAAGTAATATATAATATATATGTATATACATCGCGTCTCTATGTGCATACAAATGTTTTAATTATGAACCATTTTTACGAAACCAAAAAATAAATAACTTTAATGTTATAAAAGGTCATAAATTCATACACAGGCTAACTTTGAATTCTTCTGAGATTCTTTTAGATTTTTGAATTGTAAATAATTTTTCCACCTTTAATTACATGGTTTTACTTTAGATATTTCAATATAAAATACAAGGGACCTTATGATAAATATACTAAATATACTACTAGGTGTTCAGCATATTTTAAAATTAATGCATTGCACTGCAGTTTATGAATAAATTTGTTTTTATATAGGGATGCAATTCGAAGATAACAATATACTTATTCGTTATTAAGCAACAAAATAAAATCCTAAAACAATGGTTTTCAGTGAATTTCGTGCAAAGCTTCATAATTACAGTAAAAAGGGTACCGTTAAAATCCTAATCTAAATATGTATACGAAATATTATTATTATCCGTTTTTAAAGGTAACTACTGACCCCTTACTGAGTCAATAATTTGGATTAAGTGATTTCTTTATACTGACAATCTGAAGAAGCCAAGTCATTCTCTACACCGTGAACCCATCTACAGATCTTGATCAGATCTCTGATCTCGATATTGCACAGAACAATTTTCTTGACGTTTTGGATCGTAGATCACACGCATGATTCTTCTCTCAAGTGTAAAGGGCCATCTCTTGTACTCGTCCATCAGTTTCCAACTTTTACATCCCTACATAACAAAGAGCCTGATCAACGATCTATAAAGCTTCAGCTTCATGACATTGAGATTAACATGAGATTAAAGAGTATCGGGGACAGAGCATCTCCCTGCCGAACACCGGAGTTAAAAGAAAAAATGTGCAATACGTAATATAAAATATTCAAAAATAAATTAAAAATTGAATTTCTTACAAAATTTCATTTTTGAATAAAATCAACTTCAAAGTCTAAATAATATCAGCTAAGAATAAAAAATTTTATAAATCACACAAACAACATACTTACTCCAATATTAGCAAATGATTGTTCAACAATATGCTAACATTTTTGATTATTAAGGCAAAATATATCAAAGGATATAAAAAATGGTAGAAAAAATTTTTTGCACGTAGTCTTCATGTCGAAGATCTAAACTATCATAAAATTTAATCAAATACATATAATATATACTTACTTATATGTATTATAGATACAGTGTGTACATACAGTGTGTAGTGCAATTCAATATCTCAAATACTTAACTCAACGGGTTATAAACGATTATTTATGCAATTAACTATGGCAAAGCTGTTTCATGTCATGTCACAAGTGCAACTATCTATCTAAATAAGTTGATACCAACCGAATATATGTGTGCAACCGCAAAATACAAATTAATGTTACGCATTGGACAGATTATCTAATTGACTATAGTTAAAAATTTAATTAAAATGGTTTTATCGTATCGTTCTTAAATTTTTCCTTGGTTATCTAATCAATGAAAACACGATCAATTTTTAATTAATCAAAATACATCTAAGTACTTATACTTATTATTAAAATCGTAAAATGCTGTACATTGATGATCACTAACCGATTAAATTAAGGCAGAAAATGTACATATACATACATATACATGTATGTATACTTAATTATAAAAAATTATAATCGATACCAATAAAAGTATACAAAAATTCGGTAGGTTATCTAAAAATGACACTGCAGCTCCATGCTAGACTAGATTGTACTACGCTATTTCCTCGGTATTAGAAAGTATTACGGTAGCGACTTCTATTTTACTGTCATGTTTTGTAAACTCTTATTAATATTAATTGACCTAACAACGGATAAGATTTCTTTTCTATTTTTACCCAAACATTCGCCCTTCAATAATATATTTGTTAGAAAACTATAATTAATATTTATTTCAATGTTTTTCGATTGACAAGGACAATGTATTACACGATATGAAATTAAAATTGCTATGGGTACCAAAATAAACGTACCTTACTCCTACATGCGCAAGCATAATATCCTGAGAGTGAGAATTGTTCATGGAATAATAATCTTTAATAACATGAATTCTAAGAATATACATCTTCGTGTAGGTGTAAATTGGATTAATCTCATTTCCAGAAAAATTTTAAAAATCAGCTAAAATTATTTATTAACATCAGACAATTGTCTGATGTTAATAAAAAAAAATTGTGCCTACATCGAAACGACAATTTAAACCAAACACCAATTTTCGTATACCATTTACTTACTTATGTATGAGACTGAGTTTTTGTTTTGTTGTTTTGTTATTTGGTCAAGTTCATGAATTTAATTAAAAAAATGAAATTGATATATGAAAAAACGTGCCCAAACGAAATTGTGAAATGTGGCAACAAACGTGTAATTTCACATCAATTACACTTATTTCAATGTGACGATTAAATTGGAACGCATTTTTTTTTTGACGAAATACGATTTATTATTAATAGTAACTATGTATATACTTAAGGGAATATCAAGCATAAATCATTAAAAAATTACAGGCTGCAAAAAACAGTAGGCAATGTTAGTTGACAAGTTTGAACAATGCGGTTATCAACAACGGGTTTCTCTAATGGGTATTTTAGTAAAATCTACACCATTTGTGTTATCAGGATGCTTCTAACAGTAGCGTCTAACATCCGACCACCTAAACTGACTGATGTAAGATTTTCAGAAATATATGGCATAACTAGGTATATGTTCGAGGATAAACTTATAAATAGATGATTTTCAGCTATATATATTTAGCAAATACGACTAACTTATATCTAATGTTGCACATATTTTACAAAATCATGCCAACCGAAGAGTCAGAGTATATTACAATAAATTCCCAAACATATTTTTTTTTTTGATTTTTAACCTCTAATGTCTAATGAAAGTCTCATTTTAAAAGAAGTCTAGCCAAAAAATCTATCTAAGTTAAACTTTCAAAATATTGTACAATATATAATAATTAAGTATATTGAATAAATTTGAGATGAGAATATTCGCGGTAGCGAGCTCTGATTTGCACAGCATACAAGTTACTGTCCTACATTATATTGGATAGAATCACCCCTCTTGAGGAGAGTTTAGTTGCTGAATATCAAGGAGGATTTCATCCGAATCGATCAGTCACTGATCAGGTCTTTTCGCTGCGGATGATTCTATCTAAATATTACGAGACATCTATCTCCGTACATCAGGTGTTCCTTGATTTCTGGTAGGTCTATGACTCGATCCATTGAGAGAGTATGTGGTCTGCTCTGGAATATCTAGGAATGCCAACAAAATTGATACTACTGTGTAGAACGCAGTCTCAATGCTGTGTTAAAGTTGAGAACAGGCTATCGACAATTTTTGCAGTTAACTTGGGTGTTCGGAAGGGAGATGTTGTGTCCCCGATACTCTGTACTCTCATGTTGGAGTACATCTTTCGTAAAACTGAAACAGTCCAATCAGGTGCTTGCATATGCAGATGACATATTCGTGATTGGACTGAATAGCAATGGAGTGAAGGAAATACGTGATCCGCTTGTAGAGTTTTTAGCTGCTGTTCGACTCCAGATATATAAGGCCACTGCTAAAATCTAAACACCTATTAGGTGGCGTGAAGCTTTACAAAGCGTTGATCAGGCGCGTTATGTATGGATGTGAAAGTTGGGCGCTGATGGATGAGTACAAGAGATGGCTCCTTACATTTGAGAGAAGAATCATGAGAGTGATTTACGGCCCAAAACGTGAAGTATAGATGGTAAATACCGAGCTCTGTACAATGTCTAGATCAGAGATCTGATGAAGATCCCCGATATTGTACAGGAAGTAAGATCTCAGCGAGTACGCTGGCTCGGTTACGTTCTGCGTGCTGATCCGGAACGAATTGTGCAGCGATCTCTGAAAGGAGAGCCACCATATGGTAGGCTGCTGGCGACGATGACTCCACGGTGTAGAGAACGACTTGGCCTCTTCAGATTGTCTAAGATAGTATGAAGACCATGCTCACTAAACATAAAATATTCCAGCGCTGTGCACTGTTTAATTATAGATCAACCCAACCGCTTAACAATATTCGAGTACATAAGTATATACATATTAAAATTTATTAAATATACAAAATTACCAACAATTAAATTGCAAAGCATATAACATATTGATTTCAATCTTTTTCTAAATAAAAACCATCTGACATATTATGCTATGTTCAAAAATATATGTACAATTGTACATACAATCATCATACATATATAATTTAATTAACATGAATCATCGTTGTCATCATCATCGCAGCAGTCTTTCTTCGATGGTTTATTTTTAATGAATGAATAATAAAAGATTTGCTTTGAAATATACACATAATTTTTTAGTATTATGTATTATACATATGTATATGTATATAGTACTTATATAGTTTGAAAACGTTTACGTTGGCAGAAAATTGAACAAAATTGCTAGTCAAACAAAAAAATGAGAATGTTTATTTCAAAATGCAATAAAATTATAATTCTAAAGCACTGAACTTAGATTTATTTCTGGTATAAATTACAAATATATAAAATCATTGGAAAAAGTGTTCTATTGAACTTGCACTTGATAGTGTTATAGTTTTCTGTATTGTGTGTTTATTTAGTTAAGTTTATTTTATTTTTATTTAATGAACATAAACAATAACATAAAACAAAAATAAAAACATTGAAAAGAAATTGTATATACTAAGATATTTTTTCTTGAATGTATACATAGATGTATTTGTAAATGTATCTTAAAACTTAAGAATTTTTATGTTGTTGCGTTTTAAAAAATTAAAACCACAATTAATTATTCGTCTTAACCTAAATAAAATTATTAGTATTGTTATTACTTATATGAATGTTTTTTTTTGTTCTTTGTATCGATTACTCTACGAATCAAAATATACATTTTTTCAAGAATAACAAAAAGAAAGACTTAAGTATATTGACAACCATTTTTTAGTTAAATTTTACAGAATAACCAAAAAAGAAAGCTTTAAGTAAATACTCAACCAAACCAATGTTAGACCATGCATTCATAGCGGTTCGATGCTGGTTGTACTCAAGTGATTTCTAATTTATAATATACATATAATCAAGTATTCTACAAACTATAACCTAACATTCGTTTCATAAAGTGAAAAAAATCATTTTCGAATAACGTTTGTTAGCTTAAAATCTTACGAGAGTACGTATACACATTTTTTATTTTTGACTAGAAATGTTTTATTTAATTTAATTTTATTCATACACTATGTTTAAAAAACAGAATGAAGAAAAAATAAAAAAAACTCTGGTAAAGTATTCATTATAATAATTTTAATTAACTAAAACTATTAATATAAAAATTAATTTTTCAGAATCAATTTAATAATCGAATAAGTGATTCAATAAAAAAAATATATGTATGTAGCATTATTCTTTTCATTTTTAATGGTAAAAAAATTAATTAATTAATTTCATATTAAAAAAGAATGTTAAAATTTGTAAAAATCGCTAATAATCGCTATTTGGTCTATCACGACTATTAAACACCGTACAAATATATACTTTTAACTAAATTTTAAAACAAAATCATAAACATCAAAATATACTCAATTGGATAAGTTATAACAAAATATTACTTATAATTAATTAATCACATCCTATGTCAATACGATTAATTTTAACTTTCGTTTGTATGTTCTAGATCTTGTTATAAATATGCATTTATAAATATGTAAAGTATTCGTCGTATCATTTTGTAAAGGTTTAATAATTATCTTATTTATTTCCAAACGCACACATGTATTTTCTCTAAATATAAAAAAGGATCATAATCTATAAATTACACCCACTTGGTGTGACCTACATACATGCGCTAATAAAATACAATTAAGGAAAGCTAAATAGAAGAAAACAGTTTGGTATAGAAAACAAATATAACTTTTAAGATTGAATTATTAGTTCGATATAAGTTCAATAAAATCAATACAGGCTTTAGAATAAACTGGATAAATTTATTTCAGAGACGTGACCATCAGAAACCAGATCAATTGGGTTTATCCAGTTAAACATCTTGATAGCAACAACAACAAGAAAACATAATATTTAATGTACATAAAATATTAAAGGCCTGACTAATTTAATTAAATACTCTAGTAGTTACTGTGTGGGTTATTTATTTACATTTGTTATCCGAAAACGAACAGTCTATTTATAGGTAAAAAAAAATACCTTTACTATAAAAAATTAAATTTATTAATAGAGTAAATAGAATTATATTTACTAACGTCAAAGAAATGTAAAGTACATACGAATACGAGTACATATATACCCATTATTTAAATTAAACTTTTTATGCATTGTAGATACATAAAATTACCATGCTTATACTCTATCGCACAAAATTATGGAAACGTCTTCAAAAAATTGATTTCTTTAAATTACAATCATCTTTATAAAAATGTTTGGTAACAATCAAAGGGCAGCAAATAAACTACTTACAAAATCACAGAACATTCGCGGCAAATCACAAACACGGAGGAGGAATGTAATGGTACATGGCTATTTCGGAGGTAATTTAACTAGAAATTTAAGTAGTAGCGAAAGATATATAATCTACACATGTTGGTTAATTCATCCAGTGCCAAACGATATCAACTCATTTTCTAATTCTTTTAGACTTGTTAGATTGACCGATTTCTTTATATTTATTGATTCGAAATATACAATTATTTCAACAAGCGTTTCCATAATTTACAGCAGTGTAAATAAAACAAAATCGTGTTAAATCTTACGTCATATTATAGTGACGAAAATTTACTAGAAATACTTAAAATTGAATTAAGTATCCTAAATCGTATTAACGTACTTATGCAATATTTTTATAAAGTTTGAAATACTAGTACACTACTAGTAGCAAGTTTTGAGTCTAAAGATTACCAAAAACATATACATATTATGTATATACCCAAATTAAGTATTATAAGTATGTAATTCTTGAAAGTTATGTTGAATATAAGTATGGAGTAGTGTCTTGAAAATGAGTAACAACCAAAATAAAAGGAAACAATGATTCCTCAGTTGAATCAATTGACCATACAACATTAGAAAATTTACAACATAATTTGACGTTTTGATTAATGCGATTTATATAAGCCAATACATACTCATATTATATAATATATTTCTACTTCAGTAGAAAAAGATTCTGATCTGTAAGTAATTTATGTGTTAATATAATATTTAAATAATTGATGATCACTTCGGTAATTTTGATTATACCTAAGTATTTTGATACCGGTTTTTAATAATAAATAAGATGGAAAAAAATATGTAAGAAGTGCTGAAGTATATATTTTATTTTTATTTAAGCAATTCGTTTTACAATCAAATTCTTTTCGGTTTTAAGATTTCTAATACATATTCATTACGAATGATAAACTGTAAGATTGTTACTTTAAAACGTGTTTTTGATGGAATTGATAAATTTATATTTGAAAGATATTTTGGCAAGAGCTTAGGAAATCCTCCATTTGAGAAATAAATACATTTATAATAATAAAATAATTTGGATAGTAAATAGATATTGAACGAAAAATATTTAATGTATTGTTCAATGGCATCGAAACTAATTTTATTTCCATTGAATTTATAAATAAGCTTTGCCATAAAATGCCCAAGGCAAATGTATCATGTTGTTTTGATTTGCAAAAATACCACGTGCACAATTTTTCAAAGCAAGGCATATTGAATGTTATGTTAAGTATTTTAACTTGTATAATAAAATAATGTACATATGTAAGTAATAATAATAATCAGTTTTTAAAGGCCATTACTGGCCCCTTACTGAGTCAACTCAGTGGCTCCAACGGTTTCGATCCTGAGCATTGTCTTCATACTGTCTAAGACAATCTGAAGAGGCTAAGTCAGTCTGTACATCGTGGATCCATTGTTGCCTGCAACAACATCTGCGCCGGCCATATGGTGGCTCTCCTATCAGAGATCGCTGCACAATTCGTTCCGGATCAGCACACAGAACGTGACCGAACCAGCGTATCCGCTCAGATCTGATTACATGTGCAATATCGTGGATCTTCATCAGATTTCGACACATCACGACAAACAATTTAGTCGTCGTCGTTAGCAAAGTAAATAGCGTCCTCGCTTTGGTATTCGAGGATCTCGAGTTCAATTCCCATTGGTGGTGAAAAAAAATCTATGGACTGTTTTTTAATGTGTAAGTATGTGTGTCTGTCCGTGGGCTCCGTAATTTGGCATTGAGTTCCTAAGTGGTCCTTGAGTGATTCAAATAAATTTATAAAATGTTCCAAAATTAATCAAACAAGACCTTAACAACTACTCGTACAAGCTCCAAGAAGTAAAATGTTATTGACGCGGTTAAATCAAAATCAATCGTTTAAATTATTTTTACCGTTGATTATTACTCTTCAAAATTGAACAACGCTACAATCGTCAAAATTAGTCGAAAGCACCTCCCTACTGGCATTTAATTTACTTTTATTGTACATATTACTTTTTGTAATGTGATGAATGTTGACCATATTGCAGGATTTCAAGACTGCTGGCAATATGTTAAATTTCGATTATGATAATTAAACATTTGATGGCAAGACTGTTTGACATAATAGGGTCATGCTATTTTTTAATTCAAGTGATATATTAATGAAAATTTGTTGACTACTAGAAAGCGTCCGTAAAGCCACATGAACTATCCTTTTTGAAATATGTAAGTATTTAAGTAACTACTTGGCGTATTACAGTAAAATATGGGATACAATTCTAAATATTTCTTAAGCATTTGGACCAAATCATTTGAAATTTAGTGAATATAGCTAATACGTTAGAAGAATTAACAATTTACTAAAATTATCAACAGCAGTTTGAAATTCATTCCAGACCTTGACAGCTATGTCCAACTAAAACCGTCTAGAGGATTTAAATCCGGGAAGTACAGTGGCCATTGCATATTGTCGATAGAATTTGAAAATTTCTATAAAACCCATAGTTGGGGAATGTCCCTTTGTGAGTCGGTTCAGAATTTCGTTGAAAGATTCAAGCATTATATGGATAATGCTCATAAATCCAGCGAAGAACTAATTCCTCGATAAATTTTTTCATTCGCTTAGAATCGGTCATTGATGAATTTGAGTGTTAGCTTCCCCACCACGATAAATAAAGCCCAAACCATGACATATTTAAATTTTAGATTTAAATTTTTCGCTTTGATAACAATTCGAGTTTCTCCAAACAAGATCAACAATTTTTCAAGTTAAGTATCTTTTTTATAATTTAAAGTACTTAAATCATAAAGGTTCGTAGTAATTAAGAGCCAAACTAAGGAATTGGAATTAATTCTCGAAGCCAAACAGATTTACTGTAGAAATATTTAAATGACTACCTTGTAGCCTTTCAATTACACTATCTATCCTATCTAACTGAAATTAACTCGAAACTTAACATTAATTACTTAGGCTGTGGAATTATATTCCAATACTCGGGTAAATTACTACGAGTTTTAATACATTTTTATTTTAATGAATTTCGTGCCGTTTTCCTATTAAACTTACTCAATACGTAAATCAATAAAACATTAATAACTTAAACATCAACAAATTACTTTTGTGTATTCGCTTTATTCCACATTTCAATAGGATAAATTAATTTTACGCGTATTAGAATAAAATTCGAATTTTACCCGGAGTGTTGGCACGCAGCCTGTCAACTTTTACAGCAGTAAATAATTTACCGAGTATTCGCTCACCTTAAGATTAATTGGAAAATACTCAGTGTGAGAAACCTCAGCGAATTAACCTACAGGCCTTCCCTTGAGAAAGCCATGGCAACAAAGATTGGAGCAAAAGGAACTATAATTTATGTAGTTTGATGTGGTAAGAATAGGTGAATAGCGATATATTGATAGATTAAAATTTCGTAATACATAATATCTTTAAAAATAAATCAACACATTTTATGTCAGCATTTTCATTTGCAAGAGTCATTTTATGTTGATTTAATTCAATTTTTTTATAATAAACAAGAACACAAACACAAAACAATTGTTATAAATATGAATTTTGTATGCGTAGTAATATATAAGTATTATACAATGAAAAGGGAACACAACTATGATGCCTCGGGGATAACACCGTGAATTCGATGCAATCATCGTCTCTCCACCTTGAAAGTTTAGTCAATAAGCAAAATGAAATAATATTCGATCATCGCGAGTTGGGCCATGTCAGAGATTCGCTCACGTTGATAATCATTCAGTAATTTTTTATAAATAAATTTAAAAAAGTTTTTGTAAAAGTGTTACAGAAATTCATCGTAATTCAACAATGATAAATATTCTCCATACAAATATAATTCATATTATGGCTTGATGCCAAACTTTTAAGGGCGTAATTTTTACACAATCCATGTTTCTTGTTTGATTTTATTGTTGTTGTCTATTTGTATTATATGTTATGTACATACATTATACATAATATTATTATGTTTGTAGTTGTTAGCTTCATTAGCCCATTCATCTATTGCGACAAAAATAAAATCCTAAAAATATATTTTTAATTTAACAATGATTATTAACACAACAAACTAATTACTGCCTTTCCAAATGTACTGTAAAAAAAACACAATTTATCTAAAGAAAATTTTTAAGGAAAACCCCAAAAATAAATTATTTCCGGCCTTTTTTTTGTTGTAATTGTAAACAGTAATCAAACAACAAAAATTCATTGATGAAGAGATACGAAGAGGGCGCGCGGAGATGTTACCAAAAAAAACGTAATTTGGTTTTTTAATTTATATAAAACTGTATCAAAATAAAATTACTTTATTCTATTTACCATTAACGGTATATTTTGTTATACGTATTATTTATATATTATAATATGTATGTATGTATATAATTCTGCCTACTTTTTTTAATGACCTAAGATCACCTTTTTTTCTTGTATTTTGTACAAATTTTTAACACAAACACACAAAAACACGAAAAACAACTTTAAATAAGTATATTAATAATATGAAAAAAAAAAAACAAACTAAAATATTTTGGTTTTCTCGTAATTTAATATACAAATTTTATATTAAATAATATGTAGCTAATTATTTACTTAATTTTTTATTTATTTATATTTATTTACTGTTAATTTTCTCTTTTATTTTTATTCAAACACTAGGCAGATGAAATTTTATAAAATTAATACGAAAACACACAACTCGCACTTCACCAACAAAAAACTAATACAACTTTTTTTAATTAATTTTTTTTTTTTTGAATTAATCCTTTAATACATGGTGTTTAAACATTTAAATTCACAAACATTGCATTATGTACTTGCTAATAAACGCAAATTGTAATTCACAAAATTTTCACTGTAATCCAGAATAAATAAATTTTAATTTATTTTTTTTTTTGTTTTCATCTAAAAACCAACGGAGCGATACACAAATAGCACCCGACGTCAATCTTGTTTCGATTGTACAGCCATTTTGTATTGTTATCAACAAAATTTTGTTGTGGTTAGTCGAAAAATGGTGAATGGTATAATTAATAACGAATTTGAGTAGTACCCGATGAATACACAGTTAATTGTTTTTGTAAAATTCTGTTTGTGGATTGTGGACTTGTGGTATATGTTTATACGTATAGAAGATTTTGGTAATCTCCATCGCGATTAGAGCTGATGGCCCATATGTTACAACCCGTTATACATGTACATACATATATGCTTGCATACATATGTATATTGGGAAAGTTTACTTTACCGTTAACTAATAGGAACATCTTAGGAAGTAGCGATAATAATAAACTAGTAGGAACATCTTAGGATGTAGCGATGCGAATTACATACTACTTGGATGTTGTAGAGACCTGTATATTGTAAAACTCTATTAAAATATTTCGTAACATTCGAATTTGCGGACTAAATATGTGTAAATAAAGAAAAAAGATTAACACCATCGGTTAAATAAATACTGTATGCAAGATGCATACATTATACAGGATTACAGAAGTGTTAGATATCACAACAAACGAAGTTCATCACACATGTGGTAGTATTCTGCCACTCATACATGTCCTCTTCTGTATATATTCCGAATGATCGATGACGTTGATTAAGTATGCTGTTGGGTATAAAAGTCACAGATTTTGCATTAAGCGGCACAGTGCAATAGTGGAAGGTAAGGAGTTAACAAGGCTTAAAGTGAGTTAAAAAAAGTGAAAGTGATTTAAAATTAATGGAAAAAAAAGAAGAACTGAAAATTAATACTGAATAGTGTAAAGTAATTTTGGGGAAACTCACCCCCATCGTTCGAACAACGTGTTCTAATTATTCATTAATTTTTCTACAAAAATCTTATAAATGGTTGGCTTTTAAATATTACACATAAGACAAAGGAAATACTTTTTCCACCCCTATGACATTCTAAACTTTAAAAATAATTGTGACCCATTTATATGTTTACATTTGATGGCCGTGTACCTAATATTGGTATTTTTAAAAATAATTTTCAAAATTTAAATTACAAAGAATTTGATAGCTATACCGTTGAAAATTAATTATACATACAAAGATTAAAATTAAAAATATAAATAATTTGCTAAGTGTACTGCTTTTAAGGCGATGCCACATGCATAACCGTCAAACCGGCATTGAAAACCGACAAATACAAGTTTTGACAGAAAAATAGGATTTATAACATTAAAGTTAATTAAAAATAGTTTTAATGAACAATAACTATGATATTGTTACAAAATTTTATTAAAATTGATACAATTTCATTTAAAAAAACCTTATTTTATGTTTTGCCGTCCGTCAAATCCGTAAAATCCGGACGGCAAAATACTGAATGGTATAATTTTTGAAGTTAACGAACGCTCCCCCGTTTTCCAAAATCATGAACGAATTTTTTTGCCGTCAGTTTTCTGCCAAAATAAACAAAAATTAATTTGTTTATTTCAATTTTGTCAAAATAGAAAGCGAAAAATTAAAGTGTGACGTCATTTGCCGTCCGTGATTTTTTTTTTCATGTGGCATAGTAAACGGAAAATCCGTACGGATTTGCCGTTTTCACATTTGCATGTGGCATCGCCAACCGAAATTTTTAAAACATTTAATAAATAAATGGTATAAGGAAAACCATTTAATCAATTAACAGTGTATACAAAAATTTCTCTTTCCATCTACATATATGCCATCCCAACTAACTTCATACAATTTTTTTAGATATCTCACTCTAGTTCATATAGTTCAGACGCGCTCACCTACACCATACACATTTTTTAAACAATAACAAAAATATCCAAGAAAGTGTTTTAACAAATCTAAAAATTAAAACTATATTTAAAAATCGTATTTGCACTAAAATAATTTATTTCAATTAAAAAGTGAATATTCTATTTAAAAAAATTAAAAATGCAATCACATAGTAAAAAACGAGTTTGTTATTATTATGATAGTAAGTAGAGAAAAAATTTTTTTTTCGCTTCATGCGAATGAAAACGTTCTCGCGAAAATAATTTACCGCTTTCGTTTAGGTTGGAAAATATTTCCGCGGGAATTTTATTATATTAGAATTTTAAAATTTTATTTAAATTGCGATTGACTTTAATTACTTATACGCATTTAATAAAAATTAAGCGTATATGTGATAAAATTTCCAAAAATTTCGGAGAAATACGAAATTGTTAAAGCAACGCGATGTGTCGCTTGGCATTCATTTCATGTATCCGTAGATTGTACTACTATTGTACTCTTTCTATTATATTATTTGGAATACAAAGTCACGTACAAACTACGGTAACCGGGATGATAAACTAAAACCAATGTTGTGAAATAGTTTAAATAAAATTTTTAGATTTGTAAAATGTGTGAATTTGAATTTTTTTTTCGAATTTCAGGTGATATTGGTAATTATTACTATGGCCAAGGGCATCCCATGAAACCCCATCGTATACGTATGACACACAATTTACTTTTAAATTATGGTTTATATCGTAAAATGGAAATTTATGTAAGAGAAAATATAATTTTATTCGATGACCATTGTGGTGTTGATTTTTCAATTTTGAAATTATTTTAGAGGCCGCATAAAGCTACAGCCGATGAAATGACTAAATTTCATTCAGATGATTATATTCGATTTCTGAGATCGATTCGTCCGGATAATATGTCCGAATATAATAAGCAAATGCAGCGATGTAAGTGAAACGATACCATTTTCACACCGGGAATATTTTTAATAATTTTCATTTTTTTTTATACATTTTTTTCAGTTAACGTCGGTGAGGATTGTCCTGTATTCGATGGTCTTTATGAATTCTGTCAACTTTCTGCAGGTGGCTCAGTTGCGGCGGCTGTGAAATTGAATAAACAAGCGTCAGAGATTTGTATTAATTGGGGCGGTGGTTTACATCATGCGAAAAAGTCAGAAGCTTCTGGATTTTGTTACGTAAATGACATTGTGTTAGGTATCCTGGAACTTTTGAAATATCATCAACGTGTTTTATACATTGACATTGATGTACATCACGGAGACGGCGTGGAGGAGGCATTCTATACAACCGATCGGGTAATGACCGTAAGTTTCCATAAATACGGTGAATATTTCCCAGGTACCGGTGATCTAAGGGACATTGGGGCAGGTAAAGGAAAATACTACGCCGTGAATATACCACTACGCGATGGTATGGACGACGATTCATACGATTCCATATTTGTTCCCATTATATCCAAAGTCATGGAAACCTTTCAACCGTCCGCGGTTGTTTTACAATGTGGTGCTGATTCACTAACCGGTGATCGGCTTGGCTGTTTCAATTTAACTGTTAAAGGTCATGGAAAGTGTGTTGAATTCGTTAAAAAATATAATCTACCCTTTTTAATGGTGGGTGGAGGTGGTTACACTATTCGAAATGTTTCACGTTGCTGGACTTATGAAACTTCAGTCGCGCTTGGTGCTGAAATCGCAAATGAACTTCCGTACAATGATTATTTTGAATATTTTGGTCCTGATTTTAAATTGCATATCAGCCCAAGTAATATGACAAATCAGAATACATCCGAGTATTTAGAGAAAATTAAAAATCGATTATTCGAGAATCTACGTATGTTACCACACGCGCCTGGAGTCCAAGTGCAAACGATACCAGAGGATGCGGTGAATGATGAGTCAGATGAAGAGGATAAAATAGATAAAGACGAAAGATTACCACAAAGTGATAAAGACAAACGGATTGTTCCGGAAAATGAATTTTCCGACTCGGAAGATGAAGGTGAAGGTGGTCGCAGAGATAATCGTTCATTCAAAGGCCAAAGGAAACGGCCACGGCTGGATAAAAGTGAAACAAAAGCAGAGATTGATTTAAAAGATGAAAAAGAAAATAAAAGTAATTAAATTTAAAATGAAATTCTCTCATATGTGTAGAATAACATCAATATTTCCGTTTAATATTTTTTCTAGTGGACACAACAGAAAAGGAAGAAACAAAAACGACAGATGAAGCCAAAAAAGAGACCACATCAGTCGCTTGATAAAACACGCAACATACAATCGAGGTTGATTGCTACGTAATCAAAATGTTCCTACAACAATGGGATTTTTATAAAGTTTTCAATTAATTTAAATTAATTTTTTCACTTTTAATTTGATAATTCAATTTAATTGTAACGTAATGTGATTTATTATTTTTTTTTTTATATCAACACCATTTTCTTGCTTCAACATATTTTAATTTATTTAAAAAAAAATTTTCTTACAATCAATTTTTTAACACATTTTAATAAATAGTAAAAATCTTCTAAAATAATGATTCCTTTTTGATAGTTTTAAATACATAATTTTTGTTTGTTTAGGATTAATAATATCAATAAAATATTATATAATATATAATTTAAAAGTTAAGAAATAATAATATAAATAAAATAAAAAAATTTTAATTTGATCATTTATCAAATTTACACATTACACAATGTATTGCATTACAAACAACAAATATGAATAATTTTATTTTTTACAAACCAACAATAAATACATCAATACATACAATATTTTGTGAGTTTCTTTCCGCTTGCAAAGTAATTCAAATTCGCCTGCTTTTCTTAATAAGTGGCACGCTATTTATGCTGCGGACCAATTCACGAGTAAAAGTCGACTTATTTACATTCATAAATTCGCACGTATTTCAATAAAACAAAAGTTTGAAAGACACAATAAAAATAAAATTGAGTACAGTAAAAATGTTTAAAAATAAGATTTTATTCTTTTAGAAATGAATTCATCAATTATAACTCCCAAAAATCAAAATTAACTAAAAGTCGACTTTAAAAAGAATAAAAAAATAAAAAGTGTACGAGGACATCTTTTGAAAATTCAACTTCGGATGCCGGAGTATGCGAATTGATTTGTGTCGTATTCAAATTTATAAATATAATGGTTTAGAAAATAAATGATGAATTATTATTTTATGTGATTAATTAAACATCATTTACGTACTCTTTATAATTCTGCATTTTTAATAGTTTATACTATAGACATCTATAGAAAACGTGCAAAATCTGTGCGAAGCTCGATGTGTTACACAAGAATAACAAATTTGCGGTTTTGAGTATATGAAGATAATGTGTGCTTAACGGTTTGAAAGATTGCTAAAAATTATATTGTACTAAATTAAGGTTGTTTGTCAATTACAATTTTTATTGAATTTAGTTCCAATTATAAAATATAGGTTTTGCGAACCCGGATTTGATTTCTTTTCTATGCACCAAACTGATTTTAATTTTATTTTTCTAATTTTCTAACTAATAATTATTTGAATAATATTATTTATTAAATATTATTAAAATATAATTTATAAATATTAATATTATTATTATTTTTTATTAAATATAATTTATGTTTTTCAGTTTCGAATTTGACCAAGTGCTATTAAAAGAAGAGCATTTGATTAATTTTAAACTATTAAGCAATTGTAGTTCATTAAAAAATCCTCTGTACAAATATGTAGGTAGAAGTTTATACAATCATATATAAAAAAAAGTTAGGTCAAACATAGTTTGATCTTCATTAATAATCGTGTAATAATCTTACGAGGAATTCAATTTTTTGTGTACAGACAATAAACATACTTAGGCTGCGGACCAATTCACGGGTCAAAGTCAACTTTTACTTTTACTTTAATTTTTGGTAAATTCATTTACCCTATCAAAAAGTAGGGTAAAGCGAGTACACAAAAGTAAATATTTAACGTTAAACTTGTTCATTTTTTAATGATCTATACGGATTGAGTAAGCTGGAAATATACAAAATCACGTATTTCAATAAAATAAAGTAATTGATTTACCCTTGGATTGGTCCGCAGCCTAGGTTAACTGTCCAGCATATGCAGGGATGGGCGAGGTAGCTTACGCCATGTAATCTACGCGGTTGTCGACACGTTAAATATAACGTTGATTACTTGGCAGTGTTTTTGGTCAACGTCGACAATTAAAATAATGTTAACAACCTAAACGTTGTAAAACGTTGTAAAAGCGTGCACCTATAGAGGTGATTTTTTCCTTTGTTTCTTTTTTCAAATGACGCATGAATAATTTCAAACGGTCATCGTGTTTTATTTATTCAGTATTGTCGGACAAGACGGACCCGGGCATAGCGTCTACAAATTGTTCAGCTCTATTACGAAAATCAGCGTTCTGTGAGGAATGTGTTTTGTGCGCTTAGACCAAGTTACGGTTGACATAATCGGCCTGTCGAGACCACTATTTGGAATACCATCGAAAAGTTTGAATCCCAGTTTACAGTATTGGATGATACGCGACTAAATACACGGTTTGGTGTGGTTAGGCCTGTGAAATCATCGGTTCATATTTCTTCAAAAAAGAAGACGGCTGGAACGTACCTGTGAATAGTGCTCGTTATTGCACCATGATAACGGAATATTTGCTGCCAGAAATTGAAGCCCGATCTCAACGACATTTGGTTCCAAGAAGTCGGCGCTATTTGCCATATAGCGCGCAAAGCAACGTACTTATTGAAAAATCATGTTGGCGAGCAATTAATTTACGAGGAATTACCTTACGAATTTAATCCGTATCAAGGTACGGATCGTTGAATTTGCTATTTAGATCGTGTGATACCACACCTCTAGACTATTTTCTTTTGGGCTAAGCAAAGTTCAAAGTCTATGTGAATAAACCAGCTAGATTTGAAGCATTAGAAGCCAACATTACTTGTGTCATTCGCCAGATACCACTCGATATTCTCGAACGCATCATCAAAAATTGAACTTTGAAAAAGAACCATCGCAGTTGCGGCCATCATTTGAAAGAAGTAATTTTAAAAAAATTTAATGATAATAAAGTTTCCATACGATTAAATTGAATTTATTGGTTTTTTTTTGCACAAATCACCTCTATAGATTTCGTTATTATGGATAAAATCACGCACATTTTGTTTGGTGTTCCCTGTTCCTAGCATAACTACCGGTGTGATTTTTGCAATTCAGCACTCTTTCTCTCTTTGAGAGAACATTGATTTGATTAATCTCATGCAAATTGGTTGCTTCTGTTGGAATTAGAGTTGTGTGAACGAGCTATATGCCCAAAACTTTACTGCTGATCTTTACTGGATTGGTACGACACTAATCTATTCAGGGTTGTCTCAAAGGAGCTGTAATACATGGTGGAATTGGGAAAATGCCAGCCATCGTGTTCTCCAGTGTCTAGTCCTTTGCAGATATGGTTAGAAACAACTAAGAAACAACTTAATTGCAGACCTTGTGGTGATTATAGAAGATTAAACACCGTCACCGATCCTGACCGTTATCCTTTACCGTACATACAACATCTTTCGATTGCCTTTTGACTTACGCAACGCTGCTCATACATTTCAAAGGTTCATGACGACTAGGTAGTTAGGGGATTGGATTTCGTTTTTGCATATACGTAGATGATATTCTTGTAGGTTTGAAATCAGAAGAAAAGCACAAATCCAATTTGCAACTACTGTTTAAAAGGCTTGCCGGTATTGATATCAATTGCAGAACTTCAAAATGAGTTTTTGGTGTACTCTTAATTTTCTACGTCACAAAATTACCCCTAATGGAATATTCCCATCCGAGGAAAGAGTTGAAGCTATATCGCAATGTCCAGTGCCTAAATCCATTCGAAAAGTTCAACAATTTACTGGCACGGTTAGTTATTTTATTACCATCACGTTGTACCAAAACTAACTGAATTGTTATCGCCGAGTCATTACGTTTTGTTACTTAGAAAGCCGATCACTGCAAGAAGTGTTGCTTAGTCAGAAGAGTATAATGAAGTATTGGGTTAGGATAAAGGTGCGCTTGCTCAAGCAACATAACACAGTGTTCCGTATTACTACTGATGTATCGAACACCGTATCGAAACTGTCAGCGGATCCCTTTTGGAACTGTATCTGAATAGCTAGCGAGTAAAACATATTTTTTTAAATTAACTATAATTTATTCGTAATTGCGTTTGAAAGTTGATGAATTGTTAACTAAAATCATTTGCGCATAAACAAAATGTTTTCATATTTTTTCACTAATCTGTAATTAGATTTTATATGGACACGTTCCGGGAGATACATAATATCATCTACCGATTACACGCTTTTACAAAAATTCACTTGAAATAACTTTAGGTTAGGTTAGGTTAGGTTAGGTTGAGTGGCTGCAATGGCACACTTAGACCGGTGACGGTCCATTGCGATTCCACAGGATCTTACTTCCCTATATTACAATTATGCCAGTTTGAGCTGCTTATGTAGCGTGATATATCTGGCACCTTACAGTTTTCGAGATCAGAGAGGCAGTCCATTAAGAATCTACCCATATATTTATATCTTTTGTGTGCCAAACCGGACATGAGCAAAGGAGGTGGACTACCGCCTCTTCTTCCTCCTCGTCCATACAGCTGCTGCAAAAATCCTAGCCTCTTAGGTCTATGTTGGGTTTCCAACTAAACTTAAGTTCAAGATTACGCCCAGAAATCTTGCCTTATCAGTAAAAGCTAGTCTCCTGCCATTTAACATAGGTGGATCTACTACTGGGATTTTATATTTCCTAGTAAAGAGTACCAGTTCAGTTTTGGACGAGCTGATTGCCAGTCCACATCTGATGGCCCACCTCGTAGTGATTAGGAGAGCATTTTGGATTACCTCCAGATTACCTCCGTCTTTACATTGTTAAAGGCACCCCAAATATCAAGGTACGCCACCATACAAAACTCTTGCGAGAATATGGATTTTCCAAGTATCCTTACCAGGACGTGCAGAGCTGTGTCCACAGATTTCCCTTTACAGGAAGGATGCTGAGACTGGACCCAGTCACTATAGGGTTTATTTTTTATCGTATATAGATATCCACCAGTCTTTCCAAGGTTTTCAATAGAAAGGATGATAGAGTTATGGGTCTTAAGTCCTTTGGGTAGCCATCTGAGCATTTACCCGCTTTCGGAATAAAGATCACTCTGATATCTGCCCACCTCCGCGGAATACAGACCAATTTTAAACAGCCTTTAAAGGTTACCTTTAGCCGCCCTCGTTAGCACAGTAAGTAGCGTGCTTGCTTTGTTATTCGAGGGTCTCGAGTTCGATTCCCGGTGGTGACCAAAAATCACGGTTGGGTGTTTTTAATGTGCAAGTATATGGTTTGTCCGGGTATTGTCCAGCCAGGGAAGAATAATCGACGAGTTGTTTTAAATCTCCGCCGGTATAATTCGGTCAGGACCACCCGATTTATAAGGTTTGAAACCTTAAAGTGGCCATAGGATACGTTTTTTAGTTACGACATCTTCTATGCGCAGTGAATGTGTTTGTCGATGAGTACTAGTCTCTGTCGAGTCGTCGAAGCTTCCGGGAAAGTGGGTTTCGATGACATGTTTCAAAGATTCCTCACTAGAAGCAGTCAAAGATCCATCCGGTTTAATTAAATAACTGGGACTGGTTGGATTAGTATACAGTATCTTCCTAAAACGAGAGGTTTCGGAGACTCCTTTCATTTTATCACAGAAGAGTCTACATGAGCTCCTTTGTGCCTTCCTCAATTCTTTTTTGTATACTTTTAAGTCCTCCTTATAGGAGTCCCAATCTTGAGCCTATCTCGTACTTTTGGCTCTATTAAATACTTTCCTACATGCCTTTCGGTAGGTTACCAGTTCCTTGGACCACCATGCTGGTTTTTGCTTGCCCGTGGGCTTAACTATTGGGCAAGCAGCATTGAAGGACCGGTTGCAGGCACTAGTACTTGTGTCCACTTTGCAATTCAGTTCCTCCGCTGTTTGCTGGCGCCTCAGGGGCCCCCGGCGTTATTAGCTACTTAAAAAGTTTCCCTATACTTGCTCCATAGTTTATCCTTCTAGGATTCCTAAAAGCTTTCCGGGTTGCAGGGGAAATGTTAAGGCTGAATGTTACATATCGATGATCAGAGAAGTAATGTTCCTCCGCCACTCTCCATTCATTGACCATAGGATAAATATTATCTGAGGCGAATTTTACGTCCAGAACCTACTGCCGGTTTTTAGTAACTAATATGGGTTCTGGCCCAATATTACACACCCAAAGGTTAGTGTTTAACAAGCAATCAAAAAATAACTAACCCCTTTCGTTGATGTCACTGTTGCCCCAGATTGTGGGATGCGCATTATCATCGCACATCCAAGGTTCACTCTAATCTTCTTTTTTTCCTCTTCGAAAATCAGATCCCCCAGGTTATCCGGCCGAACCTGTTTGTCCCGGTCCAATTAGATATGTAAAACATAATTTTTTCTTTGGAAATTTCGATAGCAGAGACACTATTTTATTATAGATTTAATTTTAGACACATTTTAGGGCATTTAAATATCGGCATTAACTTTATTATGCGTATTATGTAACATTGACTATAGATATTTAAATACATTAAAGGGGTCAAGATTAAGGACAGAGAATCAAGAAAGCAAACAATAATATTATTCTATCTTATAACGATTTATTTGATTTTTTTACAATTTAATATAATTAGATTCTACATAATTATTTTTTAATATTTAATTAATTTTGCTCATTTTTCTCAGCAGTCTTAATTAAAACTTGTATTCTACAAATCTATATCTTTGTATATTTTATTATAAACAAAATAATGGAATTACATATTTTTATGATTCGTATAATATTATGAAATATTTAATATTACACAATTGAGTAATTTAATTAATCAAAACAATTTTTTTTAAGTAAAATTAAAATTACGTAAATATGAAAAATATAATATAATGTATATGTACTCGTAAATGTATGTTCTAAAATAGTTTATAATATGTATATATATAGTTAATCATGTATGTATACATTCACAAAACAAATTATCAGTCTATTGATAATACAGATTCGATACTTTCACGTTTGGCGGGAAATACTGGCCCGCCTATATAACTAAGAGGATTTAAAAATTTCCGTAGCAATACAGACGTGTCTGTTAAATGTTTACAATTACAATTAATTTTTTCTATGTTAATGTCAATAATTTTAAAATTTTCTTGGTTCTAAAATAAAAAAAAATAAAAAAAAGAGAAAACATTTTTGTTTGTAGTTTTTAAATATTTTTTTTTCTTTTTTAAATTACATATTTTATTTAAGCATACGAACATATATGTAGGTTTTGTAGTTAAATATTCAATCACAAAATACTTTTCCCCCTCCAAGTACCAGTAAAACATGTATAGTATATAAATATGTATGTGTGGATGTATGTATATGTGCATGGAGATGAAAAATGTTTTCTTTTTAAATCTTAAATTATCACATCTGACTATGCAAATTAAACATAAAACACAAACACTATAAATATATAATTATTGTAGGATACAATTTTTAATTCGTTGCTATAAATTATGTGATGTAGGACTATCGGTCGGGCTCTCTTCAATTTTAAATGGTAACTGTGTTGAATTTAATTGGGCAATTGGTGGCGGTCCCCATGATACCTGGCGTTGTCTTGGACGTATATGTTGTGAATTTAATTGATTTAATATTTTATTTTCTACCTTTAATTGTTCCTGCATATTAAAAAAGTACATTTAATTATTCCGCTTTGGAAATAATTAAGTTTCGTTTGATTTTAAATCAAAATATTATTTTTTTCTATAATTCATTTATAAAATATATATTTTTTGATAGAAGTTTTTTTTTAGCATGCAATTTATAACTATATATAAATAAATTATATTAAATTTGATTTAATTAATTATGAACATGCATCAAAATTATGTTGGCATTTAACTTACATTTAAATGATGAAATAAAAATAAAACAAAAAGTTTTCTGAATGTTTTTGATTTAATGATATGATGCACAAACGTTAAATTAAAATAATTTAAAAATGTAATTTTGTTGTGTTTTTGGTTTGGATTTATAAATAATCTTGAATTTGGTTTATCAAATACTGGATGATTTCTTTATGCATGTTGTATTCTAAAAATTAAGGTTTTTGTTGTGAATAAAATGAATCAATGTATGTGTATGTTTCAGAGGTTGTGTTGGAAACGATTATGTAGTTTTGATTCCAAGATTTATTATATTGTTAATTAATGTTCATGCTCAATGCGGTTGTATGATAGTATGATTAGATGGGCTTGCCTTACCACTCACATAAATATCCCTGAATGATCTAATTCACATCTATACAAACGATTACATTTTTATTAGTGGTTGCTCCGTCCTAGCTTAATGTTTAGTTAAACACAGTTTGGAGCAATAAAATTGAGATACTCAAAACAAGAATTATGTTTGATGATTGTGCCTTAGCAATATACGAAGTATAATTTGAGTAGTTTAAATCATCATCTTAATCATGGTATTGATCATGAACCAATTTGTAACAAATGATGTGTTTTTAATAATACGAAGCGTCTGCCCTTCCTTCGATTGAAATTGGTTGTACGATCAAAGTTTAGGTCGTGATACATTTGCAACGGATAATAAATGTGGGGTTAAGAAGAATTTTACCTTAAGCTAACTTATATTCAGGCTTATTCAGCTCAGGTCTCGTTTGCCTTAAAGCCATAATAAATTTTACATACCCGTGTACCGTGTAAAAATCACTCGATTATTGGTATAGGAGAAATGTGATAATAATTTAATTTGAAATTCAATCTCAGATTAAAGGTGTTTGTGTATGTGCTCATATTCAATTTCTAAATTACATTCAAACTCGATTCAAACCTTCTTCTATTTCTACTGGAATCTTAAAAAAAACTTATTTTTTTTCACGCTCCTTGTTGAAAATTTAAAATTTAATTAAATTACTTGAGCCAGAATGTTAGAATTTGAATTGACGTTAACAGATGATTTGATAGGAATAGGAATCTGGTGGCGCGTTGAAGTGTTTCTGCGAGAATAATACAAGTTTTAAATACCAGAATTTAACGAATTTTTGATCTATGTCTTACCAAATTTAATCAGGTTTATACTAACATAAAGTTAAACATGATATTGTAATGTAATACGTTATACGCATGTAACTTGCTTAGAATGTTGACTCGGCTGAAATTTAATTTTTATTTTTATTTATTTCAGAAACTGTGTAATCGAAATCTAAACCTGAATCTACAATCTGCAGCCAGGAGTGTGAAGCGCGTGTGTATTATACACAAATTTAAATGGTAATCAATTACAAAATCAGCAATTAAATATAGGATTTACAGCTATTAAATTATAAGAAGCTACATATGTATGTGAAGTTATTCCAGAATTTTATCCCAAGAAATGAAAATTTTGACTCAGGCAACTCTAACAATTGTATACCTCACGTAGTGTTCCGTGAAGTTAGCCCAGCCCAGAAATTTATTACAATCCCTTTAAGTAAAATAATTATTATACAATAAATTAAAATTTAATGTGAAAGATTCTGCTTTTAACGTTCATATATACGAGATGATAAATCAGTGATAAATATTTTAAATTTCAATAGCCAACACAAAACTTTGCGGTTATAACTACGTACTTAACTACGTATGTAAATGAGCATATCAACAGCTGTCTCGACGGTTTGTTTTTTGAAATCGTAATCGGTAATATGCCTAAATAATACCACGGGCTGAAAATATTCAAACACAACTTTGTATTTTATTGTAACTTTTCATTTGGTACTTTATTTGGAATTTAAAATTTGTCGGATCGAAGTTATAGAGTTTTGAAGATATTTTTACATAAATTTTGTATTTTATTTTAGCTTTTCGTCTGGTATTGCCAAATGGTTTTGAGATGAGCATATCAGTTCTGGAATTATTTTTTTAAAAATCGTACCGTTGCAATGTGTTTCATAAAAACGAGATTTTCAATTCGTGAAGTAAGCTATTGGTACGCCCATCCCAAAATCCGTTTATCCGACAAATTTTTAATTTGGACATACCAGACGATAAGCTTAAATTAAAATATAAAAGTTGTGTTAAGATATTTTCAGGCACATTGCTACGGTACAATTTTCAAAAAAACTTCGTGAACTAAGCTGTTGGTATTTTCATCTCAAAACCATATACCTTTGATTTGACAATTTTTTTAATTTTGAGATACCAGACAAAAAATTAAAATAAAATACAAAAGTTGTGTTAAGATATTCTCAGCCCAAACTGGTCCGTTGAACCTTTTATGCTTTCAAATAGAGTTTTGTTAGTTTAGGCTATATAGATAATTAAAATTAAAACACCCACCTATAGCCTTATCTCACCGAAATTTTGATTCTCTGATTTTTTCCCCCACTTATTTTCGCAAAGATGTCTTTAGTATTTAATTAAAAATATTGTGTCAAAGAAGCTTAGATTCATGTCGCAAGCTAATCGATTTGATGTTGATCCAAATATATTCGCTGACCATCAGTCAAATGAAACGATATACATGACAGAAGAAGAAGAAGAGCTTTCTGATTATTTTTAATAAATATTGTTTGAATAACAACGTCTTACAGTAGTTTTATTGTAAATAGCTCACTATTGGGCAGTTTCAGTTAATAATTCCGTTTAGAACCAAGAAGGAATAAATCATTCGTTAAAAGTGAATGGCGGGCGAGTAAAGAGAGCTTCGGCGCCAGGAAACTGCAAAATATCGATGGTGAACTTTACGAAAGTGGTAAAAACCTCCGGAACATTAATTATTCTACAATTTAAGCGTTAAATTTTTCTATTTATATCCTAAGCATATATATGTATGTATATAGGCAGTGAGTGACAATCACATCACAATCAATAAAGAATAGTACAAATTATTGACTCTACAATTTACAAACAATATTAAATACTAACATAACATAACATAGCAATAATCGACATGCATTAAAAACAATTTAAAAAAATTAACTACCTGTTATATGTGTAGTGTTAGAAGTACATGTATGATCAGTGCAAATTAAATTTTAGCTATAGATACATAGGATATGGAAATTTGATTTTTGTTGTTAATATATCTAAATTACAAAATTATTTTAATCGAAGAAATAGTTAGAATGCATAAAAAGAAACTAAATACAATAAAAACATAAACCATTCAAATTTTAATTTTATCTCTTTTCCGTTGGAATTCGCCATCCATAGTCCATGCGATCTAGTGTTACTTCACTAATAGAGCTTAATGGTGCTAATTCTTGTAAGGTCATGCTTACCGGTCTGTCTTCTTTATTATCATAACTATTTGGATTATCATTTTCATTGTAATTATTTTGTTCCTCCTCCTCTTCATTTAGTAACTCTTCCGTTTCATCTATTGATTCTAGCTCTTGGTCTAGCAGTTGGCTATCCGTTAAACTATCTTTAATCGTATCTTTTTCTGTTTCGTCGTCGGGTGCTTCAATTTTATTAGGTGTTGTCAGTTCATCAATTATTGTTGTTTTTACATTATTTGGAATTGGTGTTGTATTACCATTCTTTAGAATGCCTACTAAATTTGTTGCTAATTTATTTGGTTCGCCCACCTTATTAGTGTCATTGAATGGGACCTATACGAAATTAGTAATAAAATAATTTTCTACGCGAATAAATAATTTAGAAATATTTACCGGTTTATACGTAAATGGATTCCCACCAACACCAGGCGATTCATGAAGCTTTGTAGCTTGTTCCTTGGACAATATAATGCCCTCGTCTGTTTCGCGTTCGATTCGTTTTTTGTATGCCACATGTGTTCGATACACTTCAATTATGCAACATACAATGATGACAACAAATAGGGTTGCCAGTGTTATAAATACTACTTGAGTTTTTTCTTCTTGTTTGATAGAATTTATATACGTTGATTTATAAGGTTCCCGGTTTGGTGGTTGTTCGATCCATGATTTGCCCTTAAAAAAAATGATAAATTTATGAAAATTGAAAATTATGTCATTGGTTTACGGTTGAGCGGAACAAGACAAAAAATCATAATTACTTACCAAACTGATGTTTAATGGTAGCTCAGGTGTCGAACTGTTGGCAATATCAAAATAAGCATGACACGGTGCGATACGAACACCTTGCCCATTAATGACAGTAATATTTTCGGCCCCCGATTTTGTAAACAGCATATACTCTTCCACTGGCTTCATGGAATAATTATTTACTTGGATAAATATGTCTGTAATTACGTTAAAATTGTGATTTCGAATTAGTTATACGTTCGGATTATTTGGGTGAAAAAAATTAATTTACTCGAAAGGCATCCCGTATAGGATTTATACGTGGCAAATCTTGAATCTGTCGTATTAATACCCCCAATTTGTACTTCATTTGTCCCACTATCCGACGATTGCGGTGTATTCGATCGTGGCTCATGTTTTAAAATTTCCGGTGTCTGTCGGTCTACAATCAAAGTTGCATTATCACCGCTCCGATAATAGTACACCGAATGTCGTACATTATTCAAGAAATTTTTTTTAATAATTGCAACATATTTTTCTTTTTGTTCACGATCTTCTTCAAATTGTAAGTAGCCTTCGGGTGTGAGTCCAACCAGAATATAATAATTTCGATCATTTTCCGTTTGGATTAATATCATTACGCGGCTGGTTCGTCTTAAGTCACCACTCGAAAATGCTAATTGTAGTTTTATTGTATCGACCTTATCTTTGAGTATGAATTTACGTTGTATTATTGAGTCACCATTAAAATCGGCACCCTTTTCCTCGTGACAATATTCACCGATGAACGATGTTTGATCACATTCGCAGGTGCTTTCCTGTTTTTCGAAATTTTCCGTACAAATACCACCATTTTTACACGGTGTTGAGTCACAGCTCATTACACAGTCGGGAAGTACACCTTCCTTAACTATATATATTGTAAAAACGGAGTTTATTACATAACTTAAATAATTTGTTGGTATATATATTTATGGTATACTTACCGTATGCTTCATTTAATTTCAACATTTCCGTAATATTAACTAAATTATTTCCAATTTTAAGACCACGCACACATCCAATATATCCTTGTAGGTCTTCCGCATCCGGATTTGTCTTAAGTAGGTGTCGCACATCATATCCACCAATCACAAGTTGGAAATAATCTGTTGGTGGCGCAATCGGTCGATGGGGTGATAAAATTTCTAGTTCCGGATTAATCCATGGTTTATTCGTGTATTCCTCGATCAAAACGGATCCCTTATCAATCGTAACATTTTTATCATTTACATGCATTGTTGTACTCATTTCGGTGCGTATAATCGCAATTTGCATACTAGAATTTGCATTCGTGCTCAGCTCATCGTAAACTATAGTTAAATTAACAATTTCATTATCATTGTTGAACAGAAAGACGACCTCTTTCGAATTTGTTATGTATAAACTAACAAAATTATTGTAGTGATCGTTTGCATATAGCACCAACGAGTGGGTATCGTATGTCCGCAGATTTAACAATAAATTTTGAGTTAAAATATTTTTGATCATTTCCTTCTCTTCGTAATTCGAATGGTTGCCAACATAATTTCGGATAAAATATGAGCTGCGGCTGATGAAGGTTAACGCTTTATCATTTATGTCTATATATTTCGAAAAATGTCAGATGGGTATTAAAATATTGTATAAATACTATATAAATGGTAACTATTTAACCTCGACTTACTTGTTTCACAAAATTGACCAACATGTGCCCATTCATTATCGCACATGCATTGGAACGTGCTCCACAATTCTTTGCATTGCGCCCCATTTTGACATGGTGACGGAACGCACGATGGTTTACAGTCTTTAATAATTTCGGATAAATGTACCGACATATAGCTGTATATGTCTAATATTTCACCGTTTACAACGAGACCACGGAAACATCCGATAAGGCCTTGTTTCACTAACAATTTTTTCGATAGATCGCTGCATAGGGTTAAAATGAATTAATTTAGGTTTATAAAACTTTACCAATTTACCATATCATATAAAAATAATCGATACTTACGCAGTGGCACCACCAATAAACATACTACCTTCAAATGGACCAAACTCCTCTTTCTGAAGTAGATCAACCATTTGGTAGTTTTTGTTGATCATAAACCTTACATGATACTCATTGTAATCGATCCAAATTTTGTGCCATTCACCGGCGTTCAATTTTTTCGTCGAATTTATTACGAGCTCTCGCGTTGTACCCGTATTTAGTGTAAAATTAAATGTCAATTGATTTTCTCCTGTCAACGCCACCATAAACGATGGATAGTTTGGTCGGATTGGAGGTTGAAATAATAGTATAGCTTTTTCCCCAGTTGTTCTAAACGAGAATGCGATATCACCCTTACGCCAACCGGGTACCTCTATATACGATTGTGACGTTGTAAATGTTACAACGTAACGTTGAGTATCTGTATAAAGAATAATGTAATATGTATGAATAAAACAGTCACTCTTACATTATATACGCTCTAACTTGTTTCAACGCATTCCAATGGGCCTAGAGTAATTCTGCCTTGAGCTTCTTCATCTAAATTCCGTTGTTGCAGAAAGTACATCCCGGTTATACCCAGACTTCGCGAATCTTTAAATTCACCCTCATCCGAAAACCATTTATTCTCGTTGTTGTCACAATTACAGGATTGAGTTGGGTTCTCGCACGTCTTGTTCATTGAACACTCACACGATCCACTGAAAACCAAAATTACTAAAAATATACACATATTTGAAGTGTCAAATATTCTTACCGCTTTGCACTTCCTAAATAGTCGACGGTGAAATTATTCGCCGACGATGTAAACCACGTCGATGAATACAATTCCAATGGAGCTTTATAACAATCATATTTTATGTACTGTTTGCAGTACAGCGAATGCGATATTAATTCCTGTAGCATGTCCGGTGAAAATTCTCGATACTTGATGTTAAAACTAAAATCAATTTCTTTGCGGGATCGAACATCTATCTGGCTGGGTAGATTGTGTTCCACCACCGTTATGGTTTCATCGTTTAAGGTTTGGAACTGGCATTTAACGTACGCCGGTGGAAATACACCATTTCCATCGATATCGATTAGATACACATCCGATTTTACATAGCCCAGTAGTGCCAATTCTTCACAAGTTTTACGATTCTCTGTAAAATGGCAATTTTTTCCGACATATCCCGTTCCAGTACAGTCACATGTGATCCGGTCATCTTTGACAAAACATTTTCCACCATGTTCACATGTATTTGGCCGCTTACACGGATCAATATAATTACAATTATCCAAGGCCACTTCACCAACCACTTGTTCCGTTTCCATTAAATTTCGCGGATCAATATTCGTATTATTGATGCGTAAATTTTTCATACAGCCCACCAAACCGGTTGTGGCCGCTCGTAAACTACTTCCAATAATTAATCGATTGCTTACATTAAATGCGACTTCGAATCGTTTCATTTCTAAAGATAAGTGATCGACGCTCATTCGTAATTCACCGTTCATGTAATTTATGTTGACCGTATGCCAATCGAATGTCGGCGACATTCGAATACTGGTTGAGTCAGTTACGTTTTTGCTGATATCGGCAATTAGATCGAAACTAATTTTGTCGTCTTGCAGTCGCAGCTAAATCAAGAAAAACAAGGAAACATTTTGTGTTGTAGAAGAAGATTCTCAACGCTCATAAATTATCATAAATCGTATAAGGTTTTAATGAACGTGACTATGCTATATTTGATCGATCAGAGTTTGAGTATAGTATGTGTTTGCATGCGTGATATTATAATCGAAATACCTAATGGAACTAGTATTATATATGTTAATTAACATTGTTGTTTGAATTAAAAACTATATGAGTTTTAGTATATAAATGATGGTCAAATTTTATTTTTATTTTGGGAAATGACGTAGTGCGTGTACATTATGATTAGCACAAAATTAACATGATAATATATTTTTAATGAACATTTATGAATGACTTCAACACAAATATGTTATTTTTTAATTGATCGCGTATTCTTCTCAAATTTATGAAGAATTTTTTTGGAACTTTCACTTCAATTTACGATTTTATTTTACTCAAATTATATTTTTTAACAGAATCTCATATAATTTAGCCGCACATTTTATTAAAATTTGATGTTTACTATATAGAATTATACTTTTTTACTAACTGGTTATCGCAATAATTCACACTACTATCATCATTTAAAAATCAACAAAAATGAATACAAATCAGTGATGGTAATTTAAACAAAAATTTCTATTCTTTACATGTTTAAATTAAAAATGCTATTTATAAATAAATTCACGAAACTAAATTTGTGTCTCTGGCATCAAAGTTGAACAGGGGCAGTTTTAAAGAACATAAACAAATACAAAACAACCTTAAAAATGTTCAAAGAAATTTCAATAATCCATCTTTATCTGTTGTTTGGCCAATTAATCCATTTACATATATACCAAATTCTGCGGAATGGAGTATAATATCGGAACAATTCCTTTGAAATTTGAAAATTAATTTTCTAAATTATTTTTACCAAAAATGAGATATTTTAGAGTCAATATTCGAAATTCTTAAAATTCCAGTCACTGTAATGACTATTTTAAATTTTAAAATTTAAATTTCATAATTTCTGTAAATAAAACATTTTTAAATTTGACTACTAATTTTTAAAATCCAAAAATATTAAAATTTTGATATAATAAATTATATAATTTTCAGAATTAAAATTCCAGCTTACAAATTTTAAACGATCATAGAAATTCAGACACTGACGGATGAGTACGAGGGATGTCTCCTTACATTTGAGAGAATGCGTGTGCGTGTGATTACGGCCCAAAAAGTAGATGGCACATACCGTGCTCTGTACAATATCGAGATCAGAGTTCTGATGAAGTTCCCCGATATTGTAAATGAAATAAGATCTGAACGAGTGCGCTAGCTCGGTCACGTTCTGCGTGCTGATCCGGAACGAATTGTGCAGCGATCTCTGAAAGGAGAGCCGACGATGGCTCCACGGTGTAGAGAACGATTTGGATTCTTCAGGATTTTATGACAGTATGAAGATCAAGCCCAGGATCGAAACCGTTGGAGCCAGATTGTTGACATAGTAAGGGGCCAGTAATGGCCGTTAAACACTGTTTAGTATTATTATTATTATAGAAATTCAGATCTTTAAAACTTAAACATATTTTTATTTAAAATTTGGTTACGAATTATCTGTATCAAACGAATATTAAAATTAATATTTTATATTTCAAATTCTAAAATATAAATTTATGAATTTAAAACAAATTTAACGTTAATAAATACAAATTTCAATTAAATGGAGGAATTTCAATAAAGAAATTTAGTAATCGGAACCTAGAACTTAATTTATAGGTCCTAACTAATTAAACAATTTAAAATTCAGAAAACACAGAATTTTAAAATTTAAATGTAAGTACATAAATTAGTTTTAAATCAACAATTTTACAATTAGAGAAATAAAAATTTTAAATTTTTGATGTATAGGATCTTAAAATATTTACACATGTATATTTTCACATATTGATATGCGATTCAAATTTACTGTCCAAATTGAACAGTTTGACAAATAAAATGTTTTTCAATAAACCGTCTTGTTTTCCGGTCAAATCAATATCAAATATTTCATTTGATATCAAAATTTCTTATAACTTTCGCAAATCGGTAAATAATTTCGTGTGCACTGTATATCGCAGTTTCTGCTACAGTATATTGATTTCCTTTTTGCAGTACTTGATCTAAAGCGGTACTCACCAAATAAAGCGATACGTAAACTTCTCCATATAATCAACGCTGTGTTTAGACTAAGATACGTTCCAAGGCAATGGAAGGTGGCAGAGGTAATCATGATATTAAAACCTAACAAACAATGTATCGATAAAAAGTCCTTCAGACCGATATCCATACTCCCAACCATAGCCAATATTTTTGAAAAATTGCTCCTGAAGAGAATGAAACCCATAAAGGTTGACAAAAATCTCATTCCTGACCACCAGTTTGGATTCAGAGAAAACCACTCGACTATAGACAAGTCCATAGAATCACAGATATAACAGAGCGAACACTAGAAACTAAAAAAATATGACGCTGGATGCCAAGTTGAGGTGGAAAGAACATGTCAAAAAGAAAAAGGAAGAGCTGAACATGAAGTATAGGAAGATGTATTGGCTCTTAGGTAGACATTCTGAACTATCTATACACAATAAATTGATTTTATACCGGCAAATACTGAAACCGGTATGGACCTATGGTATACAGCTTTGGGGCTGTACCTAAAAAACGAACATCAATGCTCCATGGTACATTAGAAATGAAAACCTCCACCGAGATTTAAAGATGGAATACATCAATGAAGTTATTACGTATCATGCATGATTCACGCCTCTAACAGCACAAAAACATCGAGATATGCAATATGCGGGACAGACTGTTGGCCGTAAGACGTCTCCAAAGGACCAAACCAATTGATCTAGTAAATGGAACATAAAATTACTATTATAGGAAATATTTATATAAATAAATAATTTTAATTTCTGGGACTACCCGTTGGGCTATATCCCAACAACTGTTAATATAATTATGATAGAAAAGTTACTCTAGATGACTTAGAATAAAGTCAGTTGTAATATTATATAAATTTAAAAAAAAACAAATTAGTTCAATAGATCTTCTTGGCAGCTAAGGCAACTCTATAATCCCAGATTTAGGATATAAAACCTAAATTTATCATAATTTGAAAGTTAGAATTGAAGCTATTATTTCAGTATATTCTGGTTAAAAATTCAAAATTTTGTTGAACTTATAAACTACGTTTATGTACATGAATGCTGCACAATAGTTTTTCTTTAAATTTCAAATTTTCTGTATATGTATTACCTTATATACCTACAAACATACATATACATACAATCTTACTAAATTTTAACCAAACCAGATATAAAATTCCAAATTCCAAAATGTACTTGAATACAATTTTACAGCTGCACTCGATATGTTAATATAAATTTGAAATTCAATGAACATAAAATTTATAAAATCATAGCTGTAAAAATCAGGTATTTTTTCTTCTAATCAAAGTTTCTAAAATACCTACTTAATACAAAATGTTAAATTTTGAAATCGAAATTTTAAAATTACTGTAAATTAATGATTTTGGACCAAATTACAGAATTCACTTTACAAATTGTTACATTCTAAAATCTTAAATTTCAAAATATCCTCGATTCTGGAATTCTACAAGATTTAGAATTAAAATTTTAATTTCTATTTAATTCTAACAATTACTTTCCGTTTTTTTCATTATTCTCCTGTAAAGTGTGTATCAATTAGTTAAAAAATTTAATTTTGACAGAAAACTCAAGTTTATTTTCGTTTGTTTACCATAAAATGAACAATAAATCGAAAAATTTAATTTTCGTGTCAAAAATTTAATTTTTAATTATTTTTTTAACTAATTGACGCACGGTCTAAATAAAAAAAAATTAATATTAATCCAAAAATTCCAGATTTAACAGTAAACATAACAAATTTTGAAACTAATGAAACTAAACCTATAAATTGAGAATCTTTGGGAATATAGAATTTAAAATTTTTGTTCTGAAATTACAAAGATAGAAATATCAAAAGTTCATGCTAATCAATTGTTTCATTTAGTTTCTGTGAGGGATTTAATACAGACTTGTTTAGAAAATTTAAAAATATGGAAAATATTGAACATCGTGCTGTGATTAAATTCCTTTAAAAGAAAAATAATACTTCTAAGGATATCGAAAGAAGAATGAAAAATGTTTACGGAGAATCTAGTCCGTCTTATAAAATAAATAACGAAATGAGTCCGTCTATTCAAACAATGTAGAGAGTCGCTGGAAGATGACCCCCGCAGCGGAAGACCGGCAGTCGCTGTTACATACTCACGAAATGGTCATTTTAACCGAGGATCTTATATTGACAGACAGGCGGAACACCATTTCAAAATTAAGTGTAACTTTAAATATATCTATCGGCAGTGTTTGCACAATTTTACACTGTCAAAAGTTGTGCAAGATGGTATGTTGACTATGAACCAAAAAATATCGAGTGGAAACTTCAAAGGTAATTTTACAAATGAGTGCAGGCGATCCCGTTAAATTTATAAACCAAATAGTGATGAAACGAGGATTGATCACTATGATCCAGAGTCGAAATAGGAATCCATGCAATGGATAGCGCAGGGAAATCCACCACCGAAAAAGTTTAAGGTTCAACCATCTGCGGGTAAGATAATGATAACAATTTTGGGATTCTGATGGAATTTTGATGATTGACTACTTACCTCATAAGACCACGTTAACATGGGCTTATTATGCGGGAACAATTTTGGGATGTTGAGGCAAATGTTGAAGACAAGCATTACGAGATTGAAAGTTTAATGAAATACCGCATCCACCTGCCAGTACAGATCTAACCCTAAGTGATTATTACAAATTTGAAGAAAAAAGTAAGCGGGCTAAGATTTTCAAATGACAGTGAGGTATAGTGTCCGCTGTAGAAGAATATTTTGAAGAACAGGAGAAATCATTTTATTTTGATGGTTTGCACAAATTAATTGACAGGTGTAATAAGTGCATTAGTGTGGGTGGAGATTATATTGAAAAATAAAAATATTTTGGAATAAAATTTACCGTTATTTCATATAAATTTACCGAACTTATTGAACTCCTTTCGTATTGAATAACAGAATTGCTAAGATCGTTTTGAATTTGCAAACTAGAATTTTGTTTCTGGAAATTCTATAATTTATTAGCTATTTAAACAATTAAATTTTAAATCTGGATTGTTTTATATTTTTCTTTTTAAATTTGGACTTCACACGCTTATAATTTAAAATTAAAGTTTTAAAATTTGAACTCAACTAAGTTTAACTCCAATAAAAGTGAAACTAATGGGAACTATTTCAATATAAATTTTATAGGAAATATTTGTTTTCAAAAATTAGATATCGGTTCTCAGATTTCTATAATGCCCAAATTTTTCAAAATTTAATAATTAGAGTTGAAACTACAATTTCAGAACTGTATAATTTGGTTAAAAAATTTAAAATACTCACTAAAATTACGTTGAAATTTATTATTTCGAAATAATATTGAGAAATGCAAAATTAACGAAATTCGGTATTCGAAATAAAAATTCATACTCTGAGTTTTTCGTACAGACTTATAATTGTTAACATTAAGAAATTTGAATGAAAAAATTGGATATAAAAATTCAAAATTTGTTATTTGTTTAAAAATGTTATTTGGCTTAAAGTATAAAATCTCGATTAAAAATTTCATTAAAATGTATTATTTCGAATCGTTCTTATTAATTTTAATTAGCGTAATTTTAACTTTAAGTTCAGGATTGTAAATTGGCATTCGATTTGGAATTTAATATTCAACACAAAAAATTCATAATTTTTCCGAAAACTCAAAAATAAAATTAAAAACATGTTAAATTCAGACTACTTGAAAGACCTAAAAAAAATTATGTCGAAATTTATTACGTATTTCAAAATATCTATAAAAGTTTGAATTTCGACTTTAAAGTTTAAATTGCTGAACTCATAATTTTTAAAATTATGATTTTTATACATAGAATTTAAAATTTATTAAACCCAGATATTTTAAGAGACCTTAATTGTCAAGATATGATAGCTAGAATTGAAATTAAAATTTCAGAATTGTATAATTTGGTTTAATAATTTGAGCTTAAAATTTCCATTAAAATTTGAATTTCTGAATTTCGACTTTAAATTGAGGGATGTAAAGTTACGAATTTCGGAATTCGAATTATAATGTCATATTCTGAGTTTCATACAAAAATTTTATTTCAGAAATCAATAATTGATAAAATTAATGATTTTCATAAGTTTTAAGGATTTTGGAATTTCTGAAAATTTTAGAAATGTTGGCAGCCGCTTTATTTCAATTTTAAGAACATAAAGATTATCAAGTATCGGTTTGTAAATTTTAGAATTCTAAACAAATAAAAGATTTTAAATTTTATAATTTTGAATTTGCTAGCAAAAGATTGGTTTTAAAAATTCAAAATTTTATTCACTATTAAAATATGAAATTCAAAATACGTATTTTTAAATTTCAATCTAAATTATTGCCGATATTTTGCATACAAATTTCATATTCTGAATCCCAAACTGTTACAAATAAAAAATCAATAGTTATTATTTCAACTAAATAATCGCATGTATTCCAATTTGATTTATTGAATTTCGAAAATTGTAGTAAAATTTAAAAATTTCTGGAATTTTTACAAATGACGTTAAATTCCAATTTTCAAAATATCCAAAATATCAAAAATTATCAAACACATCAAATTTCAAATTGCGGCTTTGCAAATTTAGAATTCTAAAAAAAGAGACTACCGAAATTGAAACATTAATAAAGGTTGGTCATTTAATAAATTAAAAATTTCGGTGTACACAATTTAAATGATTTGTAATTTTTTAAACGTAAATCTAAAGTAGAGTATTAAGAATTTATAGGTTTGGGTATTACATAAATAATTTTGAAATTCAAAACTTGTGTGTTAAGACAGTTAGAAATTCAAAAATTTAGTTAGATTTAGTGAAAATTTGCATATGAATTAAGATATTTATAAAATTAGAGTAATGTAATTTAAGAAGTTTATGTTTTGGGAAAATGAGGAAAGTATCATGCTTTTAGAGTTTAATTAACATAAAATTTTACTTTTACGATAGAACCTTAGTGTCACCACTGATATAATGTGTATTATCTTCATTTACTTCTAGACTTAGGGAGAGGTGGCTTATGATTTTATTAAAACTCAAAAAATACTAAGCGTACACAATTGTCTAACCAGAAAGCAACTAAAAATAATAACTATTTCGAAATTAATTTCTGTTTAACGATAGTTTAGAAAATCGTATCGGTATCTACATATACTCTACCACAGATCATATATAATTTGATGACCTGTACACATACGAGTATACATACATCATAAATATGAGCAACGATGAAGTTTCATATAATCATTAAAAACTATTTATGTACTATGTTCGAAGAGTTTGTCATTCATCCAGAACCAAATCATTTTTTTTATTTTAAAATTTAATTTTACCCGATTTAATTAATTAAAAATAACAAATAATGAAAATAGCATATATGCTATACATATATAAATGTATATGTATAGTATTTCTACATGTATGGAATAAAAAGTTAAATTTACAGTTTTACCACAAATTTCAATTAAAACACATATAAGTAAAAACCTTTAACCAAACTATTATATAGTTTCTATATTATGGTTTTTAACTATACATAGAAATATATGTATATACTCAGAAATATATGTAACTATACATAGAAATATATGTATATATATGTGTATGCTCGTACATAAATGATAAGGAAATTAAAATTGCTTTTTATACATACATACATAGGTAACATGAATATTATAATTACATACTGTGTATATGTACTTACTTCCCAATATCCCATTGAGTCCAGTGTTGTTATATCGCAAAAAGCTAATACGGCAGTTATGCGGCTGCTACGGAAATCGAATTTAAAATTAAAATTTTTCGATGATACAATTGGCCACCATATGTGTGATGTAGCAAATGGAAAGGTTATGGGAATTACCTCGACATCGGTATCATTGTATTCTTCCTGTAATACTCCTGAAATTAAATATAAAATTAAGTTACGTAACGATTTCATTAGCATGCATATACCTATAAAAAGTAACTCTTACCAATGTAATGAACTTTTGGATTTCCTTTTTTCAATTCGTACAGTATCGACACGTCATTATAGAAGACGTACTTCAATGAGCCGACAAATTTATTTGTTGATGCCAATCCTTTCTTTTTGCTTAAATACGGGCCACCGCCAAAATATATTTCTGGATCGAATAAAATTTTTTTCACCGAACCAGGCACCTCCAAATAAAATCGTTTATAGTCCAATAGTATGGTGACATTTTTACTATCGTGTATTATCGTTAAGTTATGCCAAATATTATTGGTGACAATCCGTTCTAAATTCTTTTGCATTACACCATCGCCAAAATCCATTTCAACGTAAACGGTTTTATTTTTAATTGAGGCGGCGATATATTGATGTTTTACCGACTCTCCACTCGCGTAAAAAAGTACCGAATCATCAAAACGTGTTTTAAAAATTAAACTAATTCGTGTGGCCGGTGAATGAACGCGATCCTTCCAATCGTAAATGCGATAACTAACGTAGCTTGATCCGCGCAGCGTCAGTGTGGTTGCAGCTGTATACAGAACAAGACTATATGTAGTAAAAATTTGGAAAATAACTTTTGAGTTCACTTACTGTATAAATCGCATAGTTCGCCTTCGTACTCTGTACCAAAACAATCGCATGATGTTTCATAATAATGATTAATACATTTTGAGCCAACAAAACATAAATTATGCCGTGTATGACATCGATTAAAACAGCCTTCGGCCACATTTTCATGTTTGGTCGCAATTAGAGGTGTTATGGGTAATAGATCAGATGCTGCTTTACCCGAACTTAAAACCACATTACGTATACAACCAACAAATGATTCAATTATATATTTAACACCATGTAATTTTTCTTCCGAACTTAATCCTTAGAGATTTTTTTTGTACACGGCGAAGAAAACATAATAAGAACAAACATAAAAAGGAAATATTATTAGTTCTCCATAAATTATATACATACATACATATATATATGGGTATCGATGCGCGTGTGTGGGTAAGGAAATTGGTAAAAATTAATTAAACGTAAATAAGGTAATCTACTTGTATCATAAAAATAAGTTTCGAACGAAAAGTGATTAAGAATATTGGTTTCCATTTCCATTCCGTATTCAACGCACACATAAATAAAATATACCTACCACCCACCAACACAACAGATGGTAAATTTTTCGCAACACCATAATTTGTTTCGTGATTCAATCCCTTTAAGTAAACTTCTTCTTGATTTTCATCGACACGGGCAATTAGTCGAGCACCGTGCACATCAATACGAACCTAAAAATAAAACAATAATTCAATTAGCCCCCCCTTCTCCCGAAACATGACTATTATACAATATCCAATTTATTATTATTATTATTATTTACCATCACACTATGCCAATCATCACGATTTAAACCTTCACCAACTGTTACACTGGTGGCATGTTTACCAAAAACGTGCACAACTTTTAATTGACCTTTTTCTACGATCACGTATAGAGCATACGGTTCCAATTCAATTCCATCGGGTGTTTTTACATTGTGATAGACGAGAAGTCCATGGGGCAGTCGTGTTCGGAATTGAAATGATATCTCGCGACATAATCTATAAATAATAATATTTTTAAAGAAATGTTTAATCGTTTCTAATGTGTCTAATGTACATATGTCTGTCTAATAAAACATATTTGTTTAATGTGACTATTACTTGTGGGCCGACTTTTTTTGGGGGAAATGCTAAATTAAATTAAATTAAAAAATAATTACTGGCAACAGTTACATTATCTCATGGTCAATGACCACTTCTTTAAAACCATATCCTTCAGTTCGATTTTAAAATTAAGAGTATGGAGTTTAGAGATTGGAATTTGCTGGATTGCAAATTTGGAGTCTGAAGATGGAAGTTTAGAGTCCACAAGATAGAATTTTGCATTTGGGGATTAGAACTTGCAGTTAAGAAATTAGAGAGCTTGAGGATTCGAATTTGTATTTTAGAAATAAAAATATGAGTTCTGTAGGTAACATTTTCAGGATCAAGAGATTAAAATTTGGGAACTGCGTATAGATTGGAATGTGTACTCTGAAGAATGGCTTAAATTTCCAAAGATAATTATTTTTACCATATAGAATCTGGAATTGCAATGAATGTAGTTTAGAATTGGGACAGTGAAAATTAGAGTTATTTAAATCTTAGAGCTTGTATTGGTCAGAAGATGCAGGGTGCATTTAGTATTTGGAGCCCAGAAAATTGTAGTTTGATCTGGAGAAATCAGTAAGGTCTAAAGAAAGCCCGTAGAATAAGATTAAGGTTTTACCCAGAGAAAGAAAGGTAGAGATTTGAAATTTAAAGTACATAATTGAAATTTACGGTTGAAAATTTGGATATTTTGGAATAAACTTGTTTTTGAAACTTACAGATTTTCACTTTACATGAAACGAATCGAGTTTCTGTTGAAATTCAGAATTATTAATATTCAAAGTCCTAGATTTAAAAATATTTGAAGTTTCAAATGATTTTTATACGTAAAACTTGACCACAAAAAATTGTAGGTATTGAAATGACCTGATATAAGTAAAATTCCAAGTCTATACGCTACAAAACTACATAATTATTTATAGTTTTCTAATTTTTATATTCTAAATTGATATTTCAAATTTGGAATTGTATAATTTATGAATTCATATGAATAGAACAGTTTAAAAATATGAATTATCTGATCAAACATTTAGATCAAAATTCAATATTCAAAAATTATATTTATCACTTCGTAAAACTATTCCTGAATTTTTGATTTTTACGAATTTTTTAAAATCCTTAGTCCGAGAATTGGAAAAAATTACTATTCTGCAAATAAATATTTATAACATTGTAAATTTTTTACTCTTCGTAAATTTAATACAAATTCGTAAAGTCTGAATTTTAAAATTATTACAACTTCTTGCTGCATTGTAATTCTTAAGGACTTAATATGGTAATTCGCTTATTTTCAAATATCTGAATTCCAAAACTCGTAACGACCTTTACGAAATAATACATACAATATACGAGTATATAGTAAGTAGTTCGGAAATTGGAGAAAATTGATTGGGTAGTTGTCGGGCCTTTTAAAATCATCAATAACAAGCTATTAAAAATTAAAAACTAAACGCGTTATAAATTTCCAATCTGGGGACCCTCTTTTGGGTCGCGACGCATAGTTCGAAAATACCTGGTCTAATATTTATATGCTGCGTCAAGTATGTCTAATTTAAGCATATATAGTTGTTATTACCTCAACTGAAATTGTTGAATGTATTGCCCGTCCATTTGAATAAATGTATTATTTTTGGCGAACATGAATGTCTTTTCATATCCCGTTTCCTTAAATGTGAGTTCAGATCCGCGTTCTTCCTCCGCCACCGGTCTAACCGTTGTTTCATCATCATCAAACAACATTTTTCTCCGTTTTGTCGTTGGTATGATTTTTTTCGTGGTCGTCGACTGAGTTGTTGTTGTACTTGTAACTTCTGTATATACACCGATATATAGTAAATAAAATAAAATTGAATTGACCCAATACTACATATTGAACGTGCGTGCGGTAACTTACGTGATTCACCTATTTGACAGTGATAAATACATTCTTCTTCATTCTCAAATCGATTTTGATTACCATCACATCCCGTCCATACAAATTCTTTGCACTCTTTCACCGTTCCATCATAGTACCATTTTCGTATTGTATTTTTACACGTTCCCGGATCAGCCGGTTCATCACAATTCTTTTCTAAATAGGGCACACAAAAAAAAAATTATTTGTTGTATGTAAGTATGGAACAAAAAATCACGTGCATTTATTTATTATAAACATCTCACCAATTTCTTTAATTTTTTGTTCAACTTCCGAATTTGTTGGTATTGAATGCACCACAAAACTATTGTTCATTAATAATAGTACAAGCGCCAATATAATTTGGCGCCTCATTTTATTATTTGCTAATCTAAAATGTTGCCGCTGTAAAGAAACAGAACGAAAATTATGAATTATTTCTTATATTAAAATATTATTAAAAATAAAAAATAAATAAAATTTAAGTTTTAATGCCATTGTTAATTCACATTGATGCATTTCCGTTAAATAACTTTTTTTCGTTATTCTTTACCAGAAAGTTTTCTTTTGTTCTGTCATCATTGAAACATTTTTTGTGTATGTTAAACTTTTTATACGCTTTTCCTTTGGAAATAATAAACTTTTTAAACTTTATGAAATATTTTCCGTCGATGTTCTGTATTTTATGGAAAAAAAATAGTTAAATTTAAATTTATTGTACTAGTTTCGTGACGAAGTTTTAACTATTTTTCGTAAACTTTAATCAAAACGTGCGAATCGCTTAGTTTATCGGTAGTTGTATAGCCAGTTTGGGATATATATGAAAAATTGAATGCCCAAAAGATTTTTTTTTATTATTTATTATTGTAAATATTTTCGCTTTCTTTAAAATTTGACTCATTAATATCTAGAAATGGCACAAAAAGTAAGAAAGTTAACCGAAATGGTCGGAAAATTTGTGGTTTAATTTAAATTAAATTTACAGCTGAAATAAATAGTTTTAAAGGATGTTAAGTTCTAATCCGATTTTCAAATTCTATAGCACGAGGTATAGTTTATTGAATATTGAACTTTTAAAAACGACTTTTATGTATGTCGTAATAATAAGGACCAAACAATTAAACTAAATTATTATAGAGTTTTAAACATTTTGTTTATTGAACCGCCAAATTGTTTTTGTTAGATATTTGTAATCCAAATATTGAAAATTTTAAATTTGGTAAAAATTTTATTTTGCGTTCGAAAACATCTGGTTAGCCTATGCAAAACCACTAAATTTGTCAAAAATAATGGTATACAACGCTAATAAAACTGAAATCTGAAACGGGATGCAACTGATAATAAAAACTTCATGAGTAGGTTATAACCTGCATTTAAAAATATTCCGAGAGATTTAACCATTAACCAACCGGACCAACAAATTTAATAAAACTTGGGCTATAAAATGAATTCGAATTCAGAAAGATTATAAGACTACCGACTTATTCAAGAACCAAATCTTTCGGATAAAGCATAATATTCCGCAAAAACACGAGCCAAAGTTAATGTACAACAAAATTATGACAAAACATAATCGTGTATTTTAATCGATGCCGAAACGCACATACGTAAAATTGAATATGAAACATTACCAGGATTTATATCGGTCAAAAACCTGAGAGGATGTTTCAGCTAAATAAAACCACTTTCAGTTGAATAAATATGGAAAAATATTGTGATGGGACGATGCCGTCGAATGTATATTATACATAATGGAATGACAGAAACTTATTTTGGGACTAATTCGTCGACAGTCAGCACTTTTGCTTAATTTGATTAGTTCATACTATGCCATATACCCATGCAATGAGGACCTACAAGATTCAAATCGAAGTTGTAGCTATAAATTCACCAAAATTATCGACAAATTTTACGACAATAGTGAAAGAGTATAGCGGTAGCCGATTCATTAATTAAGGCTGCCAAAGTCAAATTGGAAAGTACACTGAATCTCTAGGGAAGCATAAAACCATTAAATTTAAACTAACTAAGCTTGAGTTGTAAATTTAGCAGTTTATGATTTCTAACACTTCGTCTGTTTGAAGAATATATATAACTCACTTTGATTAGCACGACGGATATTAGTACATAATCCATAAATTAGTTAAAAATCTAGTGAAAATTAATTTTAATCCATAGTAAAAATATTTTCTTTATGTATGGGATTGTCGTGGGTGGACGAACCTAATTTTTTTTTCTACAAGCATAATTTGAGCTTTTATTATACAACCGAGGTTTTCAGTAGCTCCAAAATAAAGTTTAGTTCGTTAAGAATGCAGTAATTAAAATTAAAATTTATTTGGAATGTAATCGTCAACTTCATCAAATTTCATAACTTTGATACAATTCTCATAATAAAACATAATTTATCTAGTCTACCTTAAAAAGCACATTAACGCACAGCCAATTTTTCTATTATATTCCATTGCAAATTTGTCAATCAAACGCAAATCATTAGCAGTTAGAAAATCGCACCATTTTGTCAAAGTAATCAACTACATATTTTGGTTTTGAATAGGTTATAATAAATTTGTATTAACTAACTATTAACAATTAACAGAAAGTGAAAAATAATTTGCAAAGTGATAAGTGCAAATTTGCTAAGTGTGATGGTGAAGAAGGCCCCTAAATTATGTATTTTTCGATTTACACCTAATTTTAATTTCACCGATCAAATTATGCTACAAATTATTATTTACATAATTAAATTTCAATGGAAGCTTTCGCATAGTGTTTTTGACATATAAAACTTTTGATGTGATGCCAGATGTATGTTACACTGTCAATGTCAATGTCATTATTTCAGTCATATGGCGAATTGTAGTTTGGGTTCGGTCTACTTTCTAATATATCGTAACTAGGCGCAAAAACTGCATAATTTTCTCTTATAAGTTGTCTATATCGTTCAAATAAATTTGAAGGAGAGGAAAATTTGATCCAAGGTTGCGATAACACGATTCGTAACTTTTCAGGGTTAATGGTACATTGGGAATAATTAAAAACCTTATTAGTTTAGATTAGTGGTTATAAGAGTTAAAAATATCAGGGACTAAAATATATTTGGGTATACTTATATCAAATCTCGTGGAATTATTTTGTTTGAACAATCAGGCCTTGGATGACCACATTCGAGTATAAGGAAAATCTTGAAAGAATAGGATTGATGTCGAAATATTTCAAAAAATTCATCACAATCCTATTCAAGTGAAAAGCAGTATTTTGTATTTTAATAAATTTAAATAAAAAATAATAATTAAAACTAAAAGCGATCAACTCAGTGCTGAATTCGAGTTAAAAGGAACAAAATCTGGTTAAAAATTTCATTTCCAATTTTAGAAATTAAGTAACATTACGTCAGGAGTAGTTTGCTACTTTATATATGTTAGTATAAAATTGATAATATCAAAAATTCTCCTACTGGATCGTACCCAAGTAGCCGAGTGAAATATCTAGCTAAAAATTTTAAAAGGATTCCTAAATCTAGACGTTAACTGACTTAGGACAAGGATGTTTCGCTACTTTCTATGATCTAACCAAAATCTTCTGTTGAATCAAGGATCATACCCAAATACCATATTTTGGGAGCTGATGACTATATCTAACTAAAATATATAAAAGCTTTCCTAAATCTACAACATAAGTGACTTATGACAGGAGTGTTTTACCATGTTGTATGTTAATACAAAATTGAAATTAAAACAAATTTTTCTGCTGAACCAAGCATTGTACCCAAATAGCGCGATGTATTGTTTGGTAGCTCAGAGCTATATCTAATGAAAAAATAAAAAACTTTCCGAAGTCTAGAAGCTAAATGATTTAGGACAGGGGTGGTTTTACTAAGTTGTATGTAGGTACAAAATTGATTTTAAACAAATTCTTCTGCTGATCCAAGGATCGTACCCATAAATACGAACATTTATTTTTGGGGAGCTGAGGGCTACCCAAATACTGACATGTGTTTTTGGGTATAGCTGATGCCTATATATAACTAAAAAGTTTAAAACCTTTCCTAAATCTAGAAGATAAGTGACTTGGACTGAGGTGTTTTATCACGTTGTATATATGTTAGTACAAAATTGAAATATTAAATAAATTCTCCTTCTAAATCAAGGATCGTACCCAAGTATCGACATGTGTCTTTGGTAGCTGAGGGCTATATCTAACTAAAAATTAAAAAATTACATTCGTTCTCTAGGCAACATTTTAACATTAAATACCAACAAAAACATACATTTCTTTAGAGACCAATTTTGCTAGTGAATTTGATGTCCTTTTAAAGCTAGGTCTTCTATGTTGGCTCTAGTTCGTATTTAATTGACCATATGCACACTGCATAGCTCGATGCCAGAAAGACGAAACCTTTTAATTCAACATTGAATCATTACTCATCTGGGGAAGTACAGATATAAACAGCCGAGGTGAGTTACTCCTTGATTTTATTTTAAGTATAACCTAAATATATGTAATATCGGGTGTAAGCCAACCTTTATTACTAAAAATAGACAGGCAGTGTTGGACATCACACTTGTCTCGGATTTTATTAAGGAGAGAGTATTGAACTGGAAAGTGTCCGAAGGCTATTCCTTTTCTGACCATTGTTATCTCCAGTACGAAGTGGATACAAAACCCACTAGCAAACCGTTCTTCAGAAATAGGAAGAAAACTGATTGGGATTGTTTCAGAACCATTCTGGGTAACTTATTACCGGTCTCGGTTCCAAACCCTCCTGCATCTACACAGGAGCTTGATGCTCTAGTAACCAGGCTATCTGATGCATGTCCTATCAGTAGGCCCTTGGGTAAATCTCGGCCACCCTTGTGGGTAGAGAACTCCAAGGTACTCGTATGAAATGCAGGAGACAAAAGAGCAAGGAACACAAATGCTGCTGCAGATTGGGACTGTTATAAGGAAGTCCTCAAAACCTATAAGTGCGAGCTGAGAGCAGCCAAAACAAGGGCCTGGAAGCTCTACTGTGGCAATATACAGGAATCCTCGGAAGCGGCCAGGCTACGTAAAGTACTATGTTCTAGTCCTTCCATCCCGGGTTATCTACAACGACCGGAAGGTTCATGGACTACATGTAGTGAGGAATCGCTGGAGCAATAGCTCCAATAAATAGGGGTATAGACTCCGTAAGTCATATAGTAAAAAGGCGGAATATCCTATGGGCAATAAACAGTTTTAAGACATACAAGTCGGCAGGACCTGATGGCATTATCCCTGCGGATATCCAGCGAACTATTGACTTAAGGCAGCCTAGAACTCTGTCACATTCCTAGAAAGTGGACTGAAGTAATAGTAATATTTATACCTAAGGCGGGAAAAAGCTCTCACTGCTATCCCAAAGACTTTAGGCTTATAAGCTTATCTTTTTTTCTGTTGAAAACACTGGAAAGACTAATAGAGGCTCACATTAGAGACTCAATCAAGCCGGGCGAGCAGTCGGGATCTCAACACGCATACTGTAAGGGACGATCGGTGGAAACAGTTCTCCACTCCCTTATAGGCCAGATTGAGAAATCACTTGAATATAAGGAATATTCAATGGTAACCTTCTTGGATATAGAGGGGGCCTTTAACAACGTCAGACCGGGGGCAATCACTCGGGCCCTTGCATGTCTGGGGGTAGACGGGTCACTCAGGGGTTGGATAGATCATATGCTTAGAAGCAGGATCGGGACAGCTTATCTGGGTGGGACGTCTGCCGCCAGATATGTGAGTACAGGGACACCTCAAGGTGGGGTTCTATCCCCCTTCTTTGGAACTTGGTCATAAATGACCTGTTACTAAACCTGGAAGGGCAAGGCTTCAAGGTGGTTGCTTACGCGAATGACGTTGCTATTACGGTCTTCGGTAAATATCCTAGTACGCTGAGTGAGCGTACCTCTCTGAGTGGACTGAACACAAACCCACAGAAAACAGAGCTGGTCCTCTTTACCAGGAAGCACAAACTACTTCAGTGTGACCCGCCAACATTAAATGGTACTCGCTTGATCTTTACGGATAGAGCAAAATACCTCGGACTGCTTTTGGACAGCAAGCTAAGCTGGAAACCAAACATCGTAGAGAGAGTAAAGAAAGCTACTATAGCGCTCTACTCCTGCAAAAATGCCATTGGAAAGAGATGGGGTATGGAGCCCCACATAGTACACTGGCTCTACGTCTCAGTGGTCAAACCTACACTGTTGTATGGGGTTGTCGTCTGGTGGGCAGCGTTAAAAATTATGGCCAAGCTTAAACTATTGATGAAAATCCAAAGAACGGCCTGCTTGTATATAAGTGGAGCTCTCAGGAGCACACCTACTCAAGCTCTGGAGCTTCTCTTTCATCTTACTCCCTTGGATATTGCGGCCGAGCAGCTTGCATCTTACACAGCCATTCGGCTCAAATCCATATCTATGTGGATCTGTAATAATACAGGGCACTCATCTATCCTAGGCAACAGGGGTATTCCGGAAGCTACCGACTATATGCTATTCCTTTGCCATCTGTTGAGATGAAATTCCAAACTGAGTTTCCCACCAGAGAGGACTGGGTGAACGAAACGGTTATGGACAATGAGGCGCTAAGCTTCTTCACGGATGGCTCAAAAAGGGATAGAGGGGTTGGCTGCGGGGTATTCTGTGAGGCAGTAGGGGTTAACCTCTCTTTTTGTCTTCGCGACTTTTGCAGCGTTTTTCAAGCTTAACTGATCGCGATAATGGACGTGATAAACTAGTTGAAGTATAATGTAATATCTACGCGGGATATTCGCATCTTTACGGACAGCATGGCTGCTATTAAAACGGTACAATCAGAACTGTCTGGCATCTTTAAATGAGACGGCTGATCAGTTCAACATCCGCTTGACGTGGGTGCCAGGGCATTTCAATATCGCTGGGAATGTAATGGCAGATGAGTTGGCCCGCAAGGGTACAGCACGCCTAATAACCCAAAGCAGGCGGGATACAAAGATACCGCTTGCTTCATGTAAACTGCTGCTTCAGGAAGAAGCCATAAAAGAAACGAACGTCAGATGGTCTAAAGCCAGTTCGTGTGTAACAACCAGGCAGATCTGGCCTGGACTTGACCGGTCCAGATCAGGCCAACTGATATCGCTTCGACGGCAACATATTGGTATGGTCGTGGGAGCTATAACGGGACATTGTCTCATTGGGATACATGCGAGCAGACTGGGTGTCCCAGCCCACGATTTCTGCCGCAGCTGTGGTGATGAGGAGGAGGAGGAAAATGTGCTCCATCTGCTCTGCACCTGCCCTAGTCTAGCGTACAGCAGAACAAAATTTATGGAAAGTTCCTCTTTGAATGACCTCACGGATCATGGTTTAGCTAGTGAGGAAGGAAGAAACTCGAATGTGGTACAGCTACGGACCAATTTTGTGTCTATGCTAGTGCTTTAGGGTGGCCACCCTTACCTTACCTAACCTAATTCAACATGATAAAACCACCCTTGTCGTACGTCACTTATGTTCTAGATTTAATAAGCTTTTATATAATTTTTACGATCTTGGTTTTATATTTTTAATGCAGACGAATATAATTTACGAGAAATTAAAGCCACTCGTAATAGGTAAAGCTGGAAATCTCAGGGGTTTTAAGGGACTTAATATTGAACATTTACCAGTAATTTGGAAGTCAAACAAGAATTCATGGATGACATTGAAGTTATTTAGTATTTGGATGAGATCTATCAATGCTGAATTGAGAAGCAAAAATTAAAATTTATTATTAATTAACGATGTGGTGTGCTGGGTACCCAAAACTGGACAATTTATCCAATTTAGAATTTTTTAGTTAGACTAAGGGATCATAAAAAAATTCAAAATCCCATTAACATAATACAATTTTACGCTTTATCATCCAACAAAGCGGTTAATAAATGATGCAAGTTCATTGACAAAAAATATTAACGTTCTTGATGCACTTTTATGGATTGAAGCGTGGGCAAAGGTTAACTGTTTTGAAAAGGCCGGATTTATTGAAACTTGAAATCAAAGAAGTAGCAGACGAGTTGGGCGATACTACACTGAATGCTGCTTCAACTGCTGTGCTAGAAATGCGAGTGGATGAAAATGACAAAATATTCTTTGAAAGTAGAGAATCTGATGAGGAAATAAAGGAACCACAAAACGTAACGGAAAGTGAAAAAAATATTCCCTGAAATTTGAAAGTGTGGAAATATTAGAGGATATTTCTAAACTTGGGGGCATGCTTTTTGATCTAAAATTAAAATCCCTGAAACAAAAGAGTATCAATGATTATTTTAAATAACGCTATAGCCTAGAAATAATGGATTGTTATTAGCATTACCGTGGAATAATTTTTTAATTAAATTTTTATATGTTGACCACCGCTCTAAGTGGACCATAAACCTGGTAATTTTGGGTAGTCTACTTTCACGGGTTTTACTGTAATTTCAAAATTATAAATTTGGCATACATTAAATTCTACTTAATTCCTATTTGAAATTTATACTTAAATTCCTACCACCATGGAATTGTTCGAGATTTAATATTAAATTATTTTTATTAATATTATTTTTATTAAGCTATAAGTTAATTATAATTTTATTTCTATATACATATATATATATCGCTTAATACACAATCTTTATGTATAAGCAGATTAATTCATCATAATTCATAATAAGTTTAATACCAACAACTTACAAAAAAAAACGGAATAGTCGAGAAGATAAGATAAAAATGGATAAGAAATTGAAGTAAATGTCGAAAATAACACCATTTATTTATAATTTTTATTTATTTAAACTATATACTAGAGTAAATAATTAGGATATACATGAGTAGAGTATTCTATATTTATATTGTACTATAGTTAATAATAATATATGTAAATATGTTTTCTTTTGTTTGAGAGGTAATTAATTTTTATCTATATATGTATATATATTTTACATGGATACGTACATGATGTACATACAAATGTAAATCGAAATGAATTATATCTATCTGGTGTTTGAAGAGTACTTCATAAGAAGAAACACTATACTTGATGAAAATATATTTTATTTACATAGTTACAGACGTACAAGACACTAAAAAATAAACATTAGTATATTAGTATTAAACATAAATAAATATTGTTGTTTTGAAGTTTGTTTTATTGTTAAGTTATACAGTTTTTGTTTAATTGGTTTAATGAACACAACTACATAACTTTAAAGTTCCTAATGAAATGAAAATTCTTCACAGTCAGCCAATCGAACTTTAAAATTTCGATTTGACATATTTTCTGATACAATAACATCATATATTTTTATTTCAGATTATGAATTTAAATTAAATATCACAAGTAAAATTTTACCAGGATGATCATGTTAAAATGATAGATTTTTATTTTTGTCCACGAGGAATTAAAAGTTCAACAAATTATAAAAATTCTACAATCTCCGATAAATTAGAAAGTTTTATTGTGATAAATTATAATTTTTCAGTGATCAACTTTACAAGATGAAGATATTTCGGCCGTTGTTCGAATTATTTATTATCAAAAAAAATAATTTAGTAAATTACAATTATGATGATTACTTTTTAAAAATTTAAAAAGAAGTTCGTCAAACTCCTTAAAACTGTTAAAAACGGAAATTTAACTTAAAGTTGTAAAGTTAAAAATTTTAAAAATCAGTTTTTTTTTCAGATATTCAAGCGCTAAAAATCGATAATTACGAAATTCCCTGCTTGGAACATGAATTGAGATGTTTTCCAAAATGTAAGCTGGATCAATGAGACTGAGAATGACGTTACCAATAAATGCCAAAAGAAGTTTTTATTTGCGAGGGTGGAAACCTTATAATCCCAATCAGTTTTGTGCAACAGGAATATCACAAACGTGTCGTACCGTATTCCACTTGAGATCTCACATATGCAAAATACAGTGCAAATAAAGTTTGCTTGTCCTTAAATTCCCCAGTCCAAAGTATTACAAAGCCAAACATCGCATTTAGCAATACAAATATCAATATGCCGGTTGAAATTGACGTTTTCGATTGACGTTATTGATTATGAATCCAGTGAATAAAGGATTATTTTTACGTTGCAAAGGCATGATTTTGCATTTCTATTTTGCAGTCTATTAATGTCTACTTGTAGTTTGGCAGCATCGTATAAAAGTACACGAAACATTTTTATGCCATCAGCAAATATGACCACATTTGAATTTTTTATCATTTTGGTTATCTGATTGATGAAAACAATAAAATTCCAGGCTACAATGTGTGATACTTGTGGAACGCCAGAATTAACTTTGATAACTTTGGATTTCTTCTTTCCAATTGTTACACATTGCAAACGGTTTGTTAAATACGGCTTGAACCAATTAATATATATTCGAATGAAAATCCGAATACAAATAGACTCTGAAATCTGTATAAGCTACATCCACTTGATGATGTTTTTCTGTCTCATTTATTACTTGTAGATGTTTGTAAATGTAGACCTACCGAGCAGAAATCTATGCTGATTGACCGATATGTGACGTATTAAGGTCGATTTAAAAGCAATGTATATGTTCAAATAATTTAGGAATTGATGATGAAGTTGATATTCTTCTGCAACACAAATAACGATTGCTGTTATTTTTAATACTTTCTTCCATGTCACCGTACAGGGTGACATGGAGCTATGCAATGCGCAGGTAGTATACTGTACTTGTGTGAATGGGATGAATGGGTTGAATGAATTAGTGTGAATTTGGGTATTGCACCGTGGGCCCATTAGTGGCATTGAGTGTTGGAGTAAAACCCGCCCAATTTTAATTTTTTTTTTTCCTAAATATTTGCATTTGGTTTTGATATAGATGATGGTATATTATCTGGGCCAGGCATATCTCCAAAACTCGTCAAGGCTAATGATTGTTAGATCGATACACACAATCAGAGATTGGCGAGGTAGACTACGCCAAGTCATCTATACGCGGTTATCGATCGATACGTAAAATATTACGTAGATTACCTGGCAATATTTATCGTCATGTAGATAATGTCAGCGTAATGTTAGACAACATCAATAATCCACAATAATTTTAGCATTTTCAAATCTAAAGCCTTAGTTTTTGTGCTTTAATAAAAGGACGGCTTTGATTAAGCTATGTATAAAAAAATTGCGATATGTGATCACATGACTTTATCACACAAACGTGTCAAAAATTTCGTTTCTCACCAAATATCTCTGGATCGAGCGATTTTTTTAGAGCCGGAAACACTAACAATTGAGAATAATTTAAATTTCTTAAAAACCACCTGGACATAATTTAGAAAAAGCTTTTAGTTACCACTAGTTTGCTTATAAAAATACGTATCATTTGATATATCACAAGGTAATCCAAATTAAACATTTTAGTCCATCACCCAGCATTTGTGGCCCAGGTGATTTTTTACCAAACTTTGTATCCTCCAGTCTATTTTATAAAACTCGAATACTGGTGAAATAAAATTCCAAGTAAAAATTTTTTTTTCTGAAGATTTTAGATTCAAAAAAAAATTTGGAAAGAAATTCGTGGAGTTTTGTAGAAACAGATTTGAAGAAAGATGGTTCTGAATAAAATCGCTGGAACCATAGATGCTGGATGATTGGTTAACATTCTTAATTTGGATTATCTCATGTGATATATCAAATGAAACGTATTTTTATAACCAATATAGTGGTCCACATTTTTGGACCAATTATAAAAATTATTAATTAAATATTCATTTGAATAATACAAATAATACATTCAGATGATTTTTTAGAAATTTGAATTATTCTCAATTGCTATAGTTTTAACAGCTCTATAAAATTCGCAATTGACTCTTTGAAAATTCTAAAATATTTCGTGAGCAACGAATAATTAACGTCCGTCAAGTTATGTTTGTGCGGTAAAGTCATGTGATGCACACATCAGAATTTTTAACATTTCTTCGCATATTTTTGGACAACGACTGCGTCTGGAACAAACGAGTTATGTTGATTGACATATTTTGGTTAATCCAACTAACGTTACTATCTATACTCAGCATAATTTTTATGAAAGAATTATTGGCATGAACATATTTTTTTTGGTCATACATTGAAGCCAATAAATTAACAAATGTTTCAAAATAGATTTCCATCGAGTTCCACAAGCTGAATACATTTAATATGGATAAATCGTTTTTAAATAATGGCATTTTGAAAATAACCATAATTGATTATTTTGAAATAATTGCTGGCGTTGTCAATAAAATTAATCAATCTGATAAAAAACTATCGAATAGGAAACAAACTGCCCATATCGATCTGAACGAGGAGTGTTAAGCGATTTTTTTTTTGTTGCTCGTTGGCTGTTGATGTAGGATTTTTTATAAGGAGCATTTTTAAATTGTCTAATATTTGAATTACCACCGTTTTGTTTTGAATTGTCATGCTATCCCAACATTTAAATTTTCTATTCGAAGTTTGAACTGTGGTTAATTCAAACACCATATCAGAATATTTTGTGTTGTCCATGGTCATTTCCTTATTACGTTGTCTCGGATATAAACGCATTAAATACTGTTCAGAAAAGCTTTCGTGGGAACTTTGTATATGAATAATTTACAAACACGTTTCGGAGGGTATTTGGGTACTCAAAAAACTAGGGAAATATCCAGGTTGTATCCGGGTATTCGATACCCTACAATGCAAGCCCTATATATGCGAATTTAATAATAAGTTGGCATTTCCAGATATAGCACTCGAAAAGTTTTAGATTTGTCAATTTCTCAGTAAAGTCCATTGATTTATATATTCTTATATAAAATATCAAACAGCTTATCGATATTTTCAGATATGTATTACATACTCATAAATCCGAAATATTTACGAAAGCTTACTATATAAGTATGTATGTATGTACATATATAATTTTTATATGAGAATTTTATTTCCCATCAAAGTATCAAATTCACTCTACAAAAATTGGGTCACAGTAGTTTTGAGCTATTTCAACAAATCACCATTCTAGAGGTTGTTTTAAAATCACCATTCTAGAGTTGTGGACACGATGACCGCTAATTTGTAGGAATGTGCGTTTTATCCCACTTTTAAATATTTTGGCCTATCCTATTTTGTTTTGTATAGGCACATGAAGTTTAAATAAAGCTGTGCAACATATTATATATATCTCAGAAAATATTAAGAAGAATGAAGTCACCAAGCACAAGTACTAGATCTAATGAATTCGGTGCCATTTTGAAAATAGATTGTGCATTTTTCTCGCGCTATTTTTCAGATAGTGCGTTCTGAACAGCATTTTTGGTTATTTTTCCGGGTAGTTTTCCAATCGGTATAACGTTTGACGGTATTATTGGACTATTGGATAACGCCCGGAAACGGAAAATTTATGTTTATGGTCTTGTGATCTCGGTATACCGAAAAAAAAGAATTTCTTTTAAATTCAAACATATAAATTTTTTATGACCTGTGATGGAATGCAAAACACATGCACGTACTCATTTCTATGAAAAGGTGTACACAAATAAAATTATCATCTAATTAAAACAATATTGTGTAAACTAAAATATACTTTGCGGTACAAAAGATGATAAACGAAATTAATTATGATGTAATGCCAGATTGCAGGTGCTCGGTGCCTATATATAAATTTAAACCCGATTACATGTTACCCTTGTGCATATATGTATGTAATCCTTTGTACGATAAAATTTATTGACAATAAAAATGTTATAACTCAAGAGATATCAGATACACATGTATACATATGTAGGACCCAAACAAATTTTCAACATTTTCTTTATCTTTAATAAAATATTATTTTTTCGGTTGCTTTATGGATCATAAGTACTGACAAGGCAATGTTGCATTTCCCTAAATAACAAAAAAAAAAAAATTATTCGAAACAAAAAAGCAAAAGATTCATAAAGTCGAAAAAATAAAATAAAATGAAAAGCTAAAAGCTAATAAAAAAATAATCAACTACAGACGGAACATGTATAGTATGTACTCGTACAAATATGTACATATATGAATGTATGATTCATAAAATAAAATAAATCGTTTCAGTTGTAAAAAACTATCATCTCAGTACCATACATACGGAACGGGTAATACCCGTTCTAGTATACAAGTGTGTACATATGTGCATACAGTATACTTAATAATATATCCAGAATGTGTATTTATCTTTTGTGTGACGACCCCAAAAAAATATTTATTATTACCCCGAAAATTAATTGAATTAAAAGAAGTGACCTCAAAAAATATGTTTATATACGTTATATTAAATCTTGGGTGTGTGTGTGTGTATGTGTGTTTTGAACTCAAATATATTAGATAATTATTAGAAGTTGTATATACGTACATGTATGTCATGTAATCGTATGGAGAATGTATATATGTACATATGTATGTACATAATATATAAAAACAGCTTATCCAAACGATTTTCATGTCCCTCGGTACACTTAAAAAAATTCATTGTATACTTGAATGATAATGTATGTACATATGTGTATACTGTCGCTTCATATTATTATGAAGAAGATTTTTTTCTCTTCTCGTTTAGTTATTTGTACGTATATCAGTATTAATATCGTCATATGACGGGAAATGCAGTTTTATCACAATACAATTTTATTAAATAATTTTTTTGGTACATGAAAAATTACTATACAAGATGATCTGGGAACGAGAGGTCAAGAGGGTTGATGTTTCACGTTAGACATGGCTGATATACCCCATCCACATAAAGACATCGTCGAGGAAATTATAAAATATGATGTTTAACCAAATGTATATGATCCGAGTAAAATATGCATGATGTAAAAGAAATATGTACCAGCATTTATATGTATGTGTTCAAGAGTTGCAGTCAGTGTTATTATTAAAAAACCAGAAACAAAATTGATTCAATTATTTATTGCTTTCTATAGAGGGGTTGCACCATTCGTTCACAGGTCGCCTTAAATTAAAATAAATATGTATCGTGTAGTTTTAAATTTTAATTTGTTAAATAGCAACTATTTCTGTTTTGATAATTTGTTGTGTGAAATATGTCTAAAGATGGGAATTGGTTAAAGGATAAGTGCCGCCTAAAAGATAAACCTTTTTTGTATATTGTTGGTAAGTTCACTGTTAGTTCTGTATAAGACTTTCACTTGTTGAGTATATAAAATTATTCTTACAGTATTCTCTATACATTATTAGAATTAATTGATGAAATAAAATGTTGGTATCGAAAAACACTCAATAAAAAAGAGATAACCATTCGCATACCTCAATTGCTGCCAATAAAGAAATTGATATAGCCAATTCAACGAAAGAAAAATTAGCCAAATAGGGTTCTCCAGGCTCCAGTTACTATGATGTACATCTGCAGTGACATCAAACGATGACTGAAATGTTAAAATATAAATATGTCGATGTAGTAAAATTGTTTATTTTATCGGAAAAAGAATTCATGGCAAAACAAATATTATTTTGGGAACATTAGATGACCTGCAGGAATTGGTAAAATGTAACGTCTGATTAATAAATGGTACTTTCCAAGTTGTTTCTCGAGTTATGTGTTAGCTTTTTACAATTGATGGTAAACTTGGTGACGTAACTTCGCAGTTCTGTAATACATCATAATGACGTCCACGACTTTGTACTCGCAAATCGTAAACTATATATGACAGGGGTGGCCGGTACCCTACCCTACCCTACCTTTAGAAGCCACATTTCAGAAAGGAATATTTGAAAGAACTTTATTTATTTATTTTTGATAACAAAATATAAAAGGTTTAATTACTGCCTTATCACTATTACTGCGTTTTCAAGCAAAGCGTAGCTTGGAAAACATTCTGTTTATCAACTAAAAATATATATAGGAACTATGAGAGGTGCTACTTAAGTGCTTTTAACACTTTTACGTGTTGCCGCATTATATCCCAATTTTATTCCTGCCAATTGCATTATTTATTTAGGGAACTCTATAATTATTAACAGTGTTAAAGGCCATTACTGGCCCCTTACTGAATCAACAATTTGGCTCCAACGGTTTCGATCCTGAGCTTGGTCTTCATACTGTCTAAGACAATCAGAAGAGGCCAAGTCGTTCTCTACATCGTGGAGCCATCGTCGCCTGCAACGACCTCTGTGCCTACCATATGGTGGCTCTCCTTTCAGAGATCGCTGCACAATTCGTTCCGGATCAGCACGCAGAACGTGACCGAGCCAGCGCACTCGCTGGGATCTAACTTCATGTACAATATCGGGGATCTTCATCAGATCTCTGATCTCGAAATTGTACAGAGCTCGGTATGTACCATCTATTTCTCGTTTAGGGCCGTAAATCACACGCATGATTCTTCTCTCAAATGTAAGGAGCCATCTCTCGTACTCATCCGTCAGCTAGGGAACTCTATAGTAACTTTTTAGAAAACAATGTTGTCAACAATTTAATATTGTTAAAGTTAGCCGATAATTTCCAGCCGAAAGTTATAAAAATTGATAATGCAGATTATATATTAATATGACAGCCGATAAAAAATTCACATAGCCGAAACTTTCAGCCGATGGTTTCCAGCCGATATATGTCGATAAAGAATACGATAAATTGGATTTTGATACAATTGTAAGACAATTTATAATAATACTATAAGGAAAAGCTCCATGTGGAGATCCTGGGAAATTTAGATTTTTCAAAATCATGTGTAAATAATTGAAAATTTATGAAAATTCTGCCTCTAGAGTGTTATGTCTGGAGATGGATTGATTTGAAGTGTTTTTCCAATAGCTATGACTAGAAAATTGTTTTGGTCTAAGTTTCATGTTGGGATCACATGAAACACTTCAAAACAAGCCATCTCCAGACATAACACTCTATAGATATGATTTTGGAAAGCCTAAATTTCCCAGGAGTTATTTGCATATGATTTTGGAAAATCTAGATTTCCCAGGATCCCCACAAAAATTTTTCCCAAAAGTATTAATAAAAAATATTTCACAAATGTATCGAAATAAATTGTTTTTATTCAAGAATTAATAATCTTCTTTATCGACATTCGTATATCGGCTGGAATTTATCGGTAATTTTTTTTAGGTATGATATAGAAAGAGAAAATATACTTCAATTCTAATGTTCAATTCAAAACAAAAATTTACTTTCATTATCGATTTTTTTCGGCTGGAAACTATCGGCTAACTTTAACAGGGTCAATAATTTTTAATTTACTGGAACCAATCAATGAATTGGTCAGCCAAGATGTAAACTGGTTATAAGATATTACATCTTTGATAGAAGTTGTTCAAAAAATGCGTGCCCTCAGTATCCGTGACAGACTTTAACTGTTCGGTCTATAGTTTCTAGAACCGGTCTAGAACACCTAAAAAAAAATTGAATACCTAAAAGTTTGAACATTTTTCCCGTGTTTAAAATAATAGCAACTTATTAAAAATAAAATTGCAAACTGCCCTAACAAGTTTAGTATCCGCAAGCTAATCGAATCTTTAATGATTTTCTCTACAAAATTGTTTGGTAAAATCAGAACAATATTTTATGAAATGAAATAGAATTATTACCATATATGATTTAACACAGAAATTAAAATAATAATCATATTTACATAAGAGCCGCATCACTTGCCTGCGAGAATGCGAGAGACGCACAAAGCTCGCTTTGCCTACCTCTGCTATATGATCATGATTGGAGGCAATGGCATCGTACTCATGAAGTAAGAAGGAAAACTAGATATTGGTCTAAAAAACTTTACATATTTAAAATTTAGCAATTATGGTATTAAAACTCTGAGATTTTTAGCCAACAATAGTATTTTCAAAGATTCTAGATTTTCAATGAGGATATATATAAATAGTACATTCTGCGAAGATTGGCGAGATAAATTAATTAATTTGAGAATTAACAAAAATTTAATAATTAAATTCTAAAATATCAAACAAATTTTGTTGTGTGGTCGGTTATTAAATTTTTAAATTTATTTTCGAGGTCCATTTGAGTTGTGTTATAGGGTATGAAGATTGGAGATCCATGTGTATGTGTCAAAACAAAACCTTTTGTTTTGTGGATAATATAATTGATACAATATGTACTGGAAATCATTAACGCTTAGCTCAGCAAATACAAAGCAATACATTTTACATAGATCCACATTATTATGTACATGTTTACATAAACTTTATTTATTTCAAGACAATACGATATTGGTATTGTTTTAAATTAAATAAATTTATTAAGGATTGCAAAAAGGAAATAAAATTAAATCAGCAAAAAATTTCAATTAAAATATAACTAAATTTATGTGAACAGGAAATATTATTGTTTCCTCTTTTATTGTTTAATGTCTCAATTTGTGTATTATGTAAAACATTATGTACAAATACGAGTGTACGTATGTAAGCATGAACGTTTATGTACATATTTATGTGATAAGTTTAATTAATAAGGCCATTACTGCGTCAACAATCTGGCTCCAACGGTTTCGATCCTGGGCTTGGTCTTCATACTGGTTTAGACAACCTGAAGAAACCAAATCTTTCTCTACACCTGAAGAAACCAAATCTTTCTCTACACTCGCTGAGACCTTATTTCATGCACAATCTTCATCAGATCTCTGATCTCGATATTGTACAGAGCTCGGTATATATGTGCGATCTATTCTGCGTTTTGGGCCGTAAACCACACGCATGAGTCTTCTCTCAAATGTAAGGAGACATCTCTCGTACTCTTGAGCGCCCAACTTTCACATCCAAACATAACAACGGGCCTGATCAACGCTTTGTAAAGCTTCAGCTTCACGGCACTTGATATATGTGTTTAGATATTAGCAGTGGCCCTAGAGGATACAATGCACGTCTACCAGCTGCCAGGCGCACTTTAATATCCTCATCCACACTGTTATCGTGAGTGATAAGTGTGCCCAAATATTTGAACCTCCTCACTCCTTCAAACGTATAGTGGCCACTACTAAAATTTGGTGTGCCATTGTCCCTATAACCACAGATTATGTATTTCGTTTTGGAGCTGAACACTCTACAAGCGGATCAAGTATTTGCTCCACTCCGTCATCTGCAGCGAAAAAACCTGATCAGTGACTGATCGATTCGGACGAAATCCTCCTTGATAGTCACCAACCAGGCCTCCCGCTAGGGGGGTGATTCTATCCAACATAATGTAGAACAGTAACTTGTATGCTGTGCAAAGGAGAGCTAAACCGCGATTGTTCTCATCCTTCAAGCGATCTCCCTTCCTGAATATGAGGCATATCGCGGCCACTTTCCATTCGTCAGACATTACTTCGGTTCGCCATACTAATCGAATAAGGTCGAAAGACAGTTCCACAAAGTATCCCCTCCGAATATCAAGAGCTCCCAATTAATGCAGTCCATTCCAGGTGAGCGGTTTCGTTTTAGTCTCCGCATGACCCTACTGAATTCCTCATCGGATGGATCCTCAATGCAAATCTCCGCAGTCTGAATATTTGAGTTGACTCAACTATACAGTCTGTGACGCATGATGAACACCAAGCATGTCGGTAAAGTGTCCATTCCTTGCATCGAGTACTGCGTCGATGTTGACACAGAGGGTTCCATCCCCGCGGTCCCGAATGGCTTATATCACTTTTGTTTTTATTACTTCACATTAACTTTTAATTCGTTAAATATAATTTAAATCATCGATTTAAAGGCAGAAACTTATAAAACTTTATATTTTAATACTGTATTTTCTAGTGAGGGATATTATTGTAATATATTTGATTCAAATGTTTCAGTGTTAAATTTTCAGATTTAGGTGCTGGCATTCCATTTAATATATTTTAAAAAACATTTTTAACGCTTAAATCTGACAATACGTTGTTCTTTGGTTAACATAATGTTTGTCACTGAATTTAAAAGAGAAGTGCTAAATGAAAAAATTTGGATTTCGTTGGAGGATCGTTACCGGTATTTCAAGAGAATTTTAATCCGATTTACAATATACATAAATAGCGACTTGACATGTTGTGTACATTTTAATTTGTTTATTATTTTATTAATTCGTTAATCTTTTTAGGATGCAAATATTAGTTTAGATAAAGCAAATTTGCTTTATACACTTTGTTGTTTTCGACAATTTCTGGTTATATTTATTTTCCATGAAAAACCAACACACACACACAATAATATAACAAACCAAAATAAAAACTTAAGACAAATATTTATAATTAAATTTTTTATATTTTTATTTTGTTAAATATAATAAATAATTAATTAGATAGAGTTTTATTAGACTAATTTATTAATTAAAGTATAAAAATAATAATAACAACGTTCATACAATAATGTGTAGTGGATAAACGTATGTATTCACAAGTCATGAGTCAATGTAATTCATTTTTTTTTTTTAAATTGAAATGAATCATATAATTTGTCTTTATTGTGAATTTTAATTAAGAATAAAGTAAATTGATTATAACAACTGTACGGATATTCTTAAAGTGGAAGTGAACACTTTGCAGAATATTATATTGTTTTAGTTTTAGAAATATATTTTATTTTGCGCCGCATAATATTTATAAGTCGACTAGAATATTCATATCATATTCTGTGTCTTTTATAGAGATAAGAGGTTAAGATAGAAACTCAGTGTAACTGTGGTGTACTGTACTAAAATATTTGTAGCTAAACGCGTTCAGTAGAATCTGTTTTTGCCGTAGAAATATGCAAAATACAAATTTAGTCAAATGTGCAGATTGCTTAAATATTCATATATATTAATTCTAAAATGGGAACCAAAATTTAAAAATAAATGTCAATATTTGAACAATTATACATGGTTTGTTACTCTATTTGCATATCTAAGGTTTCCGTTCAATTTCTATAATTAAATTATTTTAACATACTAAAATATCAAATTTTGTGACTTATCCAATCAAAATTGAAATGGAGCTTTCAGGATGCCAACCTCCGGATTTGAAAATTGAATTCAATTTCAAAATTCGACAGTTGTATTTGCTGTAGTTGTAAAATTTAAAATTGCCAAATTTTTACAATCGAATTTCGATGTGTAATACGTTAAATTTTGAAATGGAATTTTACTTACATATATACATCCATAAATCAATATTTAAAAATTGAATTTAAAATTTAAAAATTTGTTTAACTTAAAAAAAATTTAAAATGATAAAATTTAACAAATCTGAAATTTTTGATACTTTTAAAATATTTTGGACTATTGAAACATTTATGTAAATAGACAAAAGAGATAAATTAAATTTTAATTCACGTTTTAAAATTGTTTTTAATTCGTTTTTTGGATAATCTGAATTAATGTTTGTGAAGTTTGTTGCAATTACTAGTATAAATATATGTATATACAACTATACAGTGTTAACCTGTTTATGCATAGTCCTACTCCTAGCAAAGCCATCAATCTAGCGGTTCAATTTCTTATTGAGGAAACATCATGTTAAAGTTTAAATAATATATCGATTTTTGATCAGCTTATAGAACCCGAGACCAGTTGAGAGATTGATTTGGCTGAAAATCAGAGACTTTGATGAATTGAACAAAATTGGGATATATTGAAATATTACTTTCAAAGTGAAGTGGTAAGGTTTTTTTTTATTGAAAAATAATCTTTTCCGGCGAAGCTCAATTTCACCTTGGACTTTGGAGGCTGTGGCAACAAGCAAACTTGTCGCATTTGGGGCTCAGTAAATCCACACGTAATCATGAACAGGCCGATGCATTAACAACGAGTGACTGTTTGGTGTGGATTTTTCCCATACAATCGAAAATGTTCTGAAAAATTGGGTTGATAGAATGGGGTACTATAAAGCCTGCAATGGAAGTCATTTATTGTGTTCGATACTTAATGTTAATGTATACTCTTTCTAATAAAACAAACCGCTTTGAAAAATATTATTTCTTAAGTTTTTTAATTAGAGCCAAATTAGATGCGAACATTAGATAGACCATCCTTTATAATAATGTCGCGCAAATTGGGCATAAAAGCGAAATATCACAATAAATATGATAAATCCAACTAAAATGTTTAAAAACTTAATACATGTATCAATTGATTTAAACACAGCCAGAGACACCGGTGATAAACCTGCATTTCTTAAATAAATTATAGGCAATATGATTGAATGTATGTAATATTTACATGGAATATCAAAAATCTGAAAGAGTCGTGTTTAATAAGCTCCTGAAATAGTTATTGAAGATTGTGCTACAAGAATAGTTGTGCGAGAAGAATTAGTCGGTTCCCTTTTTGGTCAATTGAATAAGGACATAATATAACGTAAATTAGAATAAAAAAAGTTGTTAATCAGCTCAAATCGTCTATTGAGCAAATAGTCTAATCTTTTTACGACTTTATTAGACTATATGCGGGTCCATGGGTAATTGTCAGGTCCTCTCAAGCATCAAAGATGCTACAACTAATTGGTACGCCCTGTTCCCTGTATACAATCGGTTAGGTCTGCTGGAAAAGAAACTAAATTTTATTTTGTAATATGAAACAATGATTTTGAAAACTATGTATAATCTATTCACATATTAGTTTACATGCTGCGTTTTTTTATTAACAGAACTTCAAGTTCTATAAGAACATCGGGAATAATACTGGGAAATTTTATTTAGTTTAACCAATATATTTAATTTAAGTTCTATTTATTTGAATAAATTTCAACTTCTAAGTATATTTTTGACGTCTATTGTGAAATAATACAGGTATCAAGCATAAAACAAAGAAAAATATTTGTTTAAAATATTTCCTCTTAAAATTTCCCCTTTTTTTCGAGTTCGTGTACTATGAAAATATCGCGAACTTGAAAAAACCAATGTTTTATCCAGAACATTGAAAAATAAAGTTAAATTTGATTTTATTTCGATAATAGTGAATTAAAATGTGTAGTTTAACATTAAATGTATCTTATTTATTGATAAAAAATTAAATTCATTTGGATTTTACTGAAAAAATGAGAAAATTCTATCCAGAACTTCATTCCAATAATAAATTTTTTTGAATTAAAAAACACGACTACATTATCATGCACTTTTGAAATTTTGTGTATTGTTACTGTCGGAGAATACAATTTTCGAATTTTTCAAATATGTTTTTATGAAAAATTTTTCATGTTTAAAATTTATTAATAAAAAATATGAATAAATTTCATCAAAATAGAAAAAAAAACTTTTTACTATTTTTCTCGTAAATATGAAAAATAAAAAATTATTTCGTACACATATATACTATACATATATAAACAACATTATATACAAAATGATAACTATCTACATAGTGAAGAGCTATATTCTAGTTACCAGCAACAACTATATATAAAACATCACCAGAAAATATTCAGGAAAACTGTTTGTCTTTGTTCGTTTTTCAATTTATTTTCGTTTATTTGAATTGATTAAGAGTTTGTCACGGTACGTCTAACACACATATATTTTACTATGTGATGTCTAACATGAAAATATACTATTCATGTATATGTATAACAGAATATTATAATCTATACATTAAGATGGATTATTTACGTCATCACAAATTACATGCTTGGTATAATTGGTTAGTAATCTGTAATATTTAGGTGTTTTACAGCGTCTTAATTATACTTTTGGCATCATTTTGTCGAAAAAAGATTTGCTTAAAATTTAATATAAAAATTGTGGAGTATACATCACAAGACTTTACAATACAGACGTGTATAAAGGGAAATTAATTTTTCATCAGCAAATATCTCAGGATTTTCATGAGATAATTACTTTCTGTCATAGAGAATATTTTAAATTTCTAATAAACAACCATCTAAGAGTGTTGTACACAAAGTCCTTTTATATTATCCGTTATAAAAACACTGTATGATTTAAAAAATATGTACCACTCGATTACTTATACAAATACGTTTCATTTGATATATTACATGACATAACCTAAATTAAAAGTTTTATTCATCTGTGGTCCTGATAATTTTCAGTCATAGAAAAATTGGTTAGAGATTTCTTCTGCGGTTCCTGATTGGAACTTTCCTGCCTATTTCAGGTCTTTCCGGCCTATTTGTCTGTCATCAGATTTTCTTAAAACTTTAGGAAAAATCGTCGACAGACTTTTTAGAGACACACACTTAATTACTTCCCCACTCAGTAAGATGTAATATGCTCAGATAGTTGGTAAGTCGTCTGTAACTGCTCTGGATGAACTTGTAACTAGGATTGAATGATCCCTCAATAATAAGGAGTTTCTTGTAGGTACTTTAGCACCTCGTTTGCTTCAAGTACTAATGCCTGTACCAATTTTAGTATTAATTACACCCTTGTCAAACGGATTGAATCCATGCTCAAGTTTTGCATTGTAGCTAGAAGGGTGACGTGTCAATTTCTGTCAAAAATGATAAAGGCTGTCCCCAGGGAGAACGACTATCTCCTCTGTTGTGGCTTCTGGTCTTAGGAGTGGATCTACCCGTTTATTCCTTTTTTTGGGATACCGATTAATAGATGTGACCTAATCAGCACCTAGGTGTTATCTTAGATCGCAAGCTCTCCTGGAACTATCATATTGATTTCAACAACAAAAAGTTACTGCCATATTTTGGAAATGTAGAAGAGTTTCTGGAAAATCCTGGGGTTTAACACCCAAGATGTTTGTTTTCATAAATAAATCGCTGCAGGTCTTACCGATATTATCTTACGCTTCTATTGTGTGGTGGCCAGTGGTTAATCTAAAGGCTTTTATGTCAAACTTAATAGTCTACAATATACTGCTAGTACTAGCTACTAGCCGTACACTGTTACTGGAGCTATGTCTGTATGTTGGACAGAGACAAATTATTAAAAATTATACTGCATTTTTACCAGAAATTGGTATGGTTAAGATAGATCACTCCCCAGAATTTAACTTCTCCAATTTGTTCTTGTTGGTTTACCCTCCGAAAATCACAAAGGGATTTGTGATTTTCGGAGGATTTTCTCCAATAATTGGAAGAGTGCATAGTGTTTTTTTCAGATGGCTGCCGCTCTAGTCTCAGTGCTAATCAGAGAACTTTTGGCAGTCTTAATTGGATATGCACTGTTTTCCAAGTGGAAATAACAGCGCTGTCCCATAATGTTATGGAAGCTTTCAATTTTGTGTATAATGATAGCAAAGCTACACTCAATTCGTTAAATAATCCCTTGACCATTTCCAAACAGGTTAAGGATTGCAAACACTACATTAACTTATTTTGTTTCAACAATACCGTCCGGTAATCTGGGTGCGAGCACATTGTGACATCGAAGGTAATGAGGTCGCGGACTGTTTAGTCGAAATCGGTTCTCAGTTTACTCTAATTGGATCCGAGTCTGTAGCTCCTTCATCTTTCAACTACGCCAAGAAAATTTTAAAGTACAATGAAAGAGATCTAATGCTACAGTGTCTTGCTACCTCTAGCTGTCGTAAGGAGAATTACTTCATTAGCGAGACCAATTTGAGATCAATTATATCAGGATTTTATACTTGAACCCTGTTGGGCGGAGGATGATGACTGTTTGCACTTCAATATTATTCGGTTTCAGGATTTCGACGATAGGTCCCTTAATGTAGGTCAGTTGCTCTCGATACCTTGGTTCAAGCTTGTACAGTTTGCTAAGGCTGCAGTGCCCTTCTGCGAATTAGGATAGAATACTGGGTTTGCGCCATGGGCCTTTCCACCATTGATGGCGAGTTTATGCATTTCACAATTTCATTGCTGCAAAATATTCACCGACCATATATAAGCCAATCAAAACTAGCCATTTCGTAAACAAATTTCCCCTTCCAAATTAAAATAATTTCAAATCGATGCAAAATGTGCAGCAGGCTAGCAACTGCTACAAATTAAAAATTTGCTCAAATTTTCACTCATTATGTCAATTTTAGCTCTTTATCAATTATTTTTTTATTTTTTTTGCTATATCTGTGCTGGGATGTTCTATCATCACTTCGATTCGCTTCGATAGACATTTGTGTCTCTTTTTTTACGAACAAAATTGTGCTCTATTGCGTTTTTTGAATTACGTTTTGTCTATTGCGATCTCAACCTGCTAGAATAATATTGCAAACCATCTCTTTTTCCTATTTTCACTTGCCATCGAAAATAAAAATTTTGGTGATATTTTATCGAATGAATTTATAGAAATAGAATCGAGTAGGCTATGATCACCATATAAATAGCGAAATAGAATACAATTTTGTTCGTAAAAAAAGAGACACAAATGTCTATCGAAGCGAATCGAAGTGATGTTAGAACATCCCAGCCAGTGTTATCACTTTACTACAATAGTAGTAGATCTATTACATTTCCAACCTTCTAAAATTTCAGTACGTACTATTTCATTTCTGCTACATTTATCGTACTTTTTAATTCAATCAGATTTTTCTATATTTCGAAATTCGAATCGGCTCGGTACATTACAATAGTATAAAGAAATCCAAATGCACTGCTTATTGGGTATTTTTACCATTTTTTTTGTTTTATTTTTCTATGTTTTTTGTGTTGAGCTTCAGTTCAGTGTGCCATGTCTGTGTTGTTGTTAATTGGAATTATTTTTCAGTCAAGTAACAAAAACTTAAAATATTAGTTCGTTCAATCAATTTTAATATATAATAGTGTGATTTTTGATTATAAAAATTAAAAATTAACGATTATTCGGCTGCGGTGTAAATATAATTCAAATATATCAACTAAGCTGAACAATTTTGGATTTAATGAAATAAATTGCTGTTTTCAACACTGAATCATGGATAAATTATGCAAAATTTAAATTGGAAAGGAAAAACGGTTAGTTAAATATTTGGGGTTTTGTGTGTGTAATGAAGAGATCATTTGGGATAGAACCATAGGTAAGATAATATTAACAGTTATGGTTTTTTAAATTATTTCTCACAAAAATGACACTTTCGCGTTTATTTTAGAAACCCAGGACCATCGAGTTCTGGTTATGTCACTCGTCCTGAATCTAAAAATAAACAAACATGTAATGTTGATCACACTGAAACATCTGATTCGGAAACATCAGAAGATCAATCACTTCAGTCAAAGAAAAAAAAGTATATTCAAAAATATAAGAATGTTTGAGAAAATAAATTTTCTTGGCTCACCCATCTGAATGGCGAAGCATTTTGCAAAATTTGTATAAGGACAATGGTAAATAATCTAACCCATATTAAAAGACACGATAATTGCTCAAAGCATATAGAAAAGATGAAAAATGCTAATGATTTGCAAAAAATTGACCATCATTTTTTAAATCAAAACGTTAAGAAAAAGAACACAGTGGAAATTATGTGTGTAATTTACAGTTTACAACATAATTTGCCGTTTCGAATAATGGATTCATTACCACAATTAAATTTAAACGTGTCATCACATTCAATACCCGCTCAACAGCTGAAATGCGGTCGCACCAAGGCTACCGAATATGTAAATAGCATAATTGGTCCATTTGCTGCCAACAAAATCGGAGATATTTTACGTCAACAGTTTTTCTCCATTATAATCGACGAGACAACGGATTTATCTTCAAATAAGCAATTGGTTATAATTGTACGCTATTTTAGTGAGACGAAAGGTGAAGTAGTAGATGAATTTTTTGGAATGGTAAAGCTTCAAATATCGACAGCATCTGAAATCTTTGAAAGTATAAAGAAGCACTTTCTAAAATATAATATTAACCTCCAAAATATAATTGGGGTAGCAACAGACAATGCATCTTTAATGACTGAAGCCATTGGAGGAGTAAAAGCTTTGTTTCAAGAGGTGAACCGTAACATTTTTTTCCTCGGATGTACATGCCATTCTCTAGCCTTATGTGTCAATCACTCTCTTAAGTATTTCCCGGGACTATAGAAAAAAACATAAAAGAAATTTATAACCATTTTTCGCATAGTCCAAAGAAGTTAAATGATTTACCAAATTTCAAGAAGATTTCTATTTAAAACATCACAAAATATTAAGGATGTGTAAAACACGTTGGCTATCACTTGAACCAGTCATTTCTCGAATTTTAGAGCAATGGCAAGCGTTGAAGCACTACTTCATCCTTTACTGCTTCCGAGATAAAAGACTCGAAAGATTCAAACGCTCAACAAAATCTCGAGTTTATTGGACAATGAATCTAAATTGTATTTAATATTTCTGTCTTATATTTTTAAAAAAAACAACCATCTAAATAAAATATTTCAATCCAAGAAACCGGAAATTCATAACTTGTATCCACAAGTTCATGGTATTTATACAGGAATTTTAATTTTTTTTATCATTTTAGATAAAATTGACTTAAACGTTGACCTAAATTATAAAAATAATTTGTTACCAATTAATTTAATGTTTTTTTCAGTACAATTTCTGGAATTGGAAGAATCTTTTCTGGAAGAAGTAAAAATTAAAATTTAAATACTTAAGCAAAATATTGTAAAATTTTATAAAGAGCTTTGTTCCCAAATTAAAAAACGTTTCCAATTAGATGACACAAAGTTAGAAGTTTTAAAATATATTGTAATGTAGATGAACTAATTTCTGGCAGCCATTCCATTATTATTAAGTTGCCCTTTTCATAACAAATCCATTACAATAGAAACACTTAACGACCAATGGCGTGCTATGATTGGGAATAAAGAAATCCTAACCAGAATTGATTTTTCCAATTGGAATACGATTGAGAATTGGAAAAACATTAGAAATTTAAAAAATAATTTAGGATGTCTAATGTTTGCTGAATTAGCAGATTATATTCTGCGTCTGCTTTCTTTGCCACACAGCGGTGCAGCCGCAGAAAGGAGATATATTGTCCTGAAGAAGTGTTATTGAAATTTGTATCAAAATATAAATTTGTAGACGGCGGTTTTCGACTTATTTGAAAATTGATCTAGTTTTTAATGTGATAAGTTGTGATTTGATTTACTGAATTCCTAAGAATAAAAATATTTATTTTATTACTTTTCATATTTATTGAAAAAATAATATGTACGAGTACATTTTTGTTTGTAATAACTTGTTTTATTTTCTACTACTTTTGATTTTCAAAATGTAGTGATCTGCTACAAAGTTTTAAAAAAATGTAGCAGATTTGCTACACTATTCGAACCAAAAAGTGGTAACACTGATCCCAGCACTGGGCGAAACGGAAGTGTCATTGTCGTTTTGACGTTGTCAATATAGTGACATGAATTTGCTGTAACTATAAATATTTGTATGTATTTAATGGTAAGATTAATGTTAATTTTAATTTGTAATTACTAATTATAGTCTGTTTTCAATCTTTTCATGAGAAAATATGTACTGCCATTCCAGTAAAAATGGCTGGACAACTTTTTGCGGTCGGTGAAAATAAATCAAATTTAAAATGTCGTGTTTTTATAAAGATGGACGATGGATGTGATATTTATTATTTAAGATAAGTATTTTGTATTTATTAAAATTTTGGTTATTTATCTTGATTGTATATTTCTAGATTCATGTAATGGAGGGACTTCCAGTTGGAAGTAAATATTTCTGGCAAAATTTTCAGACGAAAATTATTTTATAGTGGTAATTCATATACACAATCAAGTCATATGTGGCAATATTAAGATTTTACCGAGGCGTTAAGAAATTTGTGTGCAGTGTCGAAGGATGTACTCGGAAATTTACGATTCGCCCTTCTTTGAATTATCATATTAGAATATACCACATTGGTGAACGGCCGTATCAGTGAAGAACGTCGATATGGATGCGAACTGTGTGGTAAACGATTCTATCGAGCAGACGCACTACAAAATCATATAAGAATCTATACTGGTGAGAAACCCTATCCCTGCGAGTATTGTTCGAAAGCACTTCGACAAAACATTTTTAGAACATATATTCACTCAAATTGTGTCCCGGCTCTATCAACTTCAATTAGGTAAGCCGGGGTGCCACACCAAATTAGAATATAAGTTACCCAACAGAAGAATGTTTACATCTTGGACTTCTATCTATATTTATTCGTTTGGTTAACACCACCTGAAGCGTTTCATATTGAAGGTCGGTTTAATTAATTTTTTAATTGTTTCAATAAGATTTAATGCTTCAAATGAAAAGTTATAATCCACACAGGACGTCGTAAGGATCGTCTAAAAGAGAAATGCTCTGATTATTGTCAAGACGATTTGTCCCATGATGATAGTATAATACTAGATAACGGGAAACAAGTCTTCCCTCGGGTTTGCACCACGTTGCAATGAAGTTAAAATAAATCGGCCCAATATACAGCACATGAAGAATAAACAATCGGCTCGTTCTCGGAAATTTTCAAAATGTTTTCACGGATGGACCGCGTACAAAAAGCCACAATCGATTTTTTTGTTTTAATATTTAAAATTGTAATATTTTATGTATCTTACATACTAATAACATTTATTAAATTAATTAAATTTTTATTTATTTATATGTATGTACATTTATACTTTTATTTCGATATGTTCTGAGGTCGTTTGGTTTTCTGATAGTCTAAATTCGTGATTATTATAATCTTCTTCTGGTGCATCCTTACAAGGTACGCACATACATACAATGATTCAGTATTTCAGTAGTGGGTTTGGTTGTGAAATTACAGTGTGTAGAATTGTTCTGAAAAATATAAACAAAAATATTGTGGAACAGTGTTTCTAGTATTAAAATCGGATGAGTCTATAGTAACATTTGGATGGTGGCCATTACGAGTTTGATTTCTCTCTCGAAAGATTTCAAGAATCTCGAAATGAACCCGCTAACGCCAAGTCACTATTTGAATTATTATTAAAATATAATATAATTAAACACAATATAATTATGATTAAACACAAATCTAAATCAAATTGAAATTTATTCCATATTACACTATCACAAGAAAACTCAAATTAAATTGAATTTCTTTTCTTTTTGGACATCAAAGTTTTATGCAAAGAAATTACCAACAGTAGTATTTTGTGTGATATATTATCATCATACTTACTTTGTAAATAACACCAATTTATTTACATTATGTCAAAATTATGTCAAACTTATGTCAATATTATGTCAAAATTATGTCAAACTGACATAATTTTTGACTACCGTAAATTGAGCAAAAAGTCATGTACCAACATACTAGAATAAAAAGAGGCTAACTTCACCCTGCTTTGCAGACAATTTTGCAGCAAGATAGAAATGCATAAACTCGCCTTCAGTGCCGAATCCTCATGTGTTCCAACCAATTTAATAAAAAAAATAAGAATATCCTCTTCTACATAACGAATACTTGTGAAATGACTTTCTAATTTAAATTTTCTTTTTGTATGCAGATTTATGTTGATGTGCGAATATTTCGTGTTTTCTTGGGAAATATCTACCAAAAATTTATCAGACCTGCATTTAATTTTTCTAGTATTGTTTAAACAACTTACAATAAATCTCAGTTCACAATTTTCGGAGAAATAAGGATAATTCAAACATGAGAAAATTCTGAAATCTATGATGTTTTAAAAGCCTTGGAAATTCTTACATGATTTGCCAGTTTAGAAACATTTTGAAAATCTCTATTTTTTGCAGAATTGATTGATTAATTTATAGATTATAGAGTAATTACACATTGAAAATAAACTTCGTAAGACCTGCACCTATACATCTATTTCCTAAAGAGTTAAAGGAAAGTGAAATTTGCAACGCATTTCGTAATTTACGTTACGCCTTGATTAATTTAAAAATAGTTCAATCGCTTTATTTATATAATAAAGTTTTTTACACGATCACGTTACTGAATTTGTACATATCAAGTATAGTAATTTATCAGAATGTTGGTAAAATAATAATTAGAATTGATTCCAGTGATGGTGAACAAAATGCACTGCAAAATCCATAAGATTACTTTTTTATTTTGAAAATTATTTCTGAAAATCTTTAAGGATCATTAATTATCATTATCATTAAGGATGCAATACAAAAATTTGGTTTTGCTACAAAATGAGCTCGGGAGGAAGCTTGATGATGAATATGTCATATGGTTTTGACTCCTCCTAATTTGTTAAAATTTTTGGCAACATTTCTGTAGCAATTTCTGTTACTTGTTCGTACCTTCAAAAACACATACAAATATTTTCTTACAGCCTTTCATTTATTTCCGTGGCCTAAATGTTATGGTTACCAGTATAGCTAACAGGTCATTTTACCCATAATTTGCATACCAACAAATAGACGAAACTGTTGTCTTTTTGACAAAAACATTAATTAACTTGATTAGTGAAATTTATCTGAAAAAATGCAATTAATTTGTTTAAATCCTTATTAAATTTCCACAATGAAAAAATAATAACCAAAAAAATTATTTGATGCAACCACACACATCCCAAAAATAAAAATCAGAGTGAGTTCATGCTTTATTTATTTTTAATTTATTTCAAAACTTCGCTTAGTGGTTTTTATTTAATTATAATTAAATTGGGTGTATATGCATACATGACATTTGAAATAATATTTATAAAGACAAATGTTAAATCATAACAGATTTGTATTCATATCATAAGTGATAGTTTTACTGGTTTAGTATCTCTTAAATAAATTAAATTAATTTCGGAAATCATTAAAGTCTAGTTTATATACCAATTATCCTAACTAGACAATTTTATTTTCATCTATACCATTTATACATTTAAAAGGCGAACGATCGCCAAAAATTAGACGAGTATCAATGATATTTAAAAATTGTATGATACAGCTGAACATCGTTTCGACTTGCGTCATTTATAAGATATTTCCTCGATTTTTGTTACGCTTTGGGGATGTTTCAATTTAAATTTTTAATTTTATGTCTGACCGATTAAGTTACATTTTGGTTTATAAATTACCGAAAAAAATTAGAAAATTTAAAATTAAGGTACATTTTGGTTTATAAATTACCGAAAAAAATTAGAAAATTTAAATCAGCATGGAACATTAAATTACAAAAGTTTAAATATCGCTTTCTGATTTCAAAGTTAATGTTGGATATTTTTAAAAATTACATTTTTCCTGGATTAAAAAATATTTGTAATCCTACACTGTTATTTCTCCTTTTAAAGGAATTATTTTTGAAATTTAACCCAAAAAATTATGATTTATCGCGCTAATATTTTAACGATACCATGTTTTATGCCCTGGGCTAAAAATATTATTTTTGTAGGAAAACAACAATTTTTCGTATACAAAACTATAACACTCTATTGTAACATCAGTATATTTGACATCATGAAATTCTCGGGAATGTACGTATTGCAGGTAAATATACAAAACGTGAAGAGAGGCAATCAATTCCATAAAAATTAAATATCAGTGGTTTGATAATTTTTATTTATTTTAATTAAACTTGAGGTTGAGTCTAAAAACCAAATACTTTAACTAAGTAAAAATGTACACAACAAGATTAAAATGAAGTTTAATTTTGATCATGACAAATTTGAAAAGACATGTAGCTTCTTTTGCATGCACTATAGTCAGAAGATGTTTAGTACCAGTACAGTTGTGAGTAAACTGCTGTTTAGATTTAATTTCTTAACTTAGTTATAACCACATAATAAATAAAATTAAATCTGTTTAGAAACTTACGATATATCCAACCAGATTCTAACACAAAATATTAAAAAGACTTATCTAAGAGCTTTTAAATCTTATTTTATTTTCATTAATCTTTTAGACGACATTATTTTTATTTTATATTACCTTCGTTCTGCCACAATAAAATTCATGAAATATAATAATCTAATTTTTGTAATAACTGGAACTCTTTACGTCGCAAACTAAACATGCAAGCTTCATTCTTGAACTACTGTATTCAGTAGCTGTGAAAAATTATTTTATTAGTTGAGCTTAATACGTACAGTATTGCACGTAAACCAGAAAGATTTTAGTAACAGAGCACTGGTAATAAACTACATTCAAGGTTTAGGAACGTTCAGACTTAATTTCGTAGATTACAGTTATTCCTTATAAAATAGTTTATTAAACCAGAATTCAATTTAAATGGTGCTTCTTTATGGCAACCACAACAAATTGAAAACATAAAGATTTTAAATTCTTAACATTTTCCAAAGTTTAAGAAGCTTTATATTGCCTTAATGCTGATAAAATATACTAATATAGTGTCCCTAATCGCTGGAAGCTTTTCATTTCCAAACTTTTAATGGAAGCTGTTAATTTATGTAAAATCATTTTTAATAATAATATGTCCAGATGCTTCTAAAAATTATATGATAAAATGGAATATCAAAAAGCTATAAGTTAGAAACCTGAACTATTACAAAATTTATTTTATTGACATAAGAGTAGTTGTTAAAATGTTTGTGAAAACATATCATATTTAATAGAGAGATAATTGAGTGTTTTACTGTACTCAATGGTTAACCACTTCAGGGACTTTTTCTTAAGAAAATTTTAAGCTGAAAGTTTAATCCAGATTTACTTATTTAAGTTAAGCTTTCGTGATTGTATAAACAATCTTAGCTTTCAAGCAAAGATTGAAAAATTAAAATGTTTTATAATTGTTGCCAGCTCATAAAGCTTTTATTTAATAATGCTTTTATTCAGTGGTGGTGCCCTTTCAAACGTAATTTTACAGGCACAAGAAAACCGTACGAATGAAGCTTTGTGATTGTTATTAGTATTAAAAGCATTCGGTCTATTTAAAATGATGTTAGAGACGAAAGTGTTATTTTTAAAAAATTTGTAATACAAAATAATTTAAATAAACGAATATAATTCAGAACTAAAACTTTTAGTAAATAGTAGTAAAATGTTCCAAAATTTTAGGAGCCTTTGGGCAGCCGTAATAGTCTAATGGTAAGGATGGCATTGGACGTAAGCCAAGAATCGCTTTTTTGTGATCGCCCAATATCAATTTTCAAATTTCAAATTTTTTCAGTTTGAACAAAATTTTGATACAAATGGGCAGGACGATCTTTTCTATTCCTGCTCTTTTACTAATCTGCCTAATAACTACCTTTGACTATTTCTTAATAGAATTCAGTTTTACATTTCAGTGAAATTAATGTGACAACCGTATATCAAACTTTTCTTCATCTGTAGTGTGCTGTACTGCATCGTTGTGTTTATAACTATAGAAATCATTTCCTAAATAAATTGTATAGTTACAAACCAAACAGTATGGTCATTTTCATTTTGTAGATAAGGCTTATCACTGATTTAAAGAGACTATGGCTTTTCTAATTTTGGCCGAATAATAATTTAAGGTAGCGACTACAGATTAAAATCTTTTTGCTGGAAGTCTTTATCTACTTATAATCATTTCGTGACTACAGTGTTAAAATTAGAGATATTTACTATAACATAGTATAGGATCAATTTTTTACAACCACTACACTACACAAAGCCCACGTGAACCAGATATACAGAACGATTCGTAAAGTCGATTTGAAATGTTTCTTTTATTTCAAAATTATATTTAGCCAAGACACAGCGAAATCTTTATGCAATTTCTAAAAACATATATTTTTGCTTACCATTTTCTATTCGTATTATATTTACATATTCGACGTACATTACATTTTACATTTTTTTATTTTATTGAATTAATTTTGTCACTTTTAAAATATTGAAAAAAAAAACAGTTTTGAAATGTATCATTAAATTCACATTTCGAACGCATACTAAAACTGCCAAAGTTATTTATATATTCTCATATTAACTATTTTTAATGAACATAGTGAAACGATCTGGTCTCAAATATGAAACAATATAAACGACTTGCGTCTTAATTTTTATCTTTAAGCCTCAGTTACAATAGAGCTGTTCCGCGAACCTAAATTATTTTCTTTCCCGTGCTTTTCATTCGTTTAGTTTACCAACCACTCCGTTCCTCGGAATTCGCATTTCTCAAAGAAACCAAATGGATGAGTACGAAATATTAGACTTATTACTCGATTTACATGATGTTGTAGAATTATTACTTACTTCAGCACAGCATTCTTACAAATACAACAAATCGACTCGGAAGGGTTTTTTGCTCCATCGGGAATGCCGAGGCAAGTGATATATATTTATGGTTTATTACTAAACCTACTTCAAGATCACATTGAGATTGGGTCTAACTTAGGTTATACAAACCATTGTTTTCAAATTTCCAATCCATTTTGCTGTATCTTTAGTTTCATAGAAATATTCAGAAGTTAATTTAGTGTTACCATTATCAATGCTTCTTATAAATCAGATTTGGTGATTACCTAACTACCATATTTGTATTCGTTTTGTACGCTCATACGGTAAACTAAATCTAATACAATTATAGTCGATTTATTTTTTAACTATAAAGTGGCATCTTCTTTGTTGAATTTTCTCATATATAGCTTACAATGAATCTTTTTTGTTGAAATTTCGTAAGTAGTTCACTGTTAAGTTCGAGGATTGTAATATAATAAAAACCTCGGAAAGCTGCTCGAAAACTTAAACTAAGCGACATAGAAATTAGTGTTTGGTGTAAGTCCATTTTGGTTTAATTCCATAGAAATTCTTGGAAAAAGTTTTACTTTAAAGTGTTACTTAAACCAAATAAGCACTGGCATGATGTTTTGTCGTATAAGTAGAAAAATTGAATATGAATTGCTTATATTAAATTGTAAAACTCCTAATGAGAAAATCCCAAATTTTTGTCATTGTTGTTCAAAATGGGAAGATTGACAACAAGAAAAAAAGTTCTGGAAACGCGACATTGTGTGAAAAATATTGTTTCCGATTTTTCAGCTCAGCTCAGCTAAGCTGATATTATGAAGCAGTTGCCGCAGAATTCGCCGATAAATCCCAAAGCGCATTGGTTAAAAAGGTCTGAAGTCCTATAGGTTTTATTTGCGACTGTAAAAACAAAACCTATACTAATATAATTTGTATTTAATGTAATAAATTGTATTCTCGTAAAAAAAAATTTAGTTGATTTGAAATTGTCCAAAATAACATCAAAAAATGATTTAAGTATTTACACATTTAAACTGAAAAGTACTCGCCATTTCTGGAATTCCGCAAATTGTTTCATTGTGAATTATATACTTAACCCCGCGATATAGATGGTTTCAAATCATAAATTGATCATGTTTTCGCTTTTCATACACGACATAAGAAATTTAGAGATTTCATTTATGAGAAATCCAATCGATATTCTTAAAATAAATGGAAGTATGTAAAAGCAATACATCAGCACTCAGGTTGATAATTAACTCGATTTTATAATAAATAAGAAGATGTATACATAATTTTAGCTATACCAAATAAGTATGTCACATGATTCTAATTAAACAAATGTACCGACTTAATATTTTCAATTACCACTCTTATAATAGACAGATGCAAATCATATAAGCAATTAAATAATGATTCAAAATAATAGTTTCCTCTGAAGTTGCATTTAAAATAGAAACTATAAATTTTACTTGCTGCTTATAACAATTGATGCAGCATTTAATTATGTAGGACGGTAAGCCGGTAACAAAATATTATATTGCTTTTGTGATCGTTATATAAAAAAAGACTAATCGAATTGAATAATTTATAATTAATTAAAATTATTATCTGTGTTAGTTAAAGTAATGGAATATAACGTATTTTCGTATTGCAATTCAGTGGGAAAAATTGTTTAGGTAGATTAGTACCGATACCGGCTCAGATCTTTAGTGCAAAATGAGGATATTATATACAAAATATTTGAGTTTTTTGTAAACAATCCTACGTAATTATAATAATCAAATCAAATTTAATTTATATAAGTATGCAGTATATGAAATCATCCAGATTAGTTTTTTTTTAATTAAACCAGTACTATTATTTATAATAATACTCATTAGACTGATTATAATAGTAATAATAAGTTGCACAAATCAGTTCAATTAAATATGTAAAATAAATTTTTTGTTTAAATAATTGACCTAATTTGACATATAATTAAAATTTTTCATAAATGATATCAACATTAATTTTAAATATTCGAACGAACGTCTTATCAAGAATGTGTTTAAAAATAGACATTTTTTAATTTTTATTATTGTGCATATTGATTATTATCTGCATATCTGAATATATTTTTTTAATTTTGCTGTATGTACATATATCGCGTATAGATAACTACGAAAAAAATATATGTACACTTTTATTCTATTAGTATTACCACAATTGCTACAAAATACTAGGTTTACTTTAAAGATTCAATCATTGCTTGTCAAAGAACTTGTTGGAAATGTAATTTAGAAAATGAGGATTGAATTTAATTCTCATAAGAAATTCCACATCCACAAACTTTACCAAAGCTTTCTTGCACGCCTATTCAACAGAAGTATGCTTCTTATCGCCAAACAAGTTGTTATAATATAATATAATAAAGCCAATTTTGTAAAGTAATTTTGATTCCAATTTTTCATGTATCAAAGACATTTAGACTTGTGAAAATAGAAATCACTAAACTGTAACAACTCGTCTTTGATTTCAACCAACATCGAGCATTAGTGAAAACGATATAATGAATGCAATAAACTTTATTGGAAATGGGTGTGGAAAAAACCACACCAATAAATTTATCCAGGATTATTTCCTACTTAATGGGAAAAACCCAAAAATAACGCTCATCTTTAAATCTAGAAAAGACGTAAACGGTTTGCCAATATAGGAATGATACAATTATAAAATTTAAAAAAAACAGATAAATTATTCAATGAGTCCAAAATCTTTTTATTAGAAAGGTTACATTATGCCATACTGTGTGGAAAATAACATCATTCAAATTACCACCACGACTTCTCTGTACGTACTACATTCTGTGAGCCCAATTTAATTGTTGTTGGATTATCAGCATAAGCTTGTGACATATCCCTAAAGAAAGAAATCACAAGGTGTTAAATCACACGAACTGGGAGGATAATTAAATGGAATTTTGTTTTCAATAAATCGTTTGTTATGGTGGCACCGTCTTGTTGAAACCAGATATCTTCCAGATTATTCTCAACAACAGCAGGAAAAACAATCATTTAACATTGTTCTGTATCGTTCTCCATTCGCTGTTACACTTCGACCATTTCCTTCAAAGAAAATATTTTTCGATAAAAATGTCCATCATTTTCAAGTTGTTCAAGAGCAAAACCAGGAAATTAACGACGTTTATGGTGGTCTTTTCTTAAATCTTTTCTTAAAATTCACCATGTTGTTGTTTGGGAAAGATTAATTGTTGAGAACGTGGAACCGATAAATTTGGATTTTCTCTAGCACTTGTTGCTACCAAATCAATATTCTCTTGTGTGCGTGCATTTTTTGATGTACTGGTACTCTTGTATCGTGTAAAAAAAAATTCACTTTCAAATTTGTCTACAATACGACGAATACTGAGTCGATTAACTGAATAATGTCGTCCATGAATTCTTCTTAAATTTCTCACAATATTCACAAATGAGCACTGATTTTGATAAAAGAATTTAACAATTTCTAAACGTTGTTGAAGCGTGTATCCTTTCATGATTAAATGGCATAACCCACAAAACACAAATGACATAAGAAATGTCAAAAAATAATACGCAGTGTTACCATTATATCCATTTTAAATTGTATCATTCCTTTAAATTTGAAGTGCTCTTTTGCAAAAGCTTCAAAAGTATAATTACTCCATGCCACGAATTCATTATAAAACAAAACCAATAGATATATGTAGATACAACCAATAAACATATACCTACTTAGAAATGATTTTGTTTCGATCAGCCGGTTTCAGATTTTTTCATCCTCATACCTTTTCACGGATGATTTAATCATCTTACAGATGCAGAGGGCTACAGGAGATGATCTTGGGAGGAGGCGAGTCGCAAATTGTTAATACACGTTAGCAAATTGGGTAAAAAGCGTAACGAAAAGTGAAACTGAAACATTTCGTATATTTTAATATTGATAAAATTTCGATAACCAGTGTGTTAGTGTTATTGATAGTGGTTAAAATAAATAAAAATAAAAAGACGTGGATTCCTCTCACGTTAGAAGTGAAAATCAAAAAAATCACCAACTAGATGTTGATTGTATATATTACAGTGGGTGCAAGTTTATTGATCAAAATTTGAGATAAAATACAATTTATATTGTGCGGTGGTTTCAATGTAAACTTCGCCAAGCCAGAAACACAAAAATTGACTGACTTCTTAGACAGCAAATTGAAATCAAAGCTATAGCTGAATAATGATCGAACGATATCAGCTCAAAATCTAGAACAATTATCAACGCAATCTTTTGTAAATAGTTAGATAAACTGTGATCTCGAAATTATGTGTCATATTTTAGGTATTATAATCTCATTCCTAGATTTGGATAAAACCATGATTGTGAATAAAGATATCCTATACTATTTCAACTTAAAATACATTACAGAGCTCTCACAATGCAAAAACTTTTTACTTTTTACTTTTGGCTTTTGCATTAAGATTTTTTTTCGCTCGCACAATGAAACAGAAAATTAAATTGAAGCCAACTTCATCATTATTAAGAATTGTTTACAAAAATTGTGACATTTAATTTTCTAACCTCTATATAGTTAATAAGAGTTTTTTTGACCTCGTATTTCTTAAAAAAAAATTAATTTTGTAATAAAAATTGAAAGTATAATTAATTATAATAGTATTTAGACAGTGTACTAAATAAAAAATTATAAATTATTTTTTTGTGGGGTTATGTTATGCTGACATTTAACGAAAAATCGTTGTTGGCGCCTATTTTAAAAGGTTGTTAACTTCATTCGGTTCAATTCTTAAGGCAAAAGTTAGGAGTTCGATAACTTTTTCTAAAAGTTTTTCACCAACATAACGAACAAAAAATTTTTTTTTCTCAAAATGAAATTCATACAAACTTGTAAGTAAAAAGTAAAAAGTTTTGCATTGTGAGAGCTCTGTTAAAGTTCAATTTGTTTAGCTTATACAATTTAATATTTCTCTATTTTTGCAGTTTCACTCTAATGCGCGTGGCGACCATATACCCTCGTTTGTTTTTTATTTCAAATTATAAACCAAATTATGTATTCTTTCTTAATAATTTATAAGTGTATAAAAAAATCACAATAAAACTTCAAATTTTCTATTGGACTGGGTTGCATATCGGTCATTTATAACGGTTGGTTTTATTTCGTTCGGAATATCTCGGAGAATATGCCTTGGGACGTTTCACCGTTGCGACACTCACAGCAAGTGTTGCTAGAATAATTGGAATCATAATTATCGCAGGTAAGATATCAATATCACATTAATTGAGTGGTGTTATTGCATTGGTTGGAATATCCGTATGAACCATGTATAGAATTTATAATACCTCTGGAAAACAGACGAACAATTCTTGCCACAACTCTTATTGCCAACGTTTTCCTAGGAAAAACTAACTCTCCATTTATCATTGATAATCGGAATATATAGATGTTCCTATAGCAGGAATGTAAGACAACATAAACCTCCGTATGCAACTTGAACAATACCGAATAAATTATGGGGATCATGAACCAATTAAAGAACTGGCGAAGAAACATGAAGAAAATACATTATACAAATACATTATATCTTATACCAAACCTTGCCGAATGATTATTTAAATATTTTATATATTTATACTTGGATTTGATTGTGCCAATTTGTACCTTATGCTAAAAAGTTTGTGCATATGTCATATACTTTAAGAAATACAAAGGATATCACACCAGAAATCCCATATAGTTCATTTAATTAATGGACTACATTTTTCAATATATTTTGGTTGTGCCACATTGTGCATAACTAAATTATTTTGTCAGAGTGTGTGACTATGACTAGAATATAGGCCAGAATAGGCCAACTGTAAATAAATTATATCTTAATATGAATATCTATGGATATAGCATATAAAAGATTTTTTTAACTTTTTTACGTTAACAAGTACTCAGAAAACTAAAATACACATTTTGCAGCAGGTATCGCTTTTGTGCATACTCTAAATTGACTAGAATGGACCATATAGTGTCCAGAGTATATCAAAAGTTCGGTTTTCTGGAATGGTTGCATGGGTGATTTCCGAAAAACCTCCTTTTATCAATGAAATAACAAAACAAACAAACGAAACAAACTGAAATTTACCGAAAATCTTTTATATGCCTTGATCATAGAATATTTATATTGAGATATAATTAGATGCTGGCGTATTCTAGTCAAAGTAGAGTTCATATGTGGCAAAATAATTTAGTTATGCACAATATTGCACAACTAAAATATATGGGATTTCTGGTGTGATATACACGTCAGAAAACCCTTCGTATTTCTTAAAGTATGCTGCGTGTACACAGATTTTACCTAAAGGCACGGATTGGCACAATCAAATCCAAGTATAAAAAATATAAAATATTTGGGTTTTCTAATATGGGATATCTGGCGTGATGCACGCCATATTTAGGTATGTTCTAATCAGTTCTAAGTTCCAGTATGGGAACGATATTTTCCGGTAAATAAAAAACTATACTGCCTTCGAATTCAGCTAAAAAAAAAATCAAAATGAAATAATTGGAAACGCGTTTTGTGGATATACCATTCGTACACATCAATTCTGCTTTTCCATATATGAATTTTAGTTGGTCTTCAGTAACTAAAGATAAATTGAAAGAATTCCACATTATATGCCTTCCTCGTTTGACACAAGCTATGGCTACTTTGTATAGCATCAATTAAATACATTAATGTCAAGCTTTGAGATTTCGGTCTTTGTCCATAAAATTCACTCATATCCTACAAAATCAAATACTGATTTTTATTTTCAAAATGTAAGAATAAATTATGCTAGGAATTGAATGAGTAAACAATTATCAAAAATCCGGATTTCCATAGAACACAAATACTAAAAATCGACTTACACTAAAAATCACTATAACGGTTTCTTTGAAGAGGTTTATAGTTAAGGTGAATAGTTATGAATACCATACTTCTTCAACACTTATAACTTCGAATGGATCGAAAGTTTATAAAATACAAAATGAGAAAACGATGAAGTCAATTTTTTTATCACAATTTTATAATCTTGACGAAATAATGTTGACCTTGACATATTATTGATACATGGTCGATGTGTCACCGTCGACAATCATTGATAAATGATAACGTCAAATTCAATCTCTAAATTAAAAATGATTATGGTGATAAATTTAACTACATAACTTAGAATTCGACTAAAACATTATAAAACTCAAATTTTTTAAAATAATTTTTAATAAATTTAAACATCTAATTAATTGAAACTTTAAATTAAAAGTTAGTTTTGAAATTCATATGTTAAGACAAATTGCAACTCACATTCTACGCAAATATAGTCAAGGTCCATCTTGAAATTTTCAACACAATTAAATTTTTGGAAAAATCAGCATCAAATTTAAAACTATAAAATTCAAATTCGAAAGCATTTACTATTGTTATACTGAAATTAGCAGAAATTGACAGCAGAAAAAAAATCTGCACTATCGACATATATCAGTAGAGACATTTCAGTAGAAATTTTCTAGTGGAAAAAAATTTACATTTTTGACAGAATTCATAATTTTATATTTATTTGTTTGAAATTGCAATTAATTTAGAAAACAAAATTAATTTTTTAATAAAAATTATATTTATAATTTTCTGGTGTTGAATTAATTATTCCTAAGATACCTAAGTATAGAGATGTTCCATGATGCATAGTTGGACAATTTTTCATGCTGCATATCTGGTAAATTATGTGGATTCAGGTTGAAAATAAATAAAATAGCACTTTTAATTTTTTCGTGGTACCGGCCTATTAATTTGGATTACCATTTTAATATAGAATTTTTATGCTTCGTATCAGGTCATATTTTATGTGAAATCAGGTTGAAAGTAATTAAAATCCCCACCCATTTTTTATTCGTATGAAATGGCCCATATTCAAAAATTTGGGTATACCTGACTCTTTTGGTTTGTCGTTTCACCGTGCTATTAATTTGGGTTACCATCCCAATAGAGAACTTCTATGCTTCGTATCAGGTCATATTTTATGTGGGGTTAGGTTGAAAATAATTATAATCCCCACACATGTTTTATTCGTATGAAATCAATATGGGATATTTCGTGATAATAAAAGATAAATTATTTTCTATTAACCTTACGTTTACATTTTAAAATTTGTTGAAATATAATTAATAGTATTATTAACCAATAATTTAAAAAAAATCAAATTTTAATGTAAAATTATATTTAATTTTCATAAGTTACACTATTAAACTATTTGTCGATAAACCCCGTGTGAGGTGCACATACTTACATCAATATATAGTAAATTATCAATAAGAAAACCAGTTGTTGTCGAAAATAAATATCCTTTTAATAGATATTTTTGAGCCTGGGGCTCATCATTTCAAAATTTCAATACGAGTAGATCATAATTTATGTAGATTTTAAAATAATAATTATATTTGAACCTCTTGATCAAAATCTGCATTTTCAATAGAATGAATGTTCAGCGAAATACACTAAATTTTCGTACATGCTCTCCAAAAAGGCAGTATCTTGTGAGTATTCCCACGATTGTTCTTAGTTCACGTCCTATATAAAGGGGGTTGAATTCAAACTTGTCTTGCAACGCTACATTGCATGGCAGCCAATCCAACGCCACTCTCGACGCTAGAGGAACTGATTCCAGTGTCTTGATTGCCGCTTGACTGTCTAAAATCGCAATAAAAATTGGTTGAAAATGATTGATTTTCCACCAAACTGAATTGAATTTAAATTACAGCACTCGATGCCAATTCGATATTTTTTAAGGATTTTATAGATAACTAAAGAGAAACTACCATATAAAAGAAGAATAAACTATAGAAACTAAGTACATATAGTGAATCAAGATGCTGGAAAACCAATATATTTTTTGAGAATTTTTTTGTTTTCAAATTAGAAGTGAAAGCAAAAAAAACAAAAAATCCCATCCATAAAATTTTCCAGTTCAGAACCTGCATATTCCATTCCTAGCTACATACATACATTACATAAATTTCCAACAATAGTTTGGTCGGAAATAATTTTTTTTTACTATATTTCTGCTTCACTATTATTTTACTTTCATTATTTTATTTCCCTTTATAATAAATAAATTTTTTGTTTTTTCAGTTTTTTGGTTTTAATGTTAGTTTACGATTCTTTGGTTTGCTTTTTTTTTCTTTTAAGTAAACATTGTTAGCGTATATAGTTTGTGTTATCTTCTCTGCTCAGTTTAAAATAATATAGCAATAAAAACATTGTTATCTATTTCTCGTCATTTATTTCAATTATTGTTATCATCGTAGTTACGACTTTACGACAGTGGTTGGCTAATAATAATATAGTTTATTGACATGCACTATATTGTTGTTAAATAGTGGATTAATGATGTTCATACTAGTTTTTTGTTATCATATTAAACGCACTTATTAATACATTGATAACGATTTCGTTATAATAAACTCGCACAGCAAACTGTCACTTTTATCGTATTCTTAACTTAATTTATATAATTGATTGAATGGCTTATATAACTTAAAATTACATCACACACAATATCAATTATCAATTAAGTGTGAAATATAAACAGATATTGTATTGATAATTTTATGTTGAGAATTTATTTATTTTTATTTGTGTATTTATATGTAAACTTGGTAACAAATGTGACTTAATAATTAATGTAGATTATGCGATCGGTAAAAAAACAAAATATTCACCTTGACAAAGAATTTGATATAAATAAGCTTTTCAGTGATTATTAGCTTTAATTAATATAATACCGCTTTTGTTTTCGTGCGATAATATTGATTCGTTTAATCCCACTAAAGCAGTGTGAGGAATTATTAAAAAAAACACAACGAGGGGAATAAATTTTCGCCATTTAAAATCTATCAAAACACAAATTAAAACTTGAAATTTCCAATATATTCTTAATTCGAGGGTTTTAATAAATTTAAAATTCACTTCCCTATGTATAGGGAATTATAGTTGAAAATTTCAAAATTTGAAAATTAAACAATTTATGCATACTCGTATATGTGGAACTAATATGGAATAAAGTAACTCAAAGTGGAGGATTTTTTTTTTAAATTTAACAATTAAGAAAGTATATAAATACATGACAGAATTTAAAATTTGAAATTTAAGAATTTCAGTGAACAAATTTATGGATTTCAAAGTTCAGAAAACATTGAGACATCGTTCATAAATAACATTGGGGATTTGGTTGTATCCTGTAGATTAACAAATAAATGTTGAAGGTTAAACCACGTAAAAATAAAAATATAGTTTTGTACAACTGAATCTGTTTAAGTTGGTTCAGCCATAAATTTTATTTAAACCGCGATATTTTAAACGCAGGAAATGGGAATATCTCGAATGTTGCCTATTTTTTTTGTAAATTATTTATAGTCATGTACAATAAATTTATAGTATGTGTGAAACATGTGTGCGTAAATCTAATGAATGCACAATTTTATCTTCGTCGACACTAACGATGCCTTACTGTAAACAACTAAAAATCAAAAACCATGTAACTCAATATAAAATGGCTATTAAATATCACAAAACTATCACCACTATAATATACCAGTATACACACTAGTACACCATATGTGCGAGTATTATACTTTTATCTAATATAAACAATTGTGCTTGTTAAAATATCATTTCACTTAATCTAATAAGAATCTACACTCTTAAAATTCACATCATTTTTAGTTTATAATCCAATTTAGAATTTGTTATCATATTTAAAAAAAAAAAAAAAAAGTCGGTGGCATTACATGTAAGTAAATATTATTGTTTGTGTATATGGTGACGTATATACCTATATATGTATAATATGTATAACACATATTATTGTTTCATTCATAAAAAATTAACAAGTGTATGGGTACGTATGTATGGTGTCATTAGACTTTTATTAGAAAATTTAATTTTACTGTGCATCTACATTTTTGTGCACATATTTTTTCGATACAAAATATTAAATTCGCAATAAAATTGATAACAATAATTTCTAATCTATCATATCTATACTTACTTACTGATTTTTTTTTAACTAAGTACATTTTATAGCATAAAGTGTATAGTAGGTAATATACATACACAAAATATTATTTGATTCTGTTTATTTTGGATTAGACTAAATTAAATATATTTGATGGGATAGATTTAGTTTAATTGAATATGATTGAGGTTAAATATTTATGATGCATGTATTCGTAGTAGTGTATCTAAAATGATTTATCTTTTCAACTAAATCGTACAAACATTTATAAATTATACACATATGATTCAGATTTTATGTTTAACTCGATGAGATAGATTTATGTATATGTTATTTAAATTCATAAACTTTTTATTTTAAAAGATTTATTTTATAGAAAATTGATTTGTTAAATTTTTAACTAACAGCACACGAAGTTAATAAAACCGTTTCTCAGCTGTTACTTGCTGGCGCGTAATGAATATTAGTTTTATATATTTTGGATACTGGCCAAATTCCTAAAATATTAGTAAATTTGTTTAATTCTTAATTATTCGTTAAATAAAATATGGTCATGTGGAAATTTTTTAAAAACAAATCTTGGAATTAAATGCAATTTTTGTTCTCCAATCTGAGTTTGACATTCTCACCGTTTTCAATTAGATATTTAATTTAATAATTAAAAATAATTAATTTTTGCAAACAAGTAATAATAAGTGTAATGTAAAATATTGACAAGTTACATTTATCCAAAACTCTTAAAAACCATTCATAAAATGTTAAACTGATAAATTCAAATATCAATATTCAAATTATAATATTTTAATGATTCTAATTTCCAATATTATCAATTTTTTTGCATCAAATTATATATGATCGATGCTATTTTCGGAGTTTTACTTTCACTTTTACTTTTTCGATATGATTTCAAAATTTAATGATACTCGTACTTGTATATATTTTAAATGTTCTATTCTAATAATTAAAATTCTTTTAAGCTGATTAAAATTTATATTAAGAAAACAAAAGAAATATTCAAAATTCTAGATTGTAACTTAAAAATTATAAAAAGGTTGGAATTTCAATATCTTGGAATTTAATCATTTTAAAATCAAATTTGAAACCTATACATTTTTAATAATTCGTATTTCCACATTTTAAACTCAATTGGTTGATTCATTTAAAATATTTTAAAAAATCTAAAATTTAAATCCTTCTTTATAAAAAATAACGATAATGTAACATAAATGTATCTTCCAAATCCCACAAAACGAAACAAATGCACTTAAGAATTTGAATGTTCGAATTATAAAATCCCGATTCTGGTTAAAATTTAAAATAAAAGTTCTTGCTTAAACATTCGTTGATTTTTTTCCAAAAATTTTTAATTTTTAATTCTATAAAATTCCAGTTTCTAATTTAAATTATATTAATTTAAGATTAAAATTATTATTGACTCTAACCATTTAACCTTATAAATATTTATTGGATAGAAATTTACAACAAAAATTAAATATTTGGTGAGCAAATAGATGATTTGATTTTAGATTTTAGACTTTACATTTTCCAATTTATGTGGTTTAATAGTTCCTTAAAACTAAGTAGCTTAAAAATGTGAATCAGTTCATTAATTTTAAGTTTTAAAATGGAGAACTGTTTGACGAAAATTAAAAATTCTGAATTCAAAATTATGGATCAGAATTTTTATTAAAAAATTTCTAAGGGTTTTGTACTTAGTTATACAAATTTAGGTTTTATATAAATTTTTTAAATTTTTTGTCGTAAATAAATTAATAATAAAACATCGATTGGAAATGTATAGTTTTGTGAAATTATATGATTAAATGAAATCAAATTTTGGATTATGCATATTGGTTTTTAATTGTAAATTTTAATATCTTTAATTCCAGCTTTAGTGTACAAATTTATAAATTAGTAAATTTTAATGGAGTCCAACAGATTTTCTCAAATTTTAATAATTTGTTTTTTTGTTGGTGTTTTACATGAAAGACTTTGATAGTTTTGATTATGGGACTTCAAGTGTGTTTAATCTGAAATCTACTATTTGGAATTATATAACATCATATTGGTTTCTATTGTATAAATAAATTTTGAGATGACCGCAATATTTTTTATTTTGAGTTTTAAAAATAGTTTAAACATTTCCACATTTTTGTTTTATATTCTACTGTTATGTATTTATACTTTTTTCAATTATTTATGAAAATTTATTTTCAATTGTTTACATTAAAACATAATTATAACAAGATTTTGCGTAAATTGCCAACGCTGGTTTTAATTTTAACAAATAGTTTGATTTGAATTAATAAAAGATTTGCTTAATAAAAGTCTTCTGGTTTGTTAAGTTAAATTAGATATTGAAAAGGGAATTTGAGAGGATGGTTGAACATTTTTATTACAATTTTAGCGATAGTGTAAATAATCCAAATTTATTTTACTTGAAATTAAATATTCAACTGGAATAGTACAAAATGCAATTGATGATGGAGTTAGCTGATGTAAAAGTAAGAGGAGTAAATCAGCAGTCAAAATTGATTAAATTAATTAATTGTAAATTTTGTATAATGCTATATTTTCTAGACTCTTTATCAAAGGAACACAGGCCAGCAAGCGTACAAATTTTCTATTATATATCTAAATAAATATTATATTGTTGTTGTTTATAATTTAAACCTTTGGTATTACTAATCGCATACCGCTTGACACACTTATTTCATAAAACTTAAAAACAAAACATTAAATCTAAATACAATTGTTAATTAATTATAAGAATTTGCTTGTGTAGTGTGCATAATCCAGAATTTAAATTTGTTTCAATTTATTCATACAAATCAAACCGAATTCAATTTAAAGTCTAGCATGAAGTAATTTGAATTGATCACATATTTTTGTCGAATTGCAACTAAAAAAAACAAAAATTCAAATTAAATACAGTAATGTTTTTTTAAATTAAAATAATGGCCGGTTGAGACTATTTTTAATTATATATGTGTAGGTTTTCACAGTCACTCATATTATGACTAAATAGATTCTAATAAAATTATATTCGCTATGCATGCTATCGGCGGACTAGTATTAAACCAACTTTTTCTAGTAACGCAACTGTATGATAGCATTTGACTTAGAGGTCGTTAATTTTTTGATTTTTCTATTCCTTATATGTATAGCGTTAGAAAAAGCTAATTATTTTTGTAAAATAATGTTTAATGGTTGTTGTTGCTTATACACACAATACAGGGTGTCAAATATTTTATAATATTGTGGAACACGTAGTGTATTGCTTAATTGTAAAAATGAACCGAATTGTCCCAAAATTTTGATGTTTGATGTTATGTTAATGCATGAATTTGTTAAACAAACACGAAGTTAAAATTCTGTAATCTCATGAAATGTTGATCTATGTTATAAAGGTCGATTTTGCCTTATAATCTATATAGTATATTTCTTATTTAACAAGTCGCTTTTACGTCATATCGCTTCTACTGGTTGACAAATCACAAATGCTAAAAATTTCAAACTGTTTATCTCACTTGTATATAGGAAGTAAACGTAGCATATACTATTCACTTCACTTTTTATAACGATTTTACCTGGAATTTATTTCCACTTGTTTTGTTTGACTGAACCTTTCGCAAGAGTCCCACATGAAAATTATGCACTTTTTAGTTTTGTGATTGAAGGCTTTTTAAAAAGCGTTTCAGTTAAAACTATTTTGACTCGATTACCTTCTAGATTTCACCAAACTTCGTTCATTTTTTGATTTAAATGGTTTTAGTACCAATGCGGAAGAATTATTGAAATGAAGTGAACCGTATAGAAAAAATAGAAGATATATTTTAAATTTTAAAATTCAACTGCGAATTCAAATTGGATTTTACGGATTTCATACTGCGATTCTTTCAAGGGAATTGTAAGAAACCGCCTAAAATTTATTAAACCAATTGTAATAGATTCTTGTTACCCGGCAACACTGCAATTCGAAGCTAATTTGGATATCCACATGTATGTATAGAACCAATGCTATCTAAAGAATAATGTTTTCATCAGATAAAACCCATGACCAGTTAGTTACGGTGAAGCATAATTACGGAAAATGAACACTCACAATAATAACACTCTGCTTTCCATTTCTTCCAAAAACGACTTTCCAAATCAGATTTTGTGACATTCATTATATCAAATAGGTAAGATGGAATTTGAATTTGTATGCCACTAATGGTGAAGAAAATATAGCGCGATATTATATCGTCAAATAATACCAAAAGATTCATAATTGCCTAGCGATTTCCACATTGATAAATAAACCAATAGCCATTGGTGTTTTTCTGGACTCGATGAAGATAGAGATAATCGGCTAATCTCCATTCTGCCAGCTATACCGAAAATTAAGCCCATTTTTTGTAAATGATAAGCTTGTTTTTTGAGTAATTTGGATTTTGCGAAAAATCAAACAAACCATAACATTCTACTTTACAAATTATCTAAATTAGAACTTTGTATAGCGTTCAAGAAAATTTATTTATCCCTCCATCATTAGGACCTGGGTAAAATCGTCCCTAACCGAAAAAAATAGATAGAAAAAAATAGAGAAAACAAATTTCGGCTAACTTCATATTTCGTGTAATCGAACCTCAATCATAACTTGCCACTTTAAAATATTTTACAGTTCGATCTTATTATTTAAAGAGGACGGTCTATTTTTTTTTTAAAGTGTCTGGTGAAAAACACCCACGCATGTATTGTCAAAATTAAATAAAGGACCGTATACATTCGAAATTTGTATTGTTTACCATTTACAATCCACATGATATAATGTACCAAGAACGTTGAAATATGAATTAACATAATATATTAAATTTCAATGTTCGATAACCTGTAATATAAATTAATTATTCACTTAACTCGTTCGTTCTCTTAATCTATAAAAAAATAAATGATTACTTAAATATGCCCAATGTATACTATTCATAAATATTCGTAAAATAGTTATCGTAAAAAGAACTAAATAAATTCTTCTAGAAATAGACTAAGAAATACACCATTTATTTATTCATAAAGCGAGTAATTTAAAAAGATTAAAATTTGAGCATCCATCATCTTAATTAGTCGCTGCAGTTTTAAAACAATATATTAAGGACGGAGGAGTCAATTTCCTCGCTTGATGGAACTTGGGGAAGGTAGTTATTATATTCGAAACTTCCAAAGAAATTATACCGTGCAGTTTGGCGCACCAATGAGTCATTTTAGTATGACAGTGTTAGTCCAAATACTTTAATACGAGGAATAATTGGTCAAAGCCTTTACCTGTAGCATTAGTGGCTGGGAAGTAGGTTATTCGGCAAGTTTTAAAAGATTTGGAATCAATCAGTAAGTCAATCTCATAGTAATTTAGAGTGTATGCGGGCGTATCTAAAAAGAGAAATCTATTGTGATATTGGATGGAACGAAGAAGCTACTTGGAATGCCAATAATTGATGCTATACCCAGGCATCTCACCGAGGTTCTGGAGGCAAGCGGAAGAAACACATATTTAATTGTTTTTAAAGTGTTTTTGCCAAATTTTAGTTAAAACCTAAACTATTGGTATATCATAAATGATTTTTTCATGGGTACAAATAATCTTATATTGCAAATAAAAATTTTTTTTTTCATTGTAAAGCCGAATAGACATGTTAATTAAATTAAAATTACTAGTTTTAAAAAGTTTATTATTTATATAATTTTTAAAGTGGTTTGTATTACATTGCAAAAAAAATTGCATAAATACTTTTGAATCAATTCAACAATCAAGATTCCGGCAAACAACACTGACGTCAAGTATGCCAATCGTTTGTAAAGGTTTATATAAAAAAAACCTACCATATCCATCAAAAGCATCAATTGTAACACTTCATCAAAAATATACAACATCTCGCTAAATATCGTGAAGATTCTGGAAAATCAAGCTGATTTAAAAATCATTTGAATCAACAAGTGTTCGATTTAACCTCTAAAGTTAATGAGCTACAAAAATTAAATAATGAATTGAAAACATTAATTTTTGGTTAAACTCTATCGAACAAGCAAAATTAATCCGCAACATTGCGATCTCCGGTATTCAAACGACACCAAAAGAAATTCTTAATGATGTTATTGCTAATTTGCGTACAGAAAACCAATCATAATAAATTAAGAGGATTTCATTAGAAAGTGCCGTAAAAATAACTAACCACTGGAGTTTTATGTAACCAGGAAATTGAGAATCGCCCACTGTATAAATTCGTTTGAGTATACTAGTATACGAGAAGGAAAAATTAAGATCCGCATAAAAACGAGGGTAGTCCCTCCTATTAAAATTCATAATATCACTCAGTTGAATAATGTCACAAGCAATAGAGATTTTTATGATCAAGACTTCCCAACCCCAAACGTAAATGTAAACAATAGTTCTTCTCCTCTTAACTTAGTTCACTTACACTGAATTCACTAAAACTACTTTATTTAAATGTACAAAGTATCAAAAATAAAATTGAAAAAGTTATATTCAACGGCATCATATCGGTTCAGTTCTCCAGTAGCGTCTATACGCGATCGCAGTATAGTTATAATATAATCTAACCTTTCGACCTTAGTGCGCCGCCGGTGAAAATGAAGCACCTAATAAAAATAATAATCAAAAAATGCCATCAAAAAGTTTCAGCGATCTAAGTGCTTAATAAAAGTCTTTTCTGCGGTTTTTTCCAAAAATATATTGATAACGTTAAACAATCATTCATTCATTCGATCCTCAAGAAGCATTCGATACAGTCAAAATGCCCATTTTGGTCAGTAAAATGGAGTTATTCTATTGGAATAACTGAGTTTATTCCAATCTAATGGATAACATCATTTCTTAAAACCGGACACAATATGTAAATATAGCAAACATCAATTCTGATCCACTGTCAATTAACTGTGGCGTCCAACAGGTTAGTATCCTTGGACCTGTTCGCTGTTTTCGATTTTTATAAATGATATATCAAGGAGGAAAACTTTTATTTGCTCTTCTATGAAAGTTCAACCGACCATGAGATTCAAATGGCCATCAATTCAGATTTAACTTTTATAGCCAAATGGTTCAGTTTCTATTAAATATAAAAAAAAATAGAAATCTTATTTTCCCGAAGTCCACCATTAAGTAGTCCACCATTAAAATCTCGGTATAACACTTGACAACAAAATGAAGTTAACAGTTTATGCTGACTTGGTTGAGCAAATTGATCTTCAATAGCTGGGATATTTAAAAGAATTTCTAAATATTTAAGCGACAGCATAAGACAGAATATCTTTTTCACAATTTTTAATAGTTTGATTTAATATATGGGATTGCAATTTAGGGATCTGTCAATAAAACAAATTATCTAAAACCGAGCCATAAAGCATCTTTACAATTTGGACTCTCGAGAAAGAACTAAAATTATACATGCACGTTACAGCCTTCTTCTAATATGTATGATTTATCAACATAAATTGCTAAATATGACTCATAACATTATTAACCCATTCATACAAATACTAAGTTCACTTTTAACACTGATACACACGCATATGAGACTCTAATCTTAGTTTACATGATTCAGTTTTCCCTCTTTTCTCCTTTTAATGTATCACAGAGAAATTCATACTAAAAAAAGTAACAACAAATTACACTGTTAAATTTGGCAATTTTTCCAATTGGAATTTTATTTATACGAAAATTAGAATATGATGTGTTTTGTATTGTATTACATACTCTCGAGTACCTATTCGGATAGCTTAGAGCAACTACCACCTTATCGTCCATAGGAATTAAATTAGATTGAGCGGTTAGATTTTCACAGAATTTTGAAGTTTCGTGATTTTAAACCAATTTTAATCATTTTTACTGACTATTTTAGAGATGTCCACGGATACTCATGTATATTTTCGGATAGTTTAGACCACCTAGGATTTTTGTGGTCAATCAGATTTAATTCTGATGAACTTTTCTATTTGTGTATGGAATTTAAAAGCTCTTGATTTTGATTGATTTTTAAAATTTTGTACCGCCGATATATCTTTAGGTACTGGTCTATCTTTTCAAACAGTTTAGGCTATTTTGAATCTGTATGACCAAGAAAATTAAATTCTGATGAACTTTACTATTTAATTAGCAGATAGAAACTGAATTTTTAATTTGTTAAAACTTATAAATATAATTTTTTTGATTTTTGTGAGTTAATACCAACACATACATACATTAATGAGAGACTATTCGGCTAGTGTATTTATTGTCCTTTGAAAGCTAAACGGTATCCCTATTTTGTACACGGCTACTGGTCCGTCTTTTTATTGGCCATCTGCACACTGCATAGATTCACGCTGGCCTGTACTAACATGATAGATGTTTTCAATTTAATCACCGATCGTTATCGGGAGATGAAAAATCCCTTTTCCATCCCGCCTCTGTTAGGATTCGAGAACCCGGTACCTCCCGATCCAAACGTCGCAGCTTTAGCCGCTGCGCTATTTGCTCGGTTAATATTGTATATCTAAGTAAACAAAAGTGTATACATCCCATGACCTTATCATATACAGACGTGTATATGGGATTTTTAATTTTTCGTTACCAGCAAATATTTCAGGATCTACAGGACCTATAAAAACGTATTAATTAGAGCTTTCCATATAATTTTATATCGTGAAAAGCATAATTTAAGTAATAAATGTAAAAACTTTATACCAATTAATATTTAATTAATAATTCACGTGATTGTTCAAAAAATGCTGTAGGTTGCAAAAAAAAAATACGTTTTGTATTTTATTTGATATATCACATGACATGACGTAAATTCAAAATTTTGATCCATTATCCAGTATCTGTGGTCAGTGGTATACAAATAATGATTTTTCTTTCGATTACAATATCTTACTATACATACATACATATGTATGATAAAGTAAAAAGGGATGCTACTATTTCAAAAAAAAATTATCCCGTATTAACTTAGTTTTTAAATAAGCCAAATATAAGAATAAATTATTTTTTCTTCTTCCACAACCCCCTGTGTTTAAGCAACAACAACAACATAACAACAGAAAAATTGTGTTCCAAAATATTATTATTTTCTTTAGCACTACTATGATTTCCAAAAATGTATGGCTTCAGGAACTATTCAAATGATACGTTAAATCCGAACCTATACACTCGTATCATTATTTGTAAAAAGTTTCAGCATAAACTCTTAAGGTCAATGACATTTAACAGAAATTCAATTAAGTTTGAATATATGCACATAATTTGAAATACTATGATGAACTTGAATAGACAGTTGAATATTAACTCAAAAATAAAATGTATGAGATTAGAGGAACTTTGTTTAATTATTTTTAAATTTAATTTTACAACATAGATTTAAAAATTTAAAATGCCTTATAATTAAACTATCAAAACTAATTTAATACTGTAGAAATTGTAAATTCAAAATTTAATAAAAATTATAGTTGAAGTTCAACGAACAAATAAAATTATACCTGGCACACTGAAAACGTTAAAATAGCATTTAAAAATTAGTTCGATTATTATAAACACATAGACGATATTCGGGACTTTTTATTCAGACTAGCTGCCTCAAATTATAGTGATTAGTGAAACGTTTATTTATAGTAATGAGTCTTTTCTATTCAATTTAGAGAATTATAATGAATTTCATTGTTGTAGAGATAATGATCGGGGAGCAGGTCCACACAACTGCGGACTCTTTAGTTATTGAAAATGCTAGTTTTTTATTACTATATCTTCCTATAATCAATATTCACGTGGCTGATACCTACAGGACAAATGCGTGCTCTAATATCGAATAAAAGACATATATTTGTGATGGGTGATCGCAACATTAATCTTTTGAATGAGTGGGACTTAAAGACATCATGGTTGACTTCCATTTTAACAACCAATCGTTGCGCTTTATTAAATAATAATCTAATTCACTCAAAATTCAATTTATCCTATTATGATGTGACAAATTTAGATGATCGTGTTTTACTTTTAAACGCAGATTTCAGTATAAATTCTAAACCAATCAATGATTCCTTTATAATACCTACATCAACCTAATTTGTTTTGAAGAGCTTATTTATTATTTACATAGCCTAGTTATTAAACATACTTACATTGTAAAAAAGCCCTCAAATTCATTTAATTGGATTGATAAAGCCTTCACTCGATTAATTAAAATTCGGGATTATTTTTATGTAATACATAAAAGATATCCGCTTAATGAGTATTAAAAAGAAACATTTAAAAAAATATAGGAACTTAGTAAACAACATAAATTTTAATTAAAAAATTAATTTTATAATCGTCAATTGACGGAGACAAAGGAAAACGCTAGGAAGGGCTGGAAGGTGCTAAAATATTTAATATTTGAGACACCGATGAAATCTTGCAGTGAAATTATTCTGCAAAGAACAAATAATAATAATCTATTACAGACAACGCGCAAGATGTTGAGAATTTAGTTAAGCCCACACTTTCCCAAATACACTAAAATTATTTAAAAATGGTAATAAATTGAATCCATCTAATTATAGATATGTTTGTATTTTAAATTGTTTTTCCAACATTTTTGAGTCTTTTTTACTAATTCAATTAGAACAATTCTTTAATTCTTCATAATAAAATCATTCAAATTCTCCAGCACACAGTTAGCGGCAAATAGTCTAATGAATGCTGTGTATACATCGCTTGACAAAAATTTATCCGTTTCGATTCTTTTCATTGACCTGAAGAAAGCGTTTGATTCAATTCCACATAACTATTTAATATTGAAGCTTAGAAACCTTGGAATTAGCGATAAATCGCTTACTCTATTTTACTGAGCGATCTCAATTCACTATGGTAAACAATGAAAGAGGGGTTTCTGACTTTGTACGCCGATGATGCGGCTTTGGTCTATTTATGTGACGATCCAGAAGAATTACTTTTCCAAATGAAGCAGGATCTAGTGAATATTCAAAATTGGCTAGCAGCTAATCAAATGTCCATTGATCTATCCAAAACTAATATTATAATTTGTCAAAACAAAGTATTTCCTGAACATTTTCCCAACCATTTTCTAATGGGCTCTACTAAAATACCGCAAGTAAAAGTTACGAAATACTTAGGGCTTTATTTGGATGCATCCTTAAAATTCATGTATTATACATAAAGAAGACTATTTGGCCCTATATATTTGCACTAAAATGAATAAGACCTTTCATTGATGAGCACATTGCATTGATGTTTTATTTTTCGTTTATTCATTCCCATCTAATATATATGAGGTTCATTTGGCCATCAACAGCTACGAACAATCTGAGAGAAATTATACCGATCTTAACCTCCACCAAACTGATTTACACCAACTCAGTTTTACCAATCAAAATACTGATTTAGTACGAAGTTCTGATTTTAATAAAGAAAATATTAATAGGCAAACTGAAATGCGTTCTATAATTTAATTTAGTTAATGAAGTAAATTCTTATCCGACTCGTTCTCATATTTAATTACTTATTATGTAAATTAGGTATAAAATATTTATACAATCAGGATAAATTTTTGTTATAAAATTTTTTGGATTGTTCTCTGAAACGAATAAATAAATTAGTGAAAATAAAAAATAAATAAATACATATTTACAAGAAATAATAAAATTGTATATTTTTTGTATTTCGTTATGCGTTTATTATATAACAAAAATAAGTAGATTAGATTAAATATAAAATATTTTTATGAATACTCAAATCAACTTAATCAATCGTTAAAATTTCAAGTGTACATGTATGACACTCAAGAATTTTTTTTTTTTTTAAATTTTTGATTTCAAAAAATTTAGCTGCACTTTTAAAAAGGTTTACAAGGTTTTATAATTATCAAAAACGGAATACGTACAGTGCGAAACAGATATTTTAGTAATATCCGTATGTGACATTGACACACGCTTCATTTTCATTGTTTTCAATTTATCTAAGCCCAATAAAATTTCTTTTGCGGTATCTAGATCTATTATTTCGATAAAACATTTTTAATCGTACCATTTACTGCGAATTTCAATCGTTTGACAGACCTCTATATATACTAAACAGAAACACATGATTTACACCTTGCGATTGTACTTAAAAAAATAAAATATATATTTTAAAAATGTAAATAAATATTTGCCATAAGCCAATTTGTCATAATAATCTGTATTAATGATATTGATAACACAACTTGAAGAGTAGCTGTTTATCGTTAAAAATTATCTAATTATATAAGTCAGGTGAATAGATTATTACATATTTGACTATATGTAATAATGTATTATATAGTTTTACTACCAGGTTGACCAGAACTCGTACCGTCTTAGTAATGAATATAATAATTATACACCAAAAATTATGATGTCGATAAAAAAAAATATGTTGTAGTTTGTATTTACCATTAACTCAAACACGTTAATTTTTTATTGAATTATATTCTATATATTTTATATAATATATAGATTCTATAATTCAGACGATGAAAACTATTATTCGCTTCAGCTAATGTTTCATTCCATTATAATATGCGTTATGATGACATTGTGAATTAATATGGCATTGAAACAATAATCTTTTTTTTTTTTATTTAGTTTTTCTAAATTATTATTTTAAAAACTGTTTCACTGAAAAAAACTTACAAAAAAAAAAACCAAAAATATAATTTTTTATTTTTTAAATATATTACAATTAAAAATCACTTAAAACACTAACTCTTTATTACGAGTATTATTAATATATTTTTATTTGTAACACGATTTTTTTTTTATATAAAAAATTATTCTAATAATTTTTATTTTATTAATTTAAATTTTCTGCACAATTTTATATTAACCACTTCCTGAAGAAATTTTTTTGTTGTATATATTTATGAATAAATATTTATATATACATATGTACATAAGATATTTTTTAATACACAGATATATTTCTTAAAACAATTTTTTTTTTGTTGTATTTCACTTAAACAATAACATATAAACTATATAATAAAATAATGTATTTTTATTAAATTAAATTAAATTAATTAATGTGAACGACGAGCGAAATTTTAACTAAACTATAAATTTATAACTTTAAAAAATAAAAAAATGTAAATTTTACTATATCAATTAAAAAATAATAACAATAGCCGGCACTAATTGATAATTTTCTTATTCGTTTAATTACATATATTATGTACTCCAGAAAAATAAATAGATAAAAAAAAAAACAAGTGAATAGTGGTGTGAGTAATTTAAAAATGTTTTTTTAAATTTTTTGTTTCAACCGAACAGACTCAACACAAAAACTGAACTGATAAGTAAATTTGTTAATAAAAGTTAACAGACATAAAATAAAAAAATATTAAAGCTTAGGTGATTATTTAATTTATTAGTTTAAGAGGTCTTGACAATAAAAATGTATACAGTTGTGGGATGTTAATTCAATCCGTATATTATATTCATACACTGAGTTTTAGTATGTGCAAGATTTGATATGACTGCACTGATTTTTATTTATATATTTATTAGGGTTTTTCCGATAAAATCAAAACGATTTTTGTAAAATCGTGTGGTTTTGAGGTGATATACCGCACACGGTGAATACAATAATTATAAATTACAATCTTTAATATACATATATTAAATCTTTTGATTGAAAAATCACGTACTGGTTTTAAATCAATATTATTTAGATAGTTTGTACATGGTTCTAACGAATAGCGAGATTATGCAACTAAAATTTATGTGCACGTTAAATTTACACACATATATCAAACTAGTTTATTCGTGTTTATGGAATACAGGTATAACTAGTGATTTGTTTTCGAATTGGCAAAATACCTCAAAGTTTATACGTAGTTATTGAAATTGCAAATCACCGGGAATTATTGGATAAGAAGTTCAATGATTTAATGGTATAGCAGAGGTGAATTCGAACCGTATTTTTTTGAATTTTAAAAAATTTTAAAAAATTTGTTTAAAAACCAATAATAAATTTCCCACTGGAAATATTTCGAAAAAGACTGGAAATATTTCGGTGAAGAAAAGGAACAATACTGGGTATTTTTTAATTGCTTGGTGTCATGAAGTAAATTTTTTTAAGGTCAACTTTAAATTTCGTTTTTAAACCTAATGTCATATACTAGTTCTGAAAAATTACAAATTTCGTGGTGTTAATTAGTGTAGGCAAAGAATTTTCAATTTAGGCAATTCATTCACAACTCAGTATATTGATTTTATTGGATATTTGACGATGCTGAAATTTATAAATAAGAATTTTATTTATTCTTTATGAGAAAAGCTTTATGTAACTAACTGAAAAACATACCCAAACCTTTTTAACAATTTTTTACAAAGTAATGTCTAGTATTTCAAACAAATTTTTATTTCTACAATTTGTGTATAAAATAAAAGTTCATTTAAAAAACCAGTATCTTGATATTGATCACCACAATATTATGAACGAAGGAATCTACACATATCTGGCTTCATTTGTACAAACTCAAAAAGCTTTCATGAGCTAAGTATCAAAAGTACCTAGAACAAATTAATTATAATCTAGATAAGCAGAAGCTTTCAGTGATTCGAAGTAGGAGTTCCACAAGGTTTAATTTCAGTCCTAGAACTAATACTGTATCTTCTATATACTAATAGTCTTAACCTTACTCATCTTGATTAAAAATTTTTCAAATGTATTAATTATTCCATATTTGTATATTCCATATTCCATATTTTAAATGTATTATTTCCAAATGTGTTAAATAAAGTCACTCATTTTACTTTAGTGAAATACGCCCTCTACAAATCACTCAACAATTAAATTTAAGCCAAATGAACTTTTGAGTTCATTTCAAAAGTAGTAAATTATAAAAAAAAATTAGGGCGTTTTTTTTATTTCAAAATAACCATTAACCTTAAATACTACTTAGAATTAAAAATGCCATATTAAAGGACATGTCCGCACGGGTTATTAATATGTTTAGATTACTGTTAATTCGAATCGATATAAAAGCAACGCCCTAATTTTTATCAACATCAAATTAATTTAAAACACCAGTATCTTGATATTGATCACCACAATATTATGAACGAATGAATCTACACATATCTGGCTTTCGTTCATTTGTACAAACTCAAAAAGCTTTCATGAGCTAAGTATTAAAAGTACTTCGAACAAATTAATTATAATCTAGATAAGCAGAAGCATTCAGTGATTCGAAATAGGGGTTCTACAAGGTTTAATTTCAGTCCTAGAACCAATACTGTATCTTCTATATACTAATAGCATTAATCTTACTCATCTTGATTACAATTTTTTCAAATGTATTATTCCATATTTTACATTGTGGTGTGAGGTCTGATTGTAAAACAAATGTGTTAAATAAAGTCACTCATTTGACTTTAGTGAAATACGCCCTCTACACAGCTCTATAAAATCACTCAACAATTAAATTTTAGCCAAATACACTTTTGAGTTCATTTCAAAAGTAGTAAATTATAAAAAAAAATTAGAGCGTTTTTTTTATTTCAAAATAACCATTAACCTTAAATACTACTTAGAATTAAAAATGCCATATTAATGGACATGTCCGCACGGGTTATTAATATATTTAGATTACTGTTAATTCGAATCGATATAAAAGCAACGCCCTAATTTTTATCAACATCAAATTAATTTAAAGGCACAATTGTTATGCATAGGATTACACAATAACGTCAAAACATGTTATATGATTCTGTGTAGAGAGTCAGATTTCCATCAGTAGCACGTAAACCATAGACTGTATTACAGTTGTGATTAGTCAATTTAGTAAGCTTCCCCCGTGAATTAAAATATGTTTAAAAATATGAACCGTTTCGAAATAAAATTAAATAATATTACACGAAATAAAATATTAAATAACTTATCCCAAGCTAAAATTGATTAAAATATTTATAGTTTTGGCTCATCCGACCCAAAATTCAATAAAATCAAATAATAACTTCAACCAAATAAAATTCATGTTAACCCTACAAAGGTTGGCACAATAAAAATTAGAATGGAATAAACGTTAACGTCAAATAATTAAATAATTAATTATTTAAATTAGATTTTTTTTTAATCACGCGATGGTTTACGAAAAAATTAGGTGAACTCCAGAAGTATGCTAGGCGCCCCGAGTCACACAAATCCATACAGCCACTACTGCTTTTTTGAACTCAAGTAGTAATCCAACTCGTAATTTAAAAAACGAATGCTGCAGGCATTCAATAATAGATTTACAAAAAATGCAAGTAACGCAAATTAAAAGTACTAAAACAATTTGTGAACTTCTGGATTTATTTATTTGCTACTGAATATCTATATACGAACAAAGTTCAAGGAATACTACCTATGACAATGAGGGTTTGTATACTACTAGTATTTACTGTATAAAAGTTTACATTCTTCTGTTTTGTCTAATATTAAATATCTGTAATTTAATCATAATCATCAAACCAGATATGCTCGTCATTTTTCATTAGGTGATGTACTCGGTATACAGAAAAATTATTTAATTTTCTGGCCCTCATGTATTATAGAGATTGTCTGGTGATGATATGCAAAAATTCATTTAACAATTATGTACTTATATATAAAGACTAATTGTGGTTTAATTGTGGAATATAAATTATTACATGATTTATTTTATTTTGAATTTATTATATTTAATTTAGAATTATCCATATTGAATGATTGATTTACTTTAAAAGGATATTTGTTTTTAATTTAATTTAATTGTTATATTGACAGTAACACAATTACACAAAATGTTACATTTTAATACATTTAGTCCTTCGTAATAAAATCAATATTTCAAGTAATCATAAGCGCCATTATTTAATAAATATAATTTTTATATAAATGACTAAAAAAATAATTAAATAAATTTTTTCTATAATTATGACTACATATATAGTACATATGTATGAATAGAATTCTTGAATGATTCAGGCAATTTATTGTACATTTAAGACCCTGCTAACTTGATTGATTTTTTACCACAATCGTTCATTATAATTCGGCATGTTAGATTACTGGTGTATCTTGTATTATAATTATGATTACTATTAAAACATTCTACTTTTTGTACATATTTTTATAAGGAAACTTGAAAATCAGATTCATCTTTTAGATTCAATTTCATACAGACGTATTGAAGAAAACCCAAAGATAGCTTATAAACAGCTTTAACGTTTTATTATTTTGAATTACTTGAACTTTCTTTAGAGGTACTACGACTGTTCCATAAACAATGATTCTATATAGAATATCAGATTATTAAATCCATAAGTATTGAAACTTAAAAAATTAATTTGTTGAAGAAATTTAAAATTAAATTTTATTTCCATTTTATAATTTTTTTAGAATTCTGTAAATCAGAGACCATAATTCTAAAATGACGTGATAAAATTAACAAATTTGTTCACTAAATTCTCAAACCTTCAATTTCAAAATACCGAAGAGTCTCCCTTGCAAATTTGAAAATTTTAAACACGACACTAAAATTAAAATTTCTAGTGATTCTGTTATTTTAAAATTTTTCAGTGATTCTGTTATTTTTAAAATTTTCCGTTCTAATTAAGTACAATTCTAAAACTTTGAATTATATTCAAATCTGGTTACATAGTAATTTTTGAAAAATAAGTTCAAAATTTTACACTCTAAATTATAAAATAAAATATATTATTTTAAGAACTCCATTATCCAGGTTGATTCTTTGAGGTTATGAATTATCTATATTTTCCAAAATAACAAATTCTACAATTAAACTCTATATTACATAAAAAACCATTTAATTAAATTTAACTTCAACTATTGCATAGATTTGGTAATCAAAATTTAGAATCTTAAATTGTTTATTTCTTTAAATTTAGAGGTTTATGTCTAAGATTCAAAACCACAATTTTTGAGATATAACAAACAACCAAATTAAAACCACAATTTTTGAGATATAAACTATAGTTTTGAATAATTTGTTATTACTTAAATTTAAATATATTTTATATGAAAAGAATTTATATGAGTGAAATTTATCATTTATTTTCAAAATTGAATGGATTCGGAATATGCATAGAAGTTAAAAGTTGTTTGAAGCAATTAATATTGATCTACCTAAGATAAGATGTGACCAGATCCAAAATATATGCTCCAAGATGGAAATCGGGAGTCTCCATTAAATTTATCACTGTAATTAAATTCAATTTGATTTATATTTATGTAATTTTGTTGTTTATTACAGATTTTGAATTATATCAAACCATTTAATGTTAATATTAACCTCACAGTTATCACTGCTTTACATAGTTTTGCGCTTAAATTAAATACATAATTAAAATTCGTTTTTTATAACTTTAACAAACGTTAATTTTCTTCGTCAGTACAATGTTACGAATACAATCGTATTGATTGCCGTTTTGTATTTCTCGATTAACTAGTAGCTGTGGGTTAGTTTTTCTTAAAATTTAGCGAACCAAAGTTGGTAACAATTATCAATGCCACCCTTAATGGTTGCAGCTTTGAAAATAAATCGTAAATTTAATAAGTCCACATAGTTTTTACAAACCATGATTTAATTTCTAAGCCGACCAACTCGACACTGAACAATCTAATCTTACCTCTCTGGAGATTGGCAACCCACAAGTCTCCCATTCGGACCATTAATGTTTTCCTTGATATGTTCATAGCATGGAATGAGACCGTTTTTAATGTTTCGAAATTTGGCTCGTTGTAACCATTTAGGTTACATATTCTTAATTTTGATTTTTAGTATCGAAATTCTATATTTAAATGAATTAAACCGTATAGTGATTTGCGTATTTATGGTACTAGCCTTGAAATTATAACATATCTCGCGTGACAATATTACGTTAAGAGTACAACGTTATTTTAACTCTATTGACTGCGGTATTTTTATACAGGATGTTCAGTCTTATAATACTAATAGGAATCAACATTTATAAGCTAATATTTCAGGTTACATGTCTTACTATTTGTGGATTCAACGACAAGAATATCATATACCAAGTGGACGATGCGATGCATATTAGGTTTCTCAGCATGGTAAATATAATTTAAAACAAGAAAGCCTTGTAAAGTGTATAGACTGTATGAAACATACAATTAATGGGATATTAATTGGTGAAAATTTGGCAAAAATCTTAGATACATCAATAGTGACAGGTCGCAGCTTTTACATTTTTCGATGATCTGCTCCACTGTAATTCCAACAACAAAAATTAAAAACAATAAATTGTGGTTAATATATCGGAATACAATGCCGTCGCGACACTTGAAAAGGTAGTCGTAATCATCGCCAAAATTGTCTCCTGGTGTGAAGCTGCATTAAGTGCGATAGAGTTTAAATAAAATTAGAGACGAGAATAAAATTATGAGAATTCCCTCTCAGTATTTTTAAGATCCATCGAACGAAAGCGTTTAAAAGAAATGTATGGAACAAGGGAAAAGTGAACAAAATTGGGATTTTCTAAACAATACCGGGTGCCATGCTTGATTTATCCCATTATAATTAGTTTAGCGATTAGCGATTTAGAAGTCATCAGCATAAAAATTCACATCTATCAAAAAACCAAAATTGGAATAAATAAGTCAATTTAGGAATATAATTATGTTCTTCACCCATCGAGAGAGTATAACTTGTTTTGCCTAAATGACTTAAGTACTTGTATAGCTTTTAACAATATTCAGCATACCTCAGAAAAACAATCTCAGAATGAAGGCAACCATCAGTTTATCATTCAAATGACAGCAAATGTTATCTTTGTAAACGGTTTTAAGTTTTTTTTAAAATACAACAGCAGTATAAAATAAAACTCTAAGAATGCAATTATGAATGCGGGAAAAGTTTTCAAATTGACGTGGCTTATTTGCTGTAACAGCGTGTGGCCAGTGTATTAATAAAGCATTGTTATTATAAATTGTGTGTTAAAGAAATGGTTAAGGTTGTGGTTTTCGAGGAAAGATAATTGTCCTAAATGTTTACCCGGGCTCTAACCTAATAAAATCTCAATCGAGATAACCCAATAGATCGTCTATTTCTCATTTTCAATAGAAAATATTTTTATCTTATGCTCGGATCTAAGAGTAATAATCGTTATTTGTAAACTAGCATTTAATGTTTAGATGAGAATTGTAAATACGGTCCTAATCAATACAGATTTCGTTTAACTTATACGGGTTAATTTAAAATTACCGTCAAGATCCGTTAATTAATTAATAGTTAATTATATCCGTTAGTCTCATAAACAAAAATAAATTTTATTCGAAATGTTATTTTTAGTTATTAAGGAGACTCGACTTTAAGCTAAAAGTATTACATATTATTAAACCTATGTCCATATGAGTATGATTCTCACTTTGTACAATAAAACTTTATTGGCTAATGACAGCCGAGATTTTCTTCCCATCAACCAACACATTTTTGTTTGCACTTTGTTTCAATAAGATTCTTCCACGTTAGACTTTTATCCAGATGAAGTATGAGTATTTGACCTTGGTTTTTTTCAGAATATTTATATGACTGACTACTTTGTTGGTTACAGGTAAGTCAGCTTTGTACAGCAGGTATAATATTGGTTCTAGAACGCTGCCAATAATCATTTAAACAAGTAGTTGCATTATTTTGTTTAACCATGTACTGCCTTTGAAGAAGATGTCCCAGAACTGAGTGAAATTTCTTCGGTAGAAGTCCTTTAATTTTGCATATTATAGTCCATCATGCCAAACTTTATTAAAGGCTTGTGCAATGTCCAAAAAGGCAGCATAACGACATTTCAATTCCTCGAGAGTGTTTTTGATTGCATTTACAAGTACACAGACTTGTTCTGTGGTACCCTGTTGGTTTCGAAGCCCAAATTGATGGTCTGTAATAATATGCCTTTCTTCTAATACTGTTTTTTTTGGACTTATACAATTTTTAATTGTATTCTTAACTTTCTTCTAATTATATTTTATGGGTTTGAAGGACAAACCATCATCCATTTGGTCGAGTAGCACGAAGTTATTGGTTTCTTCGTGTGCAGCAAAAGTATTGCCTTTTTTTTCATCGCTTCTCGTTCAATTTCCAGTTAGTATAGTCTAATCGGGTGATTCGAATTTGTTGGCCTTTTTAACTTTTAAGTTGCCTTCCACAAAGAATACTCTGTCCTCTCGGTTGCCGAGAGTTCATTTAAATAATTTTGTTGTTTTCTTCTTTCGCAATGCAATGCAAATCTTAGAGTTTTAATAGCTCGATTTAATTTCCATTTTTGTTCCTGTATAGTAAGTGATAGTTTATTGACACTTTTTAAGTACTATTTAAAGCAAGTGTAGTCTTTTCAGCTAATAATGCCAGGACATGTTTTAGATTTTGTGCTAGAATTTATTTGATTTAGAAATTATAAACTGTTCAGGAGCGGAAATATAGTTAGTCGTGGAATAGATGTGAAAAACTAAGGAAACAATTTTTGAATTTATTTTTCCCTTTTTGAATCATTGCTGGACATTTCAAAATACCTTCTGATTCAAAATTGTTTTTGGATCAAAATGTGTGTTTTGTTTGTATGGAAAATATGATCTGATTCGGAACTGATTCGGACGGCAATTATTAAGTACCACAACACATATCTTAAAAAAAAGCAAGAGCAATATTCATGTTGAATGTTGCTAACAATCTTGAACAATCCTGAATTTCGGAAGGTTTAGAGTTACCATGTGTATAGTCTAAGTACAAGTATATCTTCTCACTTCATCTTTCGAAGCTCGAACATTAAATAATGTAATTTTCAATGTTGTAGTTTCAAAATTTTATAAGTTACTTGTTTAAATTGTAATTTTTGTCTTGTCTAACATTGTTAAAGAGAATTGAAATACCTTGGAAATTGAAATGATATAACACACGACCTCTAGTGCCATTTGAAAAATATTAGCCCTCACCTTTAAAGATGAAGGGTACAAATCTACGTTTATCATTTTAGTGTCAACCAACTTCCACCTTCAAACTTAAGTTTCTGGGCTCTTTTTGTAAAATTAAATATTTTGGAAGTTATTCAGTAAAGAGCACTAACTTCAAGACTAGTACTAAAAGTCTTTCAAATGTCGCATTAGATGGGTTGAAAAAATTAAAGATTTTGTTTATAAACGTTGCACTATCTGTCGCCTTCAAAAATTGGTTGTACACTAAAACATAAAACTACTAACTGTATACAGAATGGAGCGTGATTCATTTCACAAGCAACTGAATGTTGCACAAAAATGGGCTATAATTACCCTACATAAAGTAAATAAATCAGTCGGATATATTTCACGAAAGCCTAGCTTTTCAGTAAGTTGCATAAACTTGTCTCGTAAAATGGTAATTTATATATTTTAGTCGTTAGAAAACTACTGTAATGAAATGGATAGAGAGGTTTTCAGAAACAAGAACCACTGATCGGTTGCCTCAGAATGGTAGACCAAAATTATTAAATGAAGTTATGAAGTTATGAGAAAATATTGTAGAGGAGTTATGAGAAAATATTGTAGAGGAGTTTGCTTTGGCATATAACGTATCTGTAGTAACTGTTTCGCGAACATTAAAAGACGCTGGAATTCAGCATCGAAATCCAGCTCAAAAACAAATTTTAACCAACGCACATCGAGCAGCGCGCGTAGCTTTTGCAGAAGAATTATCTAAACACGGACTGGGAAAAAGTTATTTTCACGGACGAAAAAGTTTTTAGGTCCGATCATCATGCTAAGCTGCGCACATGTAAAATATATCCAAAGGACAAGAAAAAGTGGTGAAGTATCCTGTGAATTGTGCGGATGGATAAGTGCAGGTGGCATTGGTGAGTTATGCGAAATTTCTCACATAACTAGTTTCACGTGAAACTATGAGTTGGATAAATTAAAACCTGCAAATCCTTCCTATTGCTTGGCCAGCGAAGGGCGCCGACTTACATCCAATAGAAAATGTTTGGGGTTATATGGTTAACCCGAATTTTTCAAGCCAAGAACTAGTATCTTCCCTGCCAAATCGATTACGTGAAGTAATCGATAATGATGGATACTGGACACATTATTGAAATAATTACTTACCCACTGACAGCGAATACCAAACTCCTTAGTGATAAAAATGAGCTGATTCTGGATCCAGCAGGTCATTCAGGTGATTAGTATATTCTTAATTTTAGTATTTATTAGATTTACCTTTCTACTAAATACTAATCCTGGATATATTAATTGAATAAAATAACAGGGATTTTCAAAGTGACGTCATAGAAGTTTAAAAAAATTATTAAGACTTATGTACGAGTATATATATATATGTATAGTATACAGACAACTAATTTTTTTTTAATATTTATACAACAGAAAATAAATTAATAATTTTATGACATGTATGTACATATGTAATTTATGTAATTAATAATACATTTGATAATAAAAATAATTAAAATACAACAATACGTAATATATTCTTATTTCTATTTATATTACACAATAATTATCTATTTGTTTTTATCTAAAAATATTACTATAAATTATTTAGTAATGTTTATAAATTTGTTTATATTGTTTTATATATGTATATGAATAATTGCTGAGATTTTTAATTTGTCACGATATAACAATTCGTTTCAAATTAAATTAGAACCTATATAGAAGTAAATTATCTATTATTAGTTACTAATTATTATCGTTATTATTTTGATTGAATTAAGTAAATATTTATTTATTTATATGTGTAAAATATATTCTATTAGCCGGTTAGTAATTTTTTATTTAAAGGCTGGATTTTTTTGTGTCAGTTTTTTTTTTGTTACTAATTTTACAAAAACATGATTTATGAGCGTGATCTATTTTGATATATTTCGTTATGGTCTGTAACGTTACAAAATTATTTGCTGAAGTTTGGTTTAAATACTTGTACCAATATTTGTAGTACGAGTATTCCACCAATTGCTCGAAATTATTCCAAAATGGTTTAAATGGGCGCCTACGAGATATTATTATTACAAATAAGCACATTTGAATCATCTTGCTAGAATATACTTGTTGTTTATTAATGAATGAAAGACGCCCCGCATATTTGCACCGCCCATATCTTAAGGTTTTGTATTTAACAAGGGATTACCACATTCGTTAAAGAAATCTTATGTGTAATAAAAATCCAGACTCAGTTATTTGTTTTTTAACACACAAGATAAATCATTTGTTGAATTTATTTAAAAAACAAAACAAATTTCTAAATTTTCCATTATTTGTAAGGAACTATCGTAATCCCAAACCAAACTGAAATGTTTGCATGTAGCGCAACAATTTTGTTTGGCGCCTGAGATGCGATACTAAGACGTATTTAATTTTAGTTGCTCGATTGTTACTGACGGTAATTCGTTTTTCATATTGACGGATAAAAAAATACATAATTATACAGATAACAATAAGTTTAATAATATAAAATTAAATTATTATAATTATATGCATTTTTAAAAATCTAAATTTATTTTAATTTCTTTTTCTTTTTCAATAATTGTGGAATGGCATTTTTATTAACAAAATAATGAACTGGAACGAAAATCATAATTTTTTTAAATAATTATTATCGATTTAATTTTATTTTGATATTTTGTTCCGTTTATTATTTCGGATGGTTTGATATTACTTAAAATTAATTCTCATCTTATTTATTAATTTGATTTGAATAAGTTTAATAAAATTCCAAGTATTTTGCCATTTGATTTTTAGGTTAAATTCAAAATTGATGTTATTTCGTACGATTTTAATTTCAACAATGCATTTTTGAATTTTATCATTCAGCATTCAACATCTTTTGTAAATACACAATTCAATACAATTTTTAAATGGATTTAGAAATTTTGTTTTTATGGTCAACCAAGTTCTCAACAAAATTGATAAAATATTTAACACTTTTTTGAGAAAATTTTTTTTATTTGTTTTACTATTTAAATCAAATCAAGGACCAAAATAGAATTAAACCTTTAAATATAGAAACCGAGTAAGGTGGCCGAAGAAAACTGGGGATTCTTCAATTACAGTTGGCTAACCATTGTCCCGCCTAATGCGATACTTAAAACTAGTTTAACCCAATTTGTGTATCTGTTGATTTTAGCCTTTCAACGATAAAGAAGCATAAAAGAACAAAAGATATTAATTAATTTATGTAAATTTTGGGTCCTTAAATAAATTGTGTAATTTAAAATCCACTGTTTGATTCTAAAGTTATATTTGGCGCCCAGCATGGGGCTTTAGATTATGATATATGTAGTTGGTTCGTATATTAATTTGGAAAGAACGTATTTCCACACTTCATTTTTTGTTGTTCTTGCCGTGATAAGGCCCTATTTGATGGTATTGGTGTATTAGTAATTCATGAATTTGTATAGGATTTGGAATTGCCAACTATTTATTTAAGCACTAATAGTTATGATTTATTAAATTGAACCTAACAAGTTGAATTCTTAATCAGTGCGGCTTTAGAATAACTGTTAAATTAATACAAATAAAATAACGAAAAGTACCCTGTTAAGTTTTTTTTTCCTAATTGGAATCTTTTTTAATAGAGATTTTCACTTGATTTTGACAATTTTTCGTTATTTTCTGATAACTTAACCGGTGAGAAGTTAGCACGGAAACGGACACTGAGTGGTTTGTATCATGGATATTTTGTTAGTTGTACTAAAAAAGTGATTTATGTATTAGATAACAATTAAGACATCATGAACATTTAAAGAGGCATTCAATTGCTGTGAAAAATTCCTAAACCGTGGATTATTCAACTCCTGAACATTACTTGTCCGCCTATTATCAAATTGTGCAAAAAATTCATTGAATGGTTGTTTCAATTCTTTATTGCTAATATCTAATACATAACAATTAAGATATCATGAAATCAAAGAAAAAGAAAATTTAATTTTATAATAATTCTTAATCTTTTAAATAACATATGACTATACCTGTGCCTTCAGACGAGGATCATTGGATGAAATAGATTTAAAAGTAGAGGAAATGCAATGCTTAACAATGAAACGTTTGGTTCATATGGTTTCGTATGTTTTAATGAATCGTCTGTTCCGAGTGCGGTTGTCTCACTACAGTCACACCCGGACAAGAGTTTTTCGAAGGACGACTCTGGCATGCCACACAGAATAGTGTTCGAATATTATCAGCACCACAACCAAAGCAAAAAATGTTATTGAAAGGCTGATGGCAGTCTTGATATTTATGACCCAGATCTTTGCAATTCCAGCAGATCAGTGAAATGGAGGAAATCATTCATTGAATTTCGGATATTTTGGTTATTTCGGGGGAGTAAATGGTTTAATCAATGGTTCAGTATGTTTGAGTTCTAACGGAGTTTTAAGTTGGAACAAACGATGCACTGTTTATCGTAGTATAATGACGAACCTCGTTTAAAATTCCAGTAGTTGAGTCAATCTCACTAACGAATTTTCGCCTCATGGATGTATCGTGAAATTGATTGTCTTGGATCATAAATTGTTTGATCCCACATTGCTTCGTAACGATGACAAAGTACACGTAGATCTTATAACGTTCTAATGGAGTAATGGTATGGCAACGTGACATTCTTAAGTGCGGGGTTCATGTTCTGACACAACCTATATATTAGTTGTCTCTCAGTCAAACGATTTGTAAGTCTGATGTTCAATTTCTGAATACTTAACATAAAGCTAGAAAATCATTCTCGTTTCTCTTGCACCCTACGACCAATTTCCTCACGAATTTGATCTTTGTAATCGTAACTGCAGAAATATGATAGCATAGCATCAGTCTGTATTGGGATTATCCAACTTATATACCCAATACCAGCAGTTTTTGTCAAAAATAGGTGTAATGCTTTCATTAACGATGAATGAAATCGTGTACACTCATTTATTGTCTTATTACCATCAAATGAGAGGTTCCAGGTTTGTCGAATTTTATAGAAATTATTGATATGATATTGAGGCGCACTTTGATATTCAGCTTTTGAACAGAGTATAGTAGTTTGCGGAAAGTCTGCCTTCTTAGACGTGCTTGGTTTGAACTTTTAAAGAGGTAATACTTCTTGTGGAGGTGATGCTTCTTGTTTCTCAAACCAGTTTGACGCATTCCTCCCATTTTAGTTTAGATCAAAAAAAATATAATAAGAGTTCGGGAGCAACAAACCCCCCAGCCGCACAAGCTACCCAATAAAACGCAGCTCCGAATGATTCGTTACAAAGTATAGTTTTTTACCGAGCAAATAGCGCAGTGGTTAAGGCTGCGACGTTTGGATCGGGAGGTACCGGGTTCGAATCCCAACAGAGGCGGGATGGAAAAAAGATTTTTCATCTCTCGATTACGAACGGTTGAATTGAAAACATATCTATGACCTTTTCTGTTGGAATGTAGAACTCATGGGCCGACCCATCTTCCATGTCACTGTACACGGTGACATGGAGCTATGCAATGCGCAGGTGGACTGTAGTGGTGTGAATGGGATGAATGGGTTGAATGAATGTTAGTGTGAATGTGGGTATTGCACCGTGGGCCCATTAGTGGCATTGAGTGCTGGAGTAAAATCCGCCCAATTTTAATTTAAACAAAAAAGTATAGTTTTGATTCCAGGTTGAAGAACAACTCTTTGGCGTTTTCCATGCCTGTGATCAGAATTTTTCTATATGGTGCATTTTAGAGTACGGAATTATTCAAATTTATATCAAATTGAAAAATTTACTAGAAAACTCTGATCACAGGCATGGAAAATGCCAAAGAGTTGTTCTTTAGCCTGAAATAAAAACTAGACTTGACCGGTTAAAGATTAAGGCCAAATTGAGCATTTAATACTTTCACTTATGACCCATAGAAAATTTTTCAATTTGATGTAAATTTGAATAATTCTGTACTCGAAAATGCGTCATACTACAATTCCGATCACGCAGGCATGGAAAATACCAAAGGGTTGTTCTTCAACTTAGAACTAAAACTGGACTTAATTAATCCAAATTAAGGTTTTATTAGTTTCAAATAAATCCAATAGCATATTTTTGATTCGATGTTTGTTGTGAAGAATAATATTAATCTGATTTCGTGCTAGCTCAAAAACTTTCTTATTTGCACAATCCATTTTTCGTGCTTACTTTAGTACAAGATGTATAATATCCATGATCAAAATCACTGGAGCTCCGAGTGTATTTTTCGTTCTAACTCTTAGTGTTAACTTCAGAGACATATAACTTAAACCAACATACTATCTTTGTGTTTATGAAGACTCAATTCTAGTGTGCTTTTCCAGTTTTAACAGAGTTTAGAAATTTTGTGCGATTCTAGGGATGTTCGCATCGCAATTTAATTTATCCATTACAATTTAATTTCTTTGATCACGAAGATAACATTTTGTCTAAGCTAACTGAAAATATACCTGAGGCTCTGTGGACCGGCGGACATAATAAGGGTCGGCGGGCATAATTTAAAAGATCACTCAATATTATACGTAACTATATTCTCAATTCTGTATAACAAATATGTGTAAAGTCCCCCAGAAGATATTCCGTTTGGCCACAAGTATTTCAGCTGATCTAAATTATTTAAAAATGTACATGAGTACCTCTGGACATCAAAATATTAAAAATCATTCAAATCACGAAACATTGAAACCCTATGACAATGAGAAGCTAACAATAATAGTCTGAGCTATCCAAATTGTTGTTTAATATTTTAAAAAATTACAAAATTTAACATTCAATTTTTTATTATTTCTTTAGTATTAACTTCACAGTCATAGTTTAGATTATACTTTATAATTATAATTTGTTAACATATTTTGATTTTTCGATTGGTATGTGATGTGGTTGCCTAAAAGTAATGCATATTGTACAGGGAATGATGCGGAACAAAATTGTTAATCAGCAAATATTCGATTCTTTATTAAGCAATCAGATAAACCTTGGTCGAATATCGACTTGTAACGATTATGAAATGTAAACAAATATTATCGCCCACAGTAGTAGTAGTAAAACAACTAATCAACCCAAATTGGCAAATGAGAAGTATAATTCTCAAGTGATGAGGCCCATGAGTAACTGTTGTAACTGTCTAATAACGTTCAAGGCTTTAATCAAACAAATATATTTGCCCTGAACATTCAAATCGGTGCAATGTAAAAAATTGATCAATTCAAGACTTATATTCAAGCAACAATGCAACAGTTGGGTAGACGGAAAAACAAACCATTTACTAGAAAGAATTCTGTAGATATCAAATTTGATAGAGGGACAACCGAAGAAGTCTATAGAAAACTAGCTGCGAAGAAGATGGTTTGGGATACTTTAACATGAAATCGTAAGGGATGGACGAATTTCAACCACAAAAAAACCCAGACAACGTGGAAAAAGTAGCTTATTTAAAATGAAACCATAAGGAAGACAGATCAAAATCAAGGGCATTTAAAACCGATTGATGTATGGTAAACAAGACTTACAAGAGCAACCGAAAACTTCTGAGAGGAAGCTAGTTGGTGACGTCACGTATTGTATATGTGGAAGGAAATAACCGTTCCTATGTAGAGACTAAACTGCTAAGGTTAGTAGGCTAACTATCGAACCAAGTGCTAAGATGAGGGTTTAAAAATACACCGCTTCAACTATCTTAATAAAAGGAATCTAAACCAAAAAGACGAGTTCATTTCTTACAACTACTCTTGACAAGCTCAGGTGTAATTTTCTCGCCATACACACAGAAGGTTAGATGCTAAAGCGATTTGGTTTCAATCTGACCACAGGTTAGGAGAGATACAGTCTGCGGGAAGCACTGAACGAAAATAGTCCGATGGCATGTGTCACCAAATGTTCTAAAGCAATTTGGTTTTGCCTAGAGACCTACACTCAATGAATATATTATATACTTCATTGTTTTGACTGATGTCTTCTGACAAATTGATTCACACCGACATTCAAAGTGCTTATAGGAGATGACCATTTCAGTAGTAGACCATTTCTATCAACCTTTTGAGTTGAGTTTTATACTTCCAGTGATCACTAGTGAAAAATATTTGTATGAAATTATCGTGATGATGCAAATTTAACGATTACCATAGAAAATTCACAATTTTGTATGAAGGAGATCAAATACCTTGCGGTTACATACTACAGCTACATGAACATGGATCAAAGACGACAGACAGTTGATTGGGTTGACTGCTGGGTGCCATCAGTTAAATACGGGTTTTTCCGATTTGACGTCACCAATCATCAATCTTCTTAAGGAGGCTATAGTAAAGCTTCTTGCTGGTGTCTGCTCCAATATTTTATATTGATAAATTTTGTAACATTTAATGGACCTTTTACTAAATTTCGATATTTTTTCAAATTCTGAACTCCGAGGTTTAACAAAATTAACAATTAAACATTAAGAATGAATTCTAAAATCTTTTTTAATTATATATATTTAATGATGTTTGCGATCTAAATACGACAAAATTGTTAATTTTCTAATTAAACTCTGATGTTTCTAGTTATGAACTATTTACTAGTATCTAGCCCAGTTTCAGCAGTTTTTTGCAATAACTGAAATTCTATCAACACCCCAAATTTTTGATGAACATATGTTATAAATTCATAAATTTTAGCAATCTTGAAATTTGATGATACTATTAACCTATTTCTTTTAATTTGATCAATTAAATCGCTTTACGTATAATTAAACGATTATCAATAAGATGATCAAATTCTTATGTTTCAAACTTATTTGCAAGCTTTTCACCTAAGTGTTTTCTAATGTAAGCATCGATAAAACAGTAATTAAGTAGCTTTTCGATTGTGTCAACATTCCGGCGTAAATATTTTTAGTATTTTGTTTTTCATATTTGCCAAAATTACGATTTAATATTTACTTCAGCACTTCTCACAAAGTTGATCGAACTTCTGTTTTGTTCACAAAAAAAAGCTCTCGTCAATTTTCTTTTTTAATCTTTTCGCGTTCTCTTTAGACATTTCTTTTCATCTATTTATAGTCTGTTTACTATTGCACCTCGCTCGCGCTCTAACAACACATACATACATGAAGAAATATGATCAAAAGTGCATTCGGTTTGTACATACGATCGAATGAATTATATATAAAAAGCGCACAGAAACGGTTTTTTAAAAGAGTGGTGGAAGGTTGTAAATTTTATTTTATTTTATTTATTTATTTTTTTTTACTCTTTTTCTTATATGGTAAGACATTCAATTTTAGTCCGTGGTTGAGTAGAGAATATACATTTTATATATAAAAATTTCTTTTCTTAGTCGTTTTATTTTTCGTTGAAACAAATTTTTATTTTTGCTTTTTAATTTGTTTTTAACTATTTCTGTCCGGTCGAGAGTATAGTGTATAGTGTGTATAGTGCTGTATAGTGTTTTATTTTTATAATGTATTTTTATTTTAGTTAAAAATATCGAGTAAGAATATAACGGTATTTTTGTGAATATAATACGTTTGTGTACATTATTTATAATTTTGGTTAAAAACTATTTAATTTTTTTAAATTTATTTGGTGTTATTATATTATATATACAAAAAAAAAAATTAGAATTATTTTTTGCGGTGTAAATTATTGGTGTTATTACATTTTTATATTATATTTTCAATAATTTTTTGTGTAATGCGATTAAACCAAAAAAAAAAAAAATTTATTAAATAAATAAATAGTGATCAAGTGTGAAAATTGTTAATTAAAATTGGTAATATTTGATTAATAAAAAAAATTGTTTTGGTTTAAATGTGAAATATGTTTGGTTAAAAATATCATAATTATAAATAGTGTATGTAAAAGTGAATAAGTTGTATTTTGTGTCCATATCATATAAGCAAGATATAAAAAATAATAATTAAAACTAGTTTTGGTTAAAGTTAATTTTAAAAAGTTTTATTAACAACACAACACACCATACGAATTTCGCAAATTATTATTAATTTTTGGATAAATTTTAAAATAACTGGATTATTTTATTGGATTTTTATATGCATTAAAGGTGAGACACGATTATTTCTTACTTATACAATTTTATATTTTTCAGTGGATTACATATTTTGAAATCATATGATTTTTAATTTTTGCTGTACCGATCGTATCGTCCAAATTATCATGCAATAATACAGTAAAATCGCTATTTATTCTAAATTTGTATAGGAGTTATTCTCAAAATAATCAAGTTCGTTGCTTATTTCATTTTGTATGAAATAAAACGAAAGACTTGATTTTTTCAAAATAAATTCGATATCAAAAATTTACGTGTATCCGATAATTAGATTTGTTAATTAAATTGCCCAAAGTCGAATATACATTTTTCTTTTATTAAGATTTTTATCGTAAATAGTTTTCGTTGACTGTGCAAACAAATTGTTATAATATGTATTCGAATTTATAGAAAATAGCAAAAATTAAATTAATTTTTTAAAGTTATTTTTCTCTCTTCGCGCGCGCTCTATCAAATTTAAATTAACCGGTTCAGGTTATTAACTTTAGGTTTTTGTTATGGGATTTAGAAAAATAGATAAACAAAAAATGTTCAGTTTTTTTCATCTTTTTGGGTTTTGTTTTAGTACGCAGCAACAACATAATATATGGCCAGTGGTGCATAATATAAATTTTATTTTAAATTTGCAAAGATTAATTATTTTAGTGGCCTACGTATGAATCACTGCATCTACGAGTATATGTTTTTTTTTTAAATTGCCCAATTATATAATCGGAATAACGTTACCAAAATGATCTAATAATCTCTATTTATAATATGCAATACAAATTACATAACCAACGAGCTTATTTCCTAATAAAATTAATAAAAGATCCAATTTATTGCCTAATAAATTTGTTAATAATTAAATTTAAACGTATTATATGTCAAAACAAATAAAATATTTAAAATTAAGTCATTTTAGTAACTTTTTTTTCGACTTTTAATCCGTCTTCATCTCAACACTGTTTTCGAAATTTATTGTTAAAATCACGAATTTTAATTCACCGTAATTCACTATATTTTTGACTTTATTTTCCAATTTCTAATGAAACAAAGAAATTTAAACCGAAAATTAACATTGAAATTTTGAATTGTATTCTCAATGAAATTTCAAATAATAAATCACAAATATTAGTAATCAAGTTCTAAGTTATGTTACTATCTATCAACTAGTAAAATTGCGAAATTCAGAGAATTGAAATCTAGACTTGAACTCTGACTTAAATATCCAAATTCATTCACTAACAAATTAAATAATCAACCAAATATTAAAATAAATTTTCTAATTAAATTCTAAAAAAAATGTTAGGTTCTATATTAAACCGTTAGATTTAAAAATACTAAAATTTATATTTCGGAATTAAAGAAATTATAAATAAATCTCAAAAAAATTTACCTAAAATAACATTTTTAATTAAATTACTAATAAAATAGATCGAAAAAATTGAATGAAAAAATGATAAAAATTTGATATTCCACATTAGCAGAACTTTACCTAATTTTATATTTCGGAGTTAAATTTTTAATTAAATTACCAATAAAATTCCGAATTTTTCATAAATCTGAGTTGAATAAAATTTAAAATTTTTAAAATTAAATTCAAATTTTAAAAATAAATTTTGCTAACTAAACTAAAACTTAAAATTCTGTAAGAGATTCTAAAAAATGAATTTTAGATGATAGAGTTCATTCTATTTATTTTGAAACTATAGAATTTTTGAATACAACTAAAAATAATTTTTAAACCGAAATATTGAATAAAATTCTAAATTTAAATTTGATTAAATATTAAATTTTTTACCAAGCTATTTAAATTACGAAATCTACAGATTAAAATTTTGTATTAAAGTTCGATTCAGTAATAATTAAATATTGTTATATCGATATTAAAATAAATTTGTAATATAACGTAATCAAGTAACAAAAAAAATTTGAAATCTTTAGAACTATACCTAAAATTATAATTCGAAGTTAAATTTTTAATCAAATTCCGAAAAAATTTGATTTGAAGTTAAATAAAACTTAAAATGATAATGAATACATTTTAAAAAATTTTTCCATCATATTTGAATATTTTAAATTAAATTCCAATTCACGTTCTTCGCCATAAAATTTTTAAAATTAAATTTTTTTTTTAAAATTCTGTATCAAATTCGAAAGTTCATTTTAAAATTAAAACATATTTGAACAAAAATATAGTTCAGAATAAAATTTTAAATTAAATCATTAATCAACAACCGAATTTTTTTTCAAATATAGAGCTTCTAAAGCTATAAAAAATATGAATAAAATTAGAGATAACATTTAAACCGAAATATCGAGTGAAATTCCATATTTAAAGTTAATTAAAATTTTGAACCAAACTTAAATCGACTAACGAAACTACAGAATTTAAATTTTGTGTTCAGTAACGATTGAAATAAAATTTAGAAATTTTTGGAATTTTAGAATTAAATAAATTCTAAAAAAATTTGATGTTATTATAATTTATTCCATGCCTTTGTGGCATTGGGTGCGGAATGGTCGTGGGTTCCAACCAATTTTTAATAATAATATTATAATTTAAAATAATATTGAATACATTTTAAAATTATTTTTCCATCATATTTCGAATATTTTTAATTAAATTTCGAATTGAGATTTTTAATGATAACAAAGTCCGGATTTGAATAAAATTAGAAGTCATATTTAAACCAAAATGTCGAATTAAATTCTAAAGTAATATTAAAATATAACGGTACTTAAAATTATATTTCGGAATTAAATTTTTTATAAAATATTAATCAAATTTCGAAATTTTTTAATATGATGTGAAATAAAATTTGAAATTAGATTGAATAAATTAATAAAATGTTCAAACATATCTCGAATATTTTGAATTAAATTTCGAATCGAATGTTAAATAAAAATTTTAAAATTAACAAAAATTAAATTAAAAATAGTATTTTTTCGAGATCGAGCAACGAATATGAGCGTCGAACAGTTGATTGATAAGTCGGGTTCGGCATATAAAATTGAATTTCCAATTTAAACCGAAGCATCTAGTGAAATTCATAATTATAATTTAATTAAATATTAAAATTGAAATTTCATTTTGAATTACGATTCAGTAACAAGGGCTTTACCTATGTAAATATATAGGTCAAATAAATTCCGAAAAAATTAATTTCATGTTAAATAAATTTTCCATCATATTTCGAAAATTTGAAATTTAATGTCGAGTTCAATTCAAATTTTAAAATCGTATGTTAAATGCAAAAAAATTAATATTTTTAATGATAAGACTGATTTTGCTTATATAAAAACTATAAAATATTTGAACCTCATTCTATTATTATTAAAATTGGCTGGAACCCTCGAGGATTCCGCACTCAATGCCACAAAGGCCCATGGTACAAAAGGCCCATGGTGCAAAAACCACATTCTAAATAATATTTAACCTGAAACATTGAATGAAACTAAATTCAAATTCAAATAAATATTAAAATTTTAAATGTTTAAGAATTCAATATAGAACCCTATATCTCGATTAGCTTGCTAAATATTAAGAATATTTTGCTGAGAAATTGTCGTAAAATTATACTTTGACATTAACTAATTAATTTACTAATCAAATTCCTAAAAAATTTAAAAAAACATTTCAATCATATTTCAATTAAAATTAATTTTTTTAAATATTTTTAAAATAAAGTTGAAACTTAAGAAATTTAAAAAAAAAATTTGATACTAAATGCTAAAAGAGTTTACTAAATTCAATTAACGGTTTACAGAATGAGTTTAATTTAAAATTGTATCTTTAATTAAAATCTAACTGAAACTCTTAAATATTTTGATTTGAGTATACAAATAAAACAATTTTAATTAAATATACTTGCTTCCATTGGTTCCAGCCAATTTTAATAATAATATATACTTGCTTATTAAATTATACTTTATAACTTGAAATTCGAGTAATTAAAGTTTGATTCTTCAAATTATGAGGGTTTTTGTAATTTACAAAATTGTTTAATTTCAAAATAATTTGAATTTTAAATTTTTTAAAATAAATTTTGATGAAACATTGATGTTAAATTTTATTTTAAATGAAACTTATAAACTTTATAAAAAATTATATTAATTTTTAAGTGAAGCTCAAGTATATCGTCTAGGTAAAATTCAAAGTGAAATATTTCGATATAAGCATTTTTAATGAAATTTTTGATCACAATTTTATAAATTTTTTTAATTCCATAATTCGTCTAGATATACAAAATTCAACCATCAAGAGAAAGGTCACTCATATTCTTGTTGTACATGAACTTTCTCTTAATATTTTTATACAATAATTACCAAACAAAAGTTAAGCATATATGTGACACTGACAAATTGGAACGTCGTGTCCCAAATATCCCAACAATAAATTAAATCTTATATTAACTAATTTAAAAAAGTAAAATTTACATCCTGCCCATAATAATGCTAATAAGACGTTAATATTATTTCCGCAAAATTAGTATACTGAACCTGGTTGCGGTATCACAAAATATACGATTTAAATCGACCGAAAATTTGTGTAGTTTATTGCTTCCTTAATTAAATTACTTATTGTAATAAATAATAATATTATATAAGTTTAACAAATAATTAATATTTTAATTAAACCAAATATTTACTTATATACGTATGTACATACATTTTCAAAAATTTAATTTTATGGTCAAGGAACCATGTTAAATAATTAAACCATAATATGAAATTATTATCATATATCGATGTTCATCGACCTAAGAAAAGATAAATATTTATTTTATCTATATTTATGTAATACTAAGTACAATAATATCTTTATATAATTTGCGATATATATATATATATATATATATATATATATATATATATATATATATATATATATATATATATACATATATATATTTATGCTACGAGTACATTATATACAGAACTGGATTTTTTTAAATATTATTAACGAATATTATTTTTATGTTTTACCGTTCATTTAGGTCATAATATTTATATCTTTATTTTTATGCCTTTGCGTATTCGTCTGTCTGTACTCTGTAGTATTCGATGCTTCAAGAAATTAACAAGAATAAAAAAAAAAACGTGAAGAGATAAAAGAAATTGATGTGTTTGGTCTCTCTGTTCGTTTTGTTTTGTCTTAATCTTATTAGACTTTTCGACCACAAAATAACTTCCAGGCTGTTTCGCTGCGCGTTGTTTTCTTATATACATATACATATATTTTTTTTTTATAATAACAGTGAATTTATGATGTACATATGTGATGATAATATACGTTTGTGTATACGAGTATATATATGTACTTAGAATTCTCTTTTTGGTTGGCGTATGTGTATATATATATATATATACTTAAGTATAAAAAACAGGAAACGGATGGATAAGATGGTCAATGTATAATAATTTTATTTTTAGATATTGAAATTTGATAATCCATCCATATAGTTGGTGTTTAATTTTATTTTAGGTGTTCCGACCTACTGACTCATTACATTATTTATTATAGTATATAGATATATTGAATTACTATAATAAATGTGATTATTGTATAACGCTTTGTTCGTATAATAAGATTTAATTTCATTGCATAAATTATTCCGAGGAAATTGTATTTTTACAAGGTAATCAGGTAATCTGATTTAAATTTTGTATACAACAGTTTTATTCCTATATTTATGTTTACATGGACACTTTCACTCACACTACATAATAAGCCAATATTTATTTAAATTTTAAAGTTAAGAGACGACTTCTATTAATTTACTGTTACAAATTCTAGATTGATACCTACATTTATATGAAAGAAGTCGATTAATATTACGGACAGAATAAAATTTCAAATAAAACTAGAATTTTTATTGTAACTATTACAGTCGTTTTATAAATTGTATTTAATTCATTATTAATTAAATTTATTTTGTGTATATATGTACATAAAAAACAGCGACTACCGATTACAAAAATAATATTTTTTTTATTTGTAACACGTTTAAATACTTTAAAATTATTGTGTATTTAGGGCAAGTACATTAAGCTATTTTTTATTTATATTTTACTGTACAAAAGGTGTATATCTAGAATTTATTTTAATTAAACTTTATTTATATTTATTTTTTTAAAACTAACTTTAAAAAAAAACACTTTACTCTAAAATTATTTTTAATAATAAACGTGATTATCACAAAATTTATGATGTGGCTGATTCTCTCTTTACACTAAAACATAAATTTGGATCATTCAACGGAAACACTTAAAGCCGTGCTTGAATAGTTATCGAATATACAAAATATATATTTTTAAATATTTTTTCGATTAATAACATTATAACAACGCAGTCAAAAAGAAAGTATTCGTTGAACCGCAAAACCTGAAATTTTTGGGTAATTTTAATTGCTATTATTATGTTCAATGCTAATTTCATATTTAACCTCGGCAAGAAACAAAACAAAAAAATGCTAATTATGCTGTACATATTATATCATATTATTTATGTTATCAAAAACTTTTGCTTTAATCAGTTTAAAATAAATATTAGCTTGAGCAGCAAAATTATTGTTATACTAATACAATAATTTGTATGCGCGCACGAAAATATGAGGAAATGGAAGCGTATATGTACGTTTATTTGTCCGGTCTATATACATGTAAATTATTAAAATTATTTTAAATTGTGTTTTCAAATTTTCACTCGATACCATCACTCCTTCAGCCATATAATAATCAATTAGATATTCTTGAAAATCTGGTACACAGTAATATGTATGTAAAATAAATAAAAACAACATAAAAACCAAACCATAACATGATATTAATGTTGCATAACTTCTACGAATCGCTATTTATTTATAAATATTTTCCCATGGTTATTTCTTATTTATTTATATATACTTATATTTTATTGATATTTAATGTATGAATTTTCTTAGAAATTTCCTTTATTTCACAACATCTTCGATAAACAGGTCGAGATATTAAAAAAAATGTGTTTGCATTCAGATTTTATTTATTCAGATATACTTATTTTTTTTTAAACTTGTTTCTCCCATTCGATAAAAAGTCGAATAATTTATCAAAACGCTTGGTCTTTCAAACATTCCATATTTATAATGCGTAGCGTTTATTACGCTGTTCAAATTTTATTTCGATTTTTGATGGAATAGCAAAATTCTTGTTATAAAGGCTCTAAGTATTCCAATGGCGTAATGCTTTCGTTCAGCAAATTGTTTACTGTCATGGGAAATATTTATATACGGCAAAAAGTAATCGTCTGGATGTAAATTTAATTGCAGCTGAATTAAAGACAAAGGTTGTTTTTATGAGGTGTGAAATTGGTATTGTGTGTCTGTACAATATATATCCAATCAAAACCATTATAACTTTAAATACGGTGGGAGCAAAAAATTTAAAATCCAGAACAATGAAATAACAAGGAAAAATTCGTTAAAGGGTTCGTTCTACATTCCTTATCCGGAAATAAAATCCATAAAAAGGCAAAATCCGCATAAATCTAAACAAATTACAACAGATTTTTAATTAAGATTGATGGAATAAATAATAAAATTAGATTTCCAATCGTAGATAAAGTTTCCTAATTTAAATGTTAGATTTGGCAGTGGTATTTCAAAAATAAAGTTTTAAAATTGAAACTATTCTAGATTTAAAATTCAGAATATGTAATTTATTTCTTTTCCGTATACACTCCAAATTTATACATAAATAAATAATTTAAATTAATATTTCAAAATTTTTATTATATATTTTTGTACGAGTATGTACTGAAATTTATACAATCGAAACCTAATGTGTTGTTTTGAAATAATTTAAAATTTTCCAATTCAAAATACAAAAATTTTAATATTAATCGTAATTATTAATTTCTAAAACCTTAGTACGCTTTTCAATTTTAAAATAAAAATTATAATTTTTTTCAAAACACTGTATTCAAAAAATTACATATTTTCTATATGTTTTTCAATGTTCAAAATTAAAGACAAAAATCCAAAATTTAAATAATTTCAACCAAAAATCGGTAAACTCAAATAATATCTGTATTCTAGATAGGATTGAAATTTAATTGATTAATAATTAATTTGAAATAATTGATTGAAATTTAAAAATTAAATAGAATTAAAATTCTAATTTTTATATTTTGATTTTTAAATTTTAGGTCCCTGAAGCATTTAAAACATAGAACAAGGGCTCTACATTCAATATTTGCAATTAAAAAAAAAAAAATTAAATTCTTAAAAATTGTAAAATAAAAATTCTAAATATTTAACAATGCGCCACAATTAAATTTAAAAACTATAAATTCAAACTTTTAAATCTAAAATTTTTGATTTTTTTAGAGTTATCTACTTTTAGATTTTAAAACAAATGTTTCACATTCTTTACAATTTTTAAAAAAATTATTATTTTATAATTCATTTTAAAAAAATCACAGCTTCATAATTATAAAATTTACAAAAATATTTATTTAACAGTATTAAATAATATTAATTAATTTCAGATCCAAAGTTTTACAAACCAAGATATTTTCAATTCTATATTATTGGATACAAATTTATTAATAATTATACTTATTATTAACATCGAATTAAAAATTCAAATTTTTAACTCCAAATTCTCAAATTCCGTGCCATCAATTTTATTTCTTATAGCAGAAATATTTACAATTTTCACAAACTGGTTTCTGTAGTGTAAAACTATGAAGACGATGAATAAACTTTTGCAGACCATTTGAACTGTAAAATTTATATAATTGAGGAAAAGTTGATAACCGTAAAGACACGTACATAATTCATTAAATTCAAAAATTTGCAGACTTCACAAAAACCGTAAATATTTTAAAATTTGTATTATTAGAAAAATTGAAGAAGGATCAGTATAGCCAGTAGTTCTTCCTTCCGACCGTTCTTCCTAATTTGATTTTTTTATCGCTGGAAGCTACTAATAATTCTTACTTTGGACGCAAAAGAACACAATAATTAACTAATATTCTGCCGATGGGTTTGACAGTTGAAATGAATTAGTGTAATCTCGTTCCATTGATTGGGATTTAAGTTTTAAAAATATTAAAATTATTGAACTGGCTGACGTTCTACTGATTCACTTCGATTTCGAGATGTAAAATTTGTAATAATCTGTCTGATTTTGGCCCAAGCAGTTTGGTGCCAAGATTATTTAAAGGTTTTGAAAAAATTATGTTGCTTTACTATAAATTAATTAATTAATGATATGGTATTCCGCTTTCGGAAAGCTATCGATGCGAGAAAATTATGTACTTACATTTTGTTAGATTTCATTTACAGCATGTCATTTGATCAGCATGTTGATGATATAGTGATAAAACGCAAAGTATTTGAAATTCATGGAATGTTCATTGTACGGTTTACCTAAAGTATCGGTCAATAATATTTGTATTAACTGCTCAGATATTTTTAATAATTTTTAGGTTAAATTTGGTCGGGATTATCATATCGAGACTACAGTTGATGAATCAAACTTATATCAACCCGTTGGAAAATCTAAAATTATTTGTACCAATCTAAAATTTCGAGAAAATCTAGAAATTATACTTGTGAAGTTCGAAAAATTCTGTATATTTTATTTTATTCAATTCAATGTTTAAAATTTCTTAAAGTATTTAATTTAGCCATTATTTAGAAATTATTTAATTATACAAATTCGTAAATTTCCATATCTGGTTACACGGAAACAATTTAATATAATTTTAAAATTTGAAATGTCAAGAGTTGAAAGAAGAAAAATAAGAAAATTTGGCGAATATGCAGCTAAACTATAAGTAAAACGAAATTCAAAATTTTGTTGTTCTGAACAAAATTTAAAAATTTTGAACAGTTTTAAATACATTAAATTAAACAATTTCAGAAATAAAGGCAAATGTAATTTAAAAAATTTCACAAATTTGAACTAAGATTAATAGTAAGAATTTATATTTAAAATGGATGTTCAGTATTTTGAAATATGATCACATTTATTCAGTGTAAAGTTTATTGTGCTTAATTTAACGCAATAACCAGATTTAAATTTCAAAGAAACTATTGAATCTTTTCAATTTTTTTTTTCCGAAATTCGAATTTTTATGATTTATTTCTTTTAATTTAATTTAGTTTCTGAAATTGAAATATTTAGAAAATTTAAGAAAATTTCCACGGGTTATATTTATTTCAGCACGGCAGTTTTCTCTTGTGAAATATTTATTTCCAAAGTTTACAGTAAACTGGGTTGCCATGAACGAAGCTATATAGGCAACATTGTGAAACATTAATGAGTATCCAAATCATTATAAATTTCATCTATATACAGAAAAGCATTTCTTTTGAATTATAAAGTGTTGGTTATAAACCTAACGGTAAATGAGTTGAATGGCGATTTTTTTGAGCTAATTATTATTAATGGTCTTATATACTATTAAATTGTATATTTAAAATAACTTGTGGCTTAAAAATAAATTTTCATTTTATCAACATCCGCAATAAATGAAACATTCTAACTGCATTTGTCCGTCACTTAACTCAAAAACTATGTAACATTCTATTGAAAGTATATAATTTAATCGAAAAATAGTTGGCTTAAGTTTAAGCGCGCTTAAGTTTAAACCAATATTTTGACTAGTTCATCAACATTTTGCAACACACCAAATAATTTTAATTTAATTTACGTATTCGGATATAAAACTTATTTTTAATTAAATTTCTTTTGTTTCTTTGTGTATACACAAAAGCGCATGTTTATTTTTGTAAAATATTATTAATTAAATTACAATAACAATAAAACATGATTTAATTTAATATAATTCGAATCGAAAAATCATTGTACCCATACATTTAATTTTGTTGTCTTATGCTTTGGATTCGCTATACATACATTATGTATGTATACATACATACACGAGATCATATAATTTATGATGAGTAATGGAAACCGAAACATGTTTTGAAATTTTATTATATATTTTGTGATCTTGTTCATTGATTCTATGTATATAATAATAATTATTATAGTTTTATTACAGTTATGAAATTTTCAAGGTGTCCCGGAGTGCGCGGGAAATATTATTTGTTAAAATTACACATATTGCACCATGAAATGATTGGCTAATGGTATATAGGCACAGTACATTCTTTTGTTATACTAACTAATTACCTTCTCATTTTCATTCGATATTCTGATTTAGTTGTAGCGATACATAAAATTAAAGTTCATGAACTTTCCGTACATTAATTACGTATACATTTTTATAAGTTTTCGGCTAATTAAATATGCCGTTACCATTATACATGTAATTGTGATTACAAGTTGTTTCAATTTTTATGGGCAGCTGGATAATTTATACATATAAGTATACCTACATACATAGTATGTTACAATTTACACATTATATAATAAAATAATTAGTTTCACCATATTATATTATATATTCTAACGGTTTTATTGATATATGCATATGCAGGGACTAATTATGTTTAATAACTAGTTCTTCAGATTAATTCTTCAGAACTTAAAAAATATAAAACAAATTCGACTTAGTTTACAATTTCAGTTCTTATACATACTATAAAACGTACTACTAAACTTCAAATAAACATAAAAAAAAAAAAATTGCACAATATATATGCAAATGGTAAAATTAGCATACAATTTAAATTTCAAACCAGACAACACATCTCTCGTAAACTTGATTTTCTGTCAATATCTTTGTGCGTTTCGTAGTTTGCTTGTGTTTCATTTCCCCGCGGGGCCTAAAATAATTTTATATGCGTGGATTGACTATTACGTTTTCGTTATACATACATACATACATCATATATACACACTGTGACTTGAATATTCAAAATCTTTCGGCGCACAAAAATTTTGGAGTTGAATGATGTGATGCAAGCGGAGAATACTTGAGAAATTATTAATTTTTTTTCTTATATTTGTCTTTTCTTGTATTGTCATGTTTGCATATTGTATAAGAGTTGTATTTAAATAAACCACGTAAGTACGTACATATGTATGTATGTATATATATATATATATATAATATATAGGAGAGACACAATAAAAAATTGCAAATCATTCCCGTTCCAAGAAATTCAACATTTGCAACATTTAAATGTTTATTTCCTCGAGTAAAATTTATGTTTAACTCTTTTCTTCTTCTAATATACGATTATGTATATACGTATGTAGGTATATACATAAAATCGTAATCAATAGAAAATCTTCTTAAATACACACATATACAAACGTTATTTTATTAACTGTAAATATTCTACTTTTTATAATTTTATGTTATATTTGATTCTTAACCCTTTTCCGAACGATGTTTGTATAAAATGTTGAAATTATTATTTCCCATGCAGTCCAACATACACAACACCAAGCAAATATTTGAATAGAGGCCCACATCTTACAATTCTAAAATATGACCCAGACTTATATACATATATATATACAAATAAACCGTTACAAACTACCAAATTATTTTACTTAACAAAAAGATCTACCTACACTCATAGATACGACTATTTACCTTACATTTATACATTTGTTGTGTACTTAGTGTAATACATTTTAAAATATAATTTTTTTTTAAATTTATACAATGGGAATTACTATACATGAATTTTATAATTATTTACTAATTATAATGTTGGCGCCGCCACTATCTAGTATATATACACATATATTTAACAATAAACCTACGAATATTTTTGCACTTGCCTTAAAGTGGCCAGTTCATCAAACTCGCTAAATTATTTGTTTTCATCTGAAATTTGTAGTATTTCTTAGTTCACAAATTTAAAATTCTTGCAATTCCATTCAATCAAAATTTATAATGATTTTCTATATAAGATGAACTATACACTGAAAATCTAATTTACAAATATTTATGAAAATGAGAAAAATCTATAATGCTTTTGTATACAAAAATAAAATTTCCACGAATAAAATATCTGCTTTAACAACAAAAGATACAAAGACACATTGAGGTTGGATTTCTTGTTTCTTATTGTTTGATTTTCAGTATTGTTTGATTGTTTGCATATCTTATTGCTGAATTTTAGCGGCCTCAATATTAACAACTACGAATTGTTTCAAATAAATTATTGAGAGTATTTTGAACGAAGCTGGGACAAAATAAACCACAAAATTTAGTTAATCTTTCTAAGCACTCACACAGTGAAACAGACGAAAAATTGTCTTGTATAGTACAATATAATTTTTGTGTCAACTAAAATTTGGTATCGATAATTAGTTTACTTAATGCATTTTTCAAATAACAAAAAGAACTAATATTTCTCGTTGTAACCCTTCTTCAAGAAGATTTCGTCCGCATCGTTCAGTCACTGATCAGGTCTTTTCGCTGCGGATCAACCTATCTAAATATTATGAGATGTCCACCCCCGTACATCAGGTATTCCTGGATTTCCGGCAGGCCTATGTGGCGATCAATTGAGAGAGCCTGTCGTCTGCTCTGGAATTCCTAGGAATGCCAACAAAATTGGTATACGATTGTGTAGAATGTCAGTGACACAGTCTCAATGCTGTGTTAAAGTTGAGAACAGGAGGATGCTGTGTCCCCGACACTCTTTAATGTCATATTGGACTACATCTTCGTAAAACTGAAACACCTCAGCGCAACATCTTGACATATGCGACACATACATCAACGACATATGCGTGATTGGACTGAATAGCAACGGAGTGAAGGAAATACTTGATCCGCTTATAGAGTTTTCAGCTTCTGTTGGACTCCAGATCAATGAGTCAAAAACAAAATACATAATCTCTGGTTATAGGGACAATGGCACACCAGATTTTAGTATTGGCCACTACGCGTTTGGGGGAATGAGGAGGTTCAAATATTTAAGCTCTCTTATCACTCACTAACAGTGTGGGTGGAGATATTAAAGTGCGGCTGGCAGCTGGCAGTCGTGCTTTGTATCTTCTAAAGCCACTGCTAAAATCTAAGCACCTATCATGTGCCGTGTAGCTGAAGTTTTACAAAGCGTTGATTAGGCCCGTTGTTATGTTTGGATGTAAAAGTTCAGTGCTGACCGATGAGTACGACAGATATCTCCTTACATTTGAGAGAAGAATCATGCAAAAAGCTTTAAAATTTAGTTATCCTTAAATATCAAATGCGGATTTTAGCGGTTATATGGTTTAAACTGGTTTTAATTTGAACCATAAAAATGAGCTTTTTTTTATATATAAAAGCTCTTGAAGAAACAGCACGGTAATCTAATCTAATCTGTATGTTGGTAGAATATTCGTTAGCATTCATTAGTCTAAAGCTCATACACCAAACTTATGATTTGTCGAAAATAAGTCTAAAAGCTCTATATTTCGTCTCGATAGGTGACAAATTTTTTATATACATGATTTTTGGTAATGAGATAAAAGATCGAGCCTTTATTAACTATAAAAGCTCACATGGACCTCGTGCTCACGAACACAAAAAACTACCTGAGTAACAGCATGGTAATCTAATCTAAGCTTTATGTTTGTGGAATTTCCGTTAGCATTCATTAGTCTAAAGCTCATTTACCAAACTTATGATTTGTCTAAAATAAGTCCGAAAATTCAATAATACGTCTCTATAGGTGAGAAATTTATTAAATATTAAATATTTGGTAATCTAAGAGATAAAAGCTCGAGCGATAAAATTGGCTCTAACCTCACTTTACTTTTAGAACTTTCGATAGAAAAACAATAAATAAAATGTTTACATGAAAGCTCTCAAATCCCAAAGAGATTTAAAGTTAAAAGCTCGTCAACTATGGACTTCTATTACTTGATTAAGCTCCACATGCAAAAACAAAATATTGATTGAAAGCTCAAAAATCTTGTTATCCTTAAATATCAAATGCGGATTTGAGCGGTTATATGGTTTTAACTGGTTTTAATTTAAACCACAAAAAATGGCCTTTTTTAAAAATGATAGCTCACGTGGAGCGGATACTCATGAACATTAATCTCTATGTTTGTCAAATATCCGTAGTCTAAAGCTCATTTACCAAACTTATGATTTGTCTAAAATAAGTCCGAAAGATTTATTGTGCGACTTGTTGTGCAACATTTGCCTTATATGAACTGGTGCATTGTCATGTAAAAGCAATATTTTTTACTTGATTTGACCTCGTCGTTGTTCCCTGATAGTATTTATTAATTTCCTCAAAAACCCCGCATAATAAGCCCGTATTATTGTGGTGTTATGAAGTAAGTAGTCGATCATCAAAATTCCATCAGCATCTCAAACAATTTATGCCATTGTTTTACCCGCAGATGGTGGAACCTTAAAGTTTCCGTGGTGGATTTCGCTGTGCTATATATTGCATGGAATCCTGTTTCGACTCGTGACTATTTGGTTTATAAATTTAACCGGATCGTCTTCACTCATTTCTAATATTACCCTAGAAGTTTCCACTTGATATGTTTTTTGGTTCATAGTCAGCATTCGGGGAACCCATCTTGCACTAACTTTTGTCAGCTTAAGATGATTGTGTAAAATTGTACCAACACTACTGCCAATAGATATGTTTAAAATTATACTTAATTTTGAAATGGATTCGCCTGTCTTCCAATATAAGTTCCTCGGTTAAAATGATCATTTCGTGAGTAACAGCGGCTGCTGGTCTTCCGCTGGGGGGGTCATCTTTCAGCGACTCTCAATCTTGTTTGAATTGACGGACCCACTTCGTGATAATTTTATAAGACAGTCTAGATTCTCCGTAAATATTTTTCATTCTTCTTTCGACATCCCTAGAAGTAATATTTTTCTTTACAAGGAATTTAATCACAGCACGATGTTCAATATTTTTCATATTTTTCATTTCACAAAACGATCATCAATTTCAGATAAATCATTTAAAAGGAAAATGGTTGATTGTTAAATGGAAGACCAATATCGAGGAAATATCAGGTTGGTACATTGGAAAGTTTGTAATTTAACTTCTGAAGGTTAATCTGCAAGGTAACTTATCTTCAATCTTCCTCTGTTAATTTGTTTCTTATTATAATGGATGATTTTTTAACAGTTTGGTTATAATTTTAAAAAATACAGTCAATTACAAAAATGTATGAAATTTGTACTTGAATCGATAAATCAATGTTTCTTATTTACTTTTTAAAGATTATTCCATGTTAATACGGTTACGTTTTAAGCATTCTAATTTTGCACCATTTTTTGAGCATTTTGCCTGGTATCTCGCTAATGACACGTTTAATGTTGTATTTCAATCCTGCAATTATTGTTGGTTTATTGGCATGGAGGTTATGTTATACTGACAAAAATATTTTCATAAGAGATTTTCATAAATATTTTATACTGACAAGAATATTTTCATATTTTCATGGCATCTAAAAAATTGTGAAAAATATGATGGCGTCTTTAATGAAAATATCTAGAATTTAATTTGAAAAGCAAGTTTTGACCATATTTGACATCAAATCTTCTATTTTCTTAAATAATGTCCTTTGTAATTTAAAAACGTTTCGATTCCAAGGTCACGATGCTCCCATACAAATTTAAAAAAAATTAAAAACTTTCTAGTTTGTTTCTAGTTGGCATTTTTGAATCCTCCTTTTTGGCTTTTTCGAAGTATAAATCGTTGATTCTTATTGGTCCAAAATCAATGTTACATCGATGGATATTTTTGTACTGGACTAACACTGAAACGAAAAAAACCCGAAGGATTTAGAACAGAATTGAATGTTACGATTTTTGCTTCAAATCAATTCAATTTTGTTTTTCAATTTCTGTATATTTTTTACAACATATATGATGGTTTCAGTTTGAAAAAATATAAGACTGTGGTAGGTAGAACAATTTTGACCAGATATGTTGAAAAAATTACATTTTGAATCGCCAGAAAACCTAAAATGGGGTTGGCAGTTACACCAAGATAGAACTACACCGCTGTGTTGTGATATTTTAGACCTGTGTGCTAATGATTTAATGAATCTTGTTGGAGCTGTAATCAAATCATAACATGTGTCGGTGGTATAATATTTTTTGCTAATTATTAAATTTAATAAGGTCACTGTTGCAAGCTCAATTACGAGAGGAGACATTTTATTCATTGGCATTTTTAAGGGCTTTGAAATTCGTTACTTCTAACAGCTTGTGTAGTGATATATAAAATTTTGGCAAATTTCTTCATGTACCATCGCAACTTTTTAATAGCCTCGAAGAATGTTGTAAAATTTATAAACTAGTTTATTATATTCTTGAGGTGCTTAACTAGTTTGTAAATTGAGAAAACTAATCATATAGTTACAGAGATGGGCGAGGTAGATTACGCAATGTTATCTACGCGGTTGTCGACACGTAAAATATTACGTAGATTACTGGGCAATGTTTTATATCAACGTCGCCAATTAAGACACCGTCAACAACCTGTGATATTTTAGGTTTTTATAAGCTCGAATGAATAAGTTCATATAGTTGTATTTGTAAAAAAAATTATACGAAGAAACTGTAACATAAAAACTAGTTTACTAGTTTATTAACAAATAAAGCATATGTTTTATATTTTTCACATCCCTGCAAAATATTAACAACAACGTTAGAAATTCACAAATAATAATTAGATAGTTTTAGTTTTAATTTTATTTCCTCTACAGTTATGGAATTATATCAGAGCTTCGAAAATCGCATATGCATGTAACAGATAATAAAACAGGCCATTCATTGTCTACATTATCGACGATATCCTTGTTTTTCAACTTGTCGTAGCCACCAAAAATTAACTTCTAATCAATAAATTTTTCAAATATGTGTTGCTAAATTATTTTTGCGAAACAAATCTTCGTCATACTAAGAAAATCCACTCAACATAGTTCAAAAGCTATTCAAGTACAAGTACGATTAAACATAATTTAAAGTTGCACTCAACTTTTGTTCATATTCAGCTGAAATATTAATTTATATTCACTCGTTTAATTTAACTAAAGATTTTGTTTCAAGTTTACTTAAATTTCGCTCTAAAGAGAAATTTAAACTTCACTTAAATTCTTATACCTTAACTTATAATTCAAACTCATTTAACACAAAATATTTTTTTCAACTTATTGTTTGATTTTAACCTCAATTTAATATTTTAAATGTACTTAAATTTTGAAAAAAAGTACTTTTTTTTCACTCATACACTTCATCTAAAAATTCATTAAAGATTTTGGCTTTAATTCATTGTAGGATTGTATTCTGGAATTTCACATTAGCAAATTCACTCAAAAAATATATACTTCGAAGTCTATGCAAACTCAGATATGAGTAAATTTTTATAACTTAAATTGCACTCAAAGAATCTATAAATTTCAACTTCATAGTACAAATTGTACCCTAAGTGTAACTTAAAAAGTTCCACTCAAAATATATAATTCAAATTCTAAATATAACAAAAAATTATTCTCTAATCAATGTTTTAGTTTTAATTAATATTTAAATTGCCTCAAATTTTGTTGACATCTATCCGTTAAAATGTCTGCAAAACGTGTTTAAAATTTAACTCAACTTCACAGTAGAAATCCATTTGAATTTCACTTTAAAAAATTCATTCAAAATTATAATTTAATATCTACTAAAATTTCCAATGGTAAGTATAAATAAATTAAATTTTGAAAAGCGGTCGTTTGCACCTTCAATTTAAACCAATGTTTATCGTTTGCTATTTTCCTCGGTATCTTTTTTCATTTGCTCAGTATTTTGGGCAACCATTATAAAGCAAATGTATAGCCTCATGTATATCTAGTCCTTAACACCATACCCGCTCATTGATATTCTAAATATTTTAATGTGTTACCTTGAAATTAGCGGTTTTAGATGCTTTCGATTTTATTTAAGTTTAGGTCATTAACCTTAGTTCATAAGATTATTATTTAAAGATTTGAAATTATTTCTAAATTAGTTTATTTCTATAACTTATTCCAAATTTAAAATTTATTTAACGAATTCCTTAAAATATGTTGGTAAGATTTTGCAATGGATCTAATTTTTAGTTAGAACCGATGTTAATTACCTTTAAAATTTTCTGGTCTAGCCAAGGTTATTTAAAAAAATAGCGATTCCGTAGTTAACCCGTATGACAAATAATACTTTGACCGTGTCAGTTTTAATTTTATCTCTCCTATAGTTTTGAAATCAAAAAAATTTATAACTGATTAAAAGGCAAAACTAATTTTGATAACAATGTACATAATTCTAAATTTGCTAAGGATAGATTATGAAAATATTTTAATTTTAAACGTTTCCTAACCTAACCTTAATTGAAAAGAGATTAAAATGAATTGAAAAAAATAATCTAACACTGTCCCACCGAATCGCATTAAACTTAAAACAAATCTGGCGATCGTAATTTAAAACAAGTTCACTAAATCCCTCTATCAATCGTCCACAAATAGTGTACGTTGTCTACGGATTGTCGACACGACGACGTAGAAATTAATTGATGACGCGTAAATGGCCATCCCTGAGTTCAAAGAACAAAATACATAATGGATCGGTACGAACAGATACATTCTAAACTCTTAAAAATCTAGATTAAAATTACTGAAAATCTGTAAGTTATTTTAAAACACTGTGTATGTACTGTACATCATAAGCTTTATAACTTTCCAGAATACTGTAAATTCTTAATACCTAAAAATTATTTAAAAAAACATTTAGAATGGTTTAATTTTAAATTATTAACAATTTTTTGTAAAGTTTTTAAATTCGAATATTCCTAAACTGTATAGAAAGTAAAATATTAATAAAAATGCCAACAACTTAAAACAAAATTAACTGTTTGGGTATGCGTGTGTGTAATGTGTATGTGGGGGCATTTAGATTTTAAGACAAAAACAAATAAAAGTAAATAAAATATTTAGCCGCTAGAAAGTGATGACTTCAAAACCAAAATTCTAAACAATATAAGAATATAATGAATCTTGTATAAATATAAGCGCGTACTGAATATGGTTATTAATTATTATATATTGCTAAGACGTGTTGGATTAGAAATTTTGTATATTAGAATATAATATAGTAGGATGGATACATACTCATCACGCATTATATCATTTGTCCGCGCTACCGCTAAATTAGGCCATCATAACAAAAGTAACATTCATCTGCCTCAACGCGAAATTTGTTTGAATAAATAAAAAATAAACTCCAAATTCTTTTTAAACACAATATTTGCAGCTGTTTCTGGTATTTTATTGTTTCTTTGTCTCCTCTCCCCCTCCCATCTTTATAAACCGACGACTCGAAATTCTTAGTTCAGCTTGGTTAGGTTGATATATACATATAAGTATAGAATTTATTTATTTATGGATTAACAAAAATAAATTAACAATATTCCGTTCATTTTTCGCTTCAAACAAAAAGCTAATAAACTATTTAGAATTAGTCGAATATTTTGATATTCAATATCTAGAACGAAAGAAAAGTTTTTTTTAAATTTTTTTTTTATTAATAAAAGTGCTTTTTGATGTTTTTTTTTTCTTCAAGATATACTAAAACTAAATAACGGGCAATTGAATTAGAATTCAGTCACGTGTGATATAAATATATAATCTGGGTACGCTACGCTGCACGATCGATTCACAAAATACATTAACATTTTAACCTTAAAAGTTTTTAGTTTGCAGTAGATTGAAAAATTGATTGAAAATCCAACATATTGAAAACGATATTCGAATAAAGTAAATATAAGTACGTACATAGAAGAAGAAAACGAGCGCGTGATAATAATAAGGAAGTGCATTGTACTTTACGTACTACTACTACTATTTATATTTTTATTGTTTTTATAAAAATAAAATATAGAAAAATATTTTATTGATATCTCTAGCGTATTCCATGTGCATAAATTTATAATATGTATTACAATTTATCGATGAAGAACACGAAATATTTTTATTAGCACTGGTGCGGCTCTTACGCTCTTTCTTATGTTGTTCTTGTAGTTTTATTCGTATGTTAGAGAAGATAAAAGTTTTGATATTGATGATAGACAATAAAAACACTTAGTCGTAAGTGTAAGTAAATTTGATTGGGTTAAAAAGTACATGCAATGTCACGACATACTTTTTTAGAAACTGGGTTCATTCATCATAGGATGTACAAATTTAATGGTCATTGGTAATTGGTATATGAACGATCATATGTAATAGGACTGAGTTCCTTTTACCATTTTTAAACAATTTTTTAATTTTATGTTTGTCTTCTTAATTTTATTTTATTTTAAACGCAAGTGGTTTAAACCCAAAAGTAGAAGAAAATATTTTTTAAAACTGCAATTTTTTTTTTTATCAAAACGTTACAAATCCAGATTTGAAAACCCCAATTTTCTTACGATTGCTGTCTTGTGCCTGTGTTTTACAGTGAAATGAATTTTACTTTCTAATATTTAGCTGATCTAGAGTTAGGAATGTATGTACTTATAATACAGTTTTGTTTTTGATTTGGTATCATATCAAACTATCTTGAATTTTCGGTATTGCATCAACTACGAGTATATGTATATACTTAACTCAATCACCTTTTCGTTTATAATAATTTGTGTTTAGTTTTTGTTGCATCAAGCAGAAAAGTGAAAATCACTCAATTGAATTTTGATAAGTCCCATCATCGAACATTATTACAGCAATCTTTTTAAAGTCGTTATTTACGCAAATGTTAATAATTGTTTTCGTATTTTGATAAATAAAATGTTTAAGTACAAACAATTGTTTGTTACGTAAATTACTACTTCGTATATTGAATTTTATGAAGCTAGACAAAAAAAATTGTGCAGTTCCGTATACAGCGATAACACACATCGGTGTTTCATCCAGTTGAAAGTTGCTGTGTTTGTATTTTAAGAATACTGAATATTTAATTATGATTATATCAATTTCATATATCCTACACTTTTTCAAATGTTTGCAAGTATTTGACTGTACAGGGCTTTATAACCAATATGTGGTACACTTTTTTACATTTTTGTTTATTTTCGAAGAATTCTTTTCATTTTGATGGAAAATAAAACAAACACGCTTGGCAAATAACCTGACATACCTCAATCAAATTATATATGGAGCTATATCAAACAAATTCTGGACATATGTTTTACAATGATGGGTTGCATGCAGATATTGTGCACATCTGCTTCCAGCATAAAGCCTGTATTCCATTGTGTATATTGTAGTAGCAAAAACGAAAGAAGACTAAAAATGTAAAAATCCATAGAGTAACAAAACAAAGTTGTTATATTTTTTATTTGATAGCAACAGTTAATGGTGAATGTAGACAGCTGTTGCAACATAACCAATAAAATAAATTAAAATATTAAATATAATTAATTTATAATTTTAATAATATTTGTAATTTTTAATTCTGTGAGCGCAATATTTCCATCAAAAAAATAATAATCAATAGGGCAACCAAAAATATGCCCGAAAAAATTGCTTTTAAGCGCCTATAATATGCTTTAAAATACGGTTTAATGCATTTAAAATATGTTTTAAAAAAAATGAAAAAAAGGTGTTTCAAAAATAATTTACCTTCGAAAATTGGGAATGTCTTTATTGCAATAAATGACGAAAATTTTCAAACAAGAAGCTCTGTCTGTTGGATGTTATACATGAAAAAACTTCTCTCAACATCAACCAATTAATTAGAGCATATTTGAACGCCATTTTTCTTGAATTGTATACTCCATTGTGCCAGTTTGTATATAACATATTACACAGCACAGCAAACCCACGATTTTTCTCGGTTACAGTAGTTAGCTTTTTCTTAATATTGGAGGCTACGTCGTCTTGTATACTATTTAGTTAATTAACAGCGTCTACCACTAATTTAATTTGCACAGCAAGCGCCAGTCTTCAGTTTTGTAATAATCAAGAAATCCGAAATTAACTCTAATGTATATATCAAATCACCTCTGATTTTGGTGTCACGTATAACAACGCTATAGATATCTTAATCGAGACCGTCTCTTCATTGTTCAACGCGTCGAAGACTCGTACAATATCATCAAAATTGGTAGCATAATATTTAACAGCTGCGAGCCAAGTTCCCCATCGTGTCGTAATCGGTTGTGGAGGAAGTGTTAGCCCAGTTGCTATTTCTTTAAAAGTATCGAATCTCAACAGAGTTTTTGAAAAAACTTTTTATATTTGAGATAAGGCTGATCGCCTTATAGTTACCGCGCATTTCATAGCATACAAGATGAAGTCCTTGGATAACGCATGTTAACTGGGTTATATTAGGCTAAAATGTTTGTATTGCCTGAGCCGCTTTTGCCAGGTAAGGTGCTGTATCGGAAATAAGTAGCAAAATGGAATCTTTGTGGAAATTGTCTCCTAAAATCTTGAACGAGTCGTCAAGAAGCCGTGCAACGGTAGTCTGATTCGTTATCTCCGGTACGCAGTATTTAACCGAAATTTTTAGTTGGCGACCATCCCGTCTGGGTCCAAAATACCAATGATGACATTGGTCACATACTTACAGGATACGTCAGTGATCTCACCGATCGATTTTTAATTTGGCAGTTTATGTTCTTTCGCTGTATTTTTCTATGAAAGATTTAAGTTTGATTTTCCGAATTTTGTATAGCTGGATATCGGCTGCAATAAACGCATCGAATAAACGATTACGAGTAATTGATGTTTCGCCTAGAAACGATTGCGTAGCATTTTTAATTGCGTTCTTTTACTTAAGTTCAATATGTTTGGTACTTCCTAAATGCTGATTTACGGTAAAAAACTTGTCCGCTCACAAAACAACTTATCCACTAGTAGCGCTGATATCGATTAAAAAAATGGTTTTATGCGAACTAACTATATAATAGAATTAGCACAACATGCCAATAATATGCAAAATATCCCAATGTATGCAACTTAATTCATAATAAGCCAATATCTGCACTTTTGGGTAAAATATGGCTTAAAATGCTCAGTTTCTCATGAATATAATTTCCTTCTTTCTAGCATATACTTTTGGTTGACCTAATAGTCAATTTGACACTTCACAGTTACAGTAGAATGTGGTATGTTCCTGTGAACGTACAGATGCCATAAAAAGTAGAATATATGCAGTTGGGATAATGTGGATGCCATAAAAATGATTCAATTTGAAGCTGCCTTCTCGAAGTTTTTGCTCAAAAATATCGCCTATTTTTATAAGTCAATTTTTAATTTTTCTTTAATTTGAATCTGTGCTTGGCCGTCATTGAATCAATTTAGTTATTTTTGAAATCCGTTGTACTGTTTTCGGCTTATTTAATTTGTTTTGTTTTAAATAAATAAATTTATCGGGTTTACTAAAATATGTCTTTATAAAGACCAGACGCTTTAATTATATTAATCGAGGATCTCAAAAGTGGAGTTATGAGTATGTTCTTGGAATATGAACATCGAAATCGTAGAGGTCGGCGATTTGAAGTACATACACCAAATTATACGAAGAACACGGATATCGTGTAGAGCAGAATACAATTTCTTCCATAATAAGAGAGTTTTTCCTAAGTCCACTTCAGCTATATGGAAGGAAATGGCGAAGGAATTCCATGAGCAATTTAACTTTCCACATTATTTAAACTGCAAACAACTATCGTTTATCTCGAGCCTGTAGAGTAATCGAGAATGCATTTACAACAGTATTGTGGTCCAATAGATGGAAAATATACAGACGACCAATATAACCCAGCAAAATTTCTGTGTTAGCTATAATAACAGCTACGGTGGTTTTGCACAATTGGCTAATAGATTCTATGGTATTCACATTTTTACATTAATACACAGTTTTACCTAGTAACATTTTGTAGGAAACGATTTTCATCTCAATCACCCAACCAATGAATTTATTATTATCCTATTCTATTTTGACTAATATGTTCACAACCTCTATGTAGCACGAGATTAGTCACCTGACTTCTGTTAGGTCTGGTCCAAAAGCATAGTTCTGTTTACAGATCAACAAATTTCAATTAAGCATGTTTTCTATTATGGCTCTGGCCAAATAAGTAGGCAAACTAACAAGAGAAAGAGATAAGCAAAAATCCCTTCTGAAAGAGCAGCAAGTTGTTATTCCGGATCATTCATTTTACAACTTTACTAACCTATTTTAACGATTGATTAAATAAAATCCATTATATTTTTACGTCTATGACCATTTGTTCTATGCATGATATGTATATACAGTTTATTTTTACTAGCATAAGTAAAGTTTCATTCCGAAAACTGTACGTTGATTTTGAAAAAACACTTTATTTTTTTTATCTTAAAAGAGAAAGGAAAAGAAAAACCACTTAAGAGTTAGTGGAAAAACACCAAGTTCCAGAATTTTTTATTTTACGTTTTGGCATTACGAAAATTAATTTATTCGAACTTTATGATTACGACTAGTTGCTTAAAAGCGATAATTATTTAAATATAATGGAGGTAGTCTGGTGCGAAGCTGTCTTGGGGGAATCAAGTTGGTACTTGTTGCCAGCACCTAACCTAACCTATGTAAGTAAATCCTTTCTGCAAGAAAAGGGGTGGGACCTAGAGCATAGAGATCATACCCCTATAATTGAGAGGTTGAAAATATTGGGGCTGGCAAATTATTCTATAATTATTGGATAAATCCAGCACATGGAGAGTCTAAATATTGAGATAGTGACCTATTTAGACTAATTCAAATGGCGTATTCAAAAACGCGTTGTCTCGGTATGAGCATGATTAGTTCAAATTTCAGATAATTGTCTAATTTTCAGTAGTGCTGAGTTAAAAAATTAGTCGTTCTAATTTTTCTGTCAAAATGATATTTTACCTATATTGCGCAAAACGAGAATTTTATCTCACTCGTTTGGTTAATTTTTCCGTTACATCCAATATGGAAATCTTGACGAGATTTAAAATGACAATGACATAATGGATATAAAATGACTGTGCTACAGAAGTAGATGAATAATATTTATAAATTTATGGTATTAATCTAAATTCAATTTTTAATTAAAATTCAAAAACCTATAATTTTTGCATAATTAATAAATGCTTTTATCGAATGAAATATTTATCAAGTTTTACTTTTCTTTGGAGAAACTGCAAAATTCCTTTTTTTTGTATGGTGTTGGAGAAATTGATTTCGCTTCATAAGTGTTGAACACTTATCATTTATAATATTTACCAAAAGATATTAATGTTTGACAAGTTACGAAGTTGATACGTTGGTTGATGCAAAAAGGTTCAAATAAACGAACGAATAATTAAGTTCTACTGTTGCTATTTGATCTAGTATTTTGTTGCTTGCCGAGAAACCTTATATCTTTTAATCTTAAATTTCATTAAGTCATACATTCATTTCAAGTACCTCTTTCAAGCAACCTCGCAAAATGGGGTAAATTCGTAAACACTTTTGCCTCAATTATGTTAATTGAATTTTATACGCTAAATGTTGTTGCTTGTGGAAGTTCCAATCACTGTGAACACTTTAACCATTTCCTTATACTCTTGTAAACCGCTACTCAAGTTTAAGTTCTTCGTTTTGTTTAGGACAGTTTTACTAGGAGTTTTATTTAGAGCTTAATTCTATAAATTAATTGAAGACGATTTAGACGTTTACAAATTTTATTAGGAAAATTGACCAAATACCGTATTCTTTATGAAGCTACGCACACCAATCGACTGCATTTTTTGAAATTTACTAGACCTCGATTTTTATTTGAAATAAATTGAAATTGAGTTGAAATCAGATCAAATAACTTTTCGAGTTAATTTAATTACGGTTTGAATAAATTGAGTTTCTTAACTATATGAAATACTGTATTCAAATAAACACTTCATATTTATCGTATTTTCTAGGCTCGTTGTGAATCAACACACACCAATATTGTATAATATTCAAATTTAAAAATTCATTAATTATTTTTAAATTTTTTATTTAATGTCGGAAATGAAATGAAATATGTTAAGTTATTCAATTTTTTTAAATTATTACTGAAGTAAAATTCAATTAAAACTGTTCACTATTAAATAATTATCAACTTGATCGTTTTAAACTTATCTTCTCGGATTTGCAAGCAGAATTATCTATCGATTTCCTACATTTCCTACCAACATTGACAGTATAATTATGTCGAAAAATATCTGATAGAAATGTGAATTCGAAATGTGCAAAAGAAATAGTGATACTATGCTTTATTTTAACTAAAACAATAAAGCTAATTTAAATATTATTTTACTAACATTTCCATCTTGGTTGAAGATGTTTTCATGACGGTATTACTGAAATATTGTGTTTATTATAAAAGAAATGAATATTTTATACATCAAAGACTTACAAAAAACCAACAAAAAAATATTAATAGAATATTCAAAATGAAACAGCAAACCTAACTACAACCAAACTCTCTATATATAAGATGTACTATATACAATATACATCTTCAAAGTTCATTTGAAAAGAAAATACCTTCTTAAGAATATAATAAAAAATAATAAGCGATGCTGAGGAATACAGACAAAATTCCATTTATCATGGAGACGTATTATCAACGTAGATATTTTGTTCGTATATATAGATATTCTTGTACTATCAATTTTTCTTTTTCTTTTCTTCTTTTATATGTCATCATCATCATCATCATCATCATAGTCTTTTGTCGTCATTATTATAATTACCATTCTTTAAGATGTGTTTTTTTATTGTTGTTGTCTGTTAGTTTTACATATATGAATATGTCAGTGTCATGTATTATACATTTTTATAATATCCTATTCAAAATAAGAATAGATATATACAATTTTTTTTGTTAGTATTTTTGCATTTTAAGCAACGATTTATATAAAACCAGTTGGTACTTCGATATACGAATATATCACTTACTATACACTATCATTTTTATGAAATTTATGTCATAAATATCATAACATGACTCATAAAAATAAAAACTTTCAATCAAAAGACCAAACTCGAGTGAAATTCATATAAATCGTAAAACTAGATTTCAATCTACACCTCAAAATAAATAAACAAATATATAAAATTAATTAATTAATTAATTATCCATTTCGCCTAATCGCGGAATTATAAATTTTGGATACATGAATTAATTGGAAGAAAAATCTATAAATGTCGACAGATAATTTTTTATTTTGCAATATTGGACATAAACCAATACTACGAACATAGAAAGTTTATTTTATTTAATTTACTTTAATGATAAAGTGTGACGATTAGGATACGGTTTTGACAAATTTAGATCATGCGAAAATATAATATTTATGAAAATCTTAATTAAAATTAAAAAAGATTTAATTTCATATTATTTGTATATATATATGGTTAATTTAATTGGGACACACTTCATTACATATCAAAAGAAATAATTGAGGAATAGAAATCATGGTTAAATTGTATAGAACACAGTCGATCGTATATAAGTATGTATTCTGCTGTCAAAAAAATTAAAAAGCACTATACATATAATTAATTGCACCTGACCAATGCAACAACAAAGATCATTTTAATCAGCGCAGACATCATTCAATTTTTTGTATGTACAAATTTTATTTGTATGTTTATGTATAAATAACAATAGACTGTGATGGACGTACCATCGATCGCAAATCGTGCTGTTTTATATAAGGGATCGTGACCGAAATTAACGAATTTCGAAACGAACATTTAAGTTTTATCGTACATTTTTGTTGTTTTTGTAATTCGTGATCGCCATCAGTGTGCGCGATTGTGATTTTTAGTCGATTCGCAATGTGCCACCAATTATAAAATTCTTTATATATTGTTGATGTGGGGTATATACATTAACTATAATCTTTATTTGTAATATTTTATGACACAAGTTTTTAATGTTTCACACGTGTCAGATTATATGTACATATATAGAAGCTGGTCGATTTTAAATAAGCGCACATTTTTTGTCGATAAAAACTGACCTTCGTCAAACATTTAGATATCGTAGTTGTGATTATGAAGGTCTTCAAGATTGCCATTACTGAACAGATAAAATTTAGCAAAAATTACTTCATTAAAATATAAACGTATTATAATTAATCAAATTGGATTTTAAAAGTTTTTTCCTTTATGATGATATACCTAGTTATGATGTTTTAAAAAATTCATATTTATAGTGCACGCCTATTTAATGTTGAAGAATTTGTGTTCATTAGCCGGTCGATGCATATTTTATGCAGAATGATTCATACTAAAAATATTCTCTTCTGAGAATATTGCCCATATGTAAATTTTATCGTAACTGCTGCAATACCTCTTAGTCATCCAGACATACATATGTGCACCACATTTCAATTTAAAAGTTCAAATAGTATTTGAATTTATTGGAAAATAACTAAACATGTTGCTATGGGATGGTTCAGGTTTATTTAATTGATATAAGATATTGTTGAATTTTTTATAATGCACAATCCACAAGGAGTAGCTAACATTTCTTAAAAATCCGCAAAATTATACAAAATTATTAAATAATTTAAGTTTGGTTAGTAAAAATATATGACAATTGGTCCTTAAGGCAAGATTCAAAAGCCTAGCACAACAATTCCTACTCAATTAATAGTATTCCCAACTTTATAATTAAAAAATTACATTCAAATACTGAAACGATATCCAAAGTTACTAGCCTACCAAAGTTAAACTCGAAGAAAAAACATTAAATACCGCAATTTGCCTGTTTTAAGTGAGCAAATCGAGCTTCATTTAAGTTTCAAATATTAAAGGTTCGTATTTTGAAAGAAACACAAACTAATTTCGGGTCTTTTGTTAGAATGCCAAATTCTTTATCCGCGCAATGCGTCCATTGGAATTGTTTATTGCTTCTATTCTAATTCGAACGATGCTTCTTTTTATTTTAAATAAATTTTTGTATTAATTATTTTAAAACTTACTTTCGGTCGTTTATCTTTACAATAACGAAATTTTTAATTTTTATGCGGGTTGGCACATGCACATTTGTCTAACTTGTTTATGATGAATTAACAAAACTGAAAGTTTATTGTCACGGAAACATCTGATCAATTTTATTTTTCAATTATTTATTTAACCGCACGGTCTAAGCGACTTAACTTGTTTTATTTATAGTATGTAGTTAGAACTTTTGTTTGATGGAAATTGCGTTTCAGTTTTTTTTTGTTTACCAAAATTATACATGTAATCACGGATGGGCGAGGTGGAATACGCCATGTAACCTACAGGGTTGTCGACACGTAAAATATAGCTTAGATTACTTGGCTGTGTTTTGTGTCAACGTCGTTTACGTTTAAAACAGGTCATCCAGATTACATTGAAAATTCTAAATTTCTAATTATGTAAATATGTATAATAATTTGAAAAGTTTTCCAACCTAGCTTAATTTTTGGAGAGGATAAGTTTGGTTAAAATGCATTGAATACTGTTATGTATTGTTATCATTAAGTAATCTGGTGACCGTAGTTTACAACTAATTTACAAAATCACAATATGAATTGTCTACATTATTGAAGTTGTCTACTTTTTCAGCTTGTAGTAGCCACCAACAATTTACTTCAATAATGCATGTGTTATCTCGTTTTATCTCTCCGCATGTTTTATAAAATCAAATTAGACAAACAAATAATGCAGAACGTAAAAACATATTCTGTTTAATCGTATTGCTCGCGAGCCCTTTAGGGAGTTTTTTTTTAAGCCTGATAGAAGTTGAAATTGTTAAAAATAAAATGCTTAACAACGCGACGAAACTATAAAACTTTATTTTGAAAATCAGTCGTCAATTCGCACAACTTATAGACGACTTCGTAATTTTTATGGTGCACAAAATCGGATAGATTTCGTACCACATACTCTCTAGAGGATGCAGTAAGACCCTACAGACTCCATATTACATTCAGAAAAATTCCCGTTTGGTGCGGTTAACGCTGGTGGCATCATCGGATCAGCGCAGTGCTCGAAAAAGTGGCCCAAAATTGTACGTAAAGAATGCGTTTCGTCAAGAACAGCAGCGGTGCCCATATCATTTTCAAATATTAATGGCCAATTACCACGAAATCATTTTCAAATATTAATGGCCAATTACCAATTACCTCAACATCAAATATGCTCAAGCTTATCCTCCCGAATGATGAAAGCATTATTACTTACTTTGGTTGCCACGATCGTTGTTAGCAGGTCATCGAAGAGAAGCCAGTTTGATGCGGTAACTATTCGAATTTGTATAGAACATTCAAATTTCGGTCACGTTACTCGCCAGAGACATTAACGACACTGCCATAGAAATCAATTGAAATCCGCAAATTCAACTCATTGCTCAAGTTCAAATACAATTTCTAATTTTCCAAATTTTGATTAAATCATTTAAGATTGCGTAACAAATCTACTCGAAATTCTCTTAAAATTATAATTAAAATTTTATTCAAGCCCATACTAGAATTTAGCTGGAATTTTACTTAAATCCACCCAACATAATTCAAAAGCTATTCAAATACAAACACGATTAAACATAATTTAAAATGCACTCAACTTTTGTTCATATTCAGATGAAATATTAATTTCTATTAACTCACTCTAAATTGAAATTAAAACTTGACTCAAATTCATATACCTTAAATTATAATTCAAAATCTATACGCAAACTCAAATAAGACAAAATATTTTTTTAAAATTTAAAGTGTTCTCAAATTTTGTTGAAAGCTTACTTTATTTTCACTAATACAATTCATCTAAAAAAACATTAAAGATTTTGGCTCAAATTCATACTAGAATTCTATTCTGGACTTTCACTTACCCAATTTCATTCACCCAAAAAATATATACTTCTGCAAAATCAAATTTATGATTTAAATTTGACTCAAATAATCTATAAATCGCGATTAAAATTTTGCTCAACTTCATGGTACAAATTTTAAAGTAGATTTAACTAAAAAAATTTCACTCAAAATATATAATTCATAACAAAAAATTATTTCCGAATCATTGTTTGAGTTTTAATTAATAATTAAATTGAAATCAAATTGTGTTGAAATCTATCAGTTAAAACGTCTGCAATACGCGTTATTTAACTCTACTCTATAATACAATTCTACCTTGAATTTCACTTAAAAAAATCCACTCAAAAGATATAATTTAACATCTACTAAAATTCGAATAGTATAGAAAATGAAATTTTTGGTATTTTACCCCCACCTTCGATTTCAAGCAATTTTGTTCGTTTGCTAATTTTCCTCGGTATCTCTTTTTATGTGCTCGGTATTCTCGGCAATCATTATAGAGCAAATCTATAGCCTCATGTGGATCTAGCCCTTGACACTATTTTAATTATGAACTTTTCTAACCTTATCTAAATTGAAAAGATATTAAAATGTATTGAAACATGGCCACCTTAGTTTTGGAACTAGTTCGCTATTGCACTATATCAATTGTCTACATTACCGACGTTTTTTACGAATTGTCTACAATGTCTACGATATCTGTCTACGTTGTCTACGAGTTGTCGACACGTCAACGTAGAAATTATTAGATGACGCGTAAATGCCCATCCCTGCATGTACTAATGCCGTAGTTTGTTCCTTCGCATTCGCACCCTCTAGTAATTTAATTTGTTATTTGCTACATAACCAAATCAATCTTTCAAATTTAACACAATTTAAATACAAACTTAATTTTTTTTTAATTAACTTAAAACATCCGAAAATGTACTACTCTAGTGCAAAGTAACCAATTTAGCCCAACTAAACTTATCTGGTTGGGGAAAGTCGTAATTTTCTAATGTTATCCAGTGTTTGGTATGCCCCGTGAAAAAATCGAGAGTCGTGTTAACTTTATTGCCTAAGATACATTTTATTGTTAGTTTTTTTTATTGACCAAATTAAAAAGTCGACAAATCATAAAATTAGTAAATTGATATAAACACAGTTTATAGATTCGTTTATAATTAAATTTTTATACAACTTCCTATAAGGTTTTATAGCATACTGAAAAATATTTTTAACTTTTTAACAAATAAAAACAAATAAATTTTTTAGAATTTATGAGCTTTCCTTATTGATTTAAAAGTAAAGAAACTATATGTTTAATGATTTATAGGCCTATAATTAATTCAAATTAATCATCGAATACATATCAAATATATTTGAATATATTTAACGGCGCTCATTGCGGCGGAGATTTAACAAATTTTAATTTTTATCATAGAAATGTGAAAATTTTCTAAAAATTACGATGCAATTTGATATTCGCGCCATAACTATTTATTCATCTATAGGTAAAAACCTTACAAATTATACTCAATAATTTAACAATTTATTTATTTTAATACAATTCATGAACATACCTTTATTACGAAAAAACTTTCTATACACCTTTCAATCGTGTGGAAAACATAAAATATTAATAAATTTAATATTTTAAGTGTAAAATAATTCCTATATACGATTTTAGTGTGATTTTGTTAATTTATTTAAAACAAATTCAAAAAAAATATGTTTTCTATTGTGTGTGTGTATAAATTTACAATTTTTTGATTTTTTTTTTTGTGTATTTTTGTGATCAGACAGAATACATGAAATATACGTTATACATATATGTATATAGTTCTTGCATAAGAACTGGTTTTTTAAGAAACTAAACACAAGTATACATAGTGAATGATACAATGTATTAAAATTAGATTTAGAATTTTTTATTTAATTTTTTTTTTTAACAATAATGAGTAAAATGATGATGGTTGAATGAAGTTATTGATCTTTAAGAATTTTATATATACATTTTGATGTGACTGTTGTTTATGCATTGTATATATAGAAAGTACTAAAGTATAATGATTTCGTACAGAATGAGCTCTTGACACAATACACAAAAATAAAAATTACAAAAATTAAATTAAATTTTTATTTTATATTTATTTCAATTTCAATTGCGTGTTCTGAATATAATTTTTTGAATGGTTTGGTGGATATACATATATACCTATGTATGTACATATATACATATAAAAAAACATTGAATAAATTTAAGAAACATTACTTTTGAAATTATACAATTTTTTAATTTTTTATTTTTTCGATTGAATCACACTTCTTGCTTGCTTATTATAACGGTTTGTTGATTTTGTTTGTGTATTTAAATAAATTAAACTCGTGTATTGGTTTGGAGTTATGCCATACTTTTATTTCCCGGCTTTATTTGGCTATATATATAGCAAAAGCACTTGCATTTTCTTTATTTAATAACGTCAAATTATGTAATCAAAATCATTGTGGCGCAGATCTAAATAAATGTATGTTTATGTTCCTTATATAACATTAGAAATAATAATATTGTTATTAAAAAACCAAACCACACACATATGTAAAAATGTAATACTAATTAATTTTATTTCATTTTAATTTCAGGTATGAACAAAAACCAACACTAATTTATACTTAATTAGGTAAGACAAGTTTCTTTATATATTATATATGCGTTACATATATAGAGCCCCGACCTTATGTTTAAAATATAGCACAGACGCACAAAAACATATAAAAATATTTTATTGGTTTACGATCAACCTAAATTTTGGGTCCCTCATCAAATTGATTAATATAATATACATAATTTAATCAAACACGAGTTTTTTTATATCTTAAGTTAGTTAGTAAACCACCTTGATTGTATATACATATATTGAATTAACATTCTGTTCCTATAATAAATTCTCAAATAAAACTCGACATGTAAATTTTTTGTGTAAAGAAAGTGTATTATATACCTAGAAGTGTACCTGTATTCCGGTTTGTCAATTATCTATTATCAGTTCTGTTACACTCAATTAGTTTTTTTTACACTTCGTATAGTATACACTGAGAAAATAAAATTTATTAAGATAAAGTTTTTGTCCCTGACTAGGATTATAAAAACATTGTTTCAATTACAATTTATAAACGTGTAATTTAAAGTTTTGCTTTTGTATTTTTCTGTGTGAATTTAATAACACTTTCATTTAAGAATATATAGTACCAGACACAAAAAAAATAATAGTTGGAACTTGTGTTGTATGTACGAGTATAATATAGCGATATGATAGTAGTTTTATATACTTTTTTTTGTGCTCGACTTAATAATTTGCATTTTTACTATATACAAGAATTGGAAAAAGCTCTCAGAAAAAAAAAGTTCGTTTTGTAAAATATTTAAATTGAAAAGTTGTTGGTACAGTTTTGCTACGATTTTATGAGCAACACATCGATAAACTTTCAATATTCAATTTTAGCCAATCGGATCAAAACTTAACAAAAAACTTGAATGTCAATTTAAAATCAAAATCATAAAAATAAATCAAAAATATAATTTTGATTACAATCTTTTTGAAATAAGACTTAAAGAGAAATACTTTCCCTAAAACTATAATATAGTTTTTAAATTTTTTTACTTTACATATATTTCTATAATTTGTATAGTGAAATTAGTAATATGTGTAAATAGATTTATCTTGTGGTTTCATATAAAATTGTTTTCTTGCAATAATAATAATATAGTTGAAAGTAAAAAAAATAATATAATTATTTCGCATATTAGAAAATATAAAATTCTTTATTTGTCGTAATATGTGACATTTTTGTTGCTGTTTTTTTGTATTTATGTCTATTGTGATGTAGGAAAATACGAAACTTTCAGTTTTTCAAGGTGGTTTTTGGTGCGAAAAATATAAATAATACTGACTTATCTATATGGTTATGGGAAATTTGCCACGAGACGTATTTTTCCACGAAGCTTATCTCTCATTAACCATCACGTAAATACAATTTTCATGCCAAAAAACGAAAAAGGATTTTAGATAGTCTGAAGTAGTAGCAAAATATTCAAAAATTTAAATTTTAACCATTTTACTTTTAATAACCAAAATCATATTTATGCAACACTTTTTATGGGAAAGCGAGAAGAAGAATTCCCGAAACGGAAAATCATGGTTATGTGGTTTTGTTGTCTGAAATTATAATTATAACTATTATGCTAAAAAAACATTCCATATGTCGCTTATAGCACTTTTGAAGTGAACTGAGTTTTTAAAACTGATACATAAAATTTCTGAAAATTTTTAATTGTTTGATTATGTTTCTGAAAATTTTTAATTGTTTGATTTATAATATTTTTTTCAAATTTTGTAAATAAATTCTTAAACTTTCCAAATTCATATAGCGTATGATAAATTTGGAACTTGAAATTCTCACAATTTTAAGCTTTTTAAAATTTTATAACAACAAACTAAATAAAATTATGTTAAAACCACTATTTTTTTGTTCCAAAAATTTTAGAAAAAATCAAAAATTTAAGTTTTTTAAAAGATTAAATTTACTTTTCTTCTAAATTTTATATATTAATTTTTGAAAATAACATCTTAATTCTCAATGCCGTAATTTTAAGAGCTTACCAATAGTGCAATTTTAAAATTCTTGATTAATTCTACATAAAATCATTTTGTAAATTTTAATTCACTTTTTAAATTTTATTAGAATAAATATTTGATATTTTTAGAATTGGCACGAGGAATATCTTAACATTAATCTTCTTAAATTAACTTAATTTATATATTTAAAAATTCTGAAAATGATATTCTTTAAGCGAAATTCTGATAATGGAATTTAAAAAATATATAAATTGTTTAAATGTTTGCACTAAACTTTGAAAGTTTAAGAATATATATTTAAAATTTTATACTCGATAGTACCAAATATGCATAAAGTTTGAATTCTATTTTCGCTATTCTCTTAATAGTTTAATTAAAATTTATTTCCTAATCTTTCTGCTCTTAAGATATTCAAAATTTTCAAAATTGATAAAAATGAGATATTCAGGCAATAAACATATAAATAATCTGTAACTGTTAATTTTTTAACAAGATAAAATTGGTGAGTAAAATCTAAAAAATGTCTTAGTTAGTACAAATCTGTTAATGGGATTCTACGAATACACAAATTGTTTAAATTTTGGAATTAATTTAGAATTATAAATTTTCATTGTTTAAATTTTTTTTTTCTTAACATATGTTCAAGTCTATAAATCTCTTAAAACATTGAAAAAAAAAAAATTAAAATACAATTTTAGCACTAATTTTCTGTTTTCTACTCTTATTTTAAATATTTCTAATTTTTTAAACTCCGAAATATGATTTAAAAGCATTTTTTTTTGTATTCTTGGTATTCTTGGACTATATCTAAAGCCTCTTAAATTCTCAAAACATTTTCTGTTCTATTATTCATAAAATATTTGAAATATTTGTTTAAATTTAATGTTTATAAAAATGTAAATTATTTAAAATTAATTATAGTATCAAACTAAAATTAGAAATTAAAATTGAACTTAAAAATCTATTTAAAACCAATAAGTTCTAAGAATTTTAAAAAAATTTCAATTATTAAAATACTGAAAAACTTTAATTTTTAGAACTTAAACTGTAAATTCTATTAAAATTAGTAAACAATAATTTTCCAAACGTTAAAGCAAAGAAATGCATCTTCATGAAATTATTTAATATATTAAAATATTTTTAAAGATTTTTAACAAATTATTACAATTTGCAAAATTTTTTTAGTTGAATTATAATTTTTTTTTTTATATTCTGAAACATTTATTATGTACAAGATTGGTAAAGAAATTTTAAAACTTGTAAAAGTTAAAAATTTTTAAAATTCTAATTTCATTTAATGTTAAACTATTTTTTTTATTAGAACCTCTTATTTTATAAATTACAAGTTTTTTGGTTCAACCTAAATCAAATTCGAAAAATATATAAATTATATCCACACTAATTTTTAATTTGCTTTTTAGAATTAGAAAATAATTTCTAAAAATTCACATACGTTTTTACATATACGTATATTACTACATAATATAATTTGTAAAATTAAAAATATAAAAAAATCTTAACCGGATTAACTGATTAGATTAAATATTTGGAGAACTGATTGAAAAAATGGTTAATGTTCAGAATTCAATATTTTCAAAACTGATTTCTTTGAACTAATATTATTTTTAAAATTATAAAATATTTAAAGAATTTTAGAACCTCCACTCGGACATTCTTAAACTTAATATTTTTTAAATATATAAAAATTCTATAAATGTGAAATTCCAAAACAATTCTGAAAGCGAACTTTGATTTATTTTTAAAAATCATTTATTATAATTATTGAAACTATATAAACAGAATTCTAAAAATTTACAAGATTTAGTAAAATTTTCAAAATTTTGAATTTAAGAATTAATTATTTGAAATCATGAAAATTATTTAACATATACATTTAAAGTTTAATTAGAATTATGTAAATTTGGTTAAAACCAAAGTACACTTTCCCAAAATGTACGAGATGCACAAAGAAAAGTGTCCAGAAGCAAATTTAGAAAAAAGATATATTTCTTGATTAATTTTTTGGGTTTTAATAAACAAATGATTAAAATATCAGAGTTAGATGCAAATTATTCAGAATACAAGAGTTTGTATCTGCACCAATTAATTTTGAGAGTAAGCAATTTTTGAGAGAGGCCTGAATTTTGAAAAATTCTCATCATATATTTTGAAGTTTCATGGAATATTAACAAATTTAATGAATTCTTAAGTATAATTCAGAATATATTCACATAATATTCTTATTTATTTACTTTCGAAGATAACCAAAACCGCCCTCAGTTATTCTATCACGCAACCAACCACATTCTCTGAAAGTCTGAAAAACAGCATTTATATCAATATTTGTAATTTTAAGATTTGCAATAGGATGTGCTTACTATTCAACTATTTGACTTGGCCCATATGGTAGTTTAGAACATTAAATTGGTTTGCCTTTAGTTACTACATTTTGCAGATTGAAATTCTTAAACGAAATGAACAGTAAAAGAAAAGTAGTTAGATTCTCGTCCCACATGTCTCTCCAGAATTTCTTCAGCAGTGTTTCATATGAAATTTGCATTTTTTTGTTGCTTATTTTGAATCCGTTTATAAACCATCTCATACGAGTCTTCGAATTGAAACTCTTGTGATAGCTATAAGTTTAATATACTAACTGAATATGATGCTGCTCCACCTATTTTTGTGAGAAACTACGCTAAGAGCTTAAGTGAACTATTAACTTTTCATTTTAATTAGATTCTTAACTAACGCAGTATTGCCATTGTGAACTTCTTGTCGACTGATGACTAATATATCGCTGTGATCTGACATTTAGACCGTACATTCAAGTGCAAACTGTATTTAAAGTGGATTATATGAGAAATTTCCAAACTTAGAAAGTATTTCTGAAATTATTGCTAAATTAAGATAACTTTAGCAAAAAATTAATCATAGTCATTAGAGATTAATTGATAATTGTGACACAAGAGGTGATATTAAGAAATGGTCAATTAATCAAATTAATCTGCAAAATGAAATTATGAAAACAATTTCCCATCCTCGACATTTCAAAGCCATCTAATGACCATATACATACATGCATGCATAGTAGTATTATATATATATATATATATATATATATATATATATATATATATATATATATATATATATATATATATGTAAATATATATATATATATATATATATATATATATATATATATATATATATATATATATATATATATATATATATATATATATATATATATATACTGTTGCATTATGGGTCCGCATCTCTGAACAAATCACCAACCAAACAAAAAAATGTACAATAATGACTATCATTATAATTAACTAATCAACCGACCGACCCACTTTTTTATATATGTATGTAGTAATGTACAAATTTTTTGAACTTTACATTTTTTAAGTCACAAATTTTGTAAATTTTTATTATTTTATACTTTCTCTAAATAAAATTCAAGTTAAAGTTATTAACAATAATAATACATTTATGTTTTTAAATAAATATAACTTGCACTTGTCTGTTATAATTTAATAATTTTTTAAATTTTTATTTCATGGATTTAAAATCTTCTTTCATACCAAATTTAAAGCATAACTGTGGGAGTTAATTTATCTGTTGTTTTCAAGTTCAGTTAAATGACAACTATTGTTTTTTATTTTTTTTTTAAGATTAATTTCATATATAGACATAAACAAAACAAAAGGTTCATTGTTTTTGTGTACACTATACACTATTGTCAAAAATTGACAAAAAGCGGTATAATTTTCCTAAAAAACAAAAATTTTAATTGTTAATTGAAAATTTTAACTTTCGCCTTTTGTCCACACCAAAAAAACAAAAATTAATTTTCTTGTATACAAATACAAAATCTGATTGAATTTCACATAAATTTTTTCAGTTTTTTGTTATATTTTAATTGGAAACTTTTCTTGTTGTTTATACGAAGATGAAAAGTTAAAACACAAAACCGAAGCGCTCAACAGCAAATTGATTAAAAAATAAATTAAAACAATGAAACATGAAATATGTTAAAATAATATAAAATATCATTTTCATTTTATTGTTATTAAAATATTATTCTTCATTTTCATTTCATTAAAAATATAATAATAATATGTTGTGTTGCATTATAATGCTCATCTTCATTATTGTTGTGTCATTTACATTATGATGTTCATGATTTATGTATATACATTTATAATAATATCATTTATCAAGATGGTGTGAATTTATTATCACTTATCAAATGAAAATAATTTCACTTTATGGCCACTTAGGCATATAGGTTACGAAAACATTATGAGTTTACAAATTGATTTCTTTACTAAATTCGATAATTGCTTGATAAAAGTAAATTGTAAAGGCCAGTGCTAAATAAAAATGTTTTAATTAAATTTATACACGCAGAAAAATGAAATTTATATATATAATCATGAAATTAGTTCACAAAACTTTCGCATTTAAATGACAATTACGCCAACATCATATTTTATCACTCGGAATAACAATATAACTGCCATTAATAATCATTTCGCTGTTAAATAAATATCCAACAAAAGTTATTTTTCATATTTTAACAGAGAAATAAAATAACTAACTCAAAAAAAAAAAAAAAAATTAGAGCGTTTTTATTTTACAAACAACGCCCTAATTTTTTAATTCATCCGATTATAATTTCTTCGTCTGAAATCTTGATTAAAAATAAATCATGAGCTCGATTATAAAAAGTAATTCTACGTCAAAAGCAATCCTGAATTATATTCGATTGAAACTGAAAATTTGGGAAACAATAAACAATTACAATTTTATTCGCCTTGTTTTTAATTTTATTTATAGTTTTGTCCGGGCATTTACATTTATATATATAAAAGTGACCTTTTCGATATTAATTTAATCAAATCTTAATTTTAGGTCTTCACCAAACTATCAGATTTTTACTAAGCTAAAATGTAAATTTAAATTTAATTGAAATGTACCCATTTATTCCACACTGATATATTAATTCATTGCATTACATCTCGCCCACCCGAACAATTCTCGGTTGAACTGTGCGCGGCATTTTTTTATTTTAAATAAATTATTCTATTTTGGTATTTGCATCATAAAAAATCGTCTATTGTGTCGGGTATCGTTGGTCTAAATTTTGGATTACATTATCTTGGTTGAATGACTGAATGTAACAAGAGTAATAAAAATACGACTTTTCCATCTAGTTAAATAGATAAAAATAAATTAGAATACAAATAAAAATTTAAATATTAACATAAACGTCGTATCATAATTAAATTTATGTTATTCTCTATATAATCTCTTCGAGTACATTTTTAATTTTTATTTTGATTTCGCTTTCGAAAATTTTAAGACTCTGTGTAATTATTAATCGATAAAATTTTCATTTCCTGGCAACAAAAGTCAATTTATAAAATAAATGAAAATGAACTGAACGATTTTAAAAATTGGAACCTTAGGTAATATCGGGAAAATTAAATATTTACATACACACAGTTCTTGGAGGCTTCTATTGTTTTAATTTATTTAAAGCCGAATTAAATTTTTACAAATTATTTCTTGGGCGCTTCTCTTCACCTTGTCGTCGTTTATAATTTTATATGAAGTATACAGTAATTATTCTGCTATTGAAATAAAAATGAAATATAATTGTTAAAATGTTAATGTTTATATTTGGGCTAACCGGACGCTCAGGTGTTAAGCAATTTGATTTGGTTTTTAAATATTTTAAAAGTCTTCTGCGTGTTTAATTTCATTTTATGTAATACTATATAATGGTCAATAAGACAATGGACTACATTCCATTTTATTGGGTTAGTATATCTTAGCATTTATTTTGTTGTTATATTATTTGACCTTTAATACATTTTCTTAGAATTGAGAGTGCATCTTTGGCCTATCAATGACAATTGATTGATAAAAGTTTATGAGGAATATAATTTTGCTTCTCCTTCCGACGTATAGAATATTACATTTGATTGTCGAAGTTTTCCGAGATGGCTTTATAGATATTACAAAAGTTTGTAAGTTAAATTATTAAACGATATTTTTGAACATGTATGAAATATTTTTAACTGTAATATATTTTAAAATTCTTTAAATTTCTAGACGTTTTCCGGTTCTCGTTCACATCGTCCGGCTTTTGGTGGTAAAATTTATTGAACAATTTATTTTAAAAAGGCCACTGCATTTTCTTTTTTCGTGTCAGTTATCGATGGGACGTATATGTAGTTGGAACTACAAAAACCATTCACCAATTTTAAATCTGTTTCTTTCACAGTTTCATCTTGAAAATCTATATAGGTACATAAATCATTACATTTCTCTTTTCTTTGTGTATGACAAGATATTTTAGGTCAGTAATGTTCCATGAATCACAAAACATAAAAACAAAACATTCATTGTCACACCAAAATATGGCGGCACCAGCGAAATGGAAAAATTTCCTCCATGTCTTATTGTTCCTCATATACATATATGTATGTACATATTTACAACAAAATAAAATACCAAAGTATTAATTAAAAATTTTCAAATGAAAGTACAAATTCTATTCTCATAATTTTTTGTAATTTTATTTTTATTTTTTTTAATTATAATTTAAAGTAAAATAAAATGTTAATAAAAATAGAAATAAACTATATAACTATAATCACTTTCATTTTAATTCATTTTTCATTAATTTTTTTTTTTTGCCAAGTAGAAATCTTGTCACGGAAGAGATTATTTTATTTATTCCAGTTAATTTAAAAACTATAATAACAATAACAAAACAATATTTGTGTTTTGCAAAAAAAACAACAAAACTGTAATTATTTCTATTTTAAAGTTTATAAATTTTAAAATAACCATTAAGTTTTGTATTATTGTTTTTTGAGGGGGTAGGAACTACGTATATACATAAGTAAAGGAAAAGGAAAGCAAAATAAATTGTATAATTTATTTATATCAAGTTCAATGGTGATCATTAAAATTAATTTCAACTAATTATTTTTTTTTATGTATAATATGTGTATGCAAATACAAAAAATAATTATTGATACAAAAAACAAAAACAAAAGTAAAAGGGGATTGGCTGATTTGTATACTTATACAGCTTTTATACACAATAAGAAGGGTTTAATTAACGTGAATGGACGCTTAAAATAATTATATATACATATACAGCATGAGAAACACACGATACAAAACCTTGATTTTTCGAGAATATAACGATTATTTTAACTGCAAATCCAGCTGAGTGAAAAATCAGCCAATCATCGGATTACATTTGTCTTAAAGATAAATTCGCCGTCGTATATAATATACGCAAGCTATGAAAAATGACAAGCCGGTTTAACAATGTGCGCCGCCGTGTTTTTGCGAAATTTTTGCATTTATTCGTTTTTTTTTTAAATATATGTACATTCGTATGTGGTATATATCTTAAATGTCATACATTAATCTCGTCCTATATACACATGAGTTGAAATTTTGACAGTCTTATTAATCGTTACGGATAATTAGACAAATTATTTTGAAAAAGTTTTTGTTAAAACAGCAACATGGCATGTGTTAATGATGGTGTTTAAGGTAGCTTTGGCGGGAAACAAATTAGCGTATATTTCGTTTCTGGTTATGAAGAATTTTAAGAGTCAGATTCAAAATTATAGTCAAATAAAGATGTTCTTTGGTAGCAATTCTTCTTCCATTTTCCTGAAAGTGGAAAGAACGAGATCAAAAAATGTAAATATTTGTATTATTAATTAGATTCTATATGAGTATGAACTTTTAGAAAAATATTTTTTTCAAATTGTCATGGCCAGAGTATTATACCTAACACAGATAAATTTACACACAAATTTTAAAACAATTGACTTCAATAGTTTACAGGTATGGACAATGGATGTTTAACCAGAGTGGGCAACATTTTAATATTGGATGTTAAAACCAAAAAAAACGTTTTTAACATTAGGTTTAGCGCCAATTTTTTAAATATTGTAGGTACAATCAAAAATTGTCGGCAAAATACATTTCAATACATCATTTATCAGTCGCCAAAGTCAATAAAAAAAGTAACAAAAATTTTTTGTTACAAATAAATCAACTGTATAAAAGTCAAAAGCTTCTCTACTCTCTATGGTGCCTGGGTAGAAAAAGTATATTAGCCAAATCTATATTGAAAAATAATGAAATTTCTAGATATTAAATTTTAACGAATTAATTTAGAAAATTCAATTTTTTTATAAAATTATGTTTATTAAATTATAATAAAAAAAAAAATTAAAAAAGTTATTGGTTCCAAATTTTATTCGGTTTTTTTAGCAGTGACGTAGTAAAACACACGAAAAATTGTTTTGATTGAGTGGTAGACCATTTTTTGTGTGTTTTGCTATATGAGAGTCTGGCAAGGTCAACGAAAATCAGTATCAAAATTAGTATCAAAATTTTAATTTTTTATTAAATCACATTTACTATAATTTATAAATGATAATAAAAAATAAAAAATTGGTGTGGGCTCTAAATGAATGATGTGGACCCAATACGGCGGCCTACGTTTGGTATAATGTTTAACAAGGGATGCAAATCAAACCATAAAATTGTTTTTGTCAGAGCGGATTCTTACACTCTCCAAAGATCTAAAATAAATAGTTTCTTGTATCTATTAAAATATTGGAAACGCTCTAAAAACGAAGAGCGTTTGGTTAGAGCCGAACATATAGATCAAAATAAATTTCGGATTTTCTAAATTAAATTATAATAATTTATAATGGTAGTATTACTCGCACTCGTTGGCACAGAAAGTAGCGTCCTTGCTTCGTTATTCGAGCGTCCCGGGTTCGATTCCTGGTGGTGACCAAAAATCACAGTTGGGTGATTTTAATGTGTAAGTATATGTGTTTGTCCGGGTATTGCACCGTGGGCCGATTGTGGCATTTGAGTGCTGGAATAATCCGCCCAACTTTAATTTTTATTTTTATGGTAGTATTTCGTTCAAATAAAAAAAAGTTAAAAATAAAAATTGGCTTTTAACTAGAATTTTAAAATTGCATTGATTGTTATATACTCGTAGTTTCCCAAATAGTTATTGAATTTCAATGTAAATTTAAAAAATTTATCGAATTTCAGATTTGTTGAAAAAGTTTTTTTTTAAATGTAAAAGTACAAAGATTAATTGGAATAACTAACACAAAACAATTTTTTCAAAAAGCGCATAAAAATGCATCGGATACAGTTTTCGAATGTGTCTCGGCTAAATGAAAAAGAAAAAAACTCGAATTTTAGCAGTAAAATTTTAAAAAATTGAAATAAATATTTTTTTTGCATACATACAATTTCCGAATTTCAGTTAAAATAATTTTGTATATTCGATTCGATGTAGTTTATTAAATTGTAAAGTTTTAAAATCGAACGTTAGTTATACAAATGGTGTATACCGCTGTAACGCAAATGTAAATCATCTGCGGGAAATTATATTACAAATATTTCATTCATTCGAATAAATTTATGATTTGATTGAGGCCACAAACCATGAAACCATCAATTATCGTCGAAAAATGTTAAATTCGTCATACACACACACGCATTAAATTTAAAGATTCCATCCACAACAACTTTCATTTTTCTTAAATTCACACCATATCAAAAGTTGGCCAGTGGCATATGTTGTTGGTCTAGTGAAATTGATATATGAAATAAACAAAAACCAAAAAAAATTATCTCTTTTCGTTGTATCGTTGACAATTTTCTTTTTATTTTATTTCACGATATAAACAATTTCTCACAATTATCATAACTTAAATTTTATTTCAAGTTTTTGTTTGTTTATTTGTTTTGTACAATTTACTGTATTTTTATTGGTTTTATGATTTACGACCAAAAATTTAGTTGTTAATGATTGACCTGGGCTACCTGGGCATGTACGCACATAAATTAGTAAATTAAAAATTTAGATTTTTTTTTTTATATCGCATTTAATTTAAATATAGGGTTAATTAGCGTATCTAACTATCTACCTGGCACATTCTACACTGTAAATCGAATCAAGGTCGGTTTGGAATAAAAAAAAAAAAAATTGTCACAATTTAGTTTGAATTTTAAAATTTTTAGAATGTACATATTGCAGAATTAAATATAAAATAGCGTTTAAAATAAATTAAACATTAAAACTAAAAATAAACAATCACCTGCCTTGTTGCTGCTATATTTTATATACTTATATACGAATATATACAGAATTAATTAAATTAAAATACATAAAATGTATGTTAGTTTGTGTTGTTGCTGTTTTATACTATATACCTGCACCATATAAAGGAATATGTAGGTAATATTGTAAATGGATAACAAGATGTAGAATGTTAAAACATGGCTAGAGAGACACTTGTTGGAAATTAATTGTAAAATAATAAAATTTATTTCATGACCCATGAGGGTTGATAAAAAAAATAAATTTTTATAATTATATCGTACACAAACATTATTTCAATTATGTTCTATGTGCCATCTCTACGGGTGGTGGAAACATAATAAAAAAAATAAATAAATAAAACAAAACAATTATAGAACATTGGAAAAAGTGTTTTGTTTATATGTATGTATACACGGGAAAACATAATTAAAAATAATTTTGATGTTTGATATGGGTTACACATACCATAAGGTAGATTTTGTAATACGCGCGGTTTTAGTGCTTATTATGTCCACCCACGGTGTTGTTTGTCCAATATTATGCGGTTTTATATACGATAATATATTTATTATATTTATCTAGGTTTTTAGGTTTCTTCCATTCAAACCCAATAAAGATTGCATCGCGTGAATTCAAACGAAAGTAATTTAATTAAATTACATGTATGCAAATTTTATTTATATTAAATTAATTTAATGAGTCATCAATTTTATTTTTATCCATATATACATAATTATTATTTGACCACGTACTCGTTATTTTTAATTAATAATAATTATGATAAAATAAAAAATTGAGAGAAAATTATTTAAATTTACAATTATTTATAATATTTCTTAATATCATGTTTGATTAATTATTTAAAATAAATAAATAAATGTTTTTGCTTAATTTATCTTATCTATAAATTACTTTTGCACAATTAACATAAGACATTTATCTTGCGATTTATTACATAACAATTAAAATTTTGAAATTAAATATTTTTTTTTTTTCTATTTGTTTATAATTTTAATGATTTTTTCTATTTACTCAAGGATAAAATTTTGTAATTAATATTTAAACAAAATAATTATTATAGTATTTGTTAAAAGAGGTCTGAAAATGAACTAGAGTAGATAGAGAGATAGAATGAAAATTCGATAAGTGTGCGGTTAATTTCAATAATGAATATTGTTAACATTTAAAAGCTGAAACCTACGCAGAATTTATATTTAAATTTTAAATATATTCTATTTTGTTGGGTAGTTAGCGGAATGTGTGTTGTAAAAACAAAATAAAAATGTAAATTCGATTGCGTAAGGTAGGTCAAGTATAAATTTAGTGTCGTATGTATGAATAGTTTTTGAAACGGAATTTCTTGCGATACTATCATTTTATTGGGTTGCGAAACTCTGACATTTTGCAAATATAGCTTTTGTTTTTGCAAATTAATCAAACTACACAAGGAAGGTTATGTTAAAGTTGAATAAAAAGTGTTTAAAATTATTACAAAATTAATTCGAATATATGATTAATATTACTAACTAATACCAATGATCATAATATAATAAAGATGCACCGTGTGGACGACCAAATTGTTATGTGATATAATAACGGGATTATAAAAAAATGGACTCTGTTTTGTTTTATACATCATGCAACGCCTCACACAAACTCAAAAAAAATCTGACGTCTCATTTTTTTGTATATACTTATACATGTACATATGTATATACTATCAATGATCATATACTATATACATGAACGTTTATATTACAAAACAAGAAAACAAATTAAACAAATTTGAATTTTTTTTTGTGCGTATGCATTGTATCATTGATTGTATTTTCTTCCTATTTTGCATTACAATTCGTAATTTTGTGTGAAACAGATCATTTCATAGTATAAAAGCGTTTCAATTTCTATTATTTTAGTTTTTATTGTCAAGTGAAAATTTTGGAATATTTTTTAATTAGTGGTGCATTCATATTATTTCAGTATGAGTAATAAAAATAAATTTAAATCAGGCGTTACATGCTTGGTTTCAAATTGTGAATCTTCTCGAAGAAATTCAGATTTAACGTTTTTTCGTTTCCCCAAAAATTTAGAACAAGCTAAAGAATGGTTGATCGCTTGTAATATACAGCCAAATACAATGCTCATGGACAATATAAATAAAAAATTAATATGTAGTCATCATTTTGACCCAAAATTTATTGGAAAAAGCAGACTGTTAAAGGAAGCAATTCCAACAATTAATTTACCATCCGACTATTCTCCTGAATATACAATTCCCGATAGATACAAGAATATAAAAACATACATACCAAATTTACCAAACTATCCAAGCACGAGTAGCCAAGCCTTTCTGTCTAGTAACAACTTTACATGTGATTCTTGTATTCGGTCAATAAAAACGGTTGAACAATACCGAAAATTAAATAATCAACTATTGACTCAATCGAAAAAATTAAGAAAACAGTTAAAGGATAAGTGGCAGAAAGTTAAATTACTTTCTTACAAAGTTGTTATTTTACAAAGAAAGTCAAATAATTTACTAAAAGAAAAGAAAAAATCGTTTATTGATATCCTATATGAGCGAAATATTGAGCCTACCGCGATATCCTTCATTGAATTGATGGTAGCACCAAAGAAGAAAAAGAATTATACAAGTTCACAGAAACAAGTAACTCAGGCATTATATTATAAATCACCGGCAGCTTACTTTTTTATGAGAAGTAATTTAAAATTTAATTTACCGTCGAAATCTTCTATTAATCGATGGAGACCCGTCAAAAATTTGAGACCTGGAACTAACCAGGTTCTATTGAATGGACTAAAGGAAACTGTTTTAAAATTAAATCCTCGGATTCGTAACACTTATTTTTGACGAAGTCAAAATAAGACAAAATTTATCGTATAACCAAATTCACGACGAAATTCAAGGATTCCAAGATTATGGTTTTCATAGAACGCCTTCTTTAGCACAAACAGTATGCGTTTTTATGGTAAGAGGCCTGTTTTCACAATGGAAGTTTATTTTAAATTATTATGCCGCGAAAACTAATATTTCTGGTTCAGATTTAAAAAAAATGATTTATGAAAATCTTAAAATTTGCACTAACGTTGGGTTAACTGTATCAGCTATAATTTGCGACCAAGGTAGCAATAATAGAAAGTGTTTCAAGAGTTTAAACATCAGCAGAGAACATCCATACTTTTTTTATGACGAGCAAAAGATTTTTGCGCTTTATGACATCTGTCACCTTATCAAATCCTTGCGCAATAATTTAGTAAATGGGACAAAATTTATGTGTCCAGATGGTATAGTCTGTTGGACTATAGTTCAACAATTATACAATTGGGAGAGAACATCTACAACCAAGCTTTGTCCTAAACTTACATCTAAGCACGTTTACCCCAACACATTTGAAAAAATGCGTGTTAAACTCAAATTATTAGCAAGAGTGTTGTGGCCGGAATGAAAATATTTGAAAACGAAGTGTTAGCTGTATCCACGTCCAAGTGTTTTGGCATTATAGACAAATTATTTGATTGTCTAAATAGCAAAACACTATTTAATGCCAATCCTTTTACATGTGCTTTAACGCAAGACAATATAGTTTGTCAAACATTAAAAGATGGGTTATCATATTTTCAAAATACGTCTTATTGTGGTGCAAAAACAATTTATTGTTTGAACGGTTTAGTGCAAACAATTTCCGCAACTATAATGCTAGCGAATGACTTTTTTCATAATAGTCCAGAAAATCATATTTCATACGTATTAACAAATCGTCTAATCGTCCTTGCCTCCCTTATATCTAACTTGTGCAAACAAATTTTCTAGAGGGTCTTGCTCTAGAAAATTTGTTTGCACAAGTTAGATATAAGGGAGGCAATAATAAAAACCCTACATTACTCCAATTAAATAATATTTTATCTCATATTGTTTGGTCAAAATTACAATTCAAATCAGTCTATTCTAATTGTGAGGAAGATGAGGCGATTTTTTTGGTTAGCAATTTTAATGATGAGCCAACAAATACAGCTGATTCTTTAGATATATCTGATACAACTGAACCGTTGTGTGAAATTGGTCAATCAATGAGCATTACAACTACATTAGAGGAAAACTCCATGAAGTATTTTGTCGGCTACGTAGTTTTCAAAATAATCGGAAAACTTAATTGTGCGAAATGTACGGACGAAATGTTGTCTTGTAGCACAGTACAATTGGAGAACGAATATTTTTTATATAATAAAAATTACTACAACGATAATAGTTTTGGATCATTAAAATCTCCGAACCAATATTTTTTTTTATTATGTAAGTTACAAATTGAGCACTTCCGACATATTTTTGATAAAAAAAATCATGAACGAAATATTAAAACCCTAATAGTGGAAAGTTGTGTAGAAATCGCCAATAATTCAACCGAATATGCTGAATGGTTTTCCTTAAACAATGATTGCTTCAATCACCGAAAACAAGTTTTAAATTTCATGATTTTAGTTCTTATTAAGAAGCATTGTCAATGGATGCTTAATAATATTAAAAAACCAACAAAATTTTGTCGTAATCCTCGTTTAGCAATTTTACAGCAGTAAAAATACAAAATTATTACGGAGTACATAAATATACATGAACTTAATGTTATACGTTCAGATACGACTATTATAACTATGAATCTTCTAATATGTACATATACATGATACAGCACACAGCTGAAAACTCTGCCATTCTAAGAAAATAAATCCGCTGCATAGCACTTATATCAACATACAACCCAGAAAGCAGCCTTCTTCAAAATCACAGCCTTGACGTGGCGGAGCAGTTTGAGTGTAGCAGCAATGATTATAATATAAATTGGTAGCAGTGATATAATATAAAATTATATACAATTATGTGATATGAGATAAAATTATAATGTTAATGTAAAATATAATGTTAATAAAAAATAAAACAAACTTGATATAATCAATGTTTAATCATTCATCTCGATTTTTTTCATAATCGCTTAATAACCTATTTCCATCATAATTGGTCGTATTTAAGAATTTGAGGTAAAAAACCATTGTCCTGTCCATCTCCCATATCTAATTTCATTATAATCGATTAAGAAATGGTAAAGTTCCATTTGGGCCATTTGCTAGAATTTGCTCCAAAATAATTTTAGAACATTATTTTGATAATAGAGGGCTACTAAATACCCGAACTTAAGTTAAAAATCGGTTTTGAATTTCATTTCAATTTATATATGCATATCGATTTGATAATCATCATCGGTTAAGAAATAGCCAAATTCTATCCAAATAGCCCATATTCCATAATTTTTGGTAAAATCAACTAATAATCATATTTCCAAAGCCCCCATATTTCTATTATTACTCATTATTATGTGGGATTTTTTCATAATTGGTTAAGAAACAGCAAAATTTCATCCTATAATTGACCAAATAATTTAAACAATTAAATGGGCCAAATTTCAGATCTTTAGGTAAAAACCCTTAAAGAATCATTTTCTCATAGTCCATGTCGATTTTCATCATAATCATTAAAATAATAATAAGTTTCATCCAAATATTCCCGAACTTCAGGTAAACAGCAATTTGGAATTCCAATTCTAAACTCTATGCCGAATTTCATCGTAATCGGTTAAGAAATAAAGAAGTTTAATCTATATTGGCCATATTCCATAAATACAAGTAAAAATCGTTTTTAGAATATAACAATAGGGCGAGAATGGAGAATTGGATATCTCAATCTGTTCTTAAGTTCAGGGCAGACTGCAAAATAAAAAGCATTTTTAGCATTTTTGTATGCTTTAAATGCATTTAATGCCCCTATTATGGTTCTCATCTCACCTAACTAGTCACCTCACAATTTCAAGTCAGGTGAGTTTAGTTTTTGTATTATGGTTCTCACATTTATTTTGGTGAGTTGTGTGCGCAATACACATATTTTTGGTTTTCCCTACATCAAGAAAATTACGAAAATTATGACGTATTTTTTGGTGAGGTGAGGTGAGAACCATAATAGGGGCGAAAACATTTTTAAACGCTTAAAAACATTAAAACGAAAAATATGAATGTTAAACTACAGGAAAAATATTAACATTGAATCAACACACCAACATTTTGTTTGCAAACACATGATCGTATTATTACAATAGAGCACAACTACAATAATAAAAGTTTCGAGCGCCCGCAGTAAAATATATATATGTACATACATACATACATATCTAAACACAAATGTATGAAAAAAACGAATACAAAAATAGAGAAAGGAAAAACATACATAGAAGATTTCGAGCGCCCGCAATATGAATTTCGAGCGCCCGGAAATAATTTTTTTATTTAGTACTGAATGATTCATCTTTATTATATTATGATCATTGCTAATACTCTGAACTCCCTTTTCTAATTAATTAGTTTTAAATAACAAGATGCATTATTAGAGTGTCATGTAAAAAAAATTAGAGCGTTATTCGCGAGAACATTGATTGTTGATTATAGAATTGCGTTATATACATTTTTATAGTGCCAATTTTGTTGGTGACCTTTGTTTGCTAGAAACAAAAAGGCATTATCCTTTTTATTAAAATGTAAATAGGTTTCTGAAATGTTCCTGATATTAAAAGCTTAGCATTAACTTAAACGGGTACGAAATATCGTTCATTTTGTGATAGCCATACCTTTTGGAAAAAAATTGAGAACCTCCTATTTAGGGGTATATAGTCACTTCCAAAAGATTTCTTTTCTTCAGTCTAAATTGTCTTCTCGGATGATATTTCGTTGAAAATAAAAACATAAGCTAACTTATTGACAATCTAAAGACGTTAAATACATTCAGGGTAATTTTTTATAGAATCCAAATTTCAGCTGTTCGCCTCACTGGAAGTTCGATCGATGATCATGATCAATTAAATTACCTATTTGTTCTTAATCAGATTGAGCGCAATACAAATAATGATAAAAAAATTTCTATAATTTTTTGAGAAAACGCGCTGATTTTTTCAAATCTACTCATTCTTAGATGGTAATCAAATTAAATTATTGGAATCTTTACGGGTTGCTTTCTTTAAATTCTTTAAATTTGATTGATAAATAATTCATAAACATAGGAACATAATAGAATTCCATAACCATGAAAGTCTTATAACTATCAAGGGTAATGATTCAAATATCGAAGATAAGAGCTTTGTCTGTAGAAAAAATATTGTTACAAGTTTGAATTTTTCAAGAGCATTCGACTCAATGCACCATTTAAATTTACTTCAAAAATTGAATTGAAATTATCTTTGTTAAACTTCGTTGTCGACATATTTAAGTAAAATACCTATCAAACTTTTTACTGATGACATTCAGATTTATGATATGGTCATACCGACTTATGGTAATTATTAAAATTAATTTAATTTTTATATACTATATTTATAGACTTGATGACAATTGACAACGTTAAGCTTGATAAAATTCTGGGTTTAATTTTAAATAAGACACTCGATTGACAATGACTTCACCATGTCAATGCTGATATACCCTACAGATTCAGTCAAGTTGAAATTATTTCAGCCATTCTTAGGGAATTAGAAAATTTAGAGAACTCTTTTTTACTATTACATTAAATTCTGAATTCGTTGTTAATTAAATTCTTAAGTGTTTAGAATTGACTGCATTTAGTTGGTAGGTTCATTGCATTCTAATAATTTTTAAAATTGTATCAACCTGTTGAAAATTCTTATAAATTTTAGCAATATTGAAATTACATTTTTAAATTTTTTGAATATTTTTATCGAATTCTGAATTTATTATTAAAATAACACTCTCTGTTGCTTTCACACACCTAGATAGCAAATTTACTGTTTCGCTATTTTTATTTTAGTTAACATTAATATTAATAAATAATACTTATTTTTAATTTTCGTTTTAGGTATGTAATCACGAACTGTGGTTTAACTGTTATTTATGGATACTGATTAATAACAATTATACACCTGCGGTAAGCTCAACAAATTCAGGGCTACAAATATAAATATCAAATTTTTCGCATTGAAATATGTTTTTTCAACACATATGTGCGAAAATTTAAAACATATAATTCTCACATTTGTTGTTTAGATTAGTTCAGTGTTTACCACCTGTCGTTAAATTGAAACATTTGCAAACCTACACATACAAAATAGAAAACGACGAATTGAACTTGAAGCTAATATATTATTTTGTTAACAATTATTTGGGTATATGAAAGTTTACCTTGATCCATTCATTTCATATATACGTACATACATTTATCCATAATAGGTGTAGTGAATTTTTTTCCGCCTGCAGCAATTTTAAGATGCATAAAATAAAATAAAAATTTCAATTATAACTTACTTAAAATAAGTTTTTATTATTATTTCATTTTTATTATTATGTTTTTGTAAAGAGAGAAAGTGTAACCATTTATTTTATTTCTACTAAAAAATAAAAATTTATTTAATTTAATTTTTATAACTAAATAATTTAGCATGCAAATTTTTGTAGCTGTATATTTTAGAACATATAAAATTGAGTGATTTGAAATTATTGGAATGTAACCTGTCGTATTATTCATGTACCTATATACATAGATTTGTGTTATATAGTTTATTTATACACACCCACGTACTATATAGGATTAATCGGTAGTTATAATTTGTATCGATTATTATAAGTAATATATTTTAATTCAATTATAATAATAAAAATATGTTTGTACACACAAAACCGGATCTGCTGTTGTGATTGTTTATAAGAAAATATTATTGTTCGATATTGTCAAGGAGTCGTGAGCACAAACATTTTCCAGATATTATATATGAAAAAGTATAACAACAATTAATTTTTCTTATTAATTTATTATTTATTTTGTTGTTACTATTATTTATGTCCGTTTAGGTATAATATGTAATTGATCTTGGTATAAGGTATAAACAAGACAACAAAAAATAGTTATTTTGGTTAATACCACAATAGTATAGTGGAGTGGTTTATGATAAATGGTTTAATTATTTCATATTGACATGAGGCTTATATATTTTGACCGTTCCACGTTGATAAAACAAAATATGAAATATTTTTGACGTATGATTTATGAGTGTGCGGAGGTACACAGATTATTATAAGGAAGAGAAATTTGCTATGTTGCGCAATATTGGAAATATTATAGGGTGTTAGTGTTGCCACCATTTTATTATTGAAAATATGGAAGACAAAAATAGAGCGGTGTGATTTTTTTTTTGTAACCTCACATTGTCCTCCCGAAAATCAAAATCAAATGTTAAAATGTTTTTCGAAAAAATTTCAAAATTTGTTCGATTAAAGAGCTTTTATAGTGTTTTATACAATTTCGTAGAATTCAGAGGAATTCGCAAAACATTCATATTTCAGAATTTTCAAATTTTTAATATTTGATTCCACCGCAAATATTCTAAAATATTTCTGTATTTTATGTATAATGTGAGGTAGAAACTATCAGAATAGCTACATCAAATTTAGAAATTTTAATTTGTACATTGAAGTGTGCCACTGTGTTGAGTGTGCAATGATTTCAAAATCAATCGCAAAACCGGTTCGTTGACAAAACATAGAGGGAGCATATTCTTCTCAGAATTAATCGGATATGTGACAGTTATTAGGGTTTTTATGACGAGAATGTTAGTTCGAGAATGGGAGACCTCCGCTGTTGTCATTCTTACTAGATAGTTCACGTGTATATCGAATTTCACAATTCATGTAAGGATAATCATAATTTCAGCTATGTATTAACCACTGTTAATTAAGACGTCAGACATTACGATGGTTTATGGAAGGGCAAGGTAATGGCTTCAGGACAAAGTTTCTCATCGGGCGCTAAAATTTCGTAATACAAATCAGTAAATAATCATCCGCAAAATATCTCTTAATTTTGCGGAAAATCACATCGAAGAAATCGTATTTCTGCAGTATACGCTCTATACTGAAACATAATATAATTTTTTTGGAATCGAACATAACGATCGCGATAAGTGAGTTTACGCCAATGGTATCTTTGTATTGGTTTTAAGACCTATACGGAACTACTTCAGTTTCCAGTGAACGTTTGAAATTGTTTGGCTGGGTATAGCTGGATTGTAATTAGTTTAGCCGTGTTGAACCATCTAATTGGACCGCATCTTAAGCTATTGATTCATTCAATGAATATTTAACGAATATAGAAATTTATTACCAATGAGTTATCAGGTCGCTCGAAGTGTTATAAAAAGATTTTATGTGTCACGTCAAATTCATCTCATATGTCTCATATGCCATCATCATATGTCTGTAGACATATTTTGGTAAACTTTGACAAAAATACAGATTACAGATAGATTGGCAGTTTAAAAACTGGCTCAATCCGGGTGGCTATAAAACCGGTCGCATATATCAAGCCGAATGTATTTGGTGGTCTGAAAATCATATGGCCCAACTTTCATTGACGCACTAAGTCATCGATATCTGCTGAATTCCCGCAACATATTGCTGGTCATCTAGAATAGGTTTATACTATTTAGTTGTCGACAGTCGCAACTTTTCAAATTTCAATTAATTTTGATGAATAATATATTGATTAAAATTGTTTTACAGATGTATCTGTTGCGTAACAATAAAAGCGTATTTTGTATTTTCCTTTCTGCCGCATTTAAACTTTTTTGCAGCATCCTGTAAACTACGCAGAAAATATTTTTTTCTGTCTGTCAATTTTTGTATTTGTATAAATGGTAGCACTTCCAAAATGGAAGTTTTTTTTTTAGAGTGCCATAATATGGCGGCTGTAAAATTGTTGGCGGCATTATGCCTGTAATTTAACATTCTATCGAAAAACTATATACCATTAGCATCTGATTATCGCATCATCATTACAAATAAAATGTATATTTAATTTCAAACACTCATTATAATGGATATATAATTCTTCTATATTAATCGTATTGAATACTTAGTTATGAACGAGACAATCCACTCCACAGTTATAATTCTTGTCCATTTTAATTTTTTTTTACAGTAAACATATCGTTGCTAAGATCGTATATGTATATATATAAAATGACTCAACTCAACCCATAAATACCAGTTTAATTGACTATCCATATATATAAATATATTCTTAAATATCAAAGAGAATCTTTTATCGCATTGATATGTATGTATAGAAGAGAATTTAAATTTACATACCACGCCTTTCAAAATTAAAGAACCGTTTTATTCTTTTCATCTTCCTGCTACATAAATTCAATGGTACATAATACATATATATACGCATATGCGAACGAGTACGTTATCAAATATTCAATAACAAAAATAGAACATTAATTTATTTTAATAATTAATTATGTATTATGGAAATGTATATATCGCGCACGTGAATATATTAACGCGTTAAAAATTTACCTTTCATTTTCGAGATTAGAATTTCCAGAAGAGAAAATTTACCGTACATATATGTAATTGAAAAGTATTTTTATTTTAAGTAAGATCACGATTTTTAGTTTAGTTTCCCACATTATAGGATTGCTCTGATTTGTGTTGTATACATATTGTCTATAACTATATGCGGCATAGCCGATCTAATATGAGAAAATATTGTTAAATTGACCGCACAATAGACAAAAAACAATATTAATGGTTTTTTGCATTTATGTAATAAGAGTACGGATTTTTGCTTTCTTTTCTTGACTCATAGTTGTGGTCTCGCTAACTGATCGATTACGTGATTCGTTGGGCGAGATACAGATCTGGTATGTATATGGGAATATTATTTTAAAGATATTAGAATGCCCATATTGTGAAAAAAAATTTAGTGTTAAATTTTGGCAGGCTATTTATAATATAGTTGTGGTAAACAGCGTACCAATTATGTCACATGTTCGTAGTTCTGAAATTTGATCGAAAGAAGACTTTCATTTTTTGACTAAAGTGTTTGTAGAGATCTGATCTGACTACCAAAAGTTTTAACTACCTAACGTATAGTCACTTTTGTTTACAATCAAAACCAATTATACTATTTAGATTGACCTGAATACTCTCCTGACTAGAAAAATAAAATAAAGATATGAACACTTAAGATATATTTATGTATCTAGCCTTAATTCGACAGTGACGTAACTATAAACATGACTACCGGAAGGAAGGAAGAGAGCTTCCTAAACAAAGACTACAAAAAGTCTTTGAATTCTTTAAAGTATAATTTGTTAAATTAAATTTTTACTGCACCAATCAATATTTTAGTACCCCATCCACAACGTTCATTTTGTTTTCTAAATTATAGTAAATTTAAAATTATAAAAAAATTAAATTTTGAAAAAAAAATGTAATCCACTTTCCAAAACAATCACAAAGGAAAACACACGAACAATTGTTTAGCTCTGATGCAAGACAGTTTTTCGTGTGTTTCCATGTGAGTCCATGAAAAGATCGTTTAAAATTTGTTGTCGAGAAATCTTAATATTTTTGTTTATTATTATTGTGTTGATCGTTGTATATCGTGTTGACCATTGCATGTAGAAAATAGAACAACTAAAAGTGGTGAGCGATACTATACCTTAGCCCAATTCGAACGTAGAATAATGAACGGGATCTCTTAAATATTTGTTTGTTTTATTTTCGTTTAAGAGAAGACTTTTTATGTCAGAGTGGTTTAATATTTTATATATCGGTTTCATACTTTTCGAAATTTAATTTCAAAATCGAACAAATTTTTAAATGTTTGTTGGAGAATATTAGTGTGAATGGCACAACATTTTTAAAATATGCTTTCTGCTACCGCACTATAATTTTGGTCTAAACATCTAAAATTCGACTTGATGATTCATACCTCTATGAATATTTGGATGGTCAAATCGGCCAAACGAATTTTAATATTTTAATCGAAACATTTAAATTTTATTATAAATCTGATTGAGGTTTTTTGAATACGTCTAAGAGCCTGTAAGTTGATACATTTATACTGACATTATACCTTAACATAAAAAGGTGGTTCCATAAACACTCCCGAGCAAATTTTCAACGTATAGTTCAATAGAAGTCCGATTTAGATGTTAGAGATGTTCTATGGTAGAGGCAATCTATTGTTAAATAATTATTTGTCATAGGACTAAATTATGTCAATAGAGTTTAACAAGTACGGTACGTTCACCACTTTGGCAATAATGTAAAAAATATTTTAGCTGTAGAATTTCGACTGCCTCATAGTCGGCTGGGGCTGTATTAGATATGTGCCTTTCTACTATGGCACCCATATAGTTAGGTAAACTGCAGTTGTATAGAAAATCTTTAGCCTATAGTTTGATATTCTGATCTGGAACTTTGAAGTATATTGATGACAAAATATGTGCCAAATTGCATCATATGTCTCATAGATGATGCTCCACACGTTGCTATGACCCGTTTTGAAGCAATAGGTCTCACAGTCAGTAAATAGTATGCAACAACACATTTAATATAAAAATGTAATTTTGTGAAAAATCACCCGAGCTAATGGTCACAAATGTTGCCCAAAAATCTAAAATCTGGAACGGAAGTCCGATTGCGATGACTTATACATTTATGAATAAGTTTCAAAGCCTGAGTATTTACTACCAGGTTTCATTTGGGTCACAAATCTTCATTATAGAATTTAGTGATGGAGGGTTCTGAGAAGCTGTAAACACCGTGCCACGGTTTATTTATTTGGATAGCTCAATGTGTGTGTATATATATACATATATAGATAATATTTAACGCTAGAAGCACTGGCGTTTTTTAAAATGGCAAATTGAAACCCAAATTAAAATTTAAAATAAGAAAGATTTGATTGGGATGTTTTAGGCATTTTTAAATAGGTCTAAGAGCCTGCAAAGAATATTCTAAATTTCGTTTGGATAACTCGATTATTTGTACATATTCATTATATAAAAATTTAGTTCACATCCGCTGGCAATGTTTAATTCCTCTATGAATAGGTGTAGTGTTCATGTTAGTTACCCAATTATTCAATTAGTTCTAAACATTTAACATAAAAATGTAGTTTATTAAAAAATCGTCAGCCAAAGTTCTGATGAGTTTAGAACTTTGGCTGACAAAATCCGAAACTCTGTTATAGAAACTTGATTAGGATGGTTCATTTCTCCATAAATGTTGGAAACAGTGAATATAGTGTCAGGTTGCATTTGCATAGCTCGATTATTTATGCATTTTTAATTTAACGTCAGAACGTCAGAAATTGTGACTATAAAAAACTAAGCCGTAATAAAGATTCGATTGTGATTATTTTATTAAATACTGTTTGACGTATTTTGGACGATGTATCTGAAATCCGTAAAAGATATCCGATTGCGATACCTCTAAGAATATGTCTTGGAAACGGTACAGTTCAGATTTCTCAAAATCGAAGTCTAAAAATAAATTCGTATGTATATGGTACGTAACTGACCATTTTTTTCACAAAGTTTCCATCTTAGGTAGATTAGATCTTGGATGTTCTCTTTGCTAACCTAATAGTTATTATTTCAAAATTAGTAAATTTTTTGATTTAACGTCGATTTAATAAACCGTGAAAGGCGTTTCTGTCGATTTTCTTATATATCTAACTAATCCCCTGCCCTCACCGCCCTCGTTAGAACAGTAAGTAGCGTTCTTGCTTTGTTACGCACATTTGCAGAAATCACGGTTGGTTTAATGTGTAAGCATATGTGTATTGTACCGTGGGCCCGTTAGTAGTCGGCCCAATTTTTTTTTTAATCGTCTGCAATACTTACTGTTTGTATTTTAAATTATTAGAAAGTTTAACAGAATCTTTAACAAAATAAAACATAACGTGCTCTCAGCTTATGTGGGTTCTTATAATTGGTTGACATAAAGAGGATCCAGTCATTTATATCATTTACTATAATAGGTTTTAAGAATTACGATCCACTCCCTAATTTAAGTGACCTTTTCTGAGTTTTACAACTTGTAGATAATTGAAATTGAAAGCACATTGATTGTTGCAGAGCTATGTGACTCAAGAAATGTAAACAAATCTTGAACTTCAAATAACACGTAAGTTCAACCCAAGGTTAAGCTTAAAGTCAAATTCCTTTTTATATTCACAAATTTTGTATTCAACATTATTTCTTTCCTGTGCTACCACAGGGATGGGCATATACGCGTCATCTATTATTTTCACAACTCGTACACAACGTAGACAATTCCTAGAATGATTTTGGGAATTAGTTCTAAACTACGGTCACTACATTTCTTTGGAATCAATGCGATACAGGGGGTGACAAGTTTATAGAATTTCCTTCAATGCAATTTCATCTACAATTTTGAAAAAGGAAATTGTGTCTTTGGCTTAAGCCTAATGTATCCGTTTACCACCAACTGTCGTTCGTTTTTCTGTTAGCGATTTCTAATTTAGATTAAACGTAAGGTTTTTTTGGTCCAATATCGATCTTTTGAGCTATATACGGTAGGTACAAAAGTGATTGTAGTGACGGTTTGAAATTTAATGAAATTAATTTACTTTACTATGACCTTATTACCCAATTCGAGGTTCTTCTGTTAGCCCTATCGCGGATTTTCTTTTCTCACTAGTCCTTTTATTTGTCAACATTTAGCAAGTAATTGTGGCTTTACTGCATTATTTAATGCTTGCGGTGTTGTTGATAGAGAGCATATGTATGTTATCTATGATTCGCTGAATTCTATGGGTTTTTCTTAAATTAAATGCGAATAAATCTCAGTTAATTATATTGTAGTTTAGAAGAAATCTTTTGATACTTTCAAGTTCAGGAGGTGAAACAATTGTACGAGAACCCATTTGTGCCATTGTCTTATCAATTTAAAATATAGGTAGGTCAAACTGTACAGAGTAAAATTAAATTTCAGAAAATATTTTAAAATACAATTTTGACACCGGAGCCGGATATGTTTGAAACTTCAACTGGCCAGAATGTCCCGATAAATGCTAGATGAAAGTTCGGGTTTTAAACTCTGTGAACCCAAGTTTGTGTAGCAGTGGTCCATTGAATTCGGACCAAGAAAAACTCAGTTGCCATTTTCAGCTCCTGCTTTCTCCCACATTTTCTTTAAGGTGATCATAGGTTAAGAAATATACTTTTTACGAATAACGCGTATAATTTGTAAACTTTTTAAACCAAAGTGACGGTAAGCCGTTCTGCTGCCATGAATTATTACTGGTCCTTAAACTCATCGTTCCAGAAAATTAAAAACATCATATCGGCAAAAACTTTCAAAATTATGTTTTTCTGTGGGTAAGTTCCGTAAAAATACTTCTTATATATACCTAAATAAGTTAAACTTGTATAAAACAATTGTTAATTTCTCTATTAGCCCTAAAGCGATTTAATGAGGGCTTTGAACTTATCTGTATACAATAAAATAATGCATGTCAAATTCGACAAATATACCGATAATACATAACAAAACACTAAATCGAAAATTATTACTATAATATACTTTCTATTTCTAATTGTAAAATTTTCTAATCAAAATTCCAAAATATAAAACTTTTACTCCCAACTTCTTCTATAATACCTTCACCTGTAACTGAAACCAAAATACCATTGAATATAATCTGTAATTGCACATTTCGAATATCACTCTTGTTATACTCATTAGACTACATACAATTTTAATTTGACATTCAAGAATTATAGTTCTAGTTATCATAACATAATTACGATTTTGTATTTTCTACTATATAGAGGCGCTGCTACCTCATATTGTGCGATTTAAGAGAACTTTCCATTTTTGTTGAGTTTCTTCTTATGTATCAAGATAATTAAATCGTTTACATTTTATTTTTAAATTTATTTTGCATATTGTAGAATTATAATATATTATTTATTTTAATTGACCATGTAACTAAAAATAAATAAATATCATTGAATTAAATATATTGTTAATAAATATTTTAACATACATATATAGATTATTTATAGAGGTAACCCTTTCGAATTGTAATTTTTTTTTGTGTGACCGCATTTAAGATTTATCGATATATTATTGTTCAAGGTGGAGAATTTTTTTGTTAATATGTATATAACAGTTTTTTTATGTCGTATGTCACCAGATTTTGTTTATAATAATAATTATTTATTGTTTATTGCAAAATGTTGTCAAAATACAAGTAATTTGATATAAATCATTGTTATTAGAATTGCACTCCCTGTATAGTGTAAAATTCACCAAAATACACTTTGGCGGGTTCACTTCTAACTAATTCAAGGTAAGATCTATCTGTATATATGTACATATATATATACTCGTAGATAAGTGAAAGTATAATTATAGTATTGGTTTGAAATAGTAATACGGAAATTGCCGTCTATACGTATATTTAACGCGAATTTAATATGTTTTCTTCTTCGTTAATCTGTATTTGGAAATCGAAATAATCAATCATCTTACAGCTACAAATTTAATGACGCGTAGACGGTTTTTTTGTACGGAATGCTAAAGTTCATATTTTAATTACTTCACCTTAATGCGGGAAATCCCAAAATGTTGGGACAGGATATAAAAATATTTTTATGTGGTACTGACAACCTGTGGTTCATCATCTAATTAATTTTAACTTATCTTGACTTGTTCAACTTATCTATACATGTCATCTTTGACAATAATTTATCATGATTGGATGAAGATATAGCTGTATATGTACTATAATTAAATATTTATTTATAAAATAGTTATTGACTTAAGTTGATGTACCATGATCAACCTTGACATATGTCAAACAAATTTCATTTATTCTATCTACTTATAATTTAATCCATATATCTGTTTCGAGTTTAAGACAAAATTAATAACTTAAAATATTAAATTGATTTTTAAATTACATAATCGAGCCTAATCTATTATAATAACTGACAAGATTTAAGACAAATACCTACCTAATATTATATTTATAAATAAAAAGTATATGATGGACATAATTGTGTCTGAAATGGGTACACATTAGCTTTGTACAATTGTATATAATAAAAATATAAGTACGACTTTAGTTTACTTAGAAAAGTTGGCAAAGGCGCCACATTTATTTATATTGCGGAAATTCCATCGGTCAATAAAATCAACGCAAAGTGGTAACCAACAAGGCCCCAACTTATTCGTAATGAGAAAATAGCCGACCCTACAAAAACTAGGCCAAACGTTTTTTCTGACTCTAGCTTGTTTTGAAATCCTGGCAAAAGCGCCATATTAATTTATATTGCGGAAATTTCAACTGTCAAAAACATATCAACGCTGTCACAGTGGTGGCCAACAAGGTCCCAAACTCTATCAATATGAGAAAAAAGCCGACCCTATAAAAGCTTGGTCATACAATTTTTATTTCGATTTTACTTTACTTTGAAAAGTTGGCAAAGGCGCCACATTTATTTATATTGCGGAAATGCGAAGGGTCCAAACAACATCAACGCTGGGACAGTGGTGGCCAACAAGGTCTGACACTCATTCTATGTGAGAAAATAGCCGACCTTACAAAAACTTGTCCAACCGTTTTTTCGGTTCTAAAAGAACCGAGAAAATAGCCTGAAGAATTTATTCCCCACCAAATTAATTTTACATTTAAAAAAACTCTGGGTCGAGTATTTAGGTACCAACTGTATATTTTATTTTTTTGCAGACAAAAAAGTCTGGAGGAGTATAAATGTAAAAAAATCCTGGGATGAACCAACTAAATTAATTTTATATTTGTTGAGTCACTTTTTCGCAAACAAAACAGCAGCTGAAAGTCATCATTTGCTCATGGATTTGTATGGTGAGTATACTCTTGCAAAAACACAGTGCTTTGAGTGGTTTAGTCGCTTCAAAAGTGGTGATTTTTACATCAAAGACAAAGAGCGTCTTGGTCAGCCGAAAAAGTTTGAGGATGAAGAATTGGAGGCATTACTCGATCAAGATTCATTTCAAACGCAAGTAGAACTTGCGGAATCATTGGGAGTTGATCAAGCAAGAATTTCCGAACGTTTGAAAGCCTTCGGATTCATCCAAAAGATGGAAAATTGGGTGCCATACGAGTTGAAGCCAAGAGACGTGGAAAGACGATTTTGTATCTCCGAAATGCTGCTCGAGCGCCACAAAAAGAAGACGCTTTTGCATGGTATTGTCACTGGCGATGAAAAACGGATCCATTACGATAATCCCAAGCGCAAAACAGCGTATGTCAAGAAAGGCGAGGCCGGCCCATCGACACCAAAGCCGAATATTCAGGGGGCTAAGGTCACGCTGTGCATTTGGTGGGACCAGCTAGGTGTGATCCACTATGAGCTGTTGCCAAGTGGCCAAACCATCAATGCCCAACTCTATCGTCAACGATTGAGACAGAAAATCCAGGCAGAGCGGACAACGTATGGGACCAGACACGAGTCAACCATTTTCCACCACGATAACGCTCGGCCACATATTGCGGCGCCGGCCAAAAATTACCTGGAGAATAACGGATGGGAAATTCTGCCTCACCCGCCTTATAGCCCAGACCTTGCTCCTTCCGACTACCACCTATTTCTATCCATGCAGAATGCCCTATCAGGAATACGCTTTACTTCAGTTCAAGTTATTGAAAATTGGCTCGATTCGTTTTTGGCCGCCAAGCCGGCACAGTTTTTCTGGGATGGAATCAATAAATTGCCAGAAAGATGGGAAAAAGTAGTAGGTAGCGATGGGAAATATTTTGAATAAAAAATCTTGTAACATTTTTCCACAATAAAAGCTCAAATTTCATTAAAAAATTCCGGTTTTTAATGCATACACCCAATATGTATTTTAAAAAATTCTGGGATGGATTATTTACGCTTGTGTTGTCAGAGGATTTTAAAAAAATCCTGGAATAACTTCAAAAAAAGAATTTACCTGAAAATTTAAGTACAATTTTGCTCGTTTTGTTTGATAATCAGATTTTGTCAAATATCACAATTTGATCTATAAAATGTTATATTTATTAAACTTGATTGAAATATTTTTAAATAGCTTTTTAAATGAATTATTGATATGGTGCTAAAGATTAAAGGAAATTTATAGAAAAAATGAAAGGTTCAATAATTGTTAAACCACAGGGTGTTTAAAAAATATGGTAAAAATTCGTTGTAAGGAATCATTTTGCTTAGAGAGACATCGCACGTTGCTCTCTTTGTAGAAACGCGCAGTTGTCAACAGGATAATGTTTGTTTAACAAAGTTTTCGGAAATAACTGAACTAAGAGCCCTTCAACCACTAAAGCTAATCCTATGTGGGGATCAATAGCAAAGGTTAGATAGGCTGAAGAAAGTTGCCGTTATCATAGCAGATCAAGTTAAATTGGTAGCCATTGCGAATGTATCGAGATACAGGTATCTGGAGTTCGTGTACTACCCTTGTACAGCCATCTAGTTGTTTAGTAGACACGAGTATTCATTTGATGGCATATGTACTTTTTTGGCTCAATAAAACGACGCAGTTATCGTGATGGAAAACATCAATGTAGATTTCGTTAAGCAACGTATAATAACCAAATCTTTACATATTTTCAAAATAAAGGATTGATATCTCTACACAATGACTAATATTATATGGTATATTTTCCAATATAGAGAATATTTAAGGAGGCACCTTTACAATTTATTACAGAACATTTAAACAAAACAGCTTGACCTTCAAATAACTCTTAAATTCAACCCAAGGCCAAGCTTAAAGTCAAATTCCTTTTTATATGTATTACAGGTTTTGTATTCAACATTATTTCTTTCCTACCCTGCCGCAGGGATGGATATATACATGTATTATGTTCTACATATTCTAAACTATACGGTGGTTTATAGAAACAAGTTTTTTCCTTCAATGAATTTTCATCTATAATTTTGAAAAAGGAAATTTTTTATGAATTAACCTAACACCAAAGAAAAAAATTCTTGAACAATCATTACATTTATCCAAAATATGATAAAAAAAAGATCTCATCGTATAAAGGGCGCAGTACACAAAAATCAAAAACGTGGTACAACTTTAATAAAAATATTAACAAGAAAATTATAACTACCTTTAAAAATAATCCGGGGATCTCTGACTAAAACCGTGCCTTAATATTTATCACATCCCGCCCTATGTTAAGACTACTTCGAGTTCAGGAAAGCTATAAGAGCTATCAAGTTATTAAAAAGCTATATCGTTCAGATAAACAGAATTTGCCCGCATTATATTGGAAACAGTTAGTATTTAAAAATTGTATCTTTCCAAAAATGGGGGCAATGAGCAAAAACAATTATAATTTTGACTCAAGAGCAAATTTTGTCACATTCTCTACAATGAGGTCGATTCAGTGCAAGTTAAATAGAAATCGACAAAACTATATTATAGTCAGTCGTTCTATCCTTTCAATGGATAATTTAAAAAATAGTTATGAACGGTCCAATGAAAGCAAACTATCGCCCTGGAGAGGAATTTAAAAACAAAGGATTTAAAAATTATAGTTTGTATTTTGGTATAGAGACTTTTCATACTAAACCTATGCAGAAATTCTATACTGATTTATCTAGTTCAGAGTTCTCCAAAGGAGCAATAAATTGGTATGAAACGAATCAATTCAATATTGTCTCAAAGGAGCTGAGCCCACTTGTGTTCGACATATTCAAAAATATTTGGCAATAGTGAAAAGAATGCTGAAAAAGAATGGTAAATGAGATATGGCTGATGAAAAGATGTCATCCCTGTGCGCTGGGAATTTTGTGATTATATATATGTTGATACTCAGCCTTAACAAAAACAACAACTATTACGGAGCCGATCAGATTGTTTGGTATTTGTATGTTTTAGGTAATACGAGCAGATACATTCTTTGTTTTGATAAATACTAACTTTGAGGTTTAGATTAATTTTCATATTTTTAATACAATTTTATGCTTAAGTTAAGTTACTATTAAGTTAAATTTTTGAAAAATAGTATTTTCCACGAAAATATTGAAATTTTAGAATTCATAAAATTGTATTTGTCATCCTTAATCCGAGAACTATGATTCCGAATGGTCTGCAACGTTTTTATATTTGTTCCGTGATAGTATAAATCCAGCTAGTTTTGCTTAGAAACTTCGAACATTCGTACTGTCATTCATAAGTAAGGAAATAGCAAGTTCTCCGTTGATTTGAATCAACCTGTTGCTAGCGAGATAAAAATTATCTTTCATAAAATGATTGTATATGTTGTTAAATTCACTGAGAAATATACAAACTAGTAAGATTCGAAATGTGCATGGTTTTTTCATTGAGATTTAAATGTAGATTGATCATATTTCGTTTATCTTGCACGTTACGTACGATACGTAAGCCAATTTTTTTATTTCGTGTATGTTAATACTTGTAATAAAGCAAAATATTATTTTAAAAAAATTTACGTATTTTTTAACAAATTAAAATTAAAATCAAAGTCTGTTTAAAAAAATTACAAGCAGGATGTAATGATATTTAAAACGCTTGTTACTATCTGATTTGAGATTATTGCGTTAAATCTGTTATCGAAATAAATCGATTTCTGTTGTAGTCAGTGTATTCTTTGTCAGCAAGATATCCAAAATACTCAGAGTATAAATCATTTTTTAATTTTTTTCACTTTTTAATTTTTAGCGATCCATTGCGATTATGGATATTCGTCAAATTTTCCAAACAAACCTGGGAAACGCGGTTTGGAACTGACTGAAGCTTTCTTAAAATATTCAAACACATGTAACGATAAATAACGAGATTCGCTATGTGCAGGTAATGGTTAGTTTAGCTCACAAATTATTGCATCTTAAAGTTGTCGCTGTGGTATTTTAAATAGTATTTGTAGTTATATGACAGCGCTTAGATATGACTAACTATTCATTTTTTTACCATGCATGAATTGAAGAAAATAAAGCAAGTGGACTAGCGGCTGCGGTGGGGTGTATAGGTATTTCTGTAAAACATTTGTATTTCACAAAATTTCTGTAATTGTTTACACTAAATTTCAACAATATTATACAATATTATTTAAAAAACAGACTTTTTTTGACTTTATGGACTTAAACTGAACTTAAATTATTATCATATAATTTCATGTTTCCACTTGCTTTTACTAGCACTTAACCATAACTCGATCTTAGTTTAATTAACTTTATTTAATTAACTAAACTTGACTTATAATTATTAAAATAATGTATTTTATTTAAACTATATACCTTGATTTACTTTGAGTTTAGTTAATTGAACTTGAATGAGTAAAGTCGATTTAATTATATGTGTAAAGAGTAATAATTAAAACGTATGTATATATAAAAATATGACTTTGAGCCTGATGCCGCTCAAATTGGAGTTCAGTTATCAAACAAATCCAGTCGAGTAAATGTTGCAAATTAAATATTTATATATGTATATACTTTGAGCGGATTAAACAAAAAATGTTATATTTACGTCAACATTTAAAAATCCGCATTTAGATTGTACATTCGTATGTATATGAATTCTTTCAATTAAAATCAGATACACATCTAAAAAAAATACCTTGTCATATGGCGCCAAAAATAAAGCGCGCGCTAAGCCTTAAGCTATTTATATAAAGAAATCTACTGTATACATTAAACGTCATCATGCGATACTAAATTTATTATTTGTTTTTTTTCATTGCAGGTATGTCAAAAATTGGAAGTCTAAGGTTATTATAGTAATCGATTACTGGTAAATAAAATCCTTATCTAATATAAAATATCTTATAAAACATAAACCAACCATCATTATCGTCTAATTTTGACTTTAGTGTATATAAGTATATAAGAATCCAGCAAATTATTATTGTTTAATTCCATTCGAATAATTTGCCATTCACATTTTAATTTTTTTTATAAATATATATATATAACATAACAATCTAAACATGATATATCTACCTTTCACTTTCTTTAAGATTTACTAAACAAAGTGCATGTGTATAAATAGATATATCGTTCGTTACTTTTTAGTTTGTGCGCCGTGTAAATAACAAAACAAAAACAAAGATGAGGTATAGTGTAAGGTACCTTCGAAAAAAAAGTACAATTATATTTTATTACATACAGAGAGGACATTATAATTCGCGTAATTAAAAAAAAATGTAAAAATTAACCTGCATCGTAATGATGATATTTTATTTCATCTTTGTATACATTGTTGAAATATTAGATAAACATTCAGGGACAATTTGATATTAAATTACAGTATATTATTGTTTTGGTTGTGTGCCATACAAGGCCGTTTCAAATAATATATGTACATAGGAAAACATCTTTACATCATGTTGGGTTTTTTTTATCACGTGCTCCTTCAAGACTACATTGTGCGCATTGTATATTTATTTTAAATTAATTTAATTATTTTTGTATTGTACTACCAATTCCTTTAAGTTGAGTCGACTTTCTAAATCATGCATTCATGTACCAAATATTTTTTTATTTTGTTATACCCTTTAATTAAAAATCTTTAAGAAACAAAAAACAAAAAAAAATACTAAATGACAGAAAAGTAAATCATGTTTCATTCATCACGATAATGACATGAATTTCTAAAACGAGAAAAACGGTTCGGTACAACAAAAAGTTAAATTGAGTATAAAAAAGCCATAATAGTATAATATACCTACAGCAATGTAAACATAATACTTATATGTAATGGTATCACTTGAGCTACATATATAACGCGTATAGTTAAGAAAACTCATAATGGACTGGACGGTGAATATTTATATGTGAATGCGAGAGAAATGTAAAAAAAAACAACATAAGCATAACTCACCATTTCAAGACAACATTTATGTATATTATAAGAAAAAAGTAACTTTAACACATTTTTATGACATTTTCATTTTAAATTTTCCTATATGTTTTGTAATTAATTAGTGGAAATGCTAACTTTCACAAACAAAATGTTTATGTACATATATATACATTTTTTTTTAGGTGTCCCATATGGGTGTGATATATTTAAGGTTTGTGCATTTTTACAGATCCACCTATGTATATGATGAGAAGTAGGTAAATATAACTTTTTACCAATCGATTATAAATGGCAAGGTTACATACGGTTTTATAGTCACATTTAACAATAAATTCTAATAGAAAATGTAAATACATATAAATACTTTTTAATGGATTTTAATTATTCACTTGATTATTTAAATTGTTAAGTATATTTATTTGCAATTAAGTAAATTTATATTGAAATTCATCAATGAAAGGCACGTACATCGCCATACATAGCGAAGATACACGTAAATGTTTTTTTTTCGAAAGGCCAGCAAATAAATATGTATAGTTAGATTAGTACACATTCGCTTGTCTAATGTATGAGTTATGATCCAGTCATAATCTTCAAACATTTGAAATATATGGGTAATGCCCAATAAATCTATTAGTTCTGAAATTATTTTGAACTTTACCGGACTTAGTAACAAATTTAGGTGAAGGGTAACATAAGAATTTACACCAAAAATATTGTAAAAGTATTAGAACTAAAGAGTGAGCTCTACTATATTATTAAAAGAGTTTTGAAAAGTACCTGAAGCGGCCCCGAGACCCGAATTTAAAGAATTCATCAAATCAACCACCACAAGGACGTATTGAACATATTTCGCAACATTGTTAATTAAATAAATTAGTCAACATCACTTAGAAGAATTCTTTTTCGTAAATGATCCAAATTATTTTCCAATGTTTAATTTAAAATTTTTTATGGACGCATACATTTTAGGTAGACTTAGCTTGCTATTAAACTTTGAAATTGAAAGTTTACGGTACATAGGCACATACTTCCGCGTACTGCAACATGAAGACAAACTTCTACGTTCCAGGTTTTATTTTAAATCTTCTTGTTCCATTAGCACATTATTCTCATTTCTTAATTGGTAAATGGTGGAGGCCTATAATGCAGAAGTTAAAACATAGTTTTTAACAACAACTCTTTCGACTATACAGTTACAAGTGCCGTTGCTCAATATTTCCGGATCCTTAAACTTTCTGTAATCGAGCCATGTGCAGTGCATATCTCTTTTTCGAACCCTTGAATTCCTTTCAACAGCAGGTCGTATTTCACATTTCTAGAAGGATACCTATTCATTGTGGTTTTGCTCTCGAATATTTTTTTTTCAGCCATTCTCCTCGATTATTATACCTTTATTTTTCTAAGCCCTTGTTCCGAGCCGCGCACATTATTTATTTCTCTCGGCTATTGAATGTAAATGAATTAAGAAAGATTGATTTTAAGTCCTTTCTGAAATACATACTTATTTTAATGACTTAAAAAAGGCTGTTTTTAGTTCAGAAAAATGTAGCCTATCTCCAACTAATCTAATCATTTTACGATTTTATACCAGACTTTTTTGCCACATACAATATGTACAGCTGGTCGACAAACAACCAACTAAACGATGTTTTTAGTCTAAATTTTTAATCGTGAAAATATAGCCGCTAACCAAAATAAATATTCGTCCTCGCAATATTTTTAAGATGAAAGAAGATCGAAGTAAAAAATCGTATGTCTAAATTTTTACAGTGACGTCTATTTTCTCATAATTTCTTCCATAAGAGAAAATTCAACGTGGGTGGCCAAGCTTATCTCAATTGCCATGAGAAAATAGCCGTTCCTGCAAATCGCTTACATATGCATTTCTAGTCAATTTATACATTTTGGAAAACTTAGCTATAACGGACATTTATTTATGTAGCGGCTACTATATTCACTATCAAAAACTGTGGTCTGTAGGAATTGTTATATGCTTTTCCTGTTAGAGGTAGTCAATAATTTTCCTGGAATGAACGTTTGGGATAACTTCAAGGTACGATCCATTTAGAGATCTGTCGTATGTCAGTCATCTCCCATGAATATGTACAGCATATTGAAATTTAATTTAAGATTTTTGTAATACATTTATGTGAGGCCATGCATTTCCTTTAAACTTTCAGAAGATTCATGCATCATATTTTTTGCCATTTTATGAAATAATCCTGAATCATGATTTTCACCCGGATGCCGTTACAGGTTGTATATCCTGTGAATAATTTCTTCTAGTTATATTGGATAATCCCTTTACTATTTTCCAGATCGAGAAGTCCGTTCCCTAATTTTGTTCACTTGTTTTCTTTTTCACCTTCTTTAGTGAGTGTTACACAATGTTTTTAGGGTCGTTTTAACTTACGCGGCACTACTAGTTTGCAAATTTGTTCGTGTATTAGGTATTTTGTTTGTGTCTGTTGTCTTTGTTCTTGAGTGAAATTCACAGTTTAATACTTGTGCAACTTCGAATGGTTATTTGCCCTTTGGAGAAGTATATTATGCGTTGAAGTGCCCTCCAATAACGAAGTTAGTTCCTATAGTCTTGAGCAAATGCATTTATTTTTTTGTCTTTAGATTATATCGGTTGGGACAATATATCGCTGATCTTTTACAGAACTGCCAACTCAATTGTACCTTTACTGTAATAACTTGCATGCTCTTTTCTTCTATTTTTAAATCTTCGTGGTGTTTAATGTTGCCACCCATAAATAAAGCTGAACATGGTAACAGATATACCCACAAATTATTGAATATCGGATTCTAGTAAAGTAGGGTTCAGAAATTTGACATGATTGTATCAATTTTCTCGGTATTTAGAAGTATTTCAAGTTCTGCTAAATATTTTATTAATCCGTTCGCGATCTTTGTGGCTATTCTTAATGAATGTTTGTTATTTTATCAGATTTTTGGAAAATATTTGCTTTCGCTTTGGTCACTTTGGTTTTAGGTTGTCTTCGTAATTTGAGTTGATCAAATATTAGCTTGTTTAATGTATTTTGATCTTCAATACATTTTAGAATTGCTTAAATCTTAAGTTTTCACTTCGCACTACATGTGCAAACGTGCTTCTGTTCTTACGCATTGGTTGGATAATTTCACTTGTAGCGCAAGCCTTATTTGGTTCGATTTTGTGGAGTTTTGCATAAATATTTTGAATTTTGTGATGTAACTATATTCAGTAATCAATTTTTCCTCAAAGAACGCATTTAGAAAGGCGTTATTCAAGCCTGTAACATTGGATTCCGCCTAATTTCGCTTTATCACACATATATACAAAATGTTTTGGTAGGTAAAAATTGAGCAATTTCATATAATGCCGCAATAGTAATAGTAATAATATAAACTACTTATTGCAATAGTTTTAAAATTTCTAATTTTCAAATTGATTCAAGTTGTATCTGAACCCTAAATTCATAATACACCTAATTTTTAAATTTCTGCGCCCTCCTATAATTGCAATTAGAGAAGGTCACAGAAATTTTAGGTAAAGAATTAATTAAATAAAAATTAAAAATGCAAATCTGATCTAAGAATTTTAAATTTTAATTAGAATTTAAAAAATTTTAAGTTTTTTTTAAATGTTAAATTTTGATCAAGTTCATTGAAGTACAAATTTACTTATTTTAGTTATTTTCTTACAAATTTTTTTTTCAAACCTTCGTTCCATTTATGAGAGACGAAATAAAAATCTAAATTGACTTGTTACGAATACAAACAAAAAATTGGATAATCCAAAAATTTGAATTTTGAACAGTTCAATTTTTCATTTTGAAAACGAATTGTTATAAGTTTTAAACTTCAGAAATTTATTATTCTTATTATTTTTGGAAATTGCAATATGAATTTTAACCAATTTTAAATATTTTTAATTATCAAGTTTTCTAGTAATTTAGAACGCCTGCAATTGTAATTAATCGTTTACGAACGAGCCATTTCATCAAAGAATACTACTAAAACTCTATAATTTAAGTTTGCGTGGGAGTGACATGATTGTTCAATATTGAATGTTTTATACAAGAAAATTTAAATTTTTTAGCATCACGTCTCCCCATAAGTTTTCAAATTCCAGTTCAATTTCATCGGGCAATAATTTTCTGATATTTGCTTTATATACAAAAAAATAATAAAGCAACAAAATTCCGCAACAATTTATGATTTAAATTTCACCAACCATTCACCAGAATACTAATTTTTGAAAGAACAAAGAGCATAAAGCACAACATTTTTTTTATTACGAACCGAAAAAAAAAATAGTTTTTCACTTTAAACCAATTTTTATCATCATCATGTATGTGTATAGTAGTTTTTCTTATTCAGTTCATTCTATTTCCTGTGTAAAATGCAGATTGGAATTGATTTATATTTAAAAAAAAAAAAATTTGCACTAGAGTAGAGTATATATAGTGTAACGTTATTGTTTCATTTTCTTTTACCAATAAAAAAAATAATCATAATTCAACAATAAATTCAGGTTGAACTCGTGATCAGAATAAATTAATGAACATCGGCGAAAAGTTCGACATAATTTGTAAACTTATTGTTAAAGTTGTTACTATAAAGTTGATAAATCGACCAAAATTACAGTATATACCTTAGTGTGTTTTGAGTTGGTAGTTATATTATGTTGAAAACATTTCAAACACTTTTTAAGGATATAGATTTTATAGACATAAACCTTGAGACAAGAAACAAACAAATGAAAAGCTTTACAAGGTTTATAATTATAACAATCAAACTGCGCGGCACTGTTAAAATCATAAATCAAAAATTTCGATTGAAATGTTAAATTTTTCGCACACAAAAAATCTAAACTATATGATCTAATCAATCAACGCGCGCTTATGTTTATCTAGTTATAATTAAAACAAAACAAGTGATTAATGCGAACAACGTAGATATTAGGTGGAAATAGTTTGTGTTCCAGAATTATAGAAACGTGATATCCAAATATAGATAATTAAGACCATTAGAAACAAAAAAAATATGCTTCTATTGGGCGCGAGAAAAATTAATTTATCAATTACGATAGACAATGAGGTTACAAAATTATTTGTGTTGTGTGTTCATTCGACGTATTTGTCAATCCGGTTGGTGTGTATATGTATATATGAAGAAAATGTGATTTTCTTGGAAAAAATACATAATGTTAACCTAAAATTACCAAGATGTGTTTCGCATCAACATAACCAATCATTTATGACCATGAACTTTTAATATATATTTGGCGCCTAAAACATATTTCTCAATATACATTATATGTGTATGAAATCGCCTACACACCTAGACGTATACAATTATATACAGACAAAACCTAAAACTCGGAAGAAATCAAACATACAGATTATTCTAATGGAAATCAAATGTAATCCAAGGATTAATGTATGTAATTGAAATGGATACACACTCGCATGGATCAATTAAAACAAATGTTGGGTAATAATTTGCAGATTATATTTTTTGTACATGTACTACTTTCAACTTTTGCGCAATATAATTTAAATCCGATCAATCTCATTACGGATCTTGGGTTTCATAACCATTTTTAATCCGCATCTTTATTTTAATTAAAATTAGTTTTAGTAATGGAATTAATTATTTTTTAAATATGTATATATATGTATGTGTACATTTCATAATTTAATAATTTTATGTTTTAATTACAAAATTTTAGCTTAACTTTAAATTAAGACCTCGCAAGTGTATCTGTTTATATGCATGTATACAAGTGCACAAGTACATACTCGTATATGTAATGTGAAAAAGATGCAATATTAAGATTATATTATTGAAACACTGTAATTACGTCATTATTGCATTGTTATTTAAATCCCATTTTACAATATAAGAAATAAAAAATTACTAATAGAAGATTGATTGCAAGTAATTTGTGTTTTCTAAAAAAAATGTCACCTTCAAGAATTTAGTCGCATCGCTGCAATTATTACATTATAAATGTACATCTTCTGACAGATTTTTTTTTTTGTAAACGCTATAATTAAATTAATTATATATTTTTATGTTATTTGGCAAATAAATTTTGTGCATGTAAATCAAACCACAGAATGTTATATGTCAAAGTGGTTAGATTTTTTTTTTATATTCTAAATTGGTTAGCAATTTAATTTATTTTTATTAGCTTCAATTATGTGTTTTTACAATATATGTAGGTTGGCATTTTGGTTTATATGTTCAATTATTTTTTAATTAGTATAGATGCATAGCCTTATTCATTGTGTAATGCTTATTGGGAAAAAATATGATTGTAAATACATCCCCAAACTACCATTAGTCAGGAGCGCTTACAAATATTTAACCAAATATATATCTAATTGGGTATATCTAAAATTGATGGACTAATTTCATTTAATTCTATTAGGATATATTTAAAAATTAAAACGGTAATTTTCAAAATGAAATCTGCAATTTAATGCCTTCCAAAATTCACGTTCTATTCAAATTTCAAAAATTATTTATACCATTTTGAATTTTGAAAATAGCATATCATTAAATGATGTTGTATTCTTTAAAATAGGTTTGGGTATAGTGGTAAATCTAAATGTGCTAAATTATTTGCTATTAGTATGTTTTTAGTACAGATTTAATTAGTGCCGGATTATGAGTACTAAAAGAGGGTTTCCTAACAAATTTCTACCAATATTCATGAATTACGAGTAAATTAATTTCTATAAACTATCAAATTTCGATTGAAAATTTTAAAAATATCCCAAAATTCTAGTTAAATTTCTCTAATTTTTGTGAATTTCGAATGTTAGAAATATTTGGAGGCATGCTCTAAACTAACAAAAATATCGACCATAAATTGGAGATTTTAATGAGCGGTCATATTCAAACTTTAAATATTTGACATTTCGAAATTTAATTTTATTCTTCAGAATCGCATACATGAAATTCGATTGATATAGTTTTTCAAAGCCGACTTTAAATTCAGGATTGTAAACGTCAAATTTGATTTCGTATTTTGATTTTCGAAATTTTAACATTTGAAAATTAAATTTATAGAAATGTCCATTTTGCATCAATAAAATTACGGTTGAATCAATAAAATTAAAATACTCAATAAATTCGAAATAGAATTTTAGAAGTTCTGGATTTAATATTTTTCAAAATTTGAAAAACTAAGACAAGTATTTTACCGATGTACTTTCGAACTTTAGTAAACCTGAAACAGTCGTGGGTCGTAATCTCTGTATGATTAGCTCATTAGAAAATGAAATTTAAATATTTTTTGAAAGAATAGTTCGTTTTGCACCTTTACAATGTGCGTGGTTTATAAATTTATGCTAGAATCCATCAACTGCTTGTAGGCTAATTGTCAATTAGCCTTAAGATCGTTTCACCTATCCAAAAAATTTGGCAAAGGGTTAACATAAAGCAACCTTGATCAAATGGCTTTCTCTAAAAAATGCCTTTGAAAGAACAAAATCAAGAATTAATGAAATTTTTCCAAATTTTTACCAAAATTCAGTCAATTTAAATCATATACGAAATATATTCAAACCATAAATACAACAACAAATAGTTATAAGAATTGAAGTATTCGTCAAAATTCTGAAAAATATTTTAAAATTTAATACATTTTCCATAATTTAGATTCTGCTTAGTTTAGAAAAGTATTGTTAGAGTCAAATGCATTTTGGCGAATTATGATTCATCGAAGTTTTTGCACGTGAATGCTTATTTCGTTAATATTTCGGAAATTTTCTAAAAATAATTGGTGATATTAAACAATGCGTGCCGTTCAAAAATGTTGCGGAAGTTTGAAAAATTAATAAAATTTAAATTAATGTATTTATAATTCGAGCGGTACTCCGAAATTCGAAAAATTACTAAATTAGGATAAATAGAAAATTTTCATGATCGTTTAATATTCAAATTTTGGAAACTCAATAATTCAAATTTTAAATTTTATCTTCCAAATCGTATATGCGTGAAAAATTTGCGTCTTTCGAAATTTGTTGAATTTTTTTATTTAATTAAGTTTAAGTTTTAAAAAATTTTGGTTTTTTTATACATAGTTAATCTTTTGAGCTATTATTCAGAATTAAAAACGTTAAGTTAGGTTAGACGCTCCTAATCGTAATTTAAATTAATTTAGAATTTTACAAACCGAATTTTGTATCGTCGGTTTAAATTCTCTTTTTTATAATTTTTATAATTTTATATGTTCACGCAGCTGATTTAAATAAAGTTAAACAGTGAAATCAAAGTGTGAAATATTTAGTAGTTGTAAATGCAGGTTTCGAATACAAATTTTTATTCTAGAAGAAAACTTATTATACATTCTGTATTGTGTAAATTATTTTTGCATCAACATTTTATTAAATTTGAGAAACACAACACAATACAACTAATTAAGAATTCAACGTTTTCGTTTTGTTCACTTCCCGGTTCAGCTTCCACGTGTGAACCTTAATATTAATTTAGCTACACGCTAAAAACCTGCTTTCTTTTTCGACTCTCGTTGGTACAATTTTTAAATACTCCTTGCTATATCAAATGACAACCATTTCTAGGTCATTTAATGACTGGCAATAGTAAGTGGCCAAGGTATTAGAGGAACTCAACTTAACTTCTGTTTTGGTAAAGGAAGGATAATGCCAACATACTAATTTGGCGGAAAATAGGTCATTCATTGTCATATAGGGGTGGACAAGTTTTGTCAATGAACAATGACTTTCTATTATAACTAGAGGTCATGTTCACTTATTCACGTTTAGACTTTAAGAACCAGGATGTTTTAGGGTTATTAAAACAAACCAACATTTGTTTAAGCTTATCCCGATTGTTCTGAACGTCATTTTTGATAGATGAAGGTTCACGATCAAGGAAGGCGAGCCTGGTCTATCAATGAGATAAGAAAAGAAATTTAATCCGGCAAACAATTCAGCTAATTCTCTTACGAGATTATAAGAGATTGGCAGTGTAGTTTACCCACGTGCTAGGTCGATTTCAGATAAAAGGTGAGAAATTCGGGTTCTTATATAAATAATACAAGAGAATGGGAAACGCACCTAAGTATTTACAACAACATAAACATTTTTATTTTCTGAATAATTGATGCGCATGACAATACCACAATACAAGCATCGATCTGTAACTGTTCGATAGGTTCACACGTTCTGATGAAATATTTCTTTAATAAAATTGCTTTAAGTAAAATAATTGTGAACAATCGCCACAGGTGTGTTGCAGCCAACACTTTCGGTGGTTGTTCAAACATAGCATTTTCGATATTCTTTAATTGTTCTTCCAAACGTATGACCACCATTTTTCCATCTCTATGGGTTTGGAGCTTTAAAGTGGTATATTATGTTAAGCCACCTTCTCTTAATAAGCAGATAAGCTAGTTACACATACATTGACAATCAGTATTTCAGGGCATCGATTGACTTGATTGTTCATGTAGTTAGGAATTAATCGGCAAATATGTTACTTCTGTTTGTTTTTCTCCATTAAATGGTACAGTTTAATTTAAAGCATATTCTAGGGTTGCTTAACACACCTCCTGTATAACGCCATATCCCCTACTGTTCTCATTGAAATGAGCTTCTTGTGTGAGTAATGTTTCTCTTGGTGAGTTGTATCCTTCAAACAATTCATGTTTTTCTCGATAAGACTAGACTATATACGTCTATAAGTTACTCGGATTGATTGACTCTATAGAATATGTCTTGCATGAAAAACTGTTATGTTAGAAGCACATCGTTTCGTTCTAAACTTTAAGTTGTAAACTCATACATGAAAAACTGAAAACGTTGTCACAACGTCAAGTTCAGGGATGAAATGAACCGAAACAGATGATCAATTTTCAATATATGTTTATAAACTTAAACATTAACACCAAGAAATGTTGTTTGATATTTTTGTGTTGCTTATATTGTCAGCTTTAAAAGAAGTGACTATAAGGAAACCGATAATTGTGTATTTTTATGGAAATTCACAACCATATGTAATATTTTTAACACATTTTAACACACATTGCGAAATTAGCAAATGGTCATGCGAATGCTAATCTGTCCTATACGTCATTTTTTTCTTTAGTTAAATTAGATAAATTATCCAACGTTAGTTTGTACTCAATTGAGTGTTTCCAAGATCGAAAACTCCTCGTCATTAATGGCTAACTGTACCGCTATGTATACTTAATCGTTCCTCAACGTTTGGTTAATGTCGTCCATATCTTTCTTGCCATAGTTGCTTTTCTTGTTCGCATTTCGAGACTAAATTGAATAGAACGTATTAGACTTGTAGTGCCCCTCTAAAATACTAATGCCCTATTTCACAAAAATAGTTTTACTCGTTAGCTTGCTAGTTCGGCTAATTTCGATCAGCTAAATATTAAACAGCTGGCTGGATATTTCCATGTAAAAATTAATGCATATATATAGGAAACTAAATGGCGGTTAAGCCTATTTTAGTGAAACCAATCAAACTAAACAATAATTTTATTAGGATTTTTACATATTTTCACGGTAATTTAGGAATTTAACCATTTATTACATAAAATATGTAAAAACACCTTTTTACGTACAGTTGCACAACACTGATGAGCGCTATTTTCTCGTAACTCCTTAAACTGAATTAAGTTAAAATGAAATCTCAACAGAAGGTTTAATTTTTTATTTTTTGCTCAAATTTTTTAAGTTTTGTGAAGTTTTTTGTGTGAGATAACCGTTTAAGTACAATTATGAAAGAGAAGCACTTTCAAGAACCAAGCAAAAAAACGCGGAAAAGTATCCGACAAATTGAAGTCAAACCTTAAAACAGTCAAAAACTTTACTAAAAAAAAAATTAAACATTTTTCAATTAAAAGAAAAATGTTGACACACACAAATAATTTGCAGAGATCATTGTCACTATATATTGTTTTGTCCTAATACTGCCCGCATTTTATAGAAGGCTTTTCAAAATTAAAATGGAAGTTGAACTTGACTTAATTTAAATTGATGTCACAGAATATGCTTTCATCATATTCTGTGCTTGTATTAAGATAATCATTTCACTACATAGCAATGAAATAGGCTGTAAAGCCCTGATCAAGGTTTTTTTAATATTCAATATTTAGCTCGATCCCAAATCCTGTTCCTTGTTGTTATAGTACACTGCAAGTTGATAAACAATATTTTTAATTTGACATTATTTTGAGAAGAAATTGTTTAGATTAGTTGTAACTTTAAAAATGTTGGCATTAAGCTGTGGGGTACTAAAGAAGGGACTAAACTGGGCGTTTTTTTTATTTATATAATTAATAACGGTTTTTGAGAAACTAGTTAACTGTAAAACCATCAATTTTGAGAAATTGCATTTAAATCAAAATTATTTGTAATAATTTAGAAATGTAAGATGGCAGAAATCACCATCATACTTTTCACATCAGTTAAACAATTTATTCTGGTACATTACGCCTATAGGACCTTTACAAAATATTAAATTCAATCTCGATACAAATTTAAACATTTCAAAATATATTTAAAATGTTCCATTGCTTCAAACCGCATATTAACCCGCGTAATAACACAATAATTGTATGATAGTGGCACTAACACTGATAATAATGAAAACCATTTTGTTAAAATGTTTCCAATCACTTGAATAATGAATAACCAACCATTTATTATTACTCTATATTGACATAATTTACAATTTACGATTGTATCGAAAAATGTTGGTTAGATTTTTTATTTATTTATTTTATTTTTTCATTATAACTATTTTTATAATAATAAATACATATTTTTTATTTGCGGTTTAACAATAGTTTATTGTATACAATATATAATATATGAAGCATTTTTTTTTATGTCTATATTGTGTTAAGCGAAACATTTCCGTGTAAAAGATAAAAAAAAATAAAACAAAACCAAATGAGGGAATTTTTTATTTCGATTTTATTTATTGCAATAATTATTCAATAATAATTATAAATTATATTCAATTTTATAATCTATTTTTATTTATAAATAATATGTAGATATATTTATGTGAAATTACTTTTACTTTGGTATACATGAAGTTCGTTCACATTTGGGATTTTCTTTATTTCTGTATATATTTCACCATGGCTTAGTTATTTAAAATGAAACAAATCCTATTACGATCATATCAATCAATATATATTTTCATTATTTCTATAAGTAATTAATAAATAATTTGTGGCATCAACACGAGCGCTCATTAATTATTTTATTATGTATACATATAAGTGCTATTATTTCTAAGGAAGTTGGGATAATCCTCAAACCTACTCAACCTTCTTATAAATTATATTATGTTGTATTATGTATATTGTGTTATATGGTTGTGTAAAGCACCTACGAATTTAGAAAAATTAAAATAAATCTAGTTCAATTTTTCAAATCAAACCAGAAAACAATTTTTCAAACACCCACAACATATATATTTAATGTAATTCAGTACCGCATATAACACCCCATGTACACATGTATGTTATGAACAATAGCTTAAAATAACTAATTGTTAGATTATTTCGTTATTTTTTTTTATTTATTCAAATTTTCATTTATGAATGTTTATGAATAATCAAAGATCTAAACCAAATAAATTTCTATTGTTGTCGCGCTCATAAGCATTCGCAATAAATATCTGGAACATACGTATACATATACATAAATATTTGATTGATATATGTTGTGTGGTATATAGCCGGTTTCATATATAAATGAATATTACTACTTTTACCTATCAGTTATGTTATAAGATATCAAAATATTGACCGTTAGGTATTTTCGTCTTACATATTCATATCCGATTCGTTGTGATGAATTAACAATAAATTATATTTAGAAAATTGTTTGTTTTGTTGTTATCCGGCATATACACGCACGCAGCTAATTAATAATAATATAATTTTCAAAATATTGGCAATAAATTAGGATATTATTATAAAATTTATCGACTTTCAATTTATTATTCATAATATCGTTAGATAATTTTTTTTTAAAGATATTTTTTCGGTTAGGGGACGACAGGAGGCTTAGGTTATTAAATCTGCATTTATTATATTAAATTCTAAGAATTACCAATTTTTAATGTCGGCACCGCATAAAAATTATCAATTCAATGAACGTTTCATGTACCGCCAACATTATGTTATATTGCATGTGTGTGAGAACTTTTCTAAATTTCTATAAATTAATAGTATTCTGTCACTATAACACCAATAATCAACAAAACCTAAATTGCATGTCATAAATTACCCTCACACACATTTATAATCAAAATGTTGAAACTTTCGTTGTGTATTTGATTTCGATAAAAGGTGCATAATTAGATATACAAAAAAATACAATTTTCTCATAAAGACAATTAAAAGATTTCATAACGATATACTTGTATCATATGTACATAAAGACGACCCAAATTTGATATGTTTGATATAATATGTGACCGGGAAATATAATGATGCTCAAAACGAAAATAAAAAAAATTAAATCTTAGGTTATTTATGGTATGCAATCTAATATATGGATTACAAAATAATAAAAAATAATTTTTTTTTTGTTTACAAACAAACCAATATAACAAAATCTTTGTCTTGTTAACATGATAGATTAACCCAAATAATTCTTAGTTTGGTTGGTTTCATGCGTCTTAATTATACTTTTAGTTCAATAAAAAATAATAATAAAAGTAGTTATACAAAGTAGTTGGCGTTATTGAAATGTCCAAATTATAAAATGTAGATATACCTAATATTAGTGATGAAATATGGATGTTGGTTTGGAAATTAAATATTGGACGTGGATGTAATTAGTAAATTAAGGTAATTTGATCATGTGCGCCCGGTCATTAATTTAAGTCGAAAAATATTGTTTCTTTTGTCCTTCAATATAATAACTTTAAATTGATGATTTTTGTAATTTTTACAATATTTTCGAAAATCATTCGGTATCATTATAGCCCGTTATAATTAATCGTTATATTTTTAAAAGTATACCGTGCATGTGAAGTTGTTGATTTTATGATAAACTATTATTAAAATTATTTGTAACCACATTGCTCCATAAAGGCGGATCATGCAAAGTCCGTTGCCTTAGCAAGTTTAAGCCAACCGAAGCAGGACAACTGACCTACATAAATAGACTTATAGTTAAAAACCTGGCTCCGAACAGTAGTGCCAGTTTTTCATAACAGTGGCATTCCTTTTTTCACCATGTCTCGTTAAAATCACAGAATTGGATAAAAGTCGAGATCCAACCGAAAGTAGGACATGTAAACCATATAGTTACAAAATTAGTAAGCCTCTCTATAGTCTTTAAAACGTTTTAAAGCATAGTTCGTGATAAAGCATTCGAAAAGTAAGGCAGTTCGGTTGTTCAGGACCAATTAAGAGTTCTGCTTTGCTATCTTTACACAAAATATAATTTGGTATGTAGCAGCAAAATATATATGCGTATTAGCGCTATTATTTCCACGATCAGACCAAGGAGAAATTATTCCAGGTTCAGCACTAAAGTTATCTAATTCTTTAAGAAAATGAATTGGCCGACGATTAATTGGTGGATTTGAATTCAGGAACCGATTGCCTTCATAATAATTAAGTCATGTTCCCTTGAGTTGCAGAAGACAGACAGATGCAAAACGAATTATTATGAAAAGGAGTAAGAAACATTTCATTTTTGTGGGAGCTTCCAATTCTAGTGACAAGTGCGGTGTAGTTTCAGACTTACTAACTCTGGAAGCATTTTGTTTATTATTAAGTGGATAATAATTTTTTAATGGTTTCTAATAAATAATTTTAATGTGCTAAAATCAATATATGCTTGGAAAAGCCATTCAACAAGAAAAATATATCATCTGACCTGCTAGCCTTAACATCGGGGTTGATATAATGCCACAACCAGGAAAATGAACAAAATGAGAAAGCTCATCAAATTTTCATCATAAGGTTTTATTTATTCTAGCGACAGACTATACATTTACTTTTATATTCCTTTTGTGTCACTAAGAAGTTATTCTATTCTGTTGATTAGATTTGTTTGCATTATTTTTCAGTTCCTTGGATGATTCTTGAATTTAACAACATAATTTTAGAATGATTTGGTCTGAGTCTTTTGGTTAAGGCGGCAAGAATCCTTCAAAACAGTCATAAATGCAAATGGCAATGAAGATTATTTTTTTCACCAATCGTAGGGCTCAACCCCAATTGTTTTATATCAGTTTTATTTAATAAAATAATTTTATGCATCTTTTAAATCCTTTTGATGTGTAGTGTTGCACTACCACATACGTGACATAGAGTTCGCTTTGGCAATACACTTGTCATTATGCCTGTTAAAACAAATATTTTCTATAAATGTGCCAAAGTCTATAATTTTATCGTTCATTCTCTTTACAATTCAGTATTATAGATTTATTGCACTCGATTTGATAAATAAGGGTTAAATCATTTAACAAATTAGAATAAAAATCAAAATTTATTCAAGATTTACAATAGCCTTGTGGAGATTAATTGAATCAAATGCTTTACTGAAATCCATAAAAGCTATACGTCTACCTATTCAATTTCAATTTGTATAATTACTTTACTATGGTTAAGCATAAATTGGTATTTACCTTTAAAGTGCATACATACAACATCCCCATACAACTAAATAGATTGTTCGTAAAGTTTCAGAATTGCTATTTTTCTTGATGTTTGACATTTGTAATGTCATCACTATTGTTGAAAATTTTGAGAATGGTGTAACCAAGATATTTACCTAAATGAACGTTAACCGTTTAATGAGTACCAGAGTTAAGGCAGAGGTGGCAAGTTTTAAAAAAAAATCGCTTTGTAGTAGCTATTTTGATTAATCTTGGTTATCAGAGTAAATCAATTATTCTTAGGGAAAGAAATGGGTTCCCCCTATAAAGTACAAGCTTCCGCAGCGCTTTGTTTCGTCTCTTTAAATTTGGTCGCGGGTTAAATTTTGCCAAACTGTCCATCCTTTTTGATAGCTTATCTGGATTAAACGAAACTGAATGAAGAACTCTTAAACAGAACGTAACCTTCTGGCATCACTGATTTCAATATGTCCGGAAAAAAAGAAAGAGTAATGTAATCATTTTAAAATAAATTGTGAAAAAAGCACAAGAAGACAGACAATAAAGATAACGAAATGATCTTATTTCGCGCATAGTTGTCTAACGAATTAAAAAACTAATCTTTGAATCTTAATTAAAATTTATCGATTGGGATATTTATGAATTTTTATAGCTTGCAAATTGGAAATGATATCAATCTTAAATTTCATCACTCTTTATAATTTGAATATTTATATTGAATTTTATTACCGGATTTCACGGTATACTAAAACACAAAGTTCTCTTAATTTTATTCTATAATTAATTTTCACATTAACTAACAACAAATTGCCAGTTCATCTCAAGATGGCCTCTATACTATATTGTAAGTATGAGGAGGAATAGACAACAAGATCTGCTCAAGCACATTTCTGTTCGGGTTACAAAAGATGAAAAGTGACACTTTACTTCGTACAGTTTTAACGGTGAAAACTTTATGTACGAATGATTTAAAAGTGGTTTTATAAATAAAAAATTGGCATGCAATCGAGTAATTTTTTGACGATCTGTCAAATGGTATATAGACTATATAAATCATTTAATAAGATGTAGTTTTCTAAGTGTCACCTGTACAATAGAGCTATATAGCAATCATTTTCATATAACTTGCTACTTAAGTTTCCTACATCGAAAACAAAATGAATGACTGACTACCTAACCGCGAATAAAATTTATTGAAATAGCCGGGAAAAGCCAGAATTTATAGACACGAACCTGCTAAATGATCATTTGCCGAATGAATGTGGTGATGACGAAGTCGAATTGTATGAATAATTCTTGAATGTATTGGGTCGATATGATGATTGCACACCAATTTGGTTAAATATTTTGGGTTCTGGTTGCAATGCACCCTCCATATACTGTGTACTAATCCCTTTTAAATTATTTTTATTCATTGGATACGCTGATTCTACTCTATTTTTCATAATTCATGCGATACACAGATGCACTCGTATTACCAAGAAATGAGTGAGAAGCCTCAGATGTAGACTTGGGCAATTTGGTACAAGCTATCCTCTCACTTTCTGTTTTTTGAAGTAATGTATTGTATAGCTCCGCATGTAATCTATTATATAGCTCCATGTGAGCCTGTATACTGACATGACGAATCACTTTTGCATCCTGCCTCTATTGGGATTCGAACCCGGTACCACCCGATTAAAACGTCACAACTTTAACCACTGTGCTATTTGCTCGGTGAAGGCTGTGCTGTTGGGTTTTCAAGAGTATACGATTTTATATTAAAATGAACAAAAAGCAATTAGACATTTCAGCGGCAGCTCTCTTAAAATTAAAATAGAAGGGCAGTTTGCGTGGTTCCCTCTATATCATCACTAAAATGGATCAGGTATCATTAAGTGTAATGTTCTATATATTATGCACGTGAAAAATAGAAATCGCACTATCGCATATATTTATGCATACATTTTAAAGAAAAAATGCGCTAAACAATTCTCATAAATAAACTTCAGTCATCAATTTTATGACTGGACAGACCTCTGATTTATTGTATATTCTAATATATTTTTATTACGTGTACAATAACAACTTTCACAATTTTTTTTTTCCAGGCTAATCGCAAGTTTGTTGACTTTAATGGTAGGTATCATAAATGTGCTCTTGAATAGCATTGCCGGCACTAAACCTATAATGAATAACTTTATACAGTCTGAAATGCACATCCAAACTTTTGACAAAAAATATTCAATACAAATCTGTAACCAAGTCTACTGTAATTACGTTTATCTTTCTTAATTTGGAAACATTTATCGTTATAGACTACCTCGGATTAAATATGATTCTAACTGAATATAATATGTTTTTAAACTGCGGTTCCTATATTTCCCAATCCAAGCATAACCAGTTTAAACATTTGTGAAAGGTGGTAAGAGAGTTTCAATTAATGCTGAAGAAGTGGCTTAGTAACTGATTAATGTATCGTCTATGAAAGTTAGAGGGTCACTCCCGGGAATTCTCGGGAATTTGGTTGGTTTTCTATTTCTCGTTTCCGGACATTTTTTTTTGTTTTTCCCGGGACTGGTTTTAAAGGTTAGTTTCATTTAAACAACTATCAAAATACAAATAGGCAAGTAAAACATGGTATATAGATGAAATGTGAAAACCAAAAACTAATAATTTTTTATTTATTTGAATTATTTGAACTAGTTGAAGTTCACCCAAAATCGTTGAAAACGATGAGGCTTTTAACATAAAGACGACAGCAATATTGCAGGCTGTATAGTAGTATTTTGGCATCCCCAAATCATGGCGGTAGTGTACGAAAATTTGGTAAAGTTGAGCAGCCGTCTGTGTCTGGTATATCTTTTATGAAACGCCAATCCATGGCGGAAATTATTGTGAGACTTGCTGGTGCTGATAGTTTTACGATTCACGACATTTGTAAATGTGAATTTTTTTGTCAATCATTAAGTGCTCGACACTATAGTTTGCCGAAGGGCAAGCATCGTGTGATGAATTTTATATATAAGTTTTATGATTTTGCAATAATTGAAACCATAAAGTCTCACAAAAAAGTGAGTGGAAAGTTCAGTCTAACTTTAGATGAATAGACGAATGTTAGAAATCAACGATACCTAAATGTGAAATTAGATTTTAACCATGTGTTTTATCATTAATCAGAATCCTTGGAAGCAGTACAGCTGCAAACAATTTGGCTTGATGTCAAGCTTTATTATTTTGCGATTATTCTGCAGATGTCATGGGAACAACCACCGACGAAGCAGCAGTGATGATAAAATGTGAACAAGATATATAGCAATACAACAGGAGAACCAGAACCAAAGGATATTAGTGATAGTGATCACGAAGAGGAAAATTTAAATGAATATTGAACCGATGACGATGACAGTAATCCGAATGATCTCATTGTTGAACAACCACTTCAAGCCAAAATGTACAGTCGAAGTGACTTGAGTGCGGCAAATTAAATGTTTTTTAAATTTTGACCAGTGCGAAATACTATTTTGCAACATCAAGTAAAACAAAAACATGCGGAAAGGGGTTGATTTTGCTCTTGGATTGCAAAACCCAGATGAAGTAGTATAGACGCAATGCTAGAACGGTTTAGAACACCATTGAATCTACATAATATCAAAGTCGTATGTGATTTGCTCATTGCTTTGAAACCCGGCAAATGGGTAGACGTGATTCAAACTTGTTCACGGTGGACGCTATCCTAAAATCTTGATTGAAGTCGTTGAAATCGAATGAAAATGTAATTTCAAATGAGGTTTTTGATTCTTTATTTACGCGAATGCGGCTGGTAGCTGGCAGTAGTTCTTTGTATCCTCTAAGGCCATTGCTAAAATCTAAACCCTTATCAAGTATACCGTGAAGCTGAAGCTTTACAAAGCGTTGATCAGGCCCGTTGTTTTGTTTGGATGTGAAAGTTGATGTGGGCGCTGACTGATGAGTACGAGAGATGGCTCCTAACATTTGAGAGAAGAGTCATGCGTCAGCGCTCAGTAAGATCTCAGCGAGTACGCTGGCTCGGTCATGTTCTGCGTGCTGATCCGGAATGAATTGTGCAGCGATCTCTGAAAGTAGAGCCACCATATGGTAGGCGCAGAGGTCGTTGCAGGCGACGATGGCTCCACGGTGTAGAGAACGACTTGGCCTCTTCAGATTGTCTTAGACAGTATGAAGACCATATGCTCGGGATCAAAACCGTTGGAGCCAAATTGTTGATTCAGTAAGGGGCCAGTAATGGCCTTTAAAACTGTTTAAAAAATAAAAAATAAAAAATTTACGCGAATCAAAGATTGTCGGAATGTCCTGAAATTTCTACATACTCAACAGCTGATATATACGACAAAAACATCAGTATCCAAATTTTCAGTGAATATTATGAACATATTATTTATTGTAGACAATACATCGGAATCGAACTCAGGTTACAGCAAATGAGTGTTTGGAAACAGCAGCAGAAGATGATGAGCAAGGTTTCCTTGAAACGTAAAATACATAAAGACCAAATTTAAAGGAAATGCTGGCCGAAACGAGTACAGCTTCGATGGAGTGTAAACCTGTCTCTTGTCACGTTCTCCAAAACAGTAATCTACAAATAGAAATTCAAATTAACGGAGCTACCGGTAACACAACAACAAATATAAAGAAACAGTTCGTTGCGAACGGATCGCTCCTTAAACGCTTTTGTGTTCTTAAAAGATTTTTTTACGAGAAAAGTAATTACTTATCTTAATATAGGCATTATAATAGTAACGACTGTTAACTAGAATAAAAAACATTTAATTTTTACAATTTCCTTAAAAATTACATTGGACATTATACATATGTATATACCCGGGAATAAGATTTCAAAATTCCCGCTTCCCGGGAATCAAATAATCCGGGGAATAGAGACCCTCTAATCAAAGTATAATAAGCGTCGAATGAATTTAGTCCTTTCAGAGCTAATAACTTATTCTGTGTAGTCAGTTTACGGCTTTCGTCCCATAAATCTAGGTTGTTATGTTACTTGAACTTTGATTAGCTGGCTTCTAAGCAAGTAAATGTTAGTGATTAAACCGTAAATTTAGGTTCTGTAACGAACCCTAAAAACAGAAATGTGCCGGTATAAGAAAAAAGATGATATTTCTTTGCCTCCAGAGGTCATACGTTTCTTCAAATTGAAACTGCCTGACTTTAAATATCATCTGCGCAATTATAACAAATAAATTATAACGGTCGAAGCTAAATAATTATTTCACTATACAGCAAAACGATAATCGAAATGGCAGGAATGTGTTCTATTGAGTTGAACCTGCTCTTAATTGATTATATTTATTGATTTACACATGCGAAAAAAAATCTTTTGATGCAACGTTGCTCAACAGAACTGAAGAAAGCACTGTAGTATTTTGATAATCTTGCTGTTCCAACCAGCCAATATTCAAATTTCATATTTTGAGATTTGGATTTTTTTCCATTGACAAGGAGCATAGTTTTATTGTACTCTCTTAAAACATATACATATATATTAGCAACAGAACACCTAAATTATGTAACTCCAACATATAAAAAACTAAGATTTTCATTTAATTGACTTCAATATCAAACAACTACAATTAATAAATATTTTAAACGAATTCGAAACTTGACTTTGTATATTTAAAATGTCGAAAATGCCACGTTCAGACAAACATAATGTGTGTACAAATCAATTTGTGGAAATATCGCATTAATAATTCAATTCAGAGTTTAAAAATTCGGTTTGCTTAATTTGCTATAAATAAATTAAACATTTCGACACGATTAATGTGAGAGATAGTTCAAATGGTTTTAATGCAGTTAAATATTAAGTTTAATAATAATTGTGATTTTCCAATTAGATCATTTATAGTTTATATAATAAAATTTCGTTTTTCAATATTGTCACAAATTTCTCAACTAAAAAACGTTGTCTTAAAAAATCAACAAAGTTGCTAAAAGCAATGTATCGTCTTACCCACCCGGATATGCAATCGCTATACTTATTGAAAGAAAGTAAAACCAATCAACTTACAATTTTTTTTTTGTTTACAATTTCTTTAATTACTTGGTCTCATGATGCTGCTGGACAAAATAAACATTAAGCATTTCACTCAATTGTATCAATGTACCATTTTGGAACAAACACAAGTATATACATTTTTCATTGTATACAATAAAAAATAAAGCTTTATGACTTTAACACTGGCTAGCTAATAAATCTTAAGTGGTATCATGTATTTAACTTTTATATTTGCTTCTATATGCTGTGTGTATATGCGTGTGGTATTGTATTCGATTTCTAACATTTTTGCATTTATTTTTGTTTTTTGTATACTGCATATGTACATACATAATGTATTTGATTTAACATTTAAATTAAAAGAAGATTTATTTTAATTCGTATAAGCTATGCAAAAAAAAGTTTAAATTTGGTGACCCAGATTACATTTTTTGAGGAGAATAAATTTGAAATGTAGATCAATTTAATAATAAATTATTGGAAATGCCTAACATTTAGTGAGGGCGCACTTATATACAAAAATGTAAACTACGATTAAACTTTGTGCACACTTTGAATAAATCTTCTTGAAATATATTGAAATCACATTGAAGTGCAATAGCAACACTGAGACGAATGATTTATATACACGTAATTACGTCTATGTCCCAATATATTAATGAGTTAAATTTAAATATTGTACATTCACTCAAACTTTCAACAAAACTATTTTTCATAAATATATAATAAGAAACCACAAAAAGGGTTTTCCTTGTACATAAATACCATAGTCTCGACAAAAGAAACCATTAAACAGAATAATGTAATATTGTAGGTCGGCAATTATTTTACAAATAAACCGAAATGTAAGATTATTGTTTTCAGTAAATTTAATGACATTTTTATTTAAATCTTTGTTGAAAGCGAAATAAAACGAAAAATTTAAATAAAAATTCTGAAATATAATTTATTTTAGTCTTGATTTGTATTTATGTACTTAGTTACAATTTAATCATTTCATAATTTATAAATTACTTAGGAAAACAATTTATCTATGTATTTGATTTATGTATATACATAATAAGTGGTGCGAGTGCTTTTTGTAGAAAAATATACTTTTTTTTGATATTCAATTCTTTAGAAGCGGTTTGAAAATTATTTTAACGCAAAAACCACAGAATTTTATGGAAATGAAGAAGGATTCTAAAAATCCTATAATTAGATTTAATTCTGAAGAGTTTGTTTGGTATAAAGAAAAATTAAATTTTAACAAATGAGTGTACAGGTTTTCGGAGCTTAATTTTATATGAGATTTTATAACATTGGGGGTGGTAAAGAAGGATTTATGTGTAACATCATGGATATTGTAACCACGAATATTTTTATAAAATATAATCCAATAAAATAATTTTTTCTGATGCGAATACAAAATTCGATAGAAATCGAGTTTTAAAAACCAGATTAGGGATTTAATAAAAATTAGAGCCTTTTTTTCTATTTCAGAATTGTTTAGATAATTTCGAGGCACATTTTTGTTCTATATAATTTCCAGTTTCCTGGAAACAAACAAATTGTGACGAAACGAGCATGTGAATAAGGTAAAGATTATAAATCGGATCTACTTGCTGATCCTAATGTCGTGTTAAATGAAAATAACGAAAGCATCGACAGCGAATCTGATCTTGATGAGACATACTTGTAACAAGGTATAGGCTGAACCATATTCTGATAACGTGCGCTTTAGAACATGCATTATAGTAATTCTCCATTTATGTCTAACATCATTTTTTAAGACAGCCCCTCACAGTTCGATTTGTCTCGCAGAGGCTTTTTTTGTAAAATTAGTTTCTCAGTCAAATAAGACAGACGACATTTTTCGTGGTGCTGAAATTTTTCGGGTATGGATAATATAATTACGGTTTTTTATCCTACTAGATAGATCCGCCAATTTTTTTATTTCTTGCTTACACTAAAGATTTATAAGCGGACCCGTGAAATCAGCTTTAAATCTTAATCTTAGTATGTGGTTGGGTTCAGCAGTTCTTGTAAATAATTTGTAAATTTCAATATAATTACTCCAATCGATATTATTATCAACAATTTTTTTCGAAAATCTACTAATTTTCTTTCTTGATCGGTAAACAAAGTTTGTTCAAATACAATTAAAAATTTAGTTCAACTCAGCCGACCTACATGTAGTTACATATTTTAAAAAAAATCAAATTTGTTAATGCAATTCATACCAGTATTCTATATTTTTTCTAATAGTGATGTTATTGCTGCTGCAGTTAGAAATGCGTCTCCATTGAGTAGTTCAGCTGGTATGTTGTCAGTTCCAGCGGCTTTGTGATTCTTCTGCTTCATTATGGCCCTTGTAACTATCTGCTCCTTTGGTGGGTGAGTGTTAATGGTTTCGTTATATTGCCATCTGGAAGATCCTAAGTTGGTTCGCCATCTATTCAGTTGTCCTTGAAGAATTCTTTTCATCTATTTAGTATAGTTAGGGCTTGCTCACACGAATCATTTTTTGGTGGTATATTTGTAAACTTTACGGTGACCTTTTGACCACTCCTATTTTCTGCTGATTTTTCGGCAGTCACATTTTCATTATTTGTTGGCTGTATTTTTATATTTTCTTCTAATCCACTGTTTTTTTTGTTGTCTTGATAGCCGAGCACACTTGTAGCAGTTTCCCCGCTCATTTCATTCATTGCTCTGAGACATTTTGTAAGGAGGATAGAAGCTTCTTACTTAGCAGTTCGTTCTGCTTCTGGCGATGACCAGGTGTATTTATGAATATTCTTGTATGGGAGGATTTGCGGCCGCCTATGAATAGCTGTAGCTGATTTCTGACAACAGTATAATCGATGAATCTTCCTTCCATTGATATTCCATAATCGCCATTCCGATGATGTCGAATCCAATTTTCGTGCTAAAATCACCTTGGATAATCTTGATGTCATTATTATTATTATTACTATAAATTACTTGTGCTGGTTATTAATTATAATCTCCACTTCGCTATGGCCGAGATACCCTTATGTTATATTGCTCCATTTCCTTCATTTCTCTCTCGTTAGAGAGTTGTTATGTTTTAATTTCCGATTTGTGTTGTTTGCTTGTTTGTACTATTTTTTTTAAAATTTGGCCAGCTCCCAGAGCTGTTGAGTGAGGCATAACTGGCATGTCGGAGGGGAAGTTTCCTTATTTTGTTTGATATTCTTTTCTTCTATGATGTTCCCATTCAGTCAGCTTTTTTCTTGTATACCTCGCATACGGTTGCTTCAACTTTTTGGTGAAGTTGATGCCATCTTAACTGTCTCCGTCACCAATTATAAAATTTCAGAATCAAAATTTAACAAATTGCATTTCTAAAAACTCTCATTCTTGTCTATAGATTTAACATTTGTTGATTTATTCCTTGAGGTTAAGAGTTATAAACATTTTTTACCGGGTTAGACATTAACCAATTACAACTATTAACCAATAACAACTGTATATGTTAAAAAATTAAAATTTAATCCTTAAAACGATGAAAATTTCAGATTCAGAATTCCGAATTCTTAGTTTTTCAGAATATTGATTTTAATTAAATAAATAAACAATTTTTTTTAAATAAATTAAGGTTTGCAGAATTTTACAAACATTTTCGTTAAATTATAAATCCTCACTAAGATAAATTCTGAGTAGAATCGACGACTAATTAATAAATATTCGTTTTAATTTTGGTCAATGCGTGCTTACTTTTGCTTTTACACTATATTTGTTTGTTAATTTAAAATTTAATTTATTTTTTAAAAATTTAAATTAATCAAAATACAGGTAACCCTCCTAGAACGCGGTAAATAGGTTCCTAAAAAATGCCGCGTTGTAGCATAACATAATTAACAATGCATTTATTTAAACAAAAACAAAACAAAATAAAAATGGAATTTCAAATAAATCAAAAGAAAACCAAACCACAACTTTCTACAAATCTTACTGCTCCTCATCACTTAGTATGATTTGAGTCTGTCTGGAACGTTTTGCTCGTGGTTGTGCTAATTCAAAATCCGAGCTTGATCCACTATCGGATAAATATAATAAATCTATCTTTATAAATTTTTTGATATGCAAATAAGTTATTTTGAAGATTTTATTTAAATATTTCTGCTCTATACCTTAGAGGATCGTTCTCTAACATGTATTCTTCCAACTGCTTCGCCATATTTAAAACTTTCTCGATACTTTTTAGTGAAAAGTTTTTATTTTCTACATCAGAAAGATCGTAAGAACAATGTTCAATCGATAATACTACTTCGTGTGTCATTGCCACTAAACCTGCTTCGTTTATTTCGTCGTCCGCAATTAATTCTAGAATACCATCCATTGGTATTCCATCAAATCCATCGCCTTCAACTGCGTGCGCCAGTCTCACTATGTTCTTTATTCATCCTCTATTTTTTTTTTTTTTTTTTTAAAAAAAGGACTTGGCATAGACACTTTTACGGTCCATAGCCTTACCTTACATTCACACAACATTCATTCAATCCATTCATTCATCCCATTCACACAAGTACAGTATACCACCTGCGCATTGCATAGCTCCATGTCACCCTGTACAGTGACATGGAAGATGGGTCGGCCCATGAGTTCGACATTCCAACAGAGGGTCATAGATGTTTTCAATTTAATCACCGATCGTAATCGGGAGATGAAAAATCCCTTTTGCATCCCGCCTCTGTTGGGATTCGAACCCGGTACCTCCCGATCCAAACGTCGCAGCTTTAACCACTGCGCTATTTGCTCGGTTCCATCTTCTATTGGTTTAGCAACAGTTTCCTGAACGGCTAGTTCCGGCAATAGTGTTTTCCAGCAAGCCCTTAGTTTTGATTGACGAATTTCTTTAACCGCAATATTTGCTGACTCCGTCTTCTCTAAAATTAACTCAAATGATTTGCGTATGTAGTATACTTTGAAAGTTGCTATTATCCCTTGATCAAACGGCTGTAATAGTGACGTCGTGATGGCGCATTATTTAAAAGTAGTAAAACTTTAAAATGTTTTTTTAAAAATATTTGTCTACATTCATTAAATAAACTGGTAGTCATCCATGCTTTTTTGTTGACTCTCGAATGCACTGGAAGGTTGTTTTTGTTGCATCCTATCATAGATCTTGGATTTAATGATCGGTTAATAAACATTGGCTTGGTCATAAAATCACCAGACTCACAGCGCTAATGTTATTCGGTCTTTAGAAATAATAGTTCGTGAATGCATTTTTTTTTCCACCCCCAACCAGTCTCATCAACGTTAAATGTAAATAATCATGTCCTTTAATAATTTTTGCGAACTCTGCTGGATATAGTTAGTTATCTGCTGCATCTGCGTCTGCGGATGCTCTTTTACCCTGTATTTTTAAATTTCCTTTAAATAATTAAATATTTTTAGTGCTTTCTGCATAACTATATTCCCATCTAAGGGCAATCTTTTCTATCTTTTAAATTTTTAAAACTTTTTTTAAATAAAAATAATAAATGTTTGAAAAAAATTACGTTATTCCATGAAATCGCGTTGTAGGAGTATCGCGTTGTGGTGCAACCGCGTTATATAAGTATCGCGTTGTAGGAGGGTTACCTTTATTATAAAAATTAATTTACTTAGAATTTAAAAATGTATGCAGAGATACTTAGTTAAATTGGGCCCGTCGGTGGCATTCAGATTAGAAAAATTACTTGTCACATAATTGATTATATTTTTATTCAAAGTTCATATGACACAGATATCAAGGAAACATTTTCTTTTTTTGAAAATAATTCTTTAATTAAATGTGCATAAATTTAAGAATTGGTTTAAAACTTGGGCTTACAAAATTAGTGTAAAATCTTGTTTTCGAAATCAACTCTTTAAACTATTTATATGTGGCAATACAAACATTTTCTATATAATCCATTATATGCTCAATTAAATTGGTTTCATTTTCACTGTAAGAAACGAAAGTGATACATTTTTAATTTAAGAATAACAACAACAACAAATTTTAAATGTGCGTATTAATCGTAAATCTGTTGTAATCATATTTTACAATTAAAATTCTTTAATTTTTTTCACAAATCACGATGGATTAATCAAAAAAAAATGTTAATGATCATATAAAATTGATCAAACTGATTGGGAAATTAACGAAAATAAAAAAAATCGATCTTTTATTGGGCTTAAATTTATAATATATTTTGATTGTATAACCCAACCATTTTGTCATAATTTATAAATAACAGATGGCATTTTGTTGTTTCGTGCCTGTCTGTCTATAATATGGCGCGCGCGTTTTAAAAATACGAAATTAATATAATTAACAACGTTTTAAAGCTGTTGTTATACATTATTATGATCTAATGGTGAGCTTTGAAAATAAAATACAAATTTTAAAAATCAACAAATCAAATGAGCAACTCATTAAGTTATAATTATATTGTTGAGATTTTTTGTATGCTGATGTTCATTATGTTAAATTTTCTAAATAAGATGTCTATATATGTAGGTAGTATAGATGAGGTTGATGAGCATTATTATTGGTGTTTATATAAATAAATACAGGTAAATCGCAAAACCTATTAAAATTTTGATGACGGGCGTCATCGTATATACACAGTAGGTTAACCTTTTAACCAACAATATTCATTTTAATAACATTGTTATAAAAAACCTACTAAACACTAAAGATTATAATTTATGCTGATGAATGAACGATAAAAGCGATAATAATTTGTATAAAATCTCGCTGATAAATTAACATAATTTCATATTTTATGTATATTTATATGTATTATTGTTTAAGTGGAAATATATTTAAAAAAAAATCGTTTTGAATAGTAAAGTACATTTTGATTGTAATATGAAACTGCGCGAACGAACACAATGGTATTGTAAAAAATGAATGATGTTAATAAAATTGTGTGTATGCGTCCGCGTTTTACAAAACTCGTATCTAAATATTTACATTAATATCATAACAAACAACACTATACATGATTTCCTATTTCAATGTATGTTTGTATATATGATTTTAATGTGTTAAGTATGTGATGATACGGTTGTGATTAGAAGTGAAAATTTGTTTTGTGTGTTATGATGTGTGTCAGTCAGCTACGACCATTTAATTTTTCACTGGGACACGAAATGAGTGGACGTTATTTATTACCAACAAATACATAAAGGTAAAGAGTTTTTCATGCTCAGTTAATTTGTATGATATCATCTATGAATTTGATCATTGCGCATATATAGTTGAGACGTAAAAAAATTGACGAACTAAATATTATAATTTGGGTTTAGTTTTTAAACCACAAAATGTTCGAACGCGCTTACATAATTATGAAATCGTCATGGCCTAGAACATTTATATTTCGTATGTATATAATATTTCACACATGATTATATAACACTTTGCATTTATGTAAACACAGGTAGATATGTACGTACATATATACCACATAGCAATTAATTTTAACGGTTTGATGAATAATTAGGTGACAATTGTAATACAAAAGAAACTATTTGTCGAATTATTTCCATATATACATATACATATCGCGCTAAAATATTCTTGTTGTCAACGAGCATGTGTAAGTTTTGTCTACATCTACCATAAATGTCTATTTAGTTTTTATAAAGTCGTTCACTGGTAAACTGCTATAATAAGTAACAAAGAAAGTAATAAAAAACTAAATAGAAATTTTTTTTAAGTTTTGTCTATTTGTATTTGTACATACATATGTATACAGATGTATATCTTATTATTTGTCTTTACTATTATTTATATACAATTATAGAGGTTAATGTTTTTAAAATATATAAATTGTGTGTAATTTGTTGTTTAATTTACTCATTGACTATATACGCGGTTATATTTTCAGCTGACTTCATTTCGGTATATATTGTTTTATTTCATCTTGATTATTTACCTTACTTCACTACCTTACTTATTTTATAATATATTTTTATTTTAGAATTATATAGTATTTTCGATTCTTGCCATGCATAAACAATAAGACATTAAATAGAAAATAAATAATTTAATAGATCTTATAAGATCATTTGTGTATATCGAAAGAGTATTTAGAGCATTTTAAAAGGTTTTTGTTTTTGGTCGGAAAAATATCGTTAATATATATGTAAATGTTTAAATATTTAATAATGGATTGATATGGACTTGTGATTTGATTACCATTTCAATATATAGGTCGGTTAATAATGGTGCATAAAATATAATTGGTACCTTGGTTTTATATGCATGACGAAATTATAAGTTATGCGACACCGCAATGATCTTCTAGTTAGAGATTGGAATTTTTTAACGTTACCAAACATCGGATTAGTGCGAACGCAAAATTAATTCTCCGTTGATTTTATTCTAGGAAATTTAAAAAAATCATTAATTGTTCGAAATAATCATTAATCATAGAAAATGGGATGGTAAACTATTCATACTCTATAAATGCAAAGTTCTAAGATATTAAATTTTTTTATACTGTTTTGTTAAGTTATAATTCACTTCAGTTTAAAACTATGACCCTTGAAACGAAAGTAGCTTCTCTTGTCGAGGATTAAAATTTATGATTTTAACGATTAATCAAAAGATGACAATTAAAAGAGTTCTAGAGAATAGCTGAAGTAAGTTTGTGCTTGAAAAATAAACAAGTTATTGGTGTGTGCGTGTTTATCCGAATCGCTGGAAATACTCCATATGACATCATAACTGTATCTATCTATCACCTTCAAACCATAGTGAAGAATTAGTTAATACCTTCCACGACGACATTTTGAATCGTGCAAAACTATATATACTACAGTTTGTGTCTGCTAGATTTTGTAAGAATATTTGTTAGAAAAAATATTTCTAATCAAATCAAAATCATTAAAAATAAATTTTGTAATAAAATTTCATGCTCCAAAATTTTTAATAATTGATCAAGAACAGCAAATAGTAAAATGTCAGAATTACAGGTAATTCAATACGGATTACCAAAATGTCGCTAAATTTCGTTAAATGAAAATAGATTATATGATAGGCCATGAGCACGTTCTAAAAACTAAAACCACCTAATAACGGATTTAAAGTAATTGAAGACATAAATGTTGCTGTCAAAAAAATAAGTTGTAATTTTGATTAAAATGAACTGATAGTCCAGAAGGTAATAATTATGGTCACGTGTGCTCTGATTTCGTCACTTAAATTTAATTTAATTTAAAAGCTATTTATATCGAAGGCTATTTATTAAATTACATAATATGTAATTATTAAATCAAACCTTTCAATTAAAATCATTATTTTAAGCGCTTAATAAAATCAAAACAGTTGTGGGGCGAACGACATTCAAAACAAATCGATACTACGACCCAATATGTTAAACGTTGGTAATGCATTTAAAATTAATTTTATTCCAAATAATTAACGAAAATTTTATAATTTTTAAATTAATTACAAAAATATTTTTCAATCAAATGTTTAAATTTCATTCGTTTCATTCTAATTTTTATTGTCGTTTCATGTCGTACTACATTTATTATTATTACCATTGAGTGAGTACCGATTATGGAATGCAAATTAAATTGTCACTATAAGCAGTGACTATTACGTTTCCTACCATCAAATTGACTATTACCGATCATCTTCTGGAATTTCACTCCTGCTTAACTTAATAATGCAGACCCATCATTATTACACCCAAAAAGATGCAAAATAATTGCATGATGTTAACAAAATGTTGTTAACTGAAGAAAGGAAATGCAATTTGATCAAGAAAGTTCTACACTTAATGGGCTTCCATTTAAAGTTTAATCGAAGAAGTATGTATTTTCAACCGATTTTCGAGCGCTTTAAGAAGCGAAACTAATTATCGGATAATATTTAAATAAATCGAATCTTTTAACTCAAGGCTAACCTAATTCTAAATTTTCATAATCTTTATTTAATTTTGGCATACGTGCTTTCACTATAAGTAACCGAGTAGTGGTACAAATTTAGTGAATTTCAAATTTTATATTTTTTCAAAACTACAACGATATATTTGACATTTCAAATAAAATAATATTGCTTGAAAAGGAAAATTTCAAAATAAAATTATAAATTTTGAAATGTAAAATTACTTGAAAAATTTATATATTTAATCCTTATATATTTTAAACATTTAAATATTCATAAATTCTTTCAATTGATTAGCTCCTACAAGCTAGAGCTATTGATTCGGATGAAAAATTACCCAGCTGCATCGCAATTTAATAATAGAGAAAAGTTAGAATTTTCCAAATACTCATAGGTATAAGAAGAATTAAAATTTCGAATTTTACATTTTTCTTAAACTTAATGAATTGAAAAACCCAAATGCTTTATCTCTAGAATTTATTTGTTTATAGAATTAGAAATTTGAAAATTAAATATATTTTCAGAATTTCAAAAAATTTGAATGTTGAATTCCAGATTAAATTCAAAATTATAAGTTTGTTAACGAAATCAAAATTTCAAATGATTTGAAAACACAAATTAATTTTATACTTATAAAATTTGATCACATAAAATTACAAACTAAGTTTTAAATTTAATTTCGAAAATTGTGGCTAGACGGAAATGACCAGGTAGTTTACAAAATTTGAATATAATTAAAAATTTTAAAATTTGAAATTTGGATATGTAAAGTTTATAAATTCAAAAAAGTTTAAAAAAATTAAAAAATTTATTTCAAAACTCCACGTCGAAATTGAAAATTTAAAAAATCTGATTTATAAAAAGAAATAAATTATTTTAATATTTGTAAATGAGCTCAGTTTGAAGATTTAAAAATTGTTTTCCTTAAGTTCAAGCCAATTTTTAATATTCTATAGTCGAACAAGGAATATTAAAGATCAATTGGTATACACAATTATTTTTATAAATTTGTAATCGGCCTTTGTAAATCAATCTTTCATAGTCAAAATAAAACAACCTAATGCAAAGTCGTCTTCGATGTTTATTAAAACTTCTTGTTGCAACTTTATATCGTAAATCGCAAATTTTAAAATATTTTAATTCCAATTCGATAGATCGTATATTAATCCTAACGTAAGTTGTTAATCCTAACGATTATTTAAAATACTCAATAATAATTAAATACAATTTTAAAAGCTTCAAGCGCCTTAAATTTTTATAATCTTTCGGATCGCAACCGGGTTTAAAATACTTTATTTCAATATAACAAAGTTTAATTTGTTAAATGCGTATATTCAAATTTAGATTTAATTGGGTATGATCAAGGGGTTATATAAACCCCAAAACGGCCAAAAATTATCAATTTACCCAAAAGAAGGGTTTATAAGCAAATTAATATTTTCAAATATAAAATTCGACAATCGTGAAAAAAGCTGAAACAAGACACAACAAACCACCTTAGGAAGATTAAATTTCAGACCAAAAATACTCTTAGAGCCGATAACTTGTCAAAGCTGAGAGTTGTAAGAAGGATGGACAACCCTAAAACTACTAAAATTGTTTTGGGAGTTTGAATAAATCATGCTCCCAAAATTGAAAATAAAACTGCGAAATACGTAAAAAATTAGAAAATTTACTGCGGGAAGAAATGGAACTAAATGTTGATTCCTCTTTGCTATATCAATCCAAAACTTTCATGGTATTCACATGGGTTTGCAAAATTTAAAAAATAAATACTAATCTCTAACTCTATCAGTTGTAATAATTAACGACACTATTGGTCGCCACAGTTTGTCAATATCGATATTCAGCCTTAACTTTTCGATGGCACTATCGATATTCAGCCTAAACTTTTCGATTAGTTTATACTATTTTTGTTCCAGAAAAGTAAAAATTCACGAATAATTTGAAAACAATCCTTCAAAATGAACAATAAATAAAACAAAATAAGTTCTACTATTCGTTTACTCTAGAATTAGATGAACCCAAGACGAAAGTTGAACTGAACCGTATAAACATACGTTTATGCACTTACTTCTGTATCTCAAATAATAAATAATCACTAATTAGTTATATTCCAGTTTGCATTGTAACTTTACTTGCTAATGCCATTTTGAAATGTAATAAGCATTTCGTTCTCACGTATAAACAAATAATTAATTTCCGATTAACTGATTTCTGATTATTGACCTGCCATATTCACCTCTGTATTTGCGCCTAAAGATATTTTTAAAGTTAACATTGCTGGAAAAAAATTATCAAAACTACTATCTTTTGCTGCTGTTTTTGTTTTGGCTTGATCTTGAGTTACCAGTCTAAGAGCTACATCCCCCACTGGGTTTCAAATATGTATCTCAACTGCCACTCAAAAATATTACTAGTCTACCCTAAGATTTGAAAACAATTAAAACTAAATATAAATTTTCCGTCGCAAGTCGTTAATTTTTACAAAAACGAGTTGTTTATTTGTTATTTGCGTTAAAGGCCCAGGGTTTAAGAAGTAAATTTAACTATTCTTCATAAAAATACTCCAAAGACATTCATTTCTAAGTTGTGCTAAATGTAATTTCTCATGTGCAACACAAAAAAGCTCCAAATTCTCTTTAACTTTCACGTTCAATTGAGGTGGCCGTGCCACAAACTTCCGGTTAATAGGAAAAAACAAAACAAATCCGTCTTAAATATTTAATTTTGGACATATACATAATTAATGTATCACGTAGAGCTACTTATTATGCTTTATGTATATTATACGATACAGAACAATTTTGCAAAACATAAACACACATGAGTATTACGCATAGAAATCATATACATTTTACGTACAAAGTATAACAAGTAGATCGAATTACTGTTAACAATTAAAAATCATTAAAATTTCTAATAAATTAATTGCCTAGTTTTAATACAACATATTTAGAAAAAAAAAGTACGCAAAAAATATGTAATAAACGTATATAGTAAATTTACCTTAAGACATCAATCATAGACATTCCATTTCCATCAATATATACATAAAATAAAAAATCAAACAAAACTCCAATATATCTTCTGTTTTATGTACATATTTATATACCTGTGCGTTGTTTTTTTTATAAAGAAAATATTTATTAATAAAACAAAATATTTTCTTTTTTATCAATTTAATTTCTAATCAGACAAACAAATACAAAAAAAAAACTAATATATAACTCAATGGCCTTTCCTATAAATTGAGATGATTTTCTTATACACATATGTACATACATATATATATATATATATATATACGAGTACGACAAATATTTTTTTTCGTTATATTCATATAAATGCTCTCTTGACATCTATTTCACGTCACGTAAATCAAACTAGCTCGTATAGTCGTATGTAACACAACCTATGTATGTATGAAATACAATATGTGCGAATTCTATATATTTTTTTTTTGTTATGCTTAGGGGAGAGATTAAATTTTGAAATAGTTTTGTAGTCTGTGTACATATTTTTCGTTCCTATGTTGTTTGGGATATGTACATACATATTACATACATTGAAAGCCATATCGAGAGGAAAAGTTGTATAAATATTTTATGTGATATATGGTATAGTGATGGAACCAATGATTATGGAAAGTTTGCTAATTTTTCGATATTTTTATTTACATCAATGCTTTATTGTATTCTAAATGTTTTTTCTGCTTTATTTTTAGGTGCGATTTGCTGCGGACTTACAATCGGTTCAACTATATATTAATGCTGGTATGTATGAAATTTGGTTGACTACATAATCAATATTTGACATTTAAGGTGATTTCCTGTACATTTATTGGTGAATTATTATACCTGTCATCAAATTTATTTTAACATTGATTAATAATATTTTACTTCATAATACTTAAAGTAATCAGAATTAAGTTAATATTTTCAAGGACGGTGCAAATAGCCGAAGTATCTATACCGCCACAGGCTAAAATTTTAATTTAATAAAAACAAACGAAACTTTATACTCAATTCGTAGAGAGAGTACGACGCGGTGACAGGCGTATTTCTTTCTAGTTGATGATAGTTTTGCTTATTTTACGAAGAACTATCTCATTTAAGTTAAATATTTTAAATAAAACAATTCAAAGAATTTAATAATTCTGTTTTATTTTATTATTTAAAGTTTAAATTTAAATTTTATTTAATAATTTTAACATTTTTGTTCAAAAGAACACGAAGAACTGGTCGAGATTATGAATACATAAATAATTTAGAATTAACAATTAAGATTATATAAAAAAATCAAATGATTCAAGTTTTATCAAATGATTTAAATGGTAAAACACTGACTTCAGTAATCGATCTTTTACGTTTTTATTGTTACCACCCGAATTCAACTATCAGGACCTGGATGTGTATCAATTATTTTGCCCATAATCCAATGAATCGGTGGTATATTGTCTTCATGCAAAAGAACCAAAGATCCAATTTTATAATTATCGTTTGAAGGTTTATGCCATTTATAATGTTTCTGAAGCTCATTTATATATTCAACGTGCCAACACTTCCAGAAATCTTGGAACATCACTTGTATCAGTATGTTCAGATCAAGCTTTGATGGTTCAGGAAGTGCTAGGATAGGAGCACCAATTAAAAAATGACCAGGTGATAAAGCTGTAAAATCAGGTGGATCATTAGAAATTGCTGTCAATGGCCTTGAGTTAAGATATTATTTCTGATACAGGGAATACATTGATTCACAACTTGCTTGCATAAATTTTGTCCTCTAATGTTCCAATATTGCGATCTCAAATTGTAAAGTAATGATTGGGGGCCGCAATGTAATAGACGTTTATGTTCACATTGAACTTACGAACTTAACAATCCAATCTTGTTTATGTTGTCATTTACTGGGTATAGAGAAACGCAATACGTTTATGATTTTTAACATAATGTTCTTCACAATATTTTTCGTCTAACGAATAATTATGTTTAACGAAGATTGTTTCTAATTCCCAGAATCGTTGTATATCATTATGTAAGGTTTCACTAGTGCATAGATGAGTATTCTTCAACGACATGAGCAGACAATACTCGACCAGTAATTACATAACCAAATACACTGGAATAAAATGGTGGAAGCTGTTTGAAAACTTTAACTGATCGACCGTTGAATAATTTATTGTAGATTTCTGCGCCAAGTAAAATATCAATCTTGGATTTGGTGGTAAATCATTCATTTACTGAGAAATGAGACACTCTGGACGATATAGCAAAACAAACTTTTGTTTTCTTTCCACCGAGCCCAGCTATATAAGTTTCTTGATAGCCTGTTTTGGAAGATTCAATAGGTTTACGAAGCTTTCCATGACGAAATGGAAATGTGATCCGCTATCTAATAATGCTCTACACAACAAATTATCATTCGATTTAGATGTTACATTAATTAAAGTGGTACCAATCAAAATCTGTTCAACTGTTTTTAAAGAAGACGGTTGGCTTGGTGGAATATGTTGTACTTGGCACGACGATATACCAGTTGTTTGAATTTCACTTAGTTCAGCATGATTGGTTTGAATTGACAACTGAATATCTGAATTATTCAGACTAATCGACGTACATATATACTTGTTAAACAATTTGTATTGCTTCGAAACTTTACGTATGTACCAAAATGAAGCAGGTTGTTACGCTTCAATGAGCATAAACTACAAGGAGGTTTATCATAAATACCAACCGCATGCTTACATACTAAACAATTCGTACACAGTTGATTATTTCGAACGAATTGATAGCGCATTTGTGGAGTTATCTTAGAGTCAGAAAATTAGGACAATTAGGTATCAAATGTGAAATTAATGAAGTTGATTTACATTTAGGGTAGTTAAACTTCTACCATAGTATCAACTGACTGTTTTGAAGATATTGTACCTTTAAAAGCTTCTAGAAGTTTCGGAATTTTTAATAATATGTTATTAAAAATTATTAATTAACTTAAACAGTCTCATATTTTCGTTAGACGGATATGCACAAGTACATGCAGGCAAATAAAGAATTTTGTAATTAAAGTTTTCAAATTTACTATTTCTTTAGTTAACTAATTTATTCAAGTATGTATTTTAAATCTAAGGTTATATCCATCAATACACAATTTTCATCACCATTCGTATTTATTATTCAATATTTTATTGTCAAAAAACTGTACTAATGTTCAGCAATCATGAATTTATACATTACACAGTCTACAACTGCAGTCTAACAGGGAATCATAGTTTCGTTTATCATCATTCTGATCAAAATGCAGAGGACGAAACCACATTTTTGAATTTTCGTTTGATCATTTCGAGATGTTCTGTTTTCTTACTTTTTCGATTTTTTTTTTTTTTTGAATGTTGTTGGTAACACATGGTTGGTCCTAAGCGATGCCAACCGTATCAAATTTCCCACTTATATCGCATGTATTGCTCCGCAGGTCACTGGTTCATATCCGGCTCGAAGATCCATATTGAGAACCTTGTATTATGTGTAAATCATTGCCTAAACTACAATATCAAACATACACAAAAATGTGTGTTGTTCTTAAATTCTCAAATACACTTTTAAAATTAATTTCTTTTTTATATAAAATTTAAAAGTTTAATCCTTAATTTGGTTCATAAACTATAATGTTATAAACTTTAATCGAGGGATCGTGTTAATTATAGTTCATAAATCAGCTATTGATGTTCGAATCATTTATTAAAATGATCAGAGAAATACAAATTTTTTCGGCAACGTCTTCCAAAGAGAAATTCGCCTTGAGGCTGAATATTTGAAATGAATGTTGTGTTCGATTAATTTTAAAAGGATTACGTGTATAAATGTAAGTGTTGATCGTTTTACTAAGTGGCAGGCATACATGTAATACTTAAGCGGATTTTACACGAATCACATGACTTAACAGACATACAATAATAAGGATATCATAGAGTTATGGATACCCTAGTTCAAGGTCATGTCTAATCATTATCTCATATTTTATACTTATATAGTTTCCTCTTAAATATACATTTTTAATAACTTTCCCCTTCACTGACTTGGAGATACTGTCTCGCCCACACACCTTAGCGATTATAACAAAAATTTATAATGTGTAAATTAATTTTTAAATACAAACCTTTTTAACATAAAAACATCGTAAAATTATGCAATTGCAATGCGGTGGTTAAGCTGCAAGGTCGAAATGATTCATGATTCATAAAATTTATATTCATCAGTGATGTCGGCATATCGGACACTTAAATGATATAAATTAATGATATATAATAGAAACTCCTCCACACGATATTTAAAATAATAATTCGGGTGTGTGTATATATTTAACAACTTTCGCCTTCGATATCGTTCCCACATAATTATGTATATACATATCCGAATTGATAAACGGTTATTTTCCACATTCTGAATGCATTTATTAAACGAATAAACAAAAACATTTTTTTGAAGTCAGCTATTTCAAAATAAGGCGAATATGTGTATCGGCCGTACCCCAAAACCCTTGAAATACTTTAATAAAAATTATGTTCAAAAATCAAAAATAGAATATCAAAAAAGTAAAATATGTTATGATTGTTGCAACATAGTTTGCCTCCATCAACTCCAGATATTTTGCATAAATTTCCATGCTGTCAATCATGGTTCGTTATTACAAAACTTTTTGAAAACCAGTTGCACACTTATTTGCCGTAAAACAGGAAGTAAATTAAATTAATAAAACACTAATTGTTATGCGCGGTTATGGAGGTTAAGCGCACATAATTCCCATTAATCATTTGTATTAATTATTATTTGTTTGTTTTAATTCAGATAACAATGATGTCATGCGTTTAGTTATCTAACTAAAACACAAAAAATGTTATTTTATAATACTCAACAAATTACTATATATTTATAATTACCACAATAAATAATCATCATCGTTCACCTTTATAACCAAAAATGTTAAAACTGATATTAAATAACACACAACGAATACAATATTTGAAAGTTTCCATATACATATGTATATGTATATACGCTTCAAAAATAATAACAAATCAAAATTTTTATCGTAATACAAAAATAAAATATTAAATCAAAAAGAAATGTATATATGTATATAGCAAACGCTAAGATGAAGAAAGTTAAATAATACCAAAAAAAATATTGAATTTCAATTCAAGATCCTGGAGGAAATAGAAATGGTAATGTGAAGATTGCGTGTGTATTCCGAACGGAAAACAATTTTTTTTGTTGCTGCCATTTTTGGGGAAATCAAATTTGATGCGTGGAGATATGATCGCCTTAAGGACACAAAAATATATATTTTTATGTATTTACATAGCAGCCAACTATATATTTACAAATTCTATTTATTCACGTTTATATGTTTATATATATACGAGTACATATGTATATGAATATGAAAGAAGGAATTTTACAATCTTTCAACTTTTAAATTATTCCAATCGATTGCGAATAGAAGTTTTATGATTTAATTTTCGGAAATAAAAAAATAAAAAAATGTCACAGAATGACTGGGGCCGGAAGGTCATAAATAGGATTAAAATATTTTTTTCCATATAATTCAGATTGTCCGATAGTAGGATTTATTGGATATTTAGATAAGAACGGGCCATCTATGGTCTGGGTCTATATAAATATATAAGTATATATATATATATATATATATATATATATATATATATATATATATATATATATATATATATATATATATATATATATATATATATATATATATATATATATATATATATATATATATATATATATATATATATATATATATATATATATATATATATATATATATATATATATATATATATATATATAGATATATATATATATATAGATATATATATATATATATATATATATATATATATATATATTTATATATATATATATATATATATATATATATATATATATATAAAATATATATATATATAATATATATATATATATATATATATATAGATATATATATATATATATAGATATATATATATATATATATATATATATATATATATATATATATATATTTATATATATATATATATATATATATATATATATATATATATATATATATATATATATATATATATATATATATGTAAAATATTCCACCTAAATGGTTCAACAACTAAAACCCACATTGCCTTGTCTAATTTATTAATTTAGTTTTGTTTCCGCAATTAAAGTTGAATTCAGAATTTGCTATATTTTAAAGTTTTACTGTCATTCGAATTTAACAACGAAAATTTTCAAACTTTTCGGGCTCTGGATTCAAGGAGCTCCTATACATAATATAGATTTATGGAGGTCATTGGTACATAATACATAATATAGATTCATCTCGATTTTTCCTCTTAACAACATTTGACTAAAATCGGATAAAAAGTTAACAGTCAATAAATTTATATTCACTGTTAAAACCAAACTGGCCAATGGCAATGGCTTTTCCGATAACCAAAATATATAATTGCCTTAAAACGAACTGATGATACATTCAACCGGTTTTTCTAAAATTAATTTAAAAAAATTATCAAAGAGCTTTTGTTTGAACTTTTTAAATTAAGTTTGTACTAGAGACAGCAAAATTAAAAAAAAAAATTTAGAATCTCGCAGTAATTTAAATAAGGAAACATACAATATAAGATTTAATTAAGGAAGAGATCGAAGGTTTTGCTTTATGTTGCATAATTTAATCAGTATGACCAAAATAATTAAACATTAGAATTGAAAACCTCAACCAGATTTTAATTAATTATAATAATTTAATATTTTTGAAATTTAAAATTTATCTTCTAATTTTAAAATATTTCTAATATTTTGGATGTCCTAAAACATCGTTTTGTTTATTGCTTTTTAAATTTTTAATACAGAATTTTGCGCGTAAGTTTTTATGTTTCGAACTTTCAACATCAACATTTCGACGTATAGTAATTAAAATTAGTAAGTTTATATAAAATCAAAATTGTTTTGCTACGATTTGAAGTTATAATTCGACTTTTGATAAAATCATTATAATTCTGAGTTTGAATTTTTTTGTTTTGCAATATTGAAATGAACATATTTAAAATATACTTAAATTAATTAATTATAAATATTTAAATATTTTTTAAAACATCAAATTTTTGGTAAATAAATAAACTACCAAAAAATCCGATTTCGATCGATCGCAAAACTGGAAATATCGAAAAAATTATACAAGGCTGGACTATATAAATTCAATCAACAAAAATGTAAAATTAAAGATTAAAGAATTAACATTTTGTGGCTGTTCAGCAAAATTGAAATTATTTAATTAATTTTTAAATTGTCAACGTTCCAGTCTGAGTATTTTCTCTTCAATTATGCACAAATTTTAAATTTTTCCAATGATACATCATAAATGCTATGAAATGATTGAGAAATATAAATTTCACACAGGTTGTTAATTACGGCAAACTAGTGATTCACAAAAATATGGGTTAAGTAAAATTAACTTACTTTAGTATATGCATATGATTTGAAAACAATTTTTAAAATTTACTTATCATTTTAAATTCACTAGTGTACTCGTAAATTTACAATGTTTGCCAAGAAAAATGTCGAATTCGATTGAATTTTTAGGTTACGGGGCTGTTTAACCTCATTTTTGTCCCCAATCGAACAAATAAAAAAATACAATTTGTGTGTGGGTGTATGTGTATTTGTCTTACATGATGTCAAAATGTATTGTCATAATTTTGGTTGGCAGATGAAAAAGAAATATTTCGTGCCAAAATGACAGCACAGTTTTCTTGGCGTGTATAAAAATTGGGATTACTCGGTAACAAATTAGCTGATTCGGCGGAATTGAGTGGGCCTCGAGACCTTTGTTTAGAACAAAGGCCAAACATCAAATCAAAGAAACATTGATTTTCCAATTAATGTAAATTTTTTTTGGGGAGGGGAACAAACCGTGAGGTTTGAATAACAAACCGCATGGTATCTGGATTTTAAACGTCAATGTTCCTCCCAACTGCTCTTTAGTCAGAGGTTTATATTAAATCCACTTACTATTTGAGATTATTCCATGGAAAATAATCAGTTGATTCCCAGGGTATGAAAACAGCAGTGGATTAAGAAATAAAGACAGAACTAAATTGATATTCAATTTTATTAACTCCTGTTTCTAACCACCTTAGTTTTTAAATTGTCTGATTATAAATTCTCAAAATCATAAATATTTGGATTTAAAAATTTAAGGTTTATTGTTCAGATTTTCGATAATTTCAATATTTTGAAAAGTCTAAATTTAAAGACCATTTTTAAACTCTAATTGAAAAGTTGTAAATAACATCTTTTTGACAGGGCAAAGTTCCCGTCTCAAATGTATATATTATTAATTATTAAATTCCTTAACACTTAAATTTAATATACTTAAAAATTTCGAATTTAAGTTTTACCAAACCCTATTTTAACTATGTCGGTTTGAACTTTAAATTTTGAATATTCTCCAAGTCAAATTTTCGAAATAAAACATTTTCTATAATTTGAAATTGTAATTCGAGTTTTTATAATCAATCTGTGAAATATCGGATTTCGGTCAATCTCACGGTTTGAGTTGCATCTTTATATTTTTTGCAATATTAGAAACTACATAAATAGTTTATCAATTTTTGAACCTGAATTTTCTATGTCTATGTACATAATTTGGAATATGAAAATATATATTTTAAAAATTCCACCATCTGCTCTCCGTGTATACAACCAATAATCCAAACCACTACCGTACCTTGAACACTTTGTTCATACTTGAAATTTAAAATTCGGATTACCAATACCAAGTGTTAATTCGATTTTTTTAAATGTTGATTCACTATGGTATTGAGAATTTAAAATTTTAATTTTATTTTGACGCACTAAAATTTTGAATTATTGATCAAAATTAAATTTTAATAAAACATTTATGTAAAGACAAAAAAATTTCTCATCGTTTAAAAAATTTGGCGTTCTTAACGTATTAAAACCAATATTTGGCATAATTTGGCGTTCTTAACGTATTAAAACCAATAGTCTTGCGTGTCGTGTCACATCAATTTGTTTGTTTGTGGTATTCAACCATTACGATTTACGGTGTATAAAAATATGATATGATCATTCTAAATTAATTAGCCTTGTAATAAAAAGTCATTTTTACATCAGCAAAAGATCGCTTTGTTCGTGTTATATAAACTGAATATCATAAAAATGACATAATGGACCTTATGTTCAACATTGTGATTTAATAAAATAATTAAATTCTGTATTCACTAAGCTATGGAAATTTAAATTTACCACATATACCCTGAAACCTGCGTGCCATTAAACTTTACCCCTGCACACAATTTGCACATAACAACAAAAAAAATTATTAAATAACAGCATCAACTTTAACTCTTAAAACTTACATAATACGAAAAACATGGTATATATAACCTCTTAATCCATTAATTTGAATAAAATAAAGATAAAAATCACAACAACCGTGACAACAACAAAAAATCTAAGCAAAATTTACAACTTCCACATATAATAAAAAAATCACATATGTAAACTATAGCTGAAACTTTCACCATCGACAAAAATAACATCTTTACAATTTAATTTATATTTATAACAACAAAAATACATAATTTTGCATTACCAATATGGTTATAATGTATATTCAATTTTATCAAAACTACCAAAATTGTGGTACACAGTAATAATTAAAATTTTGGTTTGTTAATTTATTTCGGGTGATGATCATAACGAAATTCGAATATATAGTCTGCGTTTGGTAAAGGGCCAACAAAATTTTAAGATGAGCTTTTTTTTTGTTTTTTCTCTTTCTTCTTTATTAAGTCAAGGATTTATGAATTTAGACCAGATGTTGTTTACGGATATGCGTTGTCGGTTAGTTTTGGTTAATTGGACATTAAATTATTTAATTTATTTATTATAAAAATGATCACCCACAAATTGTCCAAAGAATTTTGAAATATTGATGAATTAAATTGCAGACAATTATTTTAAATTATATACCTTCGAGATATAGGCGCCACATGAGTATAATATACAAAGAGGAATAGCTAACTTCTTCAATTATATACCAATACATTTTTAAAACCCACATCAAATCAAAATTATTTAAGATAATATGAATTACAAGTCATGCTAATTTTTTTCAAATTTATATATGGTGCCAAGGTTCACACGAAAATTATACACATAAAATCCACTTTACGATACTCATAACACTTGTCATTTTGTAGAAGGCAAAATGCCTTCTTTTAATAAAAAAATAATTCACGGTTAATGTTAAAATATTCTTGAATATACATACGAGTATAAGAGAGAAGTTGCATAACGAATTCAATATAACTAGTGTTTGTTACGCTATAAAAATCATCACTAATATAGTTTTTTTTTTTATAAATATTTCATAGCACAAAACGAATTGATAATATTTACATTAAATATTATATACGAAGGTTAATGAAGTTCTTGTCGTGGGTCAAACACTATATTGAAGAATGAATCAAAGATGTGTCGTAAATTATTTTGTAAAATGCTAATCCATACATAAATACAAAACAAGAAAAATTGTTTCAACTTGAAAAATAAATAAATTGTTGTTGCGAGCTTTTAGGTAATAAATTAAATTTAAATTAAATAATTTACATAAAAAATCTCAGAAATGCAATTGGTGTTAATGTTTCATTGTAGATTGTGAATGGAATTTAACAACGATTTTTTGTTTTTGTTATCCGTCTTGTATCCCCGCATATATGTACATACATATACTAGCTAGCTGGTATATAACGAGCCCTTGTGTATAATTTACACAATACATTTTAGATTATTGTTGATGTACTACGTTAATAAATTAAAAACAATTTTTTTGTTTTGTATATACATCTACATACTACAAAATTTATATATATTTTGGGCGAATGCGTCCAGGGCACATTAAAAATGAGAAATATTTTATGTGATTTAAAATAAAAATTCGTAATGGAATTATTTTTGTGTCCAATGTTTGTATATATTCGACCCTTAGTATACATATGTACACGATAAGAATATATATACGATATAAAGTGATATAAATCACGTACAATTTTTGTTGTTGTAGTTTTAATGATGAATCATTAATTCCGTGTCAGTCAAAGTGATTGCGAAAAATTGTGAATAATGGCCGTGATATTAACTTAATGGTTATGGATTTAAAATTTATTGTGTTTTTGGCGATATATATATTTAGCAGGTGTTTTGTATGTAGTATGTATATATACTTATGCGTTATATCTAATTTGAGTACGAATTTCTCGAGAGTTTCTAACAACATTTTTGATTGACTTCTGCACTAAATAAAATAATTTACATAAAATATAAAATTTAATGGATTATAATAAATTACATTTTATTATGTGATAATTTATTTAAAAACAAAAAAACCGAAAAAAATTTGATATCATATAAATTATACTCTAAAATTTTTTGAAAATATTCACAACATTTGATATGGTTTTTTTAGGACAGTATAAATTTTCACGATTTGTATTTATATATTTTATTACCATAGTGAATAAATTAACTTATTGGTTTCATGAGAATTGTATTATTTGATTTTGTGTAAAATCTAAAATCCACAATACAGAATCAAACGAAAATCTTATATACATATATGTACATAATTTTGAAATATAGAATTATGAAATTATATAGGATGTGAATTATAAATCAATTATGTGCGGTAAATATTTAAGCAAATTTTAGATGGTACATTAATGATGTTTCTGCTAAAATTTATGATTGTCCTAAATTAGAAATAATTATAAGAAAATTTATTTAATTAAAAATTAATAAATATGAAAAATTAGGGCGCTAATATTTTAACAACGAATAACGGTAAAAATAACAAAAAAATACGATGACTTAAACAAATCAATAATTTTTAAATCGGAAAAACCATATAAAATAAAATAAATTAAATTATAAAAATAATAATCTATAATTTTGATATTACCAAACAACGCCCTAATTTTTTTTTTTCAGTATGCCTTAATTTTATACAAATTTTAAAATAAAATGTATATATTTACATATAAAGGGGTATATTTTTTAAAGGTTTACAACTTTGAGTTGGCAACACTGCTTTATTTGACAACCCATTTAACAGCTGATAGTTGTTTTTTGTTTAGTTTGGTTTGACATTTCATTATGGATAGTCTTGCATCAGAGCAACGCTCGCAAATTGTTGAATTTTTTTTTATCAGAATAATGGTTCTGTTCGTCAATTTTATCGTGCACTACGTCTATTTTATGGCGAGGATAATCCACAAGCTTTTGTTGAAACACCATTACATCCACAGAAAATTACTGTGGTGTTTTATGGGCTGGCGGAGTCATTGGTCCATGTGTTTTCAAAACCGATGATGGCGAGTATGTTACTGTCAATGGTAAGCGGTATAAGGACATGATTAGACATTTTTTCGTACCTCAATTAGCTGGCATTAATCTTGCTGACATGTGGTTCCAACAAGATGGAGCCACATACCACACAGCGCGCGCTACAATTGGTTTACTCAAAGAAACTTTTGATTAAAGAATAATTTCGCGTAATGCTCCGATTAATTGGCCACCAAGATCGTGTGATTTAACCCCATTGGATTATTTTATTTGGGGTTATGTTAATTCATTTGTCTACGTCGATAAACCAGAAACAATTGAACACCTGGAAATCAACATTCGAAGAGTTATTGGCGAAACACGGCCGCAAATGCTGCGAAAAGTTTGTGAAAATTGGTGTTCTATATTGCGCCTTGTACGCGCCAGCCATGCCGGCCACATGGCCGAAATCATATTTAAGCATTAATGTCATAAAACTGTCTATCCAATAAAGCCCGTTTCAATGATATTAAAAATATATTTCTTTGTTTTATTATGATTTAAACTTGTGTAACTTTTAATTTAAACTTGTGTATGCTTTTTTTTTTTTTAATTGTGCCTTATTATAAAAAAGGAGACCCTGCACAAATATCTTCAGCTTTGGTCTGGACAATTTAATTATGCCACTGTTATCATTAGATTTTTATGTGTTTCTTAAATGATCAAATCAGAGTAGTCCATATATAGGCTAACCAGATTTATATTTGTTTATTAGAAATTCCGAATCAATTTACTTTAGCAAATTAAATCAATGATGGGCCACATAAAATGCAATTTTTAATTACATATTTGCACGATTACCCAACCCGAATATTACATTCAGGGTATTGTTGAAATGTTAATTATTTTTGCAATTTCAATTGATAACGTTTCAGCCGGTACTCTAGATTTTGCTAAGTACTTACCGAAATTTGCCGACCTTATAAAACCGGATGCCAGACAGTCATTTAAGTAAAATTTTGTGTCTCAACAAATTACCGTTCGATTTTGTTATACGACGACACAATATTGTTTACTGGCCATCATATAGGTATCATTATTACGTTATTGAATTTGGCGTGTTAAACTTGTTGCTTATTGTATTAGGTTAGAATATATGCAACAGTAGTTCAACTGAAGCTGAGTTGATGATGTTTATCTTGAAATTTTTGAAAGCTTTGAGCAAACCCCCTCTCTGTTAGGGATTTTTGCAATGGGCCCAATACCATATTCAGTCGCATGTATGTATATATTTTGCCTGTGTTCTATGGACTATTCATTCTGAGGTTAACTACAATGCTCGTATCATTAATTAATTAAAGAATGAACATAAGCGAAATTTCTAGATTTTTCATATTGTCAGGATTAAGCTTACTGTCCATCGTATAATGTTTCTCAAAATTTGAAAGTATATATCTAGGGATCCATTGAACTTTCGAAGTAATACCGTCTATTTCTGTAGGGTATTTTTTTGGAACTGTGTGGCAACAATTCAACTCGACATAATTTTAAAAGCCGTCTGTTGAACAAAACTACCACTTTTATAAAGAACATAATAAATTTTTTCATTAATACCATTTTTTATGTACATACAAGAGGTTGTATATCACTTCGTTTTCAAATAAACAGTAAAAAGCCCACAGCCATTTCCAACTTAAAAAGTTGACGCAATGTAAAAGTTTAAAAAAAAACTAAAGATATACGTTTGTAAAAAATAGAGGTATAACTTTAAAAGCTCAAAACATAAGATGATCGATAAATATGAGCGACGACAAATTTAAATTTAAATTTATTCGCCGCTATATCACTGTAGCAATCATTTTAGCAAATTCAAATTTCCTATGGAAAGTTTCATTTAAGTCACTAATTTTATAGGCTTTAGGTACAACAGAATGAAATATATTTTATTTTTTATTAGAACGGAACAGAGTAAATACCAGTTGAAATTTTTTAAATGGCAATGATATATCAATAATTTTAAAAAAAACATCATGGGAATCAACGCACTTCTCACCTTCTGTGTAAAAACCCAGTCCTGAGACCTATGTATGTTGTCATAGTGCATTTTAATTTAATTTTTGAGATGCCCATTTTTCCAACGGTACTATCGTTTCGTATGGGAATTTCTGCGCGGATATCTGTTTTCCGTAAGTTTCCCGTATATTTCCATTCAAGTGAAAAATCGAACAAAGGTGATCGTTTTATTAAACAAAAATTTGATGCATTGTGCAACTTCTGCAGATTTACATAATGATATTGCTACATCGTTTTTTTAAACCCCTAAAATTTTTATTTTTCCCCATTAAAACTATTAATTTCTCTAACAATAGTTGTACATTTTAATGATCTGTACTACCCCGAATATATCGAGTATAAGTCGTGTGTTCATTCATATAATTTATAGATTTACTGATTTTCTAATTATAATAAAAGATTAATATATTTTAACGAGAAAATTATATAAATTGTTGTATAAATTCATTTAAAAATTTTCAAACAATTATTAGTACTAAACAGGATAGTGATAGCAAGACAGCTTTTGAAATCTATATAGATCTACGAAAATAGACAAATCAAAGCTAGCCACTCCAATTTTTCTACAACATGTCGCTAAGGTTAGAAGAAACACCATTTATACAACGTAATTTTAACACGGGAAACGGATCAGATGCAATGCTCCAGCGGAAAATAGAAAAGCATCTAAATAGTTTCAATCTCCGTCAGTTTGTGGTTCTATTTAACCATTGCCATCAGAAATAAACATTCTCCACTAAAAGATCAAGGTAATAGCTTTATATGCCGGAATGGCACGAAACTTACCAGTGTGAAATTTTTGACATTAAAAGAAACATTTAGCTACACAAACAAAAAAAACTTGCTTTATACAAAAAAGTCGATGATTAAACCAACATGGAATTATTATTTTAAAAATTGATATTTGCGTTAATGAAATCATTAAAAATGAAATTAAAATACTAAGGAAATTTGCTAATTTAAATTCTAAATAAACGGCGACAAAAAGTACCCAAAAGGTAAACAAATATTTATCTAAGTAACATAAATGCCAGAGATTTTACCATAAAGTGACCATATTTTTCGAAAAGAGGTATACCATGTTGTCCAAATCTGTACGTGTTATTATATAAAACATAGCTGGGCACAGATAACAAATTTTCCAAAAATTTATCATTTTCGGACTAGTCCGGAAATGCCTCTACGTATTCTGCCGAATAACACGAATATTACAGATTTCGCCATAAAAGAACTATATTATTCGGAAATAAACCATGCTTTCCAAATCAATTTTTTTAAATTATGGCAACCATTGGTTTAAATAAAATTTCTGGTAACAATTTGGATATAGAAACTTCAAATAACCTAAGGGGAAAATAGAAATACAGTCGAACTTGCCTATAACGAACCTCAAGGAACCAAAATTTTGCATTTTGCTTTGTGAATATATTTTTTACTTCTCGAACTACTGTTTTTGATGTCGACGTTCGCTATAAAGAAGTAAAATTAAGAATAATGTAAGATTGCCGGATTTAAAAGTCGTTTTTAACAACGAGGTTCGATAAAAAAATTTGTAGACAGATTGAGCACTAATTTGAAATTGTGAAACTAGTTTCAATTAAAAAATAGAATATAATTATTTTGATAAAATTATGATAACTGATCGATTGGAATTTGAATACGTTTTTAGATATAAAAATATTTTATCGTTAATTATTTTGATATACTTACATACTTGAGTCATGATTTCTTTGTTTTATCATCATACTCAACAGACGTTTGAATGAAAATTGAAATTATTTGGACAGTTAAATTCATTAAGTTATCAATTTATACCCTGAATTAAATACTAATATATTTTTTATGCCAAACCATTAAATATGTTGTCTTCGAAAAATACAACTTCCTACATAACTCTTAATTTCTCTACCTCAAAAACCGAATAGAATAACTTTCAATATAAATAATAATGAAATTTGGTCAAGTTGCATAGAAACAAAATTATGGCTGGTGTATTAAACTCCTAAATAAGCTTCACAAAAAAATTAATAAAGAAAGTTAATAAAATACTAAATTAGGTTTTGTTCACATTTATTTTAGGAATCTCCAAGTCATCATCATTTCTGCTTATCAATTTGACCTCAATTAAATAATTTTGGCACAGTCACCAAATCTTTTATGATATCCATTGATATTTTCTTTCGGTCATCAATAATCCATTTTATTTTTAGACACACAACACATTTCTTCGACCAATAAAACCTTGACCAATATTTTCAATATTTTTGTTTTTATTATTTTTTTTTTTTTGCTACTTTCCAAATATAAATCATTAAATTTAATATAAATAATAAAAAAATTCAACAAGTCACAAACCAAACTGTGTTTTTGTGTGTAAATAATAGAAAATCCTAATTTTGATTTATCGATCAAATTTGTATTATAAATATTAAATGTATATTAAATATGTATTATGTCGGCCAGTGCATTTTAAATTTACAACCGTTTTTAATTTCTTTTTAACCATATCGAAAGAATTCTAAATAGCGCTTTTATCGTGCTGTTTTCGTGTAATTAATTTTACATTATATCAGCTTTAAAAAGGGTTCACAAACATAACATGAAACTATTAAAATAGGTCAAATAATAAACGCCAACTTCAATTTGTTTCAAGTTTTTGATAACACTAATTATTTGTTAATATATTGTGTATCACACCATGACGCTTTTTAAAAAAATACAATCATTTAATTCGTATATATATTTAAATTTAAAATTCATTGTACTATATACCTATTATAAAAATTACATCATTCATGTTTTGTATACATATGTATACTATAATACATAAATAGTAAATATCATAAATCAACAACACAAAACAATAGAGTAGAAAAAAAAACTTTTAAGTTCATTTAAGATTCAAAATGCAATATCATAATAGCGATATAGCTACGTGCATTAAATTCTTGAAATTCCAATCATCTTCCGAAACATAAAACTTTCATTTTTTATTAAACATAAATAAAATAATAGCGCGCTGGGTAATAAAATAAAAAAAAATTGTATTATTTATATTTTCAGATAGTTTGATGGAGGAAGCAGCTGATTAACAAAATAGAAAATAAAGGTAAGTTTAAAAGTAAAAACAAAATAAAATTTAATCGTTTTAAAATATTTAAACAGACATTTCTGACAGTTCTCATAATATTTGGTGTTCTGCTACGAAAAGAATGGTCATTAAAGTTGTTTTATATTCTGTTACATAAATTTATTTTATTATTGTTTGTAATAAGAAACAATTTAATTTTGGTAAAATGTCTTTAGGAAGTTTGATTAATTGATATTCTTGGACATTGTGAATATAGTAGATTATGTATTAAATGGCCAATGGAAATTTAGTGTTTAATTAAGTAGATACGGAAGTATTTTTCGCACTATTACTTTTAGTCTTTTATAGTGTCATTAAAATATTAATCATCCCACGATTTTAAAAATGTCGACTTGCACCCACGATATTTTAACAGTATTCGCACGATTTATAGAAAATAAGTTTTCTTGTTTTAAGTTTGAAGTTCGACTGACCAGCCAAGAAATGTGAACTGGTAGTGATATGCTGATGGTGTTGGTAATGGACCTGTATCTAAGAGGTGCACTCGTAATTAATTTATTCCAGCTCTTTGTATCCACAATAATTATGTATCCACTGAAAATTAAATCTTTTACCGCATAGCGAGCCGTGGCGATAATTCCCAATTATATTAGGATAATATTTAAAAATTAGCATATTGATAAAAATTTGCCTTTCACTCGATTACACTAAGTTGGAACAGGACGAATTTTACAACGAGAAAAAGTTTAGTTGTCAGATTTAAGCAACTTGTTTTAATTAAAAATTAAAATTTTATAATAGCCCTACCCTTTAAGTAAACAAATATATCCCCCGTGTGGTATTGACGTAAGGTTGCCCACAGCCGTTTAGTATGATGTTCCTACAGTGTACAGCTCATGCATATTAGTTTTTTAAGTTTAAGTAGTTAAATAGCATTGGATCACATTAAATTTTAAAGTGAAGTTATTATTAGCATAGGTCTTGTTTTATATATAAGACTCGCTTGGAAAATCATTACTAAGAAATGCCTTCATGTTATGTAATGTATATTCAGGATTCGAATGCAAATAAAGTGGGCACGGTCTGATGTGCGCACGTAACCGAATTGGCAATTCAGTTAAGTCGTATACGAAAAAATTAAAGAATTGTTGAAGTGAACTTGGGAAACCATTTGGGGTGTTGAATTACAAACAAACAATAGATTTAATTAAAGAATATTTATTGCACTAAACGTTCGAATTGGTTTAAATTTCAAATTATGTTATTACGGTTAAAATCATGCACGTGAGATTGCGCACAACTTCAAGTGATACTTGGGTAGGAATATTATTCCTTTTGGAAAGCATATATTTTCAGTAACCTTATCTCATCTGCTATTCTTCTCACTACTGCCACATATTTTTGGCCTTGTAAGTTTTAGCGGGTAGTGCTATGCAATAGTTAACTGAATTGATTTATATTCATTCTTTAAAAACACGATTTTTTGTGTAGACGGATATTGTGTACCTCTGTAATTGTGTTCATTGCTAATTGTGAATAATTCATCGCAGTCAGGAGTTACAACATTGTGGAGATGGACTCCACATCATCCCCTTTCGAGTAAATGTTACCGGAAAATAATTAATAATTTTTTTCTAAACTGAAACACATTTTGATTTTGTGCTATTATTGATCGAGACTCCAAAATATGTCCACCACAAAATGTTTTCTGAATCGTCAAATTACCTGGTGCTTCCATAAAAATTCGCCTGGTAATTTTAGTGGTTGTTCATAAACTAGTTCTGCCGGGGAACATTTAATATTAGCTTTTGGGGTAGCTCGTAGAAGAACCTCTCGCTTTTAGAGGTGCTTTTAGTTGGCAATGAAAACGTTCCCCTTTCTATATATTGCGGGTGATGAGGAGCTTTCCAAATTCGACGTGTGCCTAGCAGATTCGTTAATTCTGAGAACAGCTTAGATTGGAATTGGCTTCCTTGATCTGTAATTATGTTTACAGGTACCCAAAATTTTGATATATCATTTTCCACAATAGTTTTTGCAAACAGTTGCGGTGGTAATATTCAAAGGGTAACCTTTTGGCCATCTAGTGAAACGACCTACGCCAGTTAAAATGTATGCATATGGAGGTCTAAGTGATACAACGATGTCCAAATGACTGTGTTCAAGACGACCAAAAGGCTGTTTAAATTGACTTAATTCCGATTTGTTCATATGTTAGACCAAAAGTAACGATCCGTTGTTAATTTTCTGTGAGACGAGTGAAACCAGAAAGTAATTTCTGAAGTTCCTCGTCAGACTTCTGTAATTCCGAAATAGATATGAGATGTAGTGTTTTTTCGATTGAGGCAGTTGCGTTATCGCTTGTCCGTGACAGACATTTTGAAGTTTTGATATTGATATCAAAGTTGACAAGCCTTTTAAACAGTAGTTGCAAATGCGATTTTTGCTCTTCTTCATCAATGTATCCATCCACGAAGTCCAGTCCACGAACTACCTCATTCATGAACCTTTAAAACGTCTGAGCAGCGTTGCGTAAACCAAAAGGCATTCGCGTGAATTTGAATATGCTGAATGGAATGGTAATTACTGTCTTAGCAATGTTTTCTGTACCAACAGGTATTAAAAAATATGCCCTGACTAGGTCAATTTTAGAGAATATACTATAATCGGTTAAGTTCATAGAGGAATGAAGTATGTGGGGTATAGGTCATGGACACGGTGTTTAATCTCCTATAACCATCACAAGGTCTCCAACCAAGTTGTTCCTTTTTTCTAATCATATATGCAAAGGACAAGTCTGCTGGAGAACACGATGGTTGGCATTTTCCCAATTCCACCATGTATTTCAGCCCCTTTGAGACAACACTGAAAAGATTAGTTTCGTACTAACTGGGCATTCAACACTATTTTTTAAATAAATCGTTGAAAGAATAAAACAACTGAAAGAATAAAACGACTTTTGAGGGCACAACTGCGAATAGCTTCATAAATCATAATTGATTAATGTGCAGACAATGCAGATTAAAAATAATATTTTTTTAAAAAGTGTAGATTAAAATTTATTGACGTTGTCGACGTTGTCTACGAGTTGCCGACACGTCGTAGAAAATAATAGATGACGCGTAAATGCTCATCCCCGACGAAAGCACAATCCATAATATAGTTGTCTTCTAATTCCGTTTGGATTTAGTCGAGGTAAAATTATTTATGCAGTAATTCATGAATTGCGCCATTTAGTATTTGTGAACCATAATTTGCTAGCGTAAATCACACTACTCAAGTTATGCTAATCCAGTTTCACTCATAAACACAATATTTTAACCTTAGTTTTAACCTTAGAATTAGGATAATTTCTGATATGATTTAAAAAAGCATCTTAGATGATTTGGATGTGGAAAGTTGAAACAAAATTCAAATTAGATTTTAAGAGCAAATTTTGACTTTTAGTTTTGAGAGTAATTATTTTACCAAAACTGTTACACGACACTTTGACTCAAATATTATTGAAAATATGGATTCAAAATTCTATGACTATGAATTTTTATATACAGTCGAAATTTTGAGGGTTAGTATTTAGAAATATTTGGAAAACTACGAAAATTAACTAAAAATGTATTGGCCGAATCGGAATTTTCAATTCAAACGAAACTAGAGTCTTGGTTTTATGAAAATCAGCAACTGAAAAACAACGATTTTAATTTTTTTAGAAAATCATTTAACAACTGCCGAGGAAAATTGAGTGCCTAATAAATTTCCGTACCTTCTCCATCTGATGAATATCGGCCCGGATCAATTTATGGATTTAAAAGCTTTGTCATTCTCCTTGCACAAAAATGTCCAGAAAAAGTTTCAGGCTATATTAAATTCACAGTTTGAAAGGGATAGGCCTAAATTTGTTTACTAGATTAAAAAATTTAATTAAACAAAAAAAGAAGGCTGAGGTGAAACATTCATTGAACATTTGGCTTGGCTGATATACATATAACCATTGCAGTAATATAAGATGATCAACAAAAATTTTGTATTCAATTTAATAACTTTCGAATTCAAATAAAATTCAACAACATTAAATTATTGAGCGACATCATTTGAAATGTTCTAATAGTTAAACATTATAGTTTCATAATTAAATTAAAATGTAGATTTTCTAGCACCTACATTTATAATATCAAAAAATTTTAGCCCCAAATTCCTAAACTATTGAACCCTAAATTTGCCAATTTACGAGTTTCAAAACTATTTAAAATCTAAATTATAAATCAAACAAATTAATGTTCAATGTTTTTAATGAAGCTTGTGATAAAGTATGACATGAAGGTATTTTATACACATACACAACATTAACGAGAATTTACATAATAATTAAAAACTACGGTAGCAGTCAAACCCTGTAGTGTTTAATTGGATTACTCGCGGCATGCAAACAAAATATATAACCGTGAGTACATGCGCACTTTGTAATTTTCCAACAAAAATCTAATTTTAAAAAAATGATAAAAAAATCCGGATAGTCCAGTTATTCATGCGACTAAACAGAAAATTTGACGTAAAACTTAAAATCGATAAGTTAATGTTACTACAATGCCATAAAATAAGCTAACATTAGCTTTAGATAGGTTCTTTTTTAGTGTGTCAGCATATTGCTCACCTTTCAAACAATGTATCGTTTGATTATTGTATTGAAATAGTAGAGAAGCATTGTGAAGTAATGGAGATAATACGAAAATCTGAAACAGGGAGTTTCCAGATGTTTACCGTAATGTTTTATCTTGCATCTTGTTAGCCATTTTATTAGCTTTTAGCGAGGTTTTAACAAGGCGATTAGCAAGATTAATGGATCATTATTTTAACAACTTGTACCCATACTCCTTAGCCAATGTAGGGGCGGAGCTCTGTCAGCAAACGTAGGTAACGCGAAAATCTGACATCGCAAACTATGACCTTCATGCTGTGACTCGTAACATTCGTTAATATGAAATTCACGGGCACCAAATTACACTTATTCTGAACATTTCCAAATACTCGGAGGCTTATATGAGTTTTTTCAGGATTCATTACTGAAAATAAGTGTTGTTGGATTTCCTGCTCCGCTTTCTATATTATTAATATATGAGACTCTGGGCAAAGTAAATTCCCGGAACTTTGAAAAGTATATCCATAAGAATTCTGTATATTTGGCAGTTTTATAGAATCAACGAGACCGAACTATCTGTCTTTGATGTAGATAAATACAAAGTTGTAATTTTACAGGGTAAGTGTACTGATTATATTGTGACCGTTGTGGACTTTGTTGGCAAATATGACAATTACAGTTTTTATGAACCAGTTCAACGTGACTTCAACGATGTGTCACAGTATTTTGATTACAAGATTTACGGGAAGCTTTTAAAAAATATATCACAAACCAATCATTTTTCTAACAGTTAGTGAAACTTATGTCGGGAGACGGGGATTTTGAAATTTTATTCCCTGGATTCTGGGAATTCCTGGGATATGTAATGTTCAATGTTATTTTTACAGTCAATACTAAGTAGTCAATAACAATCAAAACTATTAAATACTAAAATTTTTTAAAAACACAGGAGCGTTTAATTATAGCGATCCGAAAGCAACGATCGTTTTTTAGTACAAAAATTTCATGACGATGAAAACGCCCGTTTGCTTTCTATAGATGTTTGCTGAATATTGAACAATGTAACAGTTTCTGTATATTTGTTGTGGTATAGCTTCGTAAATTTGAATTTCTTTTTGTAGAGTACTCTTTTGGAGGACGTGACAATAGACGAAGCGTTTCCTTTAAATTCGAAATTTCTGTACTTTGTCGGTTTCCTGGTTCCTCATCTTATGCTGCTGTCTCCAAACACTCATTTGCTGTGTAACCTGAGTTACAATAATATCGTCTGGCTAATAATCTAATATCGTTGGTTTCGTACACTCGTCCATTCACGTAAAGTTAGACTGAACTTTCCACTCATTTTTTTGTGAGACTTTATGGCTTCAATTATTTTCTTTTTTGCCAAATCATAAAACTAATACATAAGAATAAGATTCATCACCCGATGGTTTTTTTTTTTTAGGAAGGACGTGGCATAGACACTTGATTGGTCCATAGCCTTGCCTTACATTCACACGCCATTCACACACATTCATTCAACTCATTCGTTCCATTCACACAAGTACAGTATACCACCTGCGCATTGCATAGCTCCATGTCACTCTGTACATTGACATGGAAGATGGGTCGGCCCATGAGTTCTACATTCCAACAGATGGTCATAGATGTTTTCAATTTATCGTAATCGGGAGATGAAAAATCCCTTTTGCATCCCGCCTCTGTTTGGATTCGAAACCGGTACCTCCCGATCACCCGATGGTAGCCCCGCGGTAGCCTCGAAAAACCATCAACAACAGCAAATCGCGCAACTTTTTTCGCCATGGATCAACTTTACCAAATATTGCTACACTACTGGGGATTCCAAAATACTACTACAGCGTGTAATAGTGCAGTCGTCTTTACGTTCATTTGGATCGATGTTGTGCACACTTTCTAGATGCCGTCTTAAACCCGCTTGTATATAGAAATTCCTTTGCAACTTAAAACTTTGTTTGGGCATAGCAGGTACTACTTTTTTAAAATTTTTCTAGACTCAGTGTTCTCAGCGAATTTAGGGGAACTTCAAATCGAAATAATCCAAATGCATCGAAATTATCAGTTTCTGGTTTTCGCATTACCATGTTTTGCTTGGCTTTTTGTATTTTGATATAGTTGTTTAAATGAAATTAACCTTTAAAACAAATCTCGGGAAATGAAAAAAAGTTCCTGGGAAACGGGAAATATTGAGTGAGTGTCCCTCTAGTTATTTTATTTTATTTCTTATAAGTTCAAAGTATGTCGGGTACAAATAACTGTTAGTTTCAAAATATTCAACGTCCACCAACAATGAAAATTACGAGCTGTTTTAATTTGTGCAGGATTTTACTGTAAACAATATAAATTTCTAAAGGTCCCCGCACGATCGCTGATAATTTATTAGCGCGTAAGATAATTTCATATCTAAATGCCAATGTTGGGTTATATATTTGACGGTAAATTTATAATCTAAGAAATTGTGCCGCATTCTTATTAGCGAAGGTCAAATAAATTATTATCAATAAACACACAAACAATGGATTTTGTCTTGTCAAATTGCGTATTTTGAATACACAAAATGAGAGTTGCTTCAAATATCGTCCAATCGGTAATTTACCGGAAGGCATTTCAAAACCACACATTTTTTTTTTCAAATCCGTCTTTACTTGGTCAAGTTTAAATATTTCATATTCACTTTAAAATCAAGTCTGGCGCGGATGTCCGTACCGTATATACCCTAAGAGAAAATTTTACTTTTTATTTGTTTCTTATATACTCGTATATATACATAAGTTTATTTATAGACTGTTTATGTCAAATCAGCTATATATATACTTTAAAAGTTTAACTGTGTTCGATTTAAAAACATAATAAATAAATAAAAGTGGCATGCAAATATTTAAATCATCGCGTCTTATTATTTATTGTTTTTTATATTATATGTGAGAGAATCAAGTTGAATCGGTTTTTATGTTTAACGAAAGTTGTCTTTCATACATTTATGGGTTACTTTTATTTTTCATATATAAATGTGTAGCTAGTATACCGCTCTGTAGGAAAAGTTGTGTGTGTGTGTGTGTGTCTTCTTAAAATAAACGGAACGAAATCGAAACTTTTTGTGTTCGTCGATTATAAATTTAATTATTAACAATATAAATGCGCGTGCACTAATGATAATGCAATGCATTAACAGAATAATTATTCACATAATTTTTATTTTATTTTTTAGATCTATATGCATACATACGATATAATACAGCTCAATTATATTTCCATTATAATTCATTAGCCATCGTCTATATTGTAGTTTACCAACAGTATATATGTACATACAAACATACAATAAACATGCTTAATGATGTTTTTTTTTAGTATATTTACGCTATAATTTGTTGTTTTATTCACAAAAAAAAAACGTTTACACATAAATAACCTCTTAAAGAAATTTAAAAGTCATATTTTTTTTATAAACAATCTGAATTTGGGTCAGTATTGCTATATACGCGCAAATGACAAGGTCAATACAATATATTATATGCACAAAATTTGTCAATATTCTGTGATATATATAATTGATGTGGTATATTAGTATAGAAAATTTAAGGATTTTTAACAGAATATATTCACCATTGAAATAATTGTCCATATACAGTTTATTTAAATTAGAATGTATCAAGGATAATTCAATCAATCAAATCTTGTAAATCAACCTCGTCTATCATAAACAACTATATACCTATGCGCGTATATAGACTAAATTTGATGAGCTCTCATTATAGTGCAATGGATTGTTGAATATGTATTATACATCGCGGTGTTAATACTTTTCATGTTTTATAATTAATTTATTGTATTATAAAATATAAATTACGAAATTAACGCTTCTAATGATCAAAAGCTTTCTCTTTTGCATTGTATATATCTGTATATATATACATTTATTCTATTTGGCTTATATAATTGCATAATCTCATGACTAAAGTATACATATTTATATATAGAGGCTGCATTAATAATAATGATATCATTATGGATGTTTACTCGTTTTTATGGTACAGTGGGCATTTTTTATATCCATCTTTATAAGTGGGGAAAGCCTGGTCATTATATAACCGAAATTATCCTACACGAAGATGGTGAACAAATTTTAGGTTTGATGTCGCAGTTGCATATTATGTATGTGATGAGCACATCGATTATCTATAAGCTAAATAATTAATGTTTGCATGTTATTTCCGATAATGCATTGATACCGGTTTAAAGTTTATAGTATATTTGTTAATTATATATAAATTACAACCTTCAATGGTTTTAATAATCGCGTATATACGCAGATGAGACATTATGACAAAGCATTGTATTGTTTTTATAAACAAACAAACAAAAAATTTGGTATTATATTTGGCCTCCGCAATAATTTGAAATGACGCCAGAATTTGGTGCGTCAGATTATCTACTTTTAACCGGTACATTGACAATGACAAGGGATTGTGTTCCAATTAATTAATTAATGTTTCATTGTCAATATGCTTTATTGTATGTAAAAAAATTATCGGCTTCCAAAAATATTCGGGCAACCTATGCACATTAATTTGGACAATGCAATTACTGTCAATACAACTAAATAGTTTCCCAATTTATATAATTTATAATTTTATATTTTCTAGTTGTAGTTGTTGTCAATTTATCACAAACCTGCTATATTTATACATTATATAAATGTTAAAAATTTATTTTGCTGATTCTGGTAAATAAAGTAAATAAATTATCTTATGAAAATTTCATATAACGTGTGTGTTTATGTGACATAACTAGAACAAAAAAATAAAATGCAATTACGTACACATATAAAGCGTCACATTAGAGAATTTTTTATAATTACATTTAAAAATATTTTTTTTTTGTGACTTAATTTAAATTTATCACGATTTTAAACTTTTTCATTTTTTATTTAATCCTGTTATAGTTTTAAACCGAAAAACACAAAACGTAGAGATTTAAATTTTTATACATTTAATATGATGATTTTAACAAACTTTTGTTCGTGATAATTAATTTTTTTTTGTGTAGCTACTCGCGTACAATTGCAGTTGGATCTATATGCCACGCATTGTCTTTAATTGCATAATAGAATTTTTGTGTAATATTTGCAAGTTGAAATATACTATTGTGTTTGAAAAAAAGATAATTCCTTGTATTGTATATGAAAAGTTTGGAGAGTTAAATTTTTAGTAAATTATTCATAAAATTCGGCTTCAAAAATTTGACATATTACTCGTACATAGAAATTCGAGTATTCTAACAAAAAATTTACATTTAAAATTATAAAATTTGGATACCTAAATTTCTATTTTTAGATATAGTTTTTTAGACCTAAGAATTCGATAATTCTTAATTCTTCGATATTTTGGACGTTAAAATTCGAATCTAACTAAAAATATCAATAATTGATTGACAATTTCGATGGGAGCGAGAAATCTCTCATATAAAAATAAAGTAAACCTCAAAGTTGCTCATGACTCTATAACTATTATGAAACATACAATACCATTATTTTAAAACATATAAAGCAGTGACAGATACATGTAATCTTCTATTGTTAGAATGTGAATACCTAAACATACAAATTTTTATGAAAATAAATGATAAATTTTATAATTTCAGCCATTTTTATATTTTAGATTCAAAATTTGTTGATTAATCCATTGAAGGATCGGATTCAATTTTTTAAATTTTAAATTCAAGATCATACTTTATAAAATAAAATCGATAATTAAAAATTAGCTAAATGTTTTAATTAAATTTAACAATCTAAGTAAACAACTAAAATTTTAAATTGTAGATTCAAAGTTCTGAAAGCTGTATTTATATGTCTTAAATTTAAAATTTCATATTCAGAATTTCTCACTTTTTGTAATAAATTGTAGTTGCTAATTACATATCTTAATTTAAAATAGAACTCAAAATACAGGGCCCGGCTACAAGTGTTGGAATCGGGCTATGTATGTATTTGGAAATGTGTGAATGCAGTTAATATCTACTTCAGAATTACAAGGTATTAAACAATTTAAAAATTTGAAAATTCAGATTAGAAATAAATTTTAAAATTTGAACGTAAATTTTTGCGAATGTTGAATTTCCACATTTCAACCTGAATTTTATAAATTATAAATCGTTTGAAATGGCGAAATTTACAACAAATTAATAATTCGGAATTCAATAGAAATTCACGATTTTATTTGTATTTTTCTTTAAATTGAAGGAAATTTAAATTTAGTGTATTCGAAGGTTCAATGCTGAATTGTGAAATTTTTGAAAAATTTTGCAGCAAATATTCGATTTACTCGAATTGTGTTTATTTAGAAATAATTTTCAAATTTTACGAGTTTGCAAAGTTTATGATATTTCTAAGTTTTTATAAAAAGCAAATAGAACAGTTGTTAAAGGCATTTGGACCGAGTTCGAATGCAGAATTCATAAGCCATTGAAGTGGTTTATGAAAATGGGATATTAAAATGATTTTTAGAACTAATCGATTGCTTGATGGAAATGGGATTATTGTGGAAGTTCAGGAAAAAGACAAATGAAATAATTTCATTACAGATAACAACTGGCTATAGTTTGTTGGAACGAAATCATTTAATTTTTCTCATTCTAGAAGTCGATACATATTAAGTTCTGTAGACTATATACATGTTATATGTTCCATTATTTTATTTTGTACCGATATATTACCGAGGCTGCTAACTATTCTTGCGATCGTCAGGTATTCTGTTTTCATCTATAGAAAGACAGAAAAGGGCATACTATGATCTGGCCCAGAGTGAAGATGTTTCAGAAGAACTAAAACAATTCTCTTAATAAGTGTTACAAAAACTGCAATCTTCCTCAGAAAGTGAAATAATCCGGTAAAATGTCTATTGCATAAACATTACTTTAAAAATCCCCGCTAAACCATTTTGAGTTAAGTAAGTGCTGGCTTACAGCGAAAAACTCACTTTACTCGTTACCAATTGAAATTACATATTTTTATTAATTTATTTTGAATTTTTGAAAAATGTTAGAATTTTCAGTTTTGGATATCTGAAACAAACACACAGCCTTACATAAATACTTGCATCACGAAAGAATTATTTTTCCGTTATTCATAATTCCAATATTTCGTAGTAATTTTCATTATGTCTGTTGGTGTTTCTTGGCCATTTTTATTATTCGATCAGTTTTGATTGGTAAAATTGATGCCCCAAATACTATGGTTTCGGGATTTCCTTTATAATCGAGGTTTGTTAGACCCAATAAAATCCTACATTACTTGTCAATTTCTTTCAACTTCTTTAAAAAAAATTACACAAAGTTATATCTTCGCTCTTGTCATATTTAAATTTAAAATAAAAAATCTATTACAACTGAATTATAATTCATCTAGTAACTTATCTATATTAAAAGTGTTAACTTTAGTGGAGTTTCACCCGGTTAGCTCCAAACTGATTATACGATTACATTAATCGCCCGAAATCCAAACGCTTTTTAAAATTTAAATAATTTGAAAAAATAATTGAACGATATTTGGATTTTTTTTACAATTATTGAATTTGTGATGAATTTGAAAGTTTGAACGTTGATGGAAATTCGGACCAAATATTACCAAATTTAGAAACGTCTTGGTTGATTTACAGGAATTGATTACTAGCTAGGCAGTGGTTTTGCTAGTGCCTAAAAAATTCACAAAATTCGATTATTGAAAATCAATTAATTAATTAATATTGAAAAATTAAATTTCAACATCATAACTTCAGCAAAGTAAATCGAAATTTAAAACTTTTAAAAATCATGAATTCCGATTGTTTTATACATGGCAATGTATGAATTAAATATAATTTAAAAATATCCAAAGTTTAAAATTATGGAAATTGAACAAAACAAATGTTTGTCTTTCGATAGATATTTGACACAGTTGCTTGAAAACTACTTGACCGCGGTGTTTTAGAATTTTAAAATTTTAGTAGAAAGTATATAGTCAGTGGAGCTAATGTGAACCATTGACTCCGAGATTCAGCCACTTTGGTGTAGCTATAGAGTGTTTCCAGCTGAAGTAACAAAGCAGAACTATTTTATGGTTTGGATAGTTATTTGATAGTTGGCGATTAGTTCTCTAGTTCCAATTTTTTCAAAAAAAATTTGTATGAAAGCCATTGCCTGCGAAGTATTTTTTTATAGGAAGTGCTTACACTTGAGCTAGGGAAATGCAGAAATTTTCTACCAAATCGGATGGCTTTAAAATAAATTAAGTAAGTATCTATACAAAAGGCTTATACGAGGTTGGGTTGAATTCCATAAATTATTTAGGTCCTCATTCGAAATTTTAAATTATGGTTTCAGTAAAATTTGACCATTCAAAAATTTGAAACCTTTTAATGTATCGATATTTATATAGCTTAAATGTATTGAAAATGTAAATCTAATTTAAATAAATTTTCAAACCTGAAGTTTAAATTTGTGAATTTTAGAATATATCAAATTCCAAATAATTTAATTAAATCATGCATATTATACAAAAAATACACTTAATGATTTAATTTCATTCTGATTTTAAATTTTTTGTTTCATTCTGATTTTAAAAATTGAATAGAACTACGGAAAATTGAGAAATTACCAATTCAGTTCGATTCAAAAAGTTTCATAAAATTGAACAAAAACTTGAAAATTTAGCCAGACATGAAATTCTAGAGAAATGCAAATCATAAGTAACTACGAAATTCAAATAATGTATTTGTAAAAAATTCTATAATATTTTATTCAAGTTATATTAATTTAAACAGTTTTAAAAAAATTGGCCAGAATTTATATAAGCCCTCCCATGGATTTATACGTTTATGTACATTCAGCCAAAATAAAAAGAAAAGTTACAATAAAATATAAATAACTTTCGCTACAATAAAAAGATAAAATAAAAATTATACATAAATGTAAACCGCTAAACATGGTTATGTACAGATGAAAATCAGACAAAAACAACTCACGCTAAACGACTTGATGCAGGTTAATGATAATTTCTCGAAATTAAAATTTTAAAAATCGAAAATAACCTTCGGGCATTTCGGACATCCGACCATATATGCAAAAACATTTTTTTTAATATTTTGCATTAATGTTAAACTTGACCAAAAAAAAAAAAAAAATAAGAAGTGAAATAGAAATTTTTGGACAAAATTAAGAATTATGAATAGTGGAAAAAGAAGAAGTAGAGATAAATCTTACATACGAATGCAAAGAAAAAAGTGATGACCTACAAACCTAAAAATTAAAAATAATGAAATATCACTTGCTCTCTGTGTATAGTAAGTAAAGTGATTTGTTTTTTTTTCTTCTTTAAATGTCTATTTATTTTCTGCAAATTAATTGCTGCGCGTTATGTAAAGACATGTTTATAATATACAACACAAATCGTGCGGTAGATGATATTTATTTATATGTACAAACATTTGACCACTAATGACTTTTTGTTCGCTCATTATTATTAACATTTTCTTCTGTGTTTTTAAGCTACACCACTTATATAGATGCTGAGCTTAATCTATGTTATGTACATCATACACAATTGTTATTTGGTTAAATAGTTTATAAAAAATTAAATCCAATAAAATAACCATTAAAACATATAAAAAAAACTTTTGATTTCATTTTTATTTATTGAATAAATTAAAGAAAAAGTATTAATTTCAGGGCCAACAACACCACCACCATCACACATGTAGTGTGTAGTATGTATCATGCACTGATATTATACGTTTTCTGTAACTAGATCTATATCAATATCAGCTTAAGGATTAAAATGCATTTTTTTTCGAAAGTAAAGTAAATCATTGAATTGTAACTGAAAGTTAACGTCGAATACATTCAACAACAAAAAAATATTATATTCATGGTTTGCCATTATCTGTTGTAGTGATTATGCATCTATATTCTGTTTGAAAGCATTGATATGCTATATGATTTGCATCAGTGAATTATGTGATCAAGCTGTCAATCTATCTACTCGTCTTATAATCTTGGTGCACTGTTATAGTTAAACCATTTCTAATCATTAGTCGATTGCATTTGAATTAAGCGATGGTAAAAGTAAATAAACAATTAAAAATATATTCAACCAGTCAGTAGTTGACATTTGATGACGTACGGCTAGTTTCACGTTGTTAATATAAAATTTCACATCGAATATATCTGAATTTATTCCAGTGGCGTAGAGTTAATGAATTGGTGCAACATTTAAGTCGATCAATCTAACTTCACAGGTTTAGCGGATACCGAAAATTTAAATTCCATCAGGTTCTAATACATTAAAAAGTTTATAATAAATTTGTAAACTGTTTTTCAATATTTTAAATTTTTTGATTAAGTTCTGAAAATATTTTCGGAAGTTTACGATCAGTTTGTTACGATTAAAATTACAATTCTATTGTGCCAGAATTTAACCCCATCGAAGTTATCCCAGTTTGGAACCTTGTTGGCAATGTGATGCATTTGCCAACTTTTCTAAGAAAGCAACAACCGAAAAAAACGTTTGGCCAAACTTTTGTAAGGTCGGCTTTTTTCTCATATCGATTGAATTTAAGTTGTTGCAAACCACTGTACCAGCGTTGATAATTTTTTTGACCGTTGGAATTTTCGCAATATAAATAAATGTGGCGCCTTTGCCGACTGTTCAAAGTAAAATAAAATCGAAAAAAAAAATCGTTTCGCCAAGCTTTTTTAGGGTCGGCTTTTCTCATATTGATTAAGTTATAGGGATTGGAAATTCCGCAATATAAATAAATGTGGTGTCTTTGCCCACTTTTTCATGAAAGCTGCGTAAGGGGGTAGAATTTAGTCAAATGTCGAAAATTATATTTTATCTTAAAATTAAATATTATTTAGAATAGTCGAAACTATGTGAACTTACAATATGTCCAACAGTTCCACAACTTTGGCATGTATACGATTTGATGACAAATTCAACTTTTTTGTTAAACTCAAAAATTTCTATTTATAAGATTCTATAATTTAAAAAAAAGTTAGGGCGTTTTCCGATAACAATTTTTTTAAATTAATTAATTACTTCTTTATACCGTTGATTTTTTCCTTTATTAAATTCAAATTTAAATGCCCTGTTAAAATAATTGAAGTACCTATCACCAGTTTTGTTTCGTTGTTTAACGTCATTGGTTATTAAAAGAACGCCCTAATTTTTTTTATTCCAGTTTTCCAAAAATACAAAACCCTTTATCATAATTATTTTACAATGGGCAGGACCAATTTCTGGTAATTTATATTCATAAATTAAATATTCGGTGTGCGGCCTTCATTAAATTAAAATCATCGCTTGTACATCATTTTTATTAGATATAAAATTTACCTCATTATACAAATTAATTCTGTAATAATACAATTTGTATATAATTACATTGTATAAAAAAAAATACATTAAAATCATCATTTTTATCATCTCGTATACAATTCAAAATATACTGAGTAGGCGCCTAAATGTAATTTAATGAAGACATCGTATACAATAAGATGTACAACGAAAAAGGTTAACTAACTCTAGAAAATGTTATTATAAATGAATTAATTTATTTAACTGCCTTAGATATACATATGTACATGCTGAAAAGTAAATTATATTTCTAAGATAACATTTTGTAATACGAGAGTAATAAAGAGTATGGTCGACAGAAAAAATCAACACCCACTAATTTATGATATGTGTGTATGTACATACCTAGAAAAAGCTTTTTATTTTTAATAAATTAAAATCTATTAGTTATATTTATATTAAATTCTAATTAAAACTTTAGTTAGGAATGATTTTTTTTGAATAAATAGAAAAGTCTAAATAATAGTTTTGAGTGCTCGAAGGCATCCAAATTGTTTACGTTAATTTTTAATAAATTTTATGTAATGCGGAATATAAAATATAATGTTTGATTATAACAATTTCCTGTGCTATAAATTAAAAATCTAAGGTGTGTGTATGTGTGTATACTTGGTAGAAACAAGGTACATGTATAAGGATTTTTCGTTTTTAATTGATTTTATGTGTACTCATACGTACACTGTATTGTACATATGTACATATGTAAATATTTCTATTATTTATTCGATTGGGATGAATATAAATGATTTAAATTATTTTCTATGTACATACAGTAAATACATATATGAATGCGTATGTATATATTATATATACTCGTATATATAGGTATGAATATAAAACTGACTAATAAATAATAAAACATATATATGTATAATTTGAATTATTGCTTAAGAAAGTTGGATATGGTTTGTTTAGAAAATGAATTATGTACATATTGTAATGTTTGTATAATTGGTTTGAATTTTTGACGTGTTTATTTTTTGTATTATATTGCAATTTAAAAATATATGTTTATATAGTGTTTTGTACATGTCAATTTTTTTAAATTATAGTGATTTATAAATATTTTATAATATAGATATATTGTATCTCGTTTAATAAACGTTTACCTTTACAAGTTACATAGTTTATTGCAACGTTCTAGTTTACAGTTTTATAAAAACTGGGGACCAATTTGTGAATATGAATTCGTATAAATATTTCATGAATTCGTATTACTATTGCACAAAAACATATATGTACTTCAAAAATCAGTGCAACGATTTGTATATGGAATTATATCCAAGAATATGATTTTGCTTTGTGCAATTCATCGAAATACAATAACATTAAAAAAAATCAAAGAACTAAATTCATCATAAACTTCAAATAATATAATTCTCTTCAGGTAAGGTAATACACGATGGGACAACTGTTGTGATTATTCTTCCTGCAAGTACTTTTGCAATGTTTAGTCAAAAATAAATAAATAATTTCAATATGTACCTACATATATCAAATGAAGCGAACACGTCCGCAATTCGTAAAATATTATTTGACAGTTTTGAAATATTTTGATTTTTTTCCATCCGGCGTTTACAATAAACTCGTACATTAAGTCTAGACATTATTTAAAAATTTTCAATGTTTTGTCTTGTAATCAAAACTTTTTTAACATTGAACGAACGATTGAATAAGAAAAATATTGTTGCTTCACATAGAACTATTAACTTGATTATTGCCGCTTTTTAGTTTATTTTTATTGATTAATTTGTATTTTCTTATAATTTTGACCAAATTATGTTTAATAAAAATTAATTAATTAATTAAATTAATATTATGAGCTAGGATAAAACAAAGCCCCAAAATAGAATAACAAAACGATTTTTTATGCAATAAATTAAAATACAAAGCTGTTATCAGGATTTTTGAAAAAAAAAATTTTTCTTTTGATTTCCTTTTCTAGATATTTGGCCATAATTTGTGTGTAATCTAAACCCCGGGTTAGTTTGGATAGTTTCTAAAAAAATATTTATGTTAAATCAATTTATGGGATATTATTGATCAAATAAATGGCGGCACAAATTGGTATGATATTTGGGCCCAAGCATAAATTTAACAGCACTGTCTATAAATTATTGATTTGTGAGATAAGGCCAAATATTTGAATCCTGCAATATTTCAAGCGATTAAAATTGGAGTCAAAATTCTCGTTTAAAAAGATGGGGAAGAGGAACTATTCCCAATATCCTTGCAGTGTTAAAAAATGCAGTCTAATAATTCACATATTTTGTTTAAATTAAAGTACTATTCCTATAATTTAAATAAATTATCGTTAACTGGGTGAAAACTCTCGATTTGCAATGAAAAGAGTAGGACATATTTTAATTCTTTATAATTTAACAAACCTTTTCTTTTTGTTTAATCGTCAATTTAATTAGAAACCACTTTGGCAATACATTCGTCTTAATTTAATAAAAACATCACAATTTCCAACATTTGTAGATCAAATTTAAAACCTTGAATAAAACATGGTAAAAGAGCAAATTTAGTATAAATAAATAAAATTGTTCCGTCTATAAAATAAATTATTTGTCTCGTCTAATGATTAATTTCAGGGTGTTGGGGAAATCTATAGACATGCGAACTGCGAAATTGGCATGAGCAATACTTTATATAAATAATTAATAATTAATTTCAATAAAACTTGTCGGGTATTTTAGATGGAATGATGGATTGGCTAATACACTTTGATTAGACATTATTAATCATCAACATTTTATACAGTTCGAAAAGTTGTAAAATCAAATTTCGAAATATATTAAATTACAGAGCTCTCTATAACTTTATTAAGTAAATTTTAAAATGTATCATTTACTTCAGAATTTAAAAACTTTTAAACTTGAAAGAAATTGTTAGAAATAGCATTTGTGGAGTTATTAACTTTTGTATACTTGATAAAGTTTGGCTAAAGTAATAATTTGGTAGAAATTTAAAACTTATTAAAATTTAACATTTCTCAGATTTTGTCAGTTTGATTTAACTAACACAATTTATTAGCTTCAGAATTTTATAGAATTCAAACATAAATTTTATCAGCCTTTTCAACATAATTTGAACAAATTTTAAAATTAAATCTGATTTCAAAATTTGTTAATATTAAAACAATATAATTGAATAAAATTATAACAATTCGAAAAGCTCTAAAATTTAATTTTGAAATTCGTTACTGTTCAGCTTTTATAATTTTATTAAGTAAAATAAAATTTTCAAATCTATAATTGAATTTATTAGATATACAATTTAATGGACAAATTTGAAAGCTTTAACAAAACAAGATAACATTTTAGAATTAATTCAAATGTTAAAGTTTGATAAAATAGATTTTAAGAGTTTGTTAAATCTTGAGAATTTGACAAAAATTTTCAATTTATTAAAATTATGCCTATATCAGATGATCTAAAATATGAAATTTTGTACCGAAATTGTTAAATTTTATTTGAATTAAAAATGATCTTTGTCAGATAGGTTCTTAAATATTATTCTGGGTGGTTCAGAATTTAGACTGCTCGCAAAAATCAGCTGAAAAAATATTACGTCCATAAAATAAATTATTTGCAAACTGGAATCAATTCTTGAAATTGAATTATTAAATTTGTATTTTTGTTGCGGTTCCTTATTTGTCAAGCCACGAATATTTTGATTTTATTTAAGTGTTTCCGCAATGGGTAATAAATATTTCTGCCATATGGTCCTGTATTTTCCATGTTAGATGTACGATTCCATTGGGTTACGCCGGATTTGTATCGACAGTTTGAGGTACTAGCTGTGTTCGACTGGCTCCAATGCGATGTATGGTTTATTTTTGTTGTATTGAAAATTGCCAGTTATGTATGTTTCTAGGTTCGTTTTTCGGGTCTGCATTGTTTACTGATCATCTTCCATAATTAATTAACAATTAGTGAAAATATGAAATAAAATGTGAAAATATTAATACTATTTTCTTTAATGGTTTAATATTCCATCGATGAATACTTCCTAGTTCGTCATCAGAAGCGTAATTCTTTATTTTTTGTACCAGCGTTAAACAATAATAAAATTTTGTAGTTTTAGCCAACTTGTTTCGAATGTTAGTAGGTTTGCCGAACCAATATCTTCATTTAGGTATTTTATTTTATTTATTTATTTATTTAAGTAAAGAAACCGATTTTGTAGTTTACATTTATGATTTCATATAAAAAAAATAATCACAATAAATAGATTGTTAAACAAGTTAACGTTAATTTAAAATTTAAAAACAAATTAAAACAACAACATTTAGGAACATAATGAAAGATTTAGTCAAATCTTATAGATGTTAAATAGAGTACTTCAAAGTTGAAGTTGTCAGAAAAATTAATCTAAAGTTAAGAAATAAGTTTTTAAATTGTTTTGAAATATGATTGTTTTTTTAAAAAAATGAATTGTTTGAATTGTTTTTTGATAAATTTAAATCAAATTGATGCTCTGCGGTATTAAATAATTTTGGTAATTTTTGATTGGCTTGTTATTGCCGTAGTTGGTGGGGTGGTGTTGAAGCGCTAAAAATCGATGATTACGTAATGTCCTGCCTGGAACATTTATAGAGATATTTTATAATACATAAGCTGAATCGATGTGGCCGAGTAGGATGTTTCCGAATATGTTTATTTTGAAGGGTGCAAATTTTATATTCTTTGCATCTTGTTGAATATGGTGGTAAATGAGCAACATTTGACTATACATAGGACTATCAGAAATTTTTTTTGAACGCTTTCAATTCTTTTGATGTGTGCATCATAGTAAGGATTCCAGACGATTGCGGCATATTCCACTTGAGATCTTACATAAGCGACATAAAGTTTGAATTTCCTTGAAGTCCCCAGTCCATCGCTTGACAAAGCCAAACATGGAGTTCGCCTTAGCAAGACAGTTATCGATGTGTCTGTGATTGCCTCTTGTACTCTTTGAACTTCATTTTCATTAATATAATACCTTAGTTATTGGATTCTTTTTACAATGAAGACATAATTTTGCATTTCTTGATATTTAAGAGTAATGAGTTTTGCTCACACCACTCGCTTAGCCTATTAAGGTCATCTTACAGTTTGTCATCAGCAAATATGAGAACATTTGAGTTTTTTAGATCTGGGTTATCCGATCAATAAAAACAATAAAGATCCAGGGTCCAATATGTGATCCGTTGGATTTCTTATTGTCAATTTTTACATATTGCAGACGGTTTATTAAATACGACTTAAACCATTTAATGTAATCGATTGAAAATCCGAATGAATGCATAGAGACTTTAAGCCACGTCCACTTGATGATGTTTTTCTATCTCATTTATTACTTTGCTGATGAATTCAACCAGATTAGTAGATGTTGATCTGCCAGGCATAAACCCGTGCTGGTTGACAGATATATAACGTGTATTAGTGTGGATTTGAAAGCATTGCAAACTACTACTTCAAATAATTTCGGGATTGATGATGATGTGGATATTCCTCTGTAATATGTAACGTCATCACGTTTTCCGGATTTAAAGATGGGTGTTATGCTAGAGACTTTCCATTTTTCCGGAAACACAGCTGTGGTTAATGACTGATTGAACAGTTTGCAAACAGCTTGCAAACGTTTTTAATATACATGAGGGTATATTGTAAGGCCCACATCCGTCTCCAAAGCACTTCAATGCGGATAGAATGTCTTCATCAGATATGACTGGTGAAGTTATTAATATGTACTTTGGGCGATAGACAGATTGAAAAAATGCCGCAAACATGTCTGCTATTTCCTTGGCGTTCGAGGTACTGATATTGTTATAAGTCATGTTGGAAGGGTACTCATCGATTTCACGTTTAGATGCCATCCAAATAGGCCTTGTACTTAAATTTTAAATAAACGTCAAATTCCTCGGTGTGTTGTGAAAAGGACCGCTTGTCAACCTCCAGTCTTGATTTCATCATTTTAGTATATGCCTTACACTTCCGATTTTTAGATTTATAAGCCGGTCATCGAACCAAGGAGGGTGAACACTTGATGCTTTCTTATAAATTGGTACATGGAGTACAAAGCTTTGGTGCATGATCTCATAAAATTTGTCGACATTTTCATTGAAATCCTTTGCATTTAGAATTTCTCCCTAATTCACTGCTTCTAAGTAAACTTGCAGACCAATGTGATTTGTCTTCTTAAAGTTGTGTTTATTGGAGATATTTTGGTTTAGGCGTACAATCCGTCTCCAGATTATAAGCAATGGTGTTAATTTGATTTAAATTATATCCAAGCATGGCATCAACGAATACAGATTCTGCATCTGACTTTATACATTGAAGGATACAACTAAATTCCAAGTTGAAATTCCAGATGATATTTGGAAGATTGAAGTCACCAAGTACAAGGAGTAAATCGGATGAATTTGATGTATTAATTAATTATTCAATCGAATCGACACATGCAGCATAATAATCACTGTTTGAATTAGGAGGTATGTACGTTGTGTTGTTTATCTACATAGCGTTGATTAATTTTAATCTTCACGCAAATCTGGTCAACTCTTGATGGGACTAATGTTATTGCAGCACTCATTAGTTTAGAACGCACGCCTATGATTACGCCACCGACCGATTTTTTAGAACTAGTTTCAAGATTTAACTAAGATTAGTGGTTTGATCCACCTGAGGTTCTTTATTGTATAACACCAAAATGATGTATTGATCCGCTTGTCTCCTACCTTATAAAACAGTTTTCATTAATTCTCAAAAATTTCATATATACATTTCATATTTGACTATTTCCAGTTAATATTTAGTTTTTCGCACCAATGACGCCGGTATTTCAAACGGAAGCATACACCAAAAGCTGCAGAAGCCATTAGTAAAAATGATCAAAATACAAATAAACATTGTTTACATTATGCTGCCGCGGGAATATAGTATCCCAATAGTGTCCTGTATGGTACAAATTACACTTTAACATTAAAATCGCACTGATTAGAACTTGAGAGATATTGGTACTTATCCAATTACAAACCAATTTCTAAAATCATTTAAAATATTTAATTCAGTTCGCACCTTAAACATTAAAATAAAATTAAGGTAAATGAACGCCTTAAAATTAAATACTTTTCTACAACTTCGAAGATTACAGCGGCACGATCTAAAATATATTATAAATTAAATAAATCACAAAACAAATATATAATTTTAAAAGATATTGTAATTTATTTACTCCTAATTTAAATCAATTAAATTATACTTTATAATTTATTTATTAAACTATATTCTGACGGTTTTGATTCTTCTTGAACATTCGACGATACAATATTTTATATACAGTTAATAAATAAAAATTAGCGTACATATATAAAATTTTGGTTCACCTTGGCATTATTAAGAAATGAGAATATATACGTTTTAAATTTTAATCTTAATTTTTTTTTTTAATGAACAGTTAATTTTTCTAAATATGGTAAAATGAATGGAGCATAACCATTTTTGAAAAAAATAAAAAATTCATAATCAATGCGTTCGTTCAATGTATATACATAGAATATATTGAGATAAACTATTTCACCTGGAAATATCATCAATATCGTCATCAAGTTACACGTAATGTATAAGGATGAGATAAAATTTCGAATTTAAACAGTTTTTTTTTTTGTTTGTTTGATGTTAAGAAAATTGATTTTTTCATACACTCGATGTCGATACTATACGAAATAGAAGAATTTTGTATGGTGATCGAGCAGTATTCGATTGGTTCATTGGTAAAATTCACGTTTAGTAATTTTCGACTAACCGCCAGCTCGAGAGGGAGATGTTGATTTTATTTTATTAATTTTCCTTGTAACTTAGGTCACGTAATAAAATAAAAAAGGTGGAACATTTTCATCACCTTGATATACATAATTTTTCTGCTGTACGTATATGTATAGGTACAAGTCATGATTGATTGGAAATGGCACACGAACAGAAAAAAAAATATGTTCAAATTGGATTATCTATATATAATTTAACATAATTATGTAAACCTCTTGTGTTACAGTAAAACTTAAGTTTATTAACCCAAATCAAAAATTATTATATTTGAACAATAATCTTTTGATCTCGATGTGTACATATATATATATATATATATATATATATATATATATATATATATATATATATATATATATATATATATATATATATATATATATATATATATATATATATATATATATATATATATATATATATATATATATATATATATATATATATATATATATATATATATATATATATATATATATATAACAATACAATATAATAATAGCCATGAACCCTTTATTTCAAAATTTCGTTATTATCAAATCTAAATATCATAATCCATAAGCTAAACTCATATTTCCGATTCTATTAATCACGACCCGCTTAGTGTCTGATATTAAAAATAAAATTGTCTATATAATAAATCGTTTCTTTAAGGTTCATAAACGTAACAAGCCAAATAAATAAAAAATTGCAAAAATTATTTCTGATCTGATAACTTCAAAACAATATTTTACACTTCACTTGATTTGTGTACGTATATTTACTCTTATATATAGAGAAATCCCAATTTTTCAATTACACAATGGATAGTATAAGATCAAAAACAAATTCTATATATGTTTGGTCAAAAAATGATTGTACATAAGAATGTAAGTATATGGTATTTTCTGATGACTGAATAAAACGTTACCGTATCTACTGTTAAATTGATATAATTTCGAATGACTATATAGTTATTAAGAAATAGAAAATTATACCTCAAATTACTGTACTTCTTACGACAATATATTGTTATTATTATTACTCTCGTTAGACAAAAAAATAATTTTCCAATTTTACCGAGGATTTTTGTATTCGCAATAAAAATGTATTAGCTGCTGGAAAGGTGTACCCACTCAGCGTTTTTCTTTGTTTTATATAAAATACAAACGAATAATTTCTTCCACTTGAAATAACAATATGTACATTGTGTGTGTGTGTGTTTGTGTATTCTTGAAAACCTATAATTTTGATTTTTACTGTTTTTAAAGAGATATAGAGATACACAGATTATATATAGAACGATTTTTATTTTTATTTTGTTACGTTTGCTTTGTTTATCTTAAATAAAAATCTGAATCTGAAACGGTATGCCGTGAAGAATTGTGGTGAACTTTGGTGGAGCACACACAAAATAATAAAAATAAAAATTAAATAAATGGAAGATAAATGAACGAATATTTAATCGATTAAATGACAAAAATTTATCAGAGTGGAATTTAATTCTTAAACCTATAATACATATAATAGCAAGACAAATGATTTTTGTGGCCTGATTAATCATATACAATGGTTTTAGCTAAATTGCATGAATCGTTATTGTCTTTCATAGTTTCATATTGTCTTTCAAATAGTTTAATTCATTTCTTTGAAGTACATTCAATGCTAATATATATAGCAACGTATTTTTATAGCGTAAATTTCAATTGCCTAATATACAAAGAAAACTGGAAGTGGATACAAAAGAAAATTATTTTGTCTGGCCAATCATCATACAAAACTGAAATCCTCAAATTTACGTCATGCAATAATAATTCACCTTTCGATTCAGCACGGTGTTATGTGTAGTAAAATATTTAATAAATCTCGGATTCCATACGGATCAAACTAAATGTTTTTTTTTGTGAGCAATGGAAGAATATCTTAGCCAACAAATCATAAAATCAAATAATCAATTTGGGCTGATTCTACTAAATTACAAAATTACTTAATTAAAATTTGAAATTGGATACAAATTCACGTTTAAATATTTTACTTGAAGATCATAGTTTCTTTTAAGCGCCTCTCACAGACTTCGAAATCTATAGAGGTGTCCAATTTAAACATTTTACTTTAAGCATTTCACTGTTCAACTTTAATAAAACTACTTAGCAACGAATTTCTTATGAAACTTTTAAATACAAGTCCATCTTGTATTTTTCAGTAAACTTTTGCAAGAAATGGAAATTTAAATTTCTGATATTGTTTGATTTCAAAAGCTTTTAAAATTGTTTTCATTCAATAAACAGCTCCACGCAAATATTCAAATTCAATCAATAAGGACTGAAAACATTGATCAACAACATTCTGTTCAGTTTTTACGAGGTGAAAACTTTCCGGTAAGAGGGGACTAAGTTGACCATTTAACAGTCTAAAATAGGGTACCAAAACTATGGAACTTAAAATCTAGAAAAAATATTGCATATTTAGTAGAAAAAGTATCGAATAAAATTTGTTTACTAGAAGATTAGAAGAAAACTTCATTTATCACATATAACCAAAACTAAAATCGGCAAACACTCAAACAAAATCGATTTAAAAATCAAAAAATCAAAGAAATACTTGGCATTATAAAGGAATGAACTGAAACTCAGTTAGTTTTAACGTTATAGATATATAGACATCTGTCTGGAAGTTAGTTAGTGCTCCTGCGAAATTTGATTTGAAATTATTTCCAATGTCCATATAAGTAATCAAAATCAAGTTTCTAACATGATAAGTAACACGGTAATTTACCGTAAACATATGAGTAAATTATCATTCCAGAATCAGTGTCTGCACTCGGATCAGGGGTGCGATTCCGGTTCGATGATATGATAATAAACAAAAAAAGATATCATCGGACGTTTCATTTGCTTTTTTCATTCTATTTTATCATCAACACATAAAACGCGATTCCGATTTACCCAATGATAAAAACAAAGTAGTTCGAGTAATTGACGTATGATGTCAGGGCAAACTGTTTATGATGATATGTTATGACAATATATTAAATTATGTTTTCAGCAGTTGGCACTATAGTCGCTGTCGAAGGTAGATCATCAATAATTGGGTTTGTTCTCACCATTGATGGAATTAAGCCGAACGGCCAAATTACTCCACTGCCGGATTTGATCGTGGCGGTGTTAATAGATGACTCAAACGATTTTTAAATAAAACGCAAGCCATTTGAGATATCTCGAAAATTTTGTTATTGGATTGAAGTATAAACAAAACATTTATGTAAGGAATTCGACATCGTTCATATATCCACTACGGGCACGCTCGATTCGTTGAACGGAGTTTTCGATGACAGGGCCACACATTTTTACGGAAACGACCGCTATCTCTCTCTTTAATATTGGCTCTGAGCTACTCTAACGACGCCGGCTTGTTGGTATAGGCCAATTTTTTAACGTAGCCCCATAAAAAAAAGTCTAGAGGTGTTAAATCATTAGATCTAGGCTGCCAATCGACAGAATAGTCGGAAAGAATTGGAAATTGGAATTAACGCTTGAAATCGCAATCACCAACTCGAAATTTTTGTAGTAAATTTTATTTATTTGTGGACGTTGTTCGTTCGTGTACTTCGTTCGTGTACCATGATGAAAATGTTGTCTTTACAGAATGTTTTGACAGTGACAGTTTGGTTATTTGTTTAGAGAGAAATCCGATATATATATATATATATATATATATATATATATATATATATATATATATATATATAGATATATATATATATATATATATATATATATATATATATTATGTTGTTTGCATACTTATCATTAGCTAGCTTTGTCTGATCCTCTAAAAGTTGAAGCAAATGAAGCTTTTGGTCTTTGTTTGGTCGGGTCATTCTTAATTTGGATGAACTTGAATCCATATTATTATTATTAGAATAAATATTAGAATTAAATATGTTATATTAAAATAATTAGACACTTCGAACGTAACAAATATTTGACTGGGTTTTCAAAATTTCAAAGTTATAAACCGAAACCCAAACACATTAAAATAATGAATAGGTAATAGAAAATAAATTTTGTCATCGGTCGTAAATAATTTTCAGCCACAAAAAGTAAATGAAAAAATATTAATTTTTTTCACCAATTTTGGCGCAAGTTTAACATATATGCATCACTAAACCGGAATCGGGTTTTGTATTTTCTCGATGATAATTTTTTCATTTTTCATTAGCATCGAACCAGAATCGCACCCCAGGATAGGAATAAACTGCGTTATCTCATATGTTAACACATAAGAAGGGAATAAATTTTTAGAATTCCAATTTACCTTTCCACAACTCTTTTTTATCCTTCTTCTAATCAAATTCAACCCTTAACAAAATCAACCTTTAACAAATCAATATTAAAATTACTACAGACTCAATATTGTTATTTAATAAAATCTTAAATTTGTTAACTGAAGTTATGATTATTAAAAACCAACCGGGGTTATCAACATTTTCCTCTGCCACATTCAATCAAGAAGAGTACGGAAGATTTCAAATTTACAAACAATTTTCAAAAAGGATTAAAGGCGGTTCTATCTTCTATTTGTCAAATGTAGTTATGAATGCCGGCCATAGATCATCGATCTCTTTAGCATTATCCAAATGTACTTAATAATTACAAATTGGACTCACGCAAAGACGAAAGTTAGATTTTTAAAATTTGTGAATTTGTTAAAGTATATATAACATAAACATATTGACCTATATTTGGAATTTGAGCCAACATTTGGTCTTCAATATTTGAAAAAATTTAAAAGTACAGGAAACAATTCTAAAGGAGCTTAACGCAAAAATACAGAACACTTCTAGCCACAAAAATGTATAGAACTTTATTGTTTGATTATAAACAAAAATTGATCATTTGAATTTGGCAATATTTTGCTATAGTTTTCGCATATGGCGTCTAGACAGAACAATGTTTCGAGGTTAATTCAAGGATACATTTGGCTGACAGTAATTCAACAAATGGTTGAACATAAATGCATTTAGTTTTCTGCGACTGGTGCTTAATTTTAATTTGTATGATTATTTAACTATGCAATATTGTTGATATTCATTGCTTAATTGGTATAATATGAGCGGAGAATTCAACTCTAAATATATACTTAAAATTCAATTTACAAATAAATTTGGAAAACTTTTAAGATCTGTAGCCTGAAATTTTAACTATAGACCTGACAAATTGTATTGAACTAAATAATCCTTTTTTTATTCCGTACTCTTCAATGTGTTATAGGTAAATGTTTGTCAATCGGTATGGGTAATGTTGAGCCCTCAGTAATATTAAATTTAATTTGCCAAAGGCTGAAATTGAATTGAAAAAGGTTAAATTGATTTGCACAAAGATGTAATTGATTTGCTCATATACTCAAACAATAGACTTGAAGTAGAGTTTTATATATAAAATTAATAATTAATTGGCTAACTTTTTGGGAATCGTCTTCAGTCTGAACAAAGGTGGATGTGGTATTTATTTGCATTGAAACAAGTTTTTTGAGATATAATTAAAAAAAGTCAGCTTTGCAATATTCAATAATTTTCAAAATGTCATTACAGCCTAAAAATTACAAATCGTATTATTATCTCCAATAAATTAATATAATTAATAATAAAAAAAATATTCAACAATCTCGTAACACAAATAAAATCTATGAAATTTTTTTATGCGATAATTGTATAACCTTTTCTTGGTGATATATCGAATGTTATTAGTAACACATGATGGCAATTTTTCTCCATACCTTTAACTCCAACCATATATAATTTACACAAAAAGCTAACCTATATTATGTAATATTTTGCCGTAAATGTTGACGTATTTATTAATCCTTATCCCAATTTATGTTTCATACCTACATACATAGTTACCTACAAACATATATCGCAGAAATGAAAAATTGGTTACCATGTATGTACCCGTTCATGATTATATAAAAATACAATTTGTCAAGGTTGTCCTTCGCACATAAAAAAATATATTATGTTGTTTTGTGGTACACACATGCCATATTTTATATTCTTATCATAATCGTTTAAAATTCTTGCGTTTTCTCTTAAAATAACACTTTTCGTGTTCGAAAGTCATCGTATAATATTTATAAAATTGTATGTAACTTGAATGGCGCCACAAATTGCAATAAAATAAATAAATTAATTTTTGCATGGTGTATACCATATGTATGTACATATATTATATATAATACACACGGACACGATTCATATATATCAAAATATAATTTTGCTATAGATTCACAATAAATCTACTTTGCGAGTAAAAGTGAGAGTAATATAAATAAATTACCACAGTCTTCAAGGATCATACATGTACTCAATGTAATTTTTTATATCATGATCTTGAACGAGTCATGAGACTAACATCATTTATAAGTAGCAGCGCAGCTACCGAAATATATATTTACAAAACAAAAATTAATGAAAGTTGAAATTATGTAACGCGCAAGCATATTAATGTCAAAATTATCCACCAAAAAAAATTTTTTGAAAATGTTAATTGAATTATAGTTTGTTTTATTATTTTAATTTTGATATAATTATAATCATCTAAATATTGGATGTAGTTATTATATTATAAATAAAATTATATAACTTTTATTTTTAATTTTTTATTTCAAAGTTTATTTGAGAAAATTAAAAACTTTTTCTTTTGAAATCATGTGTCTGAAACAACATGTTTCGTTAAAACGATTGAATTTATTTTGCTGATATATTATATTAAGCTTTTTAATTATAATATGTGTGTACATATATATACATTTCATACAGTAGTTTTTGATGAAATACGGAAGCTACACAATTTTCATAGATTAATACGATAAGTGTTTGAAAGATTTGTAATATTTCTTTCGCTTCTTCGCGGCTTAATTCTATTTTTTGTTCATATACATGTATATATGCTTTCTTTGTGGGAAAGCCCGTATTCGTGCACTGAAACTATATGATTACATATACGTGTATGATATCATATTATGACATATCTTAAAATTACAAAACTTGGACATGATCATTAGTGGGAAAGTTGTTTACGTTTCTTTGGTTTTTTTATTTGTTCCGGATTAAGTCAATCCTTACAATTATGTATTTTTATTTTATTAGCAAATAATATTTTCACTATACTAATCAGGTAGTTTGCTGTTTTTTTATGATTTAAACATAACAAATAATGTCGAGCCAGTTTAATTTTTTTTTTTTTTTTAAATGCCAATGGCTTTAAACAAGAAGTGTAAAAAGCTTACAATCTAAAAAATATATTATCTAAGTCCTTAACGTTAAATAATTATTATTAGTATGCATGAATCATAATTAATTAATTTAAAATGTATGTTAGTTTAAATATGTAGTTAAATTAAATTTATCACTACATTAGATCTAGTGGATCTACTCTGCGAAGCCGTCTATATTTCGCTTGATAGTTGCCTTGCTAATTCATTGGGGTGAGTTTCCAGTTTCGAAAGGTACCTCAAACTGTGTGCTTGGATCATATCTTTGACCGTTTTAATCGCAAGGTCTCTATGGATGTTGCAATTTCGGATATACCACGGCTGAATAGCCCCATAGCTGAATTCCATATGTTTATATATCAACGGAGTGAAAGAAATACTTGATCCGCTTGAAGAGTTTTCAGCTTCTGTTGGACTCCAGATCAATGAGTCCAAAACGAAATACCTGATCTCTGGTTTTAGAGACAATGGCACACCAGATTTTAGTAGTGGCCACCACACGTTTGAGGGAGTGAGGGGGTTCAAATATTTGGGCTCTCTTATCACTCACGATAACAGTGTGGGTGAGGATATTAAAGTGCGGCTGGCAGCTGGCAGTCGTTCTTTATATCCTCTAAGGCCACTGCTAAAATCTAAACACTTATCAAGTGCCGTGAAGCTGAAGCTTTACAAAGCGTTGATCAGGCCCGTTGTTATGTTTGGATGTGAAAGTTGGGCGCTGACGGATGAGTACGAGAGATGGCTCCTTACATTTGAGAGAAGAATCATGCGTGTGATTTACGGCCCTAAACGCGAAATAGATGGTACATACCGAGCTCTGTACAATTTCGATATCAGAGATCTGATGAAGATCCCCGATATTGTACATGAAGTTAGATCTCAGCGAGTACGCTGGCTCGGTCACGTTCTGCGTGCTGATCCGGAACGAATTGTGCAGCGATCTCTGAAATGAGAGCCACCATATGGTAGGCGCAGAGGTCGTTGCAGGCGACGATGGCTCCACGATGTAGAGAACGACTTGGCCTCTTCAGATTGTCTAAGACAGTATGAAGACCAAGCTCAGGATCGAAACCGTTGGAGCCAGATTGTTGATTCAGTAAGGGGCCAGTAATGGCCTTTAACACTGTTATTATTATTATATTATATAGGAATTAGGAACATTTTGTATAGTAGAACCTTGCACTGTAGGGAAAGTTTTATTTGGTTTCGCTTTGTTTCAATGTGTTTTCTCCATGTTAATCTTCTATCATAAGATGAACACCCAAGTATTTAATATTTGTTTGTTGACAAATGGTGACATTATAAATGTTATGTGTATTGATTTATTTTGATTCGCTTGTATCCGCCACGTTCTTGGCCAATTCTCAATTTTGTATAAGTGATCTTGCAATTCTTTTGATGCAGTTCGAGGATTTATGTGTGAAAACATGATAGCTGTGTCATCTGCAAATGTTGATGTGACAACCTTATCACTTATTGGTAGATCGGCATTATACAGCAAATACAATACTGGCCCCAGTAAGCTGTTTTGCGGAACTCCTGCGTTTATGTCATTTAGTGCAGTAATGTCTGATTTGTATTTAACCTGGTATTTCCTTTGAAACAAGTAACTTTCAGGGACTGCAAGACATTTTTTTGCAGACGAGTTTTAATTTTATATATACGGCCCTCATGCCATACTTTGTCGAAAGCTTGCGCAATATCTATAGGAAAACTGCCGAACTATATTTCTTTTCTTCTAAAGCAAATTTAATTACGTTCACAACTCTGTGGATCTGCTCTACAGTATACCATGTTGGTCTCGAAACCCTAATTGGTGGTCTGGTAGTTTTGTAATATTTTTTGAACTGTATGTGACTATAGATGTGACTTGTATTTCGTCTTTTCCAGGCTCTCGAATCATTTCAATTAGCTATCGCTAATAATTTTAATTTTTTATTTTTTAGGAAAATACCCACATCTCATAATTGCATTGAATGTATAAGTTATGAGTTGAATGCATTTATCAGGTAATTCTCTGATCATTTTTCCGGTAATAAAATCGTGTCCTGGCGCTTTCTTTGGGTTTATACAATTTTTAAAGGTATTTGTAACTTTTCTCCACTTAGTTAACTACGAGTATTGTTAGTTTTTTTAAAGCAGTAGACTTTTCTCCACCACTTCTGGTCCAATGTCCATCTGGTTGTCTAATTGATGGATTCGATAATGTTGGCCTCCTTAGTTTTTTTATTAGCTTAGTGAATAATCTGTCTTCTCGGTCGCCGAGAGTTCAGTAAGGTAACTTTAGATTCCTGAGTTTTCTTCTTTTCTCAATGCTCGTTTAAGGGCTTTAATATCCCTATTCATTTTCCATTTTAGTAATGAGGATTTTTGTTGCTGACATAGCTGTCGTATTTTCCGTTTTCTTGGATTAACTGCTGTATATTACGTGAAGGCTTATTAACTTTTTCATAGTTGTTGAGAGTCATATCAGGTTTGGCCTATTTTGCTGCTTTTTCTAATATATGTGTTAAATCATTTAGTAAGTTTATTTGTTAGATGTTGGGGCGGTTCTGGTTTTAAAGCTCTGGTACTCAGGGTTATTATTATTGATGAGTAATCAGATGATAATTCATAGCAATCTTCTGCCTGAGCACTGGTGAGTGCAATTCCTGATGTTATCAAAAATCTATTAAGGTATTTTATTTTTATCTGATGGCCAGTAAGTTAGGTGTCCAGAAGATAAATAATCTAAAAAATTTTCATTCATGGCTTCATATAGTTGCTTTCCTTTAGGTGTTGTTAATCTCGAACCAGAGTGCAGATGTTTCCATAATAGTAGCCCCCTGCGAGAAATTTAATGCCCAGCTTATTTTAAATAATCGATAAATTGTTGCTTTTTGATTGCGTGTTTCGGTGGACAGTAAACAGCCGATATTACACAATTTGCTGACCAATCCTCATGCAGATATTAGTTACCTGGATGTGGTACTTATCATATTTGTTGATTCATAATGCTTTATTCTTCGTTTGATCAAGATCGCAGTGCCGCCTTGTGGTCTTTCATCTGGATGTTTGGTGTCATAAACTGAATATCATCTTTTAACTTAATGTGCTGTGAATTTGAAGTTAAATTTTAATAAAATATATATTTACTGGTTAAATATTTTATTTGACGTTACCAAATAAATTTAAAAAAATTGAATATAGGTATTTAAATAACAAAAAAATGTAAATTAAAAAATTTTAAAGCTAAGAATTTCCTGCTTGAACTTTACATTTTCTTAAACTGGGACAAATCGCGCTAAACCATGTGTACATTTTGGCAAAGTTTCGTGTTAGTCCAGCATATGGCGCACTAAATAAAATATCGTAATTTAAATTAGAATAGTTTAAAATTTAAATTTAAATGAGAAACTTGTAAATTGGCGTTGATCTATAATTTGACTTATTTTAGGGAGATATTGCAAATTTAAAAGATTATGAAAGCAATATATTGATAAATTTCACAATTTATAATAATTTCTACAACAATATTTAACAAATTTGTTAGAATTAATACATTTTAAGTGTATAAATTATATTCTCAAATTTCAATATCCCAGTACGTTTTGATTGTTTTCTAATAATATAATTTTTTATGTATTTATTTGATAAAATATTTAATATAAATAAACAAAGAATTACATTTTTTTAAATTATATTCTATTTAATATTAATTTATTAAATAATTATTTTGCTTATGTATAATGGAATTATAAAAAATTAAAAAGTTTTAGCAAATAAATTTAAATCGTGTTCAGCAACGACTGTTATGCCACCATCAGATTTTAAAAATTTAAATTTTATTATTTAATTTCAATATGTGGAATAAATGAACACAAATTTATATTTTTATTAAAAATTTTGTTATCCATGTGAACTAAAATCCAAAAGAGAGTAGCTCGATGGAAAATCAATCATTTGTCATATTACTCGCGATATAAATTCAAGATCTCTCGCTCTAAATTTAAATAACGCATAAACGGAAAATTCTACATCTATATAAGTCGGTTAGACATACGAAATTAAATAAAACTGAACATATGTTAGCCATGTTCAGTTTAAAAACTCTAACATGATATTAAAATGTATCACATGTGATAAATTTAGGCACTAAATAAAATTGTACAGTAATTTAAAAATTAAACTTTCTGGAAAAATAATTTAAAAAATATTCTAATCTGAGAGTCGGTGCATACAATTTTAATCACAAAGGATCTCAGAAACTCTCAAAATTAAGAAAATTCGCAAATATTTTCCAAATTTAAAGTCAAATCCTTAAAATATTGGTGATTTTTAAATATTAGGAAAATCTGTTCAAATTCGGAAATTTGGTGACATGCAAAGAGTTAAATTATAAATTTATTAAAAACGAATCATATAAAACTAATTTTAGATGTACTCGTAATATACAATAATCACTTAAATATAAATAAAATTTATCAAAACTTTTTTTAAAATCGTAGATAATTTTAAGCGTAGGATTTAGCTGCATGAATCAAGAGATTCAATAAAATGAATAAATCAATTCAAGAAAATTTATAAATCGACGAATTCTGACATTTAAAAATTTCTGTATGGAGGTACGTTTTGGATTTCATTCAGTTCTATTTATTTATTTAAAATACCAGTTAATATTTAATTAAAACAATTATTAATAATGTTGATTATAAAAATTAGGGCGTCATTGTTATTTTATTAATATATTTAAAAGACACACTGAAATAATACATTAAATAACAAAAACCAAAAACTTATAAGTTAGTTTGATACGTTTTTTACGAAATTAAATAAACGCCCTAATTTTTTTTCTAAAGCAATTCTGCCGTTTCCGTTGTTCATATTGGAATACTGTATAAAGAATTAAATGATTTTTTGACTATAAACATAAATCCAGATTCATAATTTGTTGTAACTGAGTACTATTCGTTATCTGAGTGATTTTGACTTGGACAGAGAGAGGCAGAAAACATATTGGTTTTGTATATTGGGTGCCCTTCTTATAGGTGTGTTGTTTTCAAATTTATTGCATATAAATAATTAAAATTAAATTGAAAGGTCAATTTGATAGCGTGATTGAACATTTACTGAAATATATTTGGATAAGATTTAATTTTATAATTTAACGGATTTGAAATTAAAATGTCGCATCGTTGATTTATAGTGTTAAAATTTGATTTTTATTATCTCGTCTAGAAGTTGATGTCATACAATTTTGTAAATCTGAAAATTATTTTATTTTTAGTCGTATAACTCCAAAATAAATCAAAATATAAAATGCATGGTTCGATGTCAATATATGTATACACAGATGATGAAGACATATTCGGCCGCGAATTGAATGCTATAAAACGTGGCACTGACAAGTCACAACAAAAGTTTATTTACCCTATGTCGGGGTATGTAAAATTTGTGTATCCATAAAGTAAAGTAGCAGCCTTAGATTACCTAAACCATTATTGAAAAATTGATCCTTACAATAATTTATGATGACACCTAAAACAATATTTTTTTTTACGATATACAGTGGAATTTATTTTAATTCTATTATTATTGTTATAACAACTATATTATATATGTATATGTATAATATATGTATGTGTGTGTATATGATAATAAAAATACCACAAAATCAAAACCATTAAATTCCAAATAAATCTAAAATGTTATATATCTTATGTACATATGTATATCCGCATATAATATATGGATTATGTTACATTTTGATTATGTTTATGTAATTTAGTTGGAAATAAACACACACAAAATTATTTTTCTTTACATATTAATAATGTAGGAGATATATGTGTGTAAATATATATGTAGAATATTTATCTTTATGAAGTATAAAGGTGAACGAGGTGGATAATATTTAAATTTTATACAAAATCCTTATTTTGATTAGGGTGTGTCGTTTTTTTACGATCGATACTAACATCTAATATACTAAACGATTATAACCCAACTTGATATTATAACATATTCATTCAATAGACACGCTAAATATTATCTCCCGCTGGCTTTAACTTTTTTTACTTCACTTTACGGAATACTAAAATTGGAAAAATTACACAAATTAACTACTGTGCACATTTTCAAAATAAAGTTTATTGTGGTGCCTTTATATATACACAAAAATAGTATGTAATGTAATTGAGTTTTGAACTTATTTCTATGTATATTAAGAAGAAAAATATACAAATTGTACGTACAGATACATTTACTATGTGTCTTAAATTCATTTCCCTTAAAGAAAAACTGTCACTTACAGAGATTGCAACAACACTATCAAAAATGTACTGCACAACTTTATTTCAATTATTTATTTATTTTGCTATGGGATGATTCCTAAATAGATACACAACACTTCAAATTTGTTTAAATTTAAAATGAAAATCGGAGACGGCAACTTTATGGCATGCTGTTTTTGTCCCAAAAGAAAATTTCTTAAATTTATCAACTTGTATCTATCTGTGATGATAAAAAAAATGTAGTTTTTAGTTTTACGGAGATGAAAAAAACAAAAATAATGATGCATTTATTTGAAATCCTTAAAAAAAGTTTGTTTTGAATTAAAGTAGTTTGTTCTTAAATTTATTTTATCAATTATTTTAAATAAAATTAAATTATTGAAATTTTATTATTATATTTCACTTGCATTAGATTTTTGTTATGGAATTCTAATTGTGACATTTTGTACTTTATTTTACGTCTTACAAGTTAACATATACATATTTTACTTTTCAATTGCATAGTACGGAGAGTATAGTGTCTTCGGTCTTTTTCAATAAATTTGTATATTAGCCCGTGGAAATAGAAAGTAAGCTCCTTTGATTGTTATCGGTCCCACAAATAAGAAATAGAAAATATTTCTGGGCTTGAAAAATTAAGTTCAATCTGTGTATAGTAAAAGCGATATTTTAAACAACAAAAATTCGTTAACAATTTGCCAATTGACCGTAAAAGCGAGGACATTTCGAAACATTTCGAAACACGACATAACGTAAAATTAAAATAAAATAAAGTTTGTATAACATTCGATTTTTTTTAATTCGAGGAATCTATAAAATACAAAGTATTTTCTAAAATTCGAATAAAATTTGAATTTGTGTATATGCAATAAATAATAATTCTCCTATTCACTCGTAAAGTCCTTTAAAACCGAGGATTCTTCGAAAAAAATTTAAGAAATATTTCCAGTTTACCTTGATTCTTAGGGAAATCATCATATTCCAATTTTTTTTAAATTGAAATCTTTTCCCAAAATTGGATGCAATATATCCATTCTTAAATTCACAAAGAATTTTTCTGTATAAATCCACACCACTCGCAATCATTTTTTATTAATTATATCTCTAATTTATTGTAGAGTCTTTCTTAATGGGCAAAAATCTTCTACAGTTCGATTAAAATATTTATGACGGTTTACAATTACAAAACGAAAGCTGTTAAAAAATTCACAGTTTGGCTTCATTGCAATTCGGAAAATGAATCTCAAGAAAGAGTAAGAATCTTTAAAAAATTTGATTAAAAAAAGTTGGTTCTCTGAAGGTAAATATACTTTGTTTATTTGTTCGAGGAAATGGAATTTTACAAAATTTTCTAATATTACGATGACGTTTTCAAAATCTGAGTGATTATCTAGCCTACGGTTTGTTTTCCTAACATGTTAAATAAACTAAAGTTAAAACAGAATACATTTGTTTTTTTAAATGGTAGGAGATTTATAAAATAAGACGAATGTTACTAAAATTCAAGGAAACTTTGAATATAATTATAATCATTATTCTACGTCATGTGGAATCATAAAGCCTACAATTTTTCTAAATTATTTATAATTTACGTCAATTATTTTGTTCTAAAGTTCGTAGAATTTTGTAAAATTGGAGAAATAATCCAATATGTATATTAAGGACATACTTTATATTCGAGAACTCTCTAAAATCTCTTCAAATCAATTGAAACCCGACAACCGTCTAGAAATTTGAATATTGAATAAATTTCTTGAATTCACAGAATTTTGTAATTTCTGAGCAGTTTTCTAAACCTACAAAATAATAAGTTTTAGAATAACTTTGTGCAATCAAAATATATCGACTTACGTCGCTCCTTAGAAAAAAACTGAGGGATGTTGGAGTTCAGCATATTGCTATCATATTGGTTTATAAATAATTATTTTTACTTTTCAACAAAGATGCGCTCATGAGATGCAATCAATTTACATCTCTATATTTATGGTGAATGTCGATCAAAATATTTTACAGTAACGAAGTGAGTTAAATTATTCAAAAATGATAGAGAATCGCTAGAAGATGATGAGCGCCAGAAAGACCACAGGACGCCATCACGCATGAAAACCTTATTTTGGCAGAAAATTTTGTATTAGATAACCGCCGTGTAAATATTGCAGAATTATTGAGAAATCTCAGGCTTTCTTTTGGTACCACATTTACAATTCTCCATGACCATCTTCATCTGTCAAAATTTAGTGCAAGATGGGTTCCCCGTTTGCTAACCGCGGAACAGAAAAAAATTCGTGTCGAAACTTCAGAAAAACATTTTAAATATGAAACAAAATCATCCTGATAATTTCATAAATAGTATCGTGACGGGCGATGAAACATGGATTAATAATTGGGATCCAGAATCCAAACAAGAATCTGTGCAATGGAAAAAATGTGATGAACCCCCCCCCTAAGAAGTTTAAGACGCAACAGTCAGCTGGGAAGGTTATGGCCACAATTTTCTGGGATGCAGAAGGAATTCTGATAATTGATTATCTGCCACAAAAGACCACTATCATAGGCAACTATTATGCGGAATATTATATGAATTGAAGGTTGCCAACCGGGAGAAACGGCATGGTAAAGTTAGAAGTAAGATTTTACTTCTCCACGACAACGCGCCTGTTCACAAGGCTAAAATTGCACAAACTGCTCTGCGTGAATGCGGCTTTGAAGAAATCCCTCACCACCCTATAGTCCAGATTTGGCCCCTAGTGATTTTTTTCTGTTTTCAAATTTAAAAAAACAATTAAGGGGCCGAAAATTTTGAAATAATTATGAAGTCATGTCCGCTACTGAAGGTAATTTTGAAAAACAAAACTATTTTTTCAACGGGTTAAATAAATTATTAAAAATAAAAATAAAATTTCTCCAAATATATAGCTCTTTTGTATCGATGCTACGTAAATTCCATCAGATCGTCCAAGTCATTGTAAAATGAGTCTTTATCTTAGGGCTGGCCATTTTCTGTGGGCGCGTGTACCCAAATTATCGACAGGTTGGTTAACTTAATGCGCATGCGAAGCTTATACACAATCGGTTTTACTGCTTGGAAATCCAAAACAGCCTTTTTTACCTGCGGCCCAAGAAGAAATCCAGCTCCAAGATTTCCGAGATCATCTCCATTGTAGTGCAACGTATAGCCTAGGGACACATGTTTTCCACTTTTAGGCCAGCGAGTTTCTTGAAGAGCAACGAGTTCCATCCGATACTCCATCATGCACGTGATTATAGGCCTTCCAACGCTCCTGGTTTTGTGTGACAAAAACGTTCCACGTGCCGTTCCTAAATCTCGTGTACGAGTACTTGAGAGGGTCCGGAATTGGTTTGACGATATCCAGTTTTTCTTTTGTTGATATTACAAACAGTTGAGTTTTTTTTACGGATGCGGGTCGTCAGCCCAGCGATCCAACCGTTTAGTCGCCTCCTACGACAAGCAAAGGATACTGTGGTGGTATTATTAGGAATGTGAGTGCCTCGCGACGGATTTACAATCCTATTTTTTTTTTTAAACTCATATTCGGAATTTTTTAAAGTTTGACGAAACTTTTAATGTAATCATAACACTGCTTCTAAATCTCGTGAAATCAAAATAAAGCCAAGGATTTTTCGAAAATTGAAGAATTTTTCCAATTATCGTTGATTACAGTCTGCTAAAGTCTGAAGAATTATACGATGTATTTCTTAAGTTCACGAAATTTTCTAAATTTTCAAAAATTCTTAAAACCTTAAAATTTTATAAAAAGATGCTGTTAAATTATCGAAAAGCTTGAGATTTTTTTTACATATTAAAGGTTTATTTTATAATGGAGATTATAGGAAACCTTGTGTGGAACATCTTAAAGCACGCATTTAGTAATAACAATAATTTAGCGCAGTCTTAGAAATGGGCTAAAATTTAATCCCCGCATATATGAAATCAGATTTAAAGGTTTAATTTTCTTAAATTTAAAATATAACGGGGCCCAAGTTAGCAAATTATTTCATTGCCAATCAGAAACCGCGAAATTACAACTGGATAAGTGCTTATCCAGTACTACGAATTTTACCCCAACACATACGTACATACGAATAAAGTGATGTTTTTATTCATGTTGACCCAATATTCGATTTATTGATATAATTTATTCAATTTAATTTTTCTCACGATAAACATTCTATTTTATATATATATATATATATGAATATATATAAACAAATTGATGCTACCAATTTACACAACACACAAACAGTTCGGGTTCAATAGTTCATTAAAACGTGTGCGCGTCATATACCAAATATTATATTTAATAAATCATAACCATTTTTAATTAAAACCTTTCTAATAACCAAAAAATAAAAATTATTAGAAAACTAATTTTTATCTAACGTTTTTTCGTTTCTTCTATTTTCAGGTGAATGATTTGTATCTTTGTTCGAGTGAAGAAGCAAAAAAAAAAAAAAAAAAACAAACGTAATAGTAGTAATTAGTTATAATACGACTTAAGAAGATAGTTTCGTGTTATTAATAATTATAATAGTGTATATATGTACGTACAGTATGTGATGATACATTTCTCTTACATCATAGACCACGATTTTTGTTTACCTAATACGCATCATAATAATAATATATAAGAGATATGCATTAAGAAATAGTTTAAGAAAAAGGTAGGAATGTGTACAAAAATAATAACAATAATAGTAATAATTAAGCAATCATTTCGTATAGCGTTATTTATGTCTTTCTTTGACAATAATAATTGGTAATTCCATTATTGTTTAAAATTCTAATCAAGTAATATTTTTTTTTATTAATCACCAATCTGACCTAAAAAGAAAGTAAACAATATTCTTCTGGTTGAATCATATCAAACAATAGTAACAAGAAACTACTGGTCATTTCTTTATTAATTTAATTTTTTTTAAGTCTGCAGAGTTAACGGATTTACAAATTTATAGTAACAGCTCAACATGCACATAGAACAATCACAGTTTTTTTTTTTTGAAATGGACAAGCGAACTGAATTGCTAATATATCAATTTTTATTGATCTAAAATTCATATTTTTATGTTACGTACGTGTACATGTTTCTAGCATCAAAACAACAAACATGAAACATATATAAATATTAAAAAGAATGTTTGTATTATTGACCCAATTTTTACTTTAAATCTTATATTTTATATAATTTTTTTAATTAAAAATTATACATTTTTTTTATATGATAAGAACAGAATAACAAAATAAAATGCTATGATCTTATTTCTGTCCGTCATCATTTTTGAGATCCCAATGCGACAATTCTTGGAAATTTTTGTTGTGCACTATATTAAACATATACATACTTAGACATATATGTATATATGGTTAACATTAATTACACAATATAAAAACAACATCATACGCGTAATGATTATAAATGTATGTACATACATAGGTATATGAAATGATGAATTTGCAAATATAAAACATAAAATTCCATTGTACTATATAGTGGTAACAAATTAACACAATTTAATTTTATTTCATCTTAATTTTAAAATTAAATAGTATAATATACCACCATATACAACAGATCAATTTTATTAAAGTTATAAATAAAATAAAATATTATAAAAGAGAATGATGCCATAATGTCAAAATCGTGATTTTAAAAAGTTTAATGTGTTTAAAAGTTTTTCAAATTTTTTTTTACTATTTTTTTATTTTTAATTAAAGTAATAAAACCTGCATAAATTGTATATATATATGTATGTATGTATAGTTACATTAATGATGGTTTGACTTTTGTTCTATAGTCTAAAACTAAATTATAATGTATATTTAAGATTATGTGAAATAGTTATTGTACGTGTGTGTTTGTATAGAATTGATGATATAGTTGGAACAAATGTGGGTGTAATTAGACGGGTTTAAAATATATTGTGGGTGTTTTGAAACTTTTGTTTTATGTACATAAGAAAGACATATACATACATACATGTATTATAGTTTGGAATTTTTTATAGAGTTAAATAAATGTTTAATTTGATTTTAGCTTTAAACTAATTTGGCTGATTATACATATATGTACTTAGATTACAAGCATATCTTATGTTTTCGATTATCTATAAACAAATCATAGATTAGATGGATCGCTTAGATGAATCGTTTTCAAAAATATCTGTTAAATATAGGCTAAATAGACATTCAACCGTAGTGGATTTTGATCACACTAAAAACTGTGTTAAATTTACCACATCACTTCGACACACAGAAGGGAGATGTTTCATCAATTTGTCTGAATATATTATATTCCGTACTCTTTATAATACTTTAAATTTATTACACTTTAAATATATACGTTGTAACGATTCGAGAAAAAAAATTTACGTAATTATATTTCAAAAAAGTTACTGTAAAAACTTTATATTAAAAAATAATTGACTGATTAAAAAATTTTCATTATTTTGTATAGAATATTAATTAATATTTTTTATTGTTTCTTGCTAGAACTTTCTCGAACTAATTTTCATAATCTATAATGTTAACTATTTTTCAAATCCTGGATAGGTAAATTTGCATTAAATACAAACCCTGATTAAATTTACTGTGTAGGACGAATTATAAAAGTTATAAGAGTAAATACATAAATGACATGTAAAATACTGGAATTTTATATTATAGACCAAATTCCTATAAAAAAATGATAAGGGTTAAAAATGTGTAAATATTTAATATATTAAAAATTCTAAATTCTAATAATTTTACTGAAAATTAAGAAATTTGTTATTTAAATTTTTTAAATTTTAATTTTATAATTTTGAACCTGAAATTTTTAAATTTGGAACACTTAATGTGCTAGGTGTGTGAAATTTTGGTGGTATGCAATTTTGATTTATATATTATATATTTAATTTTAGAATTTAAGAAATTAAATGTTGTTTAAATTATCTGGATTTTTCGAATATGTATCTGATTTTGAATATTATTTAATTAAAAATTTTGTGACACAATACTTTGAATGTAGAAAAACTTTTATTATTTTGAATTGTGGGTCCGGAAATTTAGCGAATTTGAATTTTTTTTTAGCATTTTGGTGTCAATCAAAACTATCAAGTTGAAATTTTACTAAATATATTTATTACATAAAATTAAAATTATTTTAATAAGTCACGATTCAATTTGCATCCAAAATCTTAATATCTCAAATTCAGAATGTAAAATTTTAAATTTTAAATTTTAAAAGTCAAGTCATGAGTTTTTAATCAATTTCCTGAAAACATAAATAATGTTGTTTTAATTTACATTTTATTTTCAAGTACATACCTATAGGTCTCAAACTATGAATTAAAGTTTTAAAGAAGCGATTAAATGCAAACATTTGTGAACAAATTTCGAATGTAACATTTTATGTCAGACCAATTCGTCATCAGGCAGAACAACGATTATTCTTATGAAAATTTCGATCGTTCTAAATTCTGAAATTCATTAGAATTGCACTTTTAAAATTATGTATTTATACATTTATGCATTACAGTTATATTTAAAAACTTATAATTTTTAGAATTTCAAATTTCAATTCTAGAATTTAAAATTTTAATCTTTTTAAAACATACTGATAATTTGAGTTCAGATTAATTATTCGAGAAATTAGAATTAAAAATGTAGACGTTTAAATCTGAAATTTGAAAACATTTAAATCTGAAACAACCTAGGTTGTTTTTAGAATATCCGAACTTTTACTAGAATTAGGAGTTTTTAAATATTAAATTTAAGATTTAATTAAGAATTTAAAATAAAACAAGATATTTTTAAACAAAAATCCTTAGTTGTCGACAATTTCCAAAATATGTAACATAGGTTTCTATAACCTTATTTATATATATAACTTCAACCATACTAGAATTTTAAATATTTTTAAATTAAAATATTTTTGTAGCGATACTTAGAATATGGCAAAAATTTTAAACTTTTAATTTTTGGTTCAAAAATGTTACGAATTTTAATTTTTTTCAGCTGTGTCTAAAGGTAATCAACTGGTAAATTGGTATCAATCAAAACTATTGTTATTTTTAGTTTAATTGGACATCTGTAAACATTGTAATAAATTAATTTTACAAAAATTATTTATTATATAAAATTAGACATATTTTAATCACGATTTAAATTGCACCTCAAATCTTAATTACAAATGAAAATTTTTATTATTTATATTCAAATTCCATTTCCTGAAAAGACAAATTATGATAAATCTAGGTCTCAAATTATGAAAGTTTAAAGTTATAAATAGGCGAATTATACAAACATTGGTGAATAAATTTTGAATTTAATATTTTATCAGGCGAAACTTACAGAATTCTGAGATCTAATCTAAAAATGCAATAATTTATGTTTAGAAATTAGAATTAAAAATATTGATGTTTAAATCTGATACTTTAAAAACTATGAAATTTAAATTTTACGACTAAATTAAGAATTTTATATTTAACAATTTAATTGTTAAATTTTTAAGAATAATTTAATAATATAGAATCAGGATTTTTAAAATATTTAATTTGGGATTTACTTAAGAATTTTAAAAAAAGTAGACATTTTTAATCTATAACCCAGAATTTAGAACTATAGACATTTTCCAAAATTTGCAATTTAGATTTCCATAACTTCATTAGTTTTTAATCTCTTTAATTGAATAAGTTGAATGAAGTTGTGATTAAACTTATAATACTAAAATTTAATGTTTAAATTTTTTTTATAATTTATGTGTGTGCTGAAATTTAAAAATTATTATACTTGATATATATTTGGAATCTAGAATAATTTAAGTTTTAGCATTAACGATTATTTTAAAATGACGAAGTTCGACACGAGAATATCAGAAATTTTAATTCAAAAACTTGTATTTAGGTAAAAATATTAAGTGCTAATTTTAAAATTTAAAGTTTAAATTGCTTTCTTTTGTTTTAGAATTTTGTAAGTTAAGTACAGTAAAATCGGAATAGTGGTAGTCTTTAAATTATTGAAACTTCTATTTAGTTTCCTGGAATTTTTAAAATTTGGTATTTTAAAAATTAAAAAAACTGATAATATCGAACCTAAAAGTAGGAATGCAGCATTTCTAAAATTTTAAAAATAACCTGTTTTTGAATTTTTTGTTTTAGAAGTTTAAATAAGTTAAATTCGATCTTTCAAATTTTACAATTTGAATTTAGTTTCCTGAAATTTCTAAAGTTTTTCATTTTACTTTTCAAAAAAGCAGGGAAAAAATATTAAATTTTAAATTAAAAATTTTCGTTTCTATAGCCTTGCAGGGCTGCTGAATATAATCTTTAACTGCCTATTTGGCGAAATATTTTAATTCTATATATTTTAAAAATTAACTTTAGTGCATTAAATTAATATTATTGAAATCATTAAGTTTATTTCTTTTCATGGTTTAATCCGATAAAGTTATTACAAATTATTTGCATCCTGGGGCAAGTTTCAATTCATAAATATAAAATTTTATTATTAATTTTATAAAACAATTAACAATCATATTAACTATAAAATTATTTCCCATTAAAATCATTCAATCGTTTTATGGATATATGCGTACACATATTTTACTCGTAAATAATAAACCAATTAATTGAAACATACATCAACAGATTAATCACTCCAAAGTGGATGTTCCACAACCATCGATTTTCAATTTAATTACAACGGTGATGATCGTACGTACATACTGAGTATTGAAAAATCAGTTAATTATATAACCTTAATCTTAAAACAAAACGTCTTTTTTTTTTTTAATCTTTTTAATAATAATTACGGGGCGAAAAGAAAATTATGTAATCGTCTGCACACGCACATACAAGGCAGGCATTCAGATTGATTAAGCTTTTTAATTTATTTATTTTTTTAAGAAAAACTTTAATGTTTGGATTTTGGATTTTGAGAAAACATTTGTTAAAACTGAAATAAATAATAAAATGATTGATTGATTGATGAAAAATATATTTTCCCCGCATATTTACAATAGGAAAACAAACACAAAACGAAAAATGAGGTTAATTCAGACATAGTATATAAGTATGTATATATAGATGTGGAAAAAACCAAATCTATAAAAATTGATTTGTTATCATAATATATATTGATATTGATTAAAATGTTATTTCTTTCTAATTGATTGATTAATGATTGATGTGCCTTTAAGCCGAAATTATGTGATTTTTATATTTTTAATTCTTTGTACGTATCTGTTACCTCATCTTAATTTCCTTTCATTCAGTTTTGTGTAAGTTAATAATAAAATAATTCTTGTTTATTATCTCTTTTGGCTTGGCTAAATAAGTAAGTATGTAAGACACATTTCTGCATCTTTTATCATCTATACATAATATTTTCTATATATATATGTAAAATATACGAAACCAGTTTATATAGAGTACAAAGAAGTTGAAGATATGCATAAATGTTAAGTTGTAGGCGAAAATAGCTTTAGTTTTATTATAAAACAAACGACAACAACAATACGAAATAAAGTATAACGGTTAAAAAATCCACATACATGGGAAGGTGGGCGAAAATATCACACATTTTAACTCAAAAAAATGGTGTTTGACACCAACTCACTGAAATTTATATACAATAAATAGAAAGGATAAAATTTAAAATCGTATTTTACAGTGATATTATTATTAATTATTATTGCATGATCGAGTATGTAAATCTCATTTATTATTTTAATTTAAATGGAAAGTACATACACACATACATGTACATATATGAAATTAAAAAACAATTTAATTGAATAAATTATGGTTAAATAATAATACTGTTAATTGCCGCAACAATTCACTTAAATGCATTATGTATATAAAAAAAATATGATAATCCAATTTGCGAGATTCAAGTGCATATATGTATTTGTAACCAATCAGGTGAATTATAAAAAATATGTTGCGGGATGTTAAATAATGTACGGACGTAACAACAAAAATTTCACCTTAATATACTTTAATACGATAACAACACGTAAAATTAAGAGCAGCGTTGATCATTTACAATATTTACGCAATCGCCCGAAATGGCCTTATTTTAACTGCTAAATTATATAAGTATACATATATATATATATATATATATATATATATATATATATATATATATATATATATATGTATATATATATATATATATATATATATATATATATATATATATATATATATATGAGCGTCAAATAATTTAATTTACATATAAGAGTTAAATTGTTATTGTTATTATTATTCGTTATTGGTGATTTTATTTTTACTGTTTTGTTGATGTCATGTTCTGCGGTAATGATCATATTCGCTTAATCTCAATAAGCTAATTAAATTTGGTGACGAGTTAATTTATGGATTATGTTATAAATTCTTTTTAAATATTGTTAGGATAGTATGGGCCATCAAATTGCATTTCTAACAATTACATAGATGCTTTAATATTTAAATTTTAATTAAGGCTATACGCGGATCAGATATTTTAGAACACAAAAGAGTACATGTTTAAAATAATGTAAATATTTGAAAATACTCCAACCAAGCAATAAACAAACTTTTAGTTTTTCAGTTTTATCGATTTTAACGCTGTAATTTGTATATAAATATGTACCAATAATGTCCGCAAATTTCATAAACATTTAAATTTGGCGTTTAAAGCTATATATACATAATTATAAATTATCGTGTATCCAAAATTTTCAAAATTCGATAGAACTAATTGAAATTTTAGAATAATACATGCGAAATTGTACGAATCTGTTTTAAAATTCGAATTAAAATTTAATTTATTTATTTTGTCTTTTGTGGCGAATACAAAAACATGCTTTTAAAAATTCAATATTTGATCGACTACATCGAACTGTTGAATTTTGAGATTGGGTTAAAATTTCAAATTCAATTCCTAAAAATCCACTTCCATGTTTTATATGACAAGTCCCGTTAAATTTCAAAATGTTAAAATATTAAAAGTTAATATATATGTAAATTAGGCAAACCAAACAATAAACATATTGAAGACTTTGATATTTTAAATTTAGGTTGCCGGTTTAGAATTGTTATAGAACAAACTCGGACGATTTAAAAAAAAATATTTATATTTTTTTAGATAACTTAAAGTTTACAAAATAACAATAATCCAAATTGATTATACATTTAAGAATATATGAATTAAGAATCATTAGTATATATATAGATTTTAAAAATTAAATTTAGACCTAGAAATTATAATTGAAATTAATTTTACAATTTTGAATCTAAACAATTTAAATTAATAAACAGTTAATTTTAAAATTTGAAATTTTGCTATTTTGGGTGGAGAATATCGTTCAAAAAATTATACAAAAAATTTAGAAGTTTTAAAAATTTTTTGTAATATAAAAATTGATCTGGAAATTATAATTTATATTATTTTGAACAATTTTCAATTTGAATCGTATAAATTTATAAATACATATTAAATTTGGCATCTGTTTAAATTTCAAAATGAAAAATTTTCTCTAAAAGATTTATTTTTTTAAATTAAGTTTTGAAATTTATAATTTATTCAGCTCGAAGTAATATGTTTGACTGAAAATAAATTATATATTTAAAGGCAATACGGCTTTAGATTTTAATATTTAGGTGACATTTGTGTCTTTGGAATTTAAATTTGGATTTAGAAATTTTATAATTAAATTTTTTAAATTCTTTATAGTAAGATAATTACGTTTTAAAAAATAAAATTTTAAAATTATTGGCATCTTAAATTGTTGAAATATAAAATATTTATAGAATTCCAAAATATTTCAAGCTTAAAATTAAAATTTTTTCATTTAATAAATTAAAAAATATTCTAAAGAGAAGATACCTTTAAATTTTTAGAGGAAAATTGTTCATTTTAACATCAAATATCATTCTATAAAGCAAAAGTATATTGTTTATTTTAAACATTTCAGATTCGAAATTTGATAATTTCTCGCTTCTAAATTCTAAATAAGGAAAGCCTCAGATCTGAGACTCTGGATTGTTTGTGTCAAAACTTTTCATTTTAACTGCGAAATAGCTATTTATTCTCAATTCTATAAAACTTTTTCGAAAATCTAATAATTAAATTTTATTTTAATATCAATTAGAAATTTCTTATTCAAGAAACTTCTAAAAATTATAAATTATAAAATTTCACAGGTTTAAAATGGAAATTTCTAAATTTAAAAGTAAGAAGTTTAAAATTTTATTTTTAATTTTCAATCAAAAATTTTAAAATTGCAAACACTGTAAATTTTGAATTAATAATTTAACCTTCTTTACTAATTCTATATAATATATTCCAGATCCGGAATTTAACAATTTCTCGATTTTAAATTCTTTGGGTTCAAAATGTATTTTCCAAAAATAGAGAAACCTCAGATCTGATCAGATTCTAAATTTTGAGACCCTATATAATTCATATCACAATTCTAGAAACTTAAACTCTACTGTGTTTGCAGCATTTAGTTGTTGAATTAGCCTAGTTTATCAATTTTTAACCAGTTTTAATTGCCAACAATTTTCCAAAGTTGTAGTTCTTCTAATTTCATCATCCCAGAAAAAATTACTAAATTACTTAAAACAGATTCATTGGTTGATTGAAATGATTCACCTTTACCTTTACTTTGTATAGGAATGTCAAAATAAGAAACATGAGTGTAGAGTGACTATTGTTACTTCAAACTTTAATTAATCGTATATCCAAACTTTATGACAAAAATGCGCGAAATGCATATACATTATTGCACATCTAGTTTTTATTGATCCATTTAATTTCATTGTCATTTAGGCCATTAGGCATTTAAGCAACCTGCACATTTCACTAAATTTCTGTTTTGATAATTTCTAAAGCAAAGGCTGATGTTATATCAGTTTCTGCTGGATTCTCCATTTGTGACTAATCACTTTATTTAACTAAAACTTAAGATTTTGGCTTGTTTATAGCTGGAATATATAAAGCAGAACTCAAATTATACATTAACTTCGAAAATTGATAATCAGCACAGGTCAACGAGTTTTTCTTTTAATTAATTAATTTTTTCAAATTGTAGAAATATTTGAATTTTAGAATTAAAGACAATCTAAACTATAAATAGAACACTTTCCAATTAAGATTTACAATGAAGTTATTTTAAAGTTAAGCTATTCTAAACAATGTATAAAAAGATGATATAAAACTAAAAAGCTTTTTAGAGAATTTTTCGAGACACTAACTCCATCACAAATACCTAATACCTGAACAAATATACGTTTCTACTAGACATCATCCGAAATCAAGTCAATGACTAAAGAAATGATAGATTTTTGATATTGTTGTTGTTGCTCAAGATAGAGTAATAGATGAGATGTTGCTCCAGATAGAGTAATGTATTTGTGGCTGTCAAATAAAAAAAACTAGTTATCGAATAATTAACCCTCTAATAGAGGGATTTAATCCGTAATAACGGCTTTTATAGAATTTTTGTTTTAGAATTTAATTCGTACTTATACCAGTTTCGCAAGAAGATATAAAATATTGGATGTTTTGCTATATGTAAGAATATTAAATAGTTAAAAAAAAAATAAAAAAATATTCATTGATAGAAAATTAAAAAATACAAAATTTTGGAGGTGATTTATAGCGGAAGAATTTAAAGATGATTTTATATTTTTTATTCTTAATATGTACTTTTTTACCTAAAAAACCTTGTTATAATTATCCGATAACTTGTTTTTATTTAGCTAGCAAGTCTGCGAATTTTTTAAATATTTGACACCCTGTATCGGTGGCACCAACAAAAAAAAAAATCGTCTTCCATAAAATTTTTGTTTAGTCAAGTACATTTTTATAATGAAAGAATTAAAATATGACTTCTAGAAATTTGTGGGTTGACGTATTTTTCGAAATAGAAAAGAAATTCTATCAAATTCTGTAATTATTTAATTTCATCAATTTTTGTTTTATAAAATTTCGTCAATACGGAATTTTTTAAAAAACAGTTAATTGGATTTATAATGACTTATATTTTTATCGCAGATTTGATGTAGAATTTATATTTAATGAATCACATAATAAAGCCGATACCTCTAAACTTTTTCAATTTCTTAAAAATTCGGTAAATTTTTTGTAGCCAAAATTCAAGAATGTTTAGCCTAGGAATCGAATTAATCGTTACACAATTTCAAGCATTTGCCCCAATGACAACTATAAAGATGGGTATATCAGTAATCAGAATTCACAGTGGTGGTAAAGTACGTAGAGTCTTGGGTTTGGTTCAAGTCTCGGTTATCGGCAGTGTACAGTTTTAGGAATTCTATTAACTTTATAGTAAATCACCTAAATCTAATGCTTGTATGGTCTTGCACATAATTATTAGAAAATATAAATAAAAGCTAATCGAACCATAAACAAAAAAAAGTGAAATGTTTTTTAATTTGTGTTAATAAAACTCATGGATTTGATTAGAACTTGAAATAAAAGTAAAATTCGATTTTTATGCGAATAGGAAGTAGAGAATTAAATTTGTTAGCCGCACGTGTAAACTTATAAAACTTGAAAGGGATTTATTGTAAAATTATAATCAAAATCAAAATTAATTAAAATATGTATTGACCGAAATTTGGTTAGAACTTAAGAGTAGCTAGAATTTTATGGGGTCTATTACAAATTAAGTGTTTTTTACTTAAAATTTTGATTAGAATTTTAGTAAATTTACACACAATTTAATATATCATTAGTGAATTGGTGTTAATAAAAAAAATTCTAACAAAAGTTTGTGTTAAAAACCGAAACTATCTATGCGAACTACCAAACCCATTATATCTGGAACAAATCAAACCTAAGTTTCAAAGCACAAATAAATATCCTACTGATATTGATTTTCCTAATTTTCTAATACAATATTGTTTTAATTTATTTTCAGGTTAGTATACAGCTTTGTCGAAATTGCCGATTTAGGCCATTACAATTTCTACACAACAGGTATAAAACATACAACCAGGAATGTTTGCAATATTTGTATTTGTTTTACAATCAACTTTTATAGAGAGAAAACGATCAAATATCAAATGATCATATTTGATATTTCACGATCGAATGCGGCAATATTTGCTATTTTAGGGTTTGGTAATTTGATTCTTTCTACATATTCTTATTTAAATATATTTACAATTTATAATACATATATAGGTATTACATGGAAATTCGAATAATAATTTTTAATAAATTCAAATCGTATCTATTGTTCTACGAGTATTACATTTACAACAAAAATATAGATTAGTTTAGATAACTCTATGTAGCAATATCCTCCCTTCAATTTTTGATTTGCAAAATATGACCTTATTGATGAACTTTTTGTTGTTGTTTGTTACCGTAAAAAAAATGAAGATGATTTCTTCAAAATAAATGTATACTATGTATACATATTAAGAAATCTGTCTTGATTGTATTTAAATTTATTTTCATTTTATTTCAAATCAATTGAATCATTAGATTGCAACAATCGCGCAGGTAAAAAAAAGAAAGGATTGTTGATTTATAATTGTTTTAATTTGTGGTTGTTTATCATTTAGTATATTACTTTTATGTTATTAAAAACGGAAAAGTTTAATTAGTTTCGTAAATTGATTATTATTTTTAAATGAGAAGTCGGATAAACAATGGTTTTATTGTTTAAACAAATTGGTGGTTTTGAGCTAAAATAAAATAGTCATTATTATTATTTTTTTCTATATATTGTGAAATAATTAAATTTTACAATTTTATAAACATATAGAGGTTGGATAGGAAATATTTCTTCTCTATATAATTTATATTTGGTCACAGTTCAATTTTATAATTTCGTTATGCTAATAATGTGGTACAGTATTTTCTGTGTGGGAATAGTGACCGTTGCTCTTGCGCTAACCCATTTAACATTATTGATTGAAATTATTTTGAAATGATTAGTTTTGCTATAGAGTTATGCAGTAATTGATTAAACTATTTTAGTTGACATCTCATAATAATATTGTATCGTTTTCAAGAAAAGCGGTATTTTTGATTTTACATTGAAAGTTAGAAAAATTATCGGCTGAATTCCGGAATTGTGTAAAAAATGTTGCTCTTTAGCTATTACTAAAAAATTGTTCAGTGACTAATCTGACACAGAAATAAAAATAACAAAAGGTATGAGGAATGATGTATCACAGTGGAGTTTGGAAGATTTTTAAAAGATTCATGGCTGCTTTTTTAAATCCTAGTGTAGAATTTCCCAGCGGTTTCGGGCTCAAATTAAATATTTAGTAAAACACAGATCATCGAACGTTTTTGACAAGGTTAGGTTAATTAATTAGTTAATTAGGTTTATGGTTTGATTCACATATGTCCTGAGATGAGCACATTAAAACTAAATATATAGTAAAATGGCTCCTTTAGTAGGACTAGTAAGAAAACCTTCTTATACTATATTACTAAATTTGTGATGAGACTAATGTATTTCGAATTTATTCACACCCGCGTTCTTTACGGAATGATTGTCTATAGAACTGTAAGTGGTAACAAATTAAAAAAAGTTCAAATCTTGCAAAACAAAAATGTCAAAGCCATTTTGAAGCTTCCTTCACGTTTTTCTTCGATCCGTTTTATGAAAATGAGTCAAAAGTGATTTTGCCCATTAGAAAAATTTAAAATTATACTATCAAACACTTATAAATAATTAGATTTGTTGAAATTTATTGTTAGATTTAAAAATTTTAAAGTTAAAGTAGGCCGGGTGACTCCAGGACTCAATGCCCGCAATGGCCCACGTGGTGCAACACCCGAACAAACACACATACTCACCCATTAAAAACACCTCAACCGTGACATCTGGTGACCATTGAGAATCATATACCCGAGACTCTCGAATACCAAAGCAAGGTCGCTAGCTACTGTGCCAATGAGAGCGGCTTAGTTATTGGATTAGTTATTGCTGTTTGTTATATGGATTCTGATTTAGAAATTTAATTTAATTTATTGGATTGGATTTATTGGATTTTAATTTTATTTGCTTGTAAAATAAAATAATTTAATTACTGTACCGAAAATTGAATTCTAAAGTCTAACCCCGCAGTATACGAAGCCAATATAAAAAAAATACAAATCTTAAACAATTAAATAAAAAATATCGTTTGAACATTTCTACATTTCGATGAAAACAATTTCATCGGAATACGCCAGCTATCTGATTATAAAATTTAACTATCAAAATATATACAGTAACATATCGCGGTAGAAATTTGTACTATTTAGGAGCAACAAAACTAGTAGTCTCTATAGGGGAGACATAACTTTAACCCTTCCGTCTAGAGCCTATTAAATAAAGTCTACGTCTTTATCTGAGATCGGCTGGGAACTCAATGCGTATATCTTACGGAATAATCATATAAAAATAAATGAGCCAGTCCAAATATTTAATTTATGAACTATATTTTTATATTGAACTTTAATTTCGGGTTCCTTAATAAATTAATAAATCCTTACCTGCTTACTGTGTCAACAACCTGTCAACCGGTTTCGATCCTGGGAGTGCGGTCTTCATACTGTCCTAGACAACCGGAAGAAGCCAAGTCGTTCTCTACACTGTGGAGCCATTGTTGCCTGCAACGACCTCTGCGCCTACCATATGGTGGCTCTCCTTTCAGAGATCGCTGCACAATTCGTTCCGGATCAGCACGCAGGACGTGCCCGAGATAGCGTACTCGCTGAGACCTTATTTCATGTACAATATCGGGGATCTTCATCAGATCTCTGATTTGGATACTGTACAGGCTCGGTGTGTACCATCTATTTCGCGTTTTGGCCCGTAAATCATACGCATGACTCTTCTCTCAAATTTAAGGAGCCATCTCTCGTACTCATCCGTCGGTGCTTTGTAAAGCTTCAAATGCACGGCACTTGTGATATGTGTTTAGATTTTAGCAGTGGCCTTAGAGGATACAAAGCACGGCTGCCAGCTGCCAGCCACAGTTTAATATCCTCACGCACATTGTTATCGTGAATGATAAGAGACCCCAAATATTTGAACCTCCTCATTCATTCAAACGTCTAGTGGCCACTACTAAAATCCAGTATGCCATTATCCCTATAACCAAAGATCATGTATTTTGTTTTGGACTCATTGATCTGGAGTCCAATAGAAGCTGAAAACTCTACAAGCGGATCAAGTATTTCTTTCACTCTGTTGCTATTCAGTCCCATCACGCATATGTCATCTGCATATGCAAGCACCTGATTGGACTGGCGATATAAGATGTTGCGCTGAGGTGTTTCAGTTTTATGAAAGATGTACTCCAACATGAGATTAAAGAGTATCGAGGGCAGGGCATCTTCCTGCCGAACACCCGAGCTAACTGCAAAAATTCTTGATAGCCTGTTCACAACTCTAACACAGCATTCAGACTGAGTCACTGGCATTTTATATAATCGTACCGTTTTTGTTGGCATTCCTTGATATTCCAGGGCAAACCACAAATTCTCCCGATTAATCGAATCATGTAGGCCATCCATGATTAGGATATTTGGATAGAATCATCCGCAGCGGAAAGACCTAATCAGTGACTGGTCGATTCGGAAGAAATCCTCCTTGATAGTCACCATCTCGGCCCTCCGCCATAGAGGGCTGATTCTATCCAATATAATGTAGAACAGTTACTTGTATGCTGTGCAAAAGAGAGCTATAGAGAGTCTCCCTTCTTGAAGATATCCACTTTCCATTCGTCAGGCATAACTCCCATACTAATTGAATAAGGTCGAAAAGACAGTTCAACAAAGTATCCCCTCCGAATATCAAGATGCAATCCACTCCAGATGAGCGGTTTGTACGACGTTTCTGCACTTCACTATATGAGCTATATTTTGTTGCCCGACTGCAAGACGACACTCGTCATCAAACCAATCATTCTTGGGTCTGACTTTAACTATACCTAAAATCTGATGAGCAGCACTGAGAGTTCACACAGTCAGACTGGTAATTAGCTTAATCAATTTTGTCGCTCCTGACAAGATCCTGATATCGTTTCATTTGGTTTTCATTTATTAGACTTTCACAGTCGAATTGTTCCATGCGTTTCGCTGTGTTGCCGGACCTGTACGAAAACTTCCATCGTAGCTTTGCAGCGACCAAATAATGATCGCACTGTTTAGTTGCCTCCTATGATAAGCAAATGATACTGTGGTGGTATTCCTGGGAAACATGTTCGTGCAATTTAGGTTTACGAGACATGTGTGCTCCCAACCACAGGGGCTCTTCTCAATATGACACTCTCAAAACTTGAACCAAGTCATAATTTCTCAAATGCTTAAAATAGACGAAATTATTAGATTTAAAATTTTAAAGATACAATTTTGAATAATTGAAAAATTAATTTATTTAGTAAGAATAAATAGATCGTGATGGCCGCAGAATCCATAAAGGACACAAGTTGAATAATTTTGTGTAATATTTAAAATTTCAGTGAAATTTAAAATTTGATTAATTTGTTCATAAACTGTAACTAATTTGATTAATGGTTAATCTAACATATATAATTAATTATTTTAAGTAATTTTATTGAAATTCTATAAACATCCAAATTTTCGTTTACATCCTAATATTCACCAAAAGAATTCACCAAAATTGCCAGTAATCTATTATATAAATGAATCATCGTTTAGTTGGCGTTTTGATTAACGTAAGGTAAGTTTGTACAGAATCACCTTTATAATTGCCACATCATTATTTATTGCACGTAAATAATTACACTGCCCTTGAAAATCAATTAATAATTTGTTCACTCTGTATCATATATTAAGCAATTTTAATAACCATGATTACCATCAGGCGATATCTGCATACATACTTATGTGTATATATAAAAAAAACAAGCCCATGAATGAATTATACCGCTATACGTGATATTCAAATGGCGAATGATTGCAAAAACTAGTCCAATTAGCAATAATAATTTTAACAAGCTCATGACTCATTATTTTATTAAAAACAATTTAGCAATCATGTTATAACAATAATAATGATAATATATAAGATTTTACGTCATCACTTAACGGTGTTAAGTAAAAATTTTCTTCTGCCGATTAAAACCACCTCAAGAACTATATAATTACCGTTTTTTAATCTTTCATTCATCGGGGTCCAATAATTTATCGAAGTTAAATATATAATAATTGTATCTTAAAAATTGCTATTAGCATTTTATAATAGAAAATATTAAATAGTACCTTAGAGAGCAAATTTAACTTAATGTATACGTATCTAAGAAAATGTTTAATAACGATTGTTAGATATGTATATATATATGGATAAATTAATAATCTTACAAACTATATAGACCCTAAAGGCCATTTTATCAATTTCATATTTTCAAAACTAGAAAAAAATTAAAATTGGATTCAATATTTTATCATTAATTGGAAAATTAAAAATACTTGTTGTTGATGTCGGGTTATTATCTCGAAACTATATTATGCATTTAGAGAAATCCTAAAAACATATATCATTCGATAGAAACTCATTTATCTCTAATAAATAACATACATTTTTATACATACGTATTTATTTGTGCAACAAACATACATAAAAATATGTTTGTGAAAATGGCCACCGGCAAGGGTCATTATTGGTTATAAGTATAATGTCTTGCTATATGTGTTGTTTATATTCTTATATTATATTTTGTGCTTGAACAGAAATTTTTTAATTTAACTAATTTATTTAGTCGTTTGTCTGATAAATATTTATTGAGAGCTTACTTTTAATTATCTATCTCACAATTGGACAATAGAAAATATACCTAATTATACCGTTGTCCAAAATTACGTACGTTAGTGAAAATTTATTTTTTACATTATGTGTAATCGAATAAGTTATTACATTTGTTAACTAAACAAAGTTAATTGTATATTGTTGAGCTTGTTTGAATTTGTTTATTTATGTAACAATCATATGCTGTACATACTAGAAATAAAGTAAATTACAAAATTAATTTTATTTACTTAGATCGTAAAGATTTTTACAGTATATTTTACAGTATATTAAAAAAATCGAGCACATCAACCTGGGCCCTATTGCACCAACTACTTATCACTTATTACTTATCAACTTATCATAAGTTACTTTTTTTGATAATGATACGTAATAAGCGTTGTCCATCAGAATGTCTAAAACTTATCAATTGACAAATTATCAAACTATATGATAAGTTGTAATGATCATAAAATTTCTATAAATGTGGCAGTATTTGCATAATAATACATTACATATGTTAAACAATGGTTTTGTAACAACAAAAATTTTGTATCTAAATATATAATAATACATTACGAGAAACGTTATTCAATTGAACCTTAGATGTAACCGCCGTCCTCATTGGCACAGTAAGGGTAATCGAGGGTCTCGAGTCCGATTCCCGGTGGTGACCAAAAATCACGGTGCGCTGTTTTTAACGTGTAAGTATGTGTGATGGTCTGGGTATTGTACCTTGGGCCCATTTGTGGCATTCAGTGCTGGAGTAATCCACCCAACTTTAATTTTTTTTCATCTCTCTACTTCAAGTCGTGTGAGTTCAAATTTAGTATTATGATTCTCGCTCGAATTTTGGTGAGAGTTGTGCGCTGTTTATATGATTTTGATAGATTCCATTAGTTAAGTAAGCTACATTGTTATGACATTTTCATTTTTGACAATTTTACTTTCTTGAAAATATCAAGTCGCATATTCGGCCATCTTTGTTGACCATATAACTAACTATATACATAAAACAATGAATAATTCAGAAGTAAGTTTCGGCTTCTATGCGTGTAAGGAGCATATGTGTAATACGTAATATATCGCCAATACAAAATATCTTATAGATTTTACCAGAAAATGTTGAGACTGATAGTAAGGGTTTCATAACATTGTTGAGACTTATGACAAAGCTAATGGATGGGAGGGAGGGAGCTATACATACTATGATGATCTCATAGTTGTATATTGTAAAATTTATAAATTTGTATAGTAAGTGATTCAATTTATTTTGTAATTTATATTTTTGAAATAAAGTTCCTTCCTTATTCCAAAAGTAGTAAAAAGCCAAGTTTTTGACTCCAACGGGAGATCATTGGTTGGTTTCATTATCGATCGAATCAAGAATGAACAATTTTTTTCTGCCTCCTATATTAAAATACGAACCTCCGATCAAAGAGCCATAACTAAGTCACCACCAAATTGTTGGTGAGTATTTTTGACACTGACTCACCGCACCGCGAGAATGTATTTTTCGGTGAGATTAGAACCATAATAGGGGCATATATATACAGAAATAAAATTAGCGATTTTTCAATTAGTGAAAAATACTTAATTTTGATATCCTTGACATTTTGGGGCTAACACACGGTTTCCGCCATCATTTTATCGATGATGGTATCTGCTACCCGATAAATGACTCTCGACACACAGTCAATTCATTTATTGATTCCGTGCATATTGTCAATCTCATGATATTGTGCGCCATTTCCTAACCAATGCAGTTTTGATAGTATAGCTGCTGTAGGGGACCCATGGTGCAAATTTGCTCCTATTTTTAATAGCACGTGCTTACTTTGTTCATGTGACAAATGAAAACTTTCTAACACTCCGGAGTCCAGACAATAATTGGTTCTGGCTTTCACTACACGATTTCTTCTTTCGTTTTGATCCTCGAACAATTTTTCGAACCGACGCATTATTTATAAAAATAATTTTTTTCTTTAATAAATTTAAGTTTTTGTACATTAAAGTTGCTATACCTATATTTGATAGTTTTATTATTAATTTTAAAATATCGAAAAACAAGTGTCTTACCTTTATATGATAAATCGAACAGAATGAAATACAGCAAAAAAAATAACGTTTTTCACAGACTTCCGTCATGCCCCTACAATTTGTAGCTCTTATCAATTTATTTGAGTAGTGAACTTTTTCTTATTGATATTTTGGATAATTAAAATAGTCGATTATTGATAAGTTAAAACTTTTGGTGCAACAAAACTACGAAAAATATATCAAAAACCTCAAGCTCATCGCTTATCAAAATATTATTATTATTACTTATCACTTAGTATAACTCAATTGAGCACTTATCAAATTTCAATTTGGTGCAACAAAAAGTTATTAAAAATTATGATAAGTTAATAAGTATTAAGTGATAAGTTGTTGGTGCAATATGGCCCTGGTACAATATTATTCTCAAAATTTAATTTCAACAAAATTTCTCTCAAATTTATTTTAAAGTTTGCCATTGGGAAATTGAATTTCCTAGTACATATTCAATATAAATTATGTTCATATTTTTTACAAAGTACTTGGAATAACCAACACAATTGAATCCAAATTCTAAAAAGGTGTAATATCCTATAGATATGATGTATGTAGAGTTTAGTTAAACAATTTAAATCCCTTAGCTACTAAAACGAATTTGAATGAAGGTTGAACAAAATTAATTTTAATTTAATGGATAAAGTAAATTACAACCGGTGGCGTACACAAGTAACATTGAAGATTTTAAAATTTTATTTTACTATAAAACTGGAAATTTGATGGATCTTTGCTAAACATCGCAAAACTTATAGTAAGATGAGGATTAAGCCAAATTGGGCACTAGGTAGGCTATATGGGTTAGGTTGAAATTTCTCTATAATGTTTTACTTACAAGTCAAAAGTGGTCGGTTATATCGTTAGTATTCGGTGAAACGCAAAATTTTTTTATACACAACATATAAAGAAAATATTGAGAATAGCAACCAAAATGTACTAAAACCTAGAACTTTTTCTATTGAAAAATTCCTAATGCCACGGTATCGATTCATTCGTCATGAAATGCTCCATTAGTTGTTGCTAGAATTTGTTGATGATAACAACACTAAACCAAGAGCACTAAACGTATAGTGTAATACGACAGATTATGATGAAACTTGATATATTGGATGGAAATGGGATTGCAAAATGATTTTTAGATGAAGTTCTGAAATATGACTAACTGGAACAGAACTAGGTCATTCCTTGACGGATTATAATGGTACTCGACTTGTAGGAATGGAACTCGGATATTCCTTGACCGATTATGATGAACTTGACATATTGAATGGGAATATAATATGATTTTTGTTTATAATTTTGGAATATAGTTGACTGGAACAGAATTAGACTATTCTATATGAAATTGGATTAACTTTGGAAGCGTTCCCACAATTAAAACATGGATATCGCAATAATTTCCTAAATCCGCCGTCACCTTCAAATAGCTGACCATCTTATTTTCTGGGGATAAAGCAGCTTCCTAACTATGAATTCTCTTAGAACCACATATTTTGAAATCATAATTAAAATGAGATCTAGGTTTTTAATTGTTTTAAACCAATTTAAACTTAAAAGGTTTTTCTTAATAATACAGCAAAATAATGAGCGAAAACTGTGTTTCTTTTATTTGTTGTGGAATCTTCTAAGTATCCCTCAGCTACAGTATTAGATTTCCAACCACCATTCCTTTTAAGGCAAGTGATGGCACTGCCAGAATCTACAAGGAGTGTAGCTGAAGTCCGACGCAAGCAATGGCCGATACATTCACTTGCATTTTTTAAATTTAAATGCCAACTACTACCCGATGACATTTTGAAAAAGACATCGCACCTCGAAATTTTCTAAGCGAAGAGCAAAGTATTTTCTCCAAATCCGCATTTTCTCCCAAAACCGTAAAGAGTTGCGATTTGTTTGTTGTTTTAGAGTTGGAAAGTTTTGATTGAACGTCATCATGGTCTTAACCATGGAATACTGCGCCCAAAGAGTCGAACTTTTCATCTTCTTCGACAAATTGGCAAAGTATGCGAATAGAACACTTTCATAATATAATCCAGATTGTACATTTTTTTCAGTACACCCCTGCAAAGACCGCTTATATGCGCATTCACAAATCTGACGTGATTTTAATGGCAATAGGTTTAACACAATTTCTTTTGCTTGAACCACAACCGGTGGTAAATTTGGTAAATCTTCAGATTCAAACGTTTTGTTCACAAGAAAGAAAATATTGTCAAACCAAACAAAAGTCATGATCTCCTTAGTTTCACAAAATATTTCAACAAAATTAATTTCAATTTTGAAGTTTTAATTACTTATAATAAAAATAGTATGTGTTATTCGGATTAAAAGTGGCTTTGTTCGACTAGCAATCTTTCCTTTTGCTCGGCTACGCTGCGCTTCGCCTCGCATGCAAATATAATTGCTCGTCAAACAAAGTATCATTTTTAATCCTAACACAGTTTACTATTTCAAACAGAATATGGCAAAACGAAGTATTAAAAAAACATTATGAGATACAAAATAGTATATATTATTAATGAACATTGCTTTGAGCTCAGCGTATCGTATAGCGCAGATCTTGTAGTGCAGTCACATTAGTGAATTAATGTTTAGTGCATTTCACATGGATTCGTATAGACCCATCTCAAATAAAATAATTATCAATAATTGCGCCAATTTTTGTGTAAGAAACGCCAGAATATTTTTGTATAATGAACGTAAATGAAAATACTAAAACCAATCAAACACAATTGCAAAACTAATAAAATACCCTTTCTTGGTAAGAATCTACACTACTATTGAAAATCCGATAATCTATGCACGATTGTGGTTATTATACATAATTGGTGGTTAATATTAATTAATAATTTCGCGGTTCGTAGATAACCGAGTTTTGTGTTTCTGAGGGGTTTTGATAGTCATTAGAAAAAAATAGGTTTCACTAGCAGTTCACACATCATCTGTAAACTACACAAAATATATCGGTATCTTATTTTTTATATATGAGATATGTTGGCACTTACTCAATCTAGATTCCGCGGCTTCATTTCTTATACTTACATATGAGCTCTTTCATAATGGGATGTGCACAGTCTACGAATAAAGTGTTCTTTCTCGTGTGTTAACTGGTGCTCATATATACTATCCAACCATATGGAGCAGCGTTACATTCAATAATCAAAATATAAGGGTATATATACAACCAAATCCATTCCATTCCAAAGGCATTATTCATTGCATTAGCTTGTAAAGTTGTAACCATTCGCTTCTCTGCAACTCACGGACACATAACACCATTGTAAAAAAATTAATCAATTACAAAAACAAAAACGGAAATCTTGAAAATAAAATTTGAAAAACATACAAACACGACTATTCAACACGAAAATCAAAGGCAACTATAATTTCAATCTTGAGTGAAAAGACAACGCAACCTATGATCAATTTAGAATTATAAATTATATAAAACTAAGTAGATAAATAATAAAACAGATTGTATGATGGATGAATGCTTAAATTTTTATAAATTAGGCATTTGAGGATATAAAATGATTCACTCATACTTTGTTTGGAAGTATATAGAAAAATGATTTATTCATGTTGTATACTTGGTTTTGTGTACCTAAAATATTGACAATTTTTATATTGTACTGACTTGACTTGACTTTTGACTTGAAATATTTTTAAAACTTTATAGATACAAAACTATCTGAAAGGAAATCTTTATCAATTACACAAACATTATTTTTATCTGAGAACAGCTTTATAGTGAAGCTCGTTTTAATGATCCTCAATGTAATTCTAATAAAGATCAAGCATATCATCAAATTTGAGAAGAGTCTAGTGTATTATTGAAACCTGTATAACTTGAGTAGAGAATACTTTCAATTTTTTCATAGTATAAAATTTTATGAGTAGTCACGAATATTACTCGAATTTTCTGTTATAAACAAACCACCAAATAGTTTACTAAGGAATCCTTCTGGAGTATATGAAAGAACTTCTTGTACATCTATGGTAACAAATTTTATCGAAACTCAAATTACAGACAGTTTATGGTGAATATATAATAATCTATTTATTCTACGTAAAATATGAAAATAATCCTAAAATAATAATTTACAGAAGGCCGCGGACGGCTACCTTACACCAATAAGTAACTATTATTAAAAATGGCATTGCATTTCGAATCAGAATTACCCGAAGAATAATACCGAAGAAATGTAACACAAGAAATGTAATTCACCGAGCAAATAGCGCAGTGGTTAAAGCTGCGACGTTTGAATCGGGAGGTACCGGGTTCGAATCCCAACAGAGGCGGGATGCAAAAGGGATTTTTCATCTCCCGATTACGATTGGTGATTAAATTGAAAACATCTATGATATCTATGATATCATCTATGTAGAACTCATGGGCCGACCCATCTTCCATGTCACTGTACAGGGTGACATGGAGCTATGCAATGTGCAGGTGGTATACTGTAATTGTGTGAATGGGATGAATGAATGGATTGAATGAATGTTGTGTGAATTTAAGGTAAGGCTATGGACCGTAAAAAACGTCTATGAAAAAAGTGCCAAGTCCTTTAAAAAAAAAAAAAAAAAAACACAAGAATATTCTCGAATATGAAAGGCTAATATATAGGAATGTCCGCTTATTAATATTTCATATTTAATTTATTGCTTAGCTGGTGCGAAATGTAACAGTATAGTTAAAAGCATCATAATTACCCATTCGAATATAAGCTGCACACCTTTTCTCGCCATTTGGTGACTGCTGCTGAACCTGAAGACGAGAACCATTGCAGTGCCAGGACTAATTTATATAAATGTGACATTGTAGCATTTTAAAAAGCTTAAGTAGAATTTGTCTTCAATTAATGGAAATACTTTTTATAAATGCTTATAATTAATTGTTAAAAGTTACAAATATAAATAAAATCTTGTATCATAAATAAATAATTTTAAATAACATTTGAGTCATTTTGTATATCCATAAAATAATGTCATTTTACAACTTATCGTTCTGTTTATCACGTGTAAAACGTGTCGTTTGGACCCTATTAAGTAATTTTTTATTAAGCCATTTTTAAAGGTGTATTAATAGTTTGCATCATTTTGGCAAAGATATGAAAGTTAACAGAAATTTGTATTTTATTATTCTTTTCAATTATGCTCCTTTGATACTCGTACTAGTAAAGCATGAACACACGATATCAGTAAAGTGAAATATCGATTCATAAACTAATGTTTCGCTCAATGATAACGTACGTAAACTAGCGTCTCGTTCAATAAATGAGACATCACTGTTACGCCATCTGCTAATTTCAAAGTATGATACATATATCACTTAATGACGTGTAAACATGATCAAAATCGTAAATTACATCACTTTATCGTATCATCTTTGCATTTAATAATATTTATGATTCGTGACTGCCAATTATTTATTTTTTGCCATACTCGACAGTTTCAGTTCTGTATTCTTGATGTATGGGTAAAAAATAAAATATTTTTATAAACTTCTTGTTTGAAGCAGAATTTATACTGATGCAGAATTTATTGTGTTTGACTTGTTCTTTACGTCTCTGTTTTCAGTTATAGGCTTACCTTATGCTGACGTAGTTACAAAAAGGATTTGTTTGCTAATATCAAATGTCTCGTAATGCGCGATTTACACGTTCCAACAATTTTTTTCCAACATTTTTTGTAGACATTCAGAGCTACACGCAATAGAAAAAATGTGTATGCGATAAAAAGAGATACGCATAATACAAAAATGGCGTCGTGCTATAATTTTTTGTCGGTGTCAAATTACAATAAAACTTTTGACGGGTAATTTTGGTGCACAACGCTCTTTCTTGTAGCTATATTTCTTTTTCTAAAACGAAAACAATGAATAAACAGTGAAATCCTTGCCGCTCATGGCTATTTCGGTTTATTTATTGGTTTTGCGCTATAAATATTTGACAATAAAAAAAAATCGCCATTTTAATTGTGTTTGTTGCTATAAAATATACTCGGGTCGAGTGTATTTTATAGCAACAAATTTTATTTTTATGGAAACAAATTTAAAAAAAAAAGAAAATAAGTCCAACAAAATTTTGTTTGTTTATATGTTTGTTCTTGTCTTTCAAATAAATTTCGCGATATACTAATCTCTTCATTTTTTGTTGGCCAACATTGTTGGAACGTGTAAATCGCGCATAAAGCTTACACCAACGAACACCATGGCTCAACTTAAATAAAATTCTTCAAAGTTGGACAAATATTAAGCGGAGTAATATCATTTACATATAGAGTATTTTTCACTCCAAAAATATTCAATTGTAACAATTATTAAAAATAATTAGTTTCACAGTGTAAATATTCAGTCAAATTTAACGATATACTTTCGATAAAACCATAGCATAACGATACTTGGTATAAAACTGAGCGAGAGCATAAACAGCGAATACGCGCTAAATGGAGTTACTTACTCCACCCTATGGTGGAGTTAGAGACACTGAATAAATCGACATAAATCGACACTGATGACAACGTATCCTCCGACCTGCTATATTTACTTCTATCAAATTAATGTATAATGCGTCAAATTTTAACTTCAAGGCGATGATTTGCATATAAATACATGCCCTTTTAAATTTATTTATTCAAGCTGACGTGGACAATTTTGCTTTTGACGTAGTCTATGTTTAGTTAATGAATGCAAGCGTCATGTAACTTGTGTCATTTCATTGTCTATTAATAATACATACATCCACGTCCCGGTGAATATTTAATAACACCAATCCTTCGGTAACGATGAATAAAACACACTATAAGTTCAGAATAATATATAGTTTGACCCCCTATCATGACATCTGGTGGAGTGGAAATTTTACCCGAATTTTTAAATTCATATTATTAGTTCCGGTGGAGTGGAAATATTTTCGAAAATATTTCCACTGACATTTTTTACATCATAAGTTTTCGGTGGAACTTTTTTTTATACAAATTTTCCCCGTCAGAAAATGGTAAAGGAGAGACGGTGGGATTTATTTGAATAAAGGTTTTTATTAGTTCTTAAAATACAATAGTTTTAAATTTATTCTATAACACCTTTTCTGGTTGTAATATACATGTCATTAGACATAATTTTATTATGCGTTACGTACAGACATTCCCGAATTTCAATTTCACGAAACGGTTCTGCTTAATTTATTAGTTAAAACAACATTTTAATTTTTTTTAAATCTCTGAAACCCCAAGGAGATTTTTGCAAACATTTTGTTCTATTCAGCAATTAAAAATAACCCGCAATGGTCGGCATTATTAATTGTTTAAAAAAGTGCATTTGTTTAATTAACAATTTAAAAAATATATGTTTCAAATTGGAAAATATTTCAAACTCATGATATGAATTATTTTTCCACTCGAATTTAACTTACAGTGGAATCGGGTGTAATGCTTTTTGCATTCTTTTTTTATCCATTTGTATATTTATCGAAATTGATCTAAATGGATTATTTCGGTGTAATCAGTGATTATAGGCGGAAGACTTTTAACATCACAACAAGTGCAATCTTCAGTAAGTCTTCAGCCACGCCAATTAAAAACCCGTAGAACATCTTTATACCCCTAAACTATCTAAACCTGTTCATTTGAACATTTTATTTATTTTTAACTTTAAAGTTTTCTCTCAATTTTGAGAATTGGAATTCTTCTAACCCTTCCCTGCGACACAGATTCAGAAACAAAATTTTTTTTTTTCTGTGGCGATCTACTCGGCTATTGACACGTCAACATCGAAAATTAAGTTAATATCAACAACCTACGATATTTTAACGATTTCAAATAAAATGCCCCAGTGCGCAGTTGTATTTTGTAAAAGGGCGATTCAGTTAAGCCGTCAGGAGAAATTAAAGAATCATTCAAATTAAATCGGAAATCGCATACCATATTATACTGTAATTTTGAAAATATGTGTAGAAATTAAACAAACAGAAGCTTTAATTAAAGAAAGTTTATTGCATTAAATGTTAGGATTGATATTAATCAACTTTTGTTATTAAAGATAAAGTCAAGCACATGTCCGATGTTTCTCAATGATATTCTACACATCTTCCGATGTGACTTTAGCAGCAATATTGTTCCATTTAGATTTAATAAACAGAAACATCCTTTTTAACTTTCTATCGCGGGCACAAACATTTTTGTTGATTATTATAAGGCTTGTGTTCCAAAAACATTAAAATGAACCTGTTTTGTTACAATTTTGCATTAATCTTAATTTTAAAGAGCAAAATAATAGATGTAATTCCCTCCCGGACTAAACCGGAACAAAAGGAATTTCCTAAAACCGGCGCAGGAAATCTTTTCTATGCTTTAGAGTAGTGTGACAATTGCTTAATCTGGCCAATATTTTACTGCTGAATCGTGTCAACGAACTAGAGACAAAATATACGTTTCTGTCAAATTTATCTAACTTGAAGTGCTATATATTTAGCGGAAGCATTGTCATTATTTTTGGTAACTTTCGTCATCCATCAAAACATATTCCCAAAATGTTGTCAAACATTAATAGAACACCGACACACACGGCACATTTAGCGGACAAGTTCTGGTTATCTGAACGATCTATGTATGGCTTTTTAATAACTCGGTGATTCTTACAGCCTTCTTGAACTCGAATTCGTCTTATCAACGGGAATTTTATGGTACGGCTATAATCAGAGATCCTTGGATTATTTTTAATGAAAGTTATAATTTTGCGTATTTTACTATATGTGAGTGCTGGCCAAGCTCGAGTAAAACTTGGTAACAAAATGTTATTCTTAATAAAATTTAAATGATATTTAAAATAAAAAAATTCTCGACGCCATACTCACATAGTAAATCGCACAAAATTTTGTCTTGAATCAGCGCTGGACAATTTTTCGTGTGTTTTACTATGTGAGGTATTATACAACAAATCGGTTGATGGTTGTTTGTCTCTAATTCAGACAGTAAATTGCTTGCGTATATGCGGCGTCTAATCTCAGTTCGAATTTTATTAACTCTGACCAAAACGTAATCGCAGTTGTCGAGTAGATTTAATCTGTGCATTCGCCCATGACATTGCCTTATGGATGGTAAGCCGTTGAATGTACCCGATGTGAGAATGTACCCGATGTGAATTGCTCGTATTCAACGAGCAGAGTTTTTGGCATCCGAGAGTTTCTTCTAACCGAATATAGTTCAAAAGTTATGACCCTCTGGCATACTAGACAAAGAAACAATTAGTGAAACCGAAAGCACAGGAAATATAGTGTCCTAGCTTTGGTAGTTTGGTATTCGACGGTCTCGGGTTCAATTCATTATGATGAAATCAAGATTGTGTGTTTTTAATGTATAAGTATGTGTGTTTTCCGGGTCTTGTATCGTGGGCCCATTTGTGGCATTGAAACCATGGAATGATTCGCCCAACTTTGATTTGTTTTTAAATATGGCGCGTAAACGCCCATCCCTGACATTGACTTAAGCATATAAGAGGCATCGAAAACATTGTACAAGCAATGACTTTTAATAATTGAAATATTTGTTTAATTTAGTTAAATATTTAAAATCACTTATTGTATAGCTTCGATCAGTTTATATAAATCAGCCCCATAACATGTATCCTTAATTTATTCACTATTTTTCGGATTTTCATTTCACTTTTGATCTCTTATAAAATTATATTCTAACTTAAATGATGACCTTCTAATTACATAGAATCATACAACATTATTGCGTGACCGTAGAACAAAATACCGCAATAAACAATATTTGAATATGATTTGGTACATTTAATGAAGCTTGCACAGACAAATTTTTGGAAAGTCTCAAACTCAATGTCATGTACAAAAAAGTATTGGACGAGGTTTTTATGCTCATGCTGTCTAAGTATTTATTTAATTTTCTTGGGATGAAAGTTTGGGATAATTTCAACGTGGTATATTGTTTATAATTTTGAATTAAACGAAATACCACATTTAAATCGTTCTTATATTATTTGCTGAAAGTATGTTTTAGTAAAACTTGAATTGTGTTACTGTAGAATTTAATTTGACTTTTAAGTTGCCATACGTATATACGATTTGATTGATATGCGTATATACCAATTGTCACTTTTAAATGGATTTTAAAAATCTTTATGAAGTTCAATCAATAATAATTAATACACCAATACAAAACATTAAATACTTATTGAAAAAGCAATATTAATTTATAATATAACAATAATACATAAAAAAAAAATTAATTTCAAACGTACGTTGTTGTTGAATGACATGTACATATTACATTTTTAAATGTTTCATCAAAAATGAAATAAAATTACATTTAATCTTCATATGATGATGATTTCCAATCACATAAAAATAAAAAAATTGTAATTCCTGTTCATAATGTGTGATAATTGAAATAAATTTTAATTGATTTATAACACAAAAAAAATATTAATATAATTATTAAATAATAAATAAATCGATATATTTTAATAATAACATTGTACATAAAAACTACATATGTATGTGCATAGAGCCATATATAGTGTTTCCTGTTTGGTTGCTTCTGCTGCTGCTGCTGGTTCGTCTGGTTTGATAAAGTATAATTCCTACTGTGTTATTGCTGTTAGCATTTTTTCAATTTATTTTTTTTATAACATTTTTTTGTGTTTTTTTTTTAAATATAAAATTGCTCTGGGAATTTTATTATTCAATATAAATTATTTTGAATATTTTATATATAACACAACAGAAATGATAATATTTAAATTAAGCTGCAAATAAATTATTAAATAAAATAACAAAGGATGTGTATATACGTTTACGGTTCGTTCTATGTAAAATAATAACATTCAAAAAAAAAAAAAAAAAAAATTAAAATATGTTTTCAATTTTCATCACCGTGTATCTCGTGTGTATCCTACATATATACTGTACATACATGATGAATTCTTGAATATCAAATGTTAATCAATATTGAAATACTAAAAAAGACATGATAAAACAATATACTTATCTATATACAATACAGTTTTGGGATGTAATCTCCGTGAAATCATATACTGACGGTATATACATAGATACATGTTCTTAGTAAAAAACTACACCCTAGAGGCTGTTTTATATTTTCAAAACTTTTTATTTTTATTTTAATTTATTATTAATTAATCATATTTTATTTTGTCTTGTAATTACAAGTTTTTATATTTTCCCGTTTTAACTGAAAAGTAATTAAGTTTCTTAAACTTAGTTTTGAGCCATATTTTAGTATTAAACTTTTTAGTTAACAATATCAATATTTATATTCACACAACTGTAGTATGCGACTGGGTGTGCAAATCATCTTTCAAATTTATTCAGTTAACAAGTCCTAATATTGATCAACCATTTTTAATTTGATGTTTATGCATTATGCTCAGGAACCATAATATGTTTTAACGTTTGACAATTTGTCATTACGATATGAAAGTTGTCCACTGACACTACTGCCATCTATGAATGACTGATATAATCAGCAATTTGGAAAAGTCAATGACGCATAACGTAAGAAATTTCACATTCCTTTAATATTATCTGAAAAACTGTTGAACTGTAACATTTTAATGTGGGCAGCTGTACTTCATTCAGTCTGGTAACATATTTTTTTAACATTCAGATTAACATATCTTGTCTTGTCTTCCCGATTTTTATCGTTACTGTGGATAGAGGAACTAAGAACTATGTTTGCTGACTCCTAAATCTTTTAAGCTTATTCTTTGTGAAATTATTGAATCAGCTGATTGAAATTATTTTTTTTGGAAGGCCTGTTAATCATTCTGACCATTTGAATCATCATATGGTTAGTTTAATAGTGAAAGATTTGAGAAAAAATAGAACAACATCGTGTGCAAATAAAATGTTTGCTGAAATTATCATGTTTTCAGTAATTTTATTTGAGAAACTACTTATTATAAAAATAAACTGACCTACCAAAATCATTGCAAGCAATTACCTTTAATAAATTTGAACGATCGAAATAATTAACTTTTCAATACCCAAATTGTATGAATTTTCGAATATATCAGAAGGACTGTAGACTGAGGTATTTTAGTTCAAAATATACGTCAATTCACTTCACGGTGGAATGAATAAATTTATACTAAATTACTTATATTAATTAATTCCAGAGTTGGTAACCAGATTAGAAAAATAAATGTAGATAGTGTAACGGTTACAGCTGTGGCATGTTTATCAAAAAATATATATAATCTTCCGATTTCAGAACTCAATCGCTCACACATCTTCCAAGTCAGTAGTAAAGACTGGTTTGGAGTTACATTGTGTGTCGATGGTTGTATTGTTTCCTAATAAATAATATGAGCGAGATGAAACTGAATTCTTAGAAAGACTTTCCGCAATCGTTAGAAAGTGGAAATTTTTCTTTTTCGATAAATCTAAAGGAGATTTTCTTACATTTGGATTTAATATTCATGTATGATACGTCTTTTAGTTAAATTTAATGAGGGTGTTAAGTACGGAATTAAACAGGATTCCAGCAAAAAAAACTATGAGGAACCGATTCTAATTGAATCTGCGCTTATCTATGACCAGCAGTTGGCTTGCCAAATCATATCTCCAGAAAAGAATTATGTTGGCTATCAAAATATTTCCATAGCAACGACGCAACATGGTCGACTTCCCTGATAATTTTTAATTAAATTTATCTACACAAATTTGTAGTTTTAGGATTTTCTATAAAACTAAAAAATGTAAGGATAGATATTCAATTTCACGTGATGACAACAAAGCGATTTCGCTTGGCAAAGATTAAAAACATTAGTTGTTAGTTAGTTGGGTTTCAAAAATTATGGGTTTAACAAATTCATCGAGAGTATTGTTTTGATTTTGTATATTATTTTATAGTGGTGAATCAATTTTATAGTGATGAGGTTTTATTTTATAGTGGTGAGCTTTTCATAAATTTGAAATCATTTTATAAAAAATAAATAATTTTAATTTCTTTTAAGCTATTTTAGTATGTTTAAAGTAAAGTATAGAATATCGAATTCATCAAATATGAATAAGTATTTTATTTTAAAGCATTTCTAGTACAAAACCTAAATTATCTAACGGTTTTGATTTTAAAACAATTTTTTCCAGTATTTTGGTTAGCTTGCGTATTTTAAAAGCTCTATACTAAATATAGAGAATAATGTTTGCATTATGAAAATACGGCATTTATATTGTCTGATGAAATACTAGCAGTTTGTAGCAAATATTCTATAGTTAAGTTCATTTTGAGAGCTTTAAAAATCTAACAACGAATAAAAATCTTAACGGGTATTTTTTGACGTAATTTTTGTAAGAAATTTCAGCAAATTTAGGAAATAAATTGGAATCTCAAATTTCAAACTAATTTCAAGCTTACAACTGTATAAAACATTAATTTAACAGCCTGATTCTAAATCAATTACTTATTTTTTGCAATTACTAAATATTAAAAAAATATAAAACATTACAGCTTTAGTTCATAAAACTATTTAACAAGGAATTTTTAGCTCTACATTTCTTAAAAAAACGTTTTTGTTTTATTAAATTTTATTTATAATATAAACTTTGTAAGCTCGATGTTTAACGAAATATTCGTGAACCAATTATGTGCTTTCGATAACTATGGAATGTTTTTAGACAAAATAAAAAATCGTAAATTGTTCAAAACTTTCAAAGTTTTGTAATAGTTTTTTGTGTTATCAATGTTAAATGTTAAATGTTAAATATTTCTTGGGACACTATTTATATTTTTTAGAGCTTTTAAGCTCTAATTTTTTAATAAATTTTTTTAAAAACTTTCTGATTTTTTAATATTTTAATATTTTACATGTTAACTCGTATATAATCAGTTGCCTCAGAATTTATGAGTTTTACTGAAAATTGGAATTTTTTGAAAGCTCAGAAAGCTCAGCAAACACTAACAACCCGTTGAAAGCTCGGTCTATGTACATTGAAAAATAGTTTTGAACATGGTTCGATCAAATGAAACATTTTTTTAAAACCTTTGCAATAAAAAGCCCCACATTTTTATATATTGATGACATGATCTCTAAGCTTATATTATTCATGTAATTAATAAATTATTTTAAAAATAAATAAAACCTCTTATTTAAGGTGGCTAAATTTTGTAGTTGGTATATTTTGTATTTTCTAGTCCGTAAATCTGGCATCACATATTAAAAGCTCAATAAGTTTGCTTTGTGTTGAAGGCGTTTAATGTAAATTCGTCAAATTTTGAAAGCTTTATTAAGTACTTATGCACATCTCTTCTTGAGTTTAATTTTCTTGCTGCTAGTTGGGCAGGCTATTGGATGCCATTATATACATATGTATGAACGATAGCACCCTGACATTTTACCCAGATTAATAACTCGTTTTTTTGTTAATTTTAAAAATTAAAACTGAAATCACTAAATTTTATTATAAAATTGTATTTAAGCTTTTAAAAAAGCTGCCTATTTGTGATATTAAACTCTGTATATTATGTAGTTCTAAATCAAACTTTAACAATCGAATGTGAGTTCCAGCCGATACTAGTTCATGCAAGTGATTAGACCTTCCAACGCTCCTGGTTTGGTGTGACAAAAACGTTCCACGTGCTGAACCTTAACCTCGTGTCCAGTTACTTGAGCGGGGGCCCGGTATTGGTTTGGCGGTATCCAGTTTTTCTTTTGTTTCATATTGCAAACAGTTGAGTTTTTTACGGATGTAGGAAAACATGTTCGTGCAATTTAGGTTAACGTGACATGTGAGTGCCCCCGATCACAGGGGCCAATTACTTCTATAGTTCAGATATATTTCTTATGTTGCCTGATTTAATTCAAAATTACGCTTATCAGTTTGCACTAGAAAATAATGTGGGTTGATGAAGCAATCGTACCAACTCCTGAGCCAAAATTTGTTATTATTCGTCATGAATTGGTCCCCAACTTCGGCATTAAAAGGGTTATTGACAAGAAAGCTTTCTTATTAATACTTTCATTATTGGATCAATCCAAAATTCGCAATTGGTATTTCATAATTAAATTTTAAAGTTACAATTATGGACTGGTCGTTACGAGATCATATAAGTTACTATCATACTGGCTTGACCGTTATCATTGCATATCAACAAATTTTGGTTTGAAAGCCAGATGCTTCCCAATTCCTGGTGTGATACTATCTACATACATAAAATTGTTGGCCCCGATTTTACGAATTCTCAACTCCTTAAAAATTCAAAATTGCTCATTATACTTGTTGGTGGAATTATTTTTTGCATGCCATAAACTTACCCAACGAGATTAGCTTACAAAAAACAAGAAATTAAAGTTGTCTTAGAAGTAAGAAACTGTTTTTAGTGATGGCTTATATTAGTTGTTCAAAAATGTATTTCCATAAGTTCAAGATTGGTCATTATAGGAGTGTTCAAAAAACGCAATAAGCCTCCTGAGATTGGTTCAACTTTGTTCTGTTTTTATATTACACACAAAGGTTCAAACAACTGAACCGAATCAGGCTATAGTATAATAGCTTGATTGAAGTTTTTTTTTCTTCAAGATCCAATCGGTTAGAATGGAAGGCATTTTATCTGGAAAATTGTAGTTTCTTGATATTTCGAGATATTATTTATTGGAACTATCTGTCTCCGACTATAGAGGCTTCAAACACATTTGCCCAAATTCGAAAAAGTTACATGCCTTCATGTACGTGTGCTAAATCAATTACTTTCAACATCACGCTTTGAACTTAAAATTATAAACGTGGCAAACAACTTGGTATTACTATTTTGATTTTAATTCCAAAATTAAACAAATTTAAATTTAAAAAATAAAAATGTTAAATTATTTAAAATTTGGTAAAAAAATTTCCTAGAATTTGATCAAAAAAGGTATATATTCAGAACTTGATGAAAGATGAAATGTGTAGCAGCAACATACTATTTTGTCGGAATTTTGATTGTACACTGCCGCACAAAAAAAACCGAAAAACTACCATGGCATTTAAAAATTCAAGTTTTGAATTATTAAAAATGGTCAATTGGAAAAATCCTGCAGATCGTGTTCTCGTTGCAATTTACAAGGCAATATATTCGCTAAACACGCAAAGATAACAATAATTTATCATATATACAACATGAAATTAATATTTCAAATCTAGGTCAATAGTGCATCACCATTATAATGTCACGTTACAAACAACACAAAAAAAAAAAACTAAAAATCATTGTTAAACTTAAACATAACACGAGAGAGTTCACAACCAAATAAGATAAGGTCAAGTTAAATTTAAATGTACGAGTAAATATAAAAAAAAAAAAAAATACAATATTTAAAAACGAATGGCACTAAAAAGAACTCGACATTTTCAATACAAAATTACAAAATAAATATTAAATTATATGGAAATAATTTTAAAATTTACTTTACACTGTAACAAATTTACAATATACGTATATAAAAAATTAGGGCGTAAATTATATCATTTTCATTTATTTTTTCTTGTTCATTGTCGTTTGTTATAATAATATTTATTTATACTTACAATTTATTGTATAATACATCTATATATAATCGAAAAGAAAGTCGTGTTTGAACAATGAACCGTTTGATAAAATCAGTATTGCTAAAAAAAAATAAATGTACAAAACATGCGGAACACAAAATATAACCGTATTATATTTTGAAGTCGCTGGCTTTATAAAGAATTTTATTTTTTTTCTTAATAAAAATAAAAATATAAAATGTCAAGGAGACTAAATAATGTGTGCTGATGATTAAGCGCAATGCAAACAGACTGCAGATACTTTATTATTTAAAATTTGGTTATGTCCACCACATTTAAATTTGGTAGTAGTAGTATTTCATTTTATTTTACTTATCGTATATCGTTAAGTACATATTTATAAAAGCCCATATGTGTAAAAAGCCAAAAAAAAAAACCCAAAAAAATGTTGCAGCTTCACAAAATCGTTAATTTTTTTAATTTTTGTTCGTGTATTTATGGACTTCGTATATACGCGTATAAATAGAAATGACATTTTAATTTTTGGCTGATCATCAAACTTTAAGATTTATTAGATTTATATAAGATTTAAACTTTTTTTTTTGATAAAATCGTAAAATACGTTGGATTTTGTATTGTGTGACTCATTTGTTTTGCTTTTTACAGAGACATCTTCTTATTGTATGCGCGATTTTTTTTTAATGGAAACCGGATTGATGCGATCTAAACAAGACGCATATATAAAAAATAATGATAAGAATTTTTATAGTTGGCGTCTATATATAATGAAAATATTGCCTTTTTTGGTTTATGATTTAGCAGGTGCATGTAAACTAACGAAATAAATAATTAATTGTACGTCAAAAGTTTGATCTGAAATTTGATCCAATTTATTTCAGCTGTACATTTGACTTTGGTGCAAATGGGTTTTCATTAAAATTAAAATTATGGCTAATTCACCTTAATATCTCTGTGACCATATATGCGTATCGCTAATTAAATTAAATTATTAACTGCGCTAATAAAATTTAAAAAAAAGTTGTTTAACCAAATATACGTATATATATGATTATAATTAACAGAAAACAAATTAAAAGGTCAAATTTAAAATAAGTATTGATGAAAATGAGTATGATTGGCTTCTGCATACGATTTCATGTAATAATTTTTTATTATTGGAGGTTGGCAGTTATATATGGAGGAGAGCAGAAATTATCGTTATGATTAAGCTGATTTAAAGAAATATTACTTGCACCTGAATTTTTTTTTATACTAGAATTCTCAAATTTTAGAAATTTCTTAAAATTCCAGATATTTTCATAAATTCTATAGAACAATCTTCGTAGCATCTATTGAATTTTAAGAAATACATTAAATATGGAAACATTCCAAATATTTCAATTTTCGTTAATTCAATTTGGGGAATAAGCCAAAATTTGAGAAATGGAATTTTAGAAAACTGTTAATGGATTCGTTTTTGTTTTTATTTGTTTTTACCACGCTTTTATTAGCTCACTTTGTGTCTGTTTGTACCGCAAATTTTGTAATCAATTTTTCAATCACTTGCGATAGTCCAATTGAGCTGAAATTTTGCATGCAGGCTTAACTCCGATGACAATACAAGATTCTAACATTTTTTTCGGCCTAAAAGGCTTTGAAAAGCTTAAAAGGCTTTTAGGCTTTTCAACCAAAATATATTTGCTTTGAAAAGGCTTTGAAAAGTAGAAAATACAATTTTTCTTCCTTACTCCTATCAAGATATATTTATAACACGTAAATTTAAAATTAATATAACTAAAAATATAAGCGTGGGGCGCTGCTTCTGAATGTATATATATACTATCTCTCAATATATCATTTTTACGTTACTACTGAAATACTCCAACAATAAATCTATTCTTAGGATACATCAGAAGACTGTTCCATTAGTGTTACTAAAAGACTTTACTAAGAATTTACTTCGTGTGTTTAGTAGTCTTAAATTACTAATGCCGTAAAGGAGCGCCCCACGCTTATATTTTTAGTCATATTAATTTCAAATTTCTACTTGTTATAAATATTCCTTGAAAGCGGTAAGGAAGAAAAAATGTATTTTCTACTTTTCAAAGCAAATATAAGCGTGGTTTTTTAAAAAGATTTTTTTAAATTTATTATATTTAAATATGAGGTTCAAAGATTTGTTTACAATTATATGAAATTTGTACACAAATATGTTCGGTGATCTGTTGATAAGAATTCAAAATTTAAGCAAGAGGAATACAATTTTTCTTAATTTCCTTATTCCCTCGGTAATTTTTAGAAGTACACAAATTTTCAAACCAAGCACACTTTACAGTTCTTACAGATAGTACTATCATACCCATAAAAGGGATCAGATTTGGACCCCACGCTTTAATATATTTCAGTTTTATAAAAAATTGTATGGAGAACACCGAGGTCCGACCACCTTTAAATTTTTATGTAATTTAATTCTTATACATTTTACAAACTATTTTTAGTTCATCTTTGCAAATATTTTAGGAAATGTTGCAGCTTAATTTTTTAAGTTTCCTATACTTGCTTATACATTTTTTCCAATTTTGAGAATTTCTTTCACACCAATTAGGGTTTAAATTGTTAGAGTCGTTTAATTCCGAAAATTTTGTAACTTTCTTTAATTTCTAATTTTGTTTTATTAGAATTCTAGAAAACTTTTAAATTTCCCGATTTTCCATTAGTTCCTTAAATTTTAAAATATGATTTAGAGGCTAGAAAATTCATGTGCAAGTATTCGAATTCAAACCAATATGATAAAACTTCGAGAGAGCTGGAACAGTTTGAAATTCCTTTTATCATTTATTAAATTTAGGAGTCTAATTATTTTTAAATTCCCGGACTTCCGAAAAAATTCGATACAAAAATCTCAAAAATTATTGAGTCTTTCTTTTTTTGTTAGATTTATCCCGAAATTAACTCGAGAGTGTTCTAAAATGTATGGCATTTTCTAAAGCTTAATAAACTTAATAAAAACTTAGTAAAATAAAATTGTGGAATTTAGAAAATCTATGGAGTTTTAAAAAATCGCCAATGGGTAGAATATATTTTTGGTTCTTCTAAATTTCAAATAATAAACGAATTTCAAATAATTGTATGCAAAATTTAAATGTTAAAGTGATTTGAGGCATCTAAAACTTTGAAATTTTAGTAGATAGTATTGTTCCCAAATTTTAAGACTGAGAAACACATTAGTTTCCTTCATTCCTTTCAAATTTGAATACAAAATGTTATCATTGAATAAATTATAATTTCATCTAAACAAATAAATTTTAAGGCAGAGTATACGAATTTGGGAGCCTTTGAAAACTTGGTAAACGTATTGTCACCAAAAACAGACTTTTTCAAGAGTTCATAGAAGGGAGTGCTATAGGGCCGTCTATACTATGCACTTTAAAAATTTTCAGGCTTCATGATTTAGTATATAATGAATATTTGGTATAGTAATTCAGTTCTTCTCATCGCTGAGTTGTTGAATACACACAATTATCATATTCAGTGAATATTGATGAATTTATTCCAGTTACTCAAGCAATGTTCTAAAATACGATGAGTTTTAAATTTGTCGTTCAAACCTTTTTACATTTTAAAAATTATGACCAATTCTCACCTTAACCAAAATACTATTTTAATGTTTCCTATCAATTAACGCAAATTCCCTGAAACGAAGACGGATTAATTGCGCAAAGATTGTTATATTTTGTAAAATTATGTCCGATTTTTTAACGGTTTTCCTAAAATCCACATAGACTTTAAAAATATTGACATTTATTTCGGAAACGGTATTCTCAATTTTTTAAAGATTTCTTAGAATATATAAAAATTCTTCACGGAATTTTGAAATGTTTTTAAATTTGTTTGATGTTTTACTCGAAATTTTAAATTCAAATTTTAAAATCAAAATCATTTATGAATAATCCAATTTTAATTTTTTTTCAGAATTCCAAATTTTGAAAAAATCATTTAATTTTAAATTTTACAATTTTAGAATATACTATTTAATTGGTTAAATGAAACACCTAATAAATATTCAAAATTTGAAAGTTTGAAATTCATTTTGTACATTTACATATTGAATTTTGAAAATTTTATGCATTTTGATAAAACGATATCCAAATTTTTGAAAAGTTTCTTAACATTTTAAATTAACGAAAATAATAAAACTTACGACTTTGAAACGGAATTTAAAATTTGAAATAGAATATTTAATTTAAGCCAAAATTCAGGATTCTAGAATTTTTGAATCTTCTAAAAACATAATATGTTCATTTTCGATAGACATAGTTTAAATTTCAAATTTCTGTTCAATCACTCGAATTTTGGCTAATTAGGGCCATCACTAGCCATTTTTGCGTTGCAGAAATTATATTTTTGTGCAACATCCGTCGTTGTTATCGCAAATTTCATCACATTTACCGCAGTAACTAATTTTTATTTTTATTTTTTTGTTACAGAATGAGTCCTTTAGACGGGATTAGTTAACGAATTATGAAATGCGTCGATATCCAACTGGCGGTCCAATTGATTCACAAACCCAAATTGGGTCATCAACAGCTTATTATATTTCTGCAAATCAAAAAGTGAGTAATGAATAAATGTTTTATTTTTTTTAAATAAATATTTTCTATTTATTTCGCTACAAACATTTGAAATGTGTATGTGTACAATCTAATTTTTAATACAAATTTAGGTTTTATTGATTTATAGCTATTTGAATTTAATTAGATACATCCAGTTCAATGAAATAAATGTTTACGATTTATACAATTTTTTTTTTTTATATTCTATTCTGCTCTCAAGTGTACCAAATAAAGATGATATTTATGTATTATTACTATACCTTTCTGTTGCTACATGAAATTGTATTCGTTTTAATTAGATATTTCAATTTTATTACGACATAAACATAATTCTATATAGATTTGTTGGTATCGATTTCCGCCTCAACATTCAAGACAGATCGGTTATTATTATTTTGTTTTTCAAATTTATATTGTATTTTGTCTTTATGGTGTACATTTTACTATTATTAACCTAGAAAAATCTTACATCCTATCTCAAGTGTTTTAAGACCAAATTATTAACAAGTGTATTTTTGTTGTTTTGTTTTTAATTAAATATAATTTTTTAAATAATTATATTTATGAACAAAGTATTGTTTATAACAAAGTTTAATTATTACGAGTAATAGTTTTAATTTTTAATTGCAAATTTTTTTATGTATATACATAGCTTGTATATGTATCAGTCTCGTCCTATCGCGCACGTAACTTATTTATTTTTTTTATTATCACAAAATATATATTCATTCAAATTGCTGGTGTTAAAAATGTTATTTATATGAGTACGGAAAGATTTTTATGGAAATCTCGCATATAATATGCGACATGAAAGTGTTAATTGACAGACAAATTTATTTATTTTATTATTTATATTTTTTGGTTGTCATACGTACATCGTGGTTGTGGTGATACATACATATAACAAACACAAAATAAAAATCGAAATTTTTTATTGTACCATCATATTATCTTGATATAAATTTTTAATGATTTTCGAAGCGGAAATAAATATTATGTTATAGCTATGCGCTATACTTTTATGGTATATAGACGCGGGTAAAAATTACAAATATCTTTGCTCATATTGTTATACGTAATAGAAAAAGAAGTAAATTTATGAGCGTATTTTAAATGATTGGTTTATTTTACAACGCTATTACAATTTACGTATATAAATACAGTGTACACGGGAAGTAAAGTAAAAGGTATTATATTGTTATAATGTATGTGCGGTATATAAATATATAGGAAATAAAAAGATGTTACATGCTTAAATAAAATGTGGATTGGATCTAAATTAAGGACAATTACTTTGCCGTATTTACAATGAATGTAGAGTTAAATTTCCAGGCGAATAAAATGTAATATATACTTGCCAAATTGCCTAGATCGATATTACTTAAATATTCTAGAAAACTACAAAGCCTGAATTAAGACATGTAATTCAACCGGATAATTGCTCTAATATTCGAAATTAGAAAGAAATAGTACTGATAACCCTTTAGTAAAGCCAAAGTAAAGCCTTTAGTAATTAAAATCGGCACTGCATATAGCTACAACAAAATACCAATGACTTGGACCTTGACAAAATATAAATTCTCTTCTTAGTCTCAATTTTAAAATTTCCATAATCTTTGAAATTGCATAATCTTCACTTGACATCTCCGAATTGTCAAATTTCAATCAGTTCTGTAATTTTTATAAAATTAACTAAAATCCCATCCCTAAATTTAATCGATATATTTTAAATTTTGGAATAAAACATTTTTAATTTTTAATAAGTTATTGATATAAATGAGTTTGATGAACTTGCTACACGGTTTTACGAATCAAATATTCCTGTACCTATTAGGAGAAATTCATCAAAATATCCACCGAATTAGTTGTATCTTTGTCTGACTAGATAAGTATAATTGAATCTTACAAAACATTTATAGCACCTTTACAAAACATTTTTTATGTTCCCAATTTCGTGGGTGCCTGAACTCCCAGACAACTCCAAACTTATTAAGAAACTATTTAGTTTTTTTATGCAAATAAAAATAAAAATTCAGATATTATATTCTATTCATTCGAAAATATTGCCTGTCCATCCTAACACCTTACCGGTGGTACACTGGAACATTATTTAAATATAGGCAATGTGTAATACTTTTTAGTTTTAATATAATTTAATAAGCAATTACTCCGCTTATCTGCAACACGAATTAAAATTAGCACATTTCTATAGATAAATTACTCTTAATTTTTTTATTTTGTATTTGTTCATACTATTATGTATTGTGATAACCTATTTTGTACAATCTATTGATAATAATTGAATACATCAGTACTATAAATCATCATAAGTTGAAGTGACAAATTTAGTTTTATTTTAACAAACGGGTACCAACGGGAAGCTAGTATAAAATTTGTCATTTAGATATGTGCATTATCTAATAGCGCGGAATCATTTTGTTAATTATTACTCATATAAGTCACGTATTGGGGCAATCTTATAACGTCGTGTACAATTATAAAAAATACCAAAAGCCTGTTGAATTTTCTCCCGTAAACGATTTAAACACATTTTAATTTGGCCTTTTGGGACCAGAATATTTTTCCTCAAATTGGCTATTGAAAAAAACATTTTTTGGTCCATTACGATATAAATTTCTCGTATAGAATTATGCCTAGACTATTTCATTATAGACATAATTGATCTTGCATAAGTGTATAAAATCACTCCGAAGATAGTGAAACATTTATATTGCTGTTAAATTAATAGCATTTCATGGTGCACTTTTAAGCAATCGCCGTTACCGCCAGGCACATATTTGTCTTGTTCGTCAACAGAACAGATGCAAAACGGCAACTGATTCTTCAAATGCAATAAAATAAATGTTCGATAATCTGCAGAAAATGTTTGCATTTTTAATAGATTCACTAGAAATCTTAATTAAGGCTTAACACTTTATACCTTCAGTATAAATAATTTAAAATTAAAACTCATATAGCGACAATGTTAACCCATCCGGCCGCCAAAAAATTCTTGATATAATGGCGAGCGTTTGGAAGAAGCATAATCAAGAATAATGGATTACAAATCCTCCAATTCGCTCACCATATCAAAAAGCAATTTTGACCGGTAACATTCAGAAATAAAAGTTCAAACATAGTCTTATTTTTTTTTAAACTATTACTTGTGTTTCTTCCTAAACTTACACACCCAACTTCTTAAAATTATAAAGTCCTTTTGATGGACTAATTTTTTCTTTAATTTCATTCAAGTTAATACATTTTAATTTTTCCGACCCAAGGCTTATCAGTTATCCTAAAATAGTACAATTGGAAACTACTTATTAGATTTAACCAGAGTTCCAAAATTTTAAAATTAAATCGATACAATACATAAATACTAAAACAATACAATACAGAATTCAAAGAAAACCAAAAAAAACTTTTAAAACTCAATAGACCGGACAAACAATTTTGAAAAATGTTGACTCTTGACATCTTATTTTTTGAAATCATAAAATTTTGTAATTATTTGAAAAAGTTAAATTTTTGTATAAAATTCAAAACGATCGGATTTATAAAATTTTTGATATTTCAGAATTCGAAATTTTGAGAAATGATTTATAATTTCAAGATTTTAGAATTTCGGAAACCTATCAATTTATTAAATGAATTAATACAAATAAAAATTAAAAATTTCAGTGAAAAGTGTTCAATTTTCAATATTTCTAAAATTTCGATAAATTTGATATTTCAATTCAGATTTTGAATCTTTTTCAATGCCGAATTTCGTATATGAGTCTTTTAAAATATCTAAGAACTTTAGAAAACTTTGAAAAGTTTCCAATTTTGCCCTTGAATAGTTTGGAGGGGTCACACGCTTAAATAGTATGTGCATTAGAATAAGCATCGCGGTTAGATTTGAATCTTAAAAATAGAACTGTTTTTTATATAAGAGTGTATTCCGCCCTAAGTCAGGCTCCATTCGAGTATACCTCATTATACGGATTTGTTCCACATTTCTGAAAATCAACATTAATTATCTTGATTATTTTTAGCTTAGTTTTGAGAAGGATTTAGGAGACAATAAGTTGTTATATAAATACATGCACATAATACCCTGAAACATAGTTGACTTCTACAATCATTTTTGCCTTATTCGTATTAGAACAACAACACTATTTATCAAGAGACTCATAACACCATAAAAATTTCATTTAAAAGTTTTTTATTTTATAACAACATAAAAAATGAATCATTTATTCTATTTATTTATTAAATAATTTATTTATTTTTCTTACAATTTTAATTCAATTAAAAGAAATTGAATTAAAAGTAAAAAAACGTAAATTCAATTAAATTAAATCCAAAGAGAAGAAAAATAGTTTGCTTGTCTAAAGTAGCATATGAAAATTGTATTTAGTGATTAAAATCAAATCAAAGTGCAAAGCATAATGGAAATAAATTTAAATTAAATTAAATGCAAATATGTATATAAGTATAATATGTACTTATTGTTGTAGTCTTTAAGAAATTGATTTTAGTTTCGGATTTGGAATAGAAATAATTGAATTAAAAATACACTTTTATATCGAAAGAAAGAATCTTCGTCAAGGACTTATGTATAGGAACATACATATCCTTTCGGTTATAAGAAGGTTTTATATCGAGATATGTGCTTAAAGATTTTTATCCCAATTTAACAAATTATTTATTAGTTTTATGTTCTTAAGATTTAAACTCCTTACAGCAAAATTTTACGGTTTATCATGTTTTTGATGGTAATGCTAGAATAAAGGGAAAAATAATGTCATTTGTTACTGTTGTTTTAGAAAATTTTATCGAATCTCTTAAAAGTGGATATAAAGAGTTTGAAAAATAAAAAATAATAGCATAGAAAAAGACTTTTGGCAGACATGGGTTTGAACTTCTAAAGAAATTTTCTTTGATTTCAAAATCAAAAACAAAAATTAATCTTGAGGTAGAAAATAGATTATCCTGGGACATTATGTAAATTTTGGAAATAAAGAAGATGTCAAGGTTTTATAAATGTAATACATAGTAGCAGCATAAATAATTTAAAATTTAACCGAAACGATGTATGTATGCACAACACGATTAAATTAAATAACATAATTTTGTTGTAACCAGGAAGCTATCGTAAAATATTTTCAAATAAAACCTAACACAACACATTGTTTTATATTCATTAATTAATTCATTTATATGTATAACAAAAAACGTAATCCAATTAATAAATTATTCAAAACACAATAATGTATACAAAAAACTGTATATAGAATTTGTCACATAAATAAATCAGTGCGAACACTTTAAATTACTAAAAAAATAATTCAGTAGTATGTGGTTCGATTTTGTCTGTTTTTATGGACACGAAAAACCAACAAAATTACATCATTTTTAGAATTTCGGGGTTAACTAATTACCATTTTTGGAAAAATTTAAATGAGACATAAAAAAAAATTGCATGGATATCAGTAGCATCAAGCCAATATGCGAACACAAAAAGCAGTCTGTATAAATTCATAAATAAAATTTAATAATAAATTATTATCGAATTTATAGATCGAGTCGATTAAATTATTATATTTTAAATGTTGTAAATAAACTATCGAAATTTTAGTAAAACGATCTTGAATTTTAGGTGTGAAGGTTAAGTTAATTTAGTTTTGTATACATATTGTGTAAAAAGGTTAATGGTGATTGGATGTTTGAAAAGGATATTCCGAGAGATTAATGAAATATGAATTAACGAAATATGAGACATATACGATGCAAACTGTGTATTTGTTCGTTAACATAAAAAACTAGACATAAGGTTAACAACAATTACAACCGGCATTTTAAATGCGGTAAATTAATGATATAATTATTTGACCTTCTTTTGAAAAGTCAAATTTGAATATTGTTCGACTGCATCCTTGTCAATTAGACTATAGTTATGTAGGGGTGATTTTCAAAAACTATTCAATTACATTACATGTGTTACTAGTGATTTCCTTATCAAAAATGATGTATAAATTATAAGAAAATAACTAGAGTTATATAATTCCAGAATTCTAGGCTGTGACCAAATAAGAGTTAAATCATATTTAGTTCAAATATGCTGCCTACTTTATTGGACACATTGGTTGAATTGAGCTGCGGTTTTTTGTTCCGGCACTCAAGCCCACTTCGGTAATTATCGAACAGCAATTTTCTAAAAAACCAATTAACCTACTGAAAATAAATTGAAAATTACTTTTTGTAATACAAATGTGTAATTTATGCAACAAAACCAATTATCACCATCATACAATGAAATGAGTAAAACAATCAATAAATATGATTGCACGCAGATCCAAACTCCAATAAACTGCCACAAAATGTGAAATTTGGAAAACATAATTTTTACAATTCGGTAATATATAATTTAAAAACATTTTTTAATAAAAACTTAAACAAATTTCAATTATTTTAATTACTTTGTTTAATTTATATTTTAATACTTTGTTGACCTGCATATGGAGGGTTTACCCGCCGCATAACCTCGAGTTGCGCAATATCAGTAATCAGTAATAGGAAATCCTCCGAACTTAATTATTATCTTGATAAGTCGTTTAATTAGACTTTACTCACATATGACTTTAAGCGAAACAGATCTTTAAAATACTGACCTAACAGGCTGTTCCACCTGCGGTATTGCAATCTAAGATTAATACGAGTTCTATCCCAAACTCATCTGAGACATTTTTCTGCTGTATATTTGTTCAGTTATGGCTATAGTAACCATCGACACATTGTCACTGTAATGTCAGCTTATTAATATTTGGGTCAATGTTGCCACGTAAGTACGAAATATTTTATTGCCCAATGGGTTGATCATCTGATGATGTAAGGTATGTGCTTAATTAAAATATGAATGTTTAACAGCAAAACTATAGTTCTCATTAGAAATTGGTGGATTTCCAAATAATTTCTTCTAATATTTCTTTACCAAAAATTATCTAATTTTTTTACCGGTGGTTTGGTAAGACAAATATTAACCACCAGTTTTACACCAGATTTGGATACCCAAAATCGATGAAAGCAGGTAATGGTCGACAATTGAATTTAAATCATATTTTAACAAAAATAATACTGAATGGCTTTTGACTATATCTTTCGGTTAAGAATATAGGAAGACCACAACAGATTATTAAAAGGCTATTAAATAAAATCAATATTCTTAAAAATAAATCTTAATTTGATATTTAAATGACATGATGACGAATTAAATAAACCACTACACTTTTAAGTACATATATATGTATCTATATCCATAGGTATAGGTACGCCTATATCTACTCGAATAACAGCCAAATCAGCCGAAATTCAAAAATTATATTTTAATGATGATAGATGAATGGAGGAGGATGAAATATAGAAAAAAATCAAGTATGTATACTCGTATACTCACGTGGAGTACATGAATTCTAAATATGTTGATGACAACAATGATGGTTATGATGGAAGATGTGAGATGCAATTTAATTTCCGGATTTTTGCTTCCTATAAAGTTTAAAAAAAAAAAACTTTTTTTGATGTGACACTTGGTAAACACATATTCAACGTATTTTCTAGTAAATTTATTATGTTTGTTTTTTTTATATATATTTTTTGTCATAAGCCATAACAAAATCGATATATCAAAATAATGTATCAGCAGCATTCATGTGTACATAAACATACATAATAGAGAGATGAAGAGTGGTTTGATGACAATAAATGTAATTTGTTATAAACAAATGCAACACGCTTTATGCAGAGTTTCTTTTAGTTTTGTTGATGATGGTTATATGTGCATCAAAATAAAGGATTACAAAAATAAAATAAAAGCATAAAAATTATTTTAACGAAGTTAGTACTGTATATGTCAGTGACTTTTTAAAATTAATAATAAATGATTAAATTTATGTGCATATTACATTTTATATAATAAAGTTATAACGATTTCCTTTTTGAATAATTATTTATTGCTTTAACTGCAGTATTATTCCACGGATATAAAAACTAATTATTATGTTTATATTTCGAGATATAGGCAAAAGGGTTGCCGCTGTAAAACGATCACCATAAAACCTAATTATTTTACTTGTAAATAATCTATGTATATGTGTATAGTATATATATATATAATAATCTGCTCACAATTTACCATACCGCGATGAAATAATTCAAAATCGCTTTAAGGATGTTAAATATAATTTTAAGCAGCGCACACCACAGCAACAACAACAACAAACGAATTATTGTATAAAATTAACAAAGTTTTTAATTATTTTGTAAGATGAATAAAAAAATCATTAATCAATTGCTGTGCTCTGAGGTGATATTAAAAAATAAAAATTGTTTTTCCAAAATTAGATATAGTTAATTCTGTTGATTGAAATATAATTGAAAGATTAATTGATATTTCTTGAGTAATACGAAATAAGCGCAAAGAATTAGGCCTCGAGGTGTTTTGAGTTTATGTCGTTACATATTACTAATTTATTATGTTTATTTTATATTTGTATGCGTATATATATATATATATATAGGAATGTCAATAATGGTTTTAATTAAAAAATATATTCCGAAAAAGGGCGGATAATGAAAAAAAAATTAATCATTAATTAAATTATAACGATTGATTAGGCGCAGGAACAAATAAAATATCTTAAGCTCATTAATACATTTCGGAAGTTTTACATAATTAGGTTGTGAGTGATTTTAAAAAATGATACACGCCCTTTGTTTGATTCTATTTCCTTGAATGAAAGATTATATATCGCACCAGAAAGGTCGATTTGAATGAATTATGAGTATATCTACTTATTTGTAAATATAGTTCTTGTATAAATTGGGTCCTCTCTCTGTGACGTGGAAAGTTTGACCAACATACATTATCGTGTATAAATCAAATCGTGATAGTTATACCGTTAAAATTGGCATTACATCAGAACAAGTGGTTTTAACCCTTCGGGTTAAACTGTTCAGTAGCTTCCTAAAAACATAAGTAACAGATGAATTTGATGCCAACACTATATTCTTATAACCCGAATATTAAATTTAATATGGGGAATAATTGGATCCTATGACGAGAAACCATTACCCGGACATTACTCAAATTTAACTGAAACAGGCGAGTTGAAATAAAGAGAAACATGGGATGTAAGTACATCTATGTATACAGCTTTTAAAAATTTCAATTTTCTCTATGGCAAGTGTAAAAGATGGCTTTAACAGTAATGAAAGTGTATACGGCGGTGGATAAGTAAGCAGAGCGATTGAAAGCTAATCGTTGACCTGAGTTCAAGTTTCATTTAGGGTCAAAACTTTTTTATTTTAATTTGTTCTTTCAAATTTGGTCAAACTCAACTTATGTTAAAAATTTTATTTTTCTCTATTCAAATAGCAAGTATAAAACATGGGTACAGCAGCAACGCAATTCTACTTCAATGGTCAAGTAAACAGATTATTTGTCTCAGTTGGGGCCAAAAATTTTTTAATTTGATTTCTTCCTTCAAATTTGTTCAAGTCAGCTTCTCTTAAAATCTTCAACTGTCTCTAGTGAAATGACGAGTAAAGTAGAAGTAATGAATTATTTAGGTTTTTGCTTCTTTGAAATTTGTCGTTAAAGAAATTTAACTTTCACTGGTTTAGGTGTTGGTCCTAACCGAGACTTGACAACTTATGGCTACGAAACGAAACCGATCACTCTGCTTACTTGAACATCAACGTAATATAACATTACACTGCTGTACCCATCTTTAATACTTGCTATTTGAAAAAAAACCGTTGGAATTTAATTTACTATTCTGTATCTCGTTGGATTGCAAATTTTTATTGGAATTGTTTTTGTAGTATTTTGTTTTTTCGGAGTTGCATAATATGAGAATACCACTGATTATTTCGTTTTCCATATGTAAGACAATTATTGTTGGTTTCTTTTCGTGTATCCTTGAGCAAGGTTTTTATTGTAATTTATTAGCTACTTTGGACTAAATAAACTTGTGGTATTATAAGCGATTAAGCTGATTTCAACTAAACAACCGAATTGATATTTTCCAAACTTGTATACATAATTCTTGTTGAGTTAATTATTGATCGACTTTTCATTTTCAATTGACGACTGGTATAATGAATTTTGGGCTATACACATATACATATACCCATATATACATATATATCTCGGAATATTTTTTTTTATTATTTGAAAATCGTTTTTATACAATAAAAATTTGCCACCAAACGAGAATACAGTCGCCAAATCAAATATAGTTAAACACAGAAAAGTTCCACCACAATTTTTTAACGGAGGTTTTTACAAAGATAACCAAATATTCCAATGGAATTGAGTTACAGAATAACAAAATTCTAACAAAATAAAGAATTAAAATTCCTTCACGTTGGTATTTTTCCAACAACACGTGGATACCGAATAGGCATGAGTACTTTTTCATACTAAATGTATGACAAAATTAAAGACAGCTCCTGGTATGCAGTTTAAATGCCATTAAATATAAATATAATTTATAATTTAAAGGAAATTAGTTAATTAAATTTATTTAGGTAATTTACATTTTTCATGCAGACATCTTAAACAAAAAATGTCATAGCGGAAATGTCATACCCCGATGTTCATATGTTATTTTGACCATCAGTAAATTTCTAATGCCAACATTATGGGAGTCTTGATTGCACCCATTGGCTTTCGAAACTTAAATTTTTTCAATTCAAAAGAAGTTTAAACAAAACATAATTTTTCAGCAAAAATTCGATTAAAATTACAAATTATAAACTTTTGTTCGACTATCTAGAAAGACTAGAAGATCGCGCCGAACTGGTAAAGTTTGTATACAATTTTAAAGGTGATAATCAGTTTACAAATTTTTTCTTTCATGTCATTGATGGTCTTCCGTTTTCTTACTGAACTCCATTCCTAGCAACAAGGTTTCTTTGTTATATATACTCTAATGTATGCCAGGAATGCCCATTGCGCAGAGTGCAAATACCAACTAGGATTACTATTATTACCACGTGTTCAAACGAAGTCACCGATCTTTATGGATACAGCCGCGACGCGAGATCCTTTTATGATCCGAATGAATAAAACTTGTTTGCTGCACTAGTTCGAATGTAGCTTAGTTATATTTTAGCTCCTCACTATATAAGGTATTTCTAACTTCCCATTTCGAAGTTCAAAAATTTTAATCAACATCTTATCCTGTTTTTATAAGCCAACGTATAGGCTACATCTGAACGCATGTGAACGTCCCTCATCTGGTCGGATTCCATGTAAAGAAGATATGAATTTCTTGGTAATTAATTAGTATGGAATCATGATCAATCTGATTTTCATGACTACCTTGCCAGCTCAACTGGTTTTTTTCTGATAATGAAGCAAACCGAGTTTGAAACTATACGGGGTCAACATTTGCGGAAAGATTCACGAATTTTTGTGGCAGTTCATGGCATGTGCGCGTTCGAATTTCATTGCAAGCAGGCCGATTGCATCGAGTTTTATGTAGATTGGCCGAACCCAGACCATATGTAGAAACCATTTTATTGATCTAGGAAACTTTTGAATCAACACAGCCTATTCGAATTGATTAATTTTGATTAATTATTGATTTCGAATTGTCATATAAATTACAAATGAGAATCGACCAGCATTAAATACCTCGAAAAATTCAAGGCATTCATGATGATGAGAACGTTCCGTGGCTATTTCCATTTGCGAACGGCCATATTGAAAGTATAAGTCAAAGTGTTTTTGGGAATAAATATTTATTTATGGATTGTATTGAGCAACGAGTTTCACGAGTTATTTTATAAGAAATTGAAGCTCAACGAATTATTATAGATCCAGTGTTTGCCTGAAAAAATACCACCACTCAGTGGTTATATTGTACCAACCCTATAAATCAAATTTTTTTCCCGACTACCTGCAAAAGAGAATTCTTCAGATGCTTTAAGATGTGCATTAGAAAATATTCCGATTGAAAATTATTGCTGGTAGTCGAGAATTGATATCACAAGTCAAGAAGAGGCTTCAAAAAAAGAATTTGGAACTTATCCATAATAATATCATATTCATCGGAGCCATTCGTACTTAATAGCATGTATCGGGCAGCTGACAGACGTGGTAGTGTATGAAGTTGGTAGAAGTTTGTATTTAAATAATTTGGTGAGCCCTTCCCTAGAATCGGAAGGTCAATGGAACTTTAAAATTTGGGAATCAGTGTTTGGTTGAAGAAAAGTAAAAAACAAAGAATTCACCTAAACGAAGCTATCAAGAATTTCTGTTGAATCGAAGAGAGCAGATTTGGCCGTTTGTTAATTATAAATCTTTAGGAAACGTATAGTTTATTTTTATTAATCTCATTGCATGGGTATACCTTCAGTGTTAATGGAAAAATTAAGAGTATCTAAGAGATCTATATCAAAAATTAATATTAACCAAAGACGGTTAATATTAATTTTTGCGACAGACTTGATATAAATTAAATTCAAATGTTTTAAATTTTTTTAAAATGTATGCGGCATTCTCAATTTATGTGGTAAATCTATGCCCGATATTGACATTGATCGTAAACATATGCCCGATATTGACGTTGATCGGATCATAAAGGCATCGCACGTTGCTGTCTTTGTAGATGCAAGCACAGCTGACGGTTTACGGAAATAGAAATAATGGCTCTTTAACTACTGAACGTAATCCTGGGTGGGGATCAATAGCAAACGTTATATCAGATGTACCTAGTTACCTAGTGCCCTAAAAAGTTGTTGATATTATAGCAGAACAAGTTCAATTGATAGCCATTGTGATTATATCGAAATACAGATGTTGGTTCATCTAGGTTTTCAGTGGATACTAATAAATTTTTTATTTAATATGCTCTTTTCCGGTCCAATAGCGTTATTGAGATGAAAGACTTGATTGAAGAATGCAGATTCCTTTAAACCTCCTAATAACCAAATCTTTACATATTTTCAAAATAAAGGATAGAAATGAGATCCATGCTTGAACGGACTTTTATAAATTAGTCTCTCCACTCTTTGTACCACATATTTATTTATTGCAAAACTGTGTACTTTACATACTATGAAAATATGTGAATGTCCTTCAACGTTAGTTTCCCGCAATGCTTTAAAATATTATAGTGATGAACTAATTCAGTCCAAAACAACTAAATACCATAAAATGCAATAATAAAAGTTTTGTTTTTATAAATAATTAAATTTAAAATATTTTTTATTATTTCATGGCTGGAATTTTATATTAGCAGATGATGTACACAGATATACGTATATACATACCTCACGCACCAAACTAATTTCATTTAGACATTTTTTTTACAAAACAAAATATTTAATTTTAACATCTTTAACGTTTTATTTTGGTGTTTACTCACGACTTTTATAAGAAATAAGATAGCATTTAAAAACTATTTATTTAACAATAATAAGACTACTATACTATATAGTTATACATTACACTTTTTATTTATTGTCCATATTATGATTATTATTCATAACATGTGTGTGTGTGTGTGTGTTTATGATATGGTATGAAGAAGGTTAGACTAGTTATACAGTATATAGAGTTATAAAAGCATTATTATGTACAGTCATTGAAAATGTAAAAGAAAAGGTATAAAGTGTATGTGAAATGTAAAAAAAAATGTTTAAGAATGTTCCCTATATACTCGTACATACAAGATCATGTTTCATCTTCAATTACTTGAGATTCGTATTTTATTCTCGGTTGTTACTATTATTTTGTAATTAGATACATTTTTGTTTTTTTTTGTAGATGTTGAACTAAAATTAAGAATTACATTAGATATGTTGTGAATTTATATTATAATGATGAAGAATAGAAAGGATAATTCACCAGGGGAGGGAAAACTTTTGAACGTGTCATTTCTAATAATGATGATTATATTTAATATAAAACGTGATTTTTCGATGATGGATTGAATTATTTTAATTTTTGTTTTCAATATGATTTATGGATTAAGGCGATAGAAAATTTTTGATGTTAGTTTATGCGGGCGTAATTATTATAAAATGGATTTTAGTATATAAATAATTATAATATCAAAATAACAAAAGTTTTTTCTTCTCGTATAGAATTAATATTTTCATTAATTTAATTTTTTTGTTGGTATGGTATATAGGAAGGTAGGATATATGTTCGATTTTGGTTTGCATTTTAACTTAAAATAAATCGTTTTGTTGTTGCTGAATAATTTTTTTATGAATTTTAAATTCCGACATGAGGAAAATATTTGGAATAAATTTGATTACCGGCATATCAGATTAATTTATCTGTCACAAAAAATTGAATAGTTTTTACTTGGGTAAGCGCTGCACGATATTTAAAATAAAAATATTTAGGGTGCGACATAATTGTTATTTTCATAATTTGCGAAACCCTTAATAGAAAATCATGTCTAGCCAGTTATTGTTAAGTTTTTACAGTGATTTTATATACGCATATACCTTGTTGGTCATCGTCCCCATAAAATAGAAAAATATTATAACATTTGTTATTACACAAAATTTATTTAAATTCTATTCTTGTATGCCATAATAATATAAATACTTTTATTTAACTTTCATTGCTGCGTTAATATTGTTGCCTTGCGGGTGTAAAATTTTAAACATTTTGAAAATATGAACATACGAGTACAAATATGTATTCATATATTTTAAATATTCTAATATATTGGTATAACATCATCACTTATTTAATTTTATTCAGTGTTTACAGTTTAAATTTGAATTAACATAAATCAATAAATATTTTATGTTTATCTAATAAATTACATTTAATCAATAGAATCAAAATAAATAATGTTTTTATTTAAAGATTTTTAGGTATTGATAATTTACTTCTCAATTTATTTTTTAAATAGCGGTATCTGTTATAAGAAATAAACTTGGAACAGTGGTCTTGAGATTTGCTTGTGGCTACAAAAGCTGTTTGTAATTTGATTATACATATAATATGTCGATCAAGCTCACTATTAAATTCTTATTTTCTTCAAATTTATGACTGTTGGCATTCCAAATTGTTGAGATGATTAACTCCGATAATCCACTTAGCAACTACAAAATGATGGTCCGTGCAGTAATGAAAAAGGATTTTCAAAAAGTTGGGGCAATACTTTCAAATTCCAATACTGAGACCTGAATAGCGTTATTTATACTATATTTTCTAAAGTATACAGATTGTATATTAAAACCATTTGTGATCATTTTTTTTTACGATGTATCTATATACGCAATATCGGTTTTACGATGGCCAACATGGATGAGCACCATTTCATGCGAGGACCTGTTTAGTTTGCAAGGAATAAATATTTAGCGAAAAGCTTATATTATTAGATATTATTTGCCCCTCAGATTTCCTTCTTATAGTTGCTTAGGGAACGCAGTGGTGTGACTAAATTTTACATTTTACGATTTTAACATTAACAGTAACTTTTCGGTGGGTTGCGTTAGCCCCAGTGCTATAACTAGGCATCCGCCGTACCCACCGGGCCCACAAATAATGGCAGTGGGAATAAAATTGTATAATAAACTAAATACAATTCTTGTGCCATTCATACTAATATTATCAACAAAAAAAAAATTAGAAATTTGTCCGATTTCGAAATTATTATTCGACAAGCATGAAACCGATAGAAAATATTAAACCTCACTGATATAAAAGGTATTCTTAAACGGAAACAAAACAAATAAAAATAAAAGGGATCCCTACATTCAAATTGAAATAAATCTACGCAAAAAATTAGTTGAGGTTTGTTTAGTATCGCTCACCAGTATAACATTTAGTTAGTGGTCTGGTGTGAAGCTGTCTTGGGGGAATCAAGTTGGTACTTGTTGCCAGCTCCGTATCTTGCGGCTTCCACAAGTGCGCGTGTTACCTCCCCGTGGTGACCACCGGGCAACTAATACACCATGTTCTTATGTGGTGTATTAGGCGAAAACACGGCGCTAAACAACTGGGCCGGGTTAAGGTGTCAACCGTACCGTGCTGATAACCGGCCAGGCTGGGGGCCCAGTCTATAAACTAGCACAGTCTCTAACGGTGTATCCGGATACTTGGCGCCCTCCGGATCATGCAGCCTTACCTGTGCATTGCGGATCTCTGCACAGGTGGACCTCCTTTCTCCGCTACTCGTGGGAACTATTATGGAAAGTCAAAATAGTGAACAAAAAGAGACCGGTGCTCTTAAAAAACCGGAAACCAGTGCTATGGAGACATCGGCCTTTAGGCCCGGTCTCCAAAGTGCAAAAAGGGGCATAGGACCAAATGAGGCTGGCCCCTCGAAACCAAAGGGCAGAGGCACGAATGCTGGCCCTCCAGCGTCAGTCAACTACCAGACCAGGAAGAGGGCCTGGCGCATGATCTCCAAGATCAGCAACATTCCGTTGGAGCAGAGAACGGATAGGGATAGGGATACGCTTGCGTGGGCAAGGCGTATCACTGAGCCAAAGCAGGAGGGTTCCGAGATCTCACAGCCGAAAAGGCAGAGATCCAATGATGAACCGCCTACGGAGGCTAAAAAGAAACGGGTTCCAGGAAATGTTACCAAGGCCTTCAACGAGGTGCTAAAGGAGCACCTGCTCATGGCAGTCGTTGACAGGGCTCAAGAAGATGGGAGCATTACGACCCTTAACTGGAGGAAGGTGGAGAAGGCCTTAGCCGCCATCTTCCTAAAAATCATGAGGGAGAACCCAGGACCTGCTCCGTCCTGCCGAGACGGAGGGTGGCATCGGGGTCACGTCAAACTGACTGCCTGTGCCGACGAAAGGTCGGTGGCCCTCTATAAAAAGGCGATCGGCAGCCTGGGCGAAGTCTGGACGGGGGCCAAATTAGAAGTGGTGACGAGAAAAGAAATTCCCTGCAGGCCAAGGGCGCGAGCCTGGATACCTGCGGAGCCTAGTGATCCAAGGGAGATCTTGGAAATGTTGAAAATCAGCAATCCGGATCTGCCAACGACCACCTGGAGGATTGCCAGGTTAGAAGAGGTAAAGGCGGTAGCAGATCACAGATCGGCCGTCATTATCATCGACAGAGAATCCGTGGGTGCTTTGGCAAAAACTGGAGGTCAAATCAGCTATGGTTTTGGAGCGATTACGCTCAAAATCTATAAGCGTGATGAGGCTGACAGAGCTGGGGCACCTGCAGCAGGGGGGGAAACCACTTGTGGTGTCCCGCCTGGTGTTGGTGACCCAGAAGTCCGCGGCATCCCGGAGGACGCTCAGGAGACACTATCCCTGGACTCGGAGATTTCGAGATCATTGGGACTAAGCTGTGCGCTCCAAACGGACGAATCGACGTCAGAGGAGTCTGACTCAACAGTGGTGGAGGGAAGCAATATCTAATGCTTAAGATCCTTCAGATCAACCTCCATCACTGTAAAGCCGCCTCGGCGGCCCTTCTGCTAAAAATGGAATCTGAGTCCATTGATGTGGTTCTGGTCCAGGAGCCTTGGGTCAATGGTGACCGGGTGCTTGGCCTCAGAACTCCCAAATATAAATTACTACACGCGAAAAATGAAGGTAAGATACGCATTCTCGCTAGAAATAATCTGAATATTTTTATTCTACTAAATTACAGCAACGCTGATGTAGTGGTGGCTAGCATTGAGATGGGTGGGCAAAATCTCTGGCTAATATCAGCCTACCTACCATACGAGGAGGAGGATATACCACCAGGTAGGTTGCGCAGTGCAATAATGGAGGCTCGAAAACGAAAGGTAGGAGTCATCATGGGCAGTGATGCTAATGCGCATCACTCAATCTGGGGAAGTACAGATATAAACAGGCGAGGTGAGTTACTCCTTGATTTTATTTTAAGTACTAACCTAAATATATGTAATATCGGTTGCAAACCAACCTTTATTACTAAAAATAGACAGGAAGTGTTGGACATCACACTTGTCTCGGATTTTATTAAGGAGAGGGTACTGAACTGGAAAGTGTCCGAAGACCATTCTTTTTCTGACCATTGTTATCTCCAGTACGAAGTGGATACAAAACCCACTAGCAAACCACCCTTCAGAAATAGGAGGAAAACTGATTGGGAGTGTTTCAGAACCATTCTGGGTAACTTATTACCGGTATCGGTTCCAAACCCTCCTGCATCTACACAGGAGCTTGATGCTCTAGTAATCAGGCTATCTGATGCTTTTAATAAGGCCATGTTAGGTGCATGTCCTATCAGTAGGCCCTTGGGTAAATCTCGGCCACCCTGGTGGTCGAGAGAGCTCCAAGGTACTCGTATGAAATGCAGGAGATTGTTCAAGAGAGCAAGGCACACAAATGCTGCTGCGGATTGGGACTATTATAAGGAAGTCCTGAAAACCTATAAGTACGAGCTAAGAGCAGCCAAAACGAGAGGCTGGAGGCTCTACTGTGGCAATATACAGGAGTCCTCGGAGGCGGCCAGGCTACGCAAAGTACTATGTTCTAGTCCTTCCATTCCGGGCTATTTACAACGACCGGATGGTTCATGGACTACATGTAGTGAGGAATCCCTGGAGCTATTACTAGAAACGCATTTCCCGGAGTGCTCGGTACTAGCTCCGGAGAGACCCATGATAAATAGGGGTATAGACTCCGTAAGTCATATAGTAAAAAGGCGGAATATCCTATGGGCAATAAACAGCTTTAAGCCATACAAGTCGGCAGGACCTGATGGCGTTATCCCTGCGGATATCCAGCGAACTATTGACTTAACCCTACCCTGGCTGGAAGTTATCTTCAATGGCAGCCTAGAACTCTGTCACATTCCTAGAAAGTGGACTGAAGTAAAAGTAATATTTATACCTAAGGCGGGAAAAAGCTCTCACTGCTATCCCAAAGACTTTAGGCCTATAAGCTTATCTTCTTTTCTGTTGAAAACACTGGAAAGACTAATAGAGGCTCATATTAGAGGCTCAATCAAGCCGGGCGAGCTGTCGGGATCTCAACACGCATACTGTAAGGGACGATCGGTGGAAACAGCTCTCCACTCCCTTATAGGCCCGATTGAGAAATCACTTGAATATAAGGAATATTCAATGGTAACCTTCTTGGATATAGAGGGGGCCTTTAGCAACGTCAGACCGGGGGCAATCACTCGGGCCCTTGCGTGTCTGGGGGTAGACGGGTCACTCAGAGGCTGGATAGATCATATGCTTAGAGGCAGGATCGTGACAGCTTATCTGGGGGGGACGTCTGCCGCCAGATACGTGAGCAGAGGGACACCTCAAGGTGGGGTTTTATCCCCCCTTCTTTGTAACTTGGTCATAAATGACCTGTTACTAAACCTGGAAGGACAAGGCTTCAAGGTGGTTGCTTACGCGGATGACGTTGCTATTGCGGTCTTCGGCAAATATCCTAGTACGCTGAGTGAGCGCATGCAGTGCGCGCTTGGCTATCTCTCTGAGTGGGCACGCGGCTGCGGATTGAACGCAAACCCACAGAAAACAGAGCTGGTTCTCTTTACCAGGAAGCACAAACTTCCTCAGTGTGACCCGCCAATATTAAATGGTACTCGCTTGATCTTTACGGATAGAGCAAAATACCTCGGACTAATTTTGGACAGCAAGCTAAGCTGGAAACCAAACATCGTAGAGAGAGTAAAGAAAGCTACTATAGCGCTCTACTCCTGCAAAAATGCCATTGGAAAGAGATGGGGTATGGAGCCCCACATAGTACACTGACTCTACGTTTCAGTGGTCAAACCTATACTGCTGTATGGGGTTGTTGTCTGGTGGCCAGCGTTAAAAATTATGGCCAACCTCAAACTATTGATGAAAGTCCAAAGAACGGCCTGCTTGTGTATAAGTGGAGCTCTCAGGAGCACACCTACTCAAGCTCTGGAGATTCTCTTTCATGTTACTCCCTTGGATATTGCGGCCGAGCAGCTTGCATCTTGCACAACCATTCGGCTCAAATCCATATCTATGTGGACCTGTAATAATGCAGGGCACTCATCTATCCTATGCAACAGGGGTATTCCGGAAGCTACCGACTATGCTATTCCTTTGCCATCTGTTGAGATGAAATTCCAAACTGAGTTTCCCACCAGAGAGGACTGGGTGAACGAAACGGTTATGGAAAATGAGGCGCTAAGCTTCTTCACGGATGGCTCAAAAAGGGATGGAGGGGTTGGCTGCGGGGTATTCTGTGAGCCACTAGGGGTTAACCTCTCTTTTCGTCTTCCCGACTTTTGCAGCGTTTTTCAAGCTGAACTGATCGCGATAATGGAAGTCATGGACTGGTTGAAGTATAATGTAATATATCTACGAGGGATATTCGCATTTTTACGGACAGCATGGCTGCTATTAAAACGCTACAATCATACTCCCTGACGTCGAAGGTAGCCCAGAACTGTCTGGCATCTTTAAATGAGATGGCTGATCAGTTCAACATCCGCTTGACGTGGGTGCCAGGGCATTTCAATATCGCAAGGAATGTAATGGCAGATGAGTTGGCCCGCAAGGGTACAGCACGCCTAATAAACCAAAGTAAGCGGGATATAAAAATACCGCTTGCTTCTTGTAAACTGCTGCTTCTGGAAGAAGCTATAAAAGAAACGAACGTCAGATGGTCTAACGCCAGTTCGTGTGTAATAACGCGGCAGATCTGGCCTGGTCTTGACCGGTCTAGATCAGACCAACTGATATCGCTTCGACGACACCATATTGGTATGGTCGTAGGAGCTATAACGGGACATTGTCTCATTGGGATACATGCGAGCAGACTGGGTGTCCCAGCCCACGATTTCTGCCGCAGCTGTGGTGATGAGGAGGAGGAGGAAAACGTACTCCATCTGCTCTGCACCTGTCCTAGTCTAGCGCACAGCAGAACAAAATTTATGGGAACTTCCCCATTGAATGACCTCACGGATCTTAGCAAGATCGAGATCCGTGACTTTAAACGCTTCTTGGTGAGCTCAGGATGGTTTAGCGAGTGAAGGAGGAAACTCAAATGTGGTACAGCTACGGACCAATTTTTGTGTCTATGCTAGTCCTTTAGGACGGCCACCCTTACCTAACCTAACCTATAACATTTAGTTCTACCATTCTTATATAGAGAGTTTTAAACTCCTATACATCCTAGATATTTATTGATTCTTAGCCTAGACTATTTATGAAATGAAATTACAATTTTTCTATACTAAATTTTATTGGACATTTCCAAGACTCACATAGTAAAACGCATGAAAAATTTTCTTGTATAAGAGCCAAACAAATTTTCATCTGTTTTACCTTGTGAAATATAGGTAAGGTCGACTAAAATTTGGTATCACAATTACGTTTTTTTATAAAATCTCATTTACTATACCTTACAAACAATAATAAATTAAAGTATAGATTCTCGACACCAAATTTAACTCGACATTTCCATATACCCATTTAGAAACAAACAAACAATTATCTTGCATCAGAGATAGGCAATTGTTCGTGAGTTTTACTATGTGAGTGCCTGTAAAAATTTGTATCGCGACATTTAATTATTTTATATATTTCCATTAACTATAACTATAATTTGTGAAAACTAAAATTTTTTTGTAATTAAACTTTTTCTTGGTCGGTGAAATGAACATGACCATCATCCAAAGGAATCGAATCTGATCGCGTCTGTATACGTTCGAAATTCGGCTACGATGGAAATATAAACATTTTCTCAGCTCCGATGATAATATTTTTTATTAATACTTCAAAGTGATCTGTGGTTATGCCATATGGGATTTGACTGGAGCTGTGATAATTTTGGCTCCAAGTAGCACACTCAACAAAAGTACTGAAATTTTCGATACTTCGCCTTGATCACCTTGGAATATGTTTCATTGAAATTTCAATTTTTTGTTTGCATTGGTATATACTCGTATATACAAAATCAATTGTCATTTTAAATATTTATTGAATAGTCCGTATCATTAACAAATTAATGGTTACCATAAAAATGTTGTTTTAAAAATGACTTCATGATTATTTAGAACTCTAAAAATCAATAATATTCGAGCTTGATGAATTTGGTTCAAAAAATAATATTTCTCTTAATTTTTTAGAAATCTTGATCAATTTCATAGAGATCAGAATAAAAACAAAATTAAAATTGTTGTTAAAATCCAATTAAAACAAATTGCATAAACTTAGAAGTTATGTTTCTTATTGTTAGATAAAAATAATAAAAAATTAAAATACGAAAAGTTAAAACTTTGAGGATCAAAAAAATACAATTTTAAGGAAATTTTAAAATTAAAAAACTGTATTTACCATATTTTAAGTAGCAACCTAATTTAATACAACGAATTAAGCAAAAATATCTTGTGGTATACATCTATCAGTAGAAGCGATACAAGAAAAATTCTTAAGGAAAATTCAACATTTGGACAGCACTTTAATAGTATTGTGTTTCTGGATTGAGGTTTTCTAAAGTTTTTTTCTGCAAAGCACTTTAGTGCCAAATATTTTTGGAGAATAAATATTGATTATTATCAGACAAGTGTTATACTTATTTTACCATGCAAATTCAACGTCATGAAAAAAATTTGTTTCCATGCCAAAAGCTTTACCACAGCATAAATAAAAAATTTCGATTTATTTCGCTTCACTAACAAGACTATATCGTTATTCCCGTCACTACGCAAGCATCACCCGTACATTTTACTTGACAATTTGGAAGAAACCGGCATTACTTTATTAATAAATAATTCAAAACTATTTAACACGTAATTCGTTGTTTTATAATGTGTAGGGTTGTGTAAGAGAATGTGATTTTTTTGTGGTTAAATTGGCAAAAATGAAATTAATTTCAACTAACAAATCTAATTCAGATAAGGGATTTCCAAACTACAATTTTTTGAAAAATATTTTGTCAATTTATAGTGAAAATTATAACTTCTGAGCAACACCTTTTCCAAAAGTGGCGAAAGAACCTAAGCAAAATAAAATATATTGAATATATTTATTAAATAAAATCTGCAAATTTCATCCAAATGGGGAAAAATTAATGCAAAACATAAACTGACTTACGTCGTAGTCAATTAATTAAAAATAAAAATGTTCACTTCGATTAGTACTGCAAAAATAATTCAAAATTTTCAAAATATACGATGTTTCATAAATTATTTATGTCCATCACCACTTTTTGGAAAACCAACAAACATTGAAATAAATAAATCAAAATGATAAAAATAATATTTTACGACACGTAACGCTAAAATCCAATTGGGAGTGCTTCGAAGTAATGAATTAATAATTTCGGGCGATAATTTACTTCAATCAAAATCAACCACAAATCTTTTCCAAAATTTAAGATTTAGTTCAGCAACTTATATGAATTGGAACGTTGTTCTTTTGGAAAGCTCAGCTATATCTCGATAAATTCTAAAAATTGATTTTCGGCGACGACAATATACTCCTAATTGTCCATTCTGGCGGATACAGAAAAGCTTATAAAACATACACAACGAGGAAAAAGCTCCTTATACCATTACATGTCCAACACCAAAACACTGTTTGGGCAAATACATTAGACCTCCTCTGATAATAATGTTGAATATCTTCTGGAGTATCAAGGTGACTTTGTTAATCGGAAAAAATCATCTGTTAATTAATGGTTTATTAGAGCAAAAATTGACAAACTATCACAAATTAATAATTAATTAACTATTGTCCAGCTAGATTTAAACAGTCTCAATTTCATTGAGAACCATTTATTTTGAAAGTGGCTTCAATAATTTGAATGTTAGATGTCCTCAGTCTTTTTTTAAGCTAAAAATGCTATACCTACGCCCTTGTTTTTCGGCCTCTTGTTTTAGTTGTACCATATATAGTCAGATTTCAGATAAAATTGGCAACTGGCGGCGTAATTTCACTAATTTCTTAAAATAAAAGTTCCTCTTCGAAAAAAGCTTGGATTTTATTTACAATTAAGCGTATGTGGTTATGTTAGTTATGATTCAAGTGAAGAGTTGCTGGATAATCAATTTAACATTATGAAAACATATTTAAGATTTTATTCTTAGAAAAATAAATAACCTTTAAATATAATTAATTAATTTATAATAACCGTGTGGGTGTAATTAAAAATCCAAGAATACACCAACGGTTACTGCTCTCCATAGTACATAAATATAAATCATTTTCTTAATTATATTCCAACCATGACGTCCATTTTTGAAAAAAATTCACATTGACATTCAAATAATTTAACTATATGTATCTCAGTCTATAAATTTATGTAGTTGATCTAAAGGTCGTTCCAATAATTAAATGCTTATAAATATAAATGGATATGGCTCGAAAACTGAAAACCACAGTTTTTGCTAGTTTCTCAAAAAATGTCTCAACCAAAAATGCATCCTCCGTATGTGAATAAAATAAAATTAAATAGAAAAAATATTTTCCACCTGTTAATTGAAAATTGTGGTTAAACGTACAACATAATAATATGCTTCGCTTCTTCATCAACATCTCATTGAATCTACTACACAAGCAACTCTAATTTATTGTAGTTACATGTTACGAGACTCTTGTGTACTCGTATGTATACATACTATGTAGGTTTTCGGATGTACGTGTGTAATGTATTTTTATGACACTTTAATGAAGTTTTACATTTTTAAAACCTAATGTGTACAATAAGATTTACCTTCATTTTATAAACCATTTATTGTAAATGGATGATATAGATTTAAATTAACATGTCACAAATCACGCATAATTAATTAATTAACAATTATCATTGAAAGCGTGCGCAGACATGATTAACGACTTAACGCATGACTAAAACAATTGAATGAATTTTACAATTTAATTGTTTTAAAATTAATTTAGTAATTATATACATAATTGAATAATTTAATCGTGTTGAGATACACGAAACATATGCGAGCAAAGATGAGATTTTATATTGTATACGCGCGCTTGATTAGTTTTAACCTTTAAACATACGCGATATATAGGGAGAAGATTACATTAAATCGTTAAATCATCAAAAATTAGCTTCGTGCAGTTAGTTAGGTAGCTATTGTTGTAAAAATAATATATTTAATTTTTTTTTTTCATTTTCACTAAAATGAAATCACAATCACACCCAAAATAAATAATAAACCAAAAAAATCTTTTATTTTCTTCAATCAAACAGGTAAACTGAATTAACTGATGAATAAATTAGTATCGCGCGTTTTATCGATATACCGGTGTGCACCTATATATACATATATATGATAGCAAACAAACTTTAGAAAGTGAAATTTTTCACCTACAAAATTTCATTTTTCATCAGCTTATCATCATCATCATCATAATTTTCAATTCATTTGCAAAGTAGCTTGAACTTTGTCTATTTCATATATGTATATAATACATAATAATACAAACAAATTATGTGTGTGAACTAAAAATGCTACAAAGTTAACAAAAAAAAAAAAAATTAAATTAAAAAGTGAAATTCTTGAATTATTTATAACATTTCCAACAACAACTTTAGGTTTTTAAATCAAAATCATAATTTGAGCAAACCCTCGCGCGTGGTTATAAATTCAACTTTTTTTTGTGGATTTTCTTTGTACAAACATACATATTTAAAAGAGTTCGCGTATATACAAGATATAACAAATATTAATTTTTTTTATTCATTAACCGCACAAGAAAAACAAGTAGTTAAGTTGGTGCTTGTGTATATAACGATTATAAAATATTTTTCGAGATAAAAATGTAGGTCAGAATGAAAGTTTTTTTTTTAAGAAAATATGAATAATATTTGTTGCTGCTCCATGCCAACATAAATATACATGCATATTGTATATGTCAATATATTAGTATTTCTTGTTATCATAGACGCTCGGCATCGTCGTCATCATCTTAAAAGCATAATGTTGAAATGTGTTTATAATAAAACTGAATATAAATGAAAAGAAATTTGCTTTCATTTGGGAGGATTTATTTTATCGCGAACACAAGACTTGCAAGTTTTTTTTTGTTTTGTTAATATATCAACCTGTTTTGTTTTTCGAGAAATTTTTATAATTAAGAAATCAATATGGTATTATTACAGTGTGTGATTTCAATCACTTTCAGTTTAAACAGAAATATTATTAATATTTTATTAATTTGTTTTGTATATAGTATTTTGTATACCTATATATGCCTCTACCTAATGGTGATTAAGTCAAAGGTATTATGTTTAATTGTAATTTTAGTGAAATTTTAATTTTTTTTTAAATAATAGGACTCTCTCTTTTATTTTCGAACATGTTAATAATTATTGACAGCTCTCAATAATACCTATGTATACATATATGATCATCTTTTTTGGTGAAATATATAATTAATGATTTGAAGAATGAAATTGAAAGGTACATTTGCAAGATCAATATATAGATATCTTAAGTAAAAAAAATATTTTAATTGATCAGCCGAATTATAGTAAATTAATCATTGTTATAGGCAGCGTTATAACAAGTAGTTAATGAAATGGTATCAGGTAACCCAACGCTAGCGATGATCTATACTACGGAATTGCAATAAAATAATCAGGCTATGTTGATTTAAATCAACAAAAAACATCACACACCGTTCTCAAAATAAAAAAACAGCTCAGCCCTGAGAGAGAACACGAGTTATATGCAGCATGCTAAGCTAGCGAAAATCTAAAGGCTCACATGAGTGCAATAATCAGTCAACTATACCACAATAAATAAAAATCCTAACACAGGAAGTGCATATTATACAAAACCAAGTGTATGAGGGTGAGGCAACAGTATGCTTACACCACCTCAAAAATTCTGCATCATTCTTGAAAACCAGAAAATGTTAAGAACTACTTAAAATAAAGAGGATTCAGAATCACTGGAACAGTTAATAAACTGAACTAGAAAACGGAACACTAATATAATACTATGACACTTAATATGTTTATGTTAACAGCATGATCAAAACCAAAACTATAAACCGACGAACAATCAATAAACAAATTGTTCATAATATTAGTAGTAAGGTGGATTACGTGATATAATCTACGCTGTTGTCTAATAAATATTACGTTGCAAAGTAATCTTGCAATGTTTTGTGTCAACGTCGATAATTAAGATAGCGGCAACGATATTTTAGCGTTTTGAACTCATAGGAACCAGTTCACAGTGGTATTTGTAAAAAATACTAGTTTACAAAATCACACTATATATGAATTGTCTACATTAACGAAGTAGTCTACGCATTCTCGATATTATCTATGTTGTCTATACGGGTTGTCAACGCAGCAATACAACAAGGCAAACCAATTTGTCAAGCCTGCTGTGTAAAAACAGATTTGACTACAAATAATGGAGAACGTAAAAGAAATTCTGTGGGTCTCACGGCGGTTTCAACGCGGTATTGACCAATAACTCTGCCTCAGATAATATTAAAAACTGCATTGAAATTCCTTTCCAATAAATCCTTTATACTTGCATAACACTTACACCAATCTATAAAGTGGCAAAACTATTATTTATATATATTGAATCGGCATACGGGAGACATTTACAACACTGCCATATAAATCAAAGTATGTATCACCTCAAATTCAACTTATTGTTTAAGTTCAAACACAACTTCTAGTTTTTCCAAATCTCTTTTAGTTAAAACCTAAGTGCTTAGATAATTATGTGAAATTTTTAGCAAACTAAGTCAAAAATAAATTACTTATTAGTTTTTTTGTAACTAGATTGTAAAACAAAATTTAAAAAAAAATCCGTGTGTTTGTCCTGATTATATAATTTAAAATGATTTAAATTTTTTGACGGCATGTTATAATTTAGTCCGCTTAAAATTAATTGAACCTATTTGCACACTTGAGAGATTCGGAAATTTAATTTTAAAACTAAAAATATTTAAAAAATTGTTTCGTATAATATTCGGCATCCAGAAAGTCGGTTTACAGGAAGTAACAGAAACTATACTCAGCGGTAAATAAGATTCCGTGACCTCTAGTTTGCCTTTGTTTTTTTTAAAATAGTTTGACAGTTATTGTTTGTTTTAGATAGTTATAATATTATCCTGACCTTAAAATTAAGTATCAACCCATTTGCAATCGATTCTATAGAGGCAAATTCGAGGATTCCGACTTACTATGGTAACGAAACATTTTTTTTATATCGCTAATTAATTGAAAAAGTTTATAATTTTTTTTAACGCAATTTATTTCATCAACCGGAAATTTTGATTACAAAAATGTGAATGTTTTCTGATTTTCCGTGACTTTAAGTAGTAATGATCTGTTAAATTAATTTTGAACGTTTATATTAAATAAATTGTAATAGACAGTTTCATTTCAAATTAAAACTCAGGAAATATTAATGTTTTATAATAATTGATCAAAATAATAATAATTTAAAAACGATAATTTCAACCAATTAGATAAAGCTTCACCATATTAACAATTATTATTAAATCACAATTAATTATGGTATATGGTGAACGATTTCCAAACATCATTTACTTTAATATAAAAAAGAATGTTGCATCGTGGAAAGAATAATGTTGCTTCGTCAAAATCTTTTGATTTTAAATCTATGCTAGTCTTATGCAGTTCAAAGTAGTGGGGTCAAAAAACGAGTTTTAGATTCCTGGTAAAGAGTACCAGCTCAGTCTTGGACGAGCTAATCACCAGACAACATCTGATGACCCATCTCGCGATAATTAAAAGGGCATTTTGGATTACCTCCGTAGCCGTGCTTAAGTATGTTCCAGAGACGGGTATCCCTACGTCATCTGCAAAAGCCATCACTCCAACCCCTTCTCTCTCCAGCTCATGTCCAGAAGAGACATAATACCTCCCCGCGGGTTCCCACCACCCGCCTCCTATACTATAATAAACCTGACTATAATAAACCTGCTTTAAGGGTATATAGTCTACTCCAAGGAGTGGCAATCCCTCCAGAATTTATCCGTCTTCGCACTTATAATAAAATTGTAAGTACCATGCACAGTTGTGTTTACTGATTTCCCTTTACAGTACACATGTTAAGACAGTGGCCAGTACTATAGGCATAATTTTTAGTCGTATACGAAAATCTATCAGTCTTTCCAACGTTTTCAAAAGAACGAATGGTTTAGAGTTATATAGCGTTTTAAGTCCTTTGGGCAGCCATGTGATCTTTGTCCCGGTTTCAGAATAAAGATCAGCCTGACCTCTGTCCACCTCTTCAGAATACAGACCGATTTCAGTTCCTCCATTGTCGGTGGCAATAAACCTTTTAGAATTTCCCTATATTTGCTCCAGTTTGTCCTTCTGAAATTCCTAATGGCTTTCCGGGTAGCAGGGTAAACATCAAATTTAAACTTTTCAAAATTTAATTGTACCGGAAATACCATTTTTTTTTCTTCACCAATGAGGTGAGAATCTAATTATGTAAGTCACAATGAAAACATGTTAGTTATCAACTATTTGCATTTGTTTGGTCTTTTACCAATGTTGATGCATGTATATGATATCCATGTGCACATGTATAACTATATGTCTTGTCGTGTTTTATTAGTTTAAGAAAGGTTGCAAAAGAAAAGTCAAAAGAAAATTTATGTTAGTTAGTTGTTTTTAAAATTATTATGTACAAGACTCTGGTCCAGTGGATTAAGTAATTTCCTCTGATTTAAAGTGTGTGTTCATCTTAGCCTAAGGTCTCGATAAAAAAAATTGTTGCGATTATTGTTTTATCAAAGTGAAAGGTATATCAATATAATATCCGCAATTTGGTATATGAAGGTACCGCGGTATTAACAACCGCATCCAATTGTTATTTTTTGACACGGCTCTGTGGGTGTATCTATAGTAAACCTTGAATTAGTAAAAAATGATAGTTTATAAATTTACCTTCTATAAATATTATATAGAAATAAAATAAAACTTCCTTATCCCAAGTTCACGGAATTATTTCTTTATATAAAGGACAGAGACGAATACTGCTTTGTTGATATACCGAAATACAATATACAAAAGGTGAATGTATATATGTTATGTACTCGTATAAATAGTCGTAAAGCTAATAAAGACTATAAACTGCTTGAAACACTTTAAGTGATGACTTATAAACTTCTTGTTATTATTTTTTTTGTACATACATACATAAAATTGTGGTTAACATTGAAAAATTAAAAAGTCTTTACTAAAAATAAAAAATCGGCATTTTATCTGATGAACTTGAGCAGAATGTTCACACGAAAGCGAGCGAGCGAAAGAAACACAAATCTTCTAAAAATATAAAGTACCAAATGACATGCTTTTCATGTCGTGAACAACTTTCAATTCCAATGTATATTCATTATTTTTATATACAAACTTTACCCTTGAATATGGAATAGTTTTACGCGGATAATAAAATTAATTATATAACGGAAGAGTTACCAATTTCAATTTATATATTTATTGTTTTTTTGTTTTATTTTTTTCATTCCAGGTGACTGTTTCCCCAGAAAAATGTAGTAAAAAAACGTGGGGCCAACGATTGAAAATAACGAAAAATAATGAAAAATTGTCCAACGACACGAAAGAAGTTGAATATAATTTGAACAATAATAGTAATAGTAATCAAAGTGCACTATCAAAATCAATGAAGTACGCTGAGCCATGGTTGTATGGGACGGTCCGTGGAATTCCGGCGCCCTCCGTTCATAATGGGCACGGAATTTTCGGCCGATTTCCTCATGAAATGGCCGTCGTAGTGTGTTCGTGTCCCGAATATTTAAACGGGACCAAACGCGAAGTGAAAAAAGCAAGTATTTGTAAAAAATGTAAAGGATCACGATTACCATTGGCACCAATCGGTGGCACGGTACGTATTCGTCCGTCGCCCGGTATGATTCCGCAATCGGTGCGCACAAGTGGTGGCACTATGCGCTTACCACCCGGCTCTGTGATGGTCAAACAGAGAGCTCGACCCTCGATATTAGACTCACCAAATGATCCATACGATTTAATGAGGCGATCACGGTTGGTGTCGCCTGAACTAAAACCCGTACTAAACAATAAAAAGAATAGAGCCAAATCGATAAGCCCGTCACGAAGCCGAAGTCGAACCCGAAAACGGAGTCCATCGCCAAACGAAAATAGTATTAACATAGGAAATCGATCGCGAAGCGCAAGTCGATTGAATAAAATCAATAGTCCCGAGTGTTGGATCGATAAATCTGATCCGGACCCGGGTGGACGACGATCAATTTTGACGTACGACGTAAATCCATACGATCTTCTTGCGAAGACCAGTCCAAATTCGTCAAGCGAATTTTCACCGATAAACGATGATAATTTCGAGTATGACCTAGCGCTACACTCGAAAAAATACGAAACCATTTTGAATCCATCGCACAACGGTAACACGAGCAGTATTAAAAACACCAACAGTAAACGAGTATCAATAACACACGGTCCATCGATTATTGCGGGTGCAACCACGTCTATATCGGGGCAGCGGATTCGAATATCGAGCGCTTCCCGCCAACTTTCATCTTCCTCGACATCATCGAACTATGAAGACGCAAATGATTTCTTTTACGAGCAGATTCAATTAAGAAACCCAACGCCGAGTGATTCTAGTCAAAACGGTAACTACAGTAATTTGACGTCACTAAACGATAGTACATTGTCATCATCATCATCACAATCGAATAAAGATGTGATACGACCGAGATCCCAAAATTCTACACTCTACTCGACCAGCTCGATAAAATCAATTTTAAAACGTTCGTCGTATCATGACACCGCCGACGAAAATAGCAGTGATAATTTAAAATCAAATTTAAAGTTAAACGATAAAAATAGTTTAAATCAAATGTCCAATAATAATAATAGTAGTAGTATTAGTAATCAATCAAATATTAGTAATAATAGTAATAATAAAAAACACAATCGTGATCGTGATAAAAATAACCGTAACAATAGTATTAACACTAGTAATAATAATATTAACAACAACAACAACAACAACAACACCAATAATAATAGTAATCAATCGAATGGTAATAGTGTTTCGGGATCACATTTCTATTTACCGCTGCCAACGACAACGACGACGACACGTAAAAAAGTACAATTTTTAGTCGATAACGATGAAGTTATACAAATTCCGAGTTCACCGCCCCGCACTATGGCGCAACCACATTCCGTTCAATCCCAATGTGAATTGATTGAAAACGATGTTGATGATGATGAATATCATGATAATAGTGATAACATGAATGTTGAGAGTAATGTTGATGATGATTATGATGATGATGAGGTTTTTGTTGGTGAAACTAACAATACTATTAACAGCATCAGTAGCAGAAGCAACAGCAGCAGCACTACCATCAGCAATAATATTAAATTGGAAATAAATGAGAATAGGAATGAAATTGAAATCATTAATGATGATACAACAACAAATGAAGATGTTGTTGATGAATATTTAAATAATGAATATGGAAAAAATAGACAAGGTATGTGTGTGTGTGTTTGTTTCATAAATATATACATTTTTCATAATTTTACTGAATATAATATAAGGTTGGAGGACAGGGGTAAGAAAATATAAATAATTGGAAGACATAATTGTGGTATGCAATATATGTACATACAACAACACGTAGTTAGTTCAACTTTGCGGATCATTTTTGTTCTCTCATTGGGAATTTATCACGAGATTCGTTATTTTTGCGTTTTATTTTTTATTTAGCACAAAAAAATAAAAATTGTAAGTAAATTTAGAAAATAAGTTATATTTGGAGGGGTGGGTTCCTCGATGGGTTATGTCGGGTATGGAAATGGACATTGGTTTACGTGATGGGAATTATTAAATTCTATGTTTACAATATTAAAAACATTAATAATTACTAGGTTATATTGTGGAACAAAAATCTGTATTCGCTATTTAAATTTAGAATTCAAGTTCAAAGCACATTTGAAGTTAAAATCCAGGCCAAATTTAAATTGAAATTCCTTGTTGTGTACCATGAAAATTGCAATATCATAATTGTAAATTATATGTTCTGATTCAGTCAATTGGAAAATTTTAAATCCGGCCGAAATGTTTAAATGTCGCTTTAGGCTTGATTTTCTTTTTGTTAACTTTCAAGAATCTAAACTTGAATTTTTGGTCAAGCCTTAATTGAGATAAAGAAATACTGATATAAAATGTCATTTGACCAACAAACATACGCTGACATTTTGGCATCGATGTCGACTACCAACGAGGCAAAGGACCTGTACATTTCATTAAATAAAATAAAATATTATGGAAGCTTTTGAGGTGGTTTTCAATTTGAGTAGGAGTACTCTCAGTTTTAAAATTGGTAAATTATTTTATTTCTCTGATTTATATTAGCTGTGACAAAAGTTTAAACGATAACTAAAATTTAATAGTTTTACATAAAAGATGAGATCTGGAAGGAACCAGGAACCCTAGAGCAAAATTGGAAGACAAGATTCGAATACATAAATAATTGACTATACAAGAGCAACAACTTTGGGTGTAGTATTTTTTTTATCATGCCTTATTAATATTATATATGAACCAACATTTGAAAAATGGAAAAAGATTGTCGGTCTTCGTATATAAGGCTGTTCAATCAGCCAAGGTAAATAACTCTATGTTCTGAAAACCGATTTATTCGATATTTCTAAATTCCCTTTAACGTTAAAATCAAGCTAAATTCATCAAAATGTTTAAAAACAAAATTTTCCTTTCAGAAAAATCTTAAATCTAATTCTACTTCTAAAAATCGTCTAAATCGTTGCTAGGCTGCATATAAGTGCTGAGTTTTTCAATCAAATTTTGGCATACTTTATAAGTAATTCGTTCAATTTCTCGATGAATTTTAACAACATTTAAAACGATTATAAATTCTTGTCTGCGGTTACTGGTTCTTCGGAAAACTCTCAAGGCGCGTACATGATACTAAAAAAAATTTCTGATGCACAAAAATACACCACGAAGTTAGCTGTATGAAGTTGAAATATTCACTACTCGAAATATAATTTCATCAGTGTAGCCTTTGTTAATAACGAAAATATTATGACTTTTGAGTGAAAACTTTTGTTTAACTATACTCAAATTGACAATTCTCTGTTTATTTACAAATAAACAAGCAACAAAATAGCAAAACAAGTATAATATTCAGTTTTGTTAATATGGCTGGCCTGGTGAAATTTTATTCGAGTTGAGCATATTTCAACTCAGATAGCTAACTTCGTGGTGAATTTTTCTGCACCAGAAATTTTTTTTTTGGTATCGTGAACGCACCTTCACGCAGTTAAGAATTCATTTTCCTCTGTGGTATTGTGAATCATCTGATATGGTCAGTATGTACATGTATCCTCGTTCCTAATAATATATTCATTAAAATCTTGCTGACTGACAGGTGCATGTCGTTCTCTCCGTCTGTCGACCACTAAATATTTTGTTGATGGTCTCATAATTTGCGACACTTTTCTGATACATACGAGAACTGCAAAAATTGGAAGGTTTCCACGTGCACCAAAGGTAGTTGAATCAAAACGATGGTCTTGCTGTTTGTGATTCTATATTTTACACTCATTATTTTGTATAAATCTGCCAAGATGAAGGGTGTTTTTTAACATGCTAATAGTGTAAAGGTTAGGGTCAATTCGCATTTTGAGTTTCCTGTAATTTATTTGTTACTAACTGCAAGATTTCAAAATAATCAAGATTGCTTAAATCTAATTGTGACATAGATTGTCTGTAATTAAGAGATTACTGGTGTCGCTTAAAAAAATAAAAATTAAAGTTGGGCGGATTTTGTTCCAGCACTCAAATGCCACATGGGCTCACGGTGCAATACCCGGACAAACACATATACTTACACATTAAAAACACCCAACCGTGATTTTTGGTCACCACCAGGAATCGAACCCGAGACCCTTGAATAACAAAGCAAGGACGCTTCTTACTGTGCTAACGAGGGCGGCAAGGGTGTCGCTTAGTTATTGAATATTTTTGTCCAGAAAATTAGGCCATCATTCAAGCGATCTCCGTTTGATTTTGTACTAATGCATGTTGATAGTATTCAGCTTCCCTTTGAGTTATTATCCCGAATAGATCACCAAATAAAAAAACCTATTGTGTATCCATGCCTTATTTTGAACCGAAATGGGTGTTGCTTGTTGCTTTAAATTAGCCCATTTTGTTGGTTTATAGATACACGACGATACTATACGAATACATATAATTCGTCTATCTTCTTCATACTGTAAGCCATTGCAAGTTTGTACATGCATAGTTCATGATATTGGAAATTTCTTAAAATAGTTATAGATTTACAATACCAATCACTTAAAAATGAATTCGAAATTATTCCTAAAAGGCACATGGAAATAATTTGTGGACCAGAGCCGAAGGATCCAAATACTAGGAGCATTGCCAGAATATACAAGAATTTATTTGTCGTTGTTGCAGGATGTAGCTCGACGACATTTATCAGAATGCCATTTTTTCTAAAAATGCCTAACTGAGGTTGGTTAGTAAATTCTTGTACCTAAACTAGAAGTATCGAGAGTTCCTTGAAAGTATGAATTTCAATTACTTTACAAAGATGTCATATAGTAGATTTTACGCCGCGATCCCACTTGTTGGAAGTGTACACACTTGTGTATTATGTGCCGAAATATACGTGCTTCGTTATTGCGTTCGTAGCTACGCTATACCGCATGAGCATAGGAAGTGGAATATCGTCTCTTCCTCTTATCAATCGAGGATACCACATTATGTCTCAACCAATTCAAGACCTCCTCAATCGCTATAACCTCTGCTTGGTACACGCTGCAGTGATCAGGGAGGTGAACTGATATATCTACTTCCAATTTATCACAGAAGACTCCAGATCCTACTTTATCGTGTACCTTGGAGCCATCCGAAAAGAACTGCAATGCTCTGTTTCCGATAACGACCCGCTCCTCCAAGATTCTTATGAAGGGCAGGTAGATCGGAACCCTTTCTCTTTTACAACCCTTTGGTGTAACAGTTCTGTAACAGTCTGAAGACTTTTCCACTGAGATATGGCTGATAGTCAGATGGCTGTAACCGCCGCCATCTGCTTACTATAAATATCGACGGGAAGAAGGTGAAAAATACCTCCAAGGCGCGCGTTGGTGTTGTCCTCAGCGCCTCATTTATAAGCATGCAGGCCGTTCTTTGCATCCTTCTCGATCCCCTTCCTGTAGGTAACTATAGCAAGAGCTGGCCTCCACACGCTCACCCCATACATAAGTATAGGTTTTACTACGGCAGTGAACAGCCAATGTACCAACTCCAGCTTCAGCCCCCATCTCTTTCCGATGGCGTGTCTGCACGACTACATGGCTATATTAGCCTTGTTTACTCTTTCCAATATGTTAGGGTTCCAACTAAGCTAACTGTCCAAGATTACGCCCAGAAATTTGCTCACTGCGGGGTTGCCTTAGCCACCCGCCTCCTGATGGTGGATTCCCCCAGTTCCGAGTTAACCATCCTATGCTCCCCAGCATATGATTGATTAACCCACTTACAGGGTAGTCCACCCCAAGGAGGCCACATCCCTCCAGATTTCCTTCCAGAACCACGTCCTTTCCAGATCAAGTCAGTCTGTGGAGTAAAGCGGCCGGATATTTAGCATAATATCAAGTTGAGCCTACATACTTACTTACCACTCCACACTTCCTGCTGCCGCAGGCTAATGACTATTGGTTCCAGTGGAATTGCCGGTGTCGCACATATCGCCTCCCCCAAAACTTGGTTCCCCGATGCTGCCAGCCCCCTCGTCCCGCGAGTCCGACAGGTAATCCTCGTCCGACACTAGGGAAATGCGGCTGCCCATCTCCTCTCCAGATGCAGCCACCTTGGTGAGCTCCATTGGTTGGATTTGCTCCGTTCCTGGGACTTTTAGAAAAATTGAGTTCAGTGCGTTAAACACCAAACTCTATTTTTCCAATGTGATGCTCCCATCTTCAGGACTCCTATCAATGACCGCTAGTGTTTAGACACCTTGTGAGGAGTCTCCTTCTCCGCCTGTAGTTGGGACCTTTTCGTGTCGACCGGTTCCAGCTCATCCTGGAACCGGTGTCTTTTCGACACATGGTCCCTCTTCGAGCTGTCGGATTCCCTTTGCTCTTCCGTGAGCTGCCCCTTAGGGGTTACAGCCCACCTGACCAGAATCCTGAACGCCGAGTGTCTATTCCTATAGCGCTGATATGACGGAGGGACGTTAGTCGATCCTGCTTCGGCAGCGCTATATTTACCGAGAGTTCCGCTGGTGCCCTGGAGTTATCCCCCTCTGGTGTTCTTGAGAGAACCCTACTTTTCAGGTTCGAGTTTTCCCTTGATGTTTCCGGCCTTTGGAGAGTGCTGATCTCAGAGTAAAATAGTAATTTTTAAGATAATTTATATCATTGTATTTTGGGAGCGTTTTGATCTTAAACCAAACATCTATTTTTTCCAGTCGAAAAAATTGTGTGTAAACTACTACTTTAATATGTTTAATTATTGAACAGAGTATATTTAATTTTTTCGTATATATACACAAACCTCATTGTTAATACCAGAAATTTGAACAACCTGCAAAACACATGAAACATATTTATTATTCCATCCTTCTTCTTAAAGTAAGTACGTATCGTATATATGATAGAAATCATTCTAAAATTTGGTTGGTGTGTATTTGATTTGGTATACGACGTTCTATATATACCATTTCATCTCTCCATCCATGTGCGAAGGTTGAAATTTAGATCACGATTTTGTGATTTATTCAAATGTCTTACGTTTTAGGAGTTCAAAAATAAAAAATTAAAATAGGTTGGCAATTTTGGTATATACTATTTGATATTTCTATATCGTACATACACTCGTATATATACATATTATATAACAGCATGTAGCAGACGGAATCGAATTTTGAAAAACAACTTATTGTTATATATGTATATAGTATCCCATCAACCATTTCAATTAAGTAGAACAAATTGAAATACAAGTCATTTTTTGATAATCATCTTGTACGAGTATATACATATATACGTATATGAATAGTAAGGTGGATACCATAGTGCTGCGATTGTGTCAAATAAAAAAACTTTCAAAATAACATCTTTTTTAATCCGGATGAATGTGATTTCTATTTCTTTCACCAAAAATGTATAATCTACCAAATAAAATTCTCTCAATATAATAAAAAATTAAAATTTTAATTCTAAATTAAAAAAAAAAAAACTCCAATTAAAAATGCCATTTTTACTTTAATACTCGTATTTGATACTTTCAGTTTCCATAAAATTAATTCAATTTTGAATTTTGTTGTTGGCGGAAACTAGGGCACACCAACGACATCAAAGAAATGAAAGTAAAGTTAAATTTTATTGTTTTTATTGTATACCGGCCATATATGTATTTTACTACATACATATATACATATATGTACAAATATATAAACATGTACGAGTATTTTGATTGCGCGCAGATAAAAATCGAAAGTTCAAAAGTTAAAAATTTAGATCAAAATTATCATTTTTAGATTTTACTTTTTATTTGTCACGTTATGCAAATATGTAATGCATAAAAATTAAGTCGCTCGTCTAATTTGTATATTACATATATCTTGATATGGCGATTGTAATGCTCACAGATAAGAAAGCAGGAAATACTTATCATTATTTATCAGGAATTTATCTATTCGTATCAAATAGAAACAATAGTAACACTTAATTAATGATAAACGGTATATCTATCCACAATAGTTTGTTATTTCATAACAATTAGATAAATTAATAGAATATTTAATTTTATAAATTTGCATTTTTAGGAATTTTGAACTTTTAATAAAGTTCGATGATGACATTAAAACATTTAATTTAATTAAATAACAAAAGTGATTGTATGAAGGTTGTGCGAGTGATTAGCTTTATACTACATGTTATTATTGTACATTGGTAAAATTTATAGTACGTCATCTTAAAACTTTTTTGGCATCAATATAAAAACAACGAGATATAGTGGCAGGCTACGATTTAATACAAATATTACTGTGTGCTTTCTATGACGACTCTGCAAATAATAAAATTTGTGTAAAGGTTGAATATGACCACATATACGTTCTCGCAACCCGAATTCAGCCAATTTGTTTTTTCTGGGTAATTTTTGCAAATATGTAAATTCGGAAATATAAATTGGCTTTCCAAAATTAACCAAAAAAACAATCTTGCAATGTTGTAATGACCTACGACCTTTATTTCAAAAAATATTTCAAGAGAAGGTGAATGTAACCTAGTTTCAAGGTATTACGGTTTTATAATATCGCCTCGTTTTTTGAACCGATAAAATACAGGATTTTATGTTGTTTTCCCGAAAATCCTTTTGTAAAAAAATAACATGGTATAACATATTATTTTAATATGCAGAATACGACCCAATTATCCTTTTTCGTTATTTTATGGAGAACGCAAGTGGGACACATAATCCCTGTTTTTTTCGAAAAATCAACATCCAGATGAAATGCCAATACTTTTTTTTATCAACAAAGAGCTTTTTTTCTTTGCGAATATTGTTTGCAAACTTTGAATTCTGAAAAATCAGTTACGAGGGTTGATTGAAAAAGAGTCCATATTACAATATCGATTGAAATCATAATTCTGATGAAGTTAACAAAAATTGAATTTTAAATTTGATATCTGTGTTAGTATAAGAAAATAGAATAAGAAAAGCATTAACCCAAGCTTTTTCATCTCGGGATTGGATTAGGTCCTTGCGTAACTTGTCAGTGCATAACGCTTTTTTTACTCAAATTTATTAGCAAGTTTTAACCATAGGATTCAGCCGAAACTTATTTTTGTTTGATGAAATTTTTTAAAATTCCAATTCCTCTTTTTTCTTTTTGACATGAACTTTCACGAAGCTTATCAGAAAAAATTATGCCAAGATATGCTTGTCTTTCTGTTGTATATGACTCTATTATATGATACTATATATACTGTAGAGGTTCTACCGTTTTTAGGTTATATAGTGTAGATCAAAGGTTTGTAGGAGTTAAACCCCTTCATGTTAATGTTATATTAAAATGATCCAGTGATAAATGAAAAGTTTATTCCGACATTCAGACATTGTAAAATTTACCTACGTCATACAATCGGCGACGGGAGAATTAATGGGTGAAATGAGTACAACCCTAGTAAAGACTCGAATTCGGGAAACTTGGAGTTTACTCAGTAAAGCATATTCTGCTGAGATTATTTTTTGTTTCATTCATATACCCACCGAAGGATTGGTTTTTATTCAATATTAATTGGAATGCTTAATGCCTAATTTTCTTAATAGTGTACTGTTAAAACAAATTCATGTATACATGGGCTTTACGTTTATTCACAAGAACAAATATCTCAGAAATTGTACCATATGGATACTATTGTATTTTTGAACAGTGGCCACTTGAACCTTTCAATATTTTTATAGGACAGTAATTAAAAAAATCTGGGGTTTCGCTGATAAAGCTCGCAAAATTGACAAAAAATCGTGCAAATTGCATGTAAAGGTTACACCATAATTCATATGGGCTATTTTTATTCTATAGCAATTTAGAAAGGTTCGAGTTTCTACTTGAGTAAAACGTTTACCTACGATTTGCATATTTCTTGTAAAATTTTCAGTATTTATCAGCGGACCTCAACCATTTAATAGTAATGTTTTGCACTAATTTGGAAAGGCAAGCATCCACTCTCCAGTAATATTAGTGCCTATATCACAAAAACTCTAAGATGTTCGGGCTCGAATAAAAATGTTTACCATTTACATAATTCCCATATAATATCGCCAATTTTACGAGTTTTGTCAGCTCCAAACACTTTTAGTTCAGGTGTTCACTATTCAGAAATATTCGTATTTATATGAAATAAATTCTGAGCTTTTTGTGCTTGAGTGAATTGTTTACTTACGATTTGCATTATTTTTGTCACTTTTTTGAGCCTTATCCGCGGAGCCCAATCTTTTTTAAATAAATGTCCTATATACAATGTTTGAAAGATCCAAGTGATCACTATTCTTAAATACTAGTGTCCATATGGCACAGTTTCTTTGTTTTTGTACTTGAGTAATATATTATATTTATACATGAATTTGTATTATATGTACACTAGCATAAAATTGTATCCCGCAGTACATTTATTTGATGAGTTTGCTTATTTTCTTCGTCATTGAGCCTTTATTGCGTGAATTTTTCGTTTTTCTTGCTTAATAAGATGCTTAACACATTTTCTTCGAAATGCGCTGCTTTTAATAGTCTGGAGTTTATTTCAGAAAATTCATACAGAGAGTTTCGCCAATATAATGACGGTGTTAAAAATGCAATAAAAAATGTTGGTTACCCTTCAGCGTTACAACGTTGAGGAGGCTTGAGTCTGAATGTTGTCGTGATATTTGCTGAACTGTTTTAATAATGTTTTTCCCTTAACTTCATACCGTCCTCGAACTAAAGAGATCAATTATTTTGGAGACTGATTCTATTCTCAACTATATACATTTCAATTTAAAACCAAGCCTTAGTTCTATATAGTCTATATATAGTCCAGATTTTATTAGTGCAACTATTTTACGATATAAACACGCTCTAAAACTCAAAAATATTTTCGATTTAGCTGATTGCTGGAAGACCTCTCATGTTGTATCCCAGTTTTTAAATGTGAAATGAACGAATACACGACATTTTATTAGGTCTGCAACAAATCATTAGTTGATTTTGTTTATTTTACTATAAATTTAATTGAAGATGGTTCATAGATTGATGTAGTGCGTTTGGAAAGGGTTAACGAACGTAAAATAAGAGAAGTATATGAAGTTCGAATAAATCGCATAGATAGAAGTTAATGCACACATTCAAAAATAAAATAAAATTCAACTAACTTACTAGCGGTTCTTTGGATGTTTCAAAAAAATAGGTTACCACAGCTGCATTGGGAAAATATTTTTTAACAACTTGGCAGACATCAGTTTGTGGAACATATAAACGCATCGTTATAGCTGTTCTTCTACGCAACTGATAATTTGTTAATCAACAAATACATGATTCTTTCAATCAGTGAAATTTTCTTAAATCTACATGATTTGATTAAACCACAATATATCGATTTTTGATTAGAGTCTGATAAATCAGGTGGAAAAAAATTGTTTGATGGCACTCTCGGTGTTAAAATATAATTATAAAGTACAGAACTAATTAAGTCGTTTTGGGTGGCGCTCTTTTGTTCAAAATTAATTTTATATGCAAAGAGTTTTTCTTATAGGATACTTACATGTCTACATATTTCTCGAATCGATAGCAGTTACCGTAAAATATTACCAAGCATGAATTGAAAATTATGACATTCGCCGCCCATATTGATGGTGTCATCCTTAATATTAAAAGGTCCATCAAAATGAATTCCGGACCACAGTTCTTTGCATAGCACTTGATGTTTATCTGTAATAGATTTTCCGTTAATCACTCCAGTGCTCTATTTTACCTTCCAAACTGATCTCTTCCGAATTCATCATGCCACCTGTTCCGAATTGATTCAACTAATAGCAGGCAGAACATCGCTATCTCTAAAGGTATAAACCATCACTATTTGCAGATGTGGTGATCCTTTTTCTGTCCTAATCGCCTATCTTATAAAAGCGTAAGAAACATTATACATCTATTAATCCACAATATAAAAGAAATAAAAAGTTTCACCTTCTTGGCCATTTAAACAATATTTATTTTTGTAAAACATTTAAATTTGTGATAAAATTGCACAGTATTCAAAATACGAATGAATATTTACGTTTTAAAGTAATGATTGCGAGATATTGACAAACAATAGATCGATGAAAAACATGGCATCCTTAGATTTTATAAATTTTACCTATACAAAATATTTGAAAAGCAATTTTCATATTAGAAAATAAAATAATTTCTATCCAAATTTTTACCGTAGTAGTCATTGTGTTGACTTACTAGACTGTTGCAAACCCAAAAAATGCTTGTAACATTTTGTTTTGTTTTTTACTCAAAGCAAAAATTATATTTTAAAATATATTTTTAAATTAAAGTGTACATGGAAAAATGGTTGAGTAGGCTCTATCAAGTTGCAAATTGCCGATTACTATATTATCGAGTATTTTGAACCGAGTGAGCATTTGCATATAAAAATGTTGTGGCTGTTTTTTTAAATTGTAAAAAATAACACAAAAAATTAAATTGTAATCCAAAATTTGTTTTATTCGAAAGATCAATACATGGCATTAATATTTGAAAGTGATTTCGGGGATATGGGCACCCGGCTGTTTTTGATGAAACGCATTTTAGACGTCCAATTTTGAGCCACTTTTTTTAGAACTGCTGTATGTCACGAATAACACGTAACACCATCCTGTTGAAACCACATCTCGTCTGGATCAATGTCTTCCATAGTTTCAAACAAAACATCATTGATCATGGTGCGGTAACGATCTCCATTGACCGTAACGCAATCCCCCGTTTCATTTTTGAAGAAATAAGGTCCGATGATCCCACCATAGCGTATAAACCGCACCAAATGGTGTATTGTTTTTGGATGTGATGGGGTCTTATTGCATCCTGTAGAGAGTGTGTGGTACGAAATCTATCCACAGTTCGACGAATGGCTTGCTCAGATGGACGATTACGTGCGCCATAAAAATCACGAAGTTGTCTATAAATTGCGCGATTGATTTTCAAAGTAAATTTTAATAATTTCGTAGCGTTGTTCAATTGCCAGAGTCTCAGATCTGCTAGAGTATATTTTTCATAAAAATTTAATTTTTTATTTTATTTTTTACAATTTCAAGTTCTATCTGGCATAAAAAACACTCTTTATACGAGGTTTTTGGTGTTGTATATAAAAGGCAATTCTTGATAATTTGGTTTAGTCGGTTGTACTCAACTGCATGTCGTTTAGATATTCAAACAAAAAGCTTTTATGCGATTAGTTTTGGTTGCTTTAACCGGCGTCATTTTTGAATCCAAGGTTATAGTTCATATATTTGAACTTTATATATACATTTTATATTTGAAAAAACAAAAATCTCCCACACAAATAGCACGCGTTGTTGCAAATAAAATTTAAATTGAATGGCATTAATTCAAGACAATGATTAAAATCCTTCAAATCAACGCGCAGAAAAATTTTAATCAAATTTGATCGTTAACTAATTAACAACGATAACAACAACATCTAAATGATTCCTTTCAGCAAAAATTATAATAATAGTAAACAATAGACGAACTCTCAATAATCCAGTCAAGGTAATCATAACAACATTTATAGAAAAATAATAATTTCTAAATTACTAAAATTATAAGTATGTATATCTCATAAACCGTTTAAAACAAAAAAAAAAAAATGTTAATTACTTGACTGTCTTAAGTTCATTGCCATAACATAATTATTGTCTTACATCTAGTTATGACATTGAAATATTTATTTATTTATAAATTTACAACTCATTATATGTATTATGTACATACATACATAAACTATGAATTTAAATGAAATTTTATTTTTGCAATTTAGATTTTAATTACAAACAATTTATCAAAATAACAAAAATATATTTCACAAAATTTATATATGTGTGCTATGCTCCAGTGCAATTATAACAAATTAAGAAAAATTATCTAATCAAATTACAAATAATGGTTGTAAATTGTAAAATATATAAGATTATAAAAAAAAAATGTTGAAATTCGAAAAAAAAATCAAATAAATTAGATACGGTATTATGGTTGTGACTTATACATGTGTATGTACATATATACATACACAAATAACTTGGAAAATTGGTGCAACGTACATATATATTTGTTTATTTCAAAATATATATATAAAATTGAAAAGTATAAATAATTAATTTCACTTTCATTGAATTATTTTAATTTTTAACTTTTTGATTTGTGAAATAATTAACAATATGCGCGCAGACTCAAAATTTTCGACGTAATTGAATTCTCGGATTTGTAAGAAGCTGCGTAAAAAGAAAGTTGTATGATATAGGCAATTCGGTGAACATAATTAGTATCAGTTAAAACAAAACCATTAATTTAGTTAGAATAAATTCAATTAAATATAATCAACGTAGAATATTATACTAAGAATGTGGGTGGAGAATTATAATTGATTCTAATATTATTTCCAATCGCGCTCTAATTACATAAAATGATAACTTAATGCATATATGTATATCTTTTAGATTACCGTATTCCCTTTCGCTTTCTATGTTCACTTTTTAAATTGCATTTCCAATCAAATACAAAAACAAAGCACATATTGTGTGCAATAAATCACTTGTAGCGCTACCACACCTACAATCGCGTTCAATATACTTACATATACATATATACGTATACCGCGATTTATTGAATATTTCATCTAATTATTAGTGAAATAATTTATGATAGATGTAATTTAAATCGACTTTTTTTATGCATTTAAATTGGCTTTATGTACATATTTAAAATTATTTACAGTATTATGGTAATAAAATTGATATAAGCAATTATTGGTAAATTTTTGTTAAAAATCATTCTAAGAATAATTATTTATATTTTGATTACTATTGTGTAAATTTGTGTTAAACGCTGGTAATTGAGAATTTAACATTTTATTGAATAAAAAAAATTTAAATTCTCCATTATACAAGCCATTAATAACACATTTAAATGTTTAAACGAAAATATTTAACATTTTTTTTATGGTAAATAGCTAATTAGTCATAAGCATAATAACTTTTAGAATAAACTGCGATATACATATGTACCTGTCAACTTCAGCTGCGGTATTAAAGAGTTGTTTAAATTTACAAATTAAGATTTTTAACAAATCTTATGTTTCACATACAAATTCAAACAGCATATAGCTTTATCCTCGATAAAAATTAATATTTAATAAAAGCTCGTAAAAAAGCTTCCACAATTTAAAAAGTTTATTATTATATCCAAGCAATTGTCACTTGTTGTCAAGTGAAATAATTAGTTCAAAAACGAACATTCAAATCTACAAAACTAGAATTAAGGTATGTATTTGAATAAAAGCTCACCGATATAACATTTTTTTATAGAGATCCCAACCATAATTGAGCCTTTGGTATACATTGAAATATATTAATAGAACTTTCATTATTTTTGATAACTTAATTCTCTATAATATACGACCCGATTATGAATCGCAAATAGAATATTTATTTTTGACTAGTAGAACCCGGCGACAAAACATTTAGGCAAGTGTGTGAATGAACTACGTGTAATGTACATAAATTATATTGTGGTTAATCTTACATTTATTGCTATTGCTTATATTAATATTTTTTGTTTTGCCGTCTTTATACAAAAACGAATAATGATGTTGGTTTTCCAACGCGCGAGCATCCAACGTAGAGTTGTCCATGTGCAAAACATGGCGGTTCTAAATTTAAACCACATTTTTTCAGCGACTGACCTGGAGATTTATTAATCGACGTAGCAAATGTCGGGCGTACAGGGAATTGGATACGTGGCATACGTGGAATTAATATGTTTTCACCTTTGTATTTGCCAATTAATTTGGTGGCCTCAATGATATTGTTAAGTAATTTTTTTACAACCAATCTTGTTCCATTACAAAGGCGTGGTTGGTTTGAGCTGCGTAATAGTATTATTGGCGCACCAATTTTTAATTGTAAAATGTGAGGTGGAGTTCCAGGAAAGTCTAGTGAATTCAAAAAATCAATTGGGTAATTAACAACTTCTTCTGGATCCATAACGCTATCATTCGATTTGTATATTTTTATTTGGCCTGTAATTGTGTTTTGAATGTCAATGTCAATTTCAGTGACGTCTTAATTCAACTTTGGATTCAACATCCGAGGGAAAAATTATCTTGTTATATTGTCTGCATCAATTTTTCCATTTCCAACATCCAATAATTGCTTAGAAAATAATAGGCCTGATAAGTCATTTTGTAATCGCACGCAAATATTTTCTGGAAGTGATAATTTTTTTAAATTTTGCTGCGTAAATCTTTCTATGTTCGATCCAAAGCTTGGCCATTGTACACTCATCTCATACAACAACCTTGCATTGTTGAAGTACCTTTCTCCATTCCGGAAGTTATGGAAATATTGCATGTTGGTGTTTCTGATGGTTAAAGGTAAATATGCATTTTTATAAAAATAGGTACAGTACTGCTTGTGTTGATCCTCACTACAAATAGAACATATACTACTACTACCGGTGGGCCGATTTTGACCAAACTTTACAAAAACACTTTTCACGACCCATAGAACATATATCTAAATTTTTATCAAAATCGCAGGATTAATCGATTATGAAGCGACACCTTTCTTTTATATATATAGAGATTATAAAAGCGTCATACAAGTTCAAATTTAATGGCGGACATTTAGGAAAAAGTTTTTATTGATCTTATCCTAAATCTGATCAATTTCTGTTGTTTGACTATAAAAGCTTTCAATAAATCTCCGAATCTACACAAGTGATTTCTTGAAATTTGGAATATTTAATTTAACTGTATTAAAGGACCTTCCAAAATTTTATATGGAATGAATACCTCCCGCATAAAACAGAATTATCATGCAATGGGCTATATATAAAAATAAATGCATACATTGACTGCATATACGAAATGTTCTAAAGACTTACAAAACTAACCTTGTAACTTGTTACTTATATTTTGTAAAAAAATAATTAATTCACAATTGAAACACAGTAAAGCACTAATGTGAGCTAAATACACTCACCAGTTATTTTTGATTAGAAAAGCTTTCAATAAACCTTGATATCTTCAAACTAGAAAAAATCAAGATTTGTGTAGAAAAGCTCATGATATAACTTTGTTTTATAAAGATCCCAACAATGATTGAGGTTTTCTCGCGTGCTTTCAAATAAAATATTAGAGCTTTTATTTTTTTTATTGAATTGGTATGTATATGTTATAAAATGTATTTTTATGTCTTGCAAAAGGCAAATTGTACATAATGAAAGCCAATAATACGTAATGTACGTCAAAAAATTTTTGAAAACATTTAGCTCAAGCTTCAATTTTCTATAATATTTCCATAATTGCATTCGTAACGTTTATAATCGTAAAGTATAAAAGCTTCATATTAGTTCAAATTTTCTGTTGAACATTAAACACAAAGGTTTTACTTATCTTACCCAAAATTAACCACTTTTTGTTTTTTGTCATAAAAGCTATTCAAAGCTTTAATTTACTATAATAAACGAACTTTTAATTTTATATCGAGTAAAAGCTCCCGCATAATTACCCCACAACGTGCTATGTATAAAAATAAAAACATACATACATATAAATATAAAAACATACAAATAAAAACATACATGCAGCAATGCTTAAATATAAATGAACAATTCGTATAAGCTTTTTATTTAATAAAAAATTACAAAACTACTTGTTATTCATATTTTGGGTAAAAATAATTATAATTTAAAATTGAACATTCAGTAAAAGCTCATATTTAAATTTACTTTTGTTAAAATAATATAAAATGTAAAAGCTTTTAATAAACCTTCATATCTACAAATTAGAATGAATTACGATATGTAGATGTCACTGATATACATAATTTTGTTCTATTTTTTCGTGTAGTAAGAAAGCTTTTACTTTTTTGTTGATTTGGCAATGCATTTTCTATTAAATCTACTTACTCAATTCAAGCTTTAATTTTGATTAATACTTTGTATAATTACATTCGTAATTATTATGAATCGAAACATAATTGTTGATGTTTAGCTTCATATAAGTTCAAATTTAATTTTGAGCAATTTATCTTACTCAAAATCTCACTAATTTTTCTTTTCGGTTATAAATTTTTTTATTAAACCTTCAAATCTACACAAATGACTTATTACCGAATTCATAATATTTAGAATATTCAACAAAAGCTTTAATTTACTGTAATAAGCGGCCTTCTAAAATTGTTTATGGAGTTAAAAGCTTCCGCATAATACATAATCATATCGCAATGTGCTAAGTCTAACAATAGAACATGTATGCGCTATCTCCAATATTAATTTGAACGTTTCGCAAAATATTTTATTTAATGAAAGCTTACAAAACGTAACTTTTAACTTGTAACTCATATTTTGGGTAAAAATAATTAATTATTGAAATATTCAGTAAAAGCTCAAATTTATCAACAAAAAAAAAAACAAACTCATTTACTATTGCGTTTTGATTATAACATCTTTCAATAAACCTTCAAATCTGCAAGAGTAGAAAGAATCTTGATACGTGGATGAAAGCTCAATTTAAATATAAAACTAGAGCTTTTATTTTTTAGTGATTTGTTAATGTATTTTTATTAAGTTTACTTTTATTTATTGGGAATGAAAAATCGTAGAAAGCTAATAACTTAAGTCAACATTATTTTGAAAACACTCAATCCTAGCTTTAATTTTGTTTAATGATTTCTGTAATTGCATTCGAAACGATCGTAAAGTAATGATTTTCTATATTAAAAGCTTATAATATAACTTCAAATTTAATATTGAGCATTTAGCACAAAGCTTTTTTAACCCAAAATCTTATTTTCTGCTTTTTGGTCGTGAATGTTTTCAATGAAGCTTCAAATCTACACAGATGAATTATGTACGAATACTTGAAATTTAGAATAATTAATGAAACTTTTAATTTACAGTAATTAACGCCCTCCCAAACATAAATTGGAACATTTTGTAAAAGCACCTATTGAGTAAAAGTTTACAAAACTAAAATGTTTGATTAACATAAAAAATGCTTAATCGGTATAATCGCGGTTGAACAAAAGCTGTACATAATTCTAAAGCTAATCTCAGGTAGCTTTCATACATTTATTTTATAGATTCAAGGTAATCCGACCCCAGGATCAACAACCTCCTGTACATTTTTATTAAATTTCAATTTGTACTTTTAAGCTTTAACACTGCTAGTCAACCGTCCTGGCCTTTAGTTTTTTGTGACCTGCGTATTTTAATATCCATGTAGTTAATTTTATTAACACGTACACTTTTTTTATTAATTTTGCAAAGTTTTTATTATTTTACGAATCAAACTGTTGAACTAACGAGATTATCGAGTAATGAATATTGTGTAACTGCTAACAATATGATATTTACTTACCACTTTAGCTATAAAGATACAATTTACCGTACTTAAGTTTTAATTATTTTAGTGTTTTTAATTAGTGATTTTATGTCAGGGTGTTGGTCGTTGGAATACATTCACAAACAAATACGTTAAGTTCAACATATATAGTCAGTGCAAATTTCAAGAAATTGTATTTTAATAATCTTTAACTTTATGTTTACGAGTTGTTTGTTATTATTATTTTTATTATTAATTAAAATATAATTACTTTATTAATTAATTATCTATATATTTAATACCAAGCGTATTGCAACCTTATATTGTAATAAAACATATATTCTATGGAGTGATAACCGATAAACTGGATTTAAACTTTTACAGCTCGTTTTGCAATATTTCATGATGAGGTTCGGTTTACAATATTGGTCATTTGGTCACAAATTTACAATTCGGCATGCATCTATAGATGTATGGTTGCTAACTTTAAAATTAAATTTCTTCTTATTTGTCAAGACAATTTTCAGTCGCCGAGAAGCTTTAATTATATCTTTAACTATACCGTAGAGGCAAATATATAAACCACAAATGTCTTTTGGATTAGAGTTAGCCGATATGACTTTCAATCAATGTTTCAAAATTTACATAGAGGTTTAAATTAGACAGATGTTCGAACATATGTATTAAGTAATAAGTGCGAAATTGAATTAAGTGTAAAGAAATAATTTGCGATTTATGAAACAATTCCAAGAATTCCCAACATTCCAAAAATTCCCAACTTAAAACTTCAATAACGTTGAGCGAGTTGACTGGATATATGTTAGGTGAGGTTAGGATGGCCGTCCTAATAAAACAATTTGGTCCATAGCTATACCATGTAGCTATATTTCTGTACTATTGGTCAGATCAGTCAGGTTGTTCACATGGGAAGTTCCCATACATTTTGTTCTGCTGTACGCTAGACTAAAACAGGTGCAGAGCAGATGGAGCACAGTTTCTTGCTCCTCCTCATCACCACAGCTACGGCAGAAATTACGAGCGTGAACACCCAGTCTGCTCGCATGTATCCGAATGAGACAATATCCCGTTATAGCTCCCACAATCATACCAATATGGTGCCGTCGAAGCAATACCAGTTAGCCAGATCTGGGCCGATCAAGTTTAGCCCAGATTTGCCTGGTTATTACACACGAACTAGCTTTAGATCATCTGGCGTTCGTTTCTTTTATGGCTTCCTTCTGAAGCAGTAATTTACAGGAAACAAGCGGTATCTTTATATCCTGCATGCTTTGTGATATAAGGTGAGATGTGCCCTTGTGGGACAGCTTATCTGCATTTACATTCCCTACGATATTGAAGAGCCCTCGCACCGTCTTGCAAGATCGTGCGCGAGAGACACTGATCTGAAATTCCGGTTTAGAATACCCTGCTCAGTATATTAGGTTTCCAGTTTACTTTATTGTCCAGAATGAGACCCGCAGATACTTCGCTTTTTCTGTGAAGCTGATAATAAGTTGGTGGGTCAATACGAGGATGTTTGTTTTTCCTGGAGAAGGGAACCAGTTCAGTTTTGTGTGATTTGCATTAAACCCACAACTGTTGGTCTATTTCATGAGTTCACTAAGAGTGTTAGGATATTTTGAAGAGACGCTGTGATGTACCCCTACTTACAAATCTTCTTGCGGAGGATTCCTCCAAACTGACATTTGTTAGTCTGCCTCTTAGCATTTGATCTTTACAGTCCCTCAATAATCCATCGACTTTTAGATCTGGTGCCCGAGTTATACCAGGTGCACCTGGTATGATGTTGCTAAAGATGAGCTGTTTCCACATATTTCCCATTGCTATATGCATGTTGATATTTTGCTTGATTTCCCGACACAATAGTACCTCTGATGTAAGGTTCTATTTGTCTTTCGAGTGTTTTTAAGAGGAAAGAAGATAAGCTGATAGATCTAAGTACTTTGGACTGCAGTGTGAGCTTTTTCTCGCCTTAGGCATCAAAATTACCTTAATGTTAGGGTACTGTTAAAAATAATTTTTAGCCGTAAAATGCTAGTCAATGGACTGTTGAATGTCTCCGGGACTAATATCATCAAGTTCTGCCGACTTATATGGCTTGAAATTGCTTATTGCCCACAGAATTTTTATTCTATACTTACAATTTGACCTGCAAGGTTGTTGACTCTGTTGCCTCCTTGACGTAGCACGCGTAACTTCGAAATAACCCAGAAAATGGGTCGTAGTAGTTCCAAACATTCCGAACAGTGGTCCATATACCAACCGATCGCTGCAGATAGCTTGGGATAGAAGCCCCAGTAGAAAGCATTGTGCGTAGCATTGACTCCAGTTTATTCTTGGCTGTTTTTATTTCGCACTTGTATGCTTTGAGGAGCTTCTTCTTTGCTCTTTTAAATAGCCTTTTATACATATGGCGAATTTGTTGAATTTCCTTAGACTAACAAAGTGGTCGAGATTATACCGAGATACCCTTAGGCCAACTTAGAGAATTTTAGAGCCTAAAATCGCTTCGTTAAATCCGCTTCATTTTTGGTGACTTAAATAGTAGAAATTAGTTACACCTGCTAGTAAACCTAAATGGAGGCTTAACGCTTAAACAGACTTAACTTTGTTCCGAAACAAATATACAGCTTTTATTTGTTTTTTATCAAGTGACAACTGAATCCGAATCTTAACCCGAATCAGAACTTGAACCTGAACTTTCACTGTTAGATTCCCTGATTTCAATATAATTCCCTAAAAGAATTTTGTCACTTTTAGAGGTTTATAAAAAATTAATCTTTCGCAGGTTTTTGTCTTAGATGAGGAAAAATAACATTGGCTTGCGCAGTTTTGGGGAGCTCGAACTGTAGAAACAATTATTTTTTAGCTTTAAGTTTAACTTTCTATAAACCTCTTGCAGCCCTTAAAATCCAGAAAAACAATGATTGCATTGGAAACTGCTGCCTCTCCGCCACATTTGAGAGCTGCTACATTTTAGAAGCCTCCAAAATCTTCACTACCGAGTGTGATCGTAGCATTTAAGCATTTTACATAACTTCTGTTAGCAACATATAGATCGACTACTTAGTGTCAAACAGATATTATTCATGAAGCGCCAGTTTATAATTTTGAAGAATCTTTATTCAAACTCGAATTATACTGTGTGTCTGAAACCAAATCTTTTTTTAGAACAATAAGTAACTTACACGGTATATTTGGTTGATGCTAGTGCTATCTATGAATGACTGATATGAACCAATAATTTAAAAAAGTTGGTCATTTAGTGAAAAAGTACGTTTGAACTTATTAAGTTGAAGTTTCTATATTTGTGTCCGAATTTGAGCTAAATTTGAAAGAATTTTGTATTTTATTTGAAAATCGATATTTCTCTGGAGTTTTTGATAAAAGAATTTGGCTGACATTAAATTGATTGAATGCTATAGCTAAATATTAGAATCAAACTACAACATATTTTTAATTTACCTATATTCTAACATTTAGTTTATTAAAAATAATATATTCACTTGAGTGAGTGACTTGCATTTGAGATTTTAAATAGTTCAAAATTAATTATTATTAATTATTAATGAAGTGCGCGCGATTTAATCCAACTTTAGCTACATTTGTAAATAAAGAAGTGCTTGTATTATGTCATGAGCTTGGCAATTCAGTTCCCCTCCCGATTAAATTTAGAACGAGTTTTGGATAAATAAATACAAATTTGGTTCAAATTGTATTAAACTTTTAGCTAAATTTGGATCGGCTTTATCCAAATAAAGTTTGAATTAGATGCGGTTCAATCTCGAATTTAATTATCATTTCTGTTAAGATCTCATCTGCTAAATTTGACACCCTCAAGTGCTTATTCATATTTTATTGAAATAAAACGAATCATGTAAACCGTTCTCATGGGCTGTAAAATTAATTGGAGTGAATATGATGAGTTGACGAAATGATGAGTTCATTGGATGGATGACCTATAAATTGGTTATTACAATTTATATTTTTCAATATCGAATTATGTATATGGGAAAAGGCCAATTGAATAATTCTTCCAGGCGCATTATAAATTATTTTTTATGGTTGAGCTTTCAAGATCATCCAAAAGAATTCAACGGTCATAAAAGTATAATTTGTGTGTTATGCGATATAAAATATACATCCACCCATGTAAGTCCAAAGTTAATGTATTGCTTCGAGTGTAAACAATTTCATTTGAACCCAACCAGGAAATTATTTATTGCTCAAATTAAAATTAACAGTAATTTAATTATGTATATATCGGCGGTAATCACATGCGCAGGCATAAATGTATTGATTCTATGTATATATGTATACACAAATTCAAATGTAATTAGAATCTATATAATAAACGATTAGTTGAGCGCCTAACTAGTAGAACCAGTCCATAATAAGCAATCATATTTAAATTTTCATTTTCATTTTCAAGGAAATCAAGAACAATAATTAATTATTCAATTATTAAATTGTAATTAAATTTTGCTATTTTCTATATTATGTATACACGAGTACATACTTTTTTTTATTAATTGAATGAAGCTTGAACGGTTTAGACGCTCTATTGAACGATATCTAAAACAGAAAGTATAAAAAATGTGTACGAGTATATTATTCACACATCGGTTGACGATAAATTATAATCATACTCGTATTAGGTGTATATATATAGCTACTTTACGATCTAAAAAATAAAAAAGTTAAATGGGATGATCAATGATGTGGAAAATAATTGAATTTTGTATACCGATTTGGAATATTTCCTCCCCTCGGCTACATACAATAATGTCATTCAAATTACCTTGAACTTTAAAAAAATTATTTGCATTAAAAATCAAATTTTACTTTATATATACTTTCAGAAATCGTTGAAACCAGTGACGATGGTGATTATGAATCATCGGGAACATCAACCCAAATATTTCCTCGCCGCAGTTTCTTACGACGCAGTTTTAGCGAGCGACGCAATAGCAACAATTCGGACATAACCAAACATGATATTGTGTTTTTGGATACAATGGCGTTACGCATGAAACCAAGTCGAAAAGATTCGCGATCTATATTCGTTCGGCAGCCGGACGAAAAACTAAAAACACCTGATAAGTTACCGGATCACCCACCAGAATCAGAACCAAGCCCAGACTACTCGGAAAATGAAAAATCATCCAGTGATTCGTCGTGCTCGGGCTACGATGATGATAATATTTACGAAGATTATTCGCCAACCATAAATGTGATCGTAAATAATTTAAAAGAGCCACAGCAGAAGTCCAAAAATATTAATAAAACCGTGGTGACCGTATCTCAGCCACCGTCATCGCAAATAATTTTCAATAAAGAATCGCCCGCTATTCACCGTCTCGAAATTAAGCACGATGAGGAAATTGCCGAGTGCGAATCATCGAAGAAGACATCAATTATGATAAGTGGTGATGATTGTTATTCAACGGTCAACGTTAACAATAATACGCCAATTTATCAGTCATCCGTTGTGGTGAACGATGAAAATATATCGGATGTGACGTCCGGCATTTTAAAATCATCCTCAAACACAATAACAATTAGTGTGGGTGCAAAACGGACACCGAACGAAGAGATGATTTATCAGAACAATAAAATTAATAAGCTTTTGAGTGGAAACGGAAGTAAATCGGTTATTCCGATTGGAAGTAATCGAGGCGGCAGTACCCTTATCAAACTGGACTACAACGATTCGAGTAGTTATGAAACGAGTGATAATAATGAAATTGCCAAACTACTTAGGAATCCAGTTGAAGCAGTACGTCGGAATTTAGTGCCGCACGTATGTGGTAAATCGAATGAGGCGAAAGAGTCTCCAGCGAATGAATCTAACGAATCATCCACCAATTTGAGCGATAGTGATGATAAACAGCTGATCGATCGGAACAGTTTTATATCGAAACTGCTTGAAGACCCAACACTTGCCAATTTAGCCGATGGTCTGGACAACGAACTGATCGCTAAACTAATCGAAAATTCGTTAATTCGTTTGAAAGAAAATCGCCACACGATCGATTTAAATGGTACCAAAGATGAGGAGAGCATGACTAAACTAATCGATATATCGCTCGAAAAGATCAAAGAGGAGCGGCAAAAAATCCTAGACGAGACAAAAGTGTCCGAACCGATAGCGGACGATAACAAAGATGCACAAAGTAATCGTGATAGTGTTAGTTCCGGTAATAGTTATCTATCAGCTAATTATGAGTTATTTGATTTTGATAAAAACGGAAATAATGCGAACAATAATAATACCACTGATGATCTATCAGATTGCTATCAGAGTTGTTCCAGTGAGCTAACCGCAGATGAAGATGGCAATTTGACACGAAGTAAATTTTATCAAATGCTGGTTGATGCCACCTTATCCGAAATTGAAATATCGACTAATATCGATGATGATCATCATTATGAATCAATCCGGTTGAATGGCGGTGATCCGATATACGAAGAAATCACCGATATCCCACCGCCGTTACCACTAAGTGCACCGCCCGATATTGATATGGAGAAGAAAAATTCACGATCGATTTTCGAGGGCGCATCAAAGTATGACATTCTTTCGTATTTAGTTGATGCCAAAGAACGGGGTATCGTGCCTGAAGAATCATACGCTTACAATTTTACCAGTGCAAACGATATAATCCTAGAAGAAAACACGACCGATACAGAATCAACGAAAAAATGCAAAAACTCTAAAAACGATTTGCACACGAGACAAAATTCCGACGTAAGCAGCCGAATAAGTCACATGTCAAGCGTCAGTGACTCTAGTATGGAAGACAGCGGCTCGCTACTTAATGGAAAAATCAATATTCATCGAAAATCTTCGGCCGACATTGAACGAAATGATTCGGGTGTCGGATCCGAAACAAGTAAAAGTTGTCGCAGTCGATATCAAATCTCACCGAACATGTTGAACGAGAAAAATTGTCCAATACACTTGTGTGAGGATTGTGATGGTACGGTTGAAACTCAAATCACCGATTCAGGAGTACTATTCGCGCCACTTGTATGCCGAAAATGCGCAAAGAAGCGAGCCGAACGTAAAGAAATCATAACCGAAATTGTTGAAACGGAAGAAAAATATGGACGCGATTTACAAATAATCCTCGAGGAATTTTATCAACCGATGTTAGTCGCTGGTTTACTAACGCAGGAGCAACTCTCTGCAATCTTTTTAAATACAGAAGAATTGCTTGAGAATAATCAAGCCCTATCGGAGCGGATGCGTGACGCCCTTGATATTGCCAACGAGCAAGGTGATGATGATTTATTGACCGTTAATGTTGGACGATTGGTATTGGACGCTGCCCCAATGTTGCACGCATTCGAAAGTTATTGTGTGCGTCAAGCTGCTTCTAGTCTACTGTTAGCCAATTTGGAGAAAGAGAAAGAATTGTTACGAATATTTTTACGAGTATCACAAATGGAAAATACTGTTCTCAGACGGATGAATCTAAATTCATTTTTAATGGTGAGTATGGTGATGATTTTCGTTGTTTCCGATCTTTATTTTTATTTTCTACTTTTAACAACCAGGTTCCTGTGCAACGGGTTACAAAATACCCGCTTCTATTGGCACGCCTCTACAAAGTTACACCACCGCACCTAGATGGTCGGGAATCGTTAAAACAAGCACAGGAAAAAATTGAGCTGCATCTAAATCACATGAATCGAGAGGCAAAAGATGTGCCCACTAAATTATGGCGACGAATTTCATCGTCAAGCCCGAATCGTCGATCATCGTGTGAGATCGACATGATAAACATAAAACTTCGTAAAATGGCTGTTGATATATTGGAATGGAATCACGATGAGGTGCGATTTGCTGTTGAAGGGCGACTACTATACACTCAACCGACGGATAATAATTGGAGAAAAGGTCGAACGATTAAATTAACACATGTGCATGCATTGCTTGTAACAAATGGAAAGGTAAGCGTTTCGTCCGTTAAATCAATCATAATAGATCTAATATACATTTTTATTTCAGCCAAGCGCTAATTACAAAGCAGATCGAGCAATGAGTGAACCACTAAATTTTCCGCGACACACTGGAATACGTGAATCGTCACTATTATTGGTGAGAGAGAAAGGTGGACGCTACACATTATTACGAGAACCGTTATACCTTGATCGATGCATTGTGTGCACCGAAGCCGATTGGGATGATTATTTTGAAGTACAAGAAATTTCTTCAAAAGACACTTTCATATTCAAGGTGAATACCATATTTATCGATAATGTAGATTTATTAGCAATTTCCCCTAAAGTTATGCACTTTACGATCAATTCAAATTGTAAACCAACCTTAATATTAAACTATGATTTTTGTTTTATCGTCTTTCTAGGCTGAAGACAGTACACGCACAAAACATTGGTACACCCAACTTCAATATCACGCCCAGGGCATGGGTGCATGGCGTAAACGTCGTAATGCGCTCGCCAACATTATGATCAACGGAATGATGACACGAACCTAATTTAATTTATATACATACATCCATCAATGTCTGTGTTTTTATTTTATTTTTTAAATATTTTTTTTTATTAATTAATTAATTATTTGGAATTTTAAATATTTATTTTTTTAAATTTAATTCACATTTTAATTTTTGTATAAAAATATAAATACATATATATATTTAAAAAATGTATTAAAATTAACATAACTATAAAATTATTAATATTCTTTGAATTTTCTTGTAGATTTTTTAATTTTGTTTTTTCTTTTTGTTTTAAATTAATTTTTAAAAATATTTTACATTAATGGATAAAAAATGATAATATAAATAATGCTATATAAATTTATTAAACACAAATAATAATTATTATAATATTGGTAGTTAAATAATTTTAAAAAATAAATAAAAATTGTGGAATAAAATGCAAAGTTAATTAAAAAAAAAATTTACTTATTTGAGTTTTAATTATTCACCGAACGATGATGAAGATGGTTGTGATCGCGGATCTTTCTCTATTCTGCAGAATTGTTTTGTTAAAAATAACTTTTAGTTAATCATAAAATGCCAGATTAAGATTCCAAACTATGTATTTGTTGTTAATTTTAGGAAAATATACATTATACAACAAAAGTGAACATCGATGGTCATTTAAAAGAATGGTCATTTAAAAGAATTCAAAATTTAAATGACTCGAATATTTTTAAAAAATTTTTGTTTTAAGTTTATTGTTTTAAATTTTAATATTTATGAAATTTTTATGTAATTAATAATATTAATTTTAAATTAATCACCTTTCTTAATATTCTTTTATTTTATTGGAGTTAAATTTAATTAAATTTTTTTATTCTTAAAATTATGGTTTTAAAATTTACAAAATAATATTAACTCTAAGAACTCAACCATTTTTAAATTTGAAGTATTTGAAGCAATGTCACCCCCAAATATTTCGTCTAATCAATTAATCCGGTTAATGTACAATAAATCTACGATTTGTTTTTATGACTAATACGAATTTTAAAGTTTTAAGAAATTTTAAAATTTTGAGAAACTATATTAGGTAAATAGCAATATAATTTAAAACGTATTTGAATTTCTAACATAATTGAAAAATCTAAAAATAATCCAATTAAGTATTGGGCGCTTAGAATTTTTTTTGTTTATTTAATTTGACTTAGTTTGAAGCAAAATGTTTGTATTTAACAATAAAATAAACTTTTATAAATTCATATGGAAACGTTGTTAAAAATTTACAATATTTAGTAGTTCCTTATAAATTTTAATTTTCAAATTTATAAATCATTATTTGAATTTTATTTTAACATTTTTAAATTTTTATTTTTTATTTTTAATATTTTTAGAAGTTTTAAAATACATACATAGAACGACACAAAGAATTTAGAGTTTAACTTTTAAATTATACTTCTATTTATAATACATACATGAAATTTTAAGTAGTTGTTAGTTTAAACAGCTTTTAAGGTTGAATTTTAATTTCTTATTTTAGTGTGATAATATTTTCCAATTGCACATGTTATTCAGTTAAGTTTTCGGTCACGTTCTGCGTGCTGATCCGGAACGAATTGTGCAGCAATCTCTGAAAGAAGAACCACCATATGGTAGGCGCAGAGGTCGTTGCAGGCGACGATGGCTCCATGATGTAGAGAACGACTTGGCCACTACAGAATGTCTTACACAGTATGAAGACCATGCTCAGGATCGAAACCGTTGGAGCCAAACATTTGACTCAGTAAGGGGCCAGTAATGGCCTTTAAAACTGTTTATTATTATTATTCAGTTAAGTTTTAAGGGCAGAAATTAAATAATTTGTATATTTTGAAATGTTGATGTTAAAAAATATAAAATTACATATTAACGTTTTCGAAATATCGAACGTTAAGAATATACATTAAGAATTTTAAGATGTTTATTAATACAAATAATTTTAAGAAAATTTTCAAATTGAGCTTGAAATGTTTTTCTTAAGTTTTTAAACTAGTTAAACCTTATTGGAGTTCAATTTAAATGAATTTTAATATTCTAAATAATTTTACAATTTTCATATCTTTCTAAGAACTAAACCATTTTCAAATTAATTTGATGTGATTTAATTTTGAATTTTGTCGATATTTCCGCCTTCTCCAAATAATAATACAACTACATAAAGCAATCAATTAATTCAATATATGATTTAGGATTATTTTTATAGTTTATACAATTTAACAATTTTAAATTTTCAGATATTATGTTCAGTGCATATTAACAAGTAATATTTGAAAAACGAGTTTTAAGAATCAATTTTTTACATTTTTTGCATAACGTAAAATAAAAACTATTTTTATAACTTTAAATGGATTTATTTATGTTTAGAAATGTTTATAAATATTTACTAAAGTTTAAAACTACAAAATTAAGAATTTATAAATTTTACAAGTTTAAAATTTTTTTCAAATTATTTAAAAGATGTTAATGAGAACAGAATTTCAAATATATTTTTATTAATTCGAATTTAAAGTTTTTTAAAACCAGTTAAGGAGGATACGATTTTTGAATATAAACTGTTTTATAAGTTTTAATTATTTTCATTTATAGAAATTTACAGATTTATTAAAAATATTCAAAGAATTTTGAATAATTTTAGTAAGTATCACTCTGCTTTAACATTTTTTAATTTAATTCTTACTAAATTTAACATTTTCAGTTACCTCGAAACCAAGAATTTTAGAGTTTAAGCTCCCAAATCAAATTTTTTCAATATTTGAAAATTTAACAAATAAATGATACATAGTTTTTAAAATTTTTAAGAACATTGTAAACTTTATAGTTTTAAATAGATTTTAAACTTTAATTTATTAAAGTTTAAATTATTATTATTTCGAAAAATTTAAATTTTTTTAAAATTTTCAAATAAAATTGAAAGATTAGTAAGACTATGAGAATATTTAATTTAGTTTTCATAATTTTTCTAATAATTTCTATAATACATCAAATAACTTTAGTGCTTATATTCAACAAATTTCAAATTAACTGTAATTATTATGATATTAAGAATTAAAATATTACATACAAATTTAAAATTTAAAAGAAACAACATTTTTTTCAATCAATTTCTAAACATTTTAAAAATTATTTTTTATAAAATTTCAAGTTTGTTTTTTAAATTGTCTAATTTTTAATCAATTAAGTAAATTTTCTTTTGTTGGAAAACTATCAAACCGTAAACTCTAAATTAATATTATTATTATGTATATTGAAAAAACATAAATCTTAACAATTATATCAAAATAGAAAAAAATAAAAATAATAATAACGTTGAAGCATTGAAACATCAAGACAAGATATCATGATTTTTTATTCCATGTATTCCAATTAAATGAGTATGTTGAATAAATTAATTTTGGTAACTATAAGTAAAATGATTTAAGTTTAAATCTTTGTAATTCTTTCATCTACTACTCGGTAATCGAGTTTCAAACAAATAATTTAATAAAATCTAACGTATTTAGCGGAATACTGCGAATTTTGAATAATATATTTTATATTTTGGAGTTTTTTAATATATTAAAAACCCCTTCTTTTTTAGCGTAGCAACTTTAAAGACTAACAATAAAAATAGACGGTGGTGTTATACTAAATTTTCATATTCCGACATATTTTTGAATTTTAAGAATTTTGACAAACAAATAATTGTATTATTTAATGAATTTTTAGAAAATAATATTTTATATTTTCATAATTTAAAAGTTATTGATTAATTATTATTATTATTATTATTACAAAAACAATCATTTGAATTTTAACAATTACGAATTATGAATTTTTAAAACTTTAACAAATTTGAAGAATTTTAGGAATTTTTCAAATTTTATGATTGTTTTTTAATTTTATAAATTTATATTGGAATTATGATAATTTTTTAAAAATTAAAAAAAAAACTAGGAATTTAATTACTTAATAGATTTAGGAATTTTATTTAAACTGAGATTATTATTCTTGTAGTAATATTAACAATTGGATTCCAGGAGTTTTAAACATTTTAAGGTTTTTACGAACTATATGAATTCGTAAAGTTTAAGAAATTTCAAGTTTGAAAATTCTCACATTTAAGGAATTTGTGTACGAACTCTACGGATTTTAAAAGTGTGATCCGTTTTAATAATTTTAAGAAAAACATGAATTTAAAATTCAATGTAAATATATTTATGAATCATAAGAATTTTGAGAATTTAATTACTAAAATATTCTAAAAATTGTATGAATGTCACTTATAGTTTGAATTTTAACAACTTCCAGATTTTAATTAATTGCAACAATTTTAAGGGCTTTAACTATTTTTATGAATTATAACTACTATTATAAATAGTTTTTAAAAGTTTCAATAATTTGAAACTGTTTAAATTTATAATTATACAAATTTAATTAATTATTTTAACAAGCTTCTCGAATTCCTAGAGTTTTAAAAATATTAAAGTTTTTAAAAATTTTTAGAAATATGAGATATTATTTTAATAAGAAAATATTAAGAATTTTGAAAGTAATAAGAATATTTGAAAAATTTAGAAATTGATATAAATTATTATATTAAATATTTTTGTAGGATTATTAAAAATTAAATTGTAAGAACAGTCTTAAAAGTTTAACAATTTTGAAAGTAATGGTATTTTTACAAGTTTCTAGATTTATTGGACAAATTTTTTGGAATTTTAGTAATTTATGGAATCAACGAGTTCTACGGATTTTACAAGTTGTATAAATTTTAATAATTTTAAGAAAATTTTTGTTTTTAAGAACATTAATAATTTTCATACATTAAATTTGAACAATTTCCAGTTTTTATTGAATTTCAAGTATTTTTAGGAACTATACGAGTTTTATGAAATTTGACTAATTTTATGAAGTAAGTTGTACATTACATATACTTTTACGCATTACAGATAGTTTTTTTTAAAAAAAAAAAGGTTTAATTAATTTAATTTAAACAAAATACAAATATTCGAAATTAATATAAAAATTGAGTTATTTACAAAAGTTCACTGATACAAATAAGCCGGTTCTTCATAACGACTACGATATTTTATTTAATTCACCCACTGGAAACTTCACCGGGTATTCAGATTTTACATTAACTTTTAATAGACCTTAAACCCAAAAATGTTTTCGTTTTCGATGAGGCTGATTTCTGTTCAATCTTTGAAAATTATTTTAGCGGAAAGTCAATAAGTGAAATTCTATTGCTGAAGGCAAATTCATCATAATTTGTGAGACATCCTCCACTGCAGTTCTTGCTTAAAGGGAATTAAGTTATAATTTGCATTTTACTTAAATGAAATTAATTTTTAATTTAAGTGTTTAATTTATGAGTATGTACAGTATAAATTTAACTTTGTTAATAAGGGCGAAATCATATACATCAATTATCATTATTTTTTGTAAATTAATGCGAAACGGTAAGCACTAATTTCAGTTCATATAAGTAATCGATGTCAATTACGAAATCAAACTGAAGGTAAAAAAAACTATGCGCACAAATGTAAAATTATAATTATTGTGGCCTCCAATAGAATTAACTATATAAATTTTGCAATAATAATTTTTACTTTCGACCAAAATACAAATAACATAAATACAATTAATTAATAGTTTTGCATTAATAAATTAATAAATTTTTAACTAGCTTTAAATAAACATATGTATGTACATCCTACGAATACTTATTATTAATTTATTTAAATAAATATAATCAATTTAAATTTTAAACCAATTTAAAATATAATTTCATACAACTATATAAGCATACTTTAAATTTTAAGTGTTAAAACTCGAACAGTTTTACAATTTTCAATACAAATTAAGCTGTTTATTGTATTAAACAATAATGGGCCGAGCATATAATCCGGGTATACATAATGGGTAAATTGTAAATAATAATCTGTGATGTACGTACAAATTATAGCTTTATAATATATTATGGACATAGGTACTCATAAAAATAAAAACAATAGGTAATCTCCCGAAAACATTTTTTGGACGCACGGAGTAATTTAAAATTAATTTTAATTTTCCTATAATAATTTGTTTTTTTTTATCTGTTTTCAAGTGTTTTTTTAACATAACAGAAATTTAATAACATTTTGAAATTATTGTATTGGTATATATGTACATACATACGTATATATTTATTATTATTATTATTATTCAGAGAAAACAAAATAACTAAATATAGAAAATATTTTTCACTCGGTACGTGATTTTCGAGATCGAACTTTAATCGTTTAAAAAATAATTTCGACTCTTCCAATTTTCATTTTTATTTATTTTGGTTTGTTTCTTTATTTTATTTTGTATGTGTAAGTAATGAATAAGTTTATTTGGTAATTTTCCTTTTTCTTATCGTTCAGAAAACAAAAGTAGATATTCAAAAAAATGAAAAATGAAAATTAGGAAAACAGGAATAGGAATGTATTATTGTTATATTATTATTACCCCTAAAATAATATAAATAAATAAAAGAAAATATTTTATTGATAGCCTAGATCCTAGATTATTTGTTTTTCAGAAATACAACACGTATAGACATCCGTTAGTTAAAATTCAGTAGGGAGAATAAGGATGGTAATTTAGGATTATTTTTGTTGAAAATACGAGTTTATTTTATAAAAATATTTTGTTTGGATATACATACGGTCAATTGATACTTCAGAAGATACCAAACAATTTGTTTTAAACACATACATATACCTATTGACACATAAAGTGGTTACCTTAAAGTGTACCATGTTATGGAGGAATTCAGTTTAATTAAGCAGAAATAAAGAAGAGAGGCACACTCCATCTCAAAATGTAACTTTTATATAATTATATCGTTTGATAGGAGTAGTTTAGCTTTTTATAGACAATGTTAAATAAGTTTTATAATTTATAATTTATTTTCCAAATTTAGACTATATTTGTGTGAGTATTTTGTTTTGGTGTTCGTCCTAATATTTTTATGCTTGACGTAGGTCATGAATAGTTTACGTTGTAATGCTATATGTCATCTTAAAAGTGCATTTTAAGATGACTATTTCAAATACAACTGTTAAGCTTTTTTCTACATATCATCATAATTTAATGATAAATTAGAGATAGTAATGAATTGTGTTATTGTAGTAAGCTTAGGTAATTGTTTTGTAAACCTCGGCAAACTGTTTTGTAATTTATGGCGTTTGTGGCTTCTTCTCTGGAATTCTTTGGTACATTCCGTCAGATGTTTACATAGAGCACTGCGGTAGTGTGTTATATTATTTTCATTCATTTTGTGAACTTTACGTCACATTTGTGCTGGTTAACTCTATATAGTGGTTATGGTTTTTGATGTTTCACCAATATAACAATTCCCACGGTTTTGAACGATCTCTTTAAGGTGTTATTTATTTTTGTTCCTATTTTTAACGTCGGTTTGTGTAAGAGTTTCCTAAGTTTTTCTGTTAGGTTCGGAATATATGTGATAGAACCTATAATTTGTTTATTTTGGTCATCAATAGGTATTGTTTGTGATCCAGTTATTATGTTCCTTTTCCTATATGTGTATAGACACTTATTTATCAGTTTTTGTATATGTTGGATTGGGTAATTGATTTTTTCCAATATAGTTGGTATTTTCATTAGATTGGTTCGTCTATGTGATATGTCCGTCAAAACTAGAACTCTCTTAACGAAGGCTTGTGCTACGTTGACTTTCATAGTGTAGCGATGGAATGAGACAAAATTCAACATTCTGTTGGATGAGGTGTTTTTACAAAACCAGTTCGTATGTTACTTTGTTGTTTGATCTTGTCAACATCAGATCTAAGAAGGGGATGGTGTTATTAATTTCGTGTTCTACTGCAAATGTTATTTTTTCGTGAAAATAGTTAAATACGCTGAGGGTTCTTTGAATGTGATCTTTGTGTAAAATTAGTAAAAACTCATCCACATATTTTTTGATTAGAGAATTGGGGATAGTGGATTACCCATTGCTCAACCAAAAAGTTGTTTGTATATGATCTTATTAAATTGGAAATAATTGTTTTCCTTCACACATACATCAAAAATTTTAAAAAACGTTTCTGTTGAGCATTGGATGTTACGTTCAATTTTTGGCCACTCGTCATAGATGATGTCTCTAGCTGCGTCAACTGGTATATTAGTGAATAAAGAAACAACTTCAAAAGAGATCAGTACTTCGTCATTATTTAGGGATATGTGATCAAGCGTAGTCTTTAAACTAGCTGAATTTTTGACATTAAATTGGCTGTCAACCGCACCAATGGTTTCAAATGTTTTATCAATAATTTCGATAATTGATAAATGATATTAGGTGATATTATAGTTGACACTATGGATCGTAGTGGTACATACGGGGTGCTACAGGAGGTCTCATTTTTAAGTTGATTTTTTGTTGTTTATCTATCAACTTTTCTTTCTCAAGTTTATCAATTAATTTGTGTACTGATTTATTGATTTTATCTGTGTGGTATGTGTCTAGTCTACTGTATGTTGATCCATCACTTAGTAGATTGTCCATTTTTTTAATGTAATCAATTCTATTAAAGAAAACTGTTTTGTTACTTTAGTCTGTGTTAGTGACGATAATATTAGGATTAGATTTTGAAAAAAATATCTAAAGATTTCTTGTAGTCTAGTAGTTGTTTGTCCATTTTTGTTGTTTTCTTTTTTTTTGTTTTTTGTATTGAATGAGGGTGTTCATCGTAGACGTCCTCTTGTCTGTAATGTAGTCTTCCTCAGAGAATTGTGTTATAGTATGTTCTCTATATCGATCAGTGTATCTATTGTGTTAATTGTTATATTTTTTTGTGGTAGACTAAATTTACCACCATAGCTCAGTAGTGTTAAGCAGTCAACTGGAATTTCCTTGTCAGTTAGGTTAACAACATCTGTTGGGTCAAAGTTAAACTGAAATATTTTTTGTTGTTGTTGGAGTTTGATGATTTTTGAGTTTAATTTAATTTTAAGTTGGTTAGTTTTTCCAATGATGAAAATATTGTGAGAATCAATAAGATCAGAATAGATTTTTAGAGGTAAGATACTTTTTAATTTGACATGACAACCACTCACCTGCTTTTTAAGATATACAATGGTATATTTTGCGATTTTTATTTCTAGATTGAGCATTTTGCGTTTCATTGTTTGCTTCATTTTCATAATGTTCTCTTGAAACAGATTGGTCTGGTCATCAATGAAGGTTGGGCATCAAGTTCCACTTGTTTGCACTTTATTAGGAATGTATTTCGTTCTTCTGCTTTTGTGAGTTTATTTGTGGTTGATAGAAAACTATTCACTGTTGTTATGGTACTGGTTGGGAAATGGCGCCTTATCATATTAATTGTTACTTGTACTTAAATATAAAAATATAGGACGAACACCAAACCAAAATACTCACACAAATATAGTCTATTACCTCGAGTTTTTAACGTTGTTGTTGGTTATCTTGTTTAATATATATGTTCCAGTGTATGAATTTGTTAGTGATACTTAAAAACAACTTTTTTAATCTACATATAACAATACCCGGTACTTTCGTTGTACATAGTATTGTATTTTTGACACTACTATATACATAAAGTACTGTCGTTTGACATGGTAAATCACTCACCTATATAACCAATACAATAATTGGTCACAATGACGTATATAATAATAATAACAGTGTTAAAGGCCATTACTTGCCCCTTACTGAATCAACAATCTGGCTCCAACGGTTTCGATCCTGAGCTTGGTCTTCATACTGTCTTAGACAATCTGAAGAGGCCAAGTCGTTCTCTACATCGTGGAGCCATCGTCGCCTGCAACGACCTCTGCGCCTACCATATGGTGGCTCTCCTTTCAGAGATCGCTGCACAATTCGTTCCGGATCAGCACGCAGAACGTGACCGAGCCAGCGTACTCGCTGAGATCTAACTTCATGTACAATATCGGGGATCTTCATCAGATCTCTGATCTCGAAATTGTACAGAGAGAATTGTACAATGACATATATATATATATATATATATATATATATATATATATATATATATATATATATATATATATATATATATAAATATATATATATATATATATATATATATATTTTTACAAAATATTTTGTTCTCAATTCGTCTTCCTCGCCAATTAGTTTTCTAAAGTTGACGTGATCGTAAGATTATATAAATATCCTTTGTAGCTAATTATTCCTGCCAATAATGGAGTTTCACTATTTAAATTTTGAAAATGAAATTTATTATCGTTCCTTTTAAGGCTGGTATCATCCATGCCGTTCAAGCAAAAAGAAGGAGAGCAGCCCCAATCGTGAACTTTAGTTCAATCGAATCGGTCTGCGAAACCAAAAATGAAAAGGAAAAGAAGGCCCCGAAGAAGGAAATTAAAACCGGACGCACTTTTGATTAAAACTGGAGAGGGGAAAACCTATGCAGATGTCCTGGGAACGATAAGGGACAGTGTTAAGCCGGAAGACGCAAATATGGATATTAAATCCGTATACGACGCACCAGAACGGGTGATGTACTAGTGGAACTTGGAGCGAAATCGGGCAACAAGGAAAACTTCTGCGACGCCCTAACAGCTGCTTTGGGAGAGACTGGTACCGTGCGAAAACTGGAACCAAAAATCTCTCTACAAATCAAAGATCTGGACTGCTTAACTACCGAGGTGGAAGTTAAAGAAGCTATTAAGAGAGACCTTAAATCGCCCGCTGAAGAGATAAAGATATTACTCACCAGAACAAATAGAAGGGAACAAAGGATGGCATTCGTGGAGATTGGGGCACGGGCAGCCCTCGAGCTCATTAAGATAGGTCGTATTAAAATAGGATGGCTATACTGCAGAGTTCTACGGAAAACTATTGTAACAAGGTGTTACGCCTGCTTCGGCTATGGTCACTACAAAGAGAACTGCCAAGGCCCTGATAGAAAGAAGCAAGGGATATGTATCTAATGCGGTGAGACGGGCCACCTAATGAAGGACTGTCAGGCCAAGCCAAAATGTTTCCTCTGCGAGGAACTAGAGATTGGGCCTGAAAGGCTTAAACACGTAGCCGGGTCATGGGCCTGCCAAATATTCGGGCGGGCGCTGGACGAAGCCAGGAAAATATCAAATTAAGTGAAGGTTCTCCAAGGAAACCTTCATAGAAGTAAAACAGCGGATGCCCTTCTTGAACAATTAAGGCTAGACATAGGCGCAGACCTGCTGATTATTAGTGAACAATATCGCAACAGAGCGGAACCTGAATGGCACTCAGATAAACTTGGCACAGCCGCTATTTGGACTCCGCAACCCATCGTAGCCGACGGTTACGGAGCCGAAGAGGGTTTTGTTTGGGCTAAGGTCAACGGAATCACATATGTAAGCTGCTATTTCACACCGAATGAGTCAATGGACGCCTTTCGAGCGAAAATTGACACTTTGGAGGATAAAGCGCGAGAACTCAACAGTGCTCTCATCATAGCCGGAGATTTCAACGCAAAAGCGCTTGAATGGGGCATGAGCATTACAGACACTCGAGGACGGTATATCCTGGAGATGACAGCCAGATTAGGACTCACGGTGATGAATGAGGGCGGTGTATCAACATTCAGAAGACCGGGCTACGCCGAGACGATTCCAGACATCACACTTGTGTCCGACGCTGTAGCACAGGACATCATGGAATGGAGAGTTATAGAAGAGTACACGGGTAGTGATCACCAATACATCACCTTCAGAATAAGGAGAGAATCACGACAACCCAGATATGGCCCTTGTCGTGGGAGGGGATGGAATGTGGCCAAACTATGCGAGGAAAATCTCACGTCTACCATCGAAGTGGGGAAAGACACAGTACTGAAAGACACGGGACCACCCGAAAAAATTGCTACTCTCACAATGAGACTAGTAAAAAAAGCATGTGATGCGTCGATGCCTAAGAGAAGGGGTTCAACGGGAAGAAAGGCCGCGGTTTATTGGTGGTCCGACGAGATAGCAAATCTCAGGAGGAGCTGCCTACGCCTAAAACGCACACTCACTAGGGCAAGAAAAAGAGATGGGTACATGGCAGAAGCGGAACATGAGGAGTACAGGCTGGCGAGAAGAGCACTGAAACTAGAAATAAACAGAAGCAAACGTCTCAAATGGGAAAATTTGAAACAAGATGTCGACACGGACCCCTGGGGTCTGGGATATAAGATTGTGATGCGTAAGCTAAGATCACAAGCGCCCAGCCCAGTAATGGAAGCAAGTCAAACGTGGCATATTGTAAACACCCTTTTCCCGGATCACCGAAACGACAACCGGCCACCCTACCCCGATAAGCCGGGGGATATACCAGTTTTCACAGTCGAAGAGATACAACAGGCCACCGCCTCTCTCCAAAATAAGAAAGCACCCGGTCCAGACGGAGTCCCCACGGAAGTCATGAAGGTGATAGCTCGATCTCGTCCGGAGGTACTCCTAAATATGTACAATCGTTGTCTCGAGGAAGGCGTTTTTCCTAAAGCATGGAAAACGCAACGGCTGGTCCTCATAAACAAAAAGAAGGGTGACCCGAACTCCCCATCAGCATATAGACCTCTGTGTATGCTAGATACAGTGGGCAAACTACTAGAGCGATTACTAAAACCGCGGCTTACAGCCGCTATCCAAGCTTCCGGGGACTTATCAAATAAGCAATACGGCTTCAGGAAGGGTCGGTCTACTATTGGTGCAGTAGAAGAAGTTGTGAAAGCTTTCCTTATAGCACAACCAGGAAATCACTATTCAAGGAAGCAAGTGTTACTGGCTACACTGGATGTTAAGAACGCATTTAATTCGGCAAGATGGTCGGATATGTTATCGGCGTTATCAAACACTTTCCGCGTACCGGACTATCTTTTGAGGATAATGCACAGCTACCTCCAAGATTGGAAGCTACTGTTCGAGACCACGGACGGGCAATGCAGTAAAGAGGTCACAGGTGGTGCCGCCCAGGGGTCTATTCTAGGGCCTGATCTATGGAACGCATCATACGATGGCATCTTGCGAATGGAAATGCCAGACGACACCTTCATGGTAGGGTACGCAGACGATATTGCAGCAGTAATAGTCGCCCGGGATATAGACGATGTTCAACGAAAGCTCAATCAAGTAATGAGAAGAGCTACCGCCTGGCTAACCGGACACGGTCTGAGCCTAGCAACAGAAAAAACAGAACTAGTCCTGCTTACGAGACGGCATAAAATTGCAACCGACGCGCTGCTTCAGGTAGGAAACCAGCAGTTACGGCCCAACACGACAGTCAAATATCTAGGGGTACACCTGGATACAAAACTCAATTTTGGGGAACAAGCTAAGCGCTCGTCAGAAAAGGCTTCGAAAGTAACCCTTGCTTTGAGCAGACTGATGACAAACATCGGAGGCCCATCAGCTGGAAGAAGGAGGCTTCTAATGTCAGTCACAAACTTCATCCTCTTGTATGTTGCGAAATATGGGCAGACACTATAAAAAAGGAAGTATACCGTAAAAAAAATGGCTACGGTACCACGCCGGGGGGCACTTAGGATCTGCAGCTCATATAGAACTGTATCAGAACCTGTGGTCTTGGTAATCGCTGGTGTGATCCCCATTGACCTAATGGCGGAAGAAAGGAAAACAATATACGAGACCAGAAGCGATCTTGGCCTCGTAGAAGCAAAAAAAGCAGCCAGAGAACAGGCCATGCACCGCTGGCAGGAGAGGTGGCAGTCCGAGAGCCGCGGTAGATGGACTAGAAGGCTGATTAGAAACCTGCCCGCTTGGGTAGATAGGAAACACGGCGAAGTAAATTACTTCTTGACCCAATTCCTTACGGGCCATGGATACTTTTGCAAGTATCTGCACACGATGGGCAAGGTGGATAACTCCTCTTGTATTTACGGTGATGCAGCAATGGACGATGCAGAACACACTCTTTTCACATGCGACCGGTGGAAAAGAAGACGTGAAGAATTAGAAAGAAAGGTCGGCAATTTGGCACCCGAAAACATAGTAGCTATCATGCTTGAATCGAAGTCAAACTGGGATACTGTGGCGCGGTTCGTAGAATCGACCCTACAAGAAAAGAAACCAGAAATGGACAATTACCACAGAAGGTGAAAACATGCGTCTACAAGACCAATCCTAGAGAGGAAATATACGAGACACCACCTTGAAGTAATACCAAAAGTAGTTCCGGGGTGGATATTTTGTCTGGCAAAGAGGAGATTTTTAGTGGGTGTGAGTTCCACACATCGTGCATAATGCATTTCCCTCCTCTCCAAAAAAAAAAAAAAAAAAAAATCATCCATGCCGTTCAACAGAACCGTGGGTAATCTGATAATCTTGGATCTTGGTAAGTCACCCAATCTGTTTTTAATTCCTTATTTTCAAACTTGTTTAACCTTAAAAAATCAAATTGGATATTATTCTCAAAGACGATCACACACATAAAATATTATCCGAAGAATTAAAACTATTTTCCTTTCGTATATTGCCACATTTGTAACTAACAATTTTTAATCCGTGCAATTCATAAATTCTAAATATTTTTCCGTTTAAATTCAGTACTGGCGTAACAAATGGGTTAAATTCGGACTTCGATCTCGTACATGAATTACAAAAATTGGAAAAAATGAAAACACATTCCGAATTATAAAACAATCCTCTTATAATTGAAACAATAAATTCAAAATGAATTCATTCAATCGTATATGTATATACATTATGCATACCTAGCAAAGGCAAAAACTTAAATCGTATTTAAAAAAAAAATAATCCACAAACATAAAATACTCTCGAGTATAAATGTTTATTGGGAATTTTTGGGTTTTTGCCTTTTTTCCGGAAGATGTGAACAAAAATATCAAGTTTCTTACTTATCTCGTCCATACAACCTAATCGAGCGTGAATTATATACGTGTATCCCCAAATAATAAAATATTTCTTCTATTTCATTAGGCCCAGCTAAATTTAAAATACTGTTCCTAAATCCTAATTCTTTTTAATTATCAATTTTTTTTTGTCTCTTAGTCGTGCAATTTTCATTGTAATCGTACATAGCTATACAGTATATACATAAATTCAAATAAAACCAAATTTGCGTTCAAGCTTAATTTATTTAAACAAACCGAAGAAGCAAAATGTAATGAAAATAAATATCCTACTCAGCTCTATATATATGTATGTACACTATTATACACTTATACAGTATATCGGTTGTGCTTAGTAAAAAATTTAAAAGATTTGTAAATGGAATTGGGCACAAACAGAAAAAAAATTTGTCTTGTTTAAAATTAATAATATTAAAAATCCATTAACTGCAAACTTTTATTTTGCTTTCCGTTTTATTCGATGTAATTTTAAATGTTTAATTTTAATGTCTTCAATTTGGTAAACGCCAATTAGACCGGAGAATTTTAAGTAATACACAAAATACATTTTTTTTCTCCCAGGATACGACATCCTCGACCGACGGTTATTGTATTTTAGTATATTTTATACATCTTCCGAGTTGGATTTGGGAAATGTGGAAACTGAAATTATCAGTTTTCTTTATATCCAATGGAAATTATCTCAATTTGGTGTAAAAAAAGAAAAGGAACCGAAAATGAAATTTTTATGTATTTCATAATCACTTTAATACAATTATTTTTGTTTGTATCGTTAAAAAATCTATACATTATATGTATAAGGATTTTCAAAGCGTCCACCCATATTTATATAAGTGGGGGGTAAATTAGATAAACATATTTTTATTGTTTTGTTCCAGTTTGGTGCTGGCTTAAAATGTTAGTTAACTAGGTAATTTTTTTTGAAACAAGTACGTTCAAAGAGAGATTATTCGTAATTAAATTATGGTTTGTATGTCATGTCATTCTGTAAATTCGTAAATTAAAATTAATAATTTTTGAACCAATTAAAATGTTTGATAATATCACTATTTCAAACTATTTTATATGATGTTTTCGATTTATGTTAACCGATGTTCGAATATTAAAAAAAATAAATAAATTAGATAAGGTAAATACACAAATTAAATATAATTTTAGTAATTTTAGTAGGCAAATTAATTAGAGTAATTAAATAGATAATACAAAATTAATGATTTTAATAAATAAATAAACATGTTACATAAGTTAATTACATAAATAATTATTTGATCGCGTTGACTGATTTTTACACTAACTCAAAAGGCTTTATTCCATTGAGCCTTCTAACAAAATCTGTAAATCCAGTAGCTGGATAGCCTCTATATTAACATGGTGGAGTAGCCGTTGTTCAGAACGTGACTGAGCCACCGTACTCGTTGAGATTTTATTTCATGCACAATATCAATAATAGGACAGTAACTGATATGCTGTGCAAAGGAGAGCTATACCGTGATAATTCTCACACTTCAAGCGGTCTCCCTTCTTAAAGATGGGCACATCGCGGCCATTTTCCATTCGTCAGGCATAACTTCGGTTAGCCATACTAATCGAATAAGGTCGAACAGACAGTCCACTCCAGGTGCGCGGTTTCGTTTTATTCTCTGCATGGCCTTAGTGAATTCCTCATGGGATGGCTCCTCAATGCAAATCAGTCTGTGACGCATGATGAACGTCAAACAGGTCAGTGTAGTTTCCATTCCATACGTCGAGTACTGCGTCGATGTTGACACAGAGGTATCCATTCCGGTCCCGAATGGCAGTTGACGCAGGCTTGAAAGTATGGTGCAATCCAGTAATTCTTTTTAAAGAAATTACGCGAACTGCGCTCATTGCTGAGGTGTTGTACTTTCAGATCCTCGGCCTTCCACCATTCTCGCTTTTTCCGTCTACAAATCCGCTTAGCTGCCCTCCTAGTAAGAATAGCCTTGCTTTTCCTCGCGATTGTGAGACGTTCTTGCACTTAATATGAACTATATTTTGTTGCCCAACTGCAAGAAGACACTCGTCATCAAACCAATTATTCTTGGGTCCGACTTTTACTCTATACCTAAGCACTATTGAGCAGCACTGACAACCGAAGTTTTAAGTGCCTTCTAGACAGAGTTCACATAGTCAGACTGGTAGTTAGCTCTCTCAATGTTGTCGCTGACAAGATCCTGATATCGTTTCTTTTGATCCTTCATTTATCAACCTTCACAGTCGAAACGTCCCATGCCGTGTTCCCGGACTTGTACGAAAACTTCCATCGTAGTTTTGCAGCGACCAAATAATGATCGCTGCCTATACGTATTTGGTTGCTGACCGATAAGTTCTCACATCGTGCATAACCTGAGCTCGCCCTTTTGAAATAAACACGTAGTCAATTTGGCAGCGGGGAATGTTGCGAGGATGGATTCATGTTTTCAAATGTATCTGTATGTGAGTGTTATTTGTCGCAGTTTCGTATCAGGTATCTGTTTGCTCTAGCATTAAAGTCCGCAAATACCCTTCTTACATCGTGTTTGGGTATAGATCCCATGAGATCGTCCAAGTCATTGTAAAATGAGTCATTATCTTGGGGCTGGCTGACTTCTGTGGGTGCATGTACACAAATTATCGACAGGTTGGCTAACTTCATGCGCAAGCGAAGCTTACACAATCGGTTATTGACGGAAATCCAAAACAGCCCTCTTTACCTGCGGCCCAAGAAGAAATCCAGCTCCAAGATTTCTGAGGTGTTCTCCACTGTATAACAACGTAAAGCGTTGGGACACATGGTCTCCACTTTTAGGCCAGCGAGTTTCTTGAAGAGCAACGAGCTTCAGCAGTTTAATCGCCTTCTACGACAAGCAAATACTGTTGTGGTGATCTTGGAAAACATGTTCGTGCAGTTTGGGTTTACGAAACATGTGTGACCATAGGGGCCATGTTTCTTAGTACTTTATTTTGAAATCGTTGGATAATATCCACTTTACTCTGCTTGGTACATTCCCACAGCTGTATACCATAAGTCCAAACTAGCTTCAATATTTGCTTATCAATCAGAAGCATATTATTAGGGATTGATACATGAGTTTCTTCCCAGTATCCAATGCATTTTATAGTATTTAAATCCCAATTCGTCTCTTTTCTTTTTTACATGACCTCTCCAGCGAAGCTTAGCGTCTAATGTCATAGGTAGTGTGTGCATGTGATATTTCTTGATTATTCTCTTGTTCATAAAGTCGACATGTAAAGATTTAGTTTCATTCATTCTAAGGTGGTTTGTAATTTCTGTTTTAATTGGAACATCTCGGGTGTATAGTAAATGCAGAAGTGGCCCAAGAACACTTTCTTGTGGAACTCCTGCTCTTATTTCCTTAAGCTCAGAATATTCACCTTCTTGCTTAAGTCTGAAGTACCTTTCCGTTATATATGATTCCAGTATTATGCTGTACTATTTAGTAGGTTTAATTTGAGTTTGTATAGAGTAAACCTTCGTTCCAAACCTTGTCTTCTAAAGTCTTCTCAATAATATTGCTTCATCTATGCACTTGATCAATAGTTCAGTGCTCACTGCGAAAACCAAATTGGTGATTCGGAATTCGGTTATTTTTTTCAATTATTAGTTTGAGTCTTTTAATAGTAACTTTTCAAAGTGATTAGACATTATCGGTAGCAAACGATATAGGTTTGGGAATCATGATAACCTCCGCCACTATCCAAAGTTTTGGCACATGTTTTAACCTGAATACAGCATTTATGATATAAGTTAACTTTACCGTATAGCTTTCCTCGGTAACTGATTTATTATTAATTTAAATTGTTTTTAATTTCGTTTGCTACTTTAGTAGGTGATGTAGGTGTTACTTTTTCGAGAATTTCTGTTATGTTTTCATCAAATGTTTGTCGTAATTGACATTCCTGAGGTAGAAATACATATATATGTTCAAAATGATTAGCAACACTTCCAGCTTTTTCTTTGTTTTTCCTTGACCATGTTCCTTCCATTTTCCCTCTCCCTAATTTCTAAATTTCTCTTGATAATTCTTGAGTACGATTGTTTAGTCTTTTTTTGTCTTGTGGAGCTCTAATTTGGTATCACGAAAATTTTTTCTGGATTTGCGTTTATCCCTATGGAGATTTCAAATTTCTATTGGATAGTTATTTCCTTTTAGCCTTAAATTGATTTCTGGAGTACTTTCCCATGCTCATCGTTGAATATTCGTAGTGAACTTTTGTACTTCTATGTCCGTTGATCCATAGCTTTTAAAGGAACTTTCGAAAGTATTCTTGTTCAAAGTGTACTTTGAAACTTTCCCAGTCCGTATATTTGTTGGTTAATACTGGATTATTTCCTTTTTGGATGATATACTCGCTTAGAGTTAGGACTATTTGAGAATGATCTGAGCTCATATCTTGTGGTTTTCTTCAACTTTCATAAAATTATTAGAATTTTTTTTGGTTATGACAAAATCGATCAGGTCAGGTATTTTTTCTGGGTCAGTTGGCCAATATGTTGGTTTTCCTGTTGAAATGGATTAACATCCATTTTCTTTAATGGTAGTCAATAATTATTTTCCTTTAGTTGTAGTTAATCTAGAACCCCAGTGAGTATTCTTCGCATTGAAGTCACCACCTATTATGAACCTTTATCCCAGACGCTTGAAGAACTCTGAGTATTGTTTCCGAAATAGCACACACATCTATATTCTCAATGTCGAGGACTGCTTGTTGTTCTTGCTAATGCCGGAGTAAACCATTAGCATTCCATAATTGATTTTCATTGTGCTGCTCATTTTTGAGTGGATTTGGGTATAGCTCCCAATGATCTATCTTCCAATTTTTGGAGCCTCCCATCAAATTTTATTAATTCATGAAAATATCTTGTATCGTTTGACTGAGGTCTTCATTTATCGATTTTTGCTTGGGTTTATTGACTACGCCTCTTGTTGCTTCGGCATATGTAACACCTTCAAATTGTTGCCCATTGCCTTGTTTTGTCTGCCTCTCATATCGATTTGCCTGACTATACATTTTAGTTTTATTCATCCTTTGGATTTAAATTTTCTGAATTTTCTTTCCAACAATACATCCTCGGTAATTAGCAGGATGACCTTGTCCGCAGTGTACACACATTAGAACTTGCGGATTGTCGCATTCTCCAATTAGGTGGTGTCCGGCGCATTTAACACACACATTGGAAATTTGCCACAATACTTTGAGTATTGTTAATAGGAACTTTTCAAACTGTTTAGACATTATTGGTGGGGAGGTACTTGTTTTTATCTTTTTGGACGTTTGTCTCAACCTTTTGAAGCTGAGTATTTTGGTCCAATGCTTATGGTTTTTGTAGTGGTGACGGTGTATTATTTAACCTTTTTTATTTTTCCTAGACTTAGCACGAATCCATTCTGTTTCTTTAGCTATAATAAGTCTTCCTCATCTTTCCTTAATTAAATAGAAAAACAAATTAAATAATTAAATAAATTAAGTAATCTTAATAAGTTCAATAAATTAGATAAATCAGTTATATAATATTTACTTTAATTAATTTTTATAATTTATTTTAATTTATTATTGTTTAATAATGTTAAGTAGTGTTAATACTATATTAATACTTATTTATATAATTGAGAATTAATTTTATATTTTTAATAAATGATGGTAAGTATTTTTTCGGGTTCAAACAATAAAAAATATTATTTTTGACACTCTTGACGTAAACCTCAAAATTAAAATTGATTTGATTAATTTAATTTAATAATAACCTTTTAAAAAAAACAATTTTCAAAATGGCATGTCAAATGTCATATAAATTTGTTGGAAATTTCAGTTAATTAACTGCTGAATTACTTTCTGATCACGCAACATTTCCATATGTTACGAATGATAGTTAAAACCTTAAAGAAAGCCTGTTATAGTCCAACTATGTACGAACGGACAACATAGTGAACATTATTTTTATTTGTCAGTACTCGGTATTCGGTATGAAATATGCTAGTCCCGCATATACCAGGCTTTCTTCATAGATCCATGAAAGACTCAGTGTGGAATAAACACAGCAATAGTAGAGAAGAGGGGCTTGAACGCTGTTCTCCCATACTACTCTCTCCATAGACTCAATTAATCTTGTAACAACATCAAGAATGGTATCATAATCTGAATTTATATAGTGTTGCAACAAAATATGGAAATTCCAAGTAAATGTGGTAATATACAATTTACAATTATTCGTCTACGTAAAAGTCACATTTAATTCAAATAACTTTGTATAATTTTAACGATTGCGGTTGGCATGACATAATTCAAATTGTGCGCCTGTCGCTGATCTAATTCGCTGAGTTCATTGAGAATGACGAACAAAAAAATATATTCACCAATAATGTTATGAATTTGTAACAATAAATCAATTCAAATTAAAAACCATCATAAAAACCACAAAATTTTCTAAGAACTCAATGACAGGTTACGTTCAAGTATAGTTAAGAACAAAATACTTTAATAATCATAAACTGATTCCATATACTCATATTCATATTCACAAAATATATATTTTTGAATAATTTGCATCTGATGATTTAATTTTAGTTTTCATTTTATTCTATGTATGTAGTATTATTTAAATGGCAATAAATCATATTATTGACGTAAAACAATTAATTTTATTTTGTTTGATAATCATTCAATCATCAATATGTAGTACACATGTTGTTAACCTCAAAAATAAATTGTAAATGATTTTTAAAGACAACAATCCAAGATTAAGTCAACCGACATTGATTTTTATTATTATTACACTTTAAATGCAATATTGATATGACAACATTTTAATTAGAAAATTTAAAACATATGGCAAATTCTAAGTCACTAACTGCACGATTTTTTTTTGATCTACTAAATAAAATATAAGAAATGTATGTCGAAACGAAAAAAAATATTAATTTCATTCACATATATAAAATTATTATAAATTAAATAATTTTTTTTAATTTGGTTTATTTATTCTGGAAATTTTTTTTAATTTTTTTATTTTATTTTGTATGAACATGTCTAATTCCGAATTACATAAATACAAACTATGCCGTACAGATGTTTATGTTTATTGGGTATTAAAAAAATAACAGAAAATTCATTGATCTTTCGTTTCCAATAACTTTATGTTTTTATTAGAATAAAAAAAATATTTGTAGTGTCGCAAAGGCGAAAAAAATGTAATACCAGCAGCAAAAAATTTGAGACATACTTTTATTTTTGTTGGTTAAAATAATATGATTTTAGTGCCGGCCAAATAATATCCGAACATGATGACATATAATCCAAAAATGTGTAGAATTTCGATTTAAGGTAGTGGTCTATATTTGTATACATATATGGTTTGATTATGGTTTAGCTGGAGTCATATAAACGATGCAATTTGCTGAGCTTAAAATACTTAACGATTTATAATAACAAAACGTCTAATTACACCTGATACATATTCGAATAAGTATTTCATGAATAACACGTTCAATTTTGACTTGCTTGAAGAGAGTTTGGTTTATTGCTAATGATCAATGACCTAAAATAACCCCACCAGAAATAGTCTAATGGTGTTAAATCACAACTGCTTGGAGGCCATTCAATATCATAGTTTCTTGAAATAATCGAATCTCCAAACTTTTCTCGCAATAATTCAATTTTTGCACTTGCTGTGTGGCACGTAGCCGTCTTGTTGGAACCAAATGTTGTCAAGATCAACTTCATCCAATTTCGGCCATAAAAAGTTGGTTATCATCTATACCGACCTCCATTGACAGTAACGGTGTTACCAGATCCATTTCGAGAAAAATGCGGACCGATGATTCCACCAGACCAAAAACCACACCAAACTGTAAATTTAGGTGAATATCATGAATAATTTGTGGATTTTCTTCGCACCAGAATCGACAGTTTTGTTTATTTACCGCTCCACTCAGATGAAAGTGAGCCTCATCGGAGATGATGATTTTCTTAAAAAAATCGTTATCGTTTTCAAGTTGTTCCAAGGCAAAATCAGTATTCACGACGATGATGATGAAATTGAAAACATTACTGAATACAATGAAACAAAAAATGACGTCATGACATATTACAAATGGTCGAAACGTCACTTAAAAATCATATCATGCCTATTGGAAAACCCTTTAGAAATCAAAAATTTACAAAGTTTATATTTAAATATTTATTATACTTAAGTGTATTAATTTCAAACCAAAGTTAAAACTATATTCGAGAGAAATTTATTTTTATTTTAATTTCCAACAATTTCTAAATTTACAAAAATAATTCAAGGATATCTTAGAATTAAACAATTTTTTTAAGTTTTAAAAGTTTTAAGAAATTTTGAAAACTTCAGAAAGTATATTAGGTTAATTTAAAAGCGTAGGTATATGAATTGTAAAAATTGGTTGAATCGTATAAAGATTAAAAATTGGAGTTCTGAAGTTTAAATGTTTTTTTCTTATTTTGAGAGTTTTATGGAATATCTTAATTTTGAAATCTATAAAATAATACGTTTAAAAAGAATTAAAAATTAATAAATTTATATGGAAAATATATAATTTTAAATAACTGCTAAATTGAAAACTAAATAATTTAAAATAATTTTATTATTTCGGTTATTTAATAAATTAGTTTCCTAATTGCTATAAGATGATGTTAAGAACTCGAATTAATTTTATGATTTTTATTATTATATTATATGATTTTTGAATTTATCGAATTTTGCAAGTTGTATTAATTTTAATTTTCAAAAGTTTACTAATTTTTTAGATTTTACTAAGTAGCTTTTTTCGCGTCAATTTTTGTACTCTAATTTTTGTTCATTTTAACATTTTCAGAATTTTTAAAATATTTGGAATATTGAAATTTATAGAATAAGTTAAAAAAGGATAGTAACATTTAATTTTTAAGAATTGTAAATAAGAAAACTTTTAAAAATATTCATTTTAAAATTAACATAATGAATGAAAAGAATTTCAGAATTATATAAATTTAAAATAAGCAAAGATGGTTTATTTTTAAACAAAACTAAATGTTATTTTTGTGATAATTAATTTGTTTTATTTTTAAGGCCGATTTCGGAAATTTATTTCGACTAAAATAAAATTTAGTTTTATTGAAAAATAATTTTCAAAGTGACAAAAATTACATGAAAATTAATATCCATAACATAAAAAAGAAAATTTTTTATTATTTCTAAATTAAAATTAATTTAACAATTTATTTAAAATAAATTTCAATATTTCTCGAATAATTATAATTGTTAGAACAGAGGGGTTGATAAGATTTACGTGTGATTTTAAAAATTTGGAAGCCAAGTATTTCGAAATTTTCAATTCTTAACATATCCAAACATAAAATTACATATAAATCAATTTAAACAATTTGTATGTTTCTAAAACCCTATTACAAATTTTAAATAATTATGAAATTTTTCACTTACATATTTTATTTTATTTAAAATTTATTATTTACAGAATTTTTATATATAATATTTAAGAAGATTAAATTTAAGAATATTCGAGTGGGAGTTCTAAACGTTAAATTTTTAAAGGTCTGTTTATTATCACTTCAATAAATATTGCTTAAATTGCTATTATTTAAAAATATATATTAAATTATACATTATTTGATTTAATTCAATTTTTTAATTTTTGAAATCATTTTTTATAAATTAAAATTTTTTTTTAAGATTTTTAAATTTTCGAAACTATAATGCAAATTTTCGGAATTTTATGAATTTTTCTATTAATTTTTTTAAAAATAATTTTCTCAAATTATAGTTTGTACGAACCATCACTATTAAAATGGCTTATTTCGTTTCGATCTTCGTCTAGTTCGTAAGCCAAATGGGCTTTAACCATTTAAGGCTAAATTTCAAAGATTACAACAAAAAAAAAGATTCGGCCAGGCATTAGAAATTGGACAATATAAAAAATCCTGTTTCAATTGACTTTTTCGGCTCAGTCAGTGCATGAAAATAACTCTGGAACACTTATTTTGTATTAATCCTAGTTGACACTATTTACAACCAGTGAGCCTATTCCGGTTTCTCCCGGGAATTGGGAATTGGGGGAAAAATGTTGCAATAATTCCTAACTTTTTATTGCATTTTCCCCCAAAGTGTATTCTGCCAAATTGGGAATAATTTCCCCTTGAAAATGTCAGCAGTACAAAAGTTTACCACTAAATTACAAATTGAATAAAATTTATTTAAAGTGTTACGATTAATTCGCTATTTGGATGATAACTAAGAAAACCAATAAAAATTTGATTTTGACATTAAAATTGATTCTTTTTATGTAGGTGTGAACTTTACCAAAAGAAATTCGTGTTCCAATTGCGCTGAGTTTCTTGGTTCAAGGTAAACTGCTGTATACGTTTCATGAACGTTATTAACACACAAACTAATTAAACTTGGTTTCTATATGTACATATTTTATCAGATTCGTTCCAACAGAGAGTGCGTATGAATTATCTAAATTGCGTATCGCAGAGTGTGGTTAGTCGATATATAATCGAATTTTGTTAAATTGTCGATGAAAATTTAATGCCGATATCCATAAAATTTCCACAATCGCCAACGGAAATTAATGAAGTCGAAATACAATACAAGTTCTTGTTTTAACTTTTTAATTAACTCACGTCTCAATGTTCAGACCAGCAACTAGAGTCGAACATGTATACCTTATTCGGCATTACTATCATTCAAAGAATGTCCAATTCGTATAAGAACACAGGTCCCATTACGTAAATTATTTGTTTTATACGAGTATTCAAGATTCAAATTATTTATATATTATCGATTCTAATTTAAAATTTTTAAATGTTATGCTTCATATAATTATTGAAATTATTTTTTATTTCGATTTTGAAATATAATATTCAAAACGCCCATCTAATTCCCCCAAAAATATTCCCATTGAAAAAAATTCCCCGAATCACAGTCCCCACAGTAATTTGCTTTAGAAAAGAGAGAGGCTTGTACATAATTACTTTTTTATTAGTGTTTGAATTTCAATGCGTAAAACACATGCTGGGGCTCCAGAGTTACTACACCAAAAGGGAGAGAGTTGTTTGAAGCAGGAAAAAAATTAAAATGTGACTTTTAATCTGGTGGCTCACCAACTTACTGGCCAACAGATTTAAACAAAATACCGGATATTATAGACTTTTATGTGACAAAATGTATATCAGGTAACTATATTCGTTCGGAAAATAATGAAGAGCTTACATCGGACCACTCTCCTGTTGTTATGATGATCAGTGAAACAATAATTGAAAAAGAAATCACAGCGAGGCTGTCCAATAAGAATACCAATTGGAAAATGTTTCGAGAATTAATAGAACAAAACATCAATATTCAAGCACCAATAACTAACAATATACACGTTGAAGAGGAAGTAGAAAGGCTAATAGAAAACATACAACAGAACAGTTAAGAGTGAATCAATAAGTACATATTTATCGTCACTTACTAGCCAAAAAGATACCGAATATTCCTTATGGAAAGCAATGAAAGTACTTAAGAGACCAATAAATTCGACGGCACCAATTAGAAGTGAGAATGGAAGCTGGGCTCGAAGCGCTAAACAAATAGCTGACTTGTTTGCGAGACACCCAGAAGAAACGTTTCAACCATTACCCAGGCAAACTGCGGATGAAAATGTTAACCTACTGAAATGATCTGATGAGCTTGAAATACAAAGTGTATCTCTACAGGAGCTAAAAGAAGCAATTCAAAATTTAAACATGAAAAAATCTCCTGGGTACGACCTCATAACCGGGCAAATCATTAAAGAGTTACCAAATAAAGCGATACGTAAACTTCTCCATATAATCAACGCTGTGTTCAGACTAAGATACGTTCCAAGGCAATGGAAGGTGGCAGAGGTGATCATGATCTTAAAGCCTAACAAACAATGTAACGATAAAAAATCTTTCAGACCGATATCGATACTCCCAACCATAGCAAAGGTTTTTGAAAAATTGCTCCTGAAGAGAATGACACCTATAATGCTGAAACTAGAAACTAAAAAATTATGTTCAAGCGTTTTCCTGGATGTAGTTCAAGCATTTGACCGAGTTTGGCACAGAGGATTGGAGTACATTCAATGGAGTTGAATGATTTTCCATCGTTCTGCCATGGCAATCCATAAAAAAAATCTCAAAGCTTATTGCAACCTTCTCTTGTCTTTGGTAAACTTAATTCTTTAATTCCTCAGTATAACGTACGAGATAAAGAATTTATGTCTAGATAATTTAATCGGCCTTAGAACGAATTCGTGGATTGATTTGTACGACTGTTCCGAGTTGGCCATATTGATATAACAGTTACAATAAACAATTGTGAATATAACAAAATATCTAATAATATTGTTACTGTCTATATGTCCCCTCACTATATGGTCCATAATGCTAAATAAGCAATAAATTAAAAATTAATTTTTATGTTTATAATAAAATGTATAATTATACGATTTTGTAAATAATTTTATACCGCTGTGAATTTATTTTCACAATTTTTTTTTTTACCATGATTTAGCCGACTAATTTGTCACTTCCATAATCTAGTATAAAACGCCATATGATGTCGACAGCAAAACAGCATTCAAATAATTTTTTTTATTAGTATTGATAAATATGCTTTTTTAATGTATGTATGTATGTATATAAGTTGCGTTATACGTATTGTTGCGCCACAATTAAGTTAAATATATTAATTGAACGTATTTCCTTTTACAAAAGCGAAAAAATAAAATAAAAAAATTATTATTTATAAAAGAGACACCCCCAACCGTGATAAATGTCATTATTCAATTTCATACAATACTAATTCAACAATTTTTAATTTTTCTTTTCACTTTAAAAATAATTTCCTGTCATCATGCCACAATTTTATTTTATTGTACATTAAAACATGAGACAACAGCATAAAACAACAAAAACATCGCACACATTAATAAAAAAAATCACAATCTTCTCGTGATGAAAATGGTGAAAATTGATAACAAAAAAAAAATAATAACGCAAATAAAATTAAAAGAGAAAATTAAACATTAAACGAAACAAAAACAAAAACGGAACATTAACTTCAATTAATGTGATTAAATAGTTCATTAAGTTGAAAGCTTTTTTGTGTGCTTCTCTGCTATAACAATAATTCTCGTGAAAACACAAAACTTTTAAAAAAAATGTTGCTGTTGTTTATTTTTTTATATCAAAATAATAAAATGAGAACAGCTAAACAATGGTTTTCAGTTTTGTATACATACATACACACTTAGTTAGAACTGTGATGATTTCTTAGCTCGCTTCAAGATGAGTTCTGAGGATAATTTTAAAATCTTTGTTTTTTTTAATGTCCCATGTATTTGCGCATTTGCGAGCAACAAAAAAGACAAACAAAATGTTGTTGTTAGTTTTTCTCAACAAAATATTTTAATAAATTTTCTTCTATAAAATTTTATGGAATTAAACGATTTTGTTGTTGTTGTTTTAATTTACATTAAGGTTGTTATTATGTTTATTATCTTTGTTTGCAAGTAATCATTTATATATGTATGTATATTATACAAAAATATTTAAATATTTTTCTTTCGTGTTTTTATTTTTTATCTTAAATCGTTTTTAATTATCCGCATATTTAAATGGCTTTATTATACTTTGTATATACATATTATATATAAGTGCAGGAAATATAAGGGTTTTAATAAGTAATTAACGGTTAATTATTTTGGTTTTATTACGAAATTATTTTAATTTAATTTTGTTACACAAAACATTTTTAAAATAACTGGTTAGACGCTGAGTCTATATGTTAAATATACGTATGTGAACAATGGTCCCATATGTTAAATATACGTATGTGAACAATTCGCATAAAAACACTGCCTGTAATTAAAATAATCAAATTAATCGAATAAAAATTAAATGGTATATATACGTAGGTATATTCTGATGTGGATCCCCGATATTGTAAATGAAATAAGATCTCAGCGAGTACGCTGGTTCGGTCACGTTCTGCGTGCTGATTTGGAACGAATTGTGCAGCTATCTCTGAAAGGAGAGCTATATGCTAGGCACGGAAGCCGTTGCGGGCGACGGAGTATCGATTTCGACTTGGTTTCTGCGGCTTAAAATAGCGTCTGTTTCTCATGTAAGAGGTGGCTGATATACCTGGCAGGAGGTATAAAATGCTAGAAGAAGAATACCTTGAACAAAAACCCAACGATGTGCAGTGATGGGACCACAATGTCTCCGCAGTGGTGTGATTGGCTGCTGGGACAGATATTAATACAAGCTTAACAAGGGATAATGAGTATCTTTTTCATAGGGGTAAGAAAATCTTAAGATCACCTACTATTAAAAAACGAGTTCTATAGGAGATATTAATATGACTTTGTCTTCACCAACAACTAATATTGAAAGCGAAAAAATTAAAAAGCCTATAGACGAGCTAAAGTAATACAAATAGCAGATATCGCGGTAGAATGTTTGATCTAAACCGTAGAAACCCTGCTAGGGAAGCCCCGACCAATCGACAGACAAATTAGGAATTATATAAATTACGAGGAAAAGAATCATATGCACAGGTGACCCAAGGTCAAGAGGCAAAGGCAAAAGATAGCAATAACAGAAAATTTTGAGAGATGTCGTGAAATGCATAGATGCTCTAAATAAAAAACTTGATGAGCAGGCCGAGACCAATAAACTTATATTTGAACATTTGAAAAACTTGTCATCATCCTTACCCAACGCGACTAGAAAAAAAAAAAATAATAAACTTACAAATGCTCAGAATAGTAATTTGGAATGCGAATGGCTAATCCAACATATCCCCGAACTGGAAATATTTCAATATTTAAACAAAAAATTGATATTTGTCTAATCTCTGAAACCCATTTCACTAACTCCTCATATATGCCAAAATACGTGGGTACAGATTTTACCATGGTATCCATTCAGCAGAGAGAGCAAGAGGCGAATCTGCCACTCGTATTATAAAGAGAATATAAAACACAACAAAGAATTAAAAATTGAACGTGAATCTATGCAAGTTACAACTATCAAAAAACTCGCACAAAGTACAAAAAATAAATGTATCAGCAGTATACTGTCCACCACAACATAATCTGAAAAGAGATGATTATGAAGAACTTTTTAACACCATGGGAGTTTTTTTTTATAATTGGTGGCGACTTCAATGCGAAAAACACATAATGGGGCTCCAGAGTTACTACACCAAAAGGGAGAGAGTTGTTTGAAGCAGGAAAAAAATTAAAATGTGACTTTCAATCTAGTGGCTCACCAACTTACTGGCCAACAGATTTAAACTAAACACCGGATTTTATAGACTTTTATGGAACAAAATATCAGATAACTATATTCATCTGGAAAATAATGAAGAGAAATAAGAATACCAATTGGAACAATTTTCGAGAATTATTAGAACAAAACATCAATCTTTAAGTACCAATAAGGAACTATATACAAGTCGAAGAGGAAGTAGAAAGGCTAATGAAAACATACAACAAGCTGCGTGGCAAAGTACATCTTTCAAATATGCAAATAATAGCAACTGTAAAAACTATCCACTTGAAGTAAGAGAGCTTGTGGCAAGGAAACGTCAAGCTCGAACGTCTTGGCTAATAAATCGAACCAAGGAAAATTAAACCGCCCTTAATAACCCATGTAACAAGTTGAAATCTCTGATCAGAACAGTTAAGAATGGATCAATAAGTACATGTTTGCCGTCACTTACTAGCCAAAAAGATACAGAATATTCCTTATTCCATATGGAAAGCAACGAAAGTACTTTAGAGACCAACAAATTCGACGACACCAATTAGAAATGAGGACGGAAGCTATGGGCTCGAAATGTATTGGAACGTATCTTGCTCTCAAGCTGGATTTACGCCTCCAACAGCACGAAAACATCGAGATATGCCGTATGGTGGATAGACCGTTGGCAGTAAGACGTCTCCAAAGGGCCAAACCAATTGATCTAGCGAATGGAATATAAAATTACAATAAGAGCTGTCAATTTTGAGGCTTTCATCTTTTGACATTTGTCAAGTAAAATCTACGCCATTACTAAAAATGGTTAGCTTCAACAACGCATTGAAATTGTTAAAATTCACTACAAAAATGGTGAATGTTTTGCGTCACAGTTCGCAAAACTAAAGCACTTTTTGGTCGTCGTGAAGCATCTTCTCGGCCGGCAATAGTGAAACTGGTGGAAACATTTGGGCTGCTGGAACAATTAAGTTAGTGATGTGAAGAATTGAAACCGTGTGCGTCGCTCAAGAACAACTGAGAATATTGCTGTTGAGGCCCGTAGTGTTGAAGAAAACCCTTGTTAGATAAATAAATTCCACACCAACACGTAATTCCGTACTGATGGTGCGAGTCAACCATATAGCATAGTACAAACATTTTAAAAATTCAGGACTCCAAATGTTCCGCAGATATAGTAAAATGTTCTTGACGTCATCCGAAATTTACTTTTTAAATAATTAATATGTTCATTAAAATTTAGCTGGGACTCTAACTGCAATCCCAGATATTTGAACGAGTTTACGGTTTCAATAGGAATGCACAGTGGGTTACACCTGTTTTGAATGCAAGATAATGAATGATACATTAATGATGAATTTAAATCCGTAATTGTTACCTATATATACTGAAATTTGTTAATTTCGACTTATAACTCAAAAACATGTAATGAACGAAGAACCATTTTTTAAATAAAATAATGTCATGTTTCATTGCAAAATTTAAGGAATCCAAATCTGTACCATGGTACAATAATGCCATATCATCAGCAAATGCGACAATATTGCCGAGCAAATCCAGACTAAAAATCGTGTTACAATATATTAAAAATAACAAAGGCCCCAATACTGATCGCTGTGATATACCAATTGTTAATTTTTTTCTTCGCTGAAGATACCACCAATACAGACCCTCTGTTGGAATGTATAGAACTCATGGGCGGACCCATCTTCCATGTCACTGTACAGGGTGACATGGAGCTATGCAATGCGCAGGTAGTATACTGTACTGAATGTTAGTGTGAATGTGGGTATTGCACCGTGGGCCCATTAGTGGCATTGAGTGCTGGAGTAAAATCCGCCCAATTTTAATTTTTTTTACTTTGTAAAAGTGATTAATACAGATTCCTGATTTACTTTTGAAATATCGTAGGGAACATTGATGAAAAAATCATTAAAAATATTACCTATTCTCGAAGAATCATAGGTTCAATTAAGTTATCACCAACATTAATTGCAGAAATTTTTGTTGTGGTATGAGTAATGTTCATTCTTGATAACCTTCCGATTTTATGTTCTCTGCGCGGCATTAAATTTTGACTTAAAATATCTTTCTTCAGTTTGAGGAATTAAACGTTTTATTTTGTCATTGATTTTGTTAGATTTTTTATTCAACACAGCATTTTCCTGAATCTTGCCAATTTTTTAGCTAAACTGTTTTTATAATAAATTAAATTAAGTACCGAATACGAAATTTTCAGATAACTTAACAAAATTAATTTTAGTTTGAGATCGTGGTTCAACAAAAATTCGTCCTTTACATGAGAATAAGTCAATAAAAAGTCCCCAAGTAAAATTTTATTTTTAGATAAATCTGTAACTAGGTAACTTTAAACAACGATTTTTAATTCTTTAAAAAATATTTCCGTTGAGATGAAATTGAAATACTAAATCTCCTTCTTCGAAACCATTGTCATTTACTCGCACATCATACCTGACACTCGTATTTTCTCCAATACAACTGTTTCTGAGTTCGATGGTCGCATTTCCCGCTGCTCCACTACTACTCCCCTGATTGTTGTTCCGGCGAAGCGGCAACTCCAACCTATTGCAATTCAGTACTCCTCGACTGTAGTCCAACTACTTCTTCATGTTTCATAGTTCCTCCTTGTGAGTCAAAATTCTCTTTTTACCCGATCCATATCTGTCTCTTAAAATACCTGGGTTTAGTTATAATATTAAACGAAAATAAATGATGGCGTACATATATTTCTTTGTGCTAAACAGTTGGAGAGTGTTAATTGGTGTAAAAATAAGCCATACGTTTTATTTGCGTTCAACAAATTCAACTTATGAACACCGTTATTACATTTTACCAAAATGATTGTTGTTGAAACTCTGGCCCTGGTGAAACGATTAAAAGAAAAATCTTTTACATTTCTTTGAGTTTTATGGTCACCAACTTTAAGAGTGCAGCTGCTCCAAATTTTCACATTTCAAATCACTTTTCACTAAATTTTGATACAATTTTAGTATGTAATTGTATATTATGATTACAAGTGGTCTTTATTCCAACGTTACAACTATGTAGAAACCATCAAATGTGTCTATATACTATAAACTTCCAAATGAAAACTCCCGGGCTACGACTTAAGATATTGGGTAAATACTAGATGCGAGTGCAAAAACTATACAGAAATATAGCAATGACAGACACTAATAGACAACTATTGCTGTACATCACTCCTAAGAGATTTTACGGCAAAATAATACTGGAATTTGTGGTATAGCAAATCAATTTGGAAGTTATCAAGATCTCTATAACAAGAGTCAGTTTTTTCTTTGAGAACACCACTAAATTAAAGCCACAAAATGCAAAAATACCACCACAAAATTTTAGGATACAACCGGCAAAAATTGTATTCATTCTATAAATGAGCAAATGCTTTACAATGGAATGTAATTGTTCACTGACGGCTACTAATAAGGAGTGTCATATCACTCTGCTATTTAACCTGGTGGTGGATAAACCCCGCATGTCGTGATGAATCTACCTGGATTATGAACAACCATAAACAAGGTAGTGATCTTGTTCTATGCGCCACTAAAGTAGGACTATAGCTGATCTTAAATTAAAAATCGCTTCTCGTTGTGCTAAATAAACTACAAAACGATTGCCTCTGATCTGATAAATGTTTGCCTCGAGTTTGAAACGGTATTCATTGATGATTGCATGCTGGTTATATCTGACTTGTGGTTATTTTAAGCAAATGCACAAAAGTTTTGCTTCTGGGATATACAAATCAAATACTGGTACATAGACAGATTACACCATGTCAATATGCAGTTTTCCGAATCAAATTCATTCTTAACAAACGTAGAACCATTAAATGTCACATAAATATATAGATGTCCTGTAGATGTTACGTTTGTACTAAAGGAATTTTATCCTATCTCAGCACTATAAATTCCGTGGAAAAGTCGGTTGAATTTTTTAATTTGCCATCAACATTATCGAAGCTATACTTATTGTAGATAATACATATTACGAGAACTAGCTTTCACCAAGGCGGATAAACAATTAATTTCTCAACTAACCATACCATCAACTAGTAAAGTCATGACGATCCATGAAGCGCAAGGTTGACCATCACCAAACGTGATCTACGTAAGAACAGATCCTAATGAACTATCAAATAGTGTGCCGCATGCTATAGTTGCCATATCGAGACACACGCGTTCTTTTAAATATTTTTCTCCGGTTGAGAATGACAGACTATACACTCAATTGCGGTGAACGATTGTACCCGTTCTTACACAATTATTTATTTGTCAAATCTAGTGTAAACCGAAGCAACAAACCAAAATGGCATCTAAAGGTTCCTTATTTTACAACTTTATTCTAAATGCAATCCGCTTGATTTATGTAATCTGCGAAACTTCATTTACCGAAACTTCACCAATACGAAGTTGATATATTTAAAGTTATAAAGTTATTTGCTTCCTTTTTTCAATTTGTATAGAGACCAACAGACAATAATGTGAATACAGCACAAACATTGAATAACAACAACAATATATCGATCTTTCCTCCTAGTATTACTGATGAAATTATTATGTCTGTACTGACTGGTTTTGAATGTGGGCCGGACAAAATTATTTGAGCTGGTTGTTTGCAATACTGTTTTTAAAATTACATTAGCACGTTATATATCTGACAAACAGCATATGGATTCATACCATACAGATAACGTCATAGCCAAAGCGAACCCAATGTTTGGGTTTATCAAACGATCGACCAGTGAATTCCAGGACAAATCAACATTATTTCGCTTACGTATATAAGGTCCCAAGTAGAGTATGGGGTAACTGTCTGGAGTCCCTGCTAATAAATTCATAACAAAACAACTGAAAGTGTCTAAAAAAAAATCCTATTTATACTATTAGAGAAAACCAATTGGGATTACGATTATGATATATGTAACTTCTCATGAAAATGTGACACGCCTACCACCTTATAACACAAGGTGCGAAGACTACAAAATCTGCACCCTTGAAAATAGAAGAGTACTTTTGGACGCTGCCTTTATAGGAAACGTTCTTCTTGGCCATATTGATTCACCGAATGATCGCAATTCATGTTCCGAGCAGGAGGCTCCGGTTTCATCGATTTCGGGATCTTGAACCCCATTCTACAAATTACGGGGAGAACAATCCTATTAATATAGATTGAAAAAGTTAATAGAAAGGTTAATTTTTAATTTAAAAAAAAGTTTTAATCTAAAATATGACACCTTCAAATCATTTGAAGAGCTAATTAATGATTTTTTATAAAACTTTATAATTTTAAATTTTGGTTTAATTTAACACACAGCTTTGTTTTGTTTTTATTGCAAATTCTATTCTTTGTAATCTTATATGTATTTATTAAGTCGATTTCTTTAAATTATAAATTACTTTTAAAATAATTATTATACTTTCTATGACAAACTCCGATATTAAAGCTGCAATCTTGCATATTTCAAAAAAGGAAAATGAGCATTTTTTGGAAAAAAAATTGTTAATGTAATTGCGGTGGTGGTGAAAAATGTGCATGTAATATTTAAATAAAAAAGTTCTCTCAGCCCTCTCCCGATGCTAACAATTTCTTATAGCATTTTTCGTGGAAAAATAATCTTATCAATATCTATACCAATCACTATACCAATACCAATCTCCCTCGCCTGACATCGTCACAGACGAGAACAAAATTGAATTTTTATTCAAAGGCACAGATTTGGAAGATAGGCGGTCATTAGAGCCCTCAGTCACTTTAAACTTTCAACAATTTTTTCTCCAATTAATTGTTTTGTATAGTCCTTACATTTCTAAATAGAAAAAAAAACATTAAAGTTCCTGTTTATTATGCCTTGAGGGTTGTTATGCATATTATACAAAATAGTACATATAAGACCTAGGAGGCTTAGTGAAACTTAAAACCAAAATTTTAACTAAGTATTAAGTTTACCGCAAACAGTTAACTAGCAATTATTGTTAACTCAATATTTGTGAGGGCATAGGTGGCTTAAGTTCATATTATTATGAGAAATATCAACACCTCAAATAAATTGTTTAATTATGTGATAAATTCAAATTCCAAAAATAATGACATATTTCGCCTATGTGATAAGAAACACCGTAATTAAATTTTATGCGGAGATTACAGAGATCGTTAAAATAAAACAACGTGTGAATGTATATATGTACGTATATGTTATTTACATGTGGTCAAATTTATTTAACCCAAACTTTGTCATGCCCATAAAATTATATTATTACGAACCAAAGTACTATAGCTACAATTTAAGCACCAAAACATTTCTCTGCTGTTAATTTTAGTAATTTCGGATGTGAATTTTACATAATTAGTTTTTAATGAGTAAAAGAAGTCTAATTATAAAGTATTCTATGAATTTGCACCATTCCATTATTTCAATTACGCTTTTACTACATAATACGTCTATTCATATATATATATATATGTACATATATTGTGTATAGCGAGGTTTGTGCGGTTGTTATAGAAAAATTTCCTCCATCTTTTTATCTCCTATATATTTAAATTCGAAATTAGAATCCATAATATGGATGGAGTGTGTACAAAACTAAAAGATAAACCAAACGAATAAAATTAATTTAAAGTGAATTTTTGTGTTTTTTTGTTGTTGTATATATACGTATATACACTTAAAGGTAATAAAACCAAATTTGTTACCTGAAACCATGGTGAAAAATTAAATCGTAATTAAAAACTTACATACACTAATTAAATTTTAATTTTTTCACCAATGTAATAAATATATGTATACGTACATATAGGTAAGTACATATTAAACTAGAAGGTAAATAATAATAATTTAATTTGCTATAAAATTGCTGTTACTAAACTAATTTGTGAGGTAGTAAATTTAAAAGCACATCGCACACAAAAACGCGTATACGTATTACCTGTATTTACGTACACTGTAAAATATTGTAAACATATTTCTTAAATTGGATAAATAATTTGCTGTCCCTTGGGGTATTTAACTGTATTAGATCTCTAAATCTTGACTTTAATTTGATCTTAAATCTATGTAGTGTATATTTACATATATATAGATCAGATATAATTTTGCTCAACACATAAATAGTTTTATGATTATTATCAAGCATAAAATTTATAAAACACAATTTATAGTTTTTATGGAATTGCTTCAGTTTTAACGGCAAAATCGTTAAAATATACTTAAAACTGTGTCAAAGTAATTAAATGTTATGTATTGAATTATTTCCGCGACATAATTATTATAGCCATAAATTATCAAGATTTGCGAATGTTTCAAACTAATTTGAAAATATAAATGACGAACATAATTCAATAACAGAATTACTTCTGGTTGTGAAGAAGATTTAATAAAAACAAAGTATACAATTTCTAAATCATCTCGACTATATGTTGGAAGATACATTGAATTAGTATATTAGTCATGTAATGTAGTTCGAAAGAATAGTATAAAATCAAGTTATATACAATAAACGTTGGAAATGGGATCACTATACAATTGCCAGAAAATAAAAATCCTGAATTAACCAAATAGTTAAAATAGCTTTTTGAACTGCAGTTTTTAAAGTAGTTGGTGGAAGTACGAGTTTAGACTCTCTAGCAGGTTTAAACTCTCACTTAAAGTTATTTCACGTGGACAGATCTTTGTCGTAGTATTCACATCCGAGCTCTAAGCCCATAAAATCGCTTAAAAAGGCCTAAGTTAAAATATTGTAATCTTATGGTTATAGTAGCGGTCTATGGGTCTTAACCATAGTGAGAAACATTTTGGTATTGTGTCTTAAAATTGATTTTTTGTTTAAATTAAAAAAAAAAATTAAATTTTGATGCTTACTTTTTCAAGCAATTACATCGTAAAACATACATAAACTATCTTGCATTAGTGCTAGACAATTTTTCGTGAGTTTCACTACGCGAGTGCTTGGGAGACAACTAAAACTTGGTATCGGAATTTTTTTTCCCCTATAAAATTGTATTTACTATATTTAAGAAAGAAAAATGAATTTTAGTCGATCTTACTCTTACCTATTAGTAAACAGACAAAAAGATATCTAGCATCAGTGATAGAAAATTTTTCGTAAATTTTAGTATGTTCAAATAAAATTTAGTATCGTAAAATACCCGATAAATTGACTAACAGCAATGCGTATTTGAATTTGCAGTGCAATTTTTTCTTGGATGGTGAAATGAACGATCTGAGTTTAGGAAAATTGCCCTTTTTCAAACTACCACTGTGAAATGGTTTATTCGATGTTAAAACGCTAAAATAGCATATATAGATTGTGGACGTTGTCTTAATTTTCGACGTTGACTAAAAACATTAGCAAGTAATGCACTTGTCAACAACTCGTGACAATGACAACAATGTAGACAACGTCGATAGTGTCTAATTTAATACTTTAATACTCGTACAAAAGTTTTAGAAAGCTTTCATAAATATTTCGAATTTCTGAATAATATCTGAAAAAGTGAAAAAATCGACAAGCTCTTTGATATTTTATATAACAATATATGAATCAATGGACATTGCTGAGAAATTGTACAAATCTAAAACTTTCCGAGTGCTATATCTGGAAATACCAACTTATGATTTAAATCGCAAATAAGGCGCGTACTGTCGGGAATCGAGTACCCGGGTATCCGGATATTTTTCTGTTTTTTCGAGTACTGGTTATAATTCCGAAACATGGTTTTAAATTATTCATACAAAATTACCATGAAAAATCTGTCGAAACATCTTTCAGTACGTTTATATCCGAGTGAAAATAATAAGGGAATGACCATGGACAACGCAAACTTTTATGATGCGGTGTTTGAATTCATCCGAACTTCGAGTAGAAAATTTAAATGTTGAGAGAGCATTTGAATTTATCAAAACAAGATAATGGTTGTACGCACGAAATGAAATATTAGACAATTTAAAAGTGCTCATTATAAAAAATCCAACATAAACAACCAACGCACTGGTATTTTTTGTGGCGAAAAATATATTTACAACAAATAATAGTCAGTTTGTTTCTTGTTCGCTAGTTCTTTATCAGATTGATTAGATCGAGTTTTTCCATATGCCAATATCTACACAACGCCAACAATTTTCTCAAAATAATCAAGTATGGTCATTTTCAAAATGACATTATTTAAAAAGGATGTAACCAAATCCAATTTACTCCGCTTATAAAATTACGCTCGTACCAGACGTAGCTGATTTGTGTTTATCGATAAATATGAATGACAACTCCAAAAGTAAGAAGACGTGTTAAAAATTCTGATGTGTGCTTCACATGACTTTATCACACAAACGTGTCTAGACGGAGGATAATTTTTCGTTGCTCACCAAATATTTTAGAATTTTCAAGAGGCAATTACTCACTGTGACTTGTGAATTTTATAGAGCTGTTAAAACTTAATAATCTAAATTTTTGTAAAATCATCTGAATGTATGATTTATTTAAGCCAAAAAAATATTAATCTTAATTTAATAAAAACGCTATTCAAATGAAAATTTAATTAATAATTTTTATAATTGATCAAAAAATGTGTACCACTTTATTCCTTATAAAAATACGTTTCATTTGATATATCACATGACATAATCAAAATGTTGACCCATTATCCAGCATTTATGGTCCAAGCGATTTTATCCAGCACTTTCTTTTCTCCAATCTGTTTTTACAAAACTTTTTTGTTACAAATTTTACTTGGAATTTTATTTCACAAGTATTCGTGGAGTTTTGTTAATTGGGTTAGGGGATACAAAGCTTGGTAAAAAAACACTGGATGTGGTCCAGTGCTGGATGATGGATTAAAATTTTTAATTTGGATTATGTCCAAATGGTATGATGTGATATATCAAATGAAACATATTTTTATAAGCAATCTAGTGGTATACATTTTTTGATTAATTCTAAAAATTATTAATTAAATTTTTGATATATAAAAATTAAATTAAAATATGGTTTTTAGAAATTCAAATTATTCTCAATTGTTAGTTTTGACGGCTATAATAAATTCGCATTTGCCAGTGAGTATAAGTATTCTTTCCTGATATTCCTGAGATATTTGGTGAGCAACGAAAAATTAACCTCCATTGCCGCTCTAGTTGGCACAGTTAGTGCTTGCTGTGGTATTCGAGATTCTCGGGTTCGATTCCTGATGGTGACCAAAAATCACGGATGGGTGCATTGAGTGCTGGAGTGATCAGCCCAACTTAACTTAATTTTAACCGCCTTGTAGTCACGTTTGTGTGATAAAGTCATGTGATGCACATATATCAGAATTTTTTCAAAAACTTAATTTAAGCCATCTTTTTACTAAACAGAAAAACTAAGTCGTTGGATCTGATAATGTTAAAATTATTGTAGGTTATTGATGTTGTTTACATGACGATAAATATTAGTAGATTCCATGGCGTTATTTCCTTCGCCCAATTCTGATTAAAACTCACCTGCGGACTTTGGCATACATTTAAATTACATCAAATCGTATATGTTGTACTGTCAACTACACGAAAAATTGTTGGCAAGCTTTGATTAAAGAATTTCACTTGTTTCTCCAGCTGAAAACTTTCACACACATATAAACTTATTCACTCTCCATTTATCATGTTTTATTTGTTAATTTGTTAAAATTTTCGTAAAAATGGCACTTTTGACGCTGTACATGAACTTTATTATATTTTCGTAATTTCTTTGCAAAGATTTGTTGTCATTTTTTAATTTGTTTCTTAAATAGCTCAAAAACATCCAACAAAATTGTTCAAAAAAAACTAGTTTGAAAAATTAAAAATTCATTAAACGATTAAATCATTTAAACATAATACTTTTTTCACCCTGCATAAGCTTTAAATTTTTAAAGCAATTTGGTGTATGAGTTTAAGTCCTATGGTTTCATTTTAACGGAGCTTAGTACAACTAAAGACGACCCTTACTTAATTGTATGATACTTTGGATGGTTGCCATCTATGTCTATATGCGTATACTTTGCAAATATTTTACCGGTTTTATACCGGACTTTCTAAAAAATACCTGACAAAAAACTTATAAATGAAATTTAACAATTATGTGCCTCCAGTTAGGATGCAAACAAATTAAGTAAAATAACCTATGAAATAAAATAATAAAAACAATTGACGTATTAGAAACCAAATCCAACTGTAAACAATCCACTTTGGCGTAAGTTTAAAAATGGGATTAGTAATAAGTTAATACTTACTTAAACTAGCATACGGGAAGAAAAATAAGAAACTTCAAACCAATTCAATGAAATTTGAGAATTTTTTTTAATAAATTTGAGTTTCGTGTGGCAATTCATCCACTCCCTCAATATAGAAAATACTTGGTATAGCTGATGTAGATGTATTGATGACTTGATTTAATAACCTAGCAATAAATTAAATGTTGTTTGTTTTTCAACTATTATGCTAATGAGATGAAGGCCTATATATATACTGCAAAACCAAATCACACAAACAATTACCTGTTTTATTTGGTTGAAAGTGCAAAACAATAGCCACGACCAACGGCATACCACTGTCAAAAAAAACTCAATCAATTGTCGTTAAAGCTGGATATATATTTGCTGGATGGTTTTCACCAAAGTGTACGCACTAAGACTCAACAATTGTAGGTTTAACAAAATCTTTGATTTGGTTATGTTAAATTTTATAATCAGTTTTTCTGATTAACATGTCACAAATTTCATAATTCTTAAAATTTATTTCAGTGTTTTAATTTCCTTCATCAACTTTATATTAAACTTATCCGTTGAGGTATTTTTCTTATTACCTCATATTGTAAATCATAGCTTTCAACTCCATCTATTATTATTGGGGGCAACATAGTTTTTTTTTGTCTTTTTTTTTGGTGATTATTCCATTTTCTTATTTTCCTCTTATTTTTGGCTCTTACCCGTTCAGTTTTTTGAGCTGGGGTTCTTCTCCATCTGTACGGTATTATTGTAAACTATATGATTTAACATTTGTTCTACTTTGCCTTAAGAGCTTTAACTTCATCATCAATCATCTTTATATGCTTCTGCATTCAAGCAATTAAATTATTGGATTTTAGCTAATTGCGGTTTACCAGTGTTATGCTTTTTATACTGGGTAATTTACGTTAATTTCTACACATAAAATATATATTTTTTACCAAATGTAAAACCCTAAATAATTTAATAACTTCTTTTTTCCAAAATCATAGCTTGAAATGTTGAATAACTTGTCTAAACAAATCACCTACTTATTATTAAAAACAAAAGAAATTTTAAAATTTTAGGTTTGTGTCTTTACTAAGCTTTAATATTATTCCAACAACAAAATTAATATTTGTATCGTCACTGAACTTTTGGTTAGGCTGACAAATAATTCGGCTTTATACTGCTTTAAATAGTTTGAGACACGTGTGAAGGTTTCGGGTTGGCTTCATATAAAGACAATTATTATTTGTATCGAACGTTTTTAACGAAATCAAACTCAATTTTTTAATTATCATAATTAACGCTGCCAGACAGTAAACCAAAATTCCAATCTTCAAAATATTCTACAAATGTTGTTTATTTTAAAAATTTAGATTTAGAATTCAGAATTATTAACTTTTGAATATACGAGTAACAATTTAAGTTTTAATTAAGATATAATTCTTAATCACAACATCAAATATGTTCAAAACTTACACATTTCAACCTCAGATCTCAAATTAAATTCTATTAAATCAGGTACATGCTTCTACATTTTTATAATAAATTACATATTCTATCAAATTTTAAACCTATAGTCGCCTTTTAAAATTCAAAACTCCCAATATGTCAATTTCTAAAAATCTGATTTCGAAAAATTTAAGTGTGCAGTCTTATATGTAGAATATTATTTTAGAATAATTTTTAAGTTAGTTGTTTGTTATTTTGTGTAGACTTGGAATTTGAGTGCAGCAAAATGTTTAGTACTCACTCGGACTTCATCCTAAAACAAATTTGTTAAGTCGCAGTTTGGCTAGGCAAAAGACTCTGTTTATTCATAAGTTTTAATTATATTTTACAATTTAGTGATGGTAAATGGTCCTTTCCTGCCTATACTTTAAACAAATATCCGTCCGAAACGTGTATACTCTTTTACTCGCGTGAATATCAGGCCGTTTCACAGCACTAAAGAAAATAAATTTTTGGATTTTAAAGCCAGATCTCACAATTAGTTTTAATCATTTTTGTGAAACCGATTAGCCTCCAATAATTTTTTGTTTATGGTAATTTACATAGTTAACCATTTAATTCGTAAAATATATAAAATATCATTTTTTTCATACAATTGCTGGGGTTTACCTGTCTATCTGTTTCTCCATAGTATTTATGAAGGAAAGTGACAGACGACTGTTGGGTCCAAATGCGATTGGTTTGTCTTATATGAATTAGGAATCTATTCGGTCCAGAAAATTGTATCGGTTTGAACGACCTCGAACATTGGTCCCACCACACAAATATTTTAGAACGAGATTATATGTTGAGTGAAAAGAAAAGCAATTAGCAGTTAGTTATACCTCTATAAGCATAAATTTTGCTAATAATTCACATAGTTAAGATTGATTTACCTCTGATAATTTGTATCCAAAATTGTGACCGACATAATTCCAATTTTATTAACCTCCGTATACCAAATATCGTAGGAACATCAAACGGAATATATAATATTCTGTGCTAAGAACTAAAAAAAAAATGAAACCAAAATATTTGTCACCACATAATATGAATTAATATAAGATATGAATTAATACCACAACCGCAAAACCACACAACATAAACATTTAAAAATAGAAAGAAGCATAAACAAAATTTTACAACTTCCTATTTCCCCATATACAAAAAAAGAATCGTTATTTGCAAGATTTTGCAATTTAATATATCCATGTCTAAAATTAATTATGAAGCGTGTTCATAATTAATTATATTTTTAACTCTTTGGCTTCACATTATACATACATATATACAGAGATTCGGCTTTGTTTAAAATAAAACATAATATAAATTGTTTATACCGAGCTCGTAAATAACTCAAACCAAACCAACCTCAACTATGCTAAAATAAACATCACATAATTCAAATTTTAACTATACACACACACACATACATACATAATATAGTATAATTAACTCCAAAAAGATTATATTTTTAGCAAAAGTCTTGACTTAATCAAAACGCTTGTTTGTCAACAAATTAACATAAATGACAAATTTATTTTGAAATTCTTCGAATACCTATGTATGTATACATTTTAATATTTCAATACATATTATATTCACCATGTAAACCATGGGTTATACACATACATATTATCAAAATTTTGATGACATACAGATAATTAATTTGTAAAACCAAAATGTTATATTTTTAAACCAGATTTTAAATCTTTCTAAATATATAAGACTATATATAGAGAGTATAAGTATTTGTTTTGTTTTATCTCTTATTGACATTAATATAATTAATTATTTATAAATTTAAAAAATAAAATGTTTTGGTCTATTTAGTTGTCTTGATATATGAGAACGTCTTAAGTGTCATACACTTAAGATATAAACAAATATCTTAATAATCTTTATGAACCAAAATTATTTATATTGAAAAATATTTTTCATTATCTGTTTGTTTATTGAATTATGTTAAGTATGCATACTTATGTATAGTAAATTTAATTGTTTATTAAAATGGTCGTAAGGGTTCGTGTAAAAAGGGGACCGGATGCAAAAATAAGATTTTATTATAATTTTGATGATAAATTGGATATACGTTACTGGCGACATACATACATATACGTATAGGCTATATCGTCGCCCAATCAACAATTTAAATTGCCAATGTAAATAAAACATTATAAATCATTTTTAATCGTTTTACCTCCATAGTAGAATACATAAACTGTAAAACATATGTCGAATATGTTACACACCAAAGACACTTACTCAGTATATATACATAATATAGCAGATACATGAATCACGTCAGTTAAAAGTTTAATCGTAATTAATTATTCATACTCTACCTAGCAAACGATTAAAATTAATTATCTATTGTTAATAAAAAAAAAAATAAGTAATTCCCAAATTTAATTACATCTGATACAATTGCGTGGTTGGTCCCGTATAAAATTAATGAGCCACTTTTTTTATTTATAAACAATAGCATAATATTTAATATTTGTAATAATTACGCTGACCTACAGATAGTGCCGAAAGTTCAACCATATTAAAAGAAAGGGTTTTAATTTTGAGCTCACCACTCGTCTAAAAATATTTAAATAGAAATGTTATTTTACAAAATAAATAAACAAATTTTTATGTAAATTTTCATATATATATGTATATTTAAAAAAAATATCTTAACAGGTATAAACAATATACATATTAAGTGGCTGACATAAAAAATAAAAATAACGAAGGAATCGATTAAAAAAGTTAAGCAGTTAAGCACGTCTCGACAAATATACGTAAGGAGAGACTGTACATAAATTTAAAATTTATAAATAAAAACTACTCAACAATATTTTTGAGTGATATATTTAAAAACGAGTAAATTGATATTCAAATTTCTCTCTTCAAATATAATAGGTAGTTGAAATTAAATTAACACATTTAAAAGCGTACGACTGGAAGTCAAGACTATTTGTGAATGAATATATTATAAAATAACCACATATACGTGATTTATGATTTAGTTTAGAGTTTAGACGATTTCATTTCATTGAGCAAACTTTATATTTTGAACAAACTAATTTCGTTTAGTGCGCGCTCATTCAAATTTTATAGTTTTGAAAACAATAATTTCACGTTACTATGCTATAAAAAAAACATGTTTGTGATTTAATTCTCGTCAATATTATGGTTGTTCATAGTTTTATATTGATTGATCAAATAACGAATTGGTAGGTGTGAAAACACAATAATTTTTTATATCACTTATATTCGATGTGAAGTTATTAAATTTTTTGGTAACTAACACTGGTTTGATTTCTAAAATAATAAACAACTTATGTAATAGAAATGGCACACCTTACTAAATAAATAACGTCTTTAAACAAAATATAAAAATACTTTCTACTTAATACCAAAATCGATGTTTGTGGGAAATGTACAATCGTCGTTGGTACTGAAATTGTATGTGCGGTGGTCAGTTTCATTGGTTTAAATACAATTATTTGTTTATTACTGATGTAATACAACCAATCTAGCAGCGTGAGTTTGATTCTTTGTGCGATATTTTATATCTATACGAAAAATAATTTTTTTTAAAATTTATCAAAATGTGTGAAAAATAATTAGTTTGGGATTAACAGAAGCTTATAAATGAAAATATAAATAAAAAGTATGAAGCAACTGTGAAATGTTAAATAAATTCTAAACTTATGATTTACATATTTATAGTTAAATAAATATTTATTAAACCATTAGTACATATATATTAAATAAATTATAATAAAAACTAATTCAATCAAATTAATGTTAGAAAAAGTTTTGAGTTTTGTGTTCCAGTTTCTTATAACTCTTTAGAGAGATTTATTAAATTATGCACAGCGTCACGCATTATCACATAGTACATACAGTATATTTATATGGGGAATTGGAAATTAATGTTGGAGACGAAAAACCGCGATTACCTATTAAATAAAATATTACCAGATTATCGAAAATTCATTTGTCAAAAACCGCCAGCAAAATGAGTTAATTAAATTTTTTTCGGTTTTATTAAGCATTCAACTTTAAACTGAATTTCTACAACTTAATTTTGGATTTTATAAATTTAGAACACATGTTTCATTAAATAAATAGAATTTTGTTAAAAAGCTTGGTTTTTAATTACAGTTTAAAATTTTTAATACTCCGAAAATTTGTAAAACCTTGACATTACAGTTCCAAAAATTCAATACAGATAATAATAGAAAATTTATAAAAAAACATTTTAAAATCCAAAATATTTTTTAAACTCTTTAAATTTGAACTTTTCTGATAAAAGAATTACGTGCCATTTGATTCATAATTTTAAGAACTAAAAAATCTTGTTTAATATCACTCCATTATATAAAGATTTAAATTGTATTTAAAAATATTAAAAATACTGAATTTTTTCAACTCCAGCTCGGAAATTCTGAAAGTCAATATTCCCAAATATATAAAAATTCTGTCAAATTTAATTTTAAAACCAAATAAATTTTGTAAGAAAAATATTTTTAGTTATTAAAAACCTCTAAATGGAATTATAAAACTATAATAACTGTTATTTTATAATATCACACAATTTAATACCAAAAATTTGCATATATAGTAATATTTTATAAATAATTCATATTTAAAATTCTAAAAAAATTAAATTTTTGACACTTAAACTCGCATCTTATTTTTTAAAACTTCTTTAAAATATTAAAATGAATTAAATCTTAAAAATTGTACTTAAAAAAAATTTTAACTTCTGAAAAAATTATAAAAGCTTGCAAAATTTTTTAAATTCAAAAATCGAACGTCTAATAGTTAAAAAAAAAATTAATATCGAGTTCTTATTATTGCAATTAAAAAAACAGAGTTTATTAAATAAAAGAATTAAAAAATAAGTTTTTAAAATACTAAAACGATCATTAAAAATCTATAATAAGTATAAAAATTATAAATTTTTAAAATTTACAAATTCATTATATTTTTAATTTTTCCATACAAATTTATAAAATTTAATTCGCAAAATATGAAGGATAAAATGTTTTCTAAAGAACTCCATACTTAATTCTTTTCTTAAAATTCAATTAATTTTTACAACCCAAATACGTTTTTAAATATATTACTTCATTTTAATATACTTTCAAACAATTTTAAAATTTCTTAAAAGCCTAAATATATTGAGTTCATTAATTTATTTTGTATAGATATGTGAAATATTTAATTTTTTTAAAATTTTTGAAACATTATATTTCTGAGCATAACATTCTTAAGATCCGCAAACAAATTAAAATCTTGTTCGTATTACTCTTAAAAGTAAAATAATAAATTTAATTCGTTATTTTTCGTTTTAAGATATTTAAATGTATTTTTAATAAAAATGTTAAATTATTTAAAATTTAGATATAAAAAATTTGAATTGAAAATTCTGAATTTTTTTTCATTGTGTAAGTTTTAAAATCAAATTCTATAAACTGTAATTTCAATATTTTTAAAAATTTCATATTGTAAAATTGTCCAAATATTAAAAAAATTTTATGTTTGGCACTTTAACCTTAACGTTTTATATATTTTAACTTTTCTGAAACTGTTAAAATGATAAAATTAAATAAAAAATGAAACTAAAAAATTATAAAAGCTTTCAAAATCCTTTACATTTAAAAATCGTATGATCACCTAAATTGGTTTAAAAAAGATAAATTTGAGTTTAGTTTTATTATTGCAGTTAAAAAAACGAATATAATAAATAATAGAATTATTTTTAAAATACTGAAACGATTATTAAAAAATAAAATAAAAAATAATAATAATTTAATAATTCTATACGAACTCCAATTCTTCATTCTTTATTTATATTCAGTTAATTTGAACAATTTATATATATATATATATATATATATATATATATATATATATATATATATGTATATATATATATATATATATATATATATATATATATATATATATATATATATAAATATTAATATTATTGAATATTTTACTATTACTTTAATATAATTTCTAAAATTTTTAAAATTTTGGGCTTTAACCTAAATATATTAATTTCATTGCTTTATGCTGTAGTTAAAGAATGAATGTAAGATAGATAATATTCATAATTCTACAAATTGTTTAACTGTAACAATTAAAAATGGTTTTGTAAATTTTAAAAGCCTGTAGAAATTATAATCAAAATAAAACTCACTCCAATAAAGATTAAAATTGGGTTTGAAAATATTTAATTTAAATTAAAAAATTTAGAATTCTCAACGAAAAACTAATTTTTTTTAGAAGAATAATTCAAATTTAAAAAGTTTATAAAATGGTTAGGATAAGCTTGAAAAATAAAATTTAAATATGTTAAACTAAGAATGTTAAACAGTAATCATGCAGTATATAATTTTTAAAAAAATGAAATATGTGTTCTAAATTTATAAAATTCCAAGAATAAGTTGAAGAGATTCAGTTTAAAGTTGTTTAACTATATATTTTTTTAAATTTTTTAAATGTTAAATTTAACACGACAATTTCAATAGCACTCGTATGCGATATTTTTCAAATTGCTTGATATTATTAAATATTATTACCCATTAAAATTAAAAGTCTTTAACTAACATTTTAAACAATCTTAAAATGTTAGAAAAAATGAAATTTGTATGACAACGTCGGCCAGTATGACCCCAGTAAATAAAGATTTAAATTTTATTTAAAAATATTAAAAGTATTTAAATTTTTACAACTCCTAATTGGAATTTTTTGAAAATTAATTTTCCTCTACTCTTTCAATTTTAAACAAACATTTATGAAATTAAATTGTTTTAATATCTTAAAATTTTTATATTTCTTAGCATAATAATCTTAAAATATGCAACCAAATTAAAAAAATTTTCATTTTATTCTTAAAATAAAAAAAAAATGAATTCCTAATTTTCCGTTTTGTATATTATGATTAATCTTAAATATCTCTCTGTTCTAACAATAATAAATATTCGAGAGATATTTAAAATTTTGTTAATAAAAATGTTAAATTATTTAATATTTAGAATTAAAAATAAATCTGAAAAACTTAAGTAGGTGTAAGTATATTTTAAATTTATAGAATTCTGAAACTCATTCATTGTATAAATTTTGTAATAAAAATGTAAAAACTGTAAAACTTGGTTATCTTATAGTTTCACACAATTTGAAACCAAAATTTTTCAAAATGCTTAATATTTAAAAAATAATTCATTGATAAAATTCTCCAAAAATTAAAAAAAATTGGTTTCTTTTCATTGCAATTAAAAAAAACGAATTTATTAAAGATAGAATTAAAAAAAATATTTTTAAAGTACTGAAATGATTATTAAAAATCTATAAATAAATGTTTAACAGATTATATTATTTAATTCGCTAAATATGAAGGAAAAAAAATTAATTTAATAAGAACTCAAATTTTTAATTCTTTGTTTAGATTCAATTAATTTTAACATATAATAGTAATTTAAAATTTAAACAATAATTTCAAAAGAATTTACCAAAAATCTATAAATATATTTTTAACATTTTAAAGGATTTTAAATTGTGACGTTCAAAATTGCGAAAATCTTAATTAACTTTTAATATTTAAAGTTAAAGTTTTAATTTATTTTAGAGAGAGAAATTATATTTTCAAAATTTTAGAAATTGAAAGACTTTGATCAAATTGTGGACGTTTTGAAAAAATAAAGCGCAGATTTTCATAAAGTTTCAAAGTTTTTAAAAATTTGTATGTAGTAGTTATTTGACCAGCTACTTGACTATTTTGGAGTAATACTCAATTAAAAAATTGGAAGATTTTGACAAGATATTGTGAAAATTCAGAATATAGTATTTGGCTAAGACTGTGTCGCCGAAACCTGTCATAAAAAGTCGTGAATTAATTTTTTGACAATTGTTTGATAATTAGTCCCCTACATTCACGATTTTTTATTATGCAGTCCGAAATGTGTAATAAATCTCCCCACCTCATAAGTTTTTTCCCCACGTCATATATGTCAATTTTAGTTTTCATAACCTCAAATTTTTTGTGACAACTACTAAATTGTACAGAAATTTTACAAAAATTAATATTAAAATAATCAGCCATAACATTTCAACAAATTGGATTGTTTTTAGATAAAAAGTGTAGTTGGGTCTCCAGAGCTTGAACAGATTTCATTTTTACTATGGGTCGTATAATGCCAAGGATGAACTTGAGCCTGATTTAAATTATATCGTAAGCAATATTTCAAATTAACTATTGAGTTTGAAAAAGCAAATCCTAATTATATTTTTGGTTTAATTCAGAATAGATCCACAGTTGAAAATGTAGAGGTTAAAGTTGAACCAGATATACTCAAAGCAGAGTTCAATATTACTGACAGTTTAGAAATCTCAGGTAATGAAAAAGAATTGGAAAATGACGAAGAGATCGAAGTAACAACAGATGATTCTGAAAGTAATGAATCAAAGTCTATATCTGAGAGTAATAAGGAAAAAGGGTGGACTGAAGCAACTTCAGAATGAAAACCTAGGAGGGGTGGTTTACGTATAAATTGTGGGGATTGCAATAAAGTGTTCAAAGAGCTCATATGCACAATATGTAATAAACGAGTTGTTAATTTAAAGGCGCATACACAAATGAACGAAGGCATATTACCCTACGAATGTATAATTAGTCAGCAGAATGTATAATTAGTCAGATTTTCACGAAATGCTGGTTTCATTATTCACCCTACAGCGTCTGCGCACACCGGCGAGAGACCCTATAAATGTCGGTACTGTGATAAATCGATTACTGATTCAAGTGGCCGTAAAATGCATGAACATGTTCATCTAGATGACCGACCTTATAAATGTGTGCTATGTAACAAAGCTTACAATTTTGGTAGCAGCCTGAGATCACACATAAAACTAAATCATCCTAAGTAAATTGATAGGATACAGCAATATTAATCATTATTTATGTTAATTAAAATTTAAGTAATAACAAAATTGAAATAAACAACACCTATCTAACTTTATAAATTTATGTACATTTATTAATTTGAGCGGTTTTGATATAAGGGTTAGGAAGGCTAAAGTTACTATTCCATGAGAAAAATTGGCTGGCAGTATAGTTTTTAACTGAAAAAATGAATTAAGAAAACAGAAAAGTAATCTAAAATCGTTAATATTTGTGTGTATTTAAAAATCAAACATTGGACATGCGCACACAAATTATTCGATAGCTGTCAAAAATAATCATAGTAATAGACTAGAATAATTTGGGTGTGTTCGGTATTTTCAAGTAAATGTCAAATATTTAAATCACAATTTTTATCACAGGTTTCGGACACAGCCTAAGTATCTATATGAATTGAATAATTTTGTACATTTTACTGCAATATCCAAACTATATGAAATTCTAATGAGCGTTTATTAATTCTGGTTCTAATTCTGACTTAATTCTGAGAGGTTATATAGTGTACAAAAATTTTTAAATCTATAATTTCAAATAAAGCTCTAATAATAAAATAATAATAATAAACAAATAGGCGAAGAACAGTTGTTTTTTGACAATGAATTTTGAAACTAGAGGCCGACTAAAAATGTTGTGCATTTTTTACATACACGCTCAAATTTGATTGGTATAATTTGCGATAATCCATTTAATTCAAATAACAAATTGATTAAGTTTATTTTAATTATTAAATTTGCAGTTAATACCAAATTCACGAACATTTTAATAATCCGTCTAATGAGTTTTAATTTCATTCATTGTACGAAATTATTAATCACACAAATCCATATTTATCGATTCGTTTCACCAAAGCAAATAATGCAATGGCATAAATTACCATATACAAGCGAATTAAATTCCATGTTAGTATTGTAATTAATTTATGCATAATATTGAATAGCAATTTGTTATTATAGAAATATTTTTAGCTATCAATCATCGATCGATTATTATTTTTTAGTTGTGAGGTGTGATTTGTTTATGTATATAGTACTGTAAGGTAAATCGATTTAATAATAAACCACAAATTTATAAAGCATAATATATCCTCTATATATAGTATATTTTTGTCACGACGTCAATTAACACAAAATAACAGATGCTTTGGGCATATTAAATGCAAATAAAAATTGCAACAAATAAAATTTTAAACTATTCTAAATTTGGATTCGACAAAGGAAATCATTAAGAATATAATTGACGTGTGCATAATAATTATAATCATACGGCGACATAATCAAAAATTTGTTTCATAAGCGGCATGAATTACAAAATAAATATTTACTGCAAATTGGACGCCGATTAATCATTATATTTAAACTTTGATGTATACGATGCATTCATTTAATAAACATATCAATTGAATTGTATATTTTATTGCAGCTTAAATAAATTGTATTTTTTATATTTTTTTTTTTTAATTTCAATTAAATTTAATCAATTTTTTTGATGTATATCTGGTGCAGACGGCGTAGTTTATTTTGGATGAAATCATTGAGTTTAATCGATTTTAAAGAATTTGATTAGCTTTTATTAAACCGATTAAAATAACGATTTCCGTTTTAAGTTTAATTAAAATGATCTCTATTATATTTAACAAATGTATATCTGAGAGAAGCGCACATGTTTAATATTACCACATGTAAACACAACTATTCTTATATGTATGTTCAATTAAATATTCATTTGGTCACATAAAATGTATAAAATTGCTATATAAATAAATCAATTAAATTAAATTATTATTTATAATAACTTGTCTCACGTAAGGTTTACCTATTTAACTTCTAGAAATAAATCCATTCTAAATTCGCCTATATTTGGTGATAAATTAAATTTTTTTTTATGTTATGTACATTCTTATTAAAATCATGTTTTATGATAATAATTCTCTATAATGTGTTGTCAATGTAATTTTGTAACATGTAATTTATAATAGAAAATATTTTCTATAATAGTAACTTATAATGTAATTTTGTTTTTTTTAAAACTAAAACAACAAAAATTATTATATTTGAAATAATGCAAAAATGGATTTATCTATCTATATATGTATGTACGTATATAATTTATGTTCACATTATATGCATTATAATAATGTTGTTAATATTTGTTTTATTATTTATATATTTAAATCGGGCTTTGTTTGTTTATTTTAGTTGAATGGTAGCATTTTAATCTGTATTATGCAAACTAATGTTATTATTTCGTCAAAGTGCATTTTTTATGTATTTATATCGAATTTAGCTTTATAAATAGAACGTATGTACATGGTGTTACTTAAAAAAATTGATAAATTGTTTAATTCTTATAAATTACATATAATTGAAATTAATCCAATTTTAATTTTAGCTAAAGTGATTTTTAAAAGTACACTCGTCGTTTCAGCCAATTCTATTAAGTGAAAATAGAATACAAGTCTTAAATTGGATAATGCATTAAATTAATTGAAGGTGTATAGGATCATTAAAAAATTATGATAATTGGACTCATGTTCACTGTTCAAATGGTTTTAAACCCACAGAAAAAATATTTAAGCGAATTTTGTTAGTCCAAAAATATTTCTTTTTATCGACAACAGCAGCTTTATATTGTAATATTAATTTATATATTTATTTATTTTATTTATTCTCGTAACCAAAAAAAAGTATATTACATTTTAAGATATACAATATACTTAAAAACTAATGGGAAAGAAGTTAGGCTAATCTGTGTCAACAGACAGTCGCGATTAGCCTATAATATAATATTAAAAGGTAACATATATACAAGATTTAACAGACATCGAATACAAGGTAATAGTAAATTATATAAACCCAATGTATACTAGTAAACATGTCATGTACAAACATAAAGCTAACGTCCTTATTTTCCAATAACCAAACCCAAAATGTATCGTATTTGTGGCGGTAAAAAAAACCGTTGGCGCAGCAACTAGGTAGTATCTATGGAAAAGTTCAGTTACAAATCTAGGTACGTTGTAAAAATTACGTATTCAATCTCGACTACCCGATGTCCACATCGCGAATAAAATAATTTTAACACTCTAAATATGTAAAGATGTTGAACTGGTAAAATGTTAAGTATGACAAAAATAAGCCAGGTATGATCCCGGCGACGTTTAAAAATTATAATACGCATAAATACAAAATGTGAAGGGATTCTGAAATATTCATATAAACTACTCCCCAGCATGGTAATCCATACGTAAGTCGAGATGCAACACAAGCATAATAAAAATTCAATTGATAAATAGCACGAAGCGCAGAGTTAAGTTGCTCTTCTTGCTTAAGCGTGCTCTCTAGGTTAACATCAAGATTCAAACCTTAGTATACTTAAATGAACTCGCACAGTGTCAATTTTTAGGCAATAGTCACTACAATTTACCAAATCACAATTCCGCACATGGTAGAATACAGAATGGATATAACTCCTATATGGATAACCGCATGTGTCTTAAAAAACATTACCTATGTTTTTTCACTTAATATCAAATTGTGCTCATCAAACTAAGAACGAAGCAATCTCATGTCAGAGTTAATAGTATTTGTTAACGCACCAGAGCTCATTCCACAGTATGTTAGTGCAATATAGTCAGCGAATGCAGTTATTTTACCAAGGTTCAATGAGAACAATGAGTTAATGAGTGTCAATAATCAATACTAAATAAATAATTATCGGAGCTATCTATTAATAATCTATTTTAAGATATGATACAAACCAGTTCAACCAGTTGCCTCTGAATCCAAGTGACCATAACTTATGCAACAATATTTTGTGATCAACCATATATCGAACGCTTTTCTAGTCAGGGATGGGCGAAGAAGATTACTTCATGTAATCTACACGGTTGTCGACACGTAAAATATTACGAAGATTACTTGGCAATAATTTTTGTCAACGTCGACAATAATGTCTAATGTCTAATCCGCCAGTTCGTCGTTGTGTAAAAGCGGGGCCATTCAATTAAGCCGTATAGCAAGAAATTATGAAAATACTTTAAATTAAATCGGTAATAACGCCATTCTATAACTTATTGGAAATATATGCTGAAATAAAGCAAACAATAGCTTTAATTAAAGATTGTTTATTGCACTAAACGTTCCAATTGAATAAAATATCAAATTCCTTTATTACGGATAAGGATCTCCCATGAGATTCTACATGCATCTGCCATTCTGCATTTTTTCACCATTTCCCAATATTGTTCGATACATAACATTGATTTGATTAATCTCGTACCAATTTCTGGCGTCTTTAGAGTCATATGAAGCAGGCGAATTAGCCGCAAAATACGTCATTGAGACAAATCTGAGAAGAACCTGGCTCTCGACCCCACAGCTGCAAATTGTTGGCCCATAACTATTTTTGCAAATGTTTCCAACATAAAGTATGGTTATATCCAGCAGGAAGATACAATTTTTGACCTGCTAATTGTTTCAAATCTCAAATTTAACGTATACGTTTCGTCATCCATTAAAACACATCTACTAAATTTTATCAAAACTTCGTCATAAAGCAGTCTGGCACGTTTTTAAATTTTGGCTTCTGAACTCGAATTCTTCTATTTGTAATGGAGAGATAACCTTCTTGTAAAGATTTTTATCAATAGTGCTATATTTCTGATTTCTTTCAGCTTTATTTGTATCATTTTATAACTCTATTATATCGTTGGGCAAATTTAATGTTATGGCAATGGAATTTTGTTTAAACTTGTTTCTTTAAAGTATTTCTACACAGTTAGTTTCCAATATTATTTAATTCTACCGTAAATAAATTTTTATATTAGAATCGATTTTAACGACACCTTGGATAATTATATCTCAAACAATGTAGACAAAAAGTTATGTTATGTTATTCCCGATTTTATTTAAACTATTCTTTAGCATACAAACTAGCTATATGGCTATATGTGCCTTAAATTTGATATTTGCTTTGATAATGCGTCTGACTATTCCTTAAACGGTTTAAATTCCAAAGATGTAAAATGTGTTTACGAGAAATTTAAAGTTTAAAGTTTTTTTATTTATTTTAAATTTCTTTCAAAATTTTCAGTTTATTTTTCAATTGAAATTGTTTTAAACAAACCACTTTTGTTTGGACCATTTTAATTGGGCCAAATACTTTTAATCTTAATACTCGTATGTACGAGTAACAATCTTAAATTCATTAGTATGGTTTTATTCTGTCTGGAATAGCACCTACTAAAACTAAATTTTACCACTAACGGCTGTCTGAAATTCTGAAATGTATAGCAAGTGCTCACTTGATCATACTCGTATTTAAATACATATATATATAATATTATTAGAAGCTTTTAACAATTATAAAAAAATTGATATTCATTAAATCAAAGCTTTATGAATTGTAAAATATCTTTTTATTTTTCGGTTCTTTATTGAAATAAAATCTTTTAATTTTTCGGTTCCTTACTGAAAGCTGGCAGATTATTTATATTATTATTTTGTAGTAGTATCTTAATAACTGAATTTAAATAATTAAATCTGGCTGAATTAGTAATTTTACTTAAAGGAAAACGTTATTTATAACGGTTAAAAATTTTTAAAGAAAATATTCAAGTGAGCTGTTACACATTCAGTACAGTAAAAAGCTCAATTATCCCTCTATTAATTAATCCCTCTTGTACAGTTTTTTAGCCACACCGTTCATGTCCATAAAAGGTGTATAATCGTTTGAAATTGCAATATCTTGTATATGACTAATCATGCACACTTAACTACATACTAATCGACAGCGAAGGACTAACAAGAACCCTGCAGCACATGTGACTTATTCAACCAATCCTTTTGAAAGTACATTAAAATATCTTGTCGGCAATACTTTAAAACTATCACGACCTGTAACGTATTGATCCAAATGAAATTTGGTCAACCAAGTTTAGGACTAGTTCACGGATTGTCGACATGTCGATGTTGTCTACGGATCGACGTAGAAAATATCAGATGACGTGTGTAGTGAATTTGTCATGCCAATCGGTTGCGGCACGTATTATTCCGGGTCGGCTCGCCTATGGGGGTCCGTTTGATTGACACTTAACTCACTTGACAAGCTCCTTCATCACATTCCCTCCATTAAGAAAAAATCAAATCTTATTCAAACATTTTCTTTTACAAATAAATAGATTTATTTAATTTAAAGACCATATTGAAAAAAAAAGTATAATAACGAAATAAACTAAAGAACTAATTATGTTGCTATATATAATCTTACAACATTAAACTAACTCTAAAGCAAAGAAATTAAAGCTAAGAAATAATTACTTTTAAGTAAATGAATGAATCTAAAAAATATGTATACATATAAAAATAGAAAACATGCCATATTGCGGACAAATAAAAATTCTGTTAATTTAATTCAATATATAAAATAACTTACAGTTTGAAGAAAACCGACAGGCCTGACCGCTTCCCTCGAACAGTAGCTGTAAAAAAAATGTTATTTTCCGCGAAAACATGCAATATGGATGCAATTTGGAATTCACTCACTTATTACACAATTTTAAACAATTCTAAACACAAACTATCAATACTTAGTTTCTTTATATAATTGAGACTTATACAATTATTAATACTGCTATGTTTAATCATTTATTTTCACTTTATCCAATTTTATCCAATTTTAGAACGTTTTATCCAATTTATCGAAATTTATAACGTGGTCAAGATAAGCGCAAATATCGAATTTAATGCCCACGATAGTTTATGTCCTATATAATATTTTTTTGGCACTTTCCTTTACGATCTGCGATACGGCTTCCTTAAGAACGAATGCACGAGCTTGGTATTAAGTACGGCAAACGGCTTACTCACCACGTCACAATATTGATATGTGTTCGGGCTAATCGATTGTTTAACGTGATATACAAAATTGATCCAAAATTTTCTTCTATACGAATTTAGTAGATAAATAATAAACGATTAGTACCTGATATTATCTAAATAATATATTTTAATTGTGCAGCAATTATCACCTGATTTCTTTAGACGATGAGTAATGATTAACCATCCCAAGTTAAGTATCATATAAGCCGCTATTTAAACTAATTACGGAAATGCAAAAAAAAGAACTGAGCAAAACCGAAAATCTGTATGCAACTACTACAATTTAACCAAGAGATAAATGGTACATTTGAGCTTAAGTTTTCAACACCATCGCTGTCATGGTGTAAAAAAAAAAGCAAATCGCGCGACTCTACACGGGTAAACGCCCATCCCTCTTCTAATATCAACGAAGACTACAGCAACATATTTTATTCATTTAAATGTATATGTACACAATTGAAAAACTCATTTAAAACTCTGATTATAAAATACACATACACCATCTGCCTATAATTGTTATTACAACAACCTATGCAAATACATATAAATTGGAATATTGGAACATTTCAATTCATGATCATAAACCCGAGTTTCAGATAGAAAAATATTAGACGGTGTCTGATCAAAAATATCTAAGTTTGCAATAAGTTTATCAAGATTCATGTGTTTCTAATGTTTTGATGTAAAACAGAAAATGTTAGGTTAGATTCAGATAAATTACAATTAAAAGTGTTACTAAAAATGAATGGTGTGATGAACCAATGCTCATACTACTACACGAGAGACCCTGAGTTAAAACAATTGAATCAATCATAAAATCATAAAATTTAGTTTATAAATTCAAGGTTACTGACGCTTCGATCGTTTACCTTCAAACAAACACGTCCATTAATATACCAAACAAAGATGACATTTTCTCGCTTTTTTCAACCTCCAGGCTTCCGTGAAGATTATCCTCTATGCTTAGCAGCACAGAGACTATGGTTCATGTAAATAAAATTACCAGGTGAAAAACCAAGCCGGTCAGTTGAAAGGTCTTTCCTTCCTTTTTTGGCTCGTATAATGCTGTCCTTCACACAATTACGTACAAATTTGACATGAATAATACTACCAAAATTGTCTGATGAATTTGTTTGTTTAAGTTTATAAATTGAATCGATATCATTCTCCGTAACTGATAAATTTAAGCAAGTTCCAAACATGTTTATCGTTGATGATAGTAATTCATATGTTCATTTATAATTGGTAACACATAAGGCTCTAAGTGTCTTACATTTTTAAATGACTTACTCTACACTAATTAATAGAAGACTATACTAGTGCGTACTATGAAGTGAATTAGCAACATTGCGTATTTTACTGATATCTCGTCGAGGTGGGCCAAATTATAGAGCCTAAATGATTTTGGTTGAATAATATGCGATAAAATTGTTCCAAAATTAGTTCAACAGCTTCGGAGGTAGTTTTCCTCATTTCTATTAATAATAATAATTATCTTAAAAGATGTGAACCGCACAATTCCAACCTCGGTATTGATTTTTTTACTTTTTTTGTTTGATAAGATTTATGTCGCAAAAACCGTGGATCTGTGCTTCATTCATACTTATTTATCGCGCTAGTTAGATAAAAAAATGATCTAAAGTGATCTATTTCTCGGAGTATCTTCTTCAGGCAAATGCAGCTTTGAAAGCAATATTTTTGTTATTGCTCCTTTAATAAGTATCATAGTGACAATTCTTTTATGATAGGTTCAATCAGCATTAAATTTTCTAAGTACTAGTACGTACTTATATTATTATATAGTTAAATTTTTCTTTTAGATAATTAGCCGTTATAAATGAATGTTAGATCATAATTAGTTAAAAGATTTCGTACATTTTCCTCGACACAGGATTCGTCTATCTTTTTAATCTAATTGTGTGGTGAATGTTGGTGGAATAGTCAGTCATCGATCATATAAAAACATCGTTGATGGAGTTACCGCGCTAGTACGCTTATTGGAGCTAACAAATACTTGCTGTAGTAGAAATAGAAATATCGTTTTTTTCGGTATTTAACGAAATACCTAATGTGGTAGATGAGCTCTTGATGGGCAATTCTACAATATATTTGCCGTTATTATGTCGCAACAAATTTAAATTTGGGTGCTCTGGATGTGAGAATTTCATCTATTTTTCAAAATCTTTTTAGGGTTTTATCTATACGTTCAGGATAATAAGTTAAGGCTTGTAGTACCTTTTTCTTGAAAAATATGGTCTGCTCCAACAATCATGTTTATACAAATTCATGGGAACGACTTTTGCAAATATATATTGTAAAAAAATATCACAGTTACTCAACCAATGTATTTTATAAGGTTTAAAATTTGATTATGGAGACTGATTTAATGAAAAATTTGATTTGTCTTGATAATTTTATGTTATAAAATCTTGATCATCATCATGTTATACAATCTTGGTCATCATGGGCAAATAACAGGCATCGAAACACTTATCATTATATTGTTGCCAGATATATGTATTTGATCTCAGTTGAAGAAGTAAAACGGGAATTTCAAGTATCGCACAGTAAATCTGCCATATCATTAAAAAATCGAAAGTATTAGCGAGCATCACGCCACAAATCCCATTTTAGAAAACCCAAGTATTTTATAATTTGTATACTTGGATTTGATTGTGCCAATTTGTGCCTTTCGCTAAAAACTGTGTGCATAGTATAATTTAAGAGATACGAAGGGTTTTCTGACGTGTTATCACACCGGAAATCCCATCAACTTCCAATAATATATTATTTACATTTTTAAATATATTTCGATTGTGCCACATTGTGTATCACTAAATTATTTTGACACACCCTCTTCAACGACCAGTATAGACCAAAATCGGCCAACTGTGAAGTCAATATATCTCAATATAAATATTGTATGATCAAGTCATAAAAAAAATTGTCAGTAATCTCAACTTTTCTCAAGTAACTAACCAAGTAACTGTACGACTACAACAAAAATCAGTAAACCACTTGTGAATCATTTTAATCGATGGTGAAGAGTCCCAAAATTGTGGCGCCATCTGTTGTAATTTTACCAATCTTCTCACTCGGCCCTCGTATCATTAGCGCAGTCAATTTGGATTTTCTACATGTTCTGTATTTTACATTTACAAAAATACATATTTACATTACAAATTAGCATAAATTCTCTACAGATTGGGTTTCATTTTAGAATATATCATAACAAATTTTTAATGAATTATTATGTATTAATTATTAAAATTTGTCAAATTATCGATATCAAATAATTATAAGCTGACTAATTCTAGAATTTGAGATTTTTAATCCTTCAACCCTTAATTTCAGTTTGACAATATATATTTTACATTGGAGCATATCAGTAAAGTATGTATCTAGCATACAGTTATAAAAGCCAGTTTTATAATATTTGAGATTTCTTTCTACTTGCAAGTAGTTTTTGGAGTTTTAAAGATTTCTATTTAATATAATACGTACATAGCTCTCAGTTTCACATGTTTCCACTACTTTTACATATTTTAGTTACGTACAAAGATTCAAACCATATAATTTCCGTTTCATATGTAAATTACCAGACTTACCAACTGTGTAATCAATATTAATTATTTCGTTTAGTTTCTGTGTTGAAAAATAAAATTTATATTTGAACGGCATATGATAAATTATAGTTAAATGTTAATAAAATATTAATCACAATCAATCAAACTCTCTTAAGTAAAAATAAAATAAAAATGTAATCGATTTTAACAAAAAGTTAGAAAATAAAAAAATTAATAAGAATCGTCTTTTATTTATGTTTAAATAAGAAAAATGTTTTTCTTATACAATTCTGTTCCATTCTTCAAGATAAAAATCAAATCTGCTTATTTCAACATATATATATATATATTTAGGGAGAAATACCAACATGAAATATGTATGTACATATATCTAAATTCTATGTTTATTCGTTTACTATACACTACTTGTCTTAAATATTTATTTGTAGCAAAAAAATATGTACATATACGTATATGTATATAAGTATATTTGTTGTTAGATTAAGATTGAAAAAAAGTATATATACGAGCACAAAAAAACATAAAATAAAAGTGCCAAGATAATTTATGTGCGATAAGAACGAAACGAAGATAAATAATTCATTCATATGCAATATGCAATGTGAAAATAATAAGCTTAAACGTAAACAAGAAAGTGCAAATTTTAAATAAAGCGTAAAGTTATAAATGAAGCCATCTATATAGCGAACAAAGTGTGAATAGAAAAATTAGACCTAATTTATGTGTACGTGTATATATATGCATATGGTATATATAAAGACTTTGTATTCATAAGATCTTATCATTTAACTAGATTTTTATTTGTTTTTTTAACATTCCTTTAGGAAATGGATGAAGGAGCCGTAAACTGAATAATCAGCATATATAGAAAAACTATATATACATTTGTCTTGTTTGTAAATTATGTATGCTGAAAGCAAACACACAAGACAACATCATTTATGTCAAAACTAATTAAATTGTATTTTATTTTAATCGATACTTATACACGATAAAAACTAATATTAATATAAACGTATATATGTATGTAGGATATAAAGGATCAATAATAATTGCTGTTTTCAGTTTTAATTTTGATTAAACATAATATTGGTTTTTTGGTTATATCGTATTGAATTTATTACATTTAGCCCCAAGTAATTTGATATATTTTGATTACAGATTTTTTTTTTTTTCGTTTGGATGAAAGATACGATGAAAAGATTCGCAAATGATTTCGAAATAAATCATTTTTATTTTTGCGAGCAAATATTTAATTAAATTGAGTTGTTTTCAGTGGTTTTTTATGTGTCTGTTTATGTATACCTATATCTATATATATATAAAACATAAGACGAGGTTAGATTTGAGTGTATTGATAAATTTTATGATTTCAAATAAACAGGTGCGCTTTTAAAAATTTAATTGAGCGGTCGGTGGTTATCCATCAAATCAATAAATTTTAAAAATCAAATCGAACCAATTAAAAGATGGAAGTATATAAATAAAAAGAGCACAAATTTATCAAGACAAAAAAAACCTTAAATATTAAATAAAACAGATGTATCAATCAAACTAATGTTCAGTTATTACAAAATTTCACATTTAATTTTAAATATATAAGCGAGCCAAAACATTTAAATTTTTGATTTAATTTTAAAATTTCGTTGAATGGTAATAATAATTCTAGTAATAAAAAATCGAATTAAATTCAAATTCCGTTAAATTGTTTATAATGAAATTTATAGTTGTCAAACAAAATATTCCAACACTTTTGAAAATCAATTTTATAATTTCAATTTGACTATTTGTTGATGCGGTTGGTTTCATTTAAATTGGACGGCGAGCGATTTTTTGGAACAACAATAAATTTGTTAAATTTTGTAAAAATTCATAATAGTTACGAATTAAATATTAAACAATTGTATAATAATGGAAAAAGTTCCGTTATAAATTTTAAACATTTTAAAGAATTAAAATCTAAAATATTTGAATTATTTTTCAAATGTAATTTAATTTAAATTTTAATCGACATATGTTTTCTACTTTGTAAGTTCTTCAACAGTCGACTAAAAGTAGGTATCAAAATTTAATTTTTTATAAAATCCCATTTTCTATAATTTGAAAAATTATATAAATAAAACTGAAACAAAATTATAAATCTGTTGATACCAAATTTTAGTCCATCTTGACAAGCACCGATATATAGTAAAACACGCACGAAAAGATATCTTGCAACAGTGTTAGAAAATTTTTCAAGTGTTTTACGAAGTGAGTACCTTGTAAGGTCGGCTAAAATTTGGCATCGACATATTTATTTTTTATTATTATTTATAAAGGCTACAGCTATTGACACCTAAATTTTGACATCATTAGCGTATTTAGCATTAATCGTTGAGATTGTCATTTAAATTGTTCTCTTCGTCTTATATATTTTGTTCTTCAAAATTTGATTTAGCCTCTCATCAAATTTTGGCATGCAAACTTCGGTGTGAGGTTTAAAAAAAATATTGTGAAATTTTATTGAAATTAAGAAAGAGCAATAGCTAAATGGCTAATCGTATGGCAAAAAAAAAGATTTTTCTAAACGAAAAGAAGACATTTTGGAGATCGTCATAAATTTAGACAAAATCCATTTACAAATAATATGCCTGGCCGAGTATAGTTTAATAGCTTTCTAAAACGGAATCCAAATGTAACCACGAGAGTGTGGTCATTGGATGAGGATAGCAGCGAGTATAGTAAAGTATGTAAGTGCTATACCGATATAGGTCGCTGGTTTGATAACCTTGCTCATTAATTATTAAAATTTACTGGTGCTCACGAGGATTCCGCACTCATTGCTACAAAGGCCCATGGTACTCATTAATTAAAGAATAACAAACAAATTCGAGTGATCAAAACGCATTTTTAACGGCGACGAAACAAATTATTTATTATGTCCAAAAACGGGTTTAACGCTAATGTGCTGATTTAGTTAGAAGTTAGAAACTCTTAGAAAATCTTTACCAGAAAGTTGGGCTTTACCTATTTCGGACAATGATTGGTTGACAAAGGAAGTCTTCTACGATTATATCTTGAAGCATTTTCATCTATATCTTGCGAATACCAACATTCAATTACCAATAGTTTATTTTGTTGATGGACATATTACTCATATGATGCTAAAGGTAAGCGAGATATGTGTGAAATTGGGTAGCATAACTATAATATTACATTATATCCAAATGCCACTCGCATTTTACAACCCTGTGATTATGCGGCAGTGTATCAATGGTGTAAGGAAAATTCGAATGCCTCATTGACAAGGGAACATTTTTGCTCATTTTGCAAAAGACTTGGAAAATCGTCTCATTATATCCCCTCAAACAAAATCATTTTTGAAGGTTCTACAGATTTTCGACAATTGTCAGAAATACAAAAAATAAATTATTTGAGATATTTTGAAAACCCTACAAATATTAGAACATCTGACGATCAATTTAAAATATTGTTTAAAGTCTTTACGACATATAAAGAAAAGGTTGAAAAGTCTAACCAGATTAAGTTTCCATAGTGGAAATGTAAAAAACACTGAACATATAACTAGTTTCATTTTTCGTTTTATTCTAAACTAAAAATTGTCAATAGCCAGCGTACTCGCTGAGATCTTACTTCATGTACAATGTCGGGGATCTTCATCAGATCACTGATATCGATATTGTACTGAGCTCGGTACTTATACCATCTACTTTGCATTTTGATAGATGTTTAGATTTCTTAAGTGGTCTTATAGGATACAAAGCACGACTGCTAACACCACTCTGTTACCGTCAGTAATAAGAGAGCCCAAATATTGGTTGATTCTACCCCATATAATGCCCACAAAGTCTCCGAAATATCAGTTCACCCCTCTCAATACAAATCTCCACAATCTGTATTTGAGGTGATTCAAGTTTCCATCCCAAATATCCCAAATATTGGTTGATTCTACCCCATATAATGCCCACAAAGTCTCCGAAATATCAGTTCACCCCTCTCAATACAAATCTCCACAATCTGTATTTGAGGTGATTCAAGTTTCCATCCCATCCCCATCAACGCAGGCTTGAAAGGAGGGTGGAAACCAGTAATTCCTCTAAAAAAATACGCAAACTACGATCATGTTTGTTGTACTTTCAGAACCTTATGCGGTCATTACTGTGGGAGTGGTCACGAACAAACAACTTGCTCAAGAACTTGCTAAAGAACTCCATAATAGTTATCGAGGGGAATGATGATAACGTTAAAGCAGCCATTGGCATCCTGAATAATGATCTAGAAGTTTTAACGATTTCATAGAGTATTGTGACTCGCATTGCGTGTGGGTAGAAGTAAAAATCTGATCTAGGTAGTTTCTATCTAGTCAGTAGTACTTCCAGTATTCAGATAAGCTAGAGTAATTAATATGCATAAGCTTGACAAAATTATGGATAGTCTAAAAAACCATCCGATTATAATAACAGGCGACTTCAATACAAGCCCAAACGGAAAAATGCAAAGTACAATGAAAACTAATGATTTACTAAGTACTTTGGTAGGCGGTGGTGGACAATAAGGAATCTGTTGGGAGGACACAACAAAATGCTTACTCGATACCAAGCTACCGGATAACAGTGACGAAAGTGACTCGGATGTGTAAAGAGCAATCCGCGCACAGCGTAACATTGTACCAGATACGCCAAATGTGAGCCACTTCAGTGATGAAGAGACACTTTGGCGACCATGTCTATGAAAATAAACTTTGCACCAGGCCTAGACAACCTCGAGGTGGGAGTGATGGTCATAGCTTAATAAATACCTGTGTGAGTAAAGGAGTTTTTCACAAAGCTTGGAAAAATGCAAAGTGGTTATAATTAGCAAAGGTATGGGGATTGGTGTAAAACCGATCCAAAGGCATATAGGCGAATCATGCTGTAGCCTGTCTTAGATAAATTACTTAAAAAACTAATTATCGACATACTGATGACATATTCCAAAAGAGTGGCAATCACAATGAAAAACAGTTTGGCTTGAGAGAAAATAGATCGACTGAGGATGCAATGGCCAAAATGATCAGCATTGTAAAAGAATCGAACCAAAATTACAATCTAGGAGTTTTTCTAGATGTATCTGGCGCGTTTGATAATTTGTGTTGGCCAAGTATAATTAATGTTGGAGTTAAAGAAAATAAATTGCCCCACAAATATTTACAATCTCATAAGCGATTTTGTTTTTAAAAGAACAGCCACTGTGACTATAAGTCACAAGTTCACTCCAAAAGAGCTGGGAACTCTAGACTAAGTATTCAAGAAAAGCGTAACTGGTCGTAGACACGATGGTAGATTGGTGCAATGGTTATAAGATATAGAGTTGCTCTCAGCCAAGACTGTTATGATCCAATTAAAAGGATCACATGACACCAGAAGACCTCCGTTGATATCCATAAACGGTCAAAGAATTAAGATGGCAAAAACTGTCAAATGGCTGCAGTGGAAGACGAAACGCCCGGAGTCACCTCACATGTGTAAAAGGTTGCGAAGAATAGTAAGAAAGTTTTCGACGCTCTTAAAAGAGTAGAACGAGAGAAATAGAGCATCAAGAAAAATACACAGTCTACTATATATGAGGGCCTCATGATCTCCTCAATGACTTACGCATGCGCTGGGTACTAAGCGGTAGGTAGTAAAATGACTTCAACCTCGAAGTATTATTATAACATAAGAGAGTATTAAAATAAGCCTAGTAATAGTAGACAATAATGCGCATCCACGCGGCAAGGATGGAAACAAAGAAACCTGGCCAAGCATACCGATCTGTTAATATCGGGATGGATATAGGCTTTCCTTGGTGCAATATCCGCTACATATCGATAAATAAAGAAGGGTGGAAATAAAGGTTAAAAAAAAGTTTCAGGACCTCGACCTTCCATCATTCACTTCTTCTGTCTACAAATTCGCTTTGCTGCTCTCTTAGCAAGGGCATCCTTGGTTTTTCTCGCGATTATGAGACGCTGTTGCACTTCACAATGGGCTATATAGTTTATTGTTCGACTGCAAGACGACACTCGTCATCGAACCAATCATTCGTGGGTCTGTCTTTCACTATACATAAAGTTGAGTATGGAGGATCCATTTTTAAAATGTAATTGTTTGTGTGGGAAGATGGGGTTTGCTACTCTAAGCTCGTGAGCAATTGCAAAGTAGATCATTCTGTCACCATTATCAGTCGGAGTTTCGTATTTGGAGTACGGATACAGACTTATGTTTTCACACAAGTTGAGGTTTGATTTCATCCAGCTTTAGCATTAAAGTCTCCAATTACGATTCTAACATCGTGTACGAGTATCCTCAGATCGTTCGAGTCATTGTAAAATGAGGTCTTTCTTGGGGCTGGCTGACTTTTGTGGGCGCTTATTATCAAATTAATTATTTATAGGTTGGCTAGCTTCATGCGCAAGTGAAGTTTACACAATCGGTTATTGAAATCTAGCTCTAAGATTTTCGAAGTCATCTCCACTGTAGAGCAACTTAATTTTTTTTATGCAATTTTAAATTTAACAAATAATAGGATTATGTACAAGAAACCATTTATTTGATAAACCTTAGTGCATATTTGGCATCGGTAGCGTCGACTAAAGTAAAATTTCCCATAGTGTCTTAGACTTAGGAATTAAACCATTAAGAAAATTAGAGACTGGCAAGGTAAAGTATTTTTAAGTTTAAAAATTAGGGAATTTAAGACGTCGGTCTGTAGAAATTTCAGAAAAGTCGTACCACATTATAAGAAGTTGATGGATGGAATAAAACGAACAACTGTATGACACTGATTCACGACAGGTTTTCGTGTGTTGCACTATGTGCTTGGCTAGGTCGACTAAAATCTGGTATCGAGAAATTTTAATATTTTTTTTTATTTTAATATAAATTTTCTAGTTTCATTTACTGAAAATATTTGAAAATAATAAAACAATTACTTTTCTCGATACCAAATTTTGGTTGACCTTGTCAAGCACCTACATAATGAAATACACGAAACATTGCCTTTCTTCAATGCTAGACGATTTTTTTGTGTGTTTTACAATGTGAGTGCTTGGCAAGGTCGACAAAAATTAGGTAACAGAATTTAATATTTTTGTAAAATTCCATTTACAATAATTTATAAATAATGGTTTAATAATAAATACTTTAAGAAGAATTAAACAATTTGTATGATGTTAGTTTGAAATCTAAAAACGTAACATAATTTCAGAAAAAAAAGCTCAAATCCAGTTTACTTACTTAACTGTGACACGGTCAAAATTCTAAATTTCACTTATAGCTGAAACTGAAATTTATTTACAAATAAATAACGCCGCTATTATAATAAATATGGATTAATTTGTCATTACTGTAACTGTTACTGTTTCACATTTTAGTTCATGCTTGTCACAATTAAGCAATCAAATCAATCTTAACGTCTAATAATGTGCTTATCATTCACATCCAATTAAAAAAAAAAAATTATTGTATAATTAACGATAAATCAATAAACATGTTATTTATTACAATTAAATGTACAAACATAAAAAATAAAATTAATCATAATAAATTAAATAACAATGTTTAATTTCCTTTACTAATTACTTCAAACGAAATAAATAAGAAAATGAATTGGTAAAGCAAAAAAAAATTGTGTACAAAAGATCAAAGGCAAAATAAATGATTTATTCGAAATTGATGATGATTTCAAAGAGGTTTTCTTATTTTTCTACCCCCTTGGGAATTTTTTTTCTGTACTTTTCCATAGCATATTTTCTTTTTACTTAGTTTGTTTACATGCTTCTTTATTTTTATTTGGAATTTTTGTGGGTTTTCTGAACTGAATTGTTTTTGTTGTTGTGTTCAAAGTAACGTACAACACAGAATAATATATTTACGAATTTTTAAATGAACTGCAATTGAACATCAATCTTAAAATATGAATGACTTAAAGCGCACATTGGTAAACATAACAAAAAAATATTAGTTGAATTTATGTTTATGTTTATTATATATTTTATTAGTATGCTTTATGCTTATTGCAATTTATGAATCATAACAAGTCACGAGAAATAGCAATAAACAATTTTTTTTGAACATACCATATACAATGTTTGTGGAATGTAATTTTTCAATCAATGGGTTATGTTTTTTTTTTCTGAATGCACATACGAAACTACGCTTTATATATTGTACTCATTTTACTTCATCTTCATGTGTTATTACTGAAGACCAGTTCCTTTGGGGCATCGATTTTTTTTGTTTTGAAATTGATTACATTATACATTTCACTGACTACGCTCAGATAATATTATTTATAACTTAGTTGATTTTATTAGTTGCATAACATTTTTTCAATCAATGACAAATTTATTTTATTTAAAATTTATTTATTTTTATTTATTTATTAATTTTGTGGTATTGAAAATTAAACAGATTTATATTACATATAATAAATAAAACACGAACCAAATATGGTCATAATATTATTATTCTAATAAGACATGTAATATATATGAGTAACAACAATTAGTTTGATTGATTTAATGATGCGCTTAATCGCGGCATACTTGTTTAATGAATTATGTGTTTAATGTTAACTATGTAACTATGTTTAATGAATTCATGAGCTTGACCTCACAATGTGTATTTGAATTGAATGTAACATATAAACGTTTAAAGTTTGAACATCTGAGAATGATTGTACATGATTAATGCAGATCTTAATATAAACTTAAATTTTATTTGAATCTTGTATACAGTTAAGAATTCTGTCGAAAAGTAAATACGGAATACAAGTTTAAGTTTTATTTTAAATGACAATTTAATTTTCGTTAAATGTTAGTTATCTGAGTGAATCCAGATACGCCATTTCTCTTGGCTGTGATTATGAGGTGACCATTTAATTGTCCCTTTTAATGATTGTTTAAAAAAATGTCAAAAATGCCAAAACTTTTTATAATCATATAATTTCGATCACAAAATAATCTTTTAAAATACAAAGAAATGTAATTTGAAACCAATCGAAAATCATGAATTAATAAATTTATAAATGGTTACTTCTTTAACATCATTTGAAAAAGAACCGGTGAAAGATCTAATTAAAAATAATGTATCTTTGGTTAATGTAAAATGTTTAATAGAATATTAGTTGGCTCTGCTTAAAAAAGAATTTAATGTTCCTGAGCAAAAAGTTCTGCGTATCTCACGTAACCCTATTTCGAGCATGAAAAAAAATGATTAAGCAAAACCTGATGATTTTAAACCAATTTTTTATTTCGTGTATTTTAATAATGAAGCAAAATATTGTTTTAAAACAATTTACATATTTTTTAACAAATTTAAATTCAAATAAAAACTGTTTGACAAAATTGCAAGCAGGAAGTAATGATATTTAAAATGCTTGTTGATACTTGCATGCTCCTGTAATCTATAAGAGGCATGAAACATAAATAAATACAACCGGGTATCTCACATAACTCTATTTCGAGCATGCACTCAATGATTGAGCAAAAACTGATGATTTTAAGAAAAAATTTTATTTCGTGTATGTTAATACTCGTAATAAAGCAAAATATTACTTTTAATAAATTTTTAATAATTTTTAAAAAATTTAAATTCAAATCAAAGTTTGTTTGAAAAAATTGCAAGCAGGAAGTAATAATATTTAAAACGCTTGTTCGTATTTGCATGCCCCAGTTATCTATTAGAGGCATGAAAAATATATAAATACAACCGCGTATCTCACATAACTCTATTTCAAGCATACAACTCAATTATTGAGCAAAAACTGATGAGTTAAGCCAATTTTTTATTTCGTGTATGTTGATACTCGTAATATAGCAAAAAATTTATTTAAAAAAATTTACATTTTATTTAACAAATTTAAATTAAATTCAAAGTTTGTTTAGAAAAATTACAAGCAGGAAGTAATGATGTTTAAAACGCTTGTTCCTATTTGCATGCTCCTGTAATCTATTGTAGACATGAAAAATAAATAAATACAACCGCGTATCTCACATAACTCTATTTCGAGCATGCAACTCAATAATTGAGCAAAAACTGATGAGTTAAGCCAATTTTTTATTTCGTGTATGTTAATACTCGTAATGAATCAAAATATTATTTTAAAAATATTTACATATTTTTAACAAATTTAAATTAAATTCAATGATAGTTTAGAAAAATTACAAGCAGGAAGTAATCATATTTAAAACGCTTGTTCCTATTTGCATGCTCCTGTAATCTATTAGAGGCATGAAAAATATATAAATACAACCGCGTATCTCACATAGGTCTATTTCAAGCATACAACTCAATGATTGAGTAAAAATTGTTGAGTTAAGCCAATTTTTTATTTCGTGTATGTTAATAATCGTAATGAATCAAATATTATTTTAAAAATATTTACATATTTTTAACAAATTTAAATTAAATTCAAAGATAGTTTAGAAAAATTACAAGCAGGAAGTAATGATAATTAAAACGCTTGTTCCTATTTGCATGCTCCTGTAATCTATTAGAGGCATGAAAAATAAATAAATACAACCGCGTATCTCACATATCTCTATTTCGAGCATGCAACGATGATTTTAAGCCAATTTTTTATTTTGTGTATGTGTATACTCGTAGTAAAGCAAAATATTATTTTAAAAAAATTTACATTTTTTTTAACAAACTTTAAAAATAAAAATTAAATAAAATTAAACTTAAATTAAAATTTAAGTTTGTTTCGAAAAATTACAAGCAGGAAGTAATGATATTTAAAACGCTTGTTCCTATTTGCATGCTCCTGTAATTTAGTAGAAGCGATAATACGATAAAACTTTCAAACCTTTTTTTCAAACCTTTTCATATTGAATTTTATTTGATTTAAAGCAATTTTCATTGATTTTATGTTGCTTTTTCTCTCGGTATAAAATCGTGGATTTTGCACGAGAAACCAAAGAATTGAATAAAATAATAGACACAGGAGAAAGTGAAGTTTAGCTAATTATAAAAGTCATAGCAGAGTATATCAGTGAAAAAAAGTGATGTTAAAAGTTTCCGATAAAAATTTATTTAATAATATTAAAATAAATAAAATGGAAGTACCTATATACTCATTATTTTCGTTTCTTATTTACATATTGTTTAGGTGGGTAAAACACAAAATCAACTTGTAGTACCGATAGCAACACCGTGGTATGGTACCATATGTAACAATAATGCTAATTGTCCAAAATTTTTCAAAATTAATCATTTTTTGATTTTCTCAAATCTCGAAGATGAAAGTGTATATCAACGACATTTTACTTTTTCATTGCAAGTGAATTGGTGAACACTGACTGCTATTTCATCCAACACGCAGTATTCACTATAAAAATACTATATTTTTTATTGAAAATTGTTATTCTGGTTTTAATTATACATTCAGATAGTTGAAAAATAAATCTTAAATGTAATTTTACATCCTTGTTAACCTAAAAATTACTTTAAAGTATTTGTCAAATAATGTTTTAAAATATTTAATTTTAAATATACAAATTGTTTAAAAGTAAATTTTTCATGCAACTTTACATATTTTGGTTCAGAGGAAAAATACATAATAAATCTGTAAAATCACTATTTATGCTTTCCGGCAAATAATTGTTTTTACACTAATAGAGTAATTTTACTTCCTTACATAAATTTACAGTCTAAGTAGTGGCAATTTTTGCCCACAGTCAATAGCAAGTAAAACTAAATGGATTTTTTTTTACTGTGTAGTAATATGCGTCGAATTTCATTCCGCAACAATTCTTTCGCAAATTTGCATTGCAGCTTCTAAAAAAAACGAGAGTGTTGATAGCGAAGGTAATTTAATTTGTACTGAAGCAGTCTCACTAGCTGCGGATCTAGTTAATCACAGCAAATATTTAAATCAGACATCTATTTCTGGGACTTATAAACAGTCTAAAAGACATCTCGCAGTTTCACTTGGAAATCCTAATTTGGACAACAGTAAAGATTAACAATACTCAGAGGAAGAGGCAAAGGAAAAATGGTTATGGCTGAAATACAAAATTTTAAACGACTCGACCAATACTTCAAGTGGTCTCATTTTCTACAAAATTAGTTTATAAAAAACCACTTTCTATAATTGATGGATTTAGATCCGACATCATTTTTTGGTCGATGAGAGAAAATAAATCCTAAAATCGTGGATTTTCCACGGAAAACCACAAAACCACAATTGGTGTAATTTAATTATGTTGTGCAAAAATAAACTTAGTTTAATAGAAACAAAGTAAAATATAAAAATTTTCTTACAATTTCATTATGATTTTATTAAAATAAGTTGGAACTTTTAACCAAAATAATTAAATTACACCACTTGACTAGGTGTATGTGTACCGTAAAGTGTAAACTATGGCCAGTTATATGCAAAATAACCTGAGGATCTATAGTGTAATAAATTATTACAGGTGATAAAATGTAGATTTTTGTTATTTTTCTTTGAGTTTCGGTAGGTTTCTTTAAATTAAGTTCATTTTTACACGTCTTTCGGCGTCTTACCATAGTGAACAGTAATTAATTTTTAATAAATTCTGCCCAAAGTTTTATTTGTATAGTTTCAATTTGAAGTTACACCGCCTACGATTTTCTCTAATTGCAATAAAACTCTGCTGTAATAAAATTGTAATAAATTATGGTATAGGTTTCGTTGTGGGGGCTGATTTGGCTGGTGCAGATTCAAGGCGCTGAAAACGAAGAGAGAATATAATTTTTTTGTTTATTAGTATATATGTATCCATTACTGGTTCTCACTGAATCGTTTAAAAAATTATTTCTGTATCCCAGTGTGGTATTTCTGTATCCCCACTATCAGAAATTTATTTTGTATGACATAGCAAGTATTTATATTCTTTATTGTTTTTGATATTACCTATATCGATGTTCATAACAAACCGACTACAAAAATAATTCTCGTCTAATGATTAAAATTTAAATTCGCGGATTTTTATTATTTATCGTTCTCCAAAAAATCGGGCACTAACATTTTCGCCATTTAAAAAAGTATTTAGTTGGTAAAAAAACACTTACCCCAGACTATTTAAAAAATAACATTTATTTGATTCTATACAAAAAAATCTATTGGCCGTTGAAATGATGCTGTAATTTTTTAACATCGATTGTGCCGCCTTTGCGAACTTTCCAAAGTAATTAGCGTATACTTTCAAACTTTTATAGTGACGTCTATTTTCAATTAGAGCCCTCAAAGGCAATACTAAATTTTTCATTTTAAAATTAATAGTTGTTGCTGTTATATGTGGCAGGACCCAAGAGCAATAATGTATACATATACTATAAAATTAATTGTTTATTTCGATATTTTTTGTATATATAGAATAAATTAAACCGAAACAACAACCATAGACAACGTACATACATATATACATATGTATATGTATATTTATATGCCGAACTCTAAAAATGGCATCTCTCTAAAATGTGAAAAACATCAAAATCTACATAAAACATAAAATATCCAAATGAAATACAATAGAACATATACCAGGAATAAATTATGTGTGAGTTTACCAAAAACCCTATACAACAATGACAAAATTATGTTGTTATTATGTTTTGTTGATATGCATACATGTATATACATATATAATTTATATAATCAAAATCAACTTTAAAAATGCCGGCAAAATTTTAATAGGATCAACATATTTTATTTATTCATGTCTAAATTTTTATGTTTCCCATGCATATTTTATGTTTCGTTTTTATTTTGTTAAACGATTTTAGCTGCGGAATTATATTTAGTCAATTTGGGTATTTATATACGAAAATATATAAGCATAATCAATTTGATCTTAATTAGCTTATATTAGCATATGTATAAGTATACCAATAAAATATACTATTAACTTATCTACTATACCAATTTATTGACAAGCGAATAAAAACTGTGTATATGTACAGTTACAAAAATGTACATATGTATAACTATAACTATAAATATTTAAAAGTACTGCAAAAAAATTGTATCTTCTTCTATAATATTCCTCGTACATATAATAAAAACATAACATAAAAATCTTTAAAGATTCTTAATTAAATATAAGATTTATCATACTCAATGTTATGGTTAAGGTTAATGAATTTGTGAAATTTTATATCTACGTATGTACATCTAGTTATCGTACAGGGTTTCATTTTTGAGCCACATCCTCAAGATGTAAGAAATAACCTGGTTAATTATTTTTTTTTTTTCGTAATCTTAACGGTAATCCAAATCCAGTACGTAATAAACGCATAAGTATAATTGATCCAGTTTATAGTTTCAAACAAAACCAGTCAACTTGAGATATTCAATTATTAATTTCGTTTTCATTTATTTTAATTATATATATATATTTCAGATTCAGATCTTCAAGATGAGAATTTTTATATTTTTAGACTATGGGAAGATACTTGAGCAAAAATAAAAACAAATAAAACGAATAAAAATCAACATCTTAATCGTTTCATCTTTAGAAATGTGTGCATATATACATTTAATGGAGTAGTTTCAAAAAAAGAAAAAAACGAATTCAATTAAATTCTTTATTTTTAATTTAAATAACATTTTTATAAAACTATATAAAATTTATTATACTCGTATCGTATAATGTCTATATTAGATTTGTAATTACAAAATAATTAAAAATGGAATTTAATTATATGGTTGTAAGTGCAAGAACTTATTATAACACATTCGCATGCAATAATTTTGTAGTGTTGAATCGTAATAATATAAATTTGATACGGTTCAGTTAATAAAATTTAATGCGACTGTCATAAATTGCTATATTCTGGATAACTCGAGAAATAAGATTATAATTATAATGCAAAATAAACCGGTTGCAGCAGCTGTTGCAGGACGTAATATAAATTACACTTTGTTCTTTATATTTATAGGTCAAGATTAATTACGGACAGTCGGGATTTTGTCATATCAAGTATAATGTAACCGAAAACGGAAGCTGCAGTAATAAAAATATCTAAGCAAAAAAGTATATATTCAACAATAAAATTGTCACTTATCCGTACATTAATCAAAATCTAAATGGATTACAGATTTATAAATACAGTATTCGTTTATGAAAATTCCAATAAACAGCATTGCTTGATAAAGTGTACACAACTCTAGTGCATATATTCAGACTTAACCTTCAATGAACTTATTAATCTGTCTTGTTTGTTTGAAAACATTCGCGTGCCAAATAATTCAGCGATGTCATATATTATTTTCTATATAATGTTGACGTGTCGACAAATCGTTGACAACGTAGACAACGTGGACTATTTGTAGAAAATGTCGATAATGCAGACGATCGATGGAGTGATTTAGTGTACTAGCTCTGAACTAAGATGGCCAGTTTTTTTAGGTGTTAAATAGGTTGAATTAGAAAAGGTGTAGATCTTTAGAAATTTAGAATAACACTGTAATCTGAATGTTCACAAAATTATTTTTTCCTGTTAGACATAAGTTCAAAAGCAGTCAAATTAATTCACTTGCATTTTGTTCTAAATATGTCCTAAAAATTTAAAAATTAAAAATGATGATTTTATTGGGACCGGTTGACAGGATATAGACGGCTTTAGTTTGTCCTAAATCCTATAATTAAGTTAAGAAAATATTATGTTTTATAAATCTAATAATATCGATTATGTGACTTTTACCTGCCAAACTAGTTCTTTTGGCGTAGGTCTATACCAAACAAATAAATTTCCAAATTTTCTTTTGGAACCTCTATCCCCAACCTTTTTAATACTGTAATAATTTTCAGATAACTTAGACCCAATGACATAGCGTTTGTGTTTGTTTGTATGGTGTTAGTTTGGAAATTGTTTTTACTGCTTTTTAGGACAGATTTAGGACATATTTCACATACATCGCAAATTATTATTTTTGTATTTCATCAAAATCTGTCGTATTCGAACAATTAGATACACTTAATTCACACAGAGCAACAGAAAAGCTTGGTAAGTGATTTAGGCCAATTTCTGCGATTTGATTAATGCATCGTCTTTAGTAAACGAAAACCAATTGCGGATAATTTTAATTTTTATCCAGACGATCACTTCTAAGCCATTATCAGATATGGGCGAAATAGATTACGCCGTGTATTCTACGCGGTTGTCGACACGTAAAATATTACGTATATCGCATGGTAAGATTTTTTGTCAATGTCGATAATTAAGACCTACGATTTTTAAGTGATACGAAATAAAATGCGGTATTTTGTAAAAGGGCGAGTCATTTAAGTCGTAAAAAGAAAAGGTTCAAATTAACTCGGGAACCACATACCATACTAATATACTATATAGCTGTGGAAATATATGTTGAAATAAAACAACAAAAAGGTTTAATTAAAGAAAGTTTGCGCACTAAACGTTCGGATTGGTCTAAATTTCAAATTTTGTTATAATGGATAAAGTCAAGCACATGTAGATGCTCTTTAGAACGCATATTTTGTTCTTCGTCTATAAAGTGTGTTTTTAGAGTACTGTGAACTAGCTTATTCGGGCCAAAACTTTGGTACTAGACTATAGTTTATCACAAGCAATTCATCGCAAGTATTTACCGTTAACATTTCAAAATTCTGATATTTGGAGAGGATTAGCATATTTCTTGATCAATTATGATAAATCTCACATACTGGATGGAATTGCGATTTTAAATTGATTTTTGAATAAAGTTTTGGATGACCGATTTTGATGAAACTCAGCAATGGGATTATAAAATGATTTTAGAATGAAGTTCTGGCTTACCTATACTGAAACTAAACTGAGCTATTTCTTAATCGATTCTGATGAAACCCGACATGATGGATTTAAATGGGATTATAAATTGATCTTTGGATGAACTGTGGGGAATAAAAAATTATTTTTGTTTCATATTGTGGAATATGGCCAACTGGAATGAAACTGGCTATTTCTGTAATAGTTAATTTAAAGTAAATTTAAATTTTTTTTTTTTTTAATTGTATAGACAAATCTCTGCCAGATAATATGAATTATATTACACTAATTTGACAAATTTTCACAAAGATGAAATATTTATAATCGGCCGAGAAATGGGCTAGCTCTATTCTAGTTGGCCATATTCAAGAATTGTATTCGAAAACTATTTAATCCCACTTTTTTCAAATCAAAAATCACTTAAAAACCCTATTTCCATCCATAACATGTCGAGTTTCATTAAAATCGGTGGAGGATTAGTCTATAGTACCATTCAAGTTGGTCATTTTTCATACCTTTAAAATCTCATTTTAATCCAACATGTCGAGTTCCATCATAGTCAAGAAATTAACCTTGTTCCGTGGCCCAGTTTCCATCCTAATATGTCAAATTTGATAGTAATTTAATAATTAATTGCCGCGCTGATTTCCCATCACGATTCGCGATTAATTGCGTACAATGCATTCTTGAATATCACAAAGACAACTGTAAAACGCTGTAAGTCGACAACTGTAAAAAACTTGCGCATCTTAACGCTTTTTGCAAATTTATCTAAGCTGGTGTGCTTATATTTACCGGGAGCACATTGTCACTTTTTTTGGCAAGATACAAATTTTGACCTGCTAACCTGTTTCAAATCCAATTTTAGGATTTTTATGAGCTACACTCAAAAAAATAATTTACAAATATCATTTCGTAAAAGAAAATTTGTAAACTTAACAACAAATTTGATGAATTAACACCTGCTTTGTAAGTTTTTTCGTTGTAAATTTTTCATAGCATTTGTTAAATCGAACAAATTTCATTTTGTAAATTCGATTCCTATAGTAATTTTCATTTACAATGAAAATTAGTAACAATTACGTGGCAAATTATACGCAGTTTCGTTTGTAACAGTAACGAAGCGTATATATTAACTTTACAAAGAATGAAAGTAGTTTGAAGCAGGACATAAATTTACAAATTCACTTGTAAAATGTACCAACATGTTTTGTAAAATATAAAAAAGATAGATTATTCGTATAAGTTAAAGTAAAATGCGCAATAAATGTATTACGTCATGTTGTCCAAACATAGATTTCCAGAAATTTTTCATTATCTATAATGAAATTCAATTTTCGAGAACAAATTTCGGCACACAAAATTTGTTGTTTTTCTTAAGATTTGCTCGTTTTTGATCAATATTTTGTTCATAATTATGTATAACTTGCATTCAATCCGTAACATATTTATTTCAGTTAATAAGAATGTTTCATGTATTTCAGATAAGTAAGTATTTGCTAGGAAATTATGTACTTAAGACATGAGTGAATGGCAAATAACGTTGTTGTTTGCTGCTTAGATTATAACGGTATATAAAATAAAATACGTTTATTCATGAAATGATCGTCTCAAACAATTGGCGTTACGTGGGAAATACTTTGGTCAGTTGTGCTGCTGGACTATAACACCATTTGGGGTATGTCTGATAAACCTGGATCTGCCCCTTGTCGTAAATTGATACTGCCTGGTTACATCTTTATGTCTTGTCTGGTTTCTGAAATGTGAAAGATTAGATTTACATTCCTTGACGATTATATTTAACTTGTCCTTAACATTTAAGTAAATAAAGCTACCTAATTAATTCTTAATAATAGCTTAGATAATCAGTAATAGTCTATTACCGTATGATGTAGCTTTGCAACAAATTAGAACCAAACGAATTCCTAAATATGGAAATATCTCATCAACTTGACAATATACGCACAAATAATTATATATTTGGCCAAAAAATTACAAATTCATTTGTAACTTTACTAGTGTATTTTGTAGAAAATATGTGTTATGCAAATCGGATTGTAAAGATAACGGTCAAACTTTGTAAAAGTTTCAAATGTGGTAATATTTATGTATATTACAAATGCATCTGTAATTTCTACCAAAAAAATCGTAACTATAACAATTTTTTTGTAAATGTACCAAGAAATTCGTAACAAATTATGATATTCGTCTGCCATTTCGAAATAATTGATTCATTGCGATTGTAACCACCAAACCTTAAACAGTGTCTTGATATGGATCAAAAAAGTGAAAATAAAAAGAAATTTGATAAAATAGTGAAACAATTTTCAAAAAATATTAATTTGTATACACCAGCAACATTTAATAATAATAAAGGTTAGTAGTGAAATATAAGTTTAAGTTGTGATTTGTGAATAATACTAAATTAATATAATAATTCCTTGTTCAAAAAATCTGTGTATTTCGGTGAAACGTAATTTTTATTTTGTGAATTTGATTGTGTTAGTGCAACTGTACATTTTTTTATAAAGAATATCGCAATCTCATATTTTTTTAATTATTCGCATTAAAATTTATTCAAATTCATATTATATTATATTCAGTTTCATTCATATTATACAAGTATTTATATTGATAATATATGAGCTACCGAAACTGTTTTATTTTAAAATGTGTGCAACATGTAAAGAAAACCTTCATAATATAAAATGTAACATTTTTATTTGAATTTTATTTTCCCTTTATGTTTAAATTATATTACATTACGATAATTTTTATTTATTAGAAATATAATTTATAATATTGTAAATGGAAAATAATAGCAAAAAAAATATTCATTTTAAAATGTGAACCTAAATTTAAAACCATGTGCTTATAAAATTATTAACAGGGCCCTTACTATGCTATTTGTCAACTATTTACATATAATACCGATCTATAATTATGGCAAGCAAAGGAAGGAAAAGGATAATGATATTAAAAATTTACGCGATAAATTTCTTTTTTCTTCCTTTGCTTTATATTACAAAATAATGTCGATTGACAATTTTAGGTTAGTTACATATAGTAAGATCTCTGTTCCTCATGAACATATTACTGTTTCGTGTATATATGTATATTTATGGGGTGCAGAAGATTTATATCCTACGCTTATGAGTATATTTATTTTTATTTGTATATACTTATGATATAATTTCTGATAAAATAATTGTTTTTAGATGCTGGTATTGATATTCCACATTTAAAGATTATTCGTAACGAACACATAAACGAAATTTTCACACCAACTGAGCTTATGTTTACTGACCAGCTAATGTTGTGGAGAAACAATTTGAGATCAACTTCTGCTGAGATTCCATTTATGCCACGTACATGTAGCACACCACCTGATTTTTCCGCACTACCAGTGAACTCAACTTATATTTGGTAAATGTAACATAAATATGATGTTTAACTTCTAATATTTAATTCTTTATTTTATTTTTATAGTCAATTGCAAATATCATTACACAAACGGATAGCGGTACAGGAATTATAGATTTTTACGAAACAAATCACATATTGCAACCCAGACAAAGAGACCTGCTATGTACATTAATAGTCGACCATTATTTGAAAGAACTAAACCATCAACAAAACAAATTACAAATTTAGCAGAAGAAATAGTTTTACGTTACCCGACCGAATGCTCGGTAAGTGAACTGTTAATTTATTATTTTTATATAATAGATCAATTTATATTAGATAATTCAGTTCACATTTTATTCAATTCACATGAACCAATTTATTTATTGTTTTAAATGTATTTTTCAAAACCATATTCTTTGAAAACTTATTTCATAAACCGATGCGGAAACCGATCACCGACTGGAATATTGTATAATAAATTTGATTATGTGAATCGAAAATTAAATAAATATTTTACAAAATGTAAAACTAAACCTGAGGAAACACCAACAATTGAAGTTCCAGGTAATCATTTTTTAAATTACAACAAACATTAAATAATAATTTATGATTTATATAGGAAATATTTCTCAAGAAGAATATGTTCAAATTAAAACCGAGCTGAACAATTTAAGAAGCCCACGAGAGCTGGCTTTAGAGAAATGGAGCCATTCTTCACAGCTAAGAATCAAAGAAATAATAAACAATCAGGATCCATCAATTTTAAATATTTTCAATGACTCAAACACCCATTTATGCCAGATTTGGTAATATTATGATATATGTTATAATATTATTAAATGTTTACGTTAATAGCTTGCTTTTTCAGATCGATATAGACTTCAAATCATTGTATACTGAAAATAAAACTATTTATTTAAAATGGGATTTTTTTCTGAAGCACATTCCGTCCATATTAAAAAGTCACACAAAACAAGGTGAATACTTAACAGCTTTGGCAACTTTACAAAATATTAAAAAGGAAATTAACTCCGGTAATTATTAATTTTTAATATACATTCATTGTTCATATTTATTTATTTCACTTTATTAAACAAAATTTAAAACTAAACTTATTACACTAATAAATTATTATAATTACAGATTCGTATAATTTACAGTTATTATATCTATTGGCCTGCATAATCCCACCATCTGTGAAAAATAAATCCAGAAACTCGAAGAAAGTTGCTTATGAAAAATCTTCAATAAAAGATAGCCAAACGTGGTTTGTGAATATTTTAGAATCTGTACATGACGTTCCAAAAGAATTACAGAGAATTAAAGATTCATGTGCTAAACAAAATATTAAAATGCAACCACTTCTACTAGCCATTGGAACTAAAACAAATATTGAACAATTTGTTATAATAATTGATGAGTATAAATATGTGTGCGGAAGTTTCCTGGAAACAATAGATCGAGTATTTAAAATGTATCAAGTCTTAAAATTAGAATATCCTAGGCCGTGCTACAACATGTGGCTTTTCATTCAACAATTTTTTTACGAAATTACCACGAAGTATGATGAAGAAGTGCCTAGTGTTACTACACTTATTAATGATTTAAATAACAAACACCATGAAAGTAAGTCAATAATTGTGCGTGAATAATTATAATAATACTAATAAAACAATATAAATTCTAATTGCAGATTAACAATCATCAACAAGGATAGTGCCACCATTTATTGTTTATTTTTTTAAATATAGTTGTATTCGCCTATTTATCGCATATTATAATTTTATGAATTTTAAAAATTATATGTTTCATTAATGTTTTTATAATATTCAATATTATTCAAATTTTTTATATTTAAAGTCTCAACATATGTGCCTTTTTACATAATAAAAAAAAATATTTTATTTTATTTTAATCCATATTTGATATATTATCGTTATTATATTTTATGAATTTTGAAGTAATATATGTAAATATTATATGTATAGAAATTTTGATTAAAGAAGTTGGTGTTAATTTTTAATTACGAAAAATAAATAACTTTTTTTGAGTATTAATTAATTTTTGGTGTTCGCATTTTAATTCACATCCGTCAACAAAGAACAAATAAATTAATGTCCATGTAGATGTATATCTATATATATATATATATATATCTAATATATATATATATATATGTATATATATATATATATATATATATATATATATATATATATATATATATTGTATATATATATATATATATATATATATATATATATATATATGTATATATGTATATATATATATATATATATATATATATGTATATATATATATATATATATATATATATATGTATATATATATATATATATATATATATATATATGTATATATATATATATATATATATATATATATATATATACATATATATATATATATATATATATATATATATATATATATATATATATATATATTTATATATATATATATATATATAAATATATATATATATATATATATATATATATGTGTAAACTCTACAAAATAAATTGTAAACATTACAGTTACAATTGTAAATTTCATAATCTGCCGTCGTAAGTTATACAATTTGTCGTGTTAAATGTCACAAGGGAATATGTTAAATTTTACAATTTGTTTTGTTAATCCTACAATCAAAATTAGAAGTTTTTACAATTATCTGTGTTACTTAAACAAAAAAGGTTTGTAAGTTTTACAATTACCATTGTTAATTTTACAAAAGAAATTTGTGAATGTAACGATTTTCCTTGTTAATTCTCCAAAGCTGATTTGTAAATTTAACAGTTTCTTTTGATAATTTTACGAAATACTTTTTAAATTTTACAACTAAATTTGTAAATAATATAATATATAAATGGTATAATTTACATATTTCTGTGTAAATGTTACAATGTTTTTTGTAAAAATCACGATAAGGATTCGTAACAATTTTTACGAAGCACAAAAAATGTTTACAACACATTTGTACAAATCATTGTAATTCCAAAACGTTGTTAAATTAACGAAATGAAAATAGTTGTATTTACGAAGTGCTGCGTTGGCTCAAAACGAACGCATTTTTTTGATGATTTAACCGTTGTTTTTCGTTAATATCACCGGGTTTTTTTTTTAGTGTACCTTTCTACGATGAAACAATATTTATACTATTTTAAAACGATTTATAACGTTGTTTTGCATTTATCCTAAAGAAATTTGATGGTTTAGAAGTAATTCAAAAACTCACCTACGTTGTCGACGTTGTCTACGGATTGTCGTCACGTCAACGTAGAAAATAATAGATGACGCATAAACGACCATCCCTGATTATCAGCGACCGCCGTACAGTTGGTCAAATCTAGATATTGAAGCAACAGTCTTATTTGTCTTAATTGTAGACGTTCTAAAAATGATTGCGAAATAATCTATACGTAATACTTTACGTGTCAACAATCGCGTTGATTACAGTACGTAATCTACCTCGCCCATCACTGCACATTTATAACAGCAATTACACTCTGAACATTCTACAATTTGGAATATTATTGGTTCTTATTTTCTTCACAGTTGGTAATTTCTAAACCTGTTAGGATTAAAGGTAAGATTCTAATCCTTGCTGTTTGTACAGTTGTTTTTAACTAAAGAAAAAATTTTTGGCTTGAGTCATGTCTGATTCCGATTCTTTAGGCTATACTTTGGAATATTTTGAAAGATTGTTCGCCAGCGTTTGCGGGACAGCTAGAAATGGTCTAGCGGAAATTTGTAAACATTTTTGTGAAGTTTTTACGAAATGTTGTTTTGTTTGATATTACCTGTACAAGACGGAACTTAATTTAATTTATGAATTTTCTTTAAGTATTATTAATTATTAAAGACAAAAATAACTACGCTTTTAATTTATAGAATAAATAACTAAATAGTTTGATATTACCTGTACAAGACGGAACTTAATTTAATTTATGAACTTTCTTAAGTATTATTAATTATTAAAGACAAAAATAACTACGCTTTTAATTTATAGAATAAATAACTAAATAGTTTACTTGTGCATTTATAAAACAATTTTAACAGAAAATGTCAAATAATATGTCATTTGGCAAAATATAAAATTTTTTGTTGTTTGGTAGGATATGAATGCGTTATTTAGTATGATATGAATTATGTTTTATTCCCAAAATTCAAGCTGCCCGAGCATGGGCTGGTTTGAGAACTTTAAAACTCGTCTAAGTATAGAAAAAAATAGTAAAAACTTATTACTTAAAACTTATCGAATGTAAACATTATAGGTTCACTAATAATTTGCCACCAAACAACAAAGCACCATCATGTCCTAGCCAAATTTTGGTTCCATTGTTGATTCATACTGTTTACGTTACATTTCTTGCTTGTAAATGATGTCAATAATATGACAGAATTCGAACAGCTAATGCTTATCGCAAAAATTGGAACTGCAAATTATTTCACTTACGTCCCAAATTTCTAAATCAGACACGACTTGTCACTTATATCTTCACAATAATTTATTAAAATAGATACGTCATAGCATATTTTGAAATTTGTAATTCACAAACGATAAGTTATGAAAATTATTCACAATAAAGTTAATTTTTGTCAATTAGGTATATGGCAATACTAACGTGTCGTTTCTATTGTGTTATACAAAACACAATACCAAGTTAAGATCGTTACGAAAACTCAAATAACTGTCACTAGTCGATCTATACGACAATCCAAATAGAGCTGTATAATGGTCATTTATCGTATTCAAATTTTTTTTTGTGCGGGAATATCTGAAAGAAAATGTGTATCGCGATGTTCAGACTACTTCATCGTTTGGAAATGGACCATGCGACGTTCCCTAAATTCAGTATATTCTAGATTTGTGTTATTGTCGATGATTAAGGGAATAATGATGTTTTTCTATTTAGTTGGTAAAATTCGCGAATCCCTAAACAGCCGTTGTTGAACATTGAATTTGTTGCCCATAGGATCATTATTAGTACAATATCTATTCTACAGTAATAAAGTGATTTGGCCAATACTATACATTGCAGTTTTCTCGGATACGAGAACTCTGACTTAAAGCACTTCGGCCTAAATCTAAAAGGCGCATCCTGTTAAAAAAAACATAATTAGTTTAATTAAGCAAATTAAGCTCCGGATTATTTATCAATTTTTGGGCCAGAATTATTAAATCATTTATATTAGACATTAATTAAAATTAGAGCTTTAAAAGAGAGCTTTAAAAGAGAGCTTTTAAGTCCATATTTAGTATTAATCATGGTTAAATATAAAAATGTGTACGATCATCGTTACTTTGTAAATATTTAAAATTGTTTGCTTTATACTGTCTGTAATGAAGCTTTGTTAAGCTTTAATCAAAGAATTAAAAGCTCTTAATTTATTAAAAACTCTTAAACGTAAGAGTTAACTAAGATGAGCGATCTTTAAAGCTTTTCGACTCAAAGCTTTTGATGAAATACTGTACACATAATACGACGGTGTCATGACTACATATGAAGGTTGCGCCATGCAGTATATCAACATCTCTCTCATTAATGAAGCTTTGTAACGTTTTAATCAAAAAACTAAAAGCTCTTAATTTATTAAAAACTCTTAAATTTTGTTGAATATTTTATTTTAACTCCATGGTAATTAATTAAGTTTAATAGTTCACACATTTCTAAAAGCTTTCCACACAAACTTTCTCAATTAAATTAGTAAATGTTTCGAAATATATCGGTACCAAATATATCTTAATAGTTGTTAAAGCTTTACAATTCAACCTGCATAATATTTTGAAACATTTCATTGATTAGTGGTTTTGTGAGATATACCTAAAAGTTACATAATATTATAGTCTGATGAATACATTCAAATTCGATTTTGTGATTTTATTTTTTATTCTCCATTAATCAATCTGACAGAGCAAGAGCTAATAAATCAGTATATTCTCTTAAAATCTTCCTTACCATTTAATAAGTTCGAAGCTTTTTTCAAATTAAAAATATTGTTCAGATGTTTAGAGCTTCTGTTTAAAATTTAATTTTGAGGGATGTAATTTCCAAGCTTGCATTGGTTTTCAAAAGTGGTTGCTTTTCGCACACAGACCAGCTATGGTCCGGTTTTTATTTGGTTTACTCTTGCTCGTTTAAAATCGATGTTACTCTACTAAGCTGAAATGATAAGGGGCAAAACAAAACCAAAACTGGGAGGGCAAATAAGAATTAAAATTAAAATCGATCAACAATTTTGAAAATTTTAAGCTTAACCTTCCTATTGTGTTTCGGGTCTATATGACCCGTCTTGCATTTAGGTTGCTTGCAATATTTTAAGTATATAACACTATACAATTGAAGCTGGGCGACTTTTCATTAAATTTGATAATCAACGATTAGCATAAGAAAAAAAATTGATTTCTTAATTTAGTCATTGCTAAATACATGTTTGTTACAAAATTGGTGTCCGGGTCAATATGAGCTCAAATATGTCAGCGTATATACAAAATCAGAAATGGTTCATCTTGCTTATTGATAAATATAAGCAGTACTTCTCTTCTCTTTGTATTTCTACTCATGCATTTGTGCGAACAAACTAGTTCAATCCACAATTTATTTTATAGATTTTCCCCGAAAATCCAGTCCCGTTATTTTTTGAATTGAGTAAATGGTTTTTGAATTTTTACAAATCATTATGTCCTTTGTTGAAGCAGCGAACGGTGCTGTTATTAGAACGAATATATAATATCAGTGTATAAAGTTGTAACTAATTATTAGATCAAACTCGGCGTAATGAGAAGTGAATTAGATGATCCTGTGTACTTGTCTGAAGGTGATGATAGTGTTGTTTCCGAAAACGAAGATAACCTATCTGTTTTCCTCAGTGAAGAAGAATCTATTGACAGTGGAGAAAATGTTGATACTTCGGAAAGGATGAAGGAATTTTTTTTATCGAAAAATGGCGCTATTGAATGGAAAAAAATCGCTCCTAACCGACAAGGATGACGTTCAACTAACAATATAATAAATGTAGCACCGGGACCAACCAGGTATGCATTTTCAATGATAAAGGATATAAAGTCTAGTGTTATGGTATTTTTTGGACGAAATATATTACTCACAATAATAAAAATTTCAAATACAGAAGGAGAAGCAGTATATATGGTAAGAAATGGAATATAATCACAGAGGAAGAATTTTTAGCCTATATTGGTGTCTTACTGCTGGCTGGTGTGTATCGATCCCGCAATGAAGCAACTGCCAGCTTGTGGAATTCACATACTGGTCGAGCTATATTCAGAGCGACTATGTCTTTAGAAAGGTTTCATTATATTTCATGGGTTGTTCGATTTGACGATAAGACATCCAAGACCTTAACGCCGTCAAAAAGGCAAATTAGCAGCCATTCGTGAAATATGGGACAAGTGGGTAGAAATTTTAGCCGTTTGAACAGGTGGTTCTGTTTCGAGGACGTTGTCCTTTTCGTCAATATATTCCTATTAAACCAGCTAAATAAGGTATAAAAATATGGGTACTGTGTGACTCAACAAATGCATATGCGTATAATATGCAAAGAGCCAGGAGCAGCACCAGAAAAAAATCAAGGATTGAGAATGTGAAAATTTTTTACATCATATACATTATGACAAATGTTGCTTAAAAGGCAATTGGCAATGTTGGGCACGATCCGGAAAAATAAACCGGAATTAACAGTAACTATTATAAACAATAAAAAAGGAAGTTTTATCATCAACATTTTATTTTACGGACAATGTAACGGTTGTTTCTTATATTCCGAAGGAAAACAAAGCAGTTGCATTATTGAGTACAATGCACCGAGACGCTTCAATCAGCACCAGAAATGACAAGAAACCCAATATGATACTCGATTATATAATAAAACGAAAGGTGCAGTAGACACATTGGATAAACTTACCCTCACCTATACATGCAGAAGACAATGATATGGCCAATGACAGTGTTTTACAACATTATTGATATATCAGATTACAACGCCTTTGTGCTTTGGTGCCAAATAAACCCGGAATGGCAATCTGGAAAACTAACCAAGCGGCGAATATTTCTAGAGGAGTTGGGTACAGCTCTTTTAGAACCACATATTTAAAATCGATCAACTATGCCCCGCTGTGAAAATGCTGCTAAAGTAGTTTCTGAAATACAAGGTACAGCGGTTGATGTAACACAACCTAATACTAGTTAGAAGCGAAAACGATGCAACTTTTGCCCGTCATCTAACGACAATAAAACAACTACTACTTATTGTAAATGCTCAAAATACCTTTGCAAAGCACATATGCGAAATTTATGTCCAACATCGACGGCATCAAATAAATTGTTTTATGCATTCTATTTTTATTTTATTTTGTATGTTATCTTATCGCTGAATTAATTATTTTTAAATGTACATATTAAATGAGTTAAATTACAATAATTAAATGAATATTTAAGTTTTGATTATTATATTAATTATTTTGGTTGATTTTATAAGCATTAGAACCGTTTGTTCTATTCCAAAATAATCCGGGTCATATAGACCCGAAACGCAAAAAGTGTAACATTAATATGAACACAATCGGAAGAGTGCTTTTTGAAGTTTCAAATATTTAGGAGCTTTACTATTTTTCGTACACTTCAAACTACGATTAGAAAGGGTATAGCTATACATATACATCATTTCCGGGCAAACTCGTGTTGGATCGAATAAATAAAAACGATTTTTTGATTTTATTGATCGACAATTTAGGAACGATAATGTTGACGGTCAAAATTTAACAGATAATCATTTCAAACAAATTATATAAAAAAATGGACTACAAACGAAAGTAGATTAATGTGGATTAATTTTTTTAATGAATCCGTAAAGTTGAATTCCAAAAAATATTTTATTCAGAGACTTTTAAATTTATGTGACTTCTCAAAATAAGAAATTGATGACATAATTTTAACTGCTAATTCTATTCTTAAACTATGAAATTCCTAGAATGCTGAAAAATCTAAACATTCCTAATTCTATAAATTCGCCATAGAAATAATTATCAGTGCGGCTTAAATATAGTTTGTTCTGCCAACCGAGAGGTCGATTAATATATTATATAATACAAAATAATATAACTCAACAAAATTCATAAAGGCCCTCAAATTAACTCGTGTATGTACGTATAGTTAATTGCATCGAAAAATTAAGAAGAATTATTATCGAAAAGCTTATCAATTTTATTATTTCATTACATTTTTATATACACAAATTCCATTTAGGTCATAGTTTTTTATGTATACAACAATAAAACATTTGTTGGATATGTGTCCTAATTATCAATTTTACGATTAATAAAATCTCTAAATCATGTATCAACGAATACATATATACAATATATACACATATAACAACAAGTAATATAAAATATAGTTAACTATATGTTACATCCCTTATCGGATACGTAATAAAATTTTCATTACATTTCCCATTGCCGACGCCGCGTGTATATTATATTCGCACACACACATAGACATACACACACACACACACACAACTTAACACACTGGATGGGGTAATTTCGGGTTTTAGAATCAGAACACGGCATACACAAATAAAAACCTGATGAATTACTTTAACACAATGATATATATGTTTTATATGTTTATAACGCGTGTTTATAAACATATCAGTGGTGTATGCTATATACACAGTTATGTTTTGTTAACAAGAACGATTTTTTTTCACGGAATTTACGTTACAGCCTTACATACCGAATATATATATGTTTGTTTCCACTTCATTTATCATAATTCCACATTTATAATACAAATGTATATATAAAAATTGTCTTGTTAAACTTCTCCATGTGACATGTCAGCTTTTCAATTACTGCCGTCCCGTATAATTACAATCCACAAAATAATTTTTAACTTTTATTTCGGTTAAAACTTGATATTTACGAGGGTTGTTTGGAAAGAGCTAAAAAGTTGCGATTTGTTTGTTATAGGCAACGAACTTTCCGAACAATCATCGGAATACGTAAATTGCATAAACAATATTGTTTAGCTCTCGTTACTTTCCTTCTTTTGATACATGACTCTCTGCAAATTGAAAATTTTGTCTAATCGTTTTGTTACTTTCGTTGTAAGTGTATATACATAGATATGGTGAAAATATTCCAATTCAAAAGAAATTTTTTCTTCTTCACTTTGTTATTTTCCACCGTATGGAAAATTATTAATTTTTATATTTTATGTTTTGGCTGTGGCAAAATGATTTCTAAATATATTTTTTAAATATGCGCGCTATTCGTACACATGTACGAGAGAAGATGAAAATGATTGTTCATATATTCAAAGAAACAGGTTGAAGATATTTTACTCGAGGAAGGAAGGTATATATGTATATGAAAGATATGAATAATCTGTGAAATAGCAACTGCAAGAAATATTTTTGTATTATGTATTTAAATATCGTTACGTTACAAACAATAGTTTATATATAATTTTTTGTATTCGATATTTTCGTGAAAAATATCCCTGCCAGTAAATGCAAATTTTTTTTTATTTATGAATCCTGGAAAATTTATTAAATCATCTCGCTTTCCACTTCATTGTGTTTTCATATTATATATAAATATAATACTCAGTTTTTTGAAATTGAAAACCATATCCATTTATTATTTTCTATCTATCTATAATAAATCTATCAACAAAGAATGGCATATAGTAATAATATATATTAAGTATGCGCATAAGAAGAAAACCATTCTTCGACTTTTATTGTATTTTGATGAGCTTTTATATAACCATCCATACATAGATTCAATATTGTTATAGTTAACCCTAGTTAAGTTATATAAGAATATGAAATATGCCCTTTTAAAAAAGGAGTTTATTATTATTTTGAAAAATATAACAATTTGCTGAAAAATTTCAATCGGTTTTCATAAAAAATTGATTTAAAATTTATAATACAAAAGGTAGGCAAATGAAACATATACAGGAGGAGGTATAGGTATTTGATACAAAATTTATTGTTATAAGTTTATTTTTCATTCGGTTTGTCTATAATATTTTTATTACAAATTGAATGAGTGTTTCCTGTGCCACAGTTTACAAAAAAAATCGAATAACTATATTTTCATGTCGATAGAGGTGAACTACCCCAAATCTAAACAAAAATTGTGTTGATATATAGAAATTATTTTATTCGAATGCAAATGTTTATGATTTTTATTTTTTAGGGTGGTTTTGTTTATTTATCTTGTAGGCATTGAACATTTATTGGTTTTGATCTTATATATTTGTGTTCAAATGCAATAATACATAAAGTTCATAAATCTATACTATTGCTGGAGGACATATTCTCTTAAGATATTTCTATATTTTGCAATCAAATAATTTTGGTATTTAGTATTTACTCACATGGTACCATAAATATTTTATATAAGATGATTGGTATATATAGACTTACGGTTTAGATATTGGTGTAGCGTTAATTGAGCTTTCTAGTTCTTATATTGTTTGTATTTCTGCTATTATGAGTTAGTTATGTCGTGGTGGTTCAATGTTTCGAAGAGCATAATTTCGGCTTGACTTCTTGAAAAAATTTGAGGAAAATGAGGAAAATCTTGTTAAGAATGAGCTAACATGCCTCCGATCTTTTATCAACTGTGTTTCTGTTGCAGCAGTAGATATGAAGTTTTTGACAAATTAACAAACAAAATTTTCTTTACACAAAAAACAGGAGGAATAAACCAACATGGAATTTTGATTTTAAAAATTGGCGTTTCTGATAATGAAATCATTTAAAATGAAATTAAAATACTAACGATAAATTTTGTTAATTTTAATTCTAAATAAACGACGACCAAAAGTACCAAAAAGATAAACAAGTATTTATCAAAATTAGAATGTATGCAATTTCTTTACCGTATAACACAAAAATCAGAGATTTCGCCATATATTACTCGGAAAGGAGATGAACCATGCTTTTCAAATCTGTCCGTGTTATTCTATAAAACAGGATTTGGCTCCAATATCAAATTTTCAAAAAATATTATTTTGGGACTATTAATCTGGAAATGCCCCTACGTACATTCCCGAATAACACGAATGTCAGAGATGTCACCATAAAGTGTTTACATTATTCGGAAAAAAGATAAATCATGCTTTCCAAATCTGTTCGTGTTATTTTATAAAACAGGGTTTGGCTCCGATGACTGTTGGACTTCTATAGGAAAAGTGACTATAGTGAATGAATATATATTTGAGATTAAGACTGTTTACATATCTATACGAGCTGAACGATGTGCTCACTAACTCCGTTTGTTTTATTTTTTAGAAAGTTAGCGTAGGAATCTGGGAGCTTACTTACGAAATTCAGACAAATTTATCAGATAGGTATTTATTTATTGGAAGTGGTGCTGAACGTGAATTTGTATTTAGTTGATGATTGGATAATTAATTAATAATAAAATTATGATAAAAATATTTGCTTGGATTATTTTCTTTGTCTCTTAATTGACAATAATATTTCTAAAATGTTCATTGCTAATTTATTATCGAATTATTTTATGTAAACAAAATGAATCATATTCAGTACGTTTATGTTATTTTTGTATCTACAATTATAACATAAACACATATTCGACTGCATATTTATAACTACACAATATTTAATTTAGATATTACACTTAGCTCCATCCTTAACATTTGTTTGCAATTAATTATGCAGTTCATTAAAGAACGTTAAAACAGAACACTTGGTGAAAATAAATTTGGCTAGAAGAGTTAAAGTTTGTATAGATCACCCACATGGGCATATTTTATTGGTGATGATATTGCTTCAAAAGATGTAGAAGGAATGCTGATGGTGTTGGTATTTATAATAGGCCTGGTGAAGGCGATGCAGTATAGAGGTTGATCTCCTTACAAAAACCTTTATACGACAAACATATTTTCATGAAATACAAGCCCAAATGTTTTATGGCCTAATTAAGATGACATGGACTATAATATGTACATTGATGCATTATCCCATGAAACAACAAAGTCGAATGATCGCCAATTTTATGCAATTTAACCCCATTATTTATGAGGTGAAAAGTAAGGTCTATGCCAATAAGTCCGAGATGATGGTGAAGTTGTAGGACGAAATCATACACGTGATAAATGATACTCAGCTCTAACTATGCCAAACACCTACAGAATCGGTATTGCATTTTTATACGCGCATTCCATGTTGTCAGAGGAATGGTGTTGGGTATTTGGCGGATATTGCATATCACACAAAAATGTTATAGCAGCACCAATAATTTCCTAATTTTTTACAGAATATTGACGTTTGCGATATACAGTGAATTATCAGTATTCTATTGAACATCATATTATGTTGCTTTAATAAAAATTAGTTAGAAATTAAAAACTAATTATTTATAGTAATTTGGTCGGAGTTTCAGAATAAAATATATAAAAGCTAAATATTTCCAAAACTTTCCACCAATCCTGAAATTGTTTACAATTTGTAATATAAAAAAAACGCAAGTTAAAATTTATAAAAATGTTTTAAATTATTATATTTTGGTTAACTAAAAATATTTATTTATTGTATTCTATTGTATTCTAGCCTTCATTTTTATCCATTATATAAAATTTTCATGCAACGAAAAATGTCGTTTCTGGTGACGAACTACTTATGAAATGGCTAAGAGCATATACGATGTTTGTCACTTGAAAGGACGAATGTCACTTCAATCGGCTTAGAGAAAACCAAAATTTAATTGTCGATACAAGTGATAAGCGACAACTCATCCCCAATGAAAATACTTTCTACTTTTAATTTTTCAATGATTCAGGAAAATTAAAACTGAAAAAAACTTCTGTGCATACATTATTAATACACTAAGTGCAAAATTTCCTTCACTTGTCAAAAATAAAAAACAAAAATTTATTTAAAATTTAGCTATTAAGGACAAAGTTAAATGTTTTTGTTGTCTATTTCCTTAAGGAGAACACCAACCAAATTTCTTTTCATACTTTTCTGTAAGTTAAAGTAAAAGTATCTTCATTGGGGAGGCTCTGTGACACTACTAACATAATAGGGGTGCAATATACATTCTTCCTTGTACTTAAAACATCAAATAAAACACTACCATGAAACTACTTTCATTGATACAATCATCATTAAAAAGAAAACAACTTAGTTGTCTTAGTGTAATTCGAATTTGAAGCCCCTCTCTTACGATTGAGCTTAAGATCTTTTCGATCTGAACTCATGACGAGAACAACAAAACAAGGTTAAATTCTGTCCATTATGAAATATTTGCATAATTAATTTTTGTTATGTTGTCTTCGTCATAAGTTTGTATGATCATTCGTCTGAGAGGAGCTTGAACGTCAAATTACACGAAAGATTTAACGTATTTCCGTTTCTCACATATTTTTTTTTATTGTTGAATTTTCACCTTATTCTCCGGTTTATGTTATAGGCCAGACCATTTAACACAATAGTTAAATCTTTGACAGTTTTAATCTGTTTGTTGTTGTTTTATATACATAATTTAATTAATGCTAATTATTTGAATATATCCCTGTGTTTTCAATTTTGATTTTCAACTCTTTGGATAGTCCTTTAAATATTAGCGTTTTCATTTATGGGAGGGACGTTAGACGCAAAGTTCATTTTATTAAAGATATTAGAGGCTTTTATATGCCTACTCAAATAAGAGAAAAACTAAACGGTATAGCCAAATTGAGAATTTAAATAAGATCCGACCCCAATTATGACCCAGTTTTTAAATCCTTAAACGGAACGCGGATATGCGGGCGAATTGTTGTCGAGGATTACAATTTGTATTCAACTCATTAAATCTTTTGGACAGTAGATTTAATTAACTATAAAACCTTCAGAGTTTCTGTATTCTTCAGTGTACTAAGATAAAACCATACTTTCAATTTATTTAATTAAATGTACTATTTGGAAGTTTTGGCTTTGCTTTGACTTTATAGAATTTTGATTCTGTTAAGATTTTTAATTTCTGTAAAATTTAATTATATATTTTGGGGATCTCTAGATTATTTTGAATTGATTTTTTTATATCCTTCTATATGGACTGTATCCAATTATTTGTGATGGAATTGGAGGGAGGAGGAGGGCCAGATGTCCTATTTTCTTTCTATGGATTTATTAAAAATAATGGATTCTTTAATTTTATTAATTTTATGAAAATTATTTGGATAATTGAGAACTCGAAAATTGGGTTTTCCTTCAATATTCTGGATTCTTTGAAGTCTGTGGATTCTTTTGATTTGAATTATTTGATGTCTGCAGTATTTTAGAAATTTTCTGAATAATTGTTTTTCTATTTTCAAAAATGTTATAATCTTCTGGAATTTTATGTGAAACCTGCAGTATCTTATTTATAGTGTTGTAAGTAATTTTTCGTATAATTTGGTTTTCTTTGATTCTTCGTATTTAATTCATGGTTTCATTAGAAGTTGAATTTTTGGATTTTCCATAGCACATTTGAATTGTCGGTTTTCTTGGGAAACATTTTCTTGATGACTTTGTCAATTTCACATTTCCTCTTCCCTTAAGTTATCACTTAATGGAATAGGAACTGTGAAATTGATAAAGGGACAAAGTTAGATGGACAGACTCGTTATTAATGTTGGTAACATCTTTACGACAATGGGTATCATTAACTCCGGTCATACTATCCTTTATTTACAGTTTTGAGAATATAATATTAACTTGCCCACCATGTGGCATCATATAATATTCGGAATATTGCTCTGAAGCATATAACTCAATATTTTTTTCAAAATTATTGGCGGAATTATTCAATGTATTGTTAGAGACCGGAATCTATCCTGATTTATTGAAAACACCCAAAGTTGTACCTATTTTGAAATCAGATAGCAGTATCTGATTAATAATTATCGACAGAATTTGGTTTTGTCTGTATTTGATACAGAACAAATAATTGCAAATAATGGACTGCTTGAAACCTATCGAACCAATCGGAAACAACTACATAGTTGCAAGCAATGGTATAAAAAGCAGCACTCTAGATTAACTGTGGTGTACAACAAGGAAGTGTCCTTGGGTCATTATTATTGTTGCAATTCACTTGGGTCATTATTATTGACCAATTGCTGGTCGAAAATGAAAGCTTGCAGAGGAGGATACCGCTATTTTTTCACTCCAATACGAATAATCGTATTAACATTTTATTGGAATTGTTTAATATAAACAAAAAATCTGTGAATAGAAAAGTATGCTATCACACCAGTGTTTCACTAAAATAATAATTGAAACTTTTCTAAATGTGAAGAAATTTTTTTGTCTTTCGCTTTTTCATTGCCTCATAGAATACCTTTGGGGAACACATAAAGAAATTTGTTATAATTCTTTCTTTTTCATCTTTCCCGAAACACAGATTGAGTTGTTGAACCTCGGATCTAATTATTTCCGATTGCTTATGAATTGAATATTATACGAGTATATTCCAGATATAATTATATAATTCATTCGTGTATAATGTGGCGTTTCATGAACCCCAAGGATACTCATCTGCCGGACCAATACTTTTTAGAATTTATTTAATGTTTTGATTTTTGTAGATGTGTTTCTATAAACTGTTAATTTAAACGTATGATTCAAACATAAGCTTATGTTAGTTCTGTTCTTGATATTGTATTACATCTGGACGAAAATGAAGTTGACTCAGAAATCTGTGAAATCAGTGGTTTTCTTCGTGGAATGTACGCTCTCAACTCATGTTTGTACAATACATTGCGAACGGTTTTTAATGTTTTTAATTTTTTGTAGCCTGGAGACTCTTTTTGGACCAGTTCCATCGGACTAATCCTTACCATTTCTTCTACTACATGTTACTCATGAACCTTCAACTTACATCGTCGCCCAGATCTATAGTTACATATAAAAGATTCTGTGTCATTATAATTTTGAATCAACCTTAAACAGTAGATTTTGGTTTTTTAATTATTTCGGCAATTGTACCTAAAGATTTGTGCTGGCATCGACATGACATTTTATTTTTCATCTTGTTTTATTTTATAATTGTTTGATCCAGAAACAGGAAACATCTTAAAAATATTGATGGTTATTTTAGATTAACCATTATTTTAAATCTAGACCAAAATGTACGGGCATATTCGTACGCACACTTTTTTTGGATTGAATTGTAAAGGACTAACACAAAAATAATTTTTACTGGAAAAGTTATTTAATTATTTACTAATTTATTAAAGAAATCAATTTAGTGAATAAGAATCAACAGTTTTAACAATTTTGAAAATTATAAGTAAAGCACTTCAGATTACAAGCTGATTTATTTACAAATTAGGAGAATCCGTTCTTTAATTATTTTTTAAATTACTTTTTATTGAATGATTCTACTGACCTTTTAATCGAATGTTAACATTAATATGTTTTCCAATGTGTAAGATGAATCAATGTGGCCGAGAAGGACGTTTCCGATAAAAGCTGCATCCAGAAGAAGACGTCTGTTTTCAAGGGCGCACATTTTTTATTCATAGCACCTTGCGTAGAATAAGAAGGTAAGCGAGCCACAAACCGAATGCAAGTAGACTTTGAAGTGCTCCATGATGGGCGAGATGTTTTTATATCTCATTTATCATTTTATTTGTAAATTCGACCGGTTAATAGATTTTTTTTTTTTTTTTTTTTGTTTATTAATATTACGACTGAGTCTTGTACCCATTTAGTAATTTACATTGCATAATAAAGTATTTTGTATATTCGGCGTAATCAAGTGATTATCTCCATTTTAGTGTAACTCCTCCCTCAGATTTTTCGCCACAGTAAGTCTACTGACCTCCTGGTCGCGATAAGTCCAGTGGTTTGGTTCTTTGCAGTCTTCTTGTTGGAGATGTAGTCAGCATACAGCGTATGTCCAGATTTTGATGTTGGTGCAGACGTTGTAGGTGTTTTGTTGCATGATGCTTAATTTCAACCGCGACAAGCTTAATCTTGAGATCTCGATGGAGGCTGTCGTTTCGAATGTACCACGGTACATTAACAATACATCGTAGGATTTTATTTTGAACTGTTTGTATGATTTTGTTATTTGTCTTCTTGTCTCCCTATAGGAGCCAATGCATTTTTCTAAATTTTATGTTTAGTTCTTCTCTCTTCTTTTTTATGTGTTCCTTCCATCTAAGCTTAGTATCTAAAGTCATACCATGATATTTGGCAGTGTTTGCATGGGGTACTACTATTGAGTTTATCATTATTGGTATATGGTTAACTTTTTGATTTGTAAAGTTCACTTGGATTGATTTTGCTTCATTTAATTTAATTCGCCATTTCTTTGTTCAATTACATATCAGGTTAGTAGCCCTCTGTAATTTACTAGTGGAGTCATTGATGTACTTTGCTGTTGCAAGTATTGCCGTGTCATCGGCAAAAGTCGCCATTGTTTCTTCTGTGGTTGGTATATCTCTAGTATATAGGAGATATAGGATTGGCCCAAGACCACTCCCTTGTGGTACTCCGGCTATTATTCTTTTTAGTTGGGAGTACTCATTCTCATACTTTACTCGGAAGTGCCTCTCTGATATGTATGGTTTTAAAATTTGAAAAAATTGCTCCGGAAGATCTCGATGAAGTTTGAATTCTAGCCCTTGGTGCCATACTTTGTCAAATGCTAGTTGCGCATATTTGTTTGCTTTCTAGTGATTTCTTGATTACATCAGTAATTCGATGTACTTGTTCTATCGTAGAATGTTTTTCCCTAAACACAAACTGATGTGAAGGGATAAGATTCCTTTCTTCGATAATTGGTTTTAGTCTTTTAAGAAGAACCTTTTCAAATAGTTTCGATAATGTTGGTAGCAGAGAGATTGGCCTATATGACGCTTTATCATGCGGAGGTTTGTTCGGTTTAAGTATCATAATTACTTCTGCAACTTTCCATTGCCTTGGTACATATCTTAGTCGAAATGCTGCATTAATTATATGCACTAGTTTCTTCAACGCTTTCTCCGGTAACAGTTTTATTATCTGACCCGTTATAAGATCATATCCTGGAGCCTTATACGCATTCAGATTATTCTTGATTTCCCATTTTAGTTCTTTCAATGTTACAGGTGTAATATTTACTTCATCCTGTTTATTTATTGGTGTACTATTTTCCTCTTCTGTTTGTTTTGGGTAAGGTTGGAATGTTTCTTCAAGATGATTTGCAAACAAATCTGCTTTTTGTTTAGCATTTCGAGCCCAATTTTCATTATTTTTAATTGGAGGAATCTGAAGTTTAGGTCTTTTAATATTCTTAGTTGCTTTCCATAATGAATAATCAGTATCTTTTTGCCTAGTTAGAGTGCTGAGATATTTATTAACTGATTGATTTTTAATGCCTTTTATAAGGTATTTTAATTTGTTACACAAATGATTAAATACTCTTTTATTTTCAGCATTTCGATGTTTTTGCCAATTCTTCCGTGCTTTTCTTTTATTTTTAAGAAGTTCTCTCACTTCCTCTGGATAGCTCGCGTTGCGCTTCATTTCCTGCCTATTATTTGGAGTGCTTTCCCACGCAGCATATTGGATATTATGGATGAGCTTATCTAATTCGTCTTCTATTTGGACTGGTCTCTGAATTGGGTTCTGCAGACTAATTCTTTCTGTTAACTGTATTTGGAAGAGATCCCAATTGGTTTTGAAGCTCGTTAATTTCGGGTTGCTCTCTTTCAAAATAATTGTTTGAGTAAGTATCATAATAACTGGTGAATGATCTGATGATAGACTTTCACTGTTCTCTATATGGATATAATTATCTGAAATCCCTTTTGTAATAAAGAAGTCTATATGGTCTGGAATCTTACTGGTATCCGTAGGCCAATAGGTTGGTGTACCGCCTGAGTGAAACTCGCATTTTAGTTGTTTGCCTGCTGCGAACAGTTCTTTTCCTTTAGCGGTCGTTAACCGAGATCCCCAATATGTATTTTTTGCATTATAGTCACCTCCAACTAAAAAGACACTTCCTAGCGTTTTCAGAAGATTAGTATAATCTACTTGTTTGAGGTTGTATCTTGGGGGGCAATATTTTGCTGAGATACTACATGTTTTAATATTGCTTAGTTGTATTTTGATTGTTGTGACTTTCATGGAAAAGTTCTCAACTTTTGGTTCTTCGTTATGTTTTATATAATCTTTTATGAGGATAGCTGATCCACCTCTGGCTTTGTTCTCAGGATGTAGTGCATAGTAGCAGTTATATCCTATTATTTTACAGAATGAAGTTTTGGTGAGATGGGTTTCTGATATAAGACATATATCTATATTATGCATGTTTAAAAATATATTTAGTTCTTGAATGTGTTGCAATAGCCCATTTGCATTCCAGGTTACAATTCGTAATGTTTCATTCATTTCTTTTGTTTATAATTCGATTTTATATAATTTATATTCTGATACACTCGACCAAGGTTATCTTCTACTCATTTATTGAAACTAGTTTGTGATTTCATTTCTTCTAGTGTTTTCTGCAGACTCGTTTCCTGCGAAATAAGTCTTTTGTTAAGGTTCTCTAGATTTCTCAGTATGTCCTGTAGAACGAGATCCACTTTTAACTGTTTCTCCTCTGTTTGCTGAACTATTTGTGCATAAGTAACGTTTTCGTTTACTCTCTGGCTTTGTATGTTATGATTAGCAGTTGACGATTTTGGCTCCGTGGTTCTTTTTATATGTTGTACATTTATTGATGTACCTGGTTTGCGTGATTTATCTCTCATTTTTTGTAGCTCTACTACAACTTCACATCCTCTGTAGTTGGCTGAATGCTGGCCATTACAGTTGATACACTTCGGTGTTGTATCTCGCGGGACTGTGCAGTCATTTCCTGCGTGTTTTCCTGCACATTTGACACATCTTGCTTCACGGTGGCAGTACTTTTGTGTATGATTATAATCTTGGCACTTTTTACATTGAGGTATTAGTCGAGTGACCTTTCTCGGTGTTTCTATTTTAACTCTAAGGTTGAGGATAGCCTTAATATTATAAATATTTTCGATTTTTTCTTGGTTGTCGAAGGTTAGCATGAAAAGTGGGAGACCTCTTCTCATCATTTCAACATTTCCGTCCCTGTTTTCTCTTCTCTCTTTTCTGATGATGTTGACTGCATCGATTATTTTCAGGCCTTTGTTTTGCAGGTCCTCAATAATTTCATCTTTTGAGCAAGTTGGATGGAGACCTCTTGTCATTACTTTAATTGATCGATAATTTTTGTCCTCGTATAGGTATACCACTGGTAACCATCAAAATTTAGTTTGTTAGCTTTATAATCTTCAGGCTCTGTTGTATTAAGGTTAATAGATGAGAACTTTTACACATGAAGTATGAAGTATTAAACCAATATTTATTTGTGCTTGTTAATTAAAGAACAATGTATATTTTAGTTACTATTACAACAGTTTTTAACAGCTATTACTGGCCCCTTATATTATCAATTTGGTTCCAACGGCCTACTCACTTAAATATCGGGGAACTTTATGAACCATCTACTTTGCGTTTTAGACCGTAGAAGTAAAGAACACACATAATACTACTCTCAAATGAAAACAAAAATGGTTTTTAATTTATACGAGACTACATATATGTATATAGCATTTGTCAAATAAGGGGTTCCTAATAAATAATCCTATCGCTGTAGAAGAGTTCCAAAGGCTGCCAAATGTTGTATAACCCAGTAAACCAGATAAAGAAAAACCAATTACATTTTTTGGGTTTGAAATATTTTCACAAATTTTCCCAAAATTAAATTTAATTGGAGTGATTTGGAAAGTCAGATATAAATGTTAAATTTAATTCATCGTTGAGTCCTATGTTCGCTTACATTTCGAAAAGCATTATACATTGAAGAAGATTAAATGTGTCATGGTTATGAAAAATTGGTAACTATTTTTATAGATTAATTTTGGCCTTCAGCTAACGAAATATGTTTATATGTTACCACAAAAATGTTACTACTCATTGGCCAAATTATTTATTTGAATGATGTAAGGGGTATAGCATCTTTTTCATAAGTAGTTACGATAATTTTTTATTCATCGATCGATATTGTCATTTTGGTTCAAAGCAACACTCATCACAGTCAAGATAACAATAGAGCATTTATATAGTGTTCAATTTAATTGAAAGTTACCGCGCATGAAATATTTACTTGATCGAATGTATATTGATATTTGATTTACACGTATCAATGAAATTAATTTCATTTGATTGGTAAACAAACAAACGATTTATCGTTCTACCTACAAACGATGACAATTTAACTAGACTGATGATAGACAGACATGTAATTCGTGAACAAACTACAAAATACATTTTACATACAAAAGTTGAATACCGCGACATACCACTCCATAATATAAGTAAGTATATACAACAATACCGTAAAGTAATTTCCATATCAAATTCTACCTCATTATTGATTTTGTTTTTTATATATGAATGTATATATGTACATTTCTTCTTCGTTGCGCGAAATTCAATAGGTAACAAGTATCAATTTCATTTACAATAATTGTATGTATGTACTTACTATACATGTAATATTCAAAGTTATCCAGTAAACAAAAAAACATGATTAAGAACAACATTAATTTTTTTTTAACATTTTATCGTCGTTATGTATGGTATATATATATAGTTTTACTATTTATGTCAATTGTCAATTTTAATTAAGTGAAGACAATAAAATGAAAATCAATATAAGAATTTTAATTGGTAACAAAATGAAAAGTACATAAATAGAAAAGAAACTATAATCGAAAGAAAGAGGGACATTCCGATTCGATCATCGATTATGATATAAATGTGTATACAAATATTTAATTTTCTGTTTAACGTATTTCGAATTTTGAAACATAAATAATATGTACGAAATATTAAAATGTCAATCAGTCGGTAAATAAATACTGTATCAACGAAATTGTTTAATCCAAACATTTAAATACACGAATTTATATAGTCGTTAAACTTTAAAAGTCGCATCTATTTTAAATAGACTATACAGTATAAATACATAATTTCTAAATAAGCCTATGGATTTTAATTGTCAACACGTAAATAACATTAATTTTATTAGTTTTATACCAAAAACACTATAAAATAACTGAATTAAAATTATAAAAGTTGAAAATACTATTATTTTCCGGTTGGGACGGTATTTGTGTACGTATTTATATATACATATATATACAATGTGTACAGTAAAATTATTTTAAATTTTGGCTGTATATGAATTAAACTATAACATGTATATACCAGTGAAATTCAATTCTTCAATAAACGCTAATCCGATTTAATCGCAACCGAAACAACTATATACGTACATAAAATAATCTATATCTGCCGGGTGGTGTTCAAATTTTAACAATATATCCACCCAACCCAAAAAATAGTTTCACAAACACTCTTTAGAATTTGCGATACATTTTTATACGCAACACATTTTCTATAATCTGACTGATTAATATATCAACAATCATATCAACGGGCCCACGCTTTCCAAGAGGGAATTTATCACCGCACAAAACATGGTAAAATAACGAAAATTCATAATAATAAAAATGAAATGTTTATTCAAAAAAATTAAAATAATCCAAGAAACTAAATAAATTGTTTAACTTTGTTATGCTTATGGTATGACCATTGTGTATACATATGTCTACGTATGTATATAAAATAACAAGCAAAATAATTAGTTGGGGAATTTGATATTATTTGAGTGAAATATTTTGAGTTAATTTGGAATTTAGTGGTAATGTTTTTTAAACAAATATTTTTACCACAATTTTAATGGTTTTATTATTATCGAATTGTGGTGTAGGAAGATGAATAACTATTTTTGGTTTAATACGTTTTGATTATAACGTCATCATTGCCATATAAATTAATGGTGTGAATACTTATAAAATTATCCATTTTGTGCCCTTTAATAATAAGGGCAACGAGCATAAACAGTATTTAAAAGGCCAGTATTGTATTATTTACCAGTATTTCATAATACAGTATTGTATTATTGGTTTCAATTTAATAATCATCCAAATTTCTTTCGTATTGTGCAGAAAAATGTACGCGTGGTTTTGGTTTGTCCAATTGATTTTCTATATCATTTGTAAAATAGATCGAGAAAGATTGATGTGTTCTTGCCATTTACATCTATTATAAAATACTTGCGCAGCCTTTTGATCACCTTGTAAGGTCCCTCATATGGACATGTTAAATCAGTTTTAACCTTATCCACACGGAGGAATACGAAATCGCAATCAGAGAGATCTTTAGGAACGTAAATGTTGTTTTGCGAGCAGCTGCGAGTATCTTGGGGTATTAAATTTAGCATCGCAGTTCTTAGTTGTTCGACCATTGACGTTTGATCTACCGGTGTTTGATTTTGCGACTGCAAAAGAAGTTCTCCGGGGACTTTTAGTGTTTGTCTGTATACTAATTCCGCTGTCGTGCATTCTAGATCCGATTTGATGGCTGTCCAAGAAGAATGAGTGGGACTTGTTCGCTCCAGTTCAGGGTGTTTGATTTCATTGTTCGATGGAATGTTTCTACCATACCGTTTGAACTAGGATGATTACTAGTAGTTCGTATTTTGTAAGATCCCATAATAGTTTACTCATTCCCGAAAACAAATTGCTCTCAAATTGACGACCTTGGTCGGTCGTTATCTCTAATAGAACACCATATCTTGAGACATAGTGGTCTATAAAGGCATGCACTACTGTGGTAGTCTTCAAGTCTTACAAGGGAATAGCTTCGGGCCATCGCGTATACCTGTCGATTATCGTAAGAATGTAACAGTGTCCGTTTGATGGAGGCAATGGTCCAACGAGATCCATATGAATCTTTTTGAATCGACCGGAAGGTAGGTTGAATCGACCATATTCGGTACGAGTATGTATCTATTTACCTTCACTTTTTGTCATGGTATATATACAACTTTTATACCAATTCCCTGTGTCCTGGTTGATACTGGGCCAGAAGTACTTCGATGTTACTAACTTTTGTGTTGCTCTAATGCCTGGATGAGACAACCCGTGTAATTTTTCAAACACCGTGCGGCGCATTTCACTTGGAATTTATGGTCTATTCTTACCCGTAGAAGTTTCGCACCAAATATTTTCTGTTGATCTGTTGTTTTCAATAAGACTTTTAAGTTCTGGATCAGACTCTTGTAGTTTGACCAATTTTTCTAAGTCAAGGGCCGTATGGTTTATTGGGGATATCTGATTATCCTCTGGACGCGATAGTGTATCTGCCACGACGTTACTCTCACCTTTTATGTGCTAAATATTGCTCGCGTGAAGCGAGAAATGTATCAGTGAAAATAGTCAAAAGACGACTTTCAACAAAATCCTCAAAATTTTTGATTACACAGTAAATTGCGTAAAGTTCTCTGTCAAAAGTAGAGTATCTTTGCGCGGATGGAGAGAGTTTACGAGAAAAAAATGATAAAGGGTACTTGCCACTAATATATCGTCGACATACACAAAAATAAAGTCCAGGCCATCAGTTACTTTGTGCATAAAACGCTGAAAGGTCTGCGCTGCGTTTCATAGACTAAAAGGCATGCGAATGAACTCAAAAAGTCCAAATGGTGCTGTTACTGCGGGTTTATGTATGTCTTGAATAGCGATAGCTTTGTGGTGGTAAGCTTGAATTAGATCGATTTTTGAAAATATGGTGCAACCATTAAGATTAATCGTGAAATTATGGTTGTGCGGTAAAGGGTAACGATCTGTCACTGTGATTGCGTTGAGTCGTCGGTAATCTCCGCAAGGTCGCCACTCGTTACCATCTCGCTTTGGTACTAGATGTAGTGGCGACGCTGCAGATGACGATGACGGGCGGCAGAGTCCTAATCTTATCTTATGGCTAAATAGTTCTTTTGTGGTCTTGTGTTTTATTGGACAAAGTCTTCTCGAACGGGAAAAAGGAAGGTGTCCCTCGGTAACAATGTGATGAACAATGCTGTGTTGTACTGGACTATCATAGTTTGGCGCTTGAGTTAGTTGTGGCCATTGCCCGAGGAGTTCACCATATTTTCCGTCGACGGCAAACAATTTGAGCGATGAAGAATCTTCTAAAATTCCTGCAGCTGAGACTGTTAGCGATGTATTTGTATCAAGAAGACATCGGCTCCTAAAATGGCACGTTTAACTTCACCTACTATGAACTCGTGATTAAATGCTCTGCGAAAGCCCAAATCTATTTGCAAAAGTCAAGTGCCAAAGGTTTTGATTGGTGTGCCATTGGTGGCAACTATAGGATATTTTGTGATTCAGGAAACAATTCACGGAAATATAACTGTGGAACCACTGATACATCGGCTCCTGTGTCAATCAGCTATATGCTATATGTATACGGGTAATTATACGGGTAATTACGGGTAGCTCTTAGCTATATGTATACGGGTAATTGGTCATCCAATTATAAATTTAACAGCCATAAGGATTGAAATATAGTGTTTCGATCATAATGGTGGATGGAGATAGCCAACCGAGTGGATTAAATATTTTTGAGGCCTCAGACAACATATCTCGTTCGGTGTTGGTAATCTTTGGGTTAATCGAAACTTTAAAATGGAAGAAATCATTTCTTGGACACCATCCCAAACCAAACAGTTTGACTATATTTATTTCCTCCGATAGCCCAATCGGTGATAATTCTTGGTCGTTTTGAGGAATACAATTGAAGTATAAGATGCTATTCGATGTCCATTTTCTCAAGTTCACAATTTGAGTCTGTAACTCGAGAGCCTCTTTTACGGATGTACAATGTACAGGTTATTTTTAATATAATATTGGATGCTGCTGGATATTTGGTAGAACATTCATCGGGAATGCTTGACAATATTTTTGTAGCTTAATATGGTCCGGAACCTGTCCTATAAGTCATTGTTAACAGTCTAAAATCTTCAATTGGTGATTCAGAACTCTCCCGCCATACAATTCTTTGAAGCTCGGTGTTCTTTGGTGCCGTTGATATTTGGCGGTACATCTTTTCTATATCGCTGGTAAATACTATTGGATGTTTGCGGAATCGTAGTAAAATAGCATATAAACTGTCTTGAACGGTTGGTCCTCCCATCAGATTATCGTTGAGAGTTATTTAGGTTGAAGGTTTGGTTGTGGTACTGGAACGTCTGATTACTGCATTATGAGGCATATACTATGAAGATTTTATGTAAAGGATAGCCATATCTCTAGAATTTACTAGTTCTTTCAAGACTTCTTTAAATGCGGTAAGTGAACTAAAAATCGGCCGTGGTTGGTTCTTTGATACGTGGTTTCGTTATGCGTTTCGCACAATTCCTGCTCGGTTAGATGTTTACTTGGTGGAATTTCTTCGATTTCGCAGAACTGGCGAAGTGATAAATCTGTCTTTAATTCTATATTAACATATTGGCACTAAATGAATATTTTGGATTGGGTTGGATTATCAATGGATTGAGCAGTGCCGGTAAATAATATCCATTCGAATATGCTGTTCTGTGCGATTGGTGAATTTTGATCTTGTAAGGTCTTTCCTTCTGTCAAGATTTTAAAAAAATGCTCTACTTCTAGTATGATATCTAGATTATTTGACTCATCAAATTCCGGATCAACTAACTGGATAGACTTCTGGATTGGTTTATTTGGTTGATATCTCGATGAAATTTCGAGAACTGCTGATGAATGTGTGGTATCAGCAATGGTATCTCCTACCCCAATAATTGAAATGTTAGTTTCTTGCCGAGGGAAGGGTAATATAAAGATATAAAGATCAGATAGGCATCGATAACGAATGATGCCTATAACCCCGAGTTCGCTCAAACTCTTTGACACGAACAAGAGCTGTCGGTAGTAGTAATTCGATTTTAGGTTTACTCGATTCAAGTTCATTGGTAATCGGTAGACGAGCTTCATAAATCGCTTTCGCGAAGTGAGGTTGGGTTCCCGAATCAGGTACGTAAGATGGCAATAAAGTATATTTGTTAACTCGTTGGCTGACGGTGGTAATAATGTATCCAAATTGGATGGTATGTTGGCTGAAACTTGTGCGGTATTGGCCCGTTGCGAAATAGTTAATAGAAGCGAACCTGTTTGATTAGAATTTAAGGTGCCGCAGGTTATCTTTGTTTTTTAAGCGCTTCCATGTTGTTATTAAATTATTTACTTACTTTGGATTAAGTGATTACTTGCTTGAGACCCATCTGTGTGAATAACTCATTGTACGATGCACGAAACTGCATTACTACTTTAAAGTTTAAAATATATCTGGTTAAGTGTCCATCCAAGTTTATAGACTATATAATATTATTATACTAGTGGCCATGGTGGCAATCTCTGATTGGTTAATTCAATTTGATTATGGTAAGTTAAAGTTTTACAATTTTTTTTTAAATAAAGGTTACTGCTAAGGTGAATATAAATTTGTTATAACGTCCTACAATAGATGCGGTTACACTTAAATGATCATAAGCGTTAGTAATTTTGTATACGTTAAGCTACTTTCTAATTTTAGGTATTGATGTTCTGTATGAGAGCAGACAGATCGAGTATCAAAAATTAGATGAATACATTTATATTTTTAAAATGTAATACAAATTTTATCATAATCTAGCATCGCACGTTAAATTCAAAAACGATAGATCAATTCGATATATCAATCCCGGTAATCACAAATGACTTTTCATTAATTTAAAATTGACATTTCGATCTATTTTAATCCTTGACCTCTTCATTTTAGGTATTTTATAGAAATCACATTAATTAGCGGAAAGGCGGCTAATGACTAATTTCCTTGAATTATATGTATATATTTTAAAAATATCTGTAAATGCTACCAACCGTCCAATTCTTTTGTGTGACAACAATCCTTAATTCAAAATAAGTCTGTTGGTTTTTTATTGTTGGTATATCTTCCTACTGCTAAATAGATATTTGCCAGAAGACTAATAATAATCAGCCATCCTATACAAAATTGATTTAATTTAAATTTTTGGGTGAACAATTATTTAAACTGATCTCTTTTGAGGGAGACATAAGTGTATTCCACAAAGTTTTAATTTTGAAGTTTTAATGCAGATAAAATAAATTTTTTTTGTTACAATGTAAATTTCTAAATATTTAAAGCATATACAACATTGTTTTGTATTACAAATCAGAGGAAACGATTTATTCCAGTTGAAAACTATTAATTATTTAAAACTTTTCAAATGGATTGGTCTAAACAACTTAGGAACCAGCAACAAATCCTTAACTACAGAATATATAAGAAAAAAATATTGTAGACCACAAGGCAAAGAGGAAACAAAAATGAATTTTTCATGACTTGGATATCCCAACCAAAAAATGCTAGTTGTACATATATGTGCATATATAGTGTTCTCGATTAAATTTTACCAAACTTTATTTTATTTCGGTCTTAATAATTTATAAATAATTTTATAAAAAAATTCTTTCCAATATATATGTAACAACAAAATTGTTATATGTCTTTACAAATTTTTTTGATTTTCTTTTAATTAAATAGTTCAAATCTATTTTTATATAATGGCATGGTTTAGATATTTGATTTCTCTTCCTTTTCCGACCATTAACTATAAAATATGCTTTGTGGATATAAATTTTTTAGTTGACATCGTCCTGGCTATCATAAATATCATCATACAAAAATTTATTTTATTTTTCTTCCGCTTAATTTTCATTTATCGGTATATATAGTGTTAAGTTGACGTAATGGCAATAACAATAACAATAATAATAATAATTTGAATGATTATTATAATTTCAATTTTTCTCGAAAATTAACCCTACATTTATAATATATTCTAAGTGGAAATTGCCTTTTTAACCATTTGCGTATATATACATTTTATGGTTATAAAAAATTAAATTTTTTGTATTCTATTTATTTTTTAAAGAGGATAAACATATTTATTGAAGAATTTCCCTACTAATCAAATATCAAAGGTATATATTTATTTAGGTTCGCCCCTTTTTTACTTGTGGAAATCTAAATTTTGTTTTGTTTTTCTATCAATTTACTTACTACAAGCGATTGACAAGTATTATTTGTATAAATTAAATGCGTATTAACAGGGGTGGAGTGAAATAATTAAATTATTAAACCATTATAAATCGATGTTCAAGTTCCAAATAAATTGGATTTTCTAAAAATTAAATTAAACAAAATGTACAATAAAATATAACCGAAACGTCAATTTACAGCCAAATAGCCCTAAAACTTTTCGTAAATATTAAATAAAATGTACAATAAAAAAGCTCTTCTGATAAAAACCAATTTTGCTAAAAAATTAAAAAAACAGCAACAAGTATCTATCAATAGACATTTAAATGTAAAAATAAAAGGCAATTACATTTATAAAACTAAAATTAAATATTTAAATTAAATATACAAAAAAAATAAAATAATAAATTAAATATAAAATCCAATTTTGAAACTAACAAACACACAAAAAAATGTACAACAACAACAACAAAAACGAGATGTATCAGGCAATTAAACACAAAATAAATAAAAAATAGTAAAAAAAAATTCTAGACACCACATTCAAACCATATCCCGGACTCACATATTATGTATATATAGTCGATAAAATAAAACAAATCCAAAATAATTTATTTCCTATTGACGAGTTGAATATTTTAAATTTGATTGATAAATGAAATAAATCACAGACACACAATGATGTCTATTCACAATAATTTACAAATAAATAAAAAAAGATTTTTATTTTTATTAATTAATTTTAATTTATATTTTACATGTATATTACAAATTGTGCGTTCTGTCTGAGTAAGTATAAGTATATGTACATATAGGTATACTTATATATCTGACGAGGACAATAAATCTTAATTTCTTATTTATTAAACTGAAATGATAATTAGTGGAATATAAATAAACCATCCCATGCGATAGATCATATTTTGGAGCCAGAATAGCTGAACTAAATAGTATCGATACGGTTGATTCAATACCCTCCGATTTAAAATAATTTGTTTACATTAGTTTCTGGTCCGGTTGGTCCTATTATATACGTGTGCCAATAATTAATTTTAGTGACACACAACAAGAGAATCTGATTGTTTAATTAGCACAAGCCAAGGATAAAGTTTGGCCAGCGTAGTATAGTAATCGTCATTCCCTTAAAATGAATAAAGTGAAGGGGAATGTAATAGAGGTCATTACCATGGTCACTTCGTCTGTATTCATGTTTCAACTCAAAAATTTCAAATCACAATAGCCCATTCATGAGCAATTATTACGCGGATTAAAGTCTGGGTCACGAATTAATGAGAACTCAAAATTATGCGACACTAAAACTATGCGCTAATCAAAAATGACAACCACAAGATATTATAATTTATCTTGAGAAAGGGTTGGAAGCCGTATATGTCGCCCTTTAAGTAAGTTTCGCTTTATAGTGATTCAGGTCTGTTATAAAAAATAGGTTCAACCATCGAGTACCTATTTTTTATTAACATTGATCCGGCTGGATAGTTTTAAAATTACGACAATTTTTTTTTATGAAGCACAGTATTGATGTTTTTACGAATATAAAAATATATTCATTTTATTAAAAAAATAAGTTAAAATACTTGTTTCTTGGATAAAGAAATGTATACAAGCTAGGCTTGGTTGCAATGGATACTCGTGGTGTTAAAGAAACATTATGTTCACCGCTTATGCAAGAAACGCAGAATTTTCTCATTTTTCTCTGATTGAGGTTTAATTTCCGTGAGGCTTTTAGCCGATATTTTGGGCTTCTAAAATTGTAAGACCATTTCAGTGGCTGATCGTTTGAAATGATTCTTCGTCTTTTGAATATTTGTTTCATATGCAAGATTTTTCAAAAATTTTGTCCTGTGGTTCTTCGCTGTAAACATTGGGTATTGTTCTCGATATATTGTACATATATATCCCGTTAAAGAAGCAACGTCGGCTTTATTATGAAAAAAACGAAAGGCCATCGTTTGGCTCTGAGTTTGACGGGGTACTCACTTAGCATTTTATCCATAAATAGTTCCTTTAGTATTGTAGTAATATTTGATGATTTCCGGTTTTCCATTTGAAGTCAACTTCCCTATTTTCGTACATCGATGAAAGGAGAATGACCGATATGTTCTTTGTTGGAACATAAGAACACGGATTATTTTGTATTTTTCTAACCATGCCACAAAGTTGCATTTTTTCACTACTCAAAGTTTAAACAAACTGTGCCAGCTTCTAAAAAAGTTATCGGTTGTTATATTTCTTTCAGAGCCTTTGTATAATCCAACCAAATCTAAAATGGTACGCTCACCAACATTTGTTTCAGAAGGTCCATCGTGAATATCTGTTCTTGTAGATTGTTAGCGATGGCTGAGTCACGAAACCAAAAAAACTGTTTCGATTTTTTTATTAAAATCCAAATAATACGACATATAAATATTTTCCATATAAATTATATAAAGGTACAATTATACATATGTATATGTTGTTATTTATTCAGCCGAATGTTAAACGGATTTTACCAATTAATCAAAAATTTCTGTTTACTTATCCATGACCTTTCCAAAACTTGGGTTCCTTGAAAAATATCAACAAGCCTCGGTAGGTTGAAAACTACTGAATTATCGATTAATTCGTTTTTGAACAAAAAAACATAATAAAAATATAATAAATGTAAACAATGGAGTAAGGCTCCAGCCATTCAAATTTACAACAGCAGTGTTACTGGAGACTATAGTTGTCAAGTATGGGCTATTTATAAAGAAATTCCCGATTTCTGAATCCAAATTATAGTGAATAAATGACCAAACTCTAAAAATTGGATATTGAAAATATCGCACAGTCAAAATTTTTAATAATTTTAAATTTAAAAACAATTTTAAATCTTTCTGTATACAACATAAAAAATACAAAAATTTTAATTTAACCGAAATTTACAAATTTTGTAAAGTTAGAGCTTTTGAGAAGATTGAATAGGTTGTAATTTTCATGATATGGCCTCTTTCATGGCATTCATGATAAAACTATAAATTATATAAATATATTTTAAACCCTGTCTGACGAGGAGCATTGAAAATACGACCCGTAATACAATTTTCGGCCATTGCGACTTTTTCGTCTCTAAAATAGACGAAACTTAAAATGTGACGGTAATTTCTTTTCCATAATGGAACAAAATACGTAAAACAAATTTTGTGTTTCTGACTATCAAACGACTGACTTTGACTTTACTACAGGGGTAGGCATTTACGCGTCATCTGTTATTTTCTGACGTATCTACAACTCCTAGACAACAGTTAGACAACGTCGATAACGTAGACAATTCCAAGAGTATATTGTGAATTATTTCTAAACTATATACAATGCCTAAATTTCCTTATGGTGATTGCAATACAGATCGTGACAAATTTATAGAATTCCTTCAATCCAGTTTAATCTACAATTTTCAAAAATGAATTTTTTAGGGTCTAGTTTATCCATTGCAAAATCAATAAATTTCCCAAAGCAACGATATATATAGCGTTATAGATCGGAAATTCCGAAAATGAGGAACATGACACAACTATAATAAAAAAATGTATATGTTAAATAATTATAATCCAAGAATCTCTGACATAAAATTTAATACATCCAGCTCCATGGTAAGACGAGTTTGAGTTCAGAAAGGCTATAAGAGCAGCCAAGTTATTAAAAAGCTACATAAATCGTTCATATAACCAGAACTTGTCCGCTAAAAACATGCCACTTTGCTCTGTGACCAAGTTTTAACCAAATTTAGTCGATGTTTTTTGATAGATGACAAAACGTATGCGAATTTGGATTTGAAAGAGTTAGTAGGTCAAGAATTGTATCTTGTTAAAGATCGTGGCAACACTCCCGCTAAATAAATTTGGGCAAAGGATTAAGATTTGGCAAGCGATTTGTAGTGATGGACTAAAGAGCACGTTTTTGATACATTCTACACAATGATCTCGATTTTTTGCAAGTTTAATTTAGAAATCGACAACATAGTCAGTTGTTTTATCCCTTCAATGCATATTCATAATTTAAAAAATAGTTATGAATGCCCAAATGAAATCAATTAGTAATGCAGAGGTTAAAACCCTCATAGCTTATTTTAGTAGATAATTTTCATACTAACATTGCCCGGAGTTCGTATACTGATTAGGCTAGATCAGACTACTGTTAGAGCACTATACATTTGTACAAAACTAATCAATTCAAAGTTATCTTAAAGGATTTGGGCCCTCCGGTTTTCGAAAGTATTTGGCAATAGTAAAAATAATGCTGAAGAATAAGGGCGGATGCGATAATGTTGCTGAAAGTATATGTTCTAAATGGAGCAATATTACTGCCAAAGTACCACCGGTAGTTGTGCAGGATTTTATAAGGAGCTGTAACAACGTGTGCGTGATTTTATCCGTAATAATAAAATTTGTAATTTAGACCAATTCAAACCTTTAGTGCAGTAAATGTTCTTTAATTGAAGCTACTGTTTGGTTTATTTCAACATATATATATATCTAAAGTTATAGTATGTTTTACGTGATTCTTGATTTAATATGCGGCTACTGAATCGTCCTTAAACAAAATACACATGCGAATGGGCAAATTTTATTTTAAATTGCTAACATATCTTAATTGTCGACATTGACAAAAAACCTTGCCAAGTAATCTATACATAATATTTCTGTCGACAACCGCGTAGATTACATGGCGTAATCTACTTCGCCCATCCCTGCTTTAATATCATATTAGAAACGAAATAACCCAAAAGGCAGCAGCTTTTCATTTGTGTCTATCTAATTCTTGCTGGAAAATGGACGAATTTTATAGACAGTAAAATGATTATATCAATCGATCGACAAAAAATGGCCGAATTAGCATTTCAAAATTTGACACTTTTAATTTTCAATTTGTAACCGACCTACACTTGTAATAGTAGTGGGAATCCGATGGTCTTTTGTCAGTCATTTCTTTAGGAGTAAATGCATAAATGACAGAACAATTGGCCGATATTTCACTTATTTCGTCTTTAATGGTCGTATAATCAATAGTCTTTTTATGGTCATCTATACATAAAAAATGTTTTGCAGGTTGTGTTAATGTTATTGTTCATTGTCATATACTAAATTTAGAATTCAACCAATCAGCGTATCTATCAGTCTTGAGCTCAGTATTTTGATATCGAATTTGTAAATGTTATCAATACTCTACTTACACAGTTTATACCCACACCAAATTTCAAAAGTCAATTTCGATATGTCAAAACGACAATACGACAATACGACAATAAAATTTTTACTTCAGTATACGGGGAAGTCTTATATAGACGAAATTCATTCGTTCATTCGATAATCGAATTTTTTTGTAGTCCAAACTTAATATTCGATTGTATTAGAGTAGTTTTAGTTGTACACCATCACAATATATCATTGAAATATGTCCTAACAGTTCTAGTGGTGAATATGTAAAAAAAATTTCAACAATTTCATAAAGGTTCACGACATTCAATGAAATTGAAATATCGAGTATTTGCTGCGGTGACAATTTTATTATGTATTTTATTAATGTCTTTTGTATTAATTACGAAATTTGAACAAATTTCGAGCAGAACATTAAAATCGAAAATTACTTTTTACAAATGTGTCTATCTAGCAACAGTAACTCAAATACATCTGGTTCTCCCATATAGTGACTATATTGGATATAGTCTCTATTTCTGTTTTCTGTATTCCAATAAACGGACGCAGATTTCCGTAAAATAATGATTTGTATTCATCTCATAAAAAAACTATGACTAACGACTAATTCAGTGATGTCTACCGGTTGGATTCCTTCAGTTTACGATTTGGTGCGTGGTTCGTCCATATTATAATTTCTATAGGAAGCTTTTCCGATGAAAGCCATGCGAGTTGATTTAATTGATTTTATTTGCCACGAAATATGTGATTAAGTATTAATGAAAAACCTTCTCGGCCGTTCTCAACCATAAGAATTCAAAATAAAAATGCATTCTCCAAGAGACGTCAACTCAACGGGGCTTAGAACTTCTTGGGTTAGCTCGTTTCCCTATACATACGCCAATGTCATTCATAAATTTTCGTACATTTCTATCATGTGATTTTTGATGTTCAACTTTTCGGATGATGATTTGAAAATCTCAATTGATTTCTTATTCGACAGGGTCACCAGTTCATCCTGCGATTCCATTAAATTTGTCTGATGGCTTTTATTTTTAACCTGTTTAACCTTTCCGTAATCGTTTTATGTTTTCGCGTGAATTGAAGCATTCGGTGTTGCTTGGTTTTTTAATGGTGGCTCTCATTGAACTTTGTATAGCCTCCAAACAGCTACTTAAATTTAGATCCTTAATCCTTTTATAATTGCCATCTTAGAAGACTTCATATAAGAGATTGTCATTAAATATTTGGTGGTAATTACATTTTGTCCATGGCGTTGTCGCCAATTTATTGAATCCATGCTTCACAAGCAAGTATTCTGATTATTTTTGTTGTAGCTTCAAGGTCGGGAATTTGATATTTGATATTGCTTCTGGCGTGCTATTTGCGATTTTAGTTCATTGTTCTGTGCGAAGATCTAGGAGACAAAAATCTTGCCGAAGCGATTATGAAGAATTATAGAAGTAGGTTAGGTTAGGTTAGGTAAGGGTGGCCGTCCTAAAGGACTAGCATAGACACAAAATTGGTCCGTAGCTGTACCACATTCGAGTTTTCTCCTCTTCACTCGCTGAACCATCGTGAGCTTACCAAGAAGCGTTTAAAGTCCCGGATCCCGATCTTACTAAGATCCATGAGGTCGTTCAAAGGGGAAGTCCCCATAAATTTTGTTCTGCTGTACGCTAGACCAGGACAGGTGCAGAGCAGATGGAGCACATTTTCCTCCTCCTCCTCATCACCACAGCTGCGGCAGAAGTCGTGGGCTGGGACACCCAGTCTGCGCGCATGTGTCCCAATGAGACAATGTCCCGTTATAGCTCCCACGACCATACCAATATGGTGTCGTCGAAGCGATATCAGTTGGTCTGATCGAGACGGGTCAAGACCAGGCCAGATCTGCCTGGTTATTACACACGAACTGGCGTTAGACCATCTGACGTTCGTTTCTCTTATAGCTTCTTCCAGAAGCAACAGTTTACATGAAGCAAGCGGTATCTTTATATCCCGCCTGCTTTGGGTTATTAGGCGTGCTGTACCCTTGCGGGCCAACCCATCTGCCTTTACATTCCCTGCGATATTGAAATGCCCTGGCACCCACGTCAAGCGGCTGTTGAACTGATCAGCCATCTCATTTAAAGATGCCAGACAGTTCTGGGCTACTTTCGACGTCAGGGAGTATGTTTGTAGCGTTTTAATAGCAGCCATGCTGTCCGTAAAAATGCGAATATACCTCGTAGATATTACATTATACTTCAACCAGTCCATGACTTCCATTATCGCGATCAGTTCAGCTTGAAAAACGCTGCAAAAGTCGGGAAGACGAAAAGAGAGGTTAACCCCTAATGCCTCACAGAATACCTCGAATAATGCCAACCCCTCTATCCCTTTTTGAGCCATCCGTGAAGAAGCTTAGCGCCTCATTTTCCATAACCGTTTCGTTCACCCAGTCCTCTCTGGTGGGAAACTCAGTTTGGAATCTCACCTCAGCAGATGGCAAGGGAATAGCGTAGTCGGTAGCTTCCGGAATACCCCTGTTGCATAGGATAGACGAGTGCCCTGCATTGTTACAGGTCCACATAGATATGGATTTGAGCCGAATGGCTGTGCAAGATGCAAGCTGCTCGGCCGCAATATCCAATGGAGTAAGATGAAAGAGAATCTCCAGAGCTTAAGTAGGTGTGCTCCTGAGAGCCCCACTTATACACAAGCAGGCCGTTCTTTGGACTTTGATCAATAGTTTAAGCTTGGCCATAATTTTTAACGCTGGCCACCAGACGACAACCCCATACAGCAGTATAGGTTTGACCACTGAGACGTAGAGCCAGTGTACTATGTAATGTGGGGCTCCATACTCCATCTCTTTCCAATTAGCTTGCTATCCAAAAGAAGTCCGAGGTATTTTGCTCTATCCGTAAAGATCAAGCGAGTACCATTTAATGTTGGCGGGTCACACTAAGGAAGCTTGTGCTTCCTGGTAAAGAGGACCAGCTCTGTTTTCTGTGGGTTTGCGTTCAGTCCGCAACCGCGTGCCCACTCAGAGAGGTTTATAGATTATAGAAGTATCTCGGGCGAGGATTTATCGCAAAAACATGACGTAAAATGTATTCAACAATTTCGTATGAGCTTGCCTCAAGAATTCCCCATATTCGATTTGCGAGAGTATAGTCGATTCTGCGTCGATTAGTCTCTTTCTCTCTAGTTCATCCCGAAACTTTTGCTTGATATGAACCTATATAATAAATTCACTTAAGTATCCGAGCCTTTTTTATAAAATTACCCAATATGAATCTCCAAAGTTTCAATATGAATTAAAAGAAATTTAATTGTTAGTCCGATTGGATGAATTTGTAAGTTATTGAGTCGCTGCTATAATGCGCACATTTAAAAATCTCAGACTTGATGCAAATTATTATAAAAAAGATTTGGATGTGTGAATTGGGCTTTTGATTGGTATATCTACATTTAAATTTATCTTTAATTACAACAATTAAAATATTCGATTACTTTTGAATTTTGACAAAAGGTTTTATGCCAGGCTCAAATTAAAAAAAAGGAAAAAATTGATACTTAATCTAAAATTGAATAAATAATTCGAATAAACAAAATAGAAAAATAAACACTTGTTGATAAATCTATCATAAAATAAAATTATATCCCATATCATCAAAACACTTTTATACGTAACAGTATACAAAATTATATGCTCATCCAACTATACATGCAATCAAATGAGACAACGAAGAGATTCATCTCTATTTAAAATTCATTCATAAAAAAATAAATAAATTCGGTTCTTCAAAATAAAAACGAATAAACTCAACATTGAAAATTATTTAGTGTGTAAAATAGTTAATTTCCACTGCATAAAATGTATGAATAACATAAAACCAAATTTAGTGTTATCGCTGTTATGAGTTTACAGACATACGAAATTTTCATATATATACTGTCTGTAATTTTTTACTAAACAAATACTAAAGAACTCGACAATTTGTTTTTCTATTTAGTTAATATTTTGTAGTATTTGCTCTATGTATTATGAAATAAATGTTCAGTAAATAGTTAAATAATAGTAAATATTTAGATGATTATCTTTAATGAAATTTTGTTGTTGTTTAATATACATTTTTTTTTTTTGGTACAATGTTAAATAAAGTTTATTTGTTTATGCGATGTGACGAAATCGAACCAACAAAAATCATCATAAATGCATATATAAATCAAATTTCGTTATTGAAATTTGGATTAAATCAACTTGAGTCGTCAACCAGGAAGTGAAAATATTTAAATATGAATAAAGAAAAATTACACTCAAATTTTTTTTTGAGTGTTTTTTTTTTCACTCAATTTTTTTGTATATGATAATATAATTTAGATACCAGATGTAGATATTTTTGTACCGATTGATAACTTATTTCAAACACTCTTTTAAATTGGAAAATATTAATATACTTGTTCGGTGGATAAATTGTACTGTACGGAAAAGTGGAATATTACCTATATATCTACTATATAGAAGAGAAGCACAAAAATATAATAATTTCAATCTCAATCATTTATCATACACAAGTGAATTGAATTTCCGATGCTGTATACGTACTCTTTGAGTATACCCTACTAGAAAAATGTATTATATTTCACCCTATTTCGAATATTTAGGTATCTATAGGTATACATGAATTTCATGTCGTGTGTTATATAAATTTGAAACTCACAATCGAAAAAAAATTGTACAAAGAAGCGGAATTATTATTGAGAGACGTTTTCATTTTATATAGTTAGTATATCGTGATAGATAAAAATTCAAAATAACAATTTAAAAAAAAATGTTCGTTGGAAAAACTAAAGAAAATCAATTAGTTTGTCTGACTTTTTGCAATGATAGTTTTTTGTGTTGTCTTCGTTCTCTATATAGTCCTAATTTTAGTATAGTTAGTAAAAAAAATCATTGCAACATTCAATAAAAATAAACCGACTTACAAAAAAAATAGACAAATTGGAGCTAAAACTCAATTTTGCCATTATTTTTATGTTTTTGTGGAAAATGAAATTTTCATGTTTATAGTTTTCGTATATGTGTTGTATACCGCATCCCACTATTTTCTAACACCGCAAACATATTTTTGTGACTTTATATTGTTTCAATGGTGGGAAACATATATAATATTATATTGAATTTTTATATGCGATGTTATATATTACACGCGATAACACACGATGATATCGAAATGATAAAAGCCGCGAGTTTCTAATTTAAAACTCTTCGTACAGTACATATGTATATAAAATGAGGATACAGTAAAATGTTCAATTTCATCTTTCTCACAATATATGTGCATAAAGCAATAAATAATATTTAATAAAACGAAATATTAGTTTTTATTTTTTTGGGGTGTCCAATATCAATACAAACAGATATACAATAATATAAAAAGCTACATAAATTTCACAAAAAAAAATAAAAACTTAAATGTTATATGTACATACATACCATACCTACCTATACTATGGTACCTAAAAGAAAAAGTTTAAAGCAAGAACTGCTAAAAAGTGTTTTTATGATTCAATGAGAAAAAAAATAAAATAAAACTTTAAAAGCAAATAAATATACTTCTTAGCGTTCTGATGCTGTGTAACTCTGTGATGTAATAAAAATGTATAAGTTACAAAAAATAAAACTATCATGTGGAAGATCATAAAATTTAAATATTTTTTTATCAAATATTTAACAAAATTGTATAACATTTCACAAGAGCATTTTGAAGGAAGTGAGAATTACGATTTTATTGAAGGATTGGGACATTTCTGAGCTTTTCCTTCAAAGCAATGCAACATATATATTATGTACAGTGACATACAAACTAGCGTGTGAGATGAATTTAAGTGTTTTTTTATGATATCAATGGCATTCATATTTACAAAGTCACTATATATAAACACGATAATGCTTTTTTGTTGTGTATGAAAATTTGCTAACTATATGATTAGTTCCATAAGGTAGATGAATTTCAACCCAACAACTAAAATGAAATTGAATACAAAATTGTTTTGATCAAAATCCCTAAATATTTCGTAAAGGAATCAACTGCAATTTGAACCAAAAAATTTTCATTATAAATCAAATTTTATTATTACGAATGGAATTCATTTAACCCTTAATAATTCAAGCAAAATAGTCATTTCTGCAGTGTCTGGGTTACACGCCACAAAAGGTACTCGCATCGCTTCGAGTTTACTCGTTATAAAAACCGTTTATATATAGTCACAATCGTTTTGGAGATTTAATAATGGTCTTAACCAGATGTTTAACATGTTTAACCGAGCAAATAGCGCAGTGGTTAAAGCTGTGACGTTTGGATCGGGAGTTACCGGGTTCGAATCCCAACAGAGGCGGGATGCAAAAGGGATTTTTCATCTCCCGATTATGATCGGTGATTAAATTGAAAACATCTATGACCCTCTGTTGGAATGTAGAACTCATGGGCTGACCATCATTCATGTTAGTACAGGCTAGAATGGAGCTATGCAGTGTGCAGATGGCCAATAAAAAAAAGACGGATAAAAGCCGCGTACAAATAAGTGATACTGTTCAGCTTTCAAAGGACATTAAATCCACTAGCCGAACAGTCTCTAAATAATTGTTGGTATTTATTTAAAAAAAAAAAAAAAAAAAAAACATCAAGGTAAAATTTTTATTTCACTTTTTTTTCACAATACATATAAAAGTGTTAATGGTACTGGTGATAATTCTGAATGTTACATTTTTTTTAGATTAGAAAAGGGATTCATACTTTTAATCATTAATTCTAATTTGAATTAGAACATTAAAATTAAATCTATTGCCCACATATTTAAAAAATTGCAATATGTGAAATCGCACAGATTTACAATTTGACAGTTATTTCACAATGAAAAATTTATTATTCAAAATTTGTCTAATCTTACAGAATTATCGACATTTCTGGTTAAATTTAAAACCTTTGAACTTAAATTCTGATAAATTTTGAATAAAACATTTTTAAATTCTCAAGCCTTTAACATTATCTACTTTTGTAATTCAAGGAGTGATTTCTAAAGTATTTTCTTAATAATTTCTTAAAAATTGATGAACATTTTTTTACATGTTCTGATCAATTTTTCAGAAATCTGTGGAAGTTTGTACCAATTTGATGAACCATTTTGAATTCGAATGACTATGTCTAGTGGTGGGATTTTGAACAAACAGGCTAAAAAAAAATCTGAAAAATTATACAAAAAATTATGACGAAAATAGTTGAATTTTTAAATAATTTTCTTACAAAAATTAGTCAAGAATTTTAAAAAGTTTATTAAAAATTAAAAGATTTTCTTTTCTATTTTATAATTTCTTACTAGAATGTAAATGTACAAAATGTCTAAATTTGTCAAAATTTATAAAAAAAAAATTCAATAGCCTCATATAGAAATAGTTAAATGTGCGCTGATCCCAACTCAAAGCTACTCAATGAAATTGTGAGATTATTATTATTAATCGAAATCTCTTTATATAACTTTGGAGTCGGCACTAAAGAGATCCAGAGAACCATTTATTCAAATGGTAAAACATTCTTATACGCTAGAGAGCTACCTATCTTCTTCAAATAAACATTTTTGGATGAGTTTCTTCTATTGTCATAAATTAAAGAATTATTAACCGATTTAAAATATTTTTTTGAATATGTGAAGGCTCTGCGGTTGATTTTAAGTAAGGGCTTGATTATTATAGTATATTCCGTTTAATGTCCAATAATTATTCTTGTTGCTTATGAGATAAATTTGATGCGCAAAGTTAGCGATCTATCTCAGCACTATCACGTGACGCATTTATCATAATGATAAAGTAATCTGGACTTGTCAGGCAGTAATGAGGTTATACACTGCAATCTAAGTACTAAACTGTTTCATAAAGTGGGCTTCTTACCGTATTCTTTCGCAACACAAATATCGTTCAAATATCAGTCAAAATAATCACAAATGCATTTTCTTCGAATGTAAGGTAAACTCGCAAAAAATAATGTCGCAACAATTATTTTGAATTTATTCGAAATCCAATTTGTCCACAGCCGTTTTTATCTGAGATTTCGCTGAGATTGAATTTAGTTCAAATATAATATAACACGTCGTTTGTATGAAAATATGAGTTGGGTGGCCAATAATATCAGGTGATTTCAATTATAATATGCATTAGTGCACGATCTTATTATTTGTAATACTATATGATAATATTCTATTTCATAATCAATTATCTATTGATGATCTTTTGAGTATCTATAAGGATGCTTAATGATTATCTAAGGATGCCCTCGAATTTAATGACCATTTAGAGATTAGTCCACCTTGGTACCAGTAAATTTGTCAATAATCTGCTAATAAAAAGATGTTTTTATTAATAAATCTCGTAATGGATTTATTTAATAAAACCTGATTCCTTTGGAAACAATTAATTACAGCATTAAAAAAACCATGTCGGTTCTATGATAGGATACAAAGGTTTAAACGTTTTAAAGCGATAAAATCAATTAAGGGATTCAAAATAATTAAATTTAAAGTATCAGTGCAATTAGAAAGGCAAAATCAATTTTTTTTGAACAACTTTGTCTGCATCATGCAATTATTTTACATTTATAAATTTGGATGCAGTTGAGTTTTATTCGATTGTTAACCACATTTGATTTGATAAGGAAACCATAATTTAGTTTGTAAATTGCAATCAACCGATAGTTCTTGCCACATATGTAGAACAACTATTGTGGCACCACTATTCATTTTTTACTGGCGTTCCTCAGGAATCCGTATTAGGCCCAATCTTATACTTTCGCTGTATATAATGACTTACCGACAATTCTATATCGAAATCGCAATTTCCTTTATAAGCAGATAATCAGGTGATATACCAAAGCCATAAATTAGGGAATGTGAATAATTTAGTCCGAAAATCTGCGATAAGCAACTTTTACTAAACAACGGTGATTACACAGAATACTTTAATATCCATTAATAAATTTAGGCTAATGGTCACATTGTATAACTTTCTTTAAAAATCTGAAATTTTTAGGTATCCATATGGGTGGGCCGCTTAAAATTCATATTCGCTTATAATTGGAATGAGAAAAAAAATTTATTGTTCTTTAGGGAAATTGGCTTTCATTCATTGTTCATTGGTATTTCAAAATCTTCGTTTTATAAATTGAATATGTCATCCAATTTCTGTTGAACATGAAAAGGTTTGAAATATAGTATTTGAAGCTATCGTGATTGTTTGTTTGGTTGTGATTTAAACGAACTATACATTTAATTTGATGTCAGGACAGCACTATGGAATAAATATTACATCATTTAATTATTTATTTTTAATTAATATAATTAATTTATTTTACACTAATATTTAGTATGTATTAGTAGTTTTGTATTTAATTAATATATATTGTTAAAATTTAGTTTCATGATAGAGCCAATGGTTATTGCATTACTGTGGCATATAATTATAAACGACTAAGATGGTGGTATTCGAAAGGTGATAAAGGGAAGTCAGACGGAATGTACAATTTTTTATAAATTCTAAACATCTTAAAAGTAATCTTAACTTCTTAATTATCTTAAAAAAATATAAACTGGCCTTAGACGATGGCTATATAAAAGAAATGGACAGTAGGAAAAATTATTTGATGTATCCGTCTATGTCTTATGTGAAAAATATGAATGACTTAATTTCAGACGCTTCATAGTTCACACCAGGAATTTAGAAATTAAAAAAAAAAAATGTCCGCCATATTTTCAAACATCTCGTTTAGATGTATGGTCCTAAAAGTTAAAATTAAATCTGTTTTGAAATATTTACTGTAAGACGCCTGTTCCTATTTAATTTTTGTACATAAATGTTTCTATTTGATTTTCTATAAACAGCATAGTCTTCAAAAACTTCTGAAATTACATCCGCCTCAATTTGGCTATAAATATAAATTCAACTTTGGTTCAGCTTAGTACTTGAAATCATAATAAATTACACCGTACGAATATTTTTGTTAAACAGTGTTAAGCACAAACAACTTATCTCAATAATCTTAACGTTCAAACTATATTCAACCTTTATCTCTAGTTCACCGTTTTATTATTATAAAATATACAGGAACGATTTGATTATTTGTCCCGGAAAACGGTTCAAAATTTCCAGCAACGTTTTGCTCAACTTCCTATTTACACTAATTCACTTTCACGCGGATAAACTTAAAACGGTGCGAGGCAGCAAGAAAAAAGAAACAACCAGAAGAAAAAAAAAAGAAATTTCATACCACCCAACTTGCACCATATCGTTTACAATCCACTCTTATCAAATGATGCCTACAAAAAAAAAAAAAAATTCCAAGTGATTTGCATAAAATAAATTGTTATGGAAACTGTTTTAAATATATATAGACAGAAGAGAAAATATACACAAAAAATTCAGTAAGGATACATCAATATGATCAAGATGAACGAAACAAAAAAAAAAATTAATGTGGATGTTCGTTCTTCTTATAATGTTGATAGAAGTGAATCAAATTTTTTGTATTTCGCATAAAAAATTCATAATTTTTTTTTTTTTTGTATACATAATAAGATTCTTGATACTCCTTTTGTATGATTATGGTACAATCCAAAAACATTTAAGGAATTGTTAAAACAATATATACCGCTCTATAATATTATATTTATATATATGAGGTCATGTTTAAATCAAATTGAATAAATTAAATCAAAATTATCCTTATATATATTTTTTTAAACCCACACAAAAAATTCATAATCAAATTTGATCTTAATAAATAAATTTCTTATTTCTTTTACATTTTCATATTTCTCGGTCTAACTTAAAATTCTATTCAAGATTGTTATCTAATAAAATATTTAAATAAACAGTTTTTTTTCGTTACAGTTTAGTTTGTTCCTTAAAGGATTTACAAAAATTTATTTTTTTTATTTTTTGACTTTGTGACACTTGATAAATTATCAAGAAGAACAGATAAGACAATAAATGTAATTCTGGCGAGAATAAAGATGATATGTGAATGTGAAACATTATATAGTAGGCGCATGGATAAATTGGATATGGCACCGATTCTGACAGAAATGATATATACATGTAACTCAAAGGTGAAAGATTTTTAGTTAACACCATCAATAGCAGTGTTTATACGAATTGCAATAATTCCGAAATTTTTGGAGACTGTGCACTTACTGATGATATTTTTTACATTTGTTTTTGAGAGCTAGTCATCCTTGGATTTCAAATATTGCATAGAAACCAAATAATAATCAAAACAATTTAAAATTTATGGTACTTGGCATTATTTTAATGGACAACATTCAATTATTAAATGATGAACTTGAGAATTTTAAGCGAACGAGGTAAATACTTCCAGACATAAGTTGTTGAAATTGTTAATGTCTAGATTTAAGTTATATGAGTTTATATCCCAATCATGACCTTTACATTTTAAAACTTAATTTAAACATATTATACAGTAAAATCACCGATACTGTTGTTGTTGTTATAACCATTTGTATATGTATATAGACAAATATTAAACTCATAAGAATTAAAAACATAATAAAATTTATTTTTTACCACAAATCAGTTAAATACTTTAGCGAAACCGTAACCATAAAGTGATAGATTTGATTTTTTAAGAAATAACGATTAAAATTAGAGCGTTTTTTAATGCCATAATAAGAACCAATGACGTATAGGATACGTAATTTAATTTGCATTTGTTAATAAATCTGGAACATTTTGTTATTTTAATACATAATTATGAAATAAAAACAACGCCCTAATTTTTATTTTCATCCATTTATAATTTAATGTAACTTCATATATTGTTATATGATATAATTTTTATTCGTAGTTAACGTTTAGAAATATCTTAAATTTTCGTTTAGCACTAAGAATAAGTTAATGTCGTTACTAAGTTTAATTATTTGATTAGAGTTAGACTTCCACCGATTCGAATGGTCAACTTTGAAAGCGTATTGGGATTCAAGGCATGTATAGTTTGTTAGCATATAGCAAATTTCAAAATTTATTTTATCTTAAGTAGACAGGACTAGGAGAATTTGTCCTGCTATAGGCAAATGTTTCGATACCAGGGTCTATCTAACTCACATTTTAGGAATACTATATATCGTATCATTCTTCAAAAACTAACATTGAAACAGACGAAATATTTCAAGAAGCATTTCATTTAAATTTGTTCCTTTTTCGCCTCTAAATAGGGACATAAAAATTAAAATTAAAAAAATACATACTGCTACGCATCTATCTTTCATGACATCATACAGCCATTGAAATATGATGAAGTATTAAGCTATGCTAATGGAATCCGACGACACTGATAATATAATAACGATGTCTGGCGATTCTATTTTAAATTTTTTTTATGTAAATGTATGGGACTTATATCATCCATGGTACATATTATAGCTCTCGCTCTCAGAAGGAGGAGGATTATTGTCTAATTATTTAATTTATGTATATAACAACACAAAAATTATCAAATGCTGGCTGAAATTCGGGCGGAAAGGGTTAACATTTTGGGAATTTGAATTCGGGTTTTTTATTATATTTAATTCATATATTTGTCTACAATATCGTCGTAATAATTTAGACACTTTAAAATAGCTAAAAAATGAAACACCATCGATAATCGAGCATTCACGAATTTTTGTGCCAAATAAATTGAGCTCGGAGCCATTTGGTTGCCCAGACCGAATAAAAATAATAACACATTATACATAACGTTCACGATCAAACAAAACTATATGTAAGTATCAAATAAACTAATTTGGTTCTGTCCCAGGCAACTTTTAATTTTATTTCTTAATTTAACATAATAAGTTATGCATATCTGTATATACATACGTATATTTATAGTTACAGATTCGAATTAAACTTTAATTTCCACTACCAATTTCATTAAAAAAATGTAAGTGAATATTTAACTTAAAATATGATCTTAAACTTATTCTAAAGTTTCCATTTTTTGATATATTTCAATTTTATTAATTTAATAAATAATTTGCATGAATTAAAAAAAAATAGAGTCGTAATAAAATATAACTTATTTATTACCAAAACTAGACACATTTTATTATGTTATGAGGAATTTTGAAAATAAAAAAAATTTTATTAGTGAAAATAAATTAATTTAGTTAAATGTTAAATTCGTTTAGAATTTAATTCTAAATTAATTTTAAATTTAAAGGATACTTAAATTAAGCCATAGTTAGCGTTTGAATAGGGTTTTGACCTTCAATTTTTGCTACATTTAATTTTGTGTGCGGGAATTTAACCTTATGGTTAAGTTTGATTATATATTTAAATTTAGAATTTTATATTTTACTTTTTAATGCCAATGGTAATGTTATTTTAATTAATTAAGATTCCCCAATTATAAGTTGCGCATTTTGCATAAGTTCGACCACAAAGTTTTTACGAAAAATAAAAAATTAAATAAAAACAGATACAAAGCTATTCACAGAAAAATCTGGCAGCCAACATATTTAAGTAGAAACGAACGTTGATTGTTTGCAGAAAAGGAATTTTCTTTGTCTATATGTATATCTAGCAATGTATATGTGTGTAGTATTAAATTTAATTTTCTTTTTTCCGAAAATGATGATGTATAATATTATGGTACAGGTATAATTTAATGTTACAAAATATTCTGTTGATTTTAGTATGTATACATATATATGTATGTATAGTCGTAGGTTACCATAAATATGTACATTATGAATTCAACACTTCATAACATTATATATGTGCATACCCAGCTATAATAGCTACTACCTTTTTGCTGACATACTTTAATACCGGGTCAATATGAATGTAATCTCTAAGATTATGTCTTTCTTGAATATTATTATATGTATATATATATATATACATATATATATATATAGTGTCACCTAATATCGTATTGTTTTATCGATAAAAATTATTTTGTTTTTGTTTTTTTGGCGTAATTCCAATATACAACTTTTGACAATACAAAATACATAATCATTACAAATCATAATATTAGAGTTTGGGGATTTAGAAAAAATAAAATTCCAAAAAAATAAAATTTTTGTCAATGAGCAGAAAACCAGTTCAGATTATCAAATTTTTTTATTTAGATATTTATATACACACATTGGCTATTAAATATATTATATTATATGAAAAAATATGTAAGAAAACGAAAAAAATATTTATCTAATGTTAACCCTTATGTTCCGTCTTATAATAATTGTATTTTATTTTTTAATATAAAAATTTAACATCTTCCCTATATTTACGTAGTGTATATACATACTGTACACTCGCTGCTCATTTATAATACATATTATGTAACACATTTTTGTGACACACTGTCAGGTGTTGTTGTTTAAGATAAAAGATAATAATGATGATAGCAGCAAAGAGAAGCAGCAACAGTAGCTGTGTAGCATATATGTATGTAATAATATCTAAGACGGAACGAAAAGTTAACTAAATATTTTATCAAACAACAATAGTGTATGTATATATATGTATAAATATGTATGTATATACGGAGTGTATCATGGAAGAAAAATGTTAATAGTAGTAGTAATGATAGTAATCAACAACATACACATAACATAATAATAATTTTAACTTTGGTTACCAAAATAATATAAAAGAGGTACTACATATATATAATCGTATATATACATATATATTTTGTATGTCGATGGTAAAAAAAAAACGAATCAAATACCAACATGAAAATGAATTTTCTTTATTTAGTATTATGTTTTTGTTTTTCCAAAATACAAATAAAAAATATAAATATATATATAAATGTTGTGAAAATCCAACTCTGTTATTTTTATATCGTAAAAATAAAAATATAAAAAAATAAAAATTGTGCCTTTTTTGATATATTATGACTGCATGGGTTATGGAGGCCTTCTCTTCTTTTTGGTATCATCGTTCTAAACTAATATGCCAGCTTTTAGTCTATCGTTTGACGTTCACTAAGTCACTTCATTTAATATATTATTATATAGCGGCGGTATAAAATTTTATTTTTATTTTTTCCATTCTCGCTTTTCGTATATTTTTATATATTTTTTTCTGTACATTTTTATGTTTCACGATAGTTGAGTGTTTTTTTTGTATATATATAGAAATTTGAGTGTTTTTTTTTTATAGTTTTCTTTTGCATATAAAACGATACGATATTGTACAACAACATACCCAGTTTATAGAAATTCTCTTTATATTTTTGTTGTATATATTCTCTCATTAGTTTTGTTTTGATTACAAAAAATCGTATAGTTTTTTTTAGTTTTCAATATACAAAGTGTGTCTTGCATGATAACACCGCACTGTGTGTGATGTGAAGTAGTTTTGAGAGTTTATTTACGAAAGTGTACTCTATATAAATATGTTCTGTGTGCATATAGAAGAAATAAATTAAGTTAAATAGATTTTTAAAAATACATTTCTCGAGCTATTTTCTCACTGGTTTAAAAGATTGATAGACGCGCATGTCATAAATTTTTTTTTTTTACTTTTTTTGAAAATACACGTGGTTGAATGTAAATTTTCACGGTTTTTCTTTTTAATTTTTCTGTTATTTATAAAATTTTGTTTGTGTATTTTGTATGCTATTTTACCGGTGTCTGCAATTTTTTCGTTTTTTATTTCAAGTTTTTCCGACTATTCACGTTTTGTTGTTGCTGCAATATAAAAGTGTTTAAGAGGAAAATTGCAACAAAAAAAAAATTATTTATTAAAATTTTTTATTTTTTTTTAAAATTTTAATTTTAGTGGTGAAGGTTAAGTTTATAAAAATTTAGTGTTTGTTGTTATCTTTCACAGTGTTTTTTGTATGTAGGTTGGTGAAAAATTAATTATATCGAATAAAAAAGTGATAAAAAATAGTGAAAAGTTTTATAATTAGGCTAGTAATTTGGTGCACTATACTCTACTATTATTGGATTTATTATATACGTATATAAGGATTTTTTTCCACCATGGATGTGATAAAGTAAGTACATGTAAATTTGGGAGAGAGACTAAATCGTTTTTTTTGTTGTATTCATAATGAAAATTTAATATACCTTTTTATACGTTATCATTTATTCTAATAATATAATAATAATAATAATAATAATAGGATCGGTATAAAAATATACCAAACAAGACAAAATCTATATTTTCTATATATAATATAAAAGTCGTTATTTTTGATTGAAATTTAATTGCTTTCATAAATTTATCATGTTCAAAATTAAATTGGGCAATTTTTTTTTTTTTTTTGTGTTATGTTATATATGGAACTCGAAATTTTGTGCAAAATCAGAAAATTTCATCTAAACATTTATCCGTTTTATAGACAGATATTATATATCTATTTTATAATCAGTGGTTTGCCAGCAGGGATATAAAACAGTGTTATAACCAAAAATTGATTTGGCGCATGCTAATCGCTTGATTCGGCGCCTTTCCAAATAAATATATATATAAATATAAACATTTCATTATATTGTTAAATATTAAACATTATAATATATTTTCCATTAAAATATTTACTAGTCAATAAATTAAAATTTTATGCAACTCGATATTTACCTACATATGTACATAAATACATTATAAAATATTAATTTTTAATGTAAATTGCATTTTGCAAAATATACAATAGTTTAAGCTTATATAAATGGTATAAACAAAACGTATATAATTGTAAATATTAAATATTATATGTTTTAGAAATTTAATTAAGACTACATACTATTTCAAATTTTTGTGATTTAATAATAATTAATTAATAAAAGTTTAATGAATCTGTAATGAAGTAGATTGGACAAAATGTGCTCTTTAGCTTCCTGAATAATTGTTTAAACAATTTCTAAAACCTTTAAATTATTTAAATTTTTCTCAATTATTAGCCATCGATTTGTACTCTCAAAAAAGATTTTAAACAGCATTGGATTGTCAAAGACTATCGAGCCATCGATTTAAAAAAATAATAATAATAAAATCTTGTTCTGCTCCATATAAACTTTAAATTCTAAACAATTTTAAACTTTGCAACAAAAATACAGAATAATTCTATTTGATTTATTTTTGACATCGTTTCTAGTTGTCGTTCAGTTAATTTAACAAAAAGAATTTACACAAATAAATAGCGTGCGGGAGTATTTACTTTTAAAGTTTGTTAATTATTGACGGTTGTCGTTATTAAATTAAAAATTGAACCATTATTGTAAATACACGCAAATAATCAACTAACTAACTAGTAACTATTGTTTAAAATTAGAAATTTCAATTTGACTCGTGAAATTAATTTTGAACATGTTTGACCTTAGTCAACTTTAATTAGAAATTGTAATGTTTAAGAATGTTTTAAAATATATTATTGTATTTCAAATTTTTCAAAATTCATTTTGAAAATGAAATAAAATATGCCATTTAAATCAACGGATTAAAAATGTATCCAAAAAATTACATAAACTTTTACAATTTTTAACAGTTTGAAATGAAAATTAATCAAATTTCATTTCTTTTTAAGTTTCAATTTTATTCAATAATTGAATTAGTAATAATAGTAAAAATATTTTTAATATATTAATATTTAAAACAGGCAAAAGTAAAAATATTAAAAAGTAACCAAAAGTTCGTTTTGTATTTTAATTAATAAAATTGGTATGATATACGAAATAATAATTTATTTTGAAACAGCTTATAGATTTTGGTTTAGTATTTTCGCTAAAGTAACTAAATTTGCAAAAATTAAATAATAAATAAATTGAGAAATGTTATTTGATTATGATTTTAATTTTTAAACGTTTTAAATATAGTAATATTATTACTAATTTCAATTAGTTTCATTCTTGCAATTGAATATATTAAAATAAATTGAAATTAAAAAAGAATACTAAATTTTTAATTAATTCTCATTTAAAACTATTAATAAATAAAATAGAAAGTTATTTATTATAAAATTGATGAGAATATAAATTTTAGGAATATTTAATTTTAAAAATTTTATTTTTTTTTCAATTTTATGAAGCAGCATTTTTAATTAAAATCTAATTTTTTTAATGAATATTGGCCTAATTTTTCAAATCATTTTAAATTTATTTTTTCAATGAATTTTTCAATTCGGTAAGCCCCAATACGATAGGAGTATTGGTTTAAATTAAATGAATTTTCTGAAATCGAGAAAAAATTTAATATTGGCAAATGTTATACATTGTCCCGATAATCGGTCTAATTTCTTTAAAATTTTGCAATAGGATTCAAATGTAAACGTTTCGACTTTCTAGGACGCTATCTTAATTTTTGTTAATGAGCATCCACATAGATGGATAGTTTGTAAATCCTAGAGTTTTTCAGATTTTTTAAACTTCACTTTTTTTTGGAGTAGTTTTTTTGAATGATATGATCAAATATGTACTTCGATTGATCAAAAATATAGAGTTTATGAGTTTTGCATTTTATTTTATACCAATTTAAAACAGACATAAAGTTTTCAACCACTGACCATTTATTTATATATGTTTGCTCTCTTTTTTTTTTTTGTTTATCAGGATACCACAATTTTCCGGATTTTCTTGTCTCCCAGCTCAATATATAGTATTTTTTTTGTATATTCTTTATATTTTTATAATATTTTTGTACATCGTTCAACCAAAAAAAAAAAAAATTTCGAAAATAAAAATAAAATAAATAACAGGATTGAATGTATGGATTTTTGCGTTTACATATTATATAGCCCAGAGTTAAAATATCGAATTGAGCGATCAAACGACAAAAATATATTTATATTAAAAAATAAAATAATCGAGGTGGAATTTTAAAAGGACCGTTTTTTTTGAATCGTGTATCGCATATATATAAAAAAAATTCACTGCATGCTAATACACAGATAGAAAGATTTCCTCAAAATGAACACACCATAAAATTTCTGAACCGCGATTCAAACCGAAATTCACATGAATAATATTTTCATTGTGGATGTGTGAGAACGCGCGCGTGATATAACATATTTCAGTTTAATTCAGCGCGTATATGCAGCATTGAGTTAGTTACCCATAAAAAAAAAAAAATACAAAAAAATTCTATTGACGAACAAAAAAATATTGATGACATCAATATTTTGACACACTACATGTACAGGCACTAGCTATCTAGCTTTTATATAATAATATATAGACAGAAATTGTACGATTTCCATGATAATCACGTTTCTCAAATATCACATCACGATTATACTTATTGATAAGGATTTTGAAGGAAATTTGATGTGTTCGTCGTTATTTTTTGTTTCCTCTATCCGCAATGCCAGGTATTAATTTTTTTTGTTAGTGACAACAGCTATATGTATGTGTAAGGCAACTGTGTTTTATATTTTGTTCGACGACCGTCTTTGAACGAATGATTAAAAGATTAACAAAAGTTAAATCATTCCACTATATATTATGGATAATATATATATGTGTGTGTAGGGTATTTAAGCCCTCCAAAATTTGACACATTGATGAAATGATCAAGAATTTTTTTGGTTTTATTTTGTTAAATAATATAGAATATCCGATTATCGGTTTCCTCACACATACAAACACACCCAGCTATAGACAACAAGAAATAACTACGAGTATATAACTACCATTAAAAACTATAGAACAAAAACCATAAATCACGACTTATGGGATTATTATCACAATTCGGTTATAGATTACTTTATTTTTTGTGTTCTATCGCTAGTTTTTTGTTTTAACGATTGAATGTTTTAGAACGTATCAAAATAGTATCTTCTCGTACACCAAGTCAGTATGGTGATAAATGGGTAAACAAAATAGATGTTTGAAGCATACAAAGGAAGTCGACGGTTTTAGACAAAAATAAAATTTAGATTTAAATTAATTTAATTTAATTAAAATTAACATAACTTTTTACAAAAATACAGAAAATTGATGAAAAAATGTATAAGACAGAAAAAATTTAGGACGTTGTTTCATTTCATATAATTTTTTGTTTTACTTGCTCAACATACTTATATTGAAAATATCTTATCACTACTTGTATAATCGTTTGACATTATTTAAATTTTTTTTTTTATATTTTTAAAACAACGCTCTAAATTTTATTTTCATACAAACAATTAAAAATAAATTATTTTATAATTATCTTGACGCAGTTCTGAATATCAAAACCATGTAATTGAAGTACCCCAATTGTTATACAATCTTTAGCCAAAACCTATAGTTGTTAATATCTACGCTACTGCACATACTCGTAGCAATATATTTTACACATTCCATATAAAATAGCTAAGCTGTTAACGAAGTGTAGACAGCCTATAATATGTTATACGTTTAATACTCTTCTAACCGCTAAACATGAAAAATGTAATTTTCTCAACAGAAAAAGAAACAACACAAAAATATTCACTCAAATAATGTACGTTTTGCGGTATGTTCGAGTATCAGAAAATAAACAGAAAACACTCAGAAACGTATTTCTTCAATCAATCATCAGTTCTATATAGCAATAATAAAAATAATAATTTTGCTACCCTTATTTCAATTTTGCCTTTTTAATTTTTTTTTCATTTTACGTTCCATGTTTGTCTACCACAAACAAAACTGAAAGTTTTATATGTGCGTGTGTGTATAATATATAGCAGAGGGCAAATAAAAAAAAACCCAATGATTAATTTACAAAACATTTATCTCAAAGAAACAAAGTACCAAAAATTTTCATCAAATAAAATTGAACCTATTTATCAAGTAAAATAAAAATTGAAATAATTTTAATATTTTTTTAACAAGAAATATATTATAACAATTTTAAAGACGATATTATTACTGTAGTGATCAATGTTGTTGTTTTGTCTCGCTTTATAAATAAAAAAAAAATAATGCCATCAATATATTTAATACAACAATATTGTGTTCGGGCCAACGACTAAAAAAAAATTGAAGAAAACCAAACAGATAAAAAAAACAAAATTTAAGGAAAATGATAATAACAAAAGGAGAGGAAAAACACCCAAAGTCTATTTATCAATTTCAATTCGAAATAAAATCCATTTTAATCTTCTTTTCTTGTAACAACTTTTTTTTTTTTTATATTTTTTTATGTTGTCTTGTTGTTATTGTTCCCATTCATATTTATTTTTAGTTTATCTCCTTTTTGTTGTTGTTGTGGAAATAGATTTTCATCAGTTTTATTGTTTGAAAGTTAACTTTTGAAGACGGGTAGTAAAACCAACAAAACGAATCGAAGGGGGATGGAAATAAAATTGATTTGATTTTTTTTTGTTTTTTAATTGCAGTGATGGAAAACTTTTGGTCGAATTGTTGTCATGTTGTATAGAAAAATATATTCAGATGGTGTCGAAAAGGGATGTTGAAATATTTTAATGGATATTGACATTTTGTTTGTTTGCACCAAGTGTTCTTTTTGATCAATAATGAGGCGATAAATATTTAGGGCTCATTTATTTATAGAGAGTTTAAATAAATGATTCGAGCTTTTATTTATTATGATCCTTTGAGCACGCAAAATGTAATCTGTGTTATCATGCTTGAGTGTGTACCGTTGTCTTGCTTCCAGGAAAAAATACTCGAACTGTCTAAAACCGAAATAAAAATAGAAACGTATTTGCATTTGAAAGTGTACGATCTTTCGATTAGTAACCATTTTTCTAGACATTTTATCTTAAGCTTTTAATTTTTGCTATTAATATAGTTAATCCATCGCTTCATAGATGGTTGTATATTCAATATCTATTTATTTAAATATAAATATCTTGACCCCAATATTTTTCTTTGTTTTTTAAATTGATAAATCAAATTCTCAAAAATATTAAAAATTCTCCCTAATCAGTCATTTAAGGGTACAGTTTATTATGCAACACGCCATATTTAACGTTATTAATCATAATAAATACATAAAAATGGTAGTAATGGGAAAATTGGAAAATTGTAAAATATCCCAAATTCTTAAATCCCTTAAAATTTCTAATTTCCTTAAATAACCTAAAACATTTGATTATATAAATCTTTTAAAATTTAAAAAAAAATTTAAGTTTAAAATCTCTAAATTAAATGTTTAAAGTTCTTAAATAATTCTAACTAATTTTATAAATTTATAGAACTTTCAAAACTAAATTATTAAATTTCTAGAAATGTTCAAAATTTAGTATAAATTTGAGTTAAACATAATAAAAAAAAGGACATTTCTTAAACATTTTAATTACTTAAAATTTTATAAACAATTAAAAGTATTTTTTTAAAATGTTTTAAATTTTTATCTCTAACATAAAATTTTATTAATTATGTATAAAGAAAAATTTAAGTATTCTGAAATAAATAATAACTCTCAAAACTCTTAAATTTCTAAAAAACATTAAACGTTACGAATAAAAAGTTATTATTTTGCTAGTTAGCAAAAATCGCTAGTTTCTAATTTTTAATATTTCAACATTTTCTAAAATTCAGAATTTGTTTAAATTCCAATAATTTAGTAATTCACCAAACGACAAAACTGTTAGAGCAATACGTAAATCGTGGAAACTTAAATTTGTTGTAATCCATGAGTTAATAAATTGAAATACTTAATACTTAAGCTGGTATTTCATAATCGGAAAATTCATAAAATTACACTTTTAAAATTCAAAGTTCGCAATCCCTTTCAGTAACGTATTCATCATCGAACCCAATATGAGGGTCACTAAATATGTGTTATCCTTAAAAAAGAACCAACTCAGCATTCTGGTTGCTCTTATTACGGGCCATGGACGTTTCAAGGCTCATCTCCAACGCAAGGGACTAGGTCAGGATGATCTTTGTGACGATTGTCTGGAGGAAGTGGACGACTGCCTACACTACCTTTGCAGCTGTCCGGCCTTTGTCGAAGCTAGATCCCAAGTGTTCTCGTACGGATCTTTGAACGTAGATCAGTTGTTATCCATCCCTTGGTTCAAACTTTTACAGTTTGCTAAGGCTGCAGTGCGCTTATGCGAGCTAGGATAGATCCTCAAGGTTTGCACCATGGCCCCATTGTGGCATTGAGTGCGGAACCTCTGTAGGTTCCAGCCGTTAAATAAAAAAAAAAAAAAAAAAAACCTATTAAAGTAAAAAAATCAGAAGGTTTTAACGTTTCAATGTATTCATTTGATTTTGTAACTTTTTTTTAAATAACACAGAATTTTTTGATGAAGGTCGCTGAATTTTATAATTTAAAAATTAAAGTTTGTTGTCTTTCATCAAAAGGTTCTTATTTATCTAAGAAAAAGTTACGTGTTTCTACATAGGAGACTCTTTTAAAAAAACGGAAATATAATTTTAAAAGCGAAAAATTCTGAATTTATTTTAAAATTTGAGCCTAAGAGGATTATTTAATAATTTAAATTTATGGATTTAGCATACATACATATGTATATATTTTGCATGATTTTTGTATTGACAGATTTCGTTCCGTTAATTACTAAATTTTATGAATAGCTTAATAGCAATTTATAAATTTCAATTTAAATTAATTATTCTTTTGTATAAATATATTTCTGCAACGAATTTTTTTTCACTTTAAACGTTTAAAAAATTATAAAAATTAAAGATACTTTATTATTACTTACTTCATAACACATAAATCAATAATTAACAGAATTTTCAAACTTTTATTATATTATATTCTAAATATAAATTTTTTGTAGTTCATAAATTTCAACTTTTAAAATTTTAATAATTTAAAGAAAATATTCAATAATTTAAAAACTTTAAATTTAAGGAGGTTTAAAAATTTAAAGAGTTTTAAAAATATCTGCAATACAAAAATCAATACGTCAATGATCTGCCAAACAAATATTTTGGTTAAACATTTCGTGAAAAGTGGCTTGATGCCTTATAGACCGGAGCCTGCAAATAAAGCTCCGATTTTAACACTTTCTATTGCCATTATTTCAAAGTGATTGCATTTTGGAGTGGTGATTGGTGATGGTAACAATAGAGAAGGTAAATATTTACTTTACGTACTTTTGGCATGTTAATTCGAATTTTGAAATTTATAGAATTTTATATTTAGTTTTGGAAATCTTAAAATTTTATAGGTTACTGAACACTGGATATTAGCTAGAGTAATACAAATTTTCAAATCTTTAAAATTCAGACTATTCAGACAACTATGAACTTAAAATTTAATTTCGAATATTGTGAATTTTAAAACGTTTGCTAAAATAAAAATTCCAATTAAAACATCACACAGTTAAATAAATTGTAAACAGGAATCGCTTGAAGCGTGTGTCCGATCAGTTAAAATTTTTTAGAAATTTTAAAAATGGTTTTAAATTTAATAAAACCTGAAATTGTGGAAATTATTAATTCCAACAAATTTATTAATCTGAAAGTTTTCAGAAGAAATTCCTAAATTGTTAAATAAATATTTATTTGTTGACTCGCTTCCAATCAAAATATGTGCCTAATTTAAAATATTAGATTTAAATAATATTTAAATTAATATTTAAATTCTTAAATTTTAAATTAAAATACTTAATACTCAAGCTGAAATTTATTTAAAAATTCAAAATTCGAAATGCTTTACATTATCATTTTATTTAAATCAGACCGTTTTAACATTTCTATGCAATAATTGGATTTTGGAACCCTTTTTGAAATAACGAAGAATTTTTTGATGAAGGACGCTGAATTTTAATTTTAAAATTTTATAATTTAAAAATTAAAATTCGATGACTTTGATCGAAAAGTCCTATTTTTTCAGAAAAAATCCGAGAAATCCATTATTTATTTTAGAAAATATTTTATAGAAATTGATTTCCAATTTTTCAAATCATTTAAAACTCGAAAATATTATTCGAAATTACTCGAAACTTTTAAAATTTATTCGTAGGTACGACAAAATTTTGCTTAAAAGTTTACAGATCTATGTACTTCGAAATTCCGCACTAATTTCAAATTTAATATTTAATTTTAAAAGCGTAAAATTTTGAGTTTATTTAAAAATTTGAGTTTAAGAGGAATATTTATTAATTTAAATTTATGGATTTAGCATACGTTTATATTTGCATAATTTTTATATTGCTCTGATAGCTTTGCTTAAGAAAATTATAAAATTTAAAATAAATTAATACATTTCTACGATGTATATTTTTTAAACTTTAAACGTTTAAATGCTTGTAAAAATTAAATATACTTTATTATTACTTATTTCATAACACATAAATTAATAATTAACAGGATTCTAAAACTTTTTAAGTTCAGTTTTTAAAATTAATGATGAACATTTTTAGAAAATTAAAATTTTTTTGATTTGCATTATTAATTAAAATTGGTTTGAAATTTAGTAATTTCTATAGATTTATCATAATTTTATAAAATCTAAATATAAATGTTTTCGGTATAATAGAGTATTAGGAATTAAAATTTTTTAATGTTATGAAATTTTAAAGAATTAAATCGGATATTTAAAAATTTTAAATTTTATAAGGTTTAAGAATTAAAATTTTTGAAAACTTTAAGAGATTGAAAGAGTTTTTGAAAGTTATACAATGAAAATATCTGTACGTATATACGAATTTATGTTCTGCAATAAAAAACCAATACGGTAACGATCTGCCTAACAATTATTTTGGTTTAAAATAAAGTACACAATCTCCAAGCTCCGATGATAACGCTTTTTATTACCATCATTTCAAGTGATCGAATCTTGGAGTGGAGATGGTAACAATATATAGAAATACCATGATCTTACTTAGAATTTTTTTATTTTGGTAACGATTTAAAAAATTTTTGATAAAAGTACGCAGAATCAGGAATGTTTCTAAATTAAGAAAATTGTTAGATCTTTTTCACTATGGAAATTTCAAACTTTGAAATATTTTAGCTAGAATATCATAAATTTTTGAATCTTGAAAATACGGAATATTTATGAAATTGAGACAGATGTTTATTGATTTATAATAAAATCCTGATTTTAAAGTAAGCAACAATTTAATTTCAAATACTTTCCCAATTTCAAAACTTTTCATAACATCTAAGTTCATATTTTTAAAAAGAAATTTCTCCAATCAAATTTGACTTCAATTTCGAAAAATTTTTTACTAATTTTTAATTAAATTGTATAGGAACCGCTCGACTTGCCACGGTCTTTTTAGCAATTAATAGAAATGTATAATTTTAGATGTTTAGTTTTTGAATTACAGACCGCGTGCTACTTGAGCCATATTATTAATTATTTGTCAACAACCCTAACCTATTCGGCTTAAAACTGTATTTGTTATGATTTATAACACCATTCAGAATATGTATGATTAAATAGTTGACCTTTCCTCTTTGTGAAATATTGATTTAAATCTATATTTTTTAACATATATTTATGAAATATTTTTTTATAAAATAATCAGATTCTTATCAGATTCATATAGAAATAAATAATTGTGGGTGGTCTTAAATAGTTTTGAAAATAAAAAGTGACTCTTGATTCTAATTTAATTCTATATAAAATATTAGATTAATTGATGACGTCACTATGAATTAGGTGTCGCATTTGATTTAAAATATTTTCTGGGTTGAGCTGATTAGAGAAATTAATTGATAAGTTTGCACACTCTAATCTTAGCACAGCTGTGCGTAAATTTTAAGTAAAAACATTAACTATCGACATGACTTATCGCACATTATGTAATAGTGAAATACTAAATATATATAAATAAATGTATATTCGCTGTTTAATTAAGATAACATATATAGCATAGTTTTCTGGACCTAGCACATAATAAATTAAGTATGAAAACAAAAAGATAATGTAAAACTAAAGTAATGAACCTATACGACATTTTAATTACATTTTAAAACCATAAATTAAAACCAAAACTAGATAAGAATATACAATTTCTACATAACTTCATTTGATTTTATTTAATTTACATCACTTCCACACAAATTTAAAAAAAAACACTCAAAAAATTTGAGTGATAAAATTTCACTCAACTCAAATAAATTGAATGTCTATAGAACGAAAATAAAATTATATATTGATTTTATTTTTGTGTTATACAACATACACACCAATTTTGATGCCTCATTAATTTGTGACATAATATTTAATTTGCTGATCTCAAAACCAGATAAGTAAAATAATTTTATGATTAATATAAAAAGAAAATCTATGAACCATGTAAACAATATTCAAGTTCAATTGTTTTTTACAGTCCATCAATATTAATACATAGCAAAGCTATTTAAATATATACGGATAATATATTTATGTATATGAATTGCTCGCCCGTCATACATAATATTTATGTATATATAATACAGTTTGGTCATATCAATGAATGTATTTTTGTTCCATTGAATTTTGAGACCACCCCAACATATTTAATAATATAAAAAAAAATGCTTAATTTAATGACAGTATCATTACGGTTAATGTAACATAATTTAATGATAGAATTTAAAGCATTCAACATTGCGTGAAATTAAATGAATTATTATTTATTATTTTTTTGTTTTAGAAATTTATAGATTTTATTTCCTCCCACATACATATATGTACGTATATACCACGCACAATATATGTATGTATGTATGTAATTATTTATGAAGGAAAACACATATATCCACCCTTCAGTGTGAATTGAATGCTATTACTTTTGAATAGTTGATGCCTCCGTATAATACCAATGAATTATAATATACAGTAATACACATAAAAACTATCATCCGTATAAATAGATTATTCGAGAGTATGGTTCCAATGGTACCGAAATCTAGAAAAAGTGGTCACTCTTAGATAAATAAAAGGTTTTATATTCAGCCAGGATATTACAATGTGGTCGCGTGTGGATGCTTTACTGTATTTTAATGTATACGTATGATAATATGAATAAAAAGTATCTACCCCTATATACATCATTTACAGTTCTTAGAAATAGCAAAGATGATAATGTTAAGATGAGAACCACAATAAACAAAATACACTTTCATTTTTGCACTCACACACACACAAACAAACCAGTATTTTTGTGTGTTTCTATCATTTATTTGTTATTTTGACTTTTCCTCTTTTTATAAAAAAATAAATAAACATTTTCATCAACATCATACCGATAAAATATATTATTATGATATGGTACTAAGACGGTTAATGGTTCAATTGCTGAATTCTATATAGATCGGCACTTAAATGAAAATAGAATATCGCGCGGAAAGTAAATAATAACAAACGAAACTAAATCAACAAAAATCGGCAGTACACATATTAAATTTCAATACACTTGCTTACATAACACTGCGGTAAGGACGTACGTACGTAACGTAGTTGTTGGTAAAATTGTTGAAACGATAATAAATAAATAAAAACATTTCAAAAGATTCCTTCCTTTCTACAAATTTGGCAAGAAGTTAGAAGTCACACCATTTATGTTTATTCGTATTCATACTTGAATGTCTCCAGTATTTTCTTGTACGAGTATGTAATATGTACTCTTGTCGAATACTGTTTGAGGATTTAGATTTTCATTTTGCGCAGTTGAATATACAATCTTTATTATTTTTTGTTTGTGATATTATGATGATCCTGCGTTGTTGTTGTTATCAATGAAAATTTAATTTCCGGGAAAATTATTCTGTTAAAATATTATTATCATTATTTTGCCACGCCACTTCTTTTTATTTCAAGTATATATAGTTTGGTTTAATTTTTTAGTTCTTATACACCAATCGAAACCAATGATTGTTTTTCAACCTCCTCCCCACGAAGAGCGGGGGTTTTCATTATTGATAACTTGCAGGGGAAAAAATTAGCATTTTTATTGGAATTATTTGTGTCATCATTTCAGTTGTGGTGGTTTTTTTTTATTGTTTTTTCAGGATAAATTGGTTTTACAGAGATATAGAACTATAGTGTTCAATGAAAGCAAAATGTTTTTTTTTAAATAATATTCGAAACTCAAATTACTAATTTTATGCAAATTTTTTTCATGCAAATTTCGAATTTAATTGTTTCCTAGTCCTACGAACTAAACGTAAACAGGGAGACAGACAGACTTGAGAGCGATGTACTTGCACAATTGGAATAAAAATAGAATTGTACAGTAAGTAATGTTCGTTGAAATATTTCTAATAATGCCGACATTTTATCTCATCCTACGAGTATAATTCATGACTGAATTTTTAATTTAATTAAATATTTTTTTAATATAATAAAAATTCCATTAAATTAATTAGTATTTGATTAATGAATGAAATCCCCCTCATTAATCTAAAACACTCTATGTTTAAATGCCAATAAAATGGCTACAAAGGATTTCAAAGCGGTTGATAACATTTCTTTCGTTGAAGTCATGTTTTGATTATAATCGATAGACCGTAAGATGGTACAGAACATCATGATGTTCTTAATAAAAAATTAATCGGTCTAAAGTGGATTCACCCGCTGTGCTTAAACGTATTGTGTCTATGATAATGAATATATGTACAAACATTAGAAAGTTTTGACTGAGAGATGGAAGCGAGAACCGTTGAACGTTGAACGGTGGATTGAATACGATTTGCATTTCACACATAATACCAAAATCAATGCAATCCTTCTCTAATTTTCTAGCCCGATTATAATTATAAAATCATATAGCACAATCCTGAGAGTGCGCATAATTTTGATTAAACTGCAACAAATGTCGTGGTTTCAATTATTTAAGTAAACTTAAATCTCTTGCGAGAGTTGTTTATAAAATTGTGTTTAAATTGATAGAAATTTGAAGAATTATCTTCAGAAATAAAATTTTGAAAAGTTCCGAATTAAATTTTATTTAAACCATATAGAATTAAAATTCATAAATCGCAACATTTCAATCGTTTGCATAAAATTTAAATTTAAATTGCAGCTCTAGTAGTATCGTCTTAATCATACATAACTTTATGGACAACAAGTTCTGTTGGATCGCATTAACTGTATTGTCATAATCCATTCAAATTCAAATTTTAATTAAAAATAGATAATCCAAAAAACTATTTATGGATACATCAAAATATTTTGATACAAGAATTGTGGTGTCACTCAACGTTTAGTTTTGGAAACTTTAAATTCTGTTTTTGAGATTAATCAAACTGTATACGTCACGATAATCATTACTTGATTTATGTTTCAAATGATAATTTTTTTAAAGTCCGTCAGTTACTCCTACATGGTTTATGCATTCCCACTAAGTATGGTTCTACTAAGATGGCCCCGTTTTCTTTCAAGTTTGGGAAAACAGAGAAATCGTCGAACGAAAGTGTCAGAAATACCCAGCCCATATCATAATAATAGTGCGCAGATTGGGTCAATATTGGGTCAAAATATTTAAAAATCCTTTGAATAGGGAGCGTGATAGTCGATCAATTAGATATTCCAAATTCGAACAGGTTTTATAAAATTACAATGCTGGAACAAAATCATTGCTGAATTTTGACCAAAACTTTTTAAATGTTTGCTCAAAATTCATAATTTTAAAAGATCCAAATCCCAATTGTAATCTAATCCAGAGTACAGTATACATATTATCTCAAATTTCGATAAAATTTTAGAATTATCAATTTCTTAAATTATGAGTCTTCTTCTGTAAACTTGTTTGGTACAGCATTATACAACTTTATCTTTAGCGTATCTATTAGCTTTAATACAAGTATAAAATTCGATTCAATTTCCTTAAAAGTTTGTACTTTCGATGGGACTTTTAAAAAAACTTATCTTTCTAAAGACTCGTATTACCAAAGCAGCATCTGATAAAAGTATAAAAATGGATTCACCAGTATCCAACATTTTCATGAAACTTTCATGAATCTTCCGCTCTTAAATATAAAAATAACTAACAACCTAGTTGCTATTTTATAAAAATGATCATACCTAGTTTAAGCAAATAAAGTTATAATTTACAAATCACAGACCACCATTCAACAAATCTTTTTATCTTGAATTTTTAAAATTGATGTAATTCTCAAAATATTAAAATATTTTTAGACCACTCCAAATTAAAAACTTTATACATACAATTTTAAGGCAGAATTTAACAATATTTAAAGGTTGTATTTTTTTATTTATAAAATTTCAAAATATTTTTCACTTCTAAATATGTACATAGAATTTAATAAATTTCTGCTTTAGAATTTGCTTATAATTTTGCGAATTTCAAAAAAAATTGACAAATCTAAATTCAGCAAAATTTCTGGATTATATTTATGAATTTTAAAAATTTTAAAAATTGATGAAAATTTATAAAAATTCATAAATGTTGGAATTTTTTCTTGGACGTTTATAGAATTTTTTTAAAATATAGCACTTAGTAAAATTTATTAAAATCCTACCTTTCTGGATATTTTATGAATTTCAGAATTTAATAATATAAAATATGTATCGAAATTTAAATTAATTCAAAAATGGCTCCAGAATTTTAAAATTTATTAAATTTAAAAAATTCAAAGAATTGTTTAATTTTTATAAAATTACAAACAATTATAAACAAACACTTTAAAATTTAATTACAGTTAAAATTCTGATTTTATTATACAAATTACAAAACGAATTTTTTGTTTACCGAATTTTAAAATTTGAATAAAATTTTGCTCAATAGTAGCGTGAAAATAATAATTTAGTCAAATCTCAACACAATATGTTAGAACCATATACGAATTACAAGAAAAAATGTACATCAAATTAATATCAGAATTTAGCAACATTTCAAGGTTATGTTTGTGATTTTTTTTAATTTATAAAATATTAAAAAATATTTGATACAATTTCTGCATCTTGGTAATCTTTTTGAGAATTTATAGAATTTTGTTAGAATTCCAAGGCTATACCAATAGTCATATCTAGTCCAAAATTTAGTATGTTGCTTCTAAACAACATAATCGGGATGTAGTTTAATACCGATGAGAAGATGTTCCATAATTATTAGATTTTTATTTTTATCAACGTGAATACGTGACTCAGGATACAAGTATGTCACTAAAGAATTTATTTAAGCCCGAAAATGTTATAGCGAATAAAATTCCAAGTATTTTTATTAACAACCAATTTAAAACTAAAAAAAAATTATGATATATAGATTAGCTTGAATCATATGGTTATTATTGACCGCGATAACTTCGGTTTAGTTAGACTGGCCGGCCCCGTATTATTTCGTTCATATAAATATGTACATACATATATTCATTATTTTTAACATATCACCCGAAATAAAGATGTTCCGAAAACTATTAATCTAAATAATTTTGTTATCACTCTATATGTGTATAACCTTATAGCCTGCATTTAATTGTGTCTAATCATTATAATTCTTGATTTTTGAAATGTATAACCCTTTTGCGTTAAACAATCATCATCTAATCAAATTTACATAACAGAACAATTAATTGATTTTTTAAATATAATTTATGACAATTTGTATTAATCTAAATACCAGCATCTAAAGATGAACTATTGATGTCATCATTTGTTTATAAGACATTTATACAGATAAAATGTTGCCACCGAATTAATTATTTAGTTTATGTGTGTGTGTGTGTAGCCTTTCGTTTTATATATAATCTTTTGATCATGTTTTCAAAATATTTCACACCAACATCTCGCATATTAATTTATAGTTTTATTAATTAATCACGATATATTTTCAAGTTTTATTTAATTTTTTTATTTATGTGGTATTTCACCTCACCTACGCTACTTTTATATTTATATATACATAGGTGGTATACAATATACCAATAAATCTGCACTATAGACAGGTCGGTGTAAATATTTAATGAATTTATAGTCTTTGATTGTGTGAGAATATATTTCTTCTCGATTACATACTTTCACGTTTCTTTAAACATCTATATAGCTGAACGATGGGAATTTATAAAATCTGTCAATAAGTTTGTTTACAACTCGAATCCTAATAAAATTAAATGGACTAAAGAAACTAGAACACGGTCATTGAGGTAATATAGTTTCAAACACTAATTCTATTTAACTTTTACTTATAAATACAAGCTTGTAATGGTCTGGGTTACATTTTTTAGGTACAATAATTGCTCTAAAGCTAAATTAAATTTAAAAAATCAGTTTAAATGAGCTTTAAGCTTTAAGCTCCGAAATAAACTACATGCAGTAGTTTTAAGTATTTTTGAATCAATTTATAGTGACAACTCGTATTGGGCTTTTAATAATACTATACGCCAGAATCGAAAAGCTTTTTACTTAATGTCAAATAAAAGCTTTCAATGAAGCAGCTCCAAAAATTGTGCTGAAATTAAAGTTACAAAGATTATGGGGTCCGATTGGTTCGAAATTGTTATAGAAGTATATATGTACCCAATGTAGAATTCCTCGGGTGCGGCCTACAAGAATACATGATTTAAAATTATCGAACGTTTTTTAATTTTTTGAATGGAAATCGCCACCGATTTTAAAAATATGCCTTCTTTTGTACTGTGAGTTTAAAATGGATATTGAATAATTGAAGCGTGCAAAACTTTCAGAATTATTTGCTATTCCCAGCATTAAGATTGTTAAAATAAAAAGTTTAAAAAGCTTTTCATCAATTATGGAGATTATGACGTAGATAATAAAATATTCAATTGAGTTAGACTATTGAACTATGCGCTCAACAAATTTGTAAGCGAATATTTTGACCTCGAAATTCATTCAGTTTGAAATTTTGATTTATAGACTGTGTTGGCATCCGAGCTTAGAAAGTAGGAACATTTTTAAATCAACTATATCACCCCTATTCCGTTAGTCGTGTCACTTGTCACTTGTACCGACATACAAATTTTGGTATTCCCTAAGGCAAGTGTTTCAAGTGACAAACATCGTATTCTAGTAGTCATTATAAAAGTTTCGTGTCACTTGAAATGACATTTCTGGACGCGTAAAATTTTTAAGCGACAGGAGCAAAAATACAGTAAATCGGAAGATATCAAAACATTTAATTTTATTTTTTTTGATGTATTTCATATTTAGTGAATCAAAATATAATTAATTTAAAATATTTTCATATTTTTATTTTTTTTCTACTAATTTGTGCGTTGATGGAAAAATATTGAATTATTTAGCTAACCTACAGGATTTTTTAATTTTAATTCTTAAAACTTTCACGAAATTACAGAGATTACAATTACTTATTATTTCTCAATAGGTTTTAATAACCATTAACACACCACATAAATATCATGACAAATACAAAACTGACAATTCATGTGTATTTCAAACGTCAATATTCCGTCAAAAATCAGGAAATTATTGGTGCTGCCAGATAATTTTATTTGTCGTGTCACGTCACTGCGGGCGATTTAAAAGAATACCAATTTATATTTGAAGTGACGTGACAGTAGTCGTGTCGGTTGAAGCGTCGCGACTATCAGAATAGGGGTGTATATTTACAAATTTTTCTGAAACTTTCTATTCTTTAATCCTGCCGTCCGATTCTAGTGAACAATAAAAACTAAACTTTTGTTGGCATGCTATTTTATTTATCAGCTTAATTAAACTTCCCCCTCCAATTATGTGACTCGAATCGTCTATCCTACTATATAGTTACTTTAAAATTCGAAAAATGCATCAAGGTCCATTAAACACGAAAATAACCGAAATTTGAGCCCAAAAAAATTTAATGTTTAAATGAAACAATAATCGAAAATCGATTTCGAAAGAAACCAATTGAAACCAAAATTTGGTCAAATGTAAGTAATTGTTTCACTCGATTATCTTCATAACATAACGCTTAACAGACGTTATAGAAATTGGTCTGTGGTTTTCTGTACTTTCGTATAGCCAACAACTTAAGGAACTTATTGTTTTAAATTTGATTCAAATTACAACATCCTGATACCAGTATCCAATTTTACGGTGCACTTTTTTATGTTTCAAGACATGACATTATGATTGTTAATTGTGATAATGATAATAATTCGATCATCTATGTTGGCTATTTTCAAATTCTTGAAAATTTAGAGCGAGCGTTGATTTAACTTTTTAATTAATTTATTGTTTAAGTATTTAAATGTAACCTTTTACCATTTCACCAGCTATGTACACGAAGTGGAACGAGCTTTGGAATTGAGATATTTCAAAATTAAGAAATTAGATGTTTCTTTTAGTCTTTTCAAGTTTTTCAAATTTCATAATTCAAAAATAATTTTTGGATTTGGGTTTATCGAACTTTGCAATTCTGAATTCTACAATTTAATTTAAATTATATATTTTGCAAAAATTGTAAATTTGTTCTATTAAAATTCTGTCGAGTAAAATTAGATTTTTAAAATTTAAATCGTAAACCTAATTCTAATTTTGGAGATCTTAATTATAGATATTTCTTATATAATAAATTCTGAATTTAAAGTGGAAATTAACAAAAATTAATAAATTTTAGGACAATTTAATTTAAATTTTGTAATGAATTTTTCAATTCCGGATTGTAAATTTAAAATTTTATCGGAATTCAAAAATTATGAATTTTCTCGAACATTAGATTTGCCTAAATTGTAAACAATATTTACATTTTACAAGAAGTTAATTTAAAAAATTGAAAATTTGCATTATAGATGTTTTGAACTCCTATACAGCATGTTTTAAACCACAACGGAAAATCAATTTTGTATAAAATCCCATATAAACATTAAAACACATTGCTCTAGATTTTAGACTTCTAGAGTTTAAACTGAAAAGGGTGTTCTGTTTTAAACATTTATATACGATTTTTGAAAATCCATTTTTCCGGTGTAAAGAGTTGCTTGAATAGTAGTTCTAACATTTTTTCACGAGTAATCAACAATTTTTCGACTGATAATTTATCCTAGGCTAACTTTTGCTAAATTCTTCTAGTATTTACGAATTTCAAATAATTTCTGTCTATCAATTATTCAACTCAGTCACAGCCGTACACTGAACTCACAGATAATAAATCAAAACCACGTTTAATAAAATATAAAAAAAACTACCTAACTATGCATTTTTATTATGTGTACGAGCACGTGTTCTTTAATCATTTATTTACCTGGTAAAACAAACTTTCCTACTCAATCTCCAAGCCAGTAAATTCCCATATAATATTATGTGATAAGAAATACAAATCTGCATAATTATATTTCCGCATTTATTTGCGCGGTATATTTAATCACAAACGCAACGGATACACTATATGGTATTTCTCGCGATTTTCGCAAGCTCTATATTGTGTCTATACAAACAAATTAACTTATTTCTCAGTACATATTATTATAAATAAAGTATGATTCACTCATTCATAAAATATACATATAAATTTATTGTTTTTGTGATAAGAGAAAATATGAATTTATATAAATAGAGGATATTCTTATCGCGGATGAAAATATCAGCAAAATAAATTTTCATTACCAACTGAGAGTAGAAACACGTGTTTATATAATTTGAGTGAAATTTTATAAGATTGAGTGATTTTTGTTTTATGTCTGTATACAAAATGTATTTAAAAGTTTTTATTTTTAATTTTTAGTGTCGGTCTGTTTACGATTTTATACGCTTGGTTGTGTTAACCTTTTCAACTATGCGATAAATCTTATAATGAAACATAAAGATAAAAAAATATGATTTTTTTATACCATAAACATATTTTGTATAGAGAAAAGACGATTGATTCTCATAAATTATACTATTATTCGTTTTGAATATGTTTTATGTTTTGATAAGCCAATTTATGTAAAATAATATTTTGACCAGAATATTTAATATGAAATATAATATTTAGAGCAAAATTTGCAAATTGAATACACTATATATGTATATAGGCTATATATAGTTTATGTTATTATATTGGATGATTAATTGATTTCAAGAACTAAATTATTTGGACAGTATACCAATTACATATATAAGCAAACCTAGTTAATTTACTTTCAGTTACTTTAATTTATGCAGCGCGTTCCAATTCAAAAACAAAACAATAATCCACTCAAATTTTGCAATTGTTCCAAAGAATTGATATAATCCCATATTTTCTACGATTGAAGTATTGATTATTAGAGTAAAATTGGGCAAATTTAGTAAAAATTCTGAAAATTTAAAAGTAAAAAATTCTGATGTGTGCATCACATGACTTTATCATTTACAGTCATGTATTCAGGAGATTAATTATTTTCCTCAGGAGCAAATATTTAAGGATTTTCAGGGGACAAACGCCCGTTGATAAAAGGTAAGCTGGATGACCTTACAAAATTGCACAAGAGGAAAATGAGATAAATTTGCAAAAGCCCATAGTACTAGAATTGAGTGACGTAATAAAAATACTACTGCGATTACCACGATTGATTGCAATGTTTGCTCGTAGTCAAAAATCAAAATGTTTCCATAAAAAAGTAGGATCCCATAATTCATTATGCAAAGGTTTATGTACGTTTTATTGGTTGTTAAGTCCAATTTAGGGAATATGTCCGGTCCGGACTCTTCAATTAAAAGCTGCACATACAATAATGCACAATAAACATTTATTTTATTTTTAATGTATTTAATTGTTTATTTATTTATCATAAATTTTTCGATTTTATATTTGTTTATTATTCAATTAATTTAATTGTTTAATTTATTTACAATTTTATTTCAATCAATTTTTTTTTGACCACCACTATATAAAACGCACTTGACTCAGCAAAAGTAGGAACTAAGTTTTTGTGTTTCTTTTTATTTGTGTTGTGAAGTTGCTTTCATGTCCAAAATACTTGTCGTATTTTGGAGGGGGAATAGATGCAAGTTCGAATGATATTAGTCGGATGGCGCGGTGTTTCGCTATAAATAATTATAGTTGTTGGTTCGACTATTGGATGTGTGATTGGATAATTGAACGCTTAATTCAAATACGTTGATTTGTATTTGAATTTCACTATTTTGTTTGTTGTGTGTTTTGGGTTCGATGTCGTGAAACGATAGTTATCGAATGGTTGTTAATGGATTGAATCAACAGTTGGTTTAATACCATAATTGTTTTCATTTATCCCCAAATTTGATAATGACATTGAAATTAACTTGATTCAACAATTTTGATATAAACTCTGACTAAATATTGCTATAATTTTCAGATCTTTTGCATCGTATAAATTAAATTATTGTAAATTTCAATTAAATTATTGTAAAATAAGTGACTAAACCACTTTGTTTAGCCACTTTTTTAATTTCAAATGACTTTTTAGTAAATGAGGAACTGTTGAAATGAAACTGTTTTCCAAATTAACAGTAAATAAATGAGGAACTGTTGAAATGAAACTGTTTTCCAAATTAACAGTAACTTACAAATTTTTTTTGGAGAACCACTGTGATAAACGATTATGGATTATAATTAAACATATTCAGATTATAACAACAAAGGACACAGAACTGGTAAAATTCACAAAAATATTAATGATAATCATAAGTACACCTATGAATATCATTATTACATACATCATTGTATATGCGATATATGCATTTGTATTGAGCTCTAAAATCGAATAATTTTTAATTTTTATTTTACTATCGAACCAAATTTCAATAAAAAATTTCGTTTTGTATCCAAAAATAAAATTATTCTAACCCATTTTTACTTAATTATATAGAAGCTAATTAATCTGGAATATGACCAGCGCTGAACTGCATATAAAACTAAAGAGATCATCCACATTTTCATAACGTCAGCTGTAGTTCTGAATAAATTATTGTGACTAATACCATCGACAAAAAATTTCACGAATCAGTACCATTATTTACCTATTATTTATGTTATTTACTACACTTTGAAGTTAGCCGATCACTATATGTACTATACAATATACCAGTCCTGAAGTACTAAATGGAAAGAACCAATTATACACAACAGTGGCGAAATTGATCTGGGGTGGGATGTTGTAACATCACCATTTTCGATAGACATTTGTGTTTCTTTTTTCAAGAACAAAATGAAACGCTATTTCAGCTTCAATTCCGCAATTTCTCCTATTTCTCATTATAACTATATTCTCACCAGCTCTTATGCACCACCATTTTGACGGTGCAAAAACTGTTCATCTTGGATTATCGCCGAATCATGTTCTTTGATGTTAAGCTGCTTGTATAACCATTTCAGTCCATTATTTTGCAGTTGTGATAGTTACTCTGAGAACCATTTTTCTCAAAATTGTTGTTTTGTTTTGGCAAATAAATTCCATCTTGCGACCCATTTCAAATTCATTATGTCAAGATCTGAAGTGGCTACATTGGCTGTCTTATTAGAAAGTGGTCTGGAGACAAATTTCGATTTGGGCTAACAGCCGGGTTGTGAGATCCTCAAAAGTTTATACAATGCCTACACGAGAATCTTATAATGGTGTTGTTTGGCAGATTTTTCTCCTGCTTCTCATAAACCTTCGAAATGAAAACTTTCCGTCGAAATAATATGCCATTCGGTTCTAAATTCGACAAATTTAATACTCACTTCTGTCTGTTGTTGAGCTTGGAGTGTTATTAGTTGTTTGCTGCGGATCTCACAAAATGTATCCCTCAATTACTAAATATTTTTAGACATAATTCTCTTCAGGATGTATAACGAAATGTTTAAAGCCTTAATCGCTTACTAATTCAAGGTGAACTGCTTTTGTTGCCATATACGTATCCTCTTGAAAGTTTTATTGCAATGTTCTTTGTATAATTTTAAATCGATGGGTCCAGTTTGATTACTTGGTCGTTTACTGAACTGTTTGTTAATGGAGACGCTGGAAGTACTCGTTCAGGATTTTTTATTATTACAATAATATTACAATATATAGAGGTTCCGCAATTATTACAATATATAGAGGTTCCGCACTCAATGCCAGAATGGGCCCATGGTTCAGGCTTAATTATACCCATTAGTTTTTTGAAGTTATCACAGGCCACGCAATTATATGTATGTATTATTTGTCGGATGGAATTCTTACCGTGTAATAGCCGCAGTATTTTTGCCCTAAGAAGACTAAAGTAGACGAATTTGCTTCGCGTAACTTTTTTGTGTGAATCTCTCTGGTTTATAGCCATTTGTATATTTTACTGTTTAAATCTTTGATTTATTTGGATCTGTTCTTGCATTTGTTCGCAGTGTTTATTTTCCTAGATATTTTTTCACCATCTGAGGATGAGGATCAATATCTTGTAGGGTTAGGCCTACTTGTATCAATTCGTCTAGAGAGACCCTTGTTGTTGTTTTATAGGAACCATCAAGTACCTTCTAGTGGTATCTTAATTCTGTAATTGTGTTGTGCACTTGATCAAATCCCATCTGCGGTTGAGTTGGATGTACTAATCCATGAGTTTATGATAATGCGGTTTATATATGTTCAGCCCCTTATCTGTCTTCTTATAATGTTCTTCACATTAAATGTCGGTAGCAGTTAAGATACGTTTTGGGTGTATAGTTCTATACCGATTCGAAATACCTTTTCAGTTAAGGTATTCAAGGATTTCATCCAAGGATTTTTTCAAAATACCGCAAACAAGTAACAAAATCCATCCCATACATTTTAAAAATTCATATATAATTTATACAGTTGTTTCATCCCAGGATTTTTTACAGTTGTTCCAAAAAGCGCATCCTAGTCATTTTGAATATATGAAGTTTTTTTGGTGGAAAACAAATACTTCTGGGAATGTCGTGAAAAGACTGCAATTTTTTTCGTTTGCGATTGGGTACCATTACACGAGATTTGATAATTTTTTGACCGTTGGAATTGGCGCTATATAAATAAATGTGTTACCTTTGCCAACTTTTGAATGCAAATTAAAATTGAAGAAAAAAAAATTGAAAAAAATTGAGTTTGGGACCTTGTGCCAGCGTTGATAAATTGACGATTGAAATTTCTGCAATATAATAAATGTTTTTCCTTGGCCAATTTTTCAAAGAAAACTAAAACCGAAAAAAAAATCATATGGCCAAGCTTTCGTAGAGACGGCAATTTTCTCATAGCGATTGAGTTTGGGACCTTGTTGGTCACCACTATAATAGTGTTGATAAAGCGCCTTTGCATGGGCGCCACATTTATTTATATTACGGAAATTCCAACAGTAAAAAAGATATCAACGGTGATTAGGTGATGGCCAAGAAGCTCCCAAAATTATTCGGTATGATAAATCAGCCGCCCCTTCTTAAGTTTGACCATACGGTTTTTTTTCAATTTAATTTTAATATACTTTGTAAAGTAAGTTTGGGCGCTAAATATTTAGCGCCTTTTTTATTTATATTGTGGAAATACGGTCAATAAATAGCCAAGAAGGTCCTTAACAAATGCTAGGCCATACGATTTTTTTCGATTTTAAGTTTCTTTCAAAAGAAATTATTAAATCTTACGTATAATGGTTGCCAAATAGACCCCTAACTCTAACAGAAGAAGTTTTTTTTCACCAAATAAATTTTACATATTAAAAATGTCTGAAATTAGTATTTTGGTACCAACTGTATACTTTTTTAGCTGGCGAGAAGTCTGGGGTAATTAATATAAATGTAAATAAATGGATTTTTTACGTTTGAATTGTCAGAGGTATTTTTAGATAACTGAGATAACTTCAAGAGGGTGTTTTAGAACAATTTAAGAGCTACAAAGCTAAATCAACGGTACATAATTGATGAGGTTGCTGTTGCAATTGCTGATGGATAATAGATTTTAACATATATTTAGTCATATGTGAAATGTATGTATGATTGAAATCATCTTTACAATTTTTTTTTTAAATGTGGGTACTCATTACTTCTCTAAGCCAGTATTTAAGTAACAACAAAACATTTTATTTATTCATAGTCAATTAACTGTTAAATGACTTTCATTTAAGAGATTATAATAATTATTCAAACACTAAAGTTATTTTTCTACCGTATTTTTTTTTTTGTTTTCTATTTCTTTTTATTTATTTTCATTTTCCATGTAACACAAAACAGATTAACATCATCTCTAACAAACCTTTAAGTCACAATAATGAAGTCAATTTCCGATTTCTCTGCGTATAGACTATGGAGTATAGACCATATATACACATTCATATACATATAAACTTAATTCTTGTGTTATTATTTTCTTATTTTTATTCACTTCGTGTATTATTAATTTGATTTATAATAAACAAACGGAAAATAAAATTAAGAATTAAATAAAACAAAAACCAACAATAGTAATAAAATAAACAAATAAATAAATAAATATGTATGTATGTATATGTATATGGGAAAAAACGAATTTTCTATTTTAATTCTATTACAAATAAAGCACACATATGTTTGTACACAAACACACACACACATAGCTATTTTCACCTATTCGCTTAAGTACACATCGGAAAAAATAAATCTGTCTAGAGAGATGTATGAAAAGAGCATGAAAAATCAGAATTAATTTACGATAGCTGATGTGTAATAATAATTATACCGACATACATACATACTCGTACATGTACACATACGAGTACATTACCAAAGGGAAAACCTTTTTATTTGAAAATAGAATTAAATAATTATTTTTTGTTAAATAGAATATAAATTAAATATGTATAAATGCTTAATTATAAAATTTGTTTTCTTAACGTTACATGTATGCCCCTAACCTGAAGGTATATTTAGTATTTACTCGTATGGGTAATTTTTTGTTGTCTTTGTTTATTACATTTTAATTATTAAATATTGTTAACCTGGAGCTGTGTTTACTTATATATACAAAATATGTTTTATTTGTTTTATATATTTTGGTACATTGTGTATAGTAAATCTAAATTAAATTAATTTATAAATTCGTGTTTAGCATAAGAGGATTTTATTTCATTTAAATATGAACTGATATATTGGCAACAATGGTATATCATATTTTGAATATATTTACTGCAAGATTGTTAGTAATGTTTTAATTAGAATTTTATAAAAGTTTTGCCACGCGTTACACGTCACACTTAACTTAAAGCTTACAAATTATGTATGTACATAGTGATGGATGATAAATAATTTATTTAAATCATGACAGCATACCGCAGAATTGTTAATGAGAATAACATGTCACCTTTAAAACAATAAATATGTAAATCATAAAGTAAACGGCAAAAAATGACATAAGTGTGTTATGTCATGTTCAAAAATTTTTGTCAAATTTGAGATGACATATTGATATTTTTGAATGACTGTGACTCGTGCTGACAACAGAGAACACATTTTAATATGCACGTATAGGTGGATTACATGCAATACGAATGTCAATCTTACTTTATTTCTTTATAAAGTGATACATTTTGATGCCTATATAACGTTAAAAATTGTTTATGAATAATGACCACAGTATATAGTGACACATCAATCAGTTACTTCATTTTTTAATAAAAAGTTATTGTTGGAATGTATAAAGATAATTATTTATAGATATATATTCTTGCGTTGCGAGCTTCTGACTAGTCAGTTGGTGCAGAGTCATTAAATACGATTGTGATTAGCATGCAAGATCATTTCTGTCTATCTTTTAAATGGGTGCCAGTCAGTTTATCGTAAACAATTTATCGTATGGACGCAGTTTATCGTATAACAGAATATCACACTACGGGATACAGTGTAAAATAATATGATTACGAAACAGTATTCGCCTTTTAACAAAAGAGTATATCTGAGATCTAGCGCCACTTGTGGTAGTATGTAAAGGCGAATATCACAAGAATATTTCACGTATATATAGAATAAAAACTATTAGGCTATTTCTTGATCAATCATGCCGGAACTCGGCATATTGAATGGAAATAAGATTCTAAAATAACTTTTAGCAGAAGTTCTAGAATATGGCCAACATAAACGGAAATAGTGGGAAGGAAATAGGAATATAAAATAATGGCCACTTCCTGACTGATTATAATGAAACTTGCTGTGTTTGGCCAAGGAACTACTAGCTCATTCCTTAAGTTACCATGATACAATTTTACTTGTTGCATGTAAATAGATAGGATACTCAAATAATTTTTCGATAAAGTTCTGGAATATGGCCAATTGGATCGGAACTGGCCTGTTTCTTGACCGAAATCCGTTAATTTAGTAGAATTTCAATTTCCTTCACGGCTCTAAACTAATAAAATCACCAAAAAAATGTATCCCTTTTTCAAGTTAAAGTATTTTTATCTTCTGGTTGTAAATAGCTATAGGATAACTATCCGACCTTGGGAACCAATCTATAATATAATTTCAAGTGAAATCAATTTTTAAAAATGTTCAGGGTTTGGAGGTATAGATATTGGAAGCAATCGATTACTTTAAATGTAAAATTAAGGCGATCCAATTGTATTTTTATATGAATGTGATTTTAAATATTGGATCATAACGTATGTAAGTATCACAAAAGTGTCACAAAAGCAACGCAAGATTTGAATTTAGTGCCATTTGTGCAGTAAAGTGTTGGCAACCCACAAAAATAAATAATTTGACAGCTGAGAGGTCAGGGTTAGTAAAAATGTGGCGTTACACGATAGAACAACGTATTTTTATTATTGAAGAATATCTTAAAGTGGATGCTGATTTTTCAAGCATAATCATCCTAAGCGATGAAGCACATTTTCACCTTGATGGCTCTGTTAATCTCCAAAATTGGTGCATTTGGAGTACGGAGAACCCACATGTGATTGTCGAAAAACAAATGAATCCAGAGCGTGTCACTCACTGTTTGGTGCGGATTTTGGGCTGGAGGCATCATTGGACCATACTTTTTTGAAAATGAGGCTGGTCAAGCAGTAACTGTTACTAGTGCTTTATATCGCAACATGATAACTCAGTTGGATGATTTAGACGACATGTGGTTTCAACAAGATGGTGCCACATGTCATACAGCCCGTCAAACAATTCAATTACTGCATGAGACATTTCCTAGTCGTGTACTCTTTCCGGTGAAGATATCACAATCTGAAGACTAAAAACTGTGATTTAGGACATCCTTATTTTATTTTCATTCATGACGTGTTCTCTTTGGAAAATCACCAAAATTTTTTTTAAATTTAATTATCTCAACATTTTAAGCTTTGTTGTTAACAGTAAATATTTCAATTGTATTTTAAAAATATTTAAAACCACCTAACAAATGGTACAGGCAGAATGCAAAAAAGATTTTTCATCTCCCGTTTACGATCGGTGATTAAATTGGAAACATCTATGGCTCTATGTTTGAATGTAGAACTTAAGGGTCGACCCATCGTTCATGTTAGTACCGGCGCAAGCATGAAAAGCGTAGTAGGACTCTGTTTTGGATCGAAAAATGTGGTGAGGTTAGTTATGAAACGGACGTATGTAGCAAACATGTAGAAATTAATTTAATTTTTTTAAACCAATATTTTGTTAATAAAACGAGCACAAATTGTTTAAAAATGACGGATCTAACTTGTTCTTCAGTATCATCAAGTAGTTGATTAACATTCGGATTTCAGTCAGAAAGATTACAAAAACTGCCAGTTTCTGCCACGTTTCTTGTTTAACTAATTGATTACGTTAATATGGATTTAACTGTCATTATGCGGCGTTTTAGCAGTAAACATTTATTGAGCGATGATGGCTGGCAGTATTTACAATTTCAATTAACAAACATAAATATCGATACTTTAACTTTATGTATGAGTACTATATACTAATACGTACTATTAATCAATATAATCACAAATAATTAAATCAATAACAATGCAAAATCACTGTAAAAACGTACAAACTTGAAATTTCGATACAATTTAATCGACGCGCCTTGGCATATTTTATAACTAATAAATATGTATTTGCATTGCCTATCATTGACATATTCAGGAACCTTATCTGCTGGACGGTGTGGTTCCCTAATTCAGGACCCTTATTTTCTAGACGGTGTTGTTTCTGGTTTGAATCCTGTAGGTAGCAAAATCGTCTAGAGGTTCCAATGATAAGATAAGAGCCTGCGTGTGTATTTCAAACAATCTTAGTGCAACTTTAATTCATGAATGTTGCTCAGCGGACGTTGCAGCTGTGCTTGTATCTCTCGAATCGTTGAACTCATTTGAATCACTGGTAGTAGCATCAGTGTATCTGCCTTACGATTCGGTCTCACCTCCTCCCTCGGAGGAGTTTAGCAACCTTGTTTCGTGGAGCAGGGCGAACCATATTTACCTTTAGTGGTAGGATGGTAATGCGATGGTAATGCTCACAATACGATATAGAATATTATTAATAGAGGTTTATCTCTACTTATTACCTGAGTACATCTGATTGACATTAGTTTGTGCTCCATGTCGATTATCGATTTGATCTTCAATTGGAGGGTGACCAATAACATTCTCACCTCCGACCCTAGGTATATCTCGTTTAATATAAATCTTAGAAAACCTACTCTTAAGTCTTATCGTAACAAGACGCTTACGAACTGGGAGTTATTCTCTCTTGAGTTGGAATCTCGGCTGGTTTCGTTGGGTGAGATAGGTTCGACTGAGGACATTGCATTGCTAGCTTCATCTTTGACGCATGCAGTCACGTCAGACTTCGAAAAATCTTGTTCTCTTGTTACCAAAGAAAAATCTCAGAATAAGCCTTTTTGGTGTTCTGATCTTAAAAAACTGAAGAAAACTGCTAGGAGACTCAAAAACAAAGCCAGAAGAGCTAACCTTCAGGTTGATTGGGATAACTATTTGGCAGCTCAAAAAGAATATAAGAAAATTCTGAGATCCGCTCGTAGGACTTCTTGGATTAGCTTCTGCGAAGAAATTAATATTATCTCTGGGATCGCCAGACTTAATATGACAGATTAACCTCTTCCAGGAAGGAAATTGTGGAACTACTACTTTCTGTTCATTGCCCTTAGTGCAATGTTATCAATCATGATTATGTTACTGACGCTCAGCCCAATGGTACTGATTATTCACCGGACTGGGACTTAGCCTGCAGGCTGGTCACTCTCAACACCTTGCGGTGGAGCGTTTTCTCCTTCTCACCTTATAAATCAGGTGGTCCAGATGGAGTTTTTCCTGCTGAATTATACCATGGCTTTCCCCTAATTCAGGAGCATTTACTTCCACTCTGTCAAGCGTGCTTTGCGTTTGGATATGTTCCACAATCCTGGAGCGGGAGTAGAGTTGTGTTCATCCCTAAAGCTGGGAAGACGGGTTATACCGATCCCAAGGCATTTCGCCCTATTAGTCTTTCTTCAACTGTTTGCAAAACTCTGGAAAGAATTGTTGTCAGATATATAAGGAGTCATCACTTATCTGTCATCCCACCCAGTAGCCCTCAACATGCTTACAGAGTTGGGAGATCATGTGAAACTGCGATGCATGAACTTGTTACGAAGATTGAAAGTCGCTTAGTATTAAGGAGTTTGTTGTGGGCACTTTCCTCGATATTGCGGATGCCTTTGATAGTACTTCTTTCGCTTCCATCACTGAAGCCGGAACAAACTTTGGAATTGAGTTTGCATCAGACCATTGCTGAGATCTTTGCTGAGGTCGCGCATTGCGGTGGCCGAGGTGGACTCCCTTTCTATTTCGGTCAAAGTTACCAAAGATTGCCCCAGGGAGGTGTCATGTAACTGTTATTGGCGAATTACTTGTAAAACTACAGTAATCAAGCTTCATTGCTCAGAGTTATGCTGATGACTTAGTCGTTCGGATTCAGGGTTAATTAATGTGCTATCAGACTTAACGCAACGCTCTCTTCAAGTTGTAGAAATTTGTCTAGAGGGGGGATTATACGTTAATGTATCGAAAACTAGGCTGATAGTCTTCACCAGATGTAGGGATAGTGGAAACCTGTCTGCTTCTTCTCTTTTTGGAGATCCGACACAGTAAAACATCTTGGTGTTATTCTGGACAGTAAACTCACCTGGAAATCCCATATTGAAATTAAACTGCAAAAGGTTTTTTTTTGAACCTATATTGTCCTGCACATGACCTACGATCATGTGGGAGTCTAGGCCAGAACTGCACGATATTCCAAGCAGAGCTGATTGCACTCACATATTGTGCGATTGATGCTTCTAAGCTCGCTGATTCCGGAAAGAAAATTATTCTATGCTGTGATAGTAAATCTGTGCTCAATTCATTACGGAATCCTATGATCAATTCTAAACTGGTCAAGGACTGTAAACATTTAATTAACGTCGTTTGCTCTAATAATCGTCTCATTGTGGTATTGAAGGTAACCAGATAGCTGATGTTTTAGCTAGAGCAGGCTCAAGTATGAATTCACTGGAATTGAACCGGCAGTGCCCCTGACCTTTAATTGTGGTAAGATAGCTATTAAAAACTACATGTTTTTGCAGGCTATGCGTAATTGGCTAGCTTCCACTGCATGCCGAGTGGCTGTAAGTACTTCATTTGTGAATCTAATCTGAGGTATACAAAGCTTGCTTTCTCTTTGAAGAACGACCAACTGAGAGATCTCGGCCGCTATTCTGACCCATGGCCGTTTTAAACTCCATTTACAAAGAATGGGACTTGTTCAAGATTCCTTGTGTGACAACTGTCTTGAAGATGACGATGCCAGCATTCACTTTGTTTGTGGTTGTCCCGTTTCGAGGTAGTTAGGTCCCGGAATGTAGGTCAATTGTCAATACAGGATAGCTTTGCGCATTTGCGAATTGTGATAGAATCCTCGGTTTGAACCATGGGCCCACAGTGTCATTGAGTGCGGAACCTGCTTGGGTTCCAGCACACTTTAATAATAATAATAATCATTGACATATTCATCTCAAAAAACATATAAAACGGATAAAATAATAATGTTGGTCAAAATTAACGTATAGCAAACCCCAAATATGAACGTACATCAAACGACGCGTCCTGACTTCTTGCGCATCAGCTCCGTCGTTTTCATCATGTAATAATATAGTAATGCGTTTTTGGGGTCAATTCGTATAGCAGATAGCCATCTGTATTACACACGTTCAGACACCAACAGCTTTTCGGCGCCTTGACCTTAGGACTTATTGCCGTTCTCGAGATAATTCGGGTACAGACACATATATAGGAACTTGAAATATCGAAATACATCATTTTGAAGGAGAAACATTTTATTCAAGGTGAATAATATCAATTTAAACTGACCTCAAGTACAAAATAAAGTTCCACACAAATATCGTATCAAAACATTTATTTACCTTAATTTGAGTTTGAAACATTTTTAGAATTCTCCAATCAACCCATTAATTAAATGTTTAATTAAACGACCATTCAAAATTATTAGTGTAACCAAAAATAATATTCTGCTAATTAATTGTTTGTTTCAATAAATTATTTAAATAAAAATCTAATATGGTTAGTGTGCAAAGTATGTTCGAAGTAAAGTATTTAAAACCACTCCAGGAACTTCTAAATTCCACTCAAATGTTGATTTGATTTTATTAAAATTTTATTTTAATCAATTTGCTTGCAAAACAAAATTTTATGTTCATACGATACGGTGTCATGCAAAAATATTTGCGATTTATTTTATATTTTCCGATAAATTATCTGGAAAATAGGTCCCTGGGAAGTAATTTTTTTTAATTCCATATAAGACAGTAAAAACTCATGCAGCAGTAAAAACTCATGCAATCCAATATTAGAATAAAATTGATTTTTTGTTGAATTCTAATTTTAGATTTAGATATCATTTTGACTCTGTGTGTATCCAACCTATACTAACGTTCCATTTGAGGATAATATATAGGTATATAGTGTTAATGTTAAAACTTTATATTTTAAATAAATATAAAATATTTAAAAACGTATACAAACCCGAAAGTGTGGCTTATAAATTATTTATAACATATTAATAATTTAACAATAGCAACATTAAACAAAAATTCCGATTTCTAAACACATTTAATCATAATTCATAAATTGTGTAAAATATCAACCTTCGCCATTGAAAGTTAATTTTTGTTTTTTTGTATTTTATGGTCAATCGTCTAGAGTTCTAGACTATAGAGCGCAAAAATTTATAAATTCTGTATTTATGATTGATGTAAAACTATAAAACTGTTAATTACGAGGGAAAAAAACCCAAACACTTCAATTTTCTAACACCACACGGTGTACATTTTCAATCATATATCTTGTGCTCACATAAATAAACGGTTTAAAGCAATAATGTTTATTTATTTTAATTAATTTATTTATTTAATGTATTTTTAATTCACGTATATAAGTCTATATGGCGCCTCTATTTTTTATTTTCTCAATTGTTATTTTTATGATTGACAGTTTTATAACATTTTGATTTAATTCCAAAACGCATAGATAATTCTTAATTATATTTCATATAGACAATAATACAAAATATATATTTATGCTTATTCTATAAATAGACATATATTATTATTGCCAATTATATGGATTTTATAAAAAAAAATAAAAAAAGTAAAAGTTTATAAATGTAATAAATTATAAATTTGATTTCTGTCTGTTATCACAAATAAATTATTCCAATCGTGTGTTCATATATCTGCAAACAAACATACCAAAAAAAAAACGACATACATTTGTGGTTAATCAATCAATCATAAATATGTTAATTAATTTTAGTTTTAAAAATAAATTTTAAATTCCAGCTATACACCAGCTAGTATAGATATTTGTTATCTACAATTTATTTTAAGAATAAAAATTTAGGTTATCCGCGCGCGCATAGTCTCAAAATTATTTACAGCCAGTGATTTATTTTAATCACCATGTTAGACAAAATTTCCCAAAGTGTGACAACTGGTACCAGTGAATTAACTATATTGGATTATCGCACTTAATTTAATTAATTTATAGACTTATTTTTAACATTAGGTTGATTATTTATTGCGGTACAGATGTATACCAAAAGTATCAACATAGTTTTACGGGACTAAATGAATTAATTATAAATGTACAAATCACTACATTAAGCCATTCGTTATTTTATAAAACAAAACTCAAAAAAACTATATACTGAAAATAAAACTACAATGTTTAACAATGTATAAGTGGCAAATATTTATTTGAATGAACATAAGTCGAGTTGATTTACGATGAAATAAAAAAAAAAAAAAGGTTATTTATTATGTAGTCGATCTTTCACTTGTATACTCATACATATGTTGGTAGACGCATTTCTAAAATTTGATGCATGGTGGTCGCGTGTTGCGTTAAAAGCGCTATATATGCGAGTAGGGTATATATATATATATATATATATATATATATATATATATATATATATATATATATATATATATATATATATATATATAAATATATATATATATATATACAATCGAATACCGTTTAAAAGTAAGTTTAAATTACGTATTCGTTCTCACCAGTTTTTTTTAATTGCTTGCTTAACGATATTCTGAACTAATCGAACAACAATGCGATAGTCATGTGAAGATGTCATAAGTTCGACAATACAAATTTGTAGTAAACACTTAGGAATAAATAATTTCTAGAATTTGATTTTTTTGAAAATATTACTTTGGATTTAAATTCATAACTTAATATAGTATTTAAAATAACTGACAAACTTTAAAACTATAAAAAGTTTGAAAATTTGAATTTTTTGTTTCACTGAAATAAACAAATTTAACATTTTTGTAACTTTATTTGGTTTACTTTGGTTTTTAGAAATTTTTGAGATCGTCGATAAGATAATTGTTTCAATAAATTATTGTTCCTTTTATCTTAATTAAAAAAAATATTTAATTCATCGGTCTTAAGTAAGTTGCGAGGGTACACTTACTTAAGACCGATGAATGCTGATATAGCATGTCTGATCGTTCGATCGTCCAAGTTAACAGAAGAAAGTAGAAATAAATTTTCTTCCAAATCATTTTATTTTGTTCATTCAAATAAAGCTTTTAAAAGCTTTTATAATTATTAAAACCATAAAAACTTTGATTGCTAAGAAAAGCATTCGAGCATAATTTTTCCGTACTCTATTCATCGAATAGTTCCACTATTTTTGTATTCTTCGACTATGTTAAGCTTTCATTGAAACAACAATGTGTAACTTTCTAGGTTATTCGTTAGTTAAAGTTTCGTGTAAAGCTGTTTAGCGTTGCTTCCACTATTGGCTTATATTTTGTTCACCTATATATGCATACGTCAATGTGGACGCTTTTGAGGTTTCTAATAATTTTATCAAAAAAAAAATTTTAATTGCTGAATTCATATGTCACACAATGTATAAGCAACTCAAAAGCTTAGTCATTTTTCATATGTGTGGACTTGAGTGGAAATTAATTTTACCCATGCTTTGTGGTTATGAAATCTATAGCCCACTAGACTGAAATTGCAGTGTACTCGTAGCTTTCATTTTTAGATGCAACTTGTTCAAGCATCTCAAAAATCCTCAATAAATTTTGAAAATATAGATGAAGTTTTTTACAAATTCTAGCCGTCAAATTTCAACGTATGCTTTTATCGGTGTAAGAAATCTCAGACAACGTATTCCATGCAGATTTTGTAACTTATGGTTTTTCTATAGAGTTTGCCGTTATTTGTGTGAAAATTTGTAGTTTAAGATAAGAAGATAAGTCTTGAACTGTTGTAAATTTAATTTTGCATAACGCAACTACAAGCCTTCAAATTTATAGAATATCGTGAATGATTCTACTTATTTATAGGAATGGAAACATTGTATTGGTCACAAAGGGATTGTAAAGGCTTTGTCCTTCGACTATAAATAACTCAAAATACACGGAGTGGTACAACGTCAGGCTGAGCTGATTAGAGCAGATGATTAACTGAAAAAAAATTATTTCCTTCCAAATCATTTTAAATTTTAATTTAAAAGGATGATTTAAAAAACTTATACGATTATTAAAATTTTTTAAATTTTAATAGCTTTAAGAATAGCATTTGTGCTTAATTTTTTAAACTCTATTGGCGTTTGGACCCACGTATTCCATCTTCCGGAAAAATAAGCAAGCTTGCAAATGCACCATTAGTGTTTGCCAAATTTACACCTTGGATGTCGCAAGTTTTTAAAGAGAGAGGCGTTTATCATACTTTTACAATCGTCAAATTGAAGATTGGAACATCTCGTAATCCATTTCCCAGAACATTTTTAACTTAGTGCGCTTCATGGTTTTAGCGTGAGCGGTGTTTTCTCTACTTTTTCAATGATCAATTCATCGAAAGGTTTCACTGAATTTGTATTTTTTCGCGGGCCATAATAAGCTTTCTAATTAAGATAACATTCAACATATACAGATGAGTGCCATTCTACATTCTATAATTTCATGTAAAGCTGTTTAGCGTATATTGCTTCGACAACCGGCAAAAGCTTCATCATTTTTCGTATGTGTGGACACAATTGAAATTAATTCCATACTTGCGATTTAAATGTGAAATTAAAATTCAACAGAATATTAGTTTACTTGTTAAATTTTAATCACTCTCAAAATTTTTGAACTTTTTTATAAAACTCAAATTACCTCAAAACAATTTTTGAAACACAGATGAAATTTTGTAAAAATTCCACCTGTCAAATTTCAGTGTATATAAATGTTTATGTAATTTGGGACATAATACATTTCATTCCAGATATTATAAATTATGGTTTTTCAAAAGTTGACAGTAGAAGAAAATTAAATCTTGAAATAATGTATAAATTTAAATTGACGTAAGTACCTTATCAATCCAGAGAAAATGAATTTTAACTTATTCAATGCGACTGCCTTCAAAAGTAAAATTCTAAAAACTATAGATTCTGAAAAACAATAAATCTCTTAAATATAAAATTAAGGTTGAGGAGTACAAACTTAAAATAAAAATTTATACCAGACGGCATATACCTACCGAAAGTTGTGGACAAAATTGATATAGGAACGGAAACACTGTGTTTGTTGCGGTCACTATCGGATTGTGAAGCTCCTGTTCTTCTGTTAACAATTACTCAAATTATACAACATGGTTGGAATTATGTTAGATTTAACGCTCCCACATCAAACAAATTTCTGTTAAGAAAACAGGCTGTGCTGATTCGCCGCAAAGATAATTACTATTGATCTATAAGGACTCTTAGTAAGTAAATAGTGTTCTAGCTTTGGTTTTCGGGAGTGCAGTATGAAAGTATTTATGTTTGATTTTGAAAAAGGGCTCTGTATGGAAACGAGTGCTGAATTTGTTCATCTACTTCATTCGCTATGAAAAGATCATCGTATGAAAGGATGCTAAGAAAGAAAAGGGCATCGCATGAAATAATGCTATGCCATATCTATACAATTTGGGTTTCCTTTATGCTAAGCTATAAGTACGCGACTGGTCGTACAATATAGATTGCTTATAAAAATACGCTTCATTTGATATATCACATTAGATAACTCAAATTAAAAATTGTAGCCCATCATCCAGCATCTGTGGTCCAGGCGATTTTTTATCAAACTTATCCTCTAATCAATATTTACAAAATTCACCGAATACTAGTGGAGTATAATTCCATTTACAAATTTTTTATGTTGATATGAGAATATCTCGAGTTTTCTTGATATATAAATTTCCACCAAAAGTCCTTTCAGGCCTGCTTTTTAATACAAAAATATTAAATAAATAAATAAAAATGTGAACATCAGAAGTAAATTTTAGTTTTCGTTGACAGAAAAATATGTCACGTACACAGAGACACACACACAGATATTTTTCCAAAAATAGTCAATTTGGCTTCAGGTGACATAAAGGCATGTGAAAACAACATAAATCGGGGAAACAAATTTTTTCGATTATATAATACTTTATCCTAACTACGTAGGTGTGATAAAGTTGCAAAATGCACAATGGCACTAAAAGCAAACCAAAATATCTGTACCGACTTAGTCTCTCTAAACATAATTTTATTTTAAATTGTTGTGCAGAGAAGCTTATCCTATATAAATGAAAACTATATGCAACCACCATATGGTTATTCCATTTCAGTCGAACATGTCACATCAGCTAAAGAAATAACTTGATTGAATTAATTCTGATATTTTTAGAGTAATACATAACCTCAAAATTACAGTGTTTTTTTAAAAATTACTTTACGCACTGAAGAAAATAAGTCCAACACGTTCTTGTTGCGTGTGCACAGTGACTAACCATACACACCTATTTGGAGCAAATAATAATTCACTTCAATATACAAGTTTGCACTACTCCAAATTAACATTCAAAAACTAATATACTGCAAAACGCTATTGCTGGTCGCAGCATCTATTTAAAAAAGAAACACCTATGTGTAGTTACTAAATATGCATTGTTAAACAACAATCAGTTTAAACAAATTATTTTCTTCTACAGATGTGCAGTAAATCTCAACGGATTTCACGAGTCGAGTTTATAGACAAATAAAATAGTTTTAACAATAGAGATTTAAATAAGTTTGAACTGCCCCTCGTATAGTGATAATAAGACTTAAACAAAACTGTAAATTGTAGATTTCGCTGTAGAAAATTTGCTGGATTTTGAATTCCTATTTTTGTAACGCTCTGCTCCATCCTTCTATATATGTGACGCCATTTTCTCGATATTTCTGTTATTGAAATTTTGCCAGTCTCTATCTGTGCATATCTTTTGTGTCATGATGTGACAAGCAAGATACATATATATGCAAAAATTGTATGCAAAGTTAATTGTTGTCACTATCTTTTAACATAGTTCAAGCGTGTAACTTTAAAAGCAAGACCAAATTTAAACAGTCTATGCGGGTTAGTTTAAAATTTCGATTAGATTCGAAATACAACGAAAATAATCAAAATGTTCGTATACAGGACCGTTTAGCGAGATAAAGCTATACAGCTTTACAATAAATCATAATTAAGCCCTCTATCTATAGTGTGAGGGCGTTGGTTAAAATGGTCCTTTCATGCTCATCAAAATCATAAGATGCAGTATAACCCTTGTGTGCCTCTCGCTAAAATATCACTAAATAATAATCCATGATGTAGACGGTAAACATCAATGTAGTTCAATATAAATTTAGGATATAATTATCTTGCCAAAATAATATATAACGGTCTTCCATCTGCACCAACCTGTTGCTGAAGAACACAATTTGACTAGGAAAATTCTACTGGAACTTAAATTCCGCTGGAAAAATTATTTATATCAAGAGTTCCAGTGGTATTGTAAACCATTAAAAATGGATACCATTAGAGTGGTTTTAATTGCCGAAAAGGAGGGAAATTTTTAAATGAAAAGAAATTTGCGAAACGAAAGGAAAATTTAAAGAAGCTACAGCAGATCTATTTAAGTTAATCGGCATTTATATCTATAGATACGCATGTAAGAAACATGTAAATGATGTTTTGAAAAATATGCTATGAATTTCAATGGATGAGTAAAATATCATACAAAATCTGACATTTTCGTAAGAACGTAGTAGTCGCGAGGTGCGAGGAAGGGAAGAGAAAAAAATGCAGATAAATAGTTTTGAAGTTGAAACTTTCAATATATAGTTATGGATGAACCATTTTGAGCTTTTTTTATCCAACGACCTCACATCGCAGAGATTTTTTGTTCCTACAGGTTTTCCACGATTAGACACGATTCGATTTATGTTTGGATTAACCTTTGAGACCATTTTTAATCAACTTGACTACTTCGCAGTAACCCAAAATAATTTGTTAAAATTACAACGTTATCGGGCTCGGGGTTTAAGGGACTACTACAAATACAAATTATTGAGCTTTTGCTAATTCACTTTTACAAATTATATATAGGTTTATCTTCGACATTTATTCAAATTTCAAAATGATGCCACCACGGTCAAGGTGCTCCCTTGATTTGGATTTTGGTGTACATTTTGATATATTGAAATTTTAAAGCAATTCTACCTTGGGATCACGGAGCTCTCTTATTTTCTAATTTTTGATGATAACCCTTTTTAACCGTAATCATGTGCAGTGTACCAGCTATCTGATTATAAAACTTACCATTCAAAATATTTAAGGCTGCATTTGAAGTAGATTTTAGGTTTAGGTTGACAGAAAAATCAGCCACATACACACATACCGACATACGGGTATTTTTCAAATATTTTCAATTTGGATTCAGACAAAACTTTTATCCTTACTACTTTAAACGTATCATACAAAGAATTACAGTGGAAATAATTTCGAAAATATTTCCACTCACTTTATATTTTACACGTTAAGATTCAGCTAAAGAACATTCCATCAAATTTATGTAGCTGTTCCGGGTCAAAATAATTCAGATGAATTTGATATCGGTCATAATTAAATACTTAATGTTTGCATGTGTTTTCTTAATTAATTTATAACAATTTTTATTGGTACAGTATGCTCATTTATCAATTAAAAATTAAAATTAAAATTAATCGGTCATAAATACTAATAAAATGAATCAATTTTATTGGCCACTGAAGCAAACTCACAATTTTAAGATATTAAAATCTAACTAGTACCAACTAACCATCCACTATCTAATTTAGAATAATCGGTAAAAATTACTATTCTTTTATCTCTCCAGAATTGAAATTGAATTGTATCTCTTTAAACTTATTCTTGAACTATGAAATGAACTTGTTGAACTACAACGTAGTTACGAAGGTCAATGATTTTCAAGTGTGAAATAATAAAAATATTCTATTAGTAAAATTTCAATAATAGCACGCAGCATCATTCTCATTCTCAAAATATTCATAATTTTATTTCAAAATCAAATTATTTTTTTATTTTTTAATTATACATTTTTAAAATCACTTTTTAATTATCTTCTATATTTAACTTAATTAAAATACTTTTCAACGACCAAAATATATATTTTTTTGCATTCATTAATTTTATTTATAAAAGTGGTATTCCACTGCGGCAAATTATATAAAAGAGAAAAAAGTTTTTCACTTTAATGTGGAAAACTAATTTTAATAAATAACTATTCATAATAATATATAAAATGTGTTAGATAAAATTTTAATTATAAACCCGAAAATATATATATATATATATATATATATATATATATATATATATATATATATATATATATATATATATATGTATATATATATACTGCATATAAGTATTATATGTTTAATTTAAATGGTCACCAAAAAATAATTTGCTCTGATCAGTGAAAGTCAGCCGAAAAGAATGACTGAGTAATAATTTGAGTGCAGAAACCTTTTTTATTTGTTTGGTGAATAAAAATTATTTTCTTGGCGATCAACAACTAATTATTTGGCACTCGTTTAAATTGCAGCCCCATTATATTTAGATATAGAGTAAAATTATGGTTTTGCGTTTAGCAACATTTATGAGCGCAATAATAATTATTATAGTTTATCTAGTTTTGTTAGGTTTTTACCGAAAATGAAAGTGTTTGAGAATTATGAAAACTAACAACAAAAACTAATTTCAGTTTTGTTGATACAAACGTTGCTTTAATACATTATTCATTAATAATGCAAAAATAATTTTAATCGTTTGGACGGCGGCCAAGATTTAGAAAATAAAATTAATTCGTTTAAGTTTTTTTTTTGTTTGGGTTTGAGTCGACGTTTTATTAGTTTTTGGAGAAATAAAGAAGAAGACATCGTATAAGAAAAATGAATTATGTGAAGAAATGCAAAGTATCGAGTATAACAACTATATATGCGGCGATTTTTAAACTTTATGAATGAATATAATAAAACGTTAAGAATTATTTGAAACATAAATGTAATTCCGTTTATTTCTGTATACAACAAATCTCTAATTACAATACTAAATTAACAGCATGTTGCTTAACATAAATTAACGCAAAATGAAATATTTCATGTAGTGAACTAAATATAGAATAAGTATGTGTACATAAACATACATAGAAATTATGTTGAACACAGAAATACCTACCTTAACATTGAATTAATTTGTCACGAAAATGTTAAAAATGAAAACCAATCATAATGAACTTGTAACCATATAGCGTTTACACGATATACATACATACATACATACACTAATTGAAATAACAATATACGTTGAGCTCTTAATCTTATTCATCTATCTTTCTGTAAAAGTATAAACTGTACTATGATATGTTGACAATATTGACAGTTCTATTAATCACCATTCATATATATATATATAATATATATAGGGAATTGAAGTGTTAAACTAATATTTCTTCTCTAGACACATTCAACAAATTTATATGTAGGTACATGTGTACATATATATGCTGAATGGATGAAATGCAAACCAATTTTAAAACAATTTTTTTTTTGTAAACATATACTAATTGCAGTCTCATTGAAAATAATCGATTTGTGTTGTTGTATAGATATTATTCCGTTCTGAGTTTTCTTTTCTACACTCTAAAAAAAAAAGGAGTAATTTTACATTTATAATATGAGGCAACTGAATGCCTCATATTATAAATGTAAATTTACACTAATGGTATGAATAAGAAAAATTACGCATTCTTTCGTAAATTAAAAATAAACTTCTGGGTGTAATATTAAACAAAAAGTTAAGTAACAATCACTGTAAAGTTACGTATTAAACCGTAAATTTCCATAATAATTTGTAAAAAATTGAGTAAATATACGAATAACGTCATAAAAAAAGTGATAAATTTAAATCAAATTATGTAAATTTAAAACATCGTGGCAGCTTTTTGCATTTAAAAAGGAGTATATTTTTACAAAAAGACTTAAATTTCATCCAAAATTTAAACCAAAATCTGTGTAAAATTTGCACCCCTACACAACACATTGAGCGCGAGCGCTACTTGCGAATAAATTAAATTTTCATATTTTTATGGAAATACAGGTAAAACATGTCGGTGCTACTATCAAAATATATGTTAAATATACTTAATTATTCTTGGATAATAAATAAATATATAAGAAAACATAATTTTAATTCAAAAAATTTAAAATGAAACTCAATTTGCAGTTAAATTCGGGATTTTTAAAATTTTTTGAATTAAAATTATGTTTTCTTATATATTTATTTATTATCCAAGAATAATTAAGTATATTTAACATATATTTTGATAGTAGCACCGACATGTTTTACCTGTATTTCCATAAAAATATGAAAATTTAATTTATTCTTAAGTCGCGTTCGCGCTCAGTGTGTTGTATGCCTAACAAAGCATGTCGGCCTGCTAAGGCCAATTAAAATACGGGTACATTTGGAATTATTATAGGCAATATCTGCTTCATCACTATGAGGACCAGCCATACCTATAATAAAAATAGCGGGTACAAATTGAGGTTGATAAATTGTTTTTTCACACGAATTATTGTCTTGTAATATTAATAAATGGTTTTGGCAAGCTTATAAAATATGTAGAATTAAAGATTATAAAAATAATGTAGCTTTTTGTTAAAAAAATATATATTTCATTTGTATTTATTTATACAAAAATAAAAGTAAGATGTTTTCTTAAATTTCTTTAAAAAATATGTTACTAAAAACTACACGAATTTCAATTAATTCAAATAGGTAATCAACTAATGAAACATAAAAAACATAAATATGTAAAATTAAATATAAAATTAAAATTAAATTAAATATATCCAATAAAATAAAATCTTAAATAGAACATTCTACTGTTGATAATTTTAATATTAAGTTATTAATTTTTGAGAAGTTATTAATATGTTTTTTAGAACCCCTGACATTATCAGCATAGTGTTTTAAAAAGTACCTAACAAAAAATTCCATAGTTTGCGATATCTGTTTAGGATACAACATATTAAAATTATAATAATATGCAATAATTAAAGACATTAAATCCAACATATGTTCATTGTTGTACTGTCCAATTAAGACGTGTTCAATAAATATATAGCTCGTTGTTTCATCGTCTTGAATCGATGTTTCTGAAAAGAAACGAGTAAAATTACTTAGTTTATTACTTAATAAACCAAAATATACCTAATTTTAAAATTTTACATACTTAGGACGGCTATCCAAGGTGTATTGGTAATATTAGTACAGGCTTGCTTTATGGCATCCAATGTAGTACCGAACTGTAAAGAAAATACAATCCTAAGTTAATAAAATGAGTAAACACAATTGTCAAAAAAATTTACCTCGAAAACTTTGTATAAAAACATAGAGTCTTCATTAAAATATACAAATAAAAAATTAATGATGTCCAAACAGTCTGCTTTCGCCTTGAAAAGTTGAACGATTTCCTTTTTTTTGCATAGATTGAAGAATTTCAGTAGTGTAGCTTTCTGGGATTCAAATTTGTGTTTTAAAATGGAAATATCAAACGCCATTAATTCGTTAAAATGTTGAAAAACAATTACTTTATCAAAAAGGAAAGGCCATTCCTTTTGAATTTCCAGTACACTTGGGATGGTATGTCGATTGTTGAGAAAGTTTCTTTGCACAGCAAAGCAATCTTTCATAAATTGTTTTATTGTGTTACGTTCGTCAGATGTAACATCGTCACCCTTGTTAAATATTTTTTGAAGAAATACCTTTTTAGATTTTACACTGTCTAAGTTTTCTCCGCTCGGTAAACAATTCGGCTGCCAATTCCTGCACGTTTCTTGTAGAACGCCGGCCTTCTTACGTTCCTTAATCGGTATATGTGCGTCCAGCTCTGTAGAAACTCTTTTTGGAGAGCGGTTTAGAAAACAATTTCTATTTTTCATGCTAGTAATTAATGCTAATGGTATACTTGAAATAATAATATTGTCATTGTCCTTTTGTATCAATGAATCAGGATACTTTGATGCTACCTTCTGTGCCACAGTTCTAATTATGGTCATTGGAATGAAGTTTGAAACAATTCTTAGTTCATCGACCAAAATGTTCGCCAGGCAGTTCAATCGTTTTCCGAGCCTTTGTTTACTTTCTAACATTAGCATTACGTCGGTAGGTATTTTTTGCCACGGTACTGTGAAATTAGAAAAGGCTAACGCACATGACGAATTTTTTGAAGATGTTGACTTTATGTCACTACTTAACGTGCTTAATGTAGTATCAGCTGATAACACTGCATAGTCCTGGTGATCTTCAGCTGCTTCTTTATTGGGTTCAACTGGTGAATCATCCGTATTTTGTATTATAAACTCATTCGGAATTATAAATTCACTTAAATTAAAACTTGGTTCAGTAGTGTTACTTGCGGTTGGAGATTTCGCTTCTGTTTGCGGCTTCCATTCTTCGTCGTGACTCAGTAGCATTAAAATATGTTTCTCCTCTATATAGTATTTAAGAATTTCATCATCACATATTTCGGTTCCATCTATTTCTAATAAAATTCTCGTTCCATTTAGACCGTTAATATTAGCTGTAAATATATATAATTAAATTTAGCTCTATTAATTAAACAAAAATATTATAATATAAAGATTTTGTAATTTGTTAACTTTTTATAGATATAACTTATAGATGATTAAAAAAATTAAAACATTTAATTTAATAGTTTTTCTTTAAGTCCTTATATTTCAACTTGTTAGTCATATTCATAAGTATAAAAAAAACTATTCTTAAAATTACTTTTATATTCGAGACTGATTTAATTGAAATCAACTATCAACTATTTTAAGAATAGTTTTTTCTTTTACCTATGAATATGACTAACAAGTCGAAATATAAGGACTTAAAGAACAACTACTATATTGTCTATAAAAAGCTAATAAATTAAAAAATCTTAAAATAAGAAGAAAGACAATTAAAGAAAATTAACATTTAAAAAAAAATATTATTAACTAATTTAAAGTACATTGTCCTCCCTCATACTCAGTGTATCAACAATCTGGCAACAAGCGCCACAAGACCTCCAGCGTAATCGCTGTAACTTGAATTTATTTGCAATACCAGGAAGCTAAATCAGGTTCTGATCTAAGAGGTGTGCGATGTGTGACCTTCGTGTTGAGTCATACGATACACAAGGTTTATTATTTTATTTTCGGTTGTAGTCAGCCATTTTGTACTCATGACGAATCCAACTCACATATACGCATAATATTTAATTTACTTACCTTTTTCTATTAAACTTTTAATAAAAGGTTTAGTGAAAAAAGTTTTTTTTTCCAATCTGTTGCAGCTCCAAATTTTAATAGGAAAAACCTTGTCCACGTCCATGTTTTGAAATTTATTGGTTGTAAAGTAACTTATTTTAAATCTTAATTTTTAAATATCAAAATTATACTTCTATTCTAAGTTCTAACAATACTGTGATCAATAAAAATATTTTATTGTATTAAGAAAAATTTATAATTGAAATAAAAGTTTTGTTATAATGTATTATTTGTGTTAGTTAATTTAAAGGTTTTTTATTTTTTTTGAAAAGTAATGATTATTTTAAAATTCCATTATTTATATTTATACTAATTATAGGTTCAAAATCAATAGTGTCCGTTTCTCTCGGTTTTTTATTGAAGCTGTCGAAACGAATGCAACACTTGACTCAAATTTTAAATTTTGGAGTCGACGACAGAGGCGAGGCGAAACATATACAAAGCAAACGGAACGGAACGGAAACTATTGTGCTTGAACGATTATTTGGTTAAAATATTATAGGAACATAATTTATGTCTAAAAATTAAACAATATGCAATAATCTGGCTACTCTAAAAAAATATCATCAACAAAAGTACACGAAGGAGAAAAATAATACTTTTTATTTATTTTTAAAATATTTAATGGTTTTTTAATTAAAAGTTTCTCAATTGCACACATTGAATAGGAGCCATCCTCGTTATAGGTTTCATACATTATTTTATATTCATTATACCACATTTTGAGTACTGTGCCATAAAAAATTGCGTTTTCATAAGCGCCATCCAAAAATATTGCTGTAATTTTTAATATTTCAATAATGCCCAGATCATCACAATTTATTAGAAGGAATTTGTTTTCTTTATAAACTATATTCATGTATGCTATTTCTTTTGTTACAAAACAAAACTCTTTTGGTAAAATTATGTTGAACATAAATGGTGTCAAATTTACAACATTATCACAGCTAATATTAATTTTAAACCGATCTTTGAATAAAGTTGCTTGCATTAATTGATGATTTTCAGCAAGTGTCAAAGTTATATTCTTAAAGTTTTTTGCCATTTTGCATGAAGTTTTAAAAAATTTATTTTTCTGCTCAAAGAACATTGTCCATAAATTTTTAAGCGGTCCAAATTTTTGTATCAATTCCGGATAATGAAAAATATAGTGATGCTTAGGCCGTAAATTTAATGAAGGAAAACTATCTTTTCGATATTCAAAATAAAGGTCTATAAAATGAGAAAGCAAAGCAACCTGACTCTTTGATATTTCAGCTGCACATATCAATCGGCACATTTCTATCATTGCTGATAAGAATTTCCATACTGAATCATTGTGATCTGTAACATGATTTAATAAGACTAGTGGCATCAATATTAATATATGCCACACTTCATCAGCTTTTCCTGGAATTTTCTTCATATTTATGTCAAATTTTGGAAATGATAAAGATAGTTGAAATAGCTTTCTTAGAGATACAAGTGAAAGATTAATGGCATCAAAAGAAATTATTTTCGAATTTGAAAAATATTTTAAAATGTGCATCAAATCATACGGTATAATACCTTCAAATAAGTCGTGAGCAATGCACGGCGGTAGAGCAGGGTTACATATATGAAAATGTTGTAAATGATTTAATATCGAATTATATTTAACTCCGTTTACTGGTTCATGATCTACTATTGATGCAACATCACAGATGTGACTTTCTTTAGTTCTAAGCATTTTTGGTTTCAAATCATAATCGAGTAAGCAATTCCGAGTATAATAGCACCATCGGCATAAAAATTTCGTAGTGCTAAAATTTTCTAAAAAACCACCAATTTGATGGCTACCTAAATTATCACCAGTCATGGCAAATAAACTGCCATAAATATGCTCAGAAGATTTAGATAAAGAATTGTAAAGAATGATGCCATCTTTTTCTAACATTATAAGATCGTCTACTAAGGGCTGCAGAATTTTATTTAATCCAAAAAATTTTATAAATTGTTCTTTACATAACAAAACCAATTGAATATTATGAATTTGTGTTCGGTATTTGCGGTTAAGATTTCCTATTACCATATAAACCCCGATTAGTTTATGTTTCTTTTTCGATGACCCCAGAGGATTGCAGATTTCAAAAGCATCTTGAAAGAGAATAAGTTCTAAGTTGCGTGATTGCTGTTGAAAGAAAATATTTTTCTTATACACAGATCCATCATTGTAATCCATAAACACATTAGGCCTGGTACCTTTCTTTTCATGGATTAATTTGAAAAATACAGGGTCTGCTAACAAAGATTTAATTGATTCTATTACCGGTACATAATGAAAAAAACAGTTGTTGTGGTAATTATCTATTCCCAACATTACTTTTTGTGGCTTAACGTAAGAAGACATATTCCTAATATATTCCGCACGTTTATATCCTGAACTAAAGCTATTGAGATCTCTAATTAAATTTTTTGGGAAAATATTATCCTCGTAATGTGAAATATTAAGTTTCTCCAAAACTTCATTTTGATTTAAATTTTCCAAATCAAGAATTGAAAACATTTCATCGTATAAAAATTGTAACGCTACGTCTGATACTCTGAACTTAAATTTAAGCTTAGCAAACAAATCTTCAAAAACATTTTTTCGAACTTGACAACTACTTTCAATTGGGGTGGTATTTTCTGAAATTATTTCTACATGTTCTAAGTTTATTGCTTGATCTCGTAGTCCTTTATCTAAACCACCACTTAATTTTAATTTTAATGAACCATACGTTCTATGATGACGAAATATATGAGATTTAAATGATGAGCTATTTGAGAATTGCTTTGAACAATTAAATACTGGACATAGAATTGTATGGCTATTATTAATATGGTTAATTAAATGAGAAAACACTTTATTACACTCATTAGATTTAAAGTTGCACTTATCCAAGCTACATATATAAATCTGATTGCTTTTGGTATTTGGACTGTTATTCGGGTGGCTCCTAAAACAATGTGATTGAAAATTATTGTACTTACTAAACTTTTCTTTACAATTTTTTTGTAAGCAGACGAATTGCATATTATTTTTATTTTTATGCTTGTACAAGTGCTTGTTATAATTTTGAATAAAATTAAAACTACAATTACAATAAAAACACTTGAACATTTCTATAACTATATCTTAAAAATATATTTTTTATACTAATTTTTATCACTAACACAAAACACAACCATTACCTTTCAAAGCGTTAGTCGAAATGATGCAATATTTTTGTAACAAAGGATATTACTTTAGTATTAGTTACAATTATTATACGTATTTTTACACAATGCGTTACATTTGTATATCGAAAATGCGTAAATTTGCATAGGTGTTGGAATACAAAACACACAAAACATGAAATTTACATCTTTCGACGTACGTATTACACATCTAAGCGTAGAAAAACATAGATTAACGTAATATTACAAATTTTGTTCTACATTTTTTGGGCTACAACTTTTTGGATGAATTTTACAGCTCAGGTGGAAAATTACTCAAAAAAACGACGCAAATTTGCAATGATTAATATGGTAATTGTACACCCCAAACCTTTCATTTTTTAGAGTGTATATATACGAACATTTCAATCTTTCCATCATTATCAACATCATCGCAATTGAAATATTATTAGTCATTTATCATTTTCATGCGGTATTTCCTTTTTCTATATGAATTATTTTCCAATTATTTTTCCTGTTTACAATGAGAATGAAAAATCATTTCGATTTGTACAAAAATAGTGTTATACGTAAATATATAGTAGAATTGTAATAAAAGCAAACCGGGAAACTCTCAAATTCGAATCGAACATTCGATAAATTAGAAAAACAAAAATGGAAAATTAAAATTAAGTGGTTTGGCATTGTTTGTAAATGCACTGTGAAAAATGTATGAACACACTTTATTTTGGATATATATATACGAATATGATTAGCTATTGAAATGTTTATCGAACTAATTGCTAGGCGTAAATAAATAATAATTAAATTGTCATCGATATCTTTTTTTAAATCTATATATTTGAACTCTGAAGTTTAATTTTAGCGTGTTTAAATTCAACTTCTGAAGTGTGAATTTAACCATTTTATTTTCGCTTCAATGATTCGATTAAAATATCAGCTCTACAACTTTACCACAATAGGTATCTCAAATTCTTAAACTTCATGCAAATTTGACTTTTGCAAAAATCCTAAAATTATAAATTATAATTATTGTCGTAATTGTAGGTTTTAAGAAATGAAGAAAGTTTGATTTATATTTGTGGAATTCTACGAGTATCGTGCACAGAGCGACGGTTCGTTGGTTTGTTATGGTTCAAAAAATTGAAGTTTTTCCAACATTATTTTAAAAATAAGAACAATTTTTAATCAATTTTTAAATTTTGAAAAGTGTCCAAATTTTATTTTTTTTAGTACCGGTTGACATATTAGTACTTATGAGATAAGCATAAACTTGTGGGGGTTTGCTGCACTAGTAGTAGTTGTACGGCCTCAACGTTGGTGTGGATGAGAAGCCTCTCTTTATGTTTGATGGCACATTCACGGATGACGTCATCCATCAATTGTATCTGTAAATCATTGTGTATTTCCCTGTTAGTCACAAATCGGTAAGCGTTGGTGACCATTCGAAAAAATTTATTTTGGCTACGTTGGATAATGTCTCTATTGGATTTATGAGTACAACCCCATATAGCTGCGCGCACCATAAAGCCATATTGCTTTGAAGATAGTCTGGTAAATTAGTCTTTTGCAATACAGGTTCATTTTGGAATGATGCCCAATTATAAACAGTATACTTGACGTTGTTTTAATCGTATCTGTTCAGCTTTATGTCTCACGTGATATTTCCAGTTTAGCCGTTTAGTCTAGATGCAGATCAAGTTATTTGGCCGATTCAGCCTGCACCACTTTCACCCCGTTGAGGTAAATGTGCTGGTTGATAATATTTGGGTCGTACAGTAAATGTTACATGGGTTGATTTAAGTTCATTGAGGGCGATTTTCCAATCAATCGCGTCTGGTATGTCTGTAGAGGAGGGTTCCTACTAGGATTCTCTGCGGAACTCCCACAGCGTCGGATAAAAATCAGAACATGTTTCTTCATGGATGACTCTGAATTTTGGATCAGAGAGGTATGATTCAAGCAGCTGGCAATAATTTTGTGGTAGCATTTTGCTCATCTTGAAAGTCAATCCCTCGTGCCAAACCCTATCAAAGGCCTGGGATACATCCAGAAATACGGCGGGGCAATATTTCTTTTATTCTAACGCTTGCTCTATCATCGTATAGTGATTCGAAATAAAATTGAAAATCAGGAACATTTACCATTGGCTTGAGACGTTTCAGAAGTAGTTTTTCAATGTTATTATGATTGCTTTACGTGGTAGTTCCTTGAATATACCCGGTGATATTTTATCAATTCTTGGTGCCTTTTTTTGGTTCAGATATTTGTCGATTTCCATTGGCATGACCCTTTTTAAATTCTGACTTGGTTGATACGTCGACGTTGGATTGAATGTTATGGAATTGAAATACTGTTGCTAGGTGTTGGGCAAAGAGTTCCGCTTTTCTTTGTCTTGTCGAACCCAACTACATTGAGCATTTATTTATGGGTGGTATCCGAGCTACGCAGATCGTTTGAATTTTCTGGTGGCTTTCCCTAACGAGTAGTCCTTATCCATTTTTGGACCTAGCCCACTTAAGTAGTTTTCGAGATTGAAGGCTGTTTTGTCAATGTGATTTCTGGTTAGAGGCCATATTCTTCTTTCCTTGATTTGTTCCCTGAATGCAGGGTATTTGACTTCCATGCGGACTTTCGAGTGTATTCAATGAAATTCTTTGTTTGATGTTCCAATTCCGCATTACTTTTGATACTCACTTTTAATTCAACTTTTCTTTTAGTGTAGAATTTCCTCTCTTACGCTCAGTAACTTCGTTGCTCAGCTGCGCTATTGATTTATCAATTTTTTGAAATTTATTCAACAGCTCTTCGCTGTTTATAATATTTGCTGATGTACTCGAAATTTGTTCTGACACTGAGATTTTTTTTTCAGTGGAGACTGCGACTTTTGCAAATATGAATTTGTTATTCTTCATTGGTGATCTAAGTGTCATAAACCTCCTTTGAAATGAAAATATCCTTTAGCTTATTTTGGATATCATTATAGAATGTTTTAGCAATGTTTGGCTCCCCTAATCCATTTAACTGACCTCCGAAGAGAGTGGATTTTCCTGAACATCAGGTTTGCCACCTAGTGTATCACTTTCCTTGTTTGTTTTATCCATTGTGTTTTATTGTTTATAGTGTTATTATAACCGCCTCTATAAGTTTAGCCGTTGTGATACATTAATCATGCAAAACAAACGTTGCCCAGATACTACGGGGAGGTAAACTATAGACAGTTAATGGTTTTTACATGTTTGCAACTCTGGAATATAAATCAATGGTTAATTGGCTATAAACGGTCAACGCGTACTATATTGAAACACACCCAATGACAACTGAATTTGTATTGAATTTCTAAGATGTTTTTAGAATTTTGACAAACTCTGAATGATTTTTGGTAAAATTCGGAATTATATCATACTTTCAGCTGACCATCAGAGTTACTTGTTTTCGCGTTTTTTATGTTCCGTATTCTGAAGTATTATAAATTATAATAAAATGCCAGAACTAGAAATAATTTCGAAAATTGGATATTCAATTTCATATTTTTTAAAGATTTAAAAAAAAATTAAAACTAACGTTTTATGAAAATAGTCTAAATGTAAATCAAACTTAATTTTTTTACTATGCAACTTTAAAATATTGAAAATCATTTGCAATTATAGATACTAATCCATAAACAAAAAGCAATAACGCAATCATGAATTGGACATAATTTTGAATACTTAAGATTTATTTGTATTAAAAAATTTAATTCGAAATAAATAATTTCAATAATACTCGTACATAAACTGTATACCCAAAATTTGATAATCAAACTTCGACATTACAAATCATCAGGGATGAGCGAGGTAGATCGACACATAAAAGCGACACGTATCGACACGTAAAATATTACGTAGATAACTTGGCAATATTTTTTGTCAACGTCTACAATTAAGATAACGTCAACCACCTACGATATCTTAGCGTTTTGAACTCGAATGAACCAGCTCACATTTGTTTTTGGAGAAAATCTTATACGAAGAAACTACGTGCATCTTAAAAACTTGTTTACTTGTTATTTACAAATACAGCATATTTTTTAAATTTACCACGTGCCTGCAAAATTTTAGAAACAACGTTAGAAACTGAGAAATAATAATTTGATAGTTTTATAATTTTATGTTCTCTAGTTATGGAATAGTATTAGGGCTTCAAAAATAGTGTAATGTATATGTAACATATAATAAATAATTAATAATTTGGGACACGTCACCTGTCAAATTTGAATGCGCATACGGGAAATATTGACGACACTGCCATAGAAATCAAAGTATATATACTCAAATTCAATTCATTCTCAAGTTTAAACACAATTTTTAATTTTTTCAAATTATGCTTAAACTACTTAAGATTGCGTAACAAATCTATGTTGAAATACTCTTTAAATTATCATTAAATTTTGATGGGCTTGAATACTGGAATTTTAGCTGGAATTTTACTTATGAAAATCCACTCAACATAGGTAAAACGATTTTAATATTAATAAGATTAAACATTAATTAAAATGCACCCGACTTTTGTTCAATATCAGCTGAAATATTAATTTATATCACTCGTTTAATTTAACTAAAGATTTTGTTTTAAATTTACTAAATTTTGCTCTAAAGTGAAACGAAAACTTGACTTAAATTATAATTCAAAATCTATACGCAAACTCAAGTAAGTAAATAATACCTTTTTCAACTCAATGTTTTTATGAACTGTGACACCCAGTTGACTATTTTTAGATGCTAGAATAGCACACACAGTATATGATTAGTATTGTGAAAATACACCTTGGCTGTATAGCTCGGCCAAATCTCAGGGCTGTTTAACTATGATAGGCAATATAATGGAGGGCTACCAGGGATGCTCACATTTGCTCAACATTTAGATTGTAAAGTTGAAAGGGTTTGGAAAAAACAAATTAACTTCAAATCCATCTACTTTGAGGACGAGTTTGCATCAATATTAGTATGCGAGTTTGGTGTCTATGATACACATATGACTTAAGAATTTCAAGATTCTAGTTGATGCCGCCGGTGACTTATTGGTGACATTACAATTTTACGGGATTCTACCATTTTGTTAAAATTTTTCATAATTTGAGTAATATTCCGAAAGATAATTCATCTTAACTTCTAATTAGAATTACCGGTGGGAAGTTAGCACGAAATTGACACTGGGAGCTCTAGTGGTTTGTATCTTGGATAATTTGTTTTTTGTACTAAAACAATGAATTGTGTATTATATAACAATAAACATATCATGAAATAAAAAAAAAACTTCAAAATATTTCATAATATTTATTTTAAATTAAAATTAAAATTAAAATATTGTAATAATCATAGTATATAAAATTTTCGAGTACTGAATTATTCAAATTTACATCAAACTAAAAATGAGTATGGGAATTATTCAATAGCTCAATTCGGTATAATCTTTAAAATGTCAAGGCTAGTTTTGATTCCAGGTTGAAGAACAACCCTTTGACATTTTCCATGCCTGTGGTCGGAATTTTTGTATGACGCATTTTCGAGTACTGAATTATTCAAATTTACATCAAATTGAAAAATTCACTATGGGAAATAATATGAAAGTTCTAAAAGTTCAGGTTGGCCTTAATCTTTAAAATGTCAAGGCTAGTTTTGATTCCAGGTTGAAGAACAACCCTTTGACATTTTCCATGCCTGTGGTCAGAATTTTTGAATGACGCGTTTTTGAGTACTGAATTCAAATTTACATCAAATTGAAAATTTTACTTTGGGAAATAATGTGAAAGTTCCAAAAGTTCAGGTTGGCCTTAATATTTAAAATGTCAAGGCTAGTTTTGATTCCAGGTTGAAGAACAACCCTTTGACATTTTCCATGCCTGTGGTCAGAATTTTTGTATGACGCATTTTCGAGTACTGAATTATTCAAATTTACATCAAATTGAAAAATGAGTATGGGAATTATTCAATAGCTCAATTCGGTATAATCTTTAAAATGTCAAGGCTAGTTTTGATTCCAGGTTGAAGAACAACCCTTTGACATTTTCCATGCCTGTGGTCGGAATTTTTGTATGACGCATTTTCGAGTACTGAATTATTCAAATTTACATCAAATTGAAAAATTCACTATGGGAAATAATATGAAAGTTCTAAAAGTTCAGGTTGGCCTTAATCTTTAAAATGTCAAGGCTAGTTTTGATTCCAGGTTGAAGAACAACCCTTTGACATTTTCCATGCCTGTGGTCAGAATTTTTGTATGACGCATTTTCGAGTACTGAATTATTCAAATTTACATCAAATTAAAAATGAATGGGAATTATTCAATAGCTCAATTCGGTATAATCTTTAAAATGTCAAGGCTAGTTTTGATTTCAGGTTGAAGAACAACCCTTTGACATTTTCCATGCCTGTGGTCAGAATTTTTGTATGACGCATTTTCGAGTACTGAATTATTCAAATTTACATCAAATTGAAAAATTTACTATGGGAAATAAGGTGAAAGTTCTAAAAGTTCAGGTTGGCCTTAATCTTTAAAATGTCAAGGCTAGTTTTGATTCCAGGTTGAAGAACAACCCTTTGACATTTTCCATGCCTGTGGTCAGAGTTTTTGAATGACGCGTTTTTGAGTACTGAATTCAAATTTACATCAATTTGAAAATTTTACTATGGGAAATAATGTGAAAGTTCCAAAAGTTCAGGTTGGCCTTAATCTTTAAAATGTCAAGGCTAGTTCTGATTCCAGGTTGAAGAACAACCCTTTGACATTTTCCTTGCCTGTGGTCAGAATTTTTGTATGACGCATTTTTGAGTACTGAATTCAAATTTACATCAAATTGAAGAATTTACTATGGGAAATAATGTGAAAGATGCAAAAGTTCAGGTTGGCCTTAATATTTAAAATGTCAAGGCTAGTTTTAACACCAGGTTGAAGAACAACCCTTTAACATTTTCCATGCCTGTGGTCGGAATTTTTGTATGACGCATCTTCGAGTACTGAATTATTCAAATTTACATCAAATTGAAAAATTTACTATGGGAAATAATGTGAAAGTTCCAAAAGTTCAGGTTGGCCTTAATATTTAAAATGTCAAGGCTAGTTTTGATACCAGGTATTATTTCCCATAGTAAATTTTTTAATTTGATGAAAATTTGAATAAATCAGTACTCGAAAATGCGTCATACAAAAATTCCGACCACAGGCATGGAAAATGTCCAAGGGTTTTTCTTCAACCTGAAATCAAAATCAAAATTGACATTATAAAGATTAAGGCCAACCTGAACTTTTAGTACTTGCACATTATTTCCCATAGAATATTATTGATTCAATGTCTGTTGTGAAATACAATATTTAACTCAATTTTATAATATTTTATTTATGTATAAAATATTATAGAATAAAAATTTTCAAACTTAATTAATTATTGTTTTGATTTCGTGCTAGCTTAAAAATTATCTTATTTGAACAATTCATTTTTCGTGCTAACTTTAGTACAGGATGTATAATATCCATGACTCAAACCACTAGAGCTCCCAGTGTGTTTTTCGTGCTAACTCTTCGTGCTAACTTCACAGACATTTAGAATTCAACATTTTTAGAATTATCCCAAAGTTCTAGTTACCTTTCTCTAACTTTGTGAAATTTGAATATTGCTGTAATTGGAGAAATTCTCCAACATTTTATAAATGCCCACCATAAATTTAAATTATTTCATGAACATTTAATGTGAAATGCGGTTTCGACATTTTTCGAATTTTAAAATTTAATCATGAAATTTAAAACTCTAAAAATATTTGTTTTTCGAAATTGGGTCAATATTTCGAGTTTGTAAATTCAGAATTGTTAACGTCAAATTTAATTTGGAATTTGAATTATAGGTAATCTCCTTCTTATGCCTAATCGTAATTTTCAGAATTTGAAAATGTATAAATTTACAAATGCCATTAGTTTTAGCTATTGAAAACTAAACTTTTTTAAACGTAGCATTCTTGGGTTTTGTTTGACCACTCAAATATTTAAAAGTATTAAAAATTGGATATAGGTAGTTGGATTTTTGCTCTCGAAGGAAATTTGTTAGATTCTACATATGTTGAGTAAATAATTTTTAAATCAACATTTTTATTAATTTTAAGAAAAAAAACAATAAATTCGATTGATTTCCGAGCCCTTTAGTAAAACGGGGCCTGAGGCCTGGGTTCCTTTGGGGCATAATATGATTCCGCCTTGGTGTATTCATATAATTAAGTTTAATCACTTTAAACTTTACGATTAAATCTCGCTTATTATATTTTAAGAACTTATTTATTTAGATAATTTTATTTTATTTTAAACTTAATTGTATGTCTTCATAGTTTATAAAAACACTCAATTCGTTTTTTGATATTTATGTAGTTTTAAAACTATTTAAACAAATCTTGCAAAAAAAAAATGTTGCCATAACAACTTATCCACCAAATAGTCACTATATAAAACATTCAAAATTAAACAAATCTCTACATAGAAATTGGAATAACAATTACAAGTGAAATTGCGTCCTAACCTTTAAAAATTTTACTCCAAACAAAACTCAAAACTCAAACAAAAATTGTAAACGAAATGAATCCAAATAAAACGGTGAAGTCGTCGTTAGTCGCGTTATACAACAAAATTAGGAAATTCGATTTTGAGAGACTAAATATTTGAGGATACGTTTCTCGACAAGAACTTCTCTAATTTTGTGAACGAGTGAAAAAATTGATTTTAATATTTAAATTGAAAATTGATTTTATAGCCAATAATAATTTGTCCATACACATTGAATAAATTTATTGAAACTAATATAAACAACCAAAGGTCAAAGTAAATCTCCCACCAACTAAAATTGTGAAAAGTTAAAATGTTTGAAAAAGAATCAATCCAAAAATTATACATTTTATAAAATATACAAATTTTTTTTAAATATTTTATTTTCGTACCAAAATACTCATTCTAAATTTTCTTAAAACTGCATCTTGTCATGCCATTTCCGTTGTTTTGACAAAATCCAACAGAATTAAGACGTATAACGTAAAATAAAGAAAAATGTTTCTTTTCCGTTACGTTTCGACTTTTAATTTTCCTCTTACATGAGCATATGACAATGCCAGTCAACGGAAGAAAATGATATACAAAAAAAAAAATCCGTATATGTAAATTTATTGTTACATTTACATATACGGAATAGTTATAATGCGATGACATGACGTGTAGAACAAAATGTGAGAACTACAAAATAAAAATAAAAGATTTAACGGAAAAATCTTATCAGTGAAACGAAAAAACTTAATTGTTTGAAAATAAGTAAATTTAACAGTGTGTACGTATACTCAATATATATATATATATATATATGTACACTGAATAGTGTAGTACATAATACATACACATACATAATTATATACGAGTGCACATAAAGAAGAAGAAGAACACGAAAAACTTTCAAGATGATTTCTTTTCAACGAGTTTTTCGTTTTTCTGTTGTGAAAAGAAGTTGTCACATTATTTATAGTTCTATTTTCCTTGGGTAGAGGTGGTTGTTGTTGTGAAAAGAAAATTATTAGATGATAATGTAAAAAAAAAACTCTTTAAGTTTTTTTTTTTACATTTTATTAAGAAAAACAAAATTAAAATTTTTCGAACAAAAATCTTTTGAATAAAATGATAACTTTCTGTATTTTGAAAACAGGAAATATTAAATGAAAGTAAGGAAACTTGTATTTCGTTGTTGTTGTTTTTTTGCATGTTAGATATTTTTTTCATGTATCCTGTTGTATTACTATTATTGTTATGTAATTGTTGTTTTTGTAGTATACGTCTGTTCCGTGACACGACAAAAAATGTCTTCTTATTGAAATTCATTGCAGTTAGAGGGAAAACAGTATTTAGCATTTTGCTGATTTATGTAAAAATGAGAAGCGTCATGAGCTTGATGATTAATTAAATTATTTATGTTGAAACTGGTTAAAACTAGTTTGACGTTCAAGGGCTTGGTAGAGTTCACTAATTTTTTTTATTTTAAACCTCATTCTATAATAACGTTTATTTATTTTTATTTTTAGGTAAGTTGGACAAACTCAATCTATGATTGGATTTAATTATAGTAAGTAACAAGTTTATAAGGTCTTTGGAGGTTGACAAAAAATATAAACTGTCATTCAAATAATCAGGATTACACAGAAAACCATATTAATTCGAAATTCATTACTAAGCGATCTAAGAATTTGGCGTACATTTATACTTTAACTGGTTTTATTAATAAAATATCTTAATACGCTGAAGGAATTACCTTGTATCCACTTAGGAACAAAGTGTTGAAAAAATGTGGTTGCTTTCAAAAGCCAGAAATTCTCTACAAATCAATGAAAATATAAGAGGGAATCTTTAAATTAGACGATTAGAACTGGACAGGATTTTTCAATAAAACGACGCACAATTCGAATTTTAACTAAAAATATTTATTTTGATTTCTATTCAAAAAACACTTTGGTGATTGTCCGCAATGTATCGTATTAGACACAATCTTTAAGTGAAAGATTTTTGGTAGTATTTTAATCGTGGATTTAATGGATTTTAAATGTTAAATGTTAAAAACGTTCAAGTTAAATAAAAAGTATTAATTTAAAATTAAAATTATGCGTTGATGATTTTTTCAAATCATTTTGCTAAAAGTTTTTAATTGTAAATAATTTTTAAATATAATAAGTGAAATTTTCATTTTAATTTGACGATATTTATTTTACTTGAACGATTTTTTGTTCGATTTAGAAGATTCGCTTGTTTCAGTGATAATTTTTAAATTAAAATCGCACATTTTTAATTTTAACTCAACATTAATTTGTTTCACTCGGACGATTTTTCTACAACTTTAGACGATTAATTTTCAAAATAGTTATTACTAAAAACACGTCCATCTTTTTTTTAAATAAAATTATACGACTTATTTTGATTTGAAACATTATACAAGTCACTGTGGACATTTTTAAATAAAATTGGATACAATTTTTAAATAAAATTACACGCACAATTTAAATTTATATTAGACGTTCAATTTTAATTTTAATTCAACATTGTTTATTTTACGGACATTATTTTATTTGATGCACTTTATTCACTTGGACGACTTTTTCGGTTGACGATTTTCATATGTATTTTAATCCCATAATGATTAGTTTTGATTTATGAATAAGAAAAAATTAAATCCGTCTTAATCCGTCATACAATAAAATCGTCCAAGTTAAATAAAAAATATTAATTTAATATGTGTTGATGTTTCTGTAAATAAAATTCATAGTATTTTGCTAATAGAATAATTACATAATTGTTAAATATAATTGGAAGTGACATTTTTAGTTTAGTTTGACAATATTTACTTCACTTGAACGATTTAGAAGATTCGATTTTTAGTCCAGACACAATTTTTAAATAAAATTCGTCTCACAATTTTAATTTTAATTTAACATTATTTTATTTCACTCGGACGATTTTTCGTACAACTTTAGACGATTTATTTTGAAACTTATTATCATTCACAATAATTCGAACATTCAAAATTAATTTTAATTGAATATTGTAGATTTGCTCGATCGATAGTCATACGACTTAAGGTAATTAATTTTAATTCACAGTATTTCGATTTTATATTCAGATTTCGACGATTTATTTTGGATTTGATTCATTATTTAAAACACCGTAGACACATTGGTCGAACAATTCGTATTTTAATTCAACGTTATTTATTTCACTTTAACGTTTTTTTATACGACTTTAGACAATTTATTTTTTCTTAAACACTTTTTATTGCACTCGGACGTTTTTTTCGTGCGGTGATTTTTATTTTTACTTTAATCAGTAGGTTTCGAATATAATTAAATTTTTAAATATAATTGGAAGTGCAATATTAATTGTAGTTTAATGACTTGTACTTGATTTTTTGTTCGATTTAGAAGATTTGCTTTTTAGTTTTTGTCCGCAAAATTCCATATCATAAGTACAATTTATAAAATTCGAATCACAATTAATTTTTATTAGACGTTTGTTGTTAATTTTAATTCAACATTATTTTTTTGGCTCGACCATTATTTCGTACAATTTTATACGGTTTCTCTTAATTCACAGTACATATGTGTAAAAAAAATGTTCCGATACAACATTTAAATATAATTGGACATAAAATTTAAATTTTAATTCAACTTTATTTATATCACTCGGACGATTTTTTCTACGACTGTTGACGATTTATTTTTAAAACTAATTATTATTCAAAATATTTCGGACTTTTTCTGATTTTCTGATGTTTAAAGTCCCAGTTAAATTAAATTTTAAACAAAATTCAACGAAATTTTTAAATTTAATTGGGTTTCAAAAATTAATTTTAAAATTTTTAATTCAACATTATTTGATGGGCTCGAACCGTTCGCACGACTTACTACGCGTAATTGTTTATTTTATTTATTATTCAAAACACCATGGACATTGCAAATAAAATTGGACGCTCAATTTTAAATTTAATTCACCAGTTTTTATCGCGCTATACGTTTTTTTCGTATGACTTTAGACGATTATCTGATGTTAATTTAGATCATTATTCAACATCCCTTGGAGTTTTGTAAATATAATTTAATCGACTGTTCTTGCGATTTTAGACGATTTATTTATTTTAATAATTTTACAAAACCTATTGATGTATAAATGTAAATAAAATTTAAAGTATTATGCTAATAGAATTGGACTCAATTTTTATTTATAATTGGAACGGTAATTTTACGTTTTAGTTTAACATTATTTACTTGACTTGGCCATTTATTTGTATAACTTTAAACGATTTATTTTTTATTTAGTCGTTATTCAAAACACTTTGAACTTTTTAAATGAAATTGGTCCCAATTTGTAAATAAAATAATACGACCAATTTTAATTTTAATTATACGGTTAAAGTTAGGTTAATCGAAACCACTTTTTTAGGGACCATCCCCTTGTGATTTATTTAATATAAAATTTATAATAATTTAAAATTAGTTATTCTATTATAATTGTGTATCTTTTAACAAAAATAATTTTAATTAAACTGATAATTAAAATAAAAAACAGTTACATATTTATTATTAATTCTTATTTATATTAAACAGCAGAAACTGTAAGCAACTACCCTATAAAGTCTAAATCATCGGGAGTTTTATTATATCTAACACTTGTTTCATCCGTATACTGTATGTTACAACATTAATAATGCTTTAACCAATGAATCTTGGATCATACCTAACCGCCATCCACATCATTTGAATTCAAATAATGAACTGGAATTTTCATGTAAATTCGACACAATGAACTGTTCTGCGGAGGCTATGACCCTTAGTGAGGGCATCTAGAATTTTAATTAAAATAAAACTAAATGTTGGCATGGTTCATTTCCATAAGATAAAGTTTTGATTAGTTGAAATTACAAAATTTAGATCGCTAGCAGTACCCTAGATAGATCATTTGACAAACAATTTAGTCATGTATATTACCTATTAAAAAAATAACGAGCAATAAATTATAAATTTATAGTGGCATGCATATGATATCAGATTCAAAGAAACAAAAACCACCATCATAAAAATTTCAATTAGTCGATATACACATGAAATAAAATTAAAATTAAATTATACGATCACGATGATTTAATATAATAAACTTATATATTAAATTAAAACTGATAATAATTTTTATTTTTATATTATTACCATTTAAATATAATATATTATATCTTAATTACTGTAATAATTTATATAAAATAAAAATGTTGATGGATATCCACAAAGTAGAATTTATTTCGTATTTAATTTAATGATGGCATCGGCATTTATTTAAACGATATTTTTCTCTGTTATAAATTAATTCGATTTTTTCATTTTTTTTTTTAAATGTAAGTAATGGCTTTTAAATTAATTTTGAATTTACTTATTGTTACGTGTGTGGGTGTATTTATAATATATACGAAATTTAAATGATATCCATCCCTCTAACACTAAAAAACATACACTAAATAAAATTTCTAATTAAACTAATATTAAATATTCGCTGAAAATAAAATAACCATAATAATTGTAAAAAAAAAAATATGCATACGTATATGTATAGTAAATAAAACTGAAATAAGGAAATTAAAATAAATTAATTTTATTGCATGTCAAGAACAACTTAATTTCTATGGATTTTTTTTTGTTTTGTTGGAGAAAGACAAAAAGTTAAGTTAAAATATTCACCACACACACACAACAATGTGTATAAGATACGAAATACGAGAAACTATAATAATGAAATTCAATAAACAACAAAATAAAAAATTCTAGAATTAAAATTTATTTATTTCAGCCATATCGCATCGTCTGCCTCGTACAAATTTAAATATACAGATATTCAACCAGCATAGAATATGGATTTTTTGTTCGTTTGGTATTTAAATAATTCGAGAAAATCGTTAAAAATTAAGATATCAAGTTCATTGTAAAAAAATTTATTGATTTTGCATTTTTGTTTATTGTTATTGTATATAGTATAGTATAGTATAGTAGTTTGAGGTTAAAGCATTTAAACAAAAATATGGGCCAATAAATAATTCTTGACGGGTATTTTTTGTTTGGTCGATCGCGATGTGGATTACATATTCCTTTGAAACAAAATAAAATACATTTGATTTAAATTGAGAATTATGAGACAATTAGATTAGTGATGTTTTATTTCGTTATAGATACATATATAATAAATGTTGGACACACAAGGGGTGCTGTGCATCAAATTGAATTAAGTGGTTTATATCATGAGATTGTACATAATTGTAATCAAATTCAATTTGAATGATTTTTAAGTGAATAATTTAATACTGTACTTTATAAATTAGGGTGATTACTGATCAATGTTAGCGGCATCCTTTGATAAAAATATATGTGTGTGGCTGTCGATATTTTCTAATTATTCGATCTATATAAAACTTTATTACTTTTATTTAAATTATTTTGTACAATATTTTGAAATGGCTTTATAAAATTTACAGCTTTTCAGAAACTTTTTAAATGTCCCCGAACTTTCATTTGATCTAACGTAATTTTTTCATAATTTTAACAAAAATATTTTTTTTTTGAGTTTTTAATTTCTCAAATTCCCATTTCATAAATTTTATAATTTTGGCTAAATTTTTTAATTTTTTTAAATATTTCATAATTTTCAAATTTTTAAATTCTGTATATATTTCTTAGTTATACAATTTTTAATTTCTCAAATTTTGTACTTTTGAAATTTTGAAAATGAAAAATTTTTAAATTTTAAATGGCTAAATTTACTAATTTTTAAATTTCTTCATTATGTATGTTCAATTTTTAGTTCCCTAAACTCCTAATTCTGAAATATTGTAACTATGCAAATTTGAATTAAATCTTGGATATGTTCAATTTCAAAAAGCTTAAATTTATTAATTCCTTAACTCCGAATCGGTTAAATTTTGAAAAGTTCATACAATCCTATAATTACCACAAATTAATTAAATCGAGTTGATTTCAATCTTATTTAATTTTTTTTTTAGATTTCTTATTTCTACAATTAACAATTTCTCAAATGTTTAATTCTCATTGGTAATTTCAAAATTTTTGATAAAGCCAAAATTTTTAATTTCCAATTTTTTTAGTTAAATACAATTTTTAATTTTTCAAATTCTCATTCTGAGATTCTGTATTTCTAATACAGAATTGCTTTAACATAATAATTCCGAAATTCTTGTACTGTTTAATTTTAAAATGATCATACGCTCCTACTTCCTATATAGATTCGTCTATTCGAGTTTCTGAATTAGAATGTATGCTCTAAAATTTTTCAATTTATAATTAATTTTTAATTTTAAAATTTCTAGTTGTCAAATTCTGTAACGTTGAAATCTTGTACTAAGTTTCGATTATTCTTATTTCCGAAATGCGTAAATTTAATAAATGCTTAAATTAAATTTGTTTTCCCTAAATTTCTTGTATGCCAATTAAGAAATATAGAAATACAAAATTCAATAAAAATTAAATGAAATCCGACGATAATTAGAAAGAAAACTTTTAATTTTGGAAATTTCCAATTCTCTTGTAATTTTGAACTTCTGAAATTCGAAGAGTTTTAATTTTATATTGGCTTAAATTCTTAATTTTTAAATTTCTTAATTATATTCAATTTATCATTCCTCAAATGTCCAATTCCTTACATTCCGTAACTTTGAAATTTTGAATTGAATTTTCGAAATTTTGAATTCCGAATTGCATAAATTTAATAATTTCTGAGTACCTACTCCTAGACAGTTAATTGCTTCTAGTCGAATTTCTAATTTAAGTTTTATTCTATTTTTTCTAAATTTTATAATTACACAATTTTTAATTTCTTAAATTCCCAAATGTCTAATTTTTTAGTTGCGAAATTTTTCATATTCATATTGGCTGAATCAAATAATTCCTAATGTTTTTAATTATATGAAATTTTTTATTTCTCAAATTCTGTTCGAAATTTGTAATAGAATTTTGGAAATTTTTAAATTCGAAATGTTTAAATTTAATAATCTCAAAATTTCTGTACTCCCAAAATGTTCATAAGTTCCTAATTATTAATTACCTCCAGTCGAATTTCTAAATTTTATTTTATTTTTCTAAATAATCCAATTTTTAAAAATTTTATAATTTCGAAATTTAACTAAGTTAATTCCTTAATTAAATGCAATTTTTAACTTCCCAAATTCTGTAACTTCAAAGTATTTAATTCAAATAGAAGAACTTTAAATTTCGGAATATTAAGTTAGTCAATTCTAAATTGCCTATACCCGGCGCTTACTGTTATATTTAAAAATGTTTATGTACATCAGTCGATCGTTTAAATTTATTTATTTATTTTATTCTAAATTTCTTAGTTAGACAATTTTTTGTTTCTCAAATTCCCAATTATCAAACTTTGCAATTTCACAATCGAAATTTTTTAAATTTTGTATTGGCTTAATTTATTACTTCTTGTTTATTGCAGTTTTAAATTTTTTAAATACTGTAACTTGTAATTTTTGAATTAAAGTTTGAAAATTTTTTGTTAAGGCTTGAATTTCATAATTTCAAAAATCATGTACTTCCAAACAGTTAAATTTCAAAATGTTCATACATTCCTAATCATCTCTAAGTCAAATTTGTTTAATTATTTAACTTTAAATTTCTCAGCCTTAACAATCCTTAAATTTTTTATTTTCGAAATTTTGAAATTGGAAATTTTTAAATTTTTAATTGGCTAAAAACATTCATGTCAAAATTTCTGAATTATATAGAATTATAAATGCATCGTCGAAATTTTGTATTGAGATTTGGAAATGTATATAATTTCGAACTGCTTAAATTTAATAAAAAATTAATTGGAAACTTACTGTTTAAATTTTTATTTAATTTTTTTTTCATATAGTTTTATAATGTTCACACGCTTCAAATTACCTATAGTCCAACTTCTAATTTAAATTGGTTTATTGTTATTTTTAAATTTCTTAATTATACAATTTATAATATTTCTAATTCTCAAATTTTGTAATTTCACAATTTTGAAATTCGATTGTTTATTTATTTTGAATTGGCTGAATGGTATTAATTCATAATTTTCATTTTAATTTCTTCCAATTCACAAATTGTTAAATTTCAAAAGTCCATAGTTTTTAAGTATGCAAAATAATTTATTTGCCTATTTGAGGTCAGTACTCTTAAACTTATTGCAGCATAAAAATAATTAGAATCAACATTCAAAAAATTAGATTGTCCATAAACTCATGATACCGATTAGTGTTTCTCATTTGGTATTTGCAATTTAATTCCAATTGAAACTTAATGTAGGTCAAACTACAAAACTAGTTCAAAATGACTTACTATACTAAAAAAAATAGATTGTTAAAAGCTTTAGGGATTTAATTGGTAAATACAAAGTTATATAAAATGTTCACAAGCAAGTGAAATACTGAA